>CM028129.1:324295000-326695000 GCA_016271365.2 Neoceratodus forsteri | reverse complement strand
CCCGTCTCAGGGGGAGGAAACAGACAAGGAAATGATAGAAGGCATCCTTGGGATGGCAGAGAAAGGGGAGATATTGCTGATGGGGGACCTGAATATGCCAGATGTTAACTGGAGCACCTTTGTTGCAGTCACATCCAAGAGCAGGGCCATTCTCAATGCCCGACAGGGGGCAAGCCTCAGACAGCTAGTTTTGGAACACAGTCATGTGGGAACAATCTTAGACCTGGTACTGTCAAATGGGGATGGAGGGAGGATCTCTGATCTTGAAGTGGGTAGCCATCTGGGAACAAGCGACCACCAAACAGTGTGGATCATGATAAACTTAGCTGTAGAGTCAAGCCACACAAAAGTGAAGGTGCTGGACTTCAGGAAGGCTAATTTTGTCAAAATGGGAGAGTGCCTCAGAAAAGCACTAGCAAACAGGCAAGAAGGTGGGGTGGAGCAACAATGAGAAAACATCAAAACCACCATCACAGAGGCAACACACCTTTGTGTGAAGCAAATAAACAAATCAAAATGAAAGAAAAAAAACACTATGGTTCTCAAAAGAAGTGGCAGGGAAGGTAAGGGAGAAAAAGACAGCATTCAGGAAGTATAAGGAAACACAGAAGGAACAGGACAGAGAACTATACCAGTTAAAGCAGAAGAAAGCGGGGAAGGCAGTCAGAATAACAAAGGCCCAAACCAAGGAAAAGATAGCCAACTCAATTAAGAAGGGGGATAAAACCTTTTATAGGTACATTAGGGAGCAAAGAAAAACTAAAACAGGGATACTGAGGCTGAATAAAGAGGAAGGTGGTTGAGCAGAGAGCGACAGTGAAAAAGCAGGGATACTGAACGAATACTTCTGCACAGTATTCACAATGGAAAAGCAGGGGGAGATACCTAATCCAGTCAATAGAAGCACTCTGGATAGGGGGGTTGATATTAGTCCTTTCACAGCAGAAAAGGTTCTGAAAGAACTCTTAAAACTGAAGGTGGATAAAGGAATGGGGCCTGATGGGATTCATGCCAGAATTCTCTAAGGGAAGAACTAGTAACACCACTGACTACCCTTTTTAATAAATCATGGAAGGATGGTGTGGTACCTGAGGACTGGAGAAGGGTGGATGTGATTCCCCTTCACAAAAGTGGGAGCAAGACAGAGGCAGGAAACTACAGACCTATGAGTTTGACCTCAGTGGTAGGGAAAATGATGGAATCACTTCTGAAGGAAAGAAATGTTGAGTACCTAGAGGCCAGTGGGGCAGAGGACCCAAGGCAGCATGGATTCACAGCAGGAAGGTCATGTCAGACAAATCTAATTGATTTCTTTGACTGGGTGAAGAAAGTAATAGACCGGGGGAAGGGGGGCTGTGGACATGGCCTACCTAGACTTTAGCAAGGCATTTGACACAGTCCTGCACACAAGATTAATAAACAAATTAGCCAGCCTGGGAGTGGGTCCCAGGATGGTAGCCTGGGTAAAACACTGGCTGGACAACAGGACACAGCGGGTAATAGTAAATGGAGTCCACAGTGAAGAAAGGAGGGTTACTAGTGGGGTACCGCAGGGTTCAGTACTGGGGACGGTCCTTTTTAATGTCTTTATAAGTGACATTGCAGAGGGACTGGAAGAGAAAGTATGTCTCTTTGCAGATGACACAAAGATCTGTAACAGGGTTTACTTAGTTTACTTGGTGTATTTGGGACAAAAGACGGCCAAGGTCCATCATGATTGTCCCCCACAATATATGTGGCACATTAATCCAAAGTCAAATTATCTTGGAGCCATTTGTCAAGCCTTGATTTGAATACAACAAAAGAAGGTGAGTCCACAAGTTCTTGGGACAGGGAATTCAAAATTCTAGGAGTCCTTAAAGTGAAGAAAATTAATTGTTTATTTGTATTTGCTTTTGCTACATTAATTTGTTTATTGTGCAATCTGGGAACAATATGTCCATTGTTAAAGTGTAATCCAAATTGCTGCATTAGTTCTGGAGACTGTTGGACTTTATATAGTAGTAGAAGATCTCCTCTGATTCTCCTTTTCTGCAGTGAATGTAGGCCCGTGATATGCAATCTTGAGGCATCATTTTTTGAAGCTAGATGGGGAGCCATTTTGGTTGCTCTTCTCTGGACTTTTTCCAGGCTTTGAATATCCTGCAATAAGTATGGGCTCCAAAGCCGGGAACCATAATCCATATAAGGTCTTACATATGTTCTATATAGGGGAATAATACATTCTTTAGATTTTGTAACAAAGGTATGTTTTATGTGCATAAGTAGTTGATTAGAAATATTTGCAGTTTTGAGACAGTGGTCTCTACAGGTCAGTTTATTATTAATTAGTATTCCTAGATCCCTTTCACAAGTAGATACTTTCAGAGGGATGTTATTAAGGGTATAAGTCTGAAATGGATTTGTTGAGCCAAAATGTAAGACTATGCACTTATCAATGTTAAAGTGCATATCATTGTCTAGTGCCCATGTTTCAATATGTTTTAAATCATTTATGAGTGAGAGTCTATTTGCTAGAGAATCAAACCTCCCTCCCAATTTAGTATCTTCGGCAAATTTTGACAAAGAATTTGCGGATTTTGTCTGCATGACCCAGATAAAAAAGTTGAACAATGTAGGCCCAAGCACAGATCCCTGAGGGACCCCGCTTGTAACTTGTCTTTCTACTGATAAGGTACTTTGGATTTTAACTTGGCTTCTATTGGTCAACCAGTTGTTTATCCAATTAACTAAAATGGTAGAGAAACCTACTAGTTGTAATTTAGTAATAAGTTTGTTGTGAGAGACTTTATCAAAAGCCTTACTATAATCCACGAGAATTACGTCTTGGGGAATGCTAGAATCGAGACCCTAGCTTATGTTTTCGTAAAAGGCAATTAAAAGTTTGTAGTACATGACAGGCCTTTTTTAAAGCCATGTTGTGTCATATCATTCAGTCTTAATAGTTCCATTTCTTTTCCAAAAAGCACCTTAACAATTTTTTCCATGACTTTTGATAGAACAGATGTTATACTAATAGGTCTATAATTTTCTGGATTAGATCTATTTCCCTTTTTAAAGATAGGAACCACAGTAGCCTTACGCCAGTCATTTGGAACCAGACCCTCTTTCAGTGATTTCTTGAATATAATAGATAGGGGAAGTGCTAAAGCTGTAGATGCTGCATGTAAGAATCTAGGATTTATTTTATCTGGCCCAGGACTTGAAGTTTTATTAATAAATTTAAGTGCTGTCAATGTGTCATCTAAGGAAATAGTATGATTAAAGTTACTAATTACAGTAGTGGGAACTGGGGTTGAATTTACTTTTGAGGTGAATATGGAACAAAAATAATTATTAAAGGAATTGGCAATATCCCTATCTGTAGATAGTATAGAATTATTGACCATTAGAGGGCCAATTTGTCTAGAACCCTTTTTATCATTAAGGTATGAATATAATGATTTATGACCATCCTTAGAGTGTGCTAACCTGAATTCCAAATTTCTTTTAGACAAGAGTATTAGATTTTTTAATATATGAACTGCTTGTTTATATTTAACTGTTATGTCTTCCTTGTCGTCAATATTGCAGTTTTTGAGTTTCTTGAATAGTTGTTCCTTTTTCTTAATTGCTTTTTTAATATTTTTATTAAACCATAGGAGGATCTTGCCCTTGGAGTTGTATTTTTTATAATCTGGGACAAATGTACTTTCTAATTCCAGAATGATGTTTTTAAGATAAATCCAGGACTCCTCGAGTGATAGAGGTAAAAGTATATCACACCATGCTATACTGTTTAGCTGCTCATTGATAGAATTATAATCAGCCAAGTCATAATTCTTAAATAAAGAGAAATTACGAGGTAGCTGATATTTATAGGACAAAGAAAATGCAATGGCGTGATGATCACTGCCACCTAGAGAGTCCAGTAAGGAAAGACTAGATATGTAATCAGATAAATTAGTTATAACAAGATCCAAAATGTTGTTACCTCTTGTGGGTTCATTAACAAGTTGTTCCATCCCCAAATCAGTTAATATTGATATAAAATGATTTTCTATGTAAGTTTTACTGGAGCAGGTATGCCAATTTATTGAGGGCATATTAAAATCACCCATAATAATGGCATGTCCTTTATCAGCCAGTACTGTAATATCCTTAATCAATGTTTCTGTGTATTCATAATCCATTGATGGGGACCTATAGCAGGTGCCTACAGTAATTTGAGGATACCCTGGGAAGTGAATATTAACCCAGATACTTTCTATACTTGTAACATATAGAGTTTGATTCGAAGAAATGTCGTTTCTTACATAAAGACAGACCCCTCCACCAATTTGATCTTGGCGGTCTTTATGGTAAAGTTTATAGCCTGGAATTTCCCTAATCCAGGCAATGTTAGAGTTCCACCAGGTTTCAGTAACTGAAACAACACCATAGTTTACATCTGGCTTTTAATTCTGAAATTTTAGTTAAGTTTAAAGAATGTGCGTTGAAAGATAGAAAGTTACAAGATGTTACTGTAGTAGGGTTCATATCAAGAGACCTGGGAACTTTCCCATTCTCCCCCAGGTGAACTAGTTTAAATAATTGTTAATTATGGATAGAAAACTTTTTCATAACAAGACACTACCTCACCTGCTAAGGTGGAGTCCATCCCAACAGAACAATGAAGGTTTGTCATTAAAGTTTTCCCAGTGCGTAATACATGTGATTCCCTGTTAGTAACACCATTTCCTTGACCACTCATTTAGGGCTTTACTCTTATTAGCTGATATGCAAGGTGGGGTGGAAAGTATGAAAAGTGACTTGGCAAGGTTGGAAGAATGGTCAAATGCATGGCAGCTTAGATTCAATGCAAAGAAGTGCAAAGTAATGCACATGGGAAACAAAAACCCAGGGGAAGAGTACACAATGGGGGGTGAGATACTGACAACATCAAAAATGGAAAGGGACCTGGTGGTAGTCATATCAGATGACCTAAAGATGGGCCAGCAATGTGAGAAGGCAGTAAGGAGGGCTGGGAGATACTAGGATGCATAGGGAGAGGCATCACCAGTAGAAAACAAGAAGTTGTTGGCCCTCGGTACAGACAGTTGGTAAGACCACATCTGGAGTACTGTGTACAGTTCTGGAGACCCCATCTCCACAAAGACATAGACAGGGTGGAGGCTGTCCAGAGGAGGGCAACTAAAATGGTGCAGGGTCTGCACCAGAAGACATATGAAGAAAGACTAAAGGAGCTTAAGATGTATAGCCTTGAGGAAAGGAGGCAGAGGGGGGACATGATAGAAACTTTCAAATACCTCAAGGGAATCAACAAAGTCCAAGAGGGTAGCATCTTTCAGAAAAAGAGATGTGCAAGAACAAGGGGGCACAATTTGAAGATAGGGGGACAGCTCAGAGGTAATGTGAGGAAGTATTTCTTCACAGAGAGGGTTGTAGATGCATGGAACAGCCTTCCTGAAGAGGTCGTAGAGTCAAAAACAGTGGGGAAATTCAAGAATGCATGGGACAGACAAGGCAATTCTAGCGGGGGGTAGGAGGAAGTAGGCTGTTAGTTAACTAGGATCTGCAGCTTATCCGTTAGGTAGGGAAATGGGCAGACTAGGTGGGCCAAGCGGTCCTTATCTGCCATCAAATTCTATGTTTCTATGACCACCTTCCATCCCTTCACCTTTCCTTTCCCAACCCTCTGCCCCCATCTTCCAGCATCCCCTCTATCGCTTCTACCTAGCACATTGCCCTTGTTTGGGGGGGTAAGCCTGCCCTGCTTCTCATCTCATGCCCACTGTATGCCCTCCCTCCACCTGCCACCACCCTCTCCTAGTTTAAATGACCAACTGTCTCAATGCACTCCCCAAGCTTCCGTTTTACCACCTTCTTGCCCTCTTCATTTAGGTGCAGTCATCTTTAGTGTATAGACTGCTGTCCTCCCAGGTCTGTCTCCACCCTCCCAATAACCCATACCTTTTGGTGTGACACCATTTTCATAACCATTCGTTAAACTCCTTGATCCTTTATTTTCTGGCTGTGATTGCCTTCGGCACTGGCAATACCTCAGAAAAAGTTACTGATCTACCCTCCCCCTCGCACAAAGTTCTCAGCTCCTCAAACCTCTGGGTGGAGTACCTTCCCCTGATGGATTGAGTGCAGGTCTGGGCATAGAGGAAGACACCTTTAGGGGCCACTGCTGAGGCTAAGGACATTGGGGCACCAGAACTGGCGAGGCCATTCTGGAGACACCAGGATCATCCATGCCTTGTCCCTCCTGGCATTGAGCAGCACCTTGTGGATCAAGAGAAACAGAGGGAAGGCATAGAGAAGGCCCCGGGTCCAGGGCCTGGAAAAGACATCCCCCTGCAGCGTTCCCTGCTAAGGGGGGCAAGCACAATGCAGCCTCAGCTTGGCATTCTCCATGGAGGCAAACCGGTCCACCTGAGGGATGCCCCACTTGGAGAACGGGGCTGCATACTACCTCCAGGTGGAGACAGCACTCGTGGGACACCTCGCCCACATGGCTGAGAGCATCCACCAGCTGGTTGGAGACACTGACCACATGGATGGCCAGGAGATCGGCCTCCAGGCTGCTCACAATGTTCCAAATGTGGAAACCTTCCCTGCACAAGGTAAGGGAGTATATCCCGCCATGCTTGTTGAGGTAGTACATGGTCGTAGTTTTGTCCGTCTGGACCTGAACAACCTAACCCTGAACATGCTGAGCAAAAGCAGTTAAGTGCCAGCCAAGCTACCCGCAATTCCAGCAGGTTGATATGGCATCGGGACTCTTCGGAGTTCCAGATTCTGTGAACCCTGTGTTCCCCGGGGTGGGCACCTCGGCCCATGAGAGAGGAGGCATCGGTCATCAGGATGACAGTATGCTCTGGCCAGACAAATGGGATACCTTCCTGCAGATGTTCTAGGACTAGCAACCACAGGAGCGCGTCCCACATCAGCTGGGTCAAAGTGACCGGCTGGTCGAGGTGGCCCTTGAGCGGAGACCACTGGCAGGCCAGCTTCCACTGCAGAGAGCGCATTCTCCAGTGGGCCCAACAGACCATGCTGGTGCAAGCCGCCATGTATCCCAGTAGGCGCAGGAAGTAATGAACAGGCACAACTGCCCAACCTGAAATGATCTTGCAAAGGAGGAGAGAGCCTCCGTCCTGTCCTTCGGGAGTCAAGCCCTGGGTCTGCAAGCATCTAGCTCTGCTCCGATGAAGCGGATCACCTGTGAGGGCACAAGTTCCGGCTTGGCCTCATTGACCAGGAGGCCAAGAGAGACGCAGGTTTGGAGGGCCAGGTCCCTGGATCGCTCCACCTCCTGCCTGGAGGAACCCCCAATCAGCCAATTGTCCAGGTAGGGGTGAATCCAGACTCCTCGATGTGTTAGGTAAGCTGTTGCCACTGCAATGCATTAGGTGAAGACCCTGGGGGCAGGGTACAGGCCTAATGGCATGGCCTGGAACTTTTAGAGGATCCTCTCCTCCCAGAACCAGCAGTGGGATGGACACATTGGGACATTAAAGAACGTGTCTCAAAGATCCAAAGAGCAAAATCACACATTTTGCTCAAGAGATGGTATGATCCGAGACAGAGTGACCATCCTGAAGGTGCACGGCCTAAAAAACTTGCACAGGTTGTGCAGATCTAAGATGGGATGCTAGCCCCCCATCCGTTTTGGCGCCAGGAAGTACCTGGAGACAAACCTTGGGTGTTCTGAAGGATCCATGATAGGAGCCATGACCTCCTTGTTGGGGGAGCTTGGTGATGTCGTCCCAAAGGGCCGACAGGATGTCTGCGGACATGAAGCCCTTGATGGGGCACAAGCTCGGCAAGATGGGCAACTCCTCGAATTCCAGAGGCAGACCCTGGCTGACCACTCCAAGAATCCACCTGTCTGTGGTGACAGCAAACCAGGCAGAAAGGAAGTGGAGCCAGACCCCCATGGGAGGACACAGTGGAGTCAGAATGGACATGAGAGAGACACCTCATCCCATCACTTGGCAGGCTTGGAGGTGGCAGAGGGACCGTGTGAGGGGCCCTGGCCTCCTGGTTTACGGACAATCATGGTCACAGACATAGGTTGAGGTTGCCAGGCCTAAGCCTGCTGACCAGCCTGAGGCTGGGCTGGTAAGGCTGTGGGGGCAAAGAGTAGCCTGAAAGGGCTTCTGCTGCTTAGCGCCCTTGGGGGGTCTCTGATGTCAGAGAGTCCAAGGTGGCACAGGACTTCTCAATATGGGTGAGGTGCCCCTTGACCATGGGCCTGAACAAGTCAGTATCCAGGAAGGGGACATCCGCCAGCTTGTATTGGGTATGGTATACTGCTGACACATTAAAACTACTACAACAAAATCCATTACAGTGACAACTTCGAACAAATTCAAGATTGTCGCTGTAATGGATTTCATGTACACCGGCGCCGGTGTTTCTCCGGTCCAATTTCTTGGATTCCTTATCAGGTGGCTTGTCAATATCACCCACATTGCCAGTGCACCTGAAAATGGAGTTGGTCACTAGCCCCTCAGCCAAGGGATGCTCTGTGAATCCCAAACAGGAACCGGTAGGGACCACATACTTACGGGCCATCTGCTGCCACAGCTCCAAGGTAGGATCAAGAATGGCATCTGCCATCAGGAAGGTTTCTCCAGGGAAGTCTCCCCAGTCAAGGATCCCAGTGAGCGGGTACCAAGCCTGCTTCTGAATGGACTACAGCAGGAGAGCCATAGATTCTGAGATGAAACTGAGAAGACCCATAAAAAATGTAGGGCCCAACTCCGTCGAAAGATCCTTGGCCGACTCCAAGTCCACCGGATGGGAGTGCAAGAAGGGAGCCCTTCAATTCAGAGGATTTGTGGAAAAGAGGTCAACAGTCAGAGTCCCTGCTGACTCTCCAGGGATGGTCACAGGTAACAGTGTCCGACAGTCGACAGAGAAGACCCAAGGCCAGGTGGGCCTCCTCAGTTAGAGCACCGGACTTCGGCTGTTTTGGTGGTGGCTCCACCAAAATCGGCAGAGAGGCCAGGGGAGGCCGAGCCAGGACCTGACAGGTCAGCTCCTGCTGAGGCGGATGTGAACACAATTGCTAGTATTTAACTTATCTCTGTTAGCTGTTTAGAGAAAGGTCTGCAATATATTGTGCTCACTTGTTTTTATCGTGGTGACCATGAGATGACAGATTAGACGTGGATATGCAGTGCAATCAAAAGCTGTTTATTTTAATACCACAGTTAATATATAAACATGTTTGACATTTAAACAATACAAAACATTCCTAGGAAATCTCAGACGTTTGTCTATTTGTGCACCATATCTCCTTACACAATCTTCACTACGTACGTATGGGGCCCTTTAAATCCTATCTGTAGGTCCTTAAGGCAGCATTCTTTCAAGAGCAACCTTAACTAACACGAGTACACAATTCCTTAGTACTAATAATCTTATTAGCATTAAACAATATCTCATTGCATTTTATCAGTCTGCAGCCACTCCCAAGCTTAAATTGTTATTTTTCTGTCAACTGTGCTCTGCTTTTTAGACCTACAATTGCTGCACTATTCCAATCTCTACGTGTATGTAAAAATGTCATCTGATGAATTAGTTAGTGCTTAGTGCTCCTGTACAACTAGTGTTTAATCTAACTGCAGCTTCATGTGACATTTCATCGGCCGAGCTTAGCCAGGGCTTAGCACTACTATTTTGATTTTTAACTTTACTGCAACTGCAGTAGGTTTTCTGCTCTCCCTGCTATTGATTTTCTTTTTCCTATCTGCTGCATGATCAAACTCGCATCTCAGGGACCCCCCAGCTCCTGACTAATTCTCTCGGCATCCCCCGTTTCTCTCACTCCCTGCCCTCCAAGTGTTTTCCTCCCACCGATTAAGGCCTCTTTGTCCCCTTGTGGCTCTGCTTCTGTCAGACTCCTGTGCCCTCGCTACTACCCCCACCCGGTTCTTTTCTTTTAAAACTAAATTATTTTTCCCTTCCTTCCCAGATTCCTGCCGCAGCCCTGAGCGGGTACCCCTCCCACGGCGCTACTCCACTTTCGTCAGCCGCCACCCGCAGCTCCAGCCCACAAGAAGGTAACTCAAATACTTTATTTCTGGCACCTTCTGCAGCAGACTCCCTTAATGGCCGCCCATCACAACCATAGCTGGCTCGTGACTGATCAGATTCTACTGAAGACCTTTCTGCAGCTTCAGTCTGCAGTCACTCCAAGTTTAAATTCTTTCCCGTCCACCCTCCCCCGCCACTCTTTAAATGGTCTTGCCACCACAAGACCACACCTACTCTTCCGTTTCCAACCAATCAAGCAATCCTTGGCTGCCGACTCGTTCCATAGCCCATAGTGGACTACCAGCCTGTGACCTCTAAGGGTGCAATATCCTCCTTTCCCTGCCCTTACAGATGCATGTAATTTTTATGCACTCCGTTGCCTTTTTTTTATCCTATCTACTGAGTGCAACACTACCACATTACTCTTAGGCTACTGGTACAGTGGAATTCCCAACCTGTGACGATCAGGGTGCAATTTTTCCACTCCCTGCCTATACAAGTAATTTCTGCACCCAGATGCCTTTCTAGTCTTATAAGTGTGCAGTGCTACCAATTTCTCTTATGCTACTAGTTCATGCTCCTATCGTTTTCTAAATTTCTTTGTTAAACCCTTGCTTCCAGTCACCCTTCTCGAAATGATTATCTGCACAACCTGGCTCCACCTCACACATTCCCATTCTAGTTCCTCCACCCTCCCCTACCATCCTCACGCAAACTTCACCATCCCTGCTCCGGCTACTGCCCTACCCAAAGCCTTGCCAAGCATTCAAACCTCAAATCCAGCTACCCTAACTCATTACCAATTAGAGTGCTCCCACTTCCCTGCCCTACCTACTGTCTCCATTAGCTCACTCCCAAACTCTTACTCTTTATTAACACTGCTAAAGCCACGCACTCCACCAACCCAAATCTGCTACCATATCCCCTACTCTCTTGCTTCCCAACCACAGTATAAGCATGATAAACTCTACTATCTCATCCTAACATACCTACTTCTATTGTGCAGGGACATAAACCCACATCCTGGCCCTCACACTACTCTCCCCACCGCACATGCTGACACTAACATTGGATCCTCCTCTATATGCTCCCATTCCCTCCCCCGCAGCCTCAAACTACTCCATGTAAACATCCGTAGCTTGTTACCTAAACTAGACCAGATACAACCACTGGTCGTCTTTCTTACCCCTGATATCATTATACTGTCCGAATCCTGGCTAAACAAAGAAAATTACTACTAATGAAATTGCCATCCCTGGCTACTCTGTTCTCCTGCAAAGCTGGGCAAGACAGGGAGGTGGCGCGGTAATGTAGGTCTCCACATCACTCAATGCTGACATCATTCTATCTGCATCCATCCCTGCAGCTCACGAGGTCCTCCTCATTAGACTATCCCTACCATTCTCTGTCCAAATTTATGTAGCTGGCATCTACTGAAGACCTGGCCTATTCCCATCAGCTGTTACCGACCTCATCACTACCATTGCCTCCTACGCATCCGCATGGTGAACTTTACTTAATGGGGGATTTCAATCAAAACTGGGCTGCTCCCCTTCTTGCCAAGCTCCAAAACGACACATCTGCTCTGAACCTCTTGCAACAAATCCTCAAGCCAACTCTAATAAACCACAAATCACAAAACCACTCACTGATCATCTGGGCCATAACCTCCCACCCTCAGAGTCATAAAAGATGGTCTTCTTTCAGACTCACTAAGTGATCACCATATGATCTTTATGATCCATAAACTTCATAGTCCCAAGGTGCCCCATAAACTAATCCATCCATGTGTTATGATTCTGAAAATATTATGCTCTTTCTATCCAGATTTGACTTGAAGAGAAAAAAAATAGGACACCATTAATTGTTTATTAATTGCAAACACATGGAAGGACAATATCGTTTAAAAAAAAGCATACTCTGAACTGCATTATTAAAATATAGAATAATATATATGTGTGTGTGTAATGTAACACAGTGAGGGGGGTTGTGTACTGAGAGAGAGCAATTGGTTGAGCCTTCTCTTTTATGCAGGCAGTCACTCTCCTGCACCTGTTCTTAATCAAGCACTCAGCTAGTTGGAGCTGTGGTGCAATGCCTTCTGGGGCTTTTAGTGTGTGCACCATGCTTTGTAGTCCTAGCAGAGAGAAAATGGAACAGGCGTTCTGGGAGATAATGCCCTTCCACAACTCTGCCCAGTGCTGTGTTACATACCTCCCCCCTCAGCTTAGCCCCCTCGGGCTGAGTGGCAGCAGAAAAGAAGGAGTGGATCCAGGAAAGCGCATCTGCATTCACATGCTTGGCACCGGCACGGTGAACCACCTGAAAATCAAAGGATTGTAAACTCAGAAACCATCGGGTAACACGCGCATTCTTTTCCTTAGCCTGTCTCATCCACGTCAGGGGAGCGTGATCAGTAACGAGAAGAAACGGCCCAGCAGGCAATACTTCAGAGACTCAAGTGCCCATTTGATCGCCAGGCATTCCTTCTCCAGCATGGCAAAGTGACCTTCACGCGGCAATAGCTTGCGGCTCAAGTATATGATCGGGTGTTCTTCACCATTAACCTCCTGTGACAGGACTGTACCAAGACCCGTTTCAGATGCATCAGTTTGTACAATCATGGGTTTGGAGAAGTCAGGGGAATTCAGGACAGGAGAGGCACACAATGCCAGTTTCAAGGAACAGAAAGCTTTATCCGCTTCAGGAGTCCATTTCACCATGTTAGGTTGGCTGTTACACGTGAGGTCACTGAGGGGGGGCTGCTATAGAAGCAAAGTTTTGAATAAACCTTCTGTAATAGCCTGTGAGTCCCAAAAATGCCCTTGTTTTTTATTGACCGGTTGTGGCCAATCTTGAATGGCAGCAACTTTTTTTTCTTGTGGCTTTATAAGGCCTCTTCCTATTGTATAACCCAAGTACTGTGCTTCACTCACCCCTAAGGTACATTTTTTTGGGTTGGCTGTGAGCCCTGCCTCTCAGAGGGACTGTGTCACAGCTTGCAGATTCTTCAAGTGGCTGTCCCAGCTGTGACTGTGAATAATGACATCGTCTAAATAAGCAGCAGCATACTCCTGGTGGGGTCGCAGCACACGGTCCATCAGGCGTTGAATGTTGCTGGGGCTCCATGTAAACCAAAAGGAAGCATTGTATATTGATACACGCCATCAGGGCTGGCAAACGCAGTCTTCTCTCTGGCAGCTTTTGTCAAGGGGACTTGAAAGTAGCCTTTCGTCCGGTCAAGAGTGCTGATGAAGCGGGCTGTTCCCAGTCTTTCGACGAGTTCATCTACTCGCGGCATTGGGTATGCATCAAAAGCTGAAATCTCATTCAGTTTTCTGAAATCATTGCAGAACCTGATTGATCCATCGGGTTTTGGGACAAGCATAGGCATTATGGCATTAATACGCTCTCTCATCCCTTCCACGTGTTCAATGAGGGTTTTGTGGGGGCAGGGTTGGTGCTCCCATGTCTTCTTTGTTATGTCAAGGAGACCTCGTGGGCGGTGGGCATACAGCAGTTCGAATGGGGAAAATCCTGTGGACGCTTGGGGCACTTCACGGATGGCAAACATTAGATATGGCAACAACTGGTCCCAGTTCCGTCCATCTGTCTCTATGTTTTTTTTAATCATACTCTTTAATGTTTTATTGACTCTTTCAATGAGCCCATCCGTCTGCGGATGATACACGGACATGCGCAGCTGTTTGATTTGGAGGAGTTGGCACAAATCCTTCATTATTCTGGACATGAAGGGTGTTCCTTGGTCACTGAGGATTTCCTTGGGTATCCCGACTTGGGAAAACATCTGCACTAGTTCTCGGGCGATGCTCTTGGTTGTCGGGTTCCGCAGAGGAATGGCTTCAGGGTATCTGGTAGCATAGTCTAGTACCACCAGGATGTACTGAAACCCTTTCGCAGACTTCACCAAGGGTCATACCAGGTCCATGGTAATCTGCTCAAAGGGTGTTTCGATGATTGGCAGAGGAACTAATGGATTTCAGAAAGAGGGTTGTGGAGCTCTCTGCTGCCACTCTGGACAGGAGTGACAATATTGTTCCACCTCTGCGTGAACCCCCGGCCAAAATAAATGATTCAGCAGTCTCTCTTTTGTTTTATCCATACCCAGGTGTCCCCCCAAGAAGTGGCTATGAGCCAAATGCATTACAGTGCGCCGAAAGTGTTGGGGCACGAGCAGCTGCTCTGTCAGTATGTCAGCTGTTTTGTGTACTTGATACAGCAAGTTGTTTTTCATAGCAAAGTGTGGGTAAGGGAGGGGCTGGTCAGGGTTGAAGGGTCTCCCATCCACCACTTTCACATTTCCTCTGGCATGCTGGAGTGTGGGATCTTCCAGTTGTGCTGTCCCAAATCTTCCTCTGTACTGTGTGCATGCTGGTGTGAAGAAATTGCCCCCTTCTAAGTCCTCTGGAGTGTCTTCTGTGACATCTGCTCCTCCGTCTTCCTCATCATTGTCTTTTCCCATGAAGACTTGTACCATTGGTGTTGACGTATTTTTTTTTCTTTCAGGTTTGTTGGACACTGTATACACTTTGTCGTCCTCATTGTCTTTGTCTTACTCCTTGTCTTCCTCATTGTCTTTGTCTTCATCTTTGTCTTTGCCTGTGTCTTCATGGTTTTTATCCTCCTCTTTGTCTTTTTCTCATTTCCAAAGTCTTTGGAAGAATGGACAGTCTCGTCCTAACACAGGGAAAGGCAACTGCTTCACCAATCCCACTGTTCCAGTAAACACACCTTCCTTTGTTTTTATTTCAAAGTGTGCTGTGGGATATGTCTTGGTGTCCCCATAGATGCATGTGATGGAAATGGGGTTGTTGTCACTCACTTGGCTTATGGGCACTAAAGAGGGGCTGACTAGTGTCACCATACTGCCGGAGTCCAACAATGCATCCACTTCCTGGTTCTGGATCTGGACAGGACTGATGCGAGGAGGTTGACTATGATTCCCCAGGAGGGCAGTGATGACATTACACTGTTTGGACAGGGTTGCTTCTACTTGCATTGGCTCATCTTTCTTAGGACATTTCCAAGAAATGTGTCCTGGTTCTCCACATGTGAAACAGGTTCTGGTATCTCGGTCCAACACTTTTCTTTTTGCTTCAAACAAGTTCTGGCGCCCTCTGCTGGTGCTGTAGTCATCTGGTCCCCTGGCTCCTTCTCTCCCTTCTGGCTGTGTTGTGCAGTGGATGGCTCTCTTGTCTTGCTCCTGGTGGGTTCTCTTGTCAGAACTGATCCTTTCAGGTCTGGTAGTCTTTAAGAGCTCAGCCGTAGCGTGATACCTTTCCACAAGGTCTACCAGGCCCACTGCTGTGCTAGGGTTGCCTTGACTGATGTTTTTTTTTCAAATCATAGGGCAGCCCTCTGGTGAAGTGATCCAGCACCACTCTTTCCACCACTGCAGTAGACATCAGGCTTTCAGGTTGTAGCCATTTTCGGGCTAAGTGGATCAGATCAAACATCTGTGAGCGGGAGCTTTCTGGTTGAAATGTCCATGAGTGGAATCACTGAGCTCTCACTGCTGTTGTTACTCCTAGGCGGCAAGGATTTCCTTTTCAACTTGTCATAGTCATCAGCGCCCCTGATCTCAAGGTCATACACGCCTTCTGTGCATCACCACTGAGGAAGGGGGCCAGAATGCCAGCCCACTTGCTTTGAGGCCATTCTTCTGTGTTTGCAGTCCTTTCAAAAGTTTTCAGATAGGCTTCCACATCATCACTGGCTGTCATCTTCTGCAGGAAATGTCCAGCTACAATGGAAGATACACCTGCTGGTCAGGCTTCCTTCCCTTTTTCCACCTCTGCGGCAAGCCGCTGTAGCTCCAAGTTCAACATTTGTTGTCCCCTCTGTTGCTCTTCCAGCAGCAGTCTGTTGGTCTGTGACTGTTGTTGGTTTGCGGCTTGCTGGGCCAGGTTTGCTTGCACAAGCTGCTGCAGTAGGTTCTCCATGGCTGTTTCAGTGTGTTAGTGTTGTTGTTATCCACACAACCTTGCCCGCATTCTCCACCACTGTAACACAGTGAGGGGGGGTTGTGTTGCACTGGGATCTTGTAGGCAGGGATATGAGCACACTTTGTACCACAACACAGGATATTCAGGGTCACACAGCACTATGCCTGTATGTTTATTAGTAAAAATACTGAGAGAGGTACATTCAAAAATGACTCAGGATGCAAACAAAATGAAAGAAAATAATACCTGGCTCTTTGTTGAGCGCTACCTACATAGTGAATTTTCAGTTCCCTGTCTATAGCCCAGATAGCTAAGCTATTTCCTGGGGCAAACAAACAAAATCAGAAAAGAGTCTCTTGGTCTTTGTTTCAAATGAAAGTAATTTACCAGTGTCGGGTTTTCAGCCAGTCCAAAGTCAAGATCCAATTCGTGGTCGCACGCCAAACAAAAGGTCAAAGCCAGGAAGTCAGTTGATTCAAACTTCTCTTTTTTTCTTTCCTTCTTGCTACAAATGTTCACCAGCCACCCTCCACGCCTGTTTCCTAATCAGGTACTGAGAGAAAGCAATTGTTTGAGCCTTCTCTTTTATGCAGGCAGTCACTCTCCTGCACCTGTTCTTAATCAAGCACTCAGCTAGTTGGAGCTGTGGTGCAATGCCTTCTGGGGCTTGTAGTGTGTGCACCTTGCTTTGTAGTCCTAGCAGAGAGAAAATGGAACAGGCGTGCTGGGAGATAACGCCCTTCCACAACTCTGCCCAGTGCTGTGTTACAGTAACCAAAATATTACACACACCCGAGGTGTGGGATGCTATATTAACCCTGATGGCAAAGTCCAAGTGGTTTATAAAAGCATCCCATAATGAGGGTGTGTGCAAAATTCTGTTTTTTTTTACCGACCCACCCATATATTATTTAATTAATGGTGATATTTTTTCCCTTTCAATACAGTTCAGTTAGTGTAGCACTTCTGTCAGAGTTACACACACACACATTTCACACACACACACACATTTCACTCACAGACACACACACACACACCGTCTCTCCCTCTGGGTTTGTTGTTGTTGTTTTTCTTGGTTTTTTACATTACAGTGGGAATGGCATTCTGGAAAGTTGCGGTCTGTTGGCATAGCTGCGGAGTGTAAGACACGCTTGAAGGGTATGAGTAGCAAGATCCAGATTGATTTTTTCCTTCATGGTAGGAAATCCCATTCCATACAAAGTATTTGAGTAAGAAACTGTTATACTTTTAACTTCATCAAAATAAGTAAAATACTCTTTTAATAATGTATTTCAGGCTATACATGTTTTAACTGTGTTGTCTATCTATGTGTTTTTGCAATTAATAAACAAGTAATGGTGTCCTATTTTTTCTTTTCAAGTCAAATCTGGATAGAAAGAGCATAATATTTTCAGAATCATAACCCATGCTCAGATTGTTTTTACAGTCTTTGTCCAGGAAAGGCACACAGCTACAGAGTGTTCCTGAGTGTGTTTTGGGAGCACAGGGAGGTTAAGTGACTTGCTCTGGTCACACAATGCACAAGTAGAGCATGACAGAATCAAACCCCATTCTGCTGGATGAATGAAGCTTGTTCACAGCTCTGTGCTTTAACCTCTAGGCTGTACTGGCAGCTGAAATTCAAAAACCTCACATCTCATGGCTAGCCCCATGATGCCAGGCCAGTAGGTATGTAGCCACATTTGCATCTTGTAGACCTGAGTTCACACCCAAAATTTTAAGAGAAAAGGCTGTAAGAGAGGGAATGGAAAAAAGACAGAAGTTGGTACTGTGGCAGCCCCAGAAATCTATACTGACATGAACACAGACAGGGTTTATCCCAGACAGCGGTCAATGGCACTATCACCACTGACCCCCAACAGATCGCTGACTGTCTCAACGAGGCTTTCTCAGACCTCAGCTCAGTCCTTCCTGTCCACTTCTTTGACCCTATCACTACCCCAACCCCCCTGCCCTGAAACACCCCCCGTTTCTCATCTGCACCGTATCACCTGATGAAGTCAAACCCCACCTGCTAAAAGCCCTCTCCAGCCACAACCCCAAGTGCGACCCGATTGACTCTAGAATTCTCCGGCTAACCCTAGATGTCATGCTTATCCCCCTCACTGACCTGCTGAACCAGTCCCTATGTCTGGGCCAATTCCTGAACACCTGGAAATCAGCCGAAATATCTCCAATCCACAAGAATGAAGATCGCGCAGCACCTAATAACTACAGGCCGATCTCCATCCTTCCCTCACTCTCTAAAGCCCTGGAAAAAAATAGTCTCCTCCCAACTCATGGAATAATTTAACAAATACAATATACTTTGTCCACAGCAACACAGCTTCCGCCCTGGACATAGCACCATATCGGTACTCCTGGAGTTCTCTCACCACATACACTCTGCACTTGACTCTGGCGATGTTGCCGGGGCAGTGTTCATTGATCTGTCCAAGGCCTTTGACACTGTGTGCCACCCCCTCCTGCTTAACTCCCGCCAACAACTGGGTTTCTCATCTGGCCCCTTGCCTGGTTCTCCAGTTACCTCCATAGCAGATCCCAGTGGGTTAAGATAAACGGTACACTATCTACCACACTACTTGTCCACTCTGGTATCCTCCAAGGATCCATTCTGGACCCTACTCTCTTCAGTCTCTTTCTTAACACCCTCCCTAGCTCCTGCTCAGGCAGAATGCTCCTATATGCTGACGACGCGGTTCTCGTCGCCTCCCATCGCAACCCCGTCACCATCCAGGACTCCCTACAGCTCTTCAGTCAAGCTGAAAAATGATTCTTCGACCACCGTCTGGTCCTGAACCTCAAAAAGACAAAGTCTATGCTCTTTACCCACCGCCAGAGCAGCACCAGTAATGTCCCCCTCCTCCCCAGCATCCTCCACCCCATTGAACAGGTTACAGCATACAAATACCTGGGCATCACCTTTGACTCAGGACTCACTTTCCACGCTCATCTTAAAACCCTGTCCACTGCAGTGAACACCTGGATTGGACTCCTCTACTGCCACAGAGACTGTCTCCCTCAGAACATACTCCGGCTGGCTATCGCCTCCTCCATCCTGTCCCTGGTTGACTACGGGCTTCCCATCTGTGTCGCAGCTGTCTCCACCACCCTCTCCAAAGTCCAGACCTCAATAAACAAGGCTTGCAGGCTCCTGACTGGTGCCCATGGCAGAACGCACACATGCCAGCTCTACTCCTCCTCTAACCTACTCACCTTCGACGAGCGCCTGTGCTACCACACCTGTATATTGGCCAAAAATCACTACTTGGGCTCTCTCCCCCCTGGGGTTGCTACATCCCTAAAACTAGCCCCCAAGATGGTCACCACCCGGAATGCAGCCAAGGCCACCTTCCAGGTTCCTAGAACCAGGACCTCTCTTGCCCAAAGGTCTTCCACCACAGGGCCCCCTCCTGGTACAACACCCTCCCTCCACATATCACAAGCATCCCCAAAATCAGCTCACTTAAAATCGCCCTATGCAGCCACCTCACCAGCACTTGGAACTGTAAGTGCCCTTGATTGCCCCAAAGCCTGAACTCATCTTTTCTCATCCCATCTGGTACTCTGCAACAGACAAAGTCCTCTGGACTGCATCCCCCCCAGCAACCCTGGTCCCCCAGGCCCTTGCTCTCTATACCCTCTAGAGCAGGCCTCTTTCTTCAATACAATTGTTAGATCGAACTTTGTAGACAATTGCAAGCTTCAGCACTCCTGTGTAACATTGGAATTGCTTTGTATGTGCAATTGATTGTATCACACCCGTATCGTCCACCAACGTTGTACACACTGTCTATTTGTTGTCTTCCCTCCCTGTGACGAGGTGCCCTTGTAAATGAGTCCTTGACTCAAAGGTTGTAAACCCAATACATGAAATAAATAAAATAAATAAAAATCCTGATATGGAGCCCCAATACCTGTTGACATCACAGAGCCAGCCTTGAGTTTTTGATGATCAGCTGGCAGTATTGCCTAGCGGTTAAAGCAACCCTAAAGATAGATTGCTTTTACCAACAGTTTGAAATGTAAAGGTGATGATAACTCCCTAGTTTCAATGTACATACAAAACAAGTATTATAAATGTAGAAAGTGTTGTAATAACATCTTAAAACACACTTAATAAAACAGACAATTTCCTATTTAACCTACAGTCAATGGAAGGCCAAGATCCTCTGTGACATCATTTCCTGTCAAGAGCCTAAAACATATGGCTGCCCTCAGACCTTAATTACAGGCTGATTTACATATGAATAACTCTGGACTGCAAAGACTCATAGATAAACACAGTGGCTCACTCAAATTAGCTGTTTATGGTCTTTCAGACATTAAGAAACCCTGCTGATGACAGTTCCCCTTTAAGGACCTACAAAAAGACCTACAAGGGCTGGAAAGATGGTCTAATGTCAGGCAGCTGAAGTTCAATGCAAATAAATATAATGTGATGCATTTGTGTAAAGGGAACCCAAGGACAGAGTACCACCTCATCGAAGTCCAGCTTAGCATCACACAGGAAGAATGGAACCTAGGTGCCATCATAAACAGCACCCTCAGACAGATAAGCCAATGCAACAAAGCTTATAGCAAGGCCAACAAAATACTGGGGTGCATTGGGAGGGGATTCAACAGCAGGAGGAAGGAGGTAATACTGCCACTCTACAGGTCCCTGGTAAGGCGCCATCTGGAGTACTGTGTCCAGTTTTGGAGTCCACATCTGAAAAATGACATAAACAGGTTATAGACTGTTCAGAGAAGAGCAACCAGAATGATCCCAGGCCTTTAAGGGCACTCGTACGAGCAGCGTCTGGAAGCATTAAATATGTTCTCACTAGAGAAAAGGAGGGAGAGGAGAGATATGACTGAAAGATACAAGTTCCTTAGAGGAATAAATAAGGTGCCATCCTCGGACCTGTTCAACAGAGTCTCTGACTCTAACACTAGAGGGCATGAGTGGAAGATGAGGGGAGGGCTTCAAGAGGGAGCTTAGGAAACACTGTTTTACAGAAAGAGTCATGGAGCCATGGAATAAACTGCCAGCTGAGGTATTGGAAGCAAGGTCCATGAAATCATTTAAGCTGGGTGGGACAAGGCTAAAGCACAATCAAAAGCAACAGGCATTAGGCGGAGAGGGGGTTAGCTCCTGGGATCTGAGAAGGTCCAAAGAACACATGGGCAGACTAGATGGACCTTTGGTCTCCTTCTGCTGTCTTTATTTCTATGTTTCTATGATATCAGTTACCACTGCTATTCTAAGTGGATTTCCTCCAGGATGTCCAGTATGTCACAGGTATCCCTCACAAATGGTATGTCACCCTAACAGCGACATTTCTACAGCGACATGCGTCGATGTCGACTACAGCGTCATGCCGCTGTAGAAGTGCAACTGGAAGGGGGCACCCTCTCCCTGATCTAACTCTGACCTGGAGTTAGAATCCATTAGTTTGGGGAGTGCATGGGGGGTTCGGGGGCAAAGCCCCCCGATGTAAGAAATGGTCCCGAACAGTGCGACTCCATGCCGACTGCAACTTGCGGTTGACATGGAGCCTGTCACTGTAATGCCGATTGCAATCTTTTTTGTCATGCCGGCAAATATAATCCCTCACAAATTAGGGTAATTCCTTAACCAAATCTTTAATATGACTAACCTGCAATAAGGTAGACACTCAGGAAGGGGTAGAAAGAATGCAGAGAGATTTGGGGAGACTCGAAGCATGGCCAAAGAGGTGGCAGCTTTCATTTAACACAGATAAGTGTAAAATCATGCATCTTGATTACAGGAACCAGAGGGCAGGGTACTGTATGGTGGGGCAGAGACCTGGCGGTAACAGAACAAGAAAGGGACCTAGGCATCACTATATCAAGGGACCTGAAGGTGGAAGGGTGCTGCAGGAGATCAGTGGCTAGGGGCAGCGGAATGCTGGGCTGCATCGGAAGGGGGATTACCGGTAGAAAAAGGGAGGTCATAGAAACATAGACTTTGACAGCAGATAAGGACCACTTGGCCCACCTCCTAGTCTGCCCATTACCCTACCTACAGGATAAGCTGCAGATCCTAGTCAATCAATAGCCTATTTCTTCCTACCCCCTACAAGAATTGCCTTATGTCTGTCCCATGCATGCTTGAATTCTCCCAGTTTTAGACCCTACAGCCTCCTCAGGAAAGCTGTTCCATGCGTCCACCACCTTCTCTGTGAAAAAATACTTCCTCACATCGCCCCTGAGCCATGCCCCCTCTATCTTCAAATTGTGTCCCCTTGTTCTTGCACATCTCTTTTCTGAAAGATGCTACCCTCTTGGACTTTGTTGATTCCACTGAGGTACTTATAAATTTCTATCATGTCCCCCCACTCCCTCCTTTCCTCAGGGGTATACATATTAAGCTCCTTTAGTCTGTCCTCATATGGCTTCTCTTGCAGACCCTGTACCATTTCAGTTGTCCTCCTCTGGACTGCCTCCATCCTGTCTATGTCCTTGCAAAGATGGGGTCTCCAGAAGTGGATGCAGTACTCCAGATGGGGTCTCACCAACTGTCTGTACAGAGGGATAACAATTTCCTGTTTTCTGCTGATGCTTCTCCCTATACACCCCAGCCCTCCCTACTGCCTTCTCACATTGCTTGATAACCTTAAGGTCATCTGATATGATTACCCCAAGGTCCCTTTCCATTTTTATTGTTGTTACTACCCCCCCCCCAATTGTGTAATCTTCCCCTGAGTTTTTGTTTCCCAGGTGCATTATTTTGCACTTCTTTGCATTGAATCCAAGCTGCCATACTTTTGACCATTCCTCCAACCTTGCCAAGTCCCTTCTCATCCTTTCCACACCTTCTTGTGTATCAACCATGTTGCAGGTCTTTGTGTCATCTGCAAAGAGGCATACTTTTCCTTCGAGTCCCTCTGCAATGTCACTTATAAAGACATTAAAAAAGGACTGGACCAAGTACTGAACCCTGCGGTACCCCACTAGTAACCCCTCTTTCTTCGAAGTGGACTCCATTTACAATTACCTTCTGTGTCATGTTGTCCAGCCAATGTTTTACCCAGGCAACCACCCTGGGACCCACTCCCAGGCTGGTTAATTTGACTATTAATCTTTTTGTGTGGGACTGTGTCAAATGCCTTGCTAAAGTCTAGGTAGGCCATGTCCACAGCCCCTCCATGGTCTACTACTTTGGTCACCCAGTCAAAGAAATCAATTAGATTCATCTGACATGACCTTCCCACTGTGAACCCATGCTGCCTTGGATCCTGTACCCCACTGGCCTCTAGGTACTCAACAGTTCTTTCCTTCAGAAGTGATTCCATCAATTTCCCTACCACAGAGGTCAAACTGACAGGTCTGTCGTTTCCTGCCTCTGTCTTGCTCTCACTTTTCTGAAGGGGAATCACATCTGCCTTCCTCCAGTTCTCAGGTACCACACCATCCTCCCATGATTTGTTAAAAAGGGTAGTCAGTGGTGTCACTAGTTCTCCCCTTAATTCTTTTAGAATTCTGGGGTGAATTACATCAGGCCCCATTGCTTTATCCACCTTCAGTTTTAGGAGTTCTTTCAGAACCCTTACTTCTGTGAAAGGACTAGGATTGACCCCCCCTATCCAAAGTGTATGTGTTAAATGGATTAGGCACCTCCCCCTCCTCCTCTTTTGTGAATACTGAGCAGAAATGCATTCAGTATCCCTGCTTTTTCACTGTCCCTCTCTGCCCACCCACCGACCATTCTATTCAGCCTCACTATCCCTCCCTTTGTCTTTCTATGCTCCCTGATGTACCTATAAAAGGTTTTATCCCCCTTCTTAACTGAGTTGGCTATCTTTTCCTCAGTTTGGGCCTCTGCTATTCTGACTTCCCTCCCTGCTTCTTTCTGCCTTAACTGGTACAGTTAAAAATTAAATGTGCTGCGGGGAGTCCATGTGTCTTAAAAAGACCAAAAAGTTCCTTTCAAGGTATACTATTTTATTTATTTTCTGACGCCCTGACATTTCACATGTTATTGTGCTTTTTCAAAGGGCTGCACAAATTTTCTGAAATTAAATGATAATGAACATGTATTAATTATTCCTCATTACAATAATTTAAACATGACTACCGGTTGTTTATTCAAACAATATAAACGTTGTTACCATTGAATTCTGATTTCTTTCTATACCACTTAAATCTAAAATGGCTTGTATTACATAACAAACACAGAACTATAATAAATAAAAACAGAAAAAACTGTTTCTCAGTGTTATATACATTTGTTCATTTTTTACAAAATTGTTTTGTGCTACCACCACCAAAATCTGTGTAATCATATATTTTAACAACTGCCAATAAAGGCCTAATCACATATCTTCTCTCTGCTTCCAGCCTCCTAAAGCATACATGCTCAACCAACTCTTTTTCTTTTAAATGCGCTCCACTAAAGCCATAGAAAAAAATAAATAAAAATCCTTTTATTTTGAATACACACTATAAGAGGTTTTATCTCCCTTCTTAACTGAGTTGGCTATCTTTTCCTCTGTTTGGACCTTTGCTATTCTGACTTTCCTCACTGCTTCCTTCTGCCTTAACTGGTACAGTTCTCTGTCCTGCTCCTTCTGTGTTTCCCTATACTTCCTAAATGCTATCTTTTTCTCCCTAACCTTCCCCACCACCTCTTTTGAGAACCATATTGTCTTTTTCTTTTGTTTTGATTTGTTTATTTACGTAACACAAAGGTTTGTTGCCTCTGTGATGGCAGTTTTCATGTTTCCCCATTGTTACTCCACCCCTCCTTCTAGCCTGTTTGCTAGTGCTTTTCTAAAGCACTCTCCTATCTTGCCAAAGTCAGCCCTCTTGAAGTCCAGTACCCTCACTTTTGTATGGCTTGACTCTGTAGCTGAGTTTATCGTGAACCACATTGTTTGGTGGTCACTTTTTCCCATATGGCTACCCACTTCTAGATCTGAGATCCTCTCAGTGTCCCCATTTGAGAGTATGAGGTCTAAGATTGCTCCCTCACGAGTGGGTTCCAAAACTAGCTGTCTGAGGCATGCCACCTGTAGGGCATCGAGAATGGCCCTGCTCTTGGATGTGGCTGCAGCAAAGGTGCTCCAGTTAACATCTGGCATATTCAGGTCCCCCATCAACAGTATCTCCCCTTTCTCTTCCATCATGAGGATGCCTTCTATCATATCCTTGTCCATTCCCTCCCCTCGACATGGGGGTCTGTATATAACCCCTGTGTGGATTGTGGTGCCATTTCCAGTCCCTTGTGCACCCATCTGGTTAGACCGCATTTTGAATATGGAGTCCAGTTCTGGAGGCCATGCCTCAAAAAAGATGTGGGGAGGCTGGAGCAAGATCAGAGGAGGGCAACAAAGATAGTAAAGGGGCTCAGCCACCTGTCCTATAAAAAAAGATTGAGAGATTTGAACATATACTCCCTGGAGCGGGGGGGGAACATAACTGAGACCTTCAAGTACCTTAAGGGTATAAACCAGGTGCCAGTGGAAAGCATCTTCCAGCTCAAGGGGGATCAGAAGACAAGGGGGCATGGCTTGCAGGTGGAGGGGCAGTTCAAGAGTAATATTAGGAAGTACTATTTCACAGAGCAGGTGGTGGATAAGTGGAATAGGCTCCCAGAGGGTTTGGTTGGAGAAGCAACAGTGGAAGGCTTCAAAAAAGCATGGGACAACCACAGGGGAGTGTTGGGGGGGCATGCATGCGCAGTGTGGCACCCGCAGATCTCCCACCCATGAGCCACTCCAGCTGCACTGCCACCTACGGTCACCCAGGTGGTAGTATCATGGTGGAGCTGGCTTCCCCCCTCCTCCCTGCAGGACAGCATCCTCTGGAACACTTGATCCTCCCCAGGGACGTCTTCTGGGTTGATCCTCCTCCCCCTGCCAGCCCCGATGACTGGTGCTTATTCCCAAACGTAGGTGGCCGGTGTCGTGAGCAGTAGTGCTACCGCTGTGCCAATGGGCTAGTGTTGTTTGCTGTTATTTTTATTCCAGGTAAAAACCTGACCATTCTGATAATCTATACGATTCCTCTCAAACTGAGTTTTAATGCTTTGAGTCTCTTTTCTCGCTTGTCAATATTATGTTTCAGTTTCTGTTCCAGATTTTGAAATACTCTGGGTACTCCCTGAATTTTGCCACTTGTTCCTGTTTCTCTTTTAAGTTGAACTGCAGTCCTGTCTATTGTGCACTGTAGTCCTTAATGATTCAATGCACTAGCTGTCTTGATGCAGTTTGTAAAACTTCTGTCCAGTCTGAAATGAATGGTTGCTGTTCCTGGCATTAGCCAGGCAGTTTTACTATGCGAATGCCGCACGGGGCACCTGGACAATGTTTTTATATGCCACTAATGATATCTGGTTCCAGTAATGGTGTCTCACCTTGACCACTATGCGTTCAAGTTCTGTAAAGGCTGTGTGGATATTCTGCTCCCACTCAGGTTCTTCGTCATGCTCTGCCATCTCTTCCTCTAAAGTTTCAGAAGTACGAGCAACACATTTATATGTATATATATATCCCATCAATATTGCTACCAAAAAAAACAAGTGAGTGCATTTCTTTCACTGCCTATCTCCAAGTCCTCTGTAAGAATAGAGGACAAAGGAGACAAAATTAGAAACAGCATGCACCTAGTATCAGAAATGGTAAGCGTTGCAAAACAAGCATGATGCCAAGAACTAAAACTTGGATACGTGCCCCCATTCAGGAGTTTAATGACTCAGGACCCTCAACCAGTGGCATATATGATGTCATTGCATAAAGAGGCATGAGGCCAAGCTAAGTGGCCAAAGTGCAAAATATCTGCTGAAATCACAATGTGAAGCATATATAATGCAATTCCTTGTGTAAGACTATCACTATCTGTGTCATTGTATGATTTCACAGTTATTGGGTATTTCAGGCACTTGGCTTGGTCTCATTATGAAACAATAGCATCTATGTCACACATCCACTGACAATATGTGACACACCCACCCAGCCCGGTGGCACTGGATGCCACACCTCATGCCACGCCGGCAACCCGAGTTTGGGAGCGAGCTCAGGTGCCGGGGGGTCGGCAGGGGAGGGAGAGGACTGAGTGCCTGCTGGGATGCTCTTTTCTCCCGGGGAGAGGGCATGGGGTCATCCGGCACTCCAGCGGCCCCTGGTGGAGACCGGGGGGTGCTGCAGTGGCACTGGACCGCATGTACACTGCGTGGCTGATGCAGGCAGGGCGACGGTGTAGTGTCGGGAGTGCACCACGCTCTGGGGGTGGGATGGGGGCAAGGCTTTTGGCACCAAGCAGAAAACCCGCCACAGCTCGGATAGGCTACGACCCTTCCAGTGCTCTCGCCAGACAATCCATTGCCAGCTCCTCGCCACTGCCCTTCGCTCCTGGGTCATAGCTGCCCGGGCCCAGGGAGGAATCGTAATGACTTTGAAGATGGCAGGGAACACGGCAGGCGGTAGTGCAAGATGGTTAGTGTAGTGGCCTGAGAGAGTTCTGGTGCTCAGCAGTGATAAACAGAATGGGGAAAAAATATATATATATGTGACACACCCAGCCTATGTATGTACCTAGCTGTGGTGTGTGACTGTGATGTAGATGCTGTTTGCATAAAGAGGCATGAGGCCAGGCTTAGTGGCCAAAGTGCAATTAGGCATTAAGGCATGATCAGAGGTTAGATTAACAGCTGTTAATCACCCCAGGGGTGTAATGTGGCACGAGGCGCAGCCGAATGCCATACTGCCCCTAGGGGGTTATTAATTGACAGTTAATCTAACACCTGGGAGTACCTTATTGCTATTATAAAAAAAAATTCCAAAAGAAAAGTGTTAAAAGTATACTTTATGAATGTTTTCTCATTTAGAGGGAAATGTTTAATAAAATAGTTCTTCCATCAACAGTTTAAGAATGCTGGTTCAAAATCAGAATGCATCATTTCAGTCATTTAGCACCATTAGAGGATGGAATGCTGACAGGAAGAAGCCATGTGCCATGGTGATTAGGTGGTACATGACAGTGTAAAAGGGATTAATGTAAGGCTGTTGGAATCCTAACAGCCAATCAGACTGCAGCATTTCTGAGATGCTTTTTATAATATATATTTTGAAATCACAATGTGAAGCATATAGAGTATAATGACATTCCTTCTGTAAGAATCTCATTATCTGCTTCACTGTATGCTATTATGTACTTCAGGCACTGGGCTTGGTCTCATGCCTCATTATACAGTGATAGCTTCTATGTCATAGATCTACCATGGACAATATATGACACGCCTTGTCTACGTATGTACCCAGCTGTCGTGTTACTGTGACATAGACGGTGTTGCTGCATAAAGAGACATGGGGCCAAACCAAGTGGCCAAAGTGCAATATATCTGCTGAACTCAAACTGTGAAGCATATATAATAACATCCCTTGTGTGAGAATCTCATCATCTGCTTCACTGTATGAGTTCAACATTCATCTTGTACTTCAGGTACTTGGCTTAGCCTCATTATGCAGCAGCTTGTGTATGTCACATATCAACTGACAATGCTTACGAAATTTGCTAGCAGATAAAGGCCTAGAGGTCTATCAAGTCTGCTCGAATGTGCAGCTAGCATCCCTTATTCTGCAGTTGCCCCTTCCTGCCACCCTTCCCCTCCATTGACCCTTCCCTTTGTCCTGTCCCATCCCCATTTGAAGCAGTCCACTGTTCTACAGGATACCACTTCTGCAGGTAACGCATTCCACCCAGCCACCACCCTCTCTGTAAAAAAGTGTCTCTTCATCTCCCTCCTGAACCTTCCTCCCTTCAGTCTCATATCGTGGCCCCTGGTGGCCCTCCCCTCCCTTACTTTGAACAGCCCCTCTGTACCTGTCTTGTTTATTCCTTTCATGTACTTAAAGGTTTCAATCATGTCCCCCGTCCCTCCTCTCCTCCAGCGAGTACATGTTGAACTCCCTCAGCCTCCTCTCGCATGATAAATCCCTCAGCCCCTTGATCATCTTTGTCGCCCTGTGCTGCACCCCCTCCAGTAACTTAATGTCCTTCACAATGCTTAACACCTTGTCTAGGTGTGTACCCGACTGCAGTGTACTGTCATGTATAACTATAAAGCATAGACTTAATACTTGAATTTATCTTGTTTTCATGTGTTGCTTTCTCACAAAATCTTTTCCTTTTCTTAGTACTAATAAATCTTTTGAAAATGACAAGGACCAGTAACGAAGATTCACTGCATCATGGTTTTGTATCTACGGTAAGCAGATTTCAATAGAATTAACATACCAATTGCAATAAACAAAACATGTTTGTAAAATATACCATTACAATGAATACATGTGTCAGACACTATAGAATAGTAAAAATAACATATGTTTCAATGTTTATATATGAAACATATAGACATAAAATGCATAATGAGAATTATGTAGACTGGATTTCATTTTCTTAATGAGAAGCATGTAGATTGCATTTCATGGAAAAACTGAAACAATAATATACATTTTTATACATTATGAAATAGTATTCCTATTTTGTTGTTGTTTTGAGGTGTGTGAGTTGATGACTGATAAGTTGTTACTTTAAATATACTGTTTGATTAGTGTACTTTTTTATCATTAGAAAAGCATGACTATTACAAGCAAATAATTCTTTATTACAGGTAATGCACTTTGTCAGCTGTAATTTACTCATGTAAGAAAAAGAATTATGACAAATACAGTACAAGAAAACGATATGTGGAAATTTAAACCACAAAATGTAATGACATCATTTTAACATACTGGAACCCCTTGTAGGTTTCAGAAAGGTTGTTTTGTACACCATTCACTGCGTATGATACAAGGACCTTTCTGTTTGCACAGCCCAAACTCTCCCAAATCCAACAGATGAATCTGCAGTATGCCATATAGTGATACATCCTTTAACAAGATGAAAATAAAAATACACTTACAAGGACACTGTCGGCTCTTTACTTATGTTCTTTGCCAGTACTCGAAAACATGCCTGCACTGCCTGCAGCAGTCTGTCTTGTTCTGTAACACACACTGCTGCAATGCAGTCCCCACAAAAATATTTACTTTTATGAATTTTACTAAAAAATGAAACCCTGTCAGTCGACTACTCTGGTCCACGCCCAATGCCAAAGCGCGCGGTCACATTTGTAAATGGTGCTGAAGTTCCAGGAGGCTCATGCACGGACTATTCTACCCGAGTTCAGCTAAATACAGTTTCTAGTAGTAGAAAGGAAGCTGAACTCGGGAAAGTGTTAATTTATTTTTAAATGGGTGCTCAAACTGAGGTAAATCACGATCTGTAAGTCGAGCCGCGATACTGGGCATGTGTATAAACATTACATGCATACATATGTGTGTACATATGCACACATGCATGCCCAGTATCACAGCTTGACTTTCAGACCATGACTTACCTCAATTTGAGCACTATTTCAGAAAAAGGAAACACGTTCCCGAGTTCAGCTTTCTTTCTACTACTAGAAACTGTATTTAGCTGAACTCGGGTACAATAGTCTGTGCATGAGCCTTCCAGCACTTCAGCACCATTTACAAATGTGACAACATGTTGACATTGGATGTGGACAACAGGAGCAGACCAACAAGGTTTTGCTTTTTAGTAAAATTCATAAAAGTAAATATTGTTATGGGGATTACATTGCTGCAGTGTCTGTTGCAGGCATGTTTACTTGAGTACTGACAAAGCAAGTAAGTAAAGAACCAACAGTGTCCTTGTAAGACTCAAAAAAATGGGGATGTTCCAGGAGAGTAATTATATCATACTATAAGGATCACAATAGGTTATGACAGCGGAGCTCTGTAATTGTGTATGGGTGAGGGTGTTGTGGGCTACAATGTACTACGAACACAACTGATCCATTGGGATGTTAGCTGGCCACTGCAAAAGGCAACTGGTAGACAATATAAATTATCTTCGGTTCTGTGAGATAAGACACTGTACAGATGAAGCTGGACGACAGGCCAGCCCAGTGGTAACGCTACCGCTTGTGGTGCCAACAACCTGGGTTGGTGAGTGAACACAGATTGTCAGAGGGTCGGCCGGGGAAAGAGGAGGATAGAGTGTCCATAGGACTACACTCCTTCTCTGGGGACAGACAGCTCAGGGGCGTAGCTACAATGGTGCAGGGGGTGCAGTGGCACCCGGGTCCATGAGGTTTAAGGGGCCCAGATCATAATTTTGATGTTTATTTAAAACTGGGAGGGGCCGTGTAACATCACCTTGCACCCAGGCCCTCTAGGAATTTGCTATGCTACTGAGACAGCTGCTGTGCCCAGAGTAGCACTAACCCCTAGATATGGCTGAGAGTCAGGCATCCAAGGACAGCGTTTCTGTGCAGAGGAGCAGTGGCTACTAAAGTTCTGCATGAGGGTGCGCACACAGGTACATCTGAGTAGCACTGCACATCCGCCCTCTGTGGCACATAAACAGATGGTGTAAAATATAGCCAGCAAGCATGACAGGACCAACCTCTCGTGTGCCAACAGGATCTATAGCATGCCACCAGTTTGATGATTTGTTTCCCATCCCGTTGGGGCTCCCCCATCATGGGGGGCAAGCCATGGGGAAGACTGAAACTGGACAGGAAGTCAGTAAGGAACCAGGGTGATTGGGCTAGTGGGGGAGGTTGGTCCCTGATGATGGGGCCAGTCTAGATGAGAATAAAGAGCACTAGCTGCAAACAAGAAGTTGGATGATAGTATCAATTAATGAATACAACAGTTGAAAACTCACTTATTACAAGATTCATTATCACCCAGTGGACCGCCGACTTCAGTATATTCATTTAATGAAGACCTTCGAACTTACTGATCCAGACATAAAGGTTTGAGGGGCCCATCATGGTCATATAATTCTGCTGTCACAGCACTACAGAACCAGCAGCATTGATTCTCTACTAGCGTTGGCATCAAAACACGATTACCACAGTGACACCTGTTAGTAATAAAAGTTCACATAATTATTTGTGTATAATATTGGTCTTGCCTGTAGTATTTGTGGTTAGAAGATGATTATTAAAATATTATATAAGCTCTTCATGGATAATTAGCATTTAGTTAAGTCTGAGTACATGAATGGACACATAAACTGTGATATCACAAAAAAGGCAAGACAAGGGCAATCATTTTTTGAGGAATGACATTGTGAGATCTTCTGTGTGATGTCTCACTATACATGTGTCTTCTGGAAGCCTGTCTGCGTATACTCAGTCCTCATTATGAGTGAACAGCTTATAGTTTAAAATAATAATAATTATTTAAGTTGTTTATATTCATTGACAAGGAATGACATGGTGTGCTCTACATAGTGATCTCAGCAGTTATATGGTGCTCCTGACTCTCGACATAGACTATTGTATCATTGTCTAATGACTGCTAACATTTCAAAGTTCAAAACCCATTGTGGAATACTTTTTATATGCATGACACGTCAAATGTAAATGTAACACACACGATGCCATACCATGACAACGTATATGACACCGTGTGTGGTAATATTACACATCAGCATGTGCATTTGTGTCAAATGTCTGCTTCTCTTTGATAATGAGTCCAAAGCCTGTGCCGAGTGATGGAAGAACCAGATAACTGTGGATATCATAGCATGAAGCACAAAGTCCAGCCCTTTGGTGAAGCTGTAGCGCTACTGCTCACCACACCAGTGTACAGGGTTTGTTAGTAAGACCAAGTCTCCGGGTGATGGCCGGGGGTAGGAGACTCAAGTGTCAGATAGAAGATATCCTCCTATGGGGTGGGTGGGTGGCTGGCAAGCTCCACAGCAGCACTGCAACCTAGTGGATAACAGGTAGTGACACAATCAGAGCAGCTAAGGGGTGGGATGATGCAACATCCAGAAGATGTAAGCATGCTCTGCATGCAGTATCATGCCGCCTGCTCAATAGAATGTCCTGTGGTGTATTGGGGGGGGGGGGAAGGAAATCACACTGTCTGGAAGGATGAATATAAACCTTTGCAGACACAACTACACCTACTGGGCCCAGGGCTGAGTCCACCTAGTGAGGCTTCATAAGTGGTAACTATGGTACCCCCTCCAGACCAGCCACAAATTGGAAAACTGTGGGGATGTGAGCCAAGGCCACAGGTAACTCCCAGAGACGGTTGGTGATGTGTTTGGAGTGGCAGTCAGCAGAGTAAGTGCAAACCATTGTGCAGGGAGAAGAAGTAAGTAAAAGAACAAATAAAAAATCCCACAAAATGACATTTCGTTGTAGTCAAACATCACATCTGCCTTATACATCCAAGGCCAGCATATATGTCGCATTATCACACATGTGTTATCATACCATTTCAAGGCATGTCAGCATGTGCCTTAATCTCCAAATATATGCCTAGTGACTGCAGCACAAGATAACTGTGTTACATCATAAGGTGAATCACAATCTGACATTATCTGGTGCTTCAGTCACTCGCAGAAACATAGAATGTGATGGCAGACAAGGGCCGCGTGGCCCACCCCGTCTGCCCATGTTATCATTTTTTTCCATTTCTCTTTTTTTTTTTTTGCTGTAGACCACACTTGATCTACGGCACCATCTCTTTATCTCCCTTCCTTACCCCTACAGTTCTCTTGTGCCTGTCCCGGGCATTTTTGAATCCTTCCACAGTTTTTGCCCTCCTACCATCTCTGCTGGAAGGCTGTTCCAGGGATCCACTACCCTTACAGTGAAGAATTACTTCCACATATCCCTCCTGAATTTACCCCCTCTAGCTTCATAGTGTGCTCCCTGGTTCTAGAGAACCATTTCTCTGAAAAATACTCCTTTTCTGTACCTTATTAACCCCCTTAGGTATTTAAAGGTCCACACGTCATTAGGGCAGGCATCTTTGGGAGGGTGGTGGGGTGCACAGGGTGTGGAGCAGCCATGATACTGGACTGGGCTTGGAAGTTCGGTGGTTGCCCAGTGTGCTACCAGCTGGCACAGCTTAGGGAGGAGGTTGAGGGGATTAGGAGACAGCTGGGGGAAAGGGGGAGGTATGGTTGGGGAAGGTGGCAGGGGATCTCCCACGGGGTTGCACCAAGCACTAGGGCCGGGGGCATAGGAAAGAAGTGCAGGAGAATACTCGGGGTCACATAGGGACCCTGGCAGAGGGGGCCCAAAAGGAGGACACTACCAAGGAAGCAGGCAGGTAACTGGGGACCCTCACAAAGTGGGGCCAGAGGGACAACATTCTCAGGGAAGTAGGCAAATGGCCGGGGCTGGACAGAAGGAAGCAAGGCGGGGAGGTGGATCGGACCTTATGCTCAGTAACCGCTTCAATTCTCTTCTTCTGCTTGAGGATGAGGGGGTGATGTAGCTATGACAGGGGTGGTTAGAGATGGAAAGGAGTGGGGGGCAGGAGGTGGGGCCAGATAGCAGGAGGAACAGGGGGGAACCTGGAATGCAGGAAAATGGGGGGAGCAGTGAATCAGAGCAGGAGGGGCAGGGGGAAGAGGGAGGAAAGCGCAAGGAGAAGGACCAGTTGGGAGGAAAGGGCAAGGAGAAGGACCAGAAGTCCAAGGAGGATACAGTAAAAGGAGCTGAGGGTTTAGGCTAGGGGAGCACGACAAGCAAGGAGGGACTACACGGAGACAGGAGGGAAGGGAGGACGAGCCAGGCTAGTTTAGCGGATAGGGGAGAAGGACCAGTCGTGAGCAGGGAGGGGAGTTAGAGATACAGAAGGATACTCGGGAGGAGGAGAGGCATGGGATCGGAGGGGAGGGGGTGGTCAGGGTAACAAGGAGGGGTGGTATGTGGCACCCAGATAGGGGAGGAACAAGGAGCCGGCTGGGGAGGGGCCGTAGAAAGGATGAGGAACATGGAGGGGAATGGAGGAAAAGGAGCAGTCAGAGTGCTCCTTTGGGGATTCTATGATCAGGGGTATCAAAGGATAGGGAGGAGAAGCCTGGCCAGTTAGAACAAAATGCTTCCCTGGACTAATGGTACTGAGGCCAAGCCGAGGTATATCAGCTGGCAAAGGATTGTGGGTTCCCGGACATACTGGTCCACCTGGGTACAAATGACATTGAGGGAAATATGGAGCTAGAGATACAGGCAAGGTTCAGGGAGCTTGCCAGGGTCTGTCATGACATAGGATGCACAGTTTCCTTCTCAGAAATCCTGCCGGTGCCAAGGGCTAGTGGGGAACACAAAAGGAAGATTAGGGAGATAAACCAGTGGCTCAGGGAGTGGTGTGAGGCCAGAGGGTATGGGTTGATGGGGGATTGGGGGGAGACCTGGGAGGATAAGAGGCTGTATGCTAGAGATAGGCTCCATCTCAATTTGGAGGGGAGGGGAATCCTTAAGTTGAAAATAGAGGGGTTCATTGGTGAAAAGTGGGGTTTAAACTTGTGAAGGGGGGAGGGATGGGAGAAAAGGCTGTCGGGGGGGGGCCGATAAAGGAGGGACTCTGTCTCAACCCCCCTGGGGAGCTGGAGGAATGCAGGAAAAGGCTGACTGGTAAAGTGCAGACCAGGGGAAATCAGAATCCCCATTGGAACACGATCAGGGGGAATGGAAGTATAGGGAAAGGGTTGAAGGTAGTCCTGCTAAATGCCAGGAGCTTTGGCAATAAAATGCCTGAGCTCCAGGCAATGCTAACTGAGGGAGCGGTGGATGTGGCAGCGGTCACTGAGACCTGGGCCACCGCAGGACACGACTGGGACCTGAACCTGGAGGGTTACACTATGTTCAGGAAGGACAGGGGAGGGAAGGGGAGGAGGAGGGGTAGCAATGATAGTCAAAAACTGCATTGGCATGGGGAGTAGAGGAGGTGGAGGAACCGTAGAGGCGATTTGGGTCACCTTGATAACAAGTGGGGGCAAGAGAGTAAAAATAGGAGTGGTGTATAGACCCCCTGCACTGGCGGAGGAGCTGGAGGGGAGTCTGGTGGCAGATTTTGGGAGACACTGCAGATTGGGCAGGGGAAGGGTGGTGGTATTGGGAGACTTAAACATGCCTAGAATAGCCTGGGAGACTATGACATCCTCTGTGACCAGGGAACAGAGGTTGTTGGATGTCTTTCAAGACGTGTTCCTAACTCAGCAGGTGGGGGAACCAACCAGGGAGGTGCGGGTACTGGATGTGGTCCTGGCAGACAGTGACCAGATTGGGGGCCTGGAGGTAAGGAACCCGTTGACGGGGAGTGACCATGCCACGGTCTGGTTCTGCTTGGACCTAGAAGGGGTAGAAGGCTGCACAAAGACGGAGGTAACTGACTTCAGGAGGGCGGATTTTAAGGCAATGGGAAGGATCCTTAAGGAGCATTTGGATGGGATTGGGTCAGACATGGACTCTGATAGTAGGTGGGAAATCATCAGGAGAGGGGTGCAGGATGCTACCAGCACCTGTGCAAGAATAAGACAAAATGCGGTAGGGCCCGAAAACCCTGCTGGTGGACCAGGGAGGTCCAGGAGGTGGTGCGGGGAAAGAAGGCAGCCTATAGGCAATTCAAGTGCTCAAGGAGTGAAAGGGATCGAGGGGAGTACGAGCTGATGGCTAGAAGGGCCACTAGGGTGGTGAGGGTGGCTAAGGCAAGGAAGAAGCAGAACCTGGCCAGGGAAATTAGAAGAGGGAACAAGGGGTTCTTTAGATACATTGGGGAAAAACGAAGGGTGAACGGGCAGATTAGCAGGATTAAAACAGGGGAGAGATGGGCACAAGACCCAGGGGAGAAGGCTGAGGTACTAAATGAGTACTTCACTTCAGTTTTCACCAAGGAAAATGGGGGTGCTGCATCATACATGGGAGGAGACAGTGATACTGAGGGGGGACCCTTACCGATCGGGGGGTCTGGAGAGGGGAGGCATCACTGGCAGGAGGGGGGGGAGTCTAAGCAGGGAGAAGAGGTAGCGGAAGTGGAAATCACAGCAGAGAGAGTGAGGGAAGCCCTCAGGTCCCTTAAGATGGAGAAAGCACCGGGGCCGGATAAATTACATCCCAGAGTGCTGAAGGAACTTGCGGATGTCCTGGCGAAACCCCTGGCGGAGCTTTTCACCATCTCTTTGAGGACAGGGTGGGTGCCCCAGGACTGGAAGGTGGTGCATATAGTGCCTATCCACAAGGGGAATCAAGGGGAGGTGGCAGGGAACTACAGGCCTGTCAGCCTGACATCGGTGGTGGGCAAGGTGATGGAGGGCATTGTCAAGGAGAGGCTGGGGGGGACCTGGAAAAGTCAGGGTGCCTGGACGACAGACAGCATGGATTCATCCCGGGGAAATCATGTCAGACAAACCTTGTGGAGTTCTATGACTGGATGATGAGTGCCTTGGACCTGGGTAGACCAGTGGACGTCCCCTTTCTAGACTTCAGCAAGGCATTTGACTCTGTTCCTCACGTGCGCCTGTTGGATAAGCTGGGAGAAATGAGGGTGGGGAACCAGATAATCAGATGGATAGGCAATTGGCTCCAGGACCGGACCCAGAGGGTCGTAGTTGGTGGGATAGTCTCATCCCCAAGGAGGGTCAATAGTGGGGTCCCACAGGGATCAGTCCTTGGGCCCCTCCTGTTCAACGCCTACGTCTCTGACATAAGGACAGGTATCAGGAGTGAGATGAGTCTCTTTGCGGATGACTAAAATTGGGGTGGTGGTGGATGGGGAGGAGGGAGGGTGGCTCTACAGGGGACCTGGAGGCTCTAGAAAGATGGCCTAGAAAGTGGAAGCTGAGGTTCAATGCAGGAAATGCAAGGCACTGACCCAGTCAGAAACCCCATGGAAGTGTACACCTTGGGGGATAAATGCTACAAGTCTCGACATGGCTGAGAGGACCTGGGGTGGTGGTGGATGTCAAGATGAACAACTCAGAGACTTGTAGGAGGGCAGTAGCCAAGCCAACAGGATGCTGGGATGCATCGCTGGGATCACCTCCAGAAGGAGGAAGTGATACTCCTTCTGTATAACTCTTGGTGAGGCACACCACCGAGTACTGCGTACAGTTTTGGAGGCCACACTTAAAGAGGGACATTAAACTCCTGGAGAGGGTCCAGAGGAGGGCAACCAAAATGATTTGGGGCTTGGGGGACAGGACCTATGAGGAGAGGCTCGAAAAGCTAAATATGTACATATCGGAAGAGAGAAGGGACCGGGGGGACATGACAGAGGTCTTCAGGTACATGGAGGAGGTAAATAGGGGAGGAACAGTCAGGGTGCTTCGAAGGAAGGAGGAGGGGGCCACTAGAGGGCATGGGTGGAAGCTGGAGGGGGAAGATTCAGGGAGAAAGGAGGAGGTGCTACTTCACTGAGAGGGTGGTGGAGCCATGGAATGCGCTGCCTAGGGGGCTGGTGGAGGCAGAGATGGTGGAGGGGTTCAAGAGGGGGTGGGACAGGTACAGGGGAAGGGTTCTGGAAGCAAAATCCAATGCAGCGAGAATATCCGGAACTGGGAAGGGAGAAGCTAGAGAAGGCGAGGGGGGCAGCAAGGTCAGCTCAGCACCCCCCCATCAGCAGTCGACGGCAGCACCCCACCCGCAAGCTGCCCATCAACGAAGACAGTAGGGCTGTACACCTATTGATCGTGCATCATGTACAATGGGTGCGCAGACCACTGTACTACACAGTCCCGAATTGTGAATGAACGTCTGCATCGCCCACATTGCCCCTGCAGTGGACCAACAGGCGGGCAGCTTGCGGGTGGGGTGCTGCTGCCCGCCACTGACAGGGGTGCTGCTGGCAGGGGCCTCAGTGGTGGGTGGGGAGGGGTACCACTGGACCACCAGGGTTTGTTACGGTGATTCCGCCCTCAATCGGGCGCTGGGGGGTTCCACTGGACAACCAGGGTTTTGTTACGGTGATTCCGCCTACGATCGGGCGTGGGGGGGGTTCCACTGTACCACCAGGGATAACATACACCTAAGCCCGTGATCAGGCGATGGAGAGCGGTCCACTAGACAACCAGGGAGATATTACACTTGTGCCGCGATTGGGCTATGGGGCAGGGGGGCACAATGCTCCCTGGGCAGGGGGCTTCGGACACTGTTTTGGGAGGTCGGGTGGCCACCCACGGCAGGCGGCTGCTGTGTTGCGCCCTGCAATATGGCAGCCCACCTGTGGGTGTCCCTGATTTGTTCCCTGTTTTAACAGGCGCAACTCTGCCCCCCCCCCGAGTGGCACAAAGCGGGGTTGTGCCTGCATATGCACCGCACATCCCGGCTGAATATCGGGATGTGCCGCATATGCATGAGGACGCCAGACTTACGGCCAGCATCGGGGGTTGCAGCGCAACCCTCCCTTTGAATATTGCGCCAAGAGTTGGTGGGTTGCATGCGCAACTCCTTTGAATATCCCACCATCAATGTGTGTTGAATAACACTCCAAAATATAACAGTGTAAAGTGAAGGCAGCAACACAACACATGGACAAATACAGACACACACACCATATATGGAAGCAGTATGGCGCAGTGGGTTAAGGCTCTGAGCTGCAAATCTGGAGACCTGGGTTTGAATCCCACAGCCCCCTAGGTGCATACTGTGTGACCCTGAGCAAGTCACTTAACTTCCTTGTGCTCCCAGGTTGCACCTGCAAACAAGCTTTCAGCTTAGTATGTCTCACTTGGTAAAATAATTGGTAAAAAAAAAATATGGGATAAAGAAAGAGTGCAACGGCCAATACACGGATTACTAACATACTAAAATGCCAGCAGAATAGGCCTAACGGTCTTTCATGTCTGCTTATTTGGTCAGCCCCCACCCTGGGAGCTGACCTTACTGCCCCCCCCTCACCCTCTCTGGCTTCTCCCTTCCCAGTCCTGGATATTCTCGCTGCACAGGACTTTGCTGAATGGAGCCTGCAATGGAAAGGATGAGACGGACAGCACACACAGCTATGCCTTGCACTTCATTGTTTGTGCATTTGTATATTTTTAAAGCCACTAACTGCTGCTGTCCTGTAAAATGTGACAGTCTGTCAGTGTCAATAACATCTGTTCTCACCAGTTACCTGAGACTGTTGCACCACCCTTAGATATGCTGCTGTCATCCCCTGATTCACTGCAGCCAGAATGCCGGACCTAACTTGCTCCACTGCCTTCCCAGAGGAGGTTGCCAGTGGTTCAAAAGAACAAGCATTTGTCAATGCCAAATGTTTGCTTGCTGGCATTGGCATTGGTAGTGTAGAAGTTACAGAGCTGCATAATACGAATGGCAGCGAAGTATTGAACTGAAGCCAACCCCACCACCACCCTGCAGAGAGTGACAGGCATTGGGGTGTGCCTTTGGGTCATCAGGCATAACGGCCATGCCATTTCACCACACCCTACCCTGCAGACACTGACAAGTGTCACGGTGTGCCTTGGGGTCTTTGGCCCTTATGCACACCCCATTCCATCAGGTAATATGGTGAGATGGGTGCGGTATAGGAGAATGGGGTGAACTTTGGGGCCGAAGAGTCCAAGGCATACCTCGATGCCTCTCACTGGCTGCAGGGTGTGGAATGGTATGAGCATTACAGGCAAGAATCCCAAGTCACACCCCTGATGCCTGTCATTCTCTACAGGGTGGAGCGTCATGGTTGGAAACCCTAACAGCTCAGGCATTTGTTGGTATTTTCACTCCAAATTTTCAACATGGTTTTTTTGAGACCCCCACCTCATGAACAGTGGCAATATCAGTTTGTTAGCCGAAAGCTTCTTATGCACAGCGACTACGACATTTAGCACCACAGCTGCAAAAATACATTCCGAACAGGATGTGAAAAATGACAGCTGTACTATTCATGGGGAGGTGCAAAAAATGGCAATGTTGCAAATCTGCAGTAAAAATATTAAAAAAAACTAGTGAAGTCACGAGCGTGCATAGAAACTGTGCAACGCACACCCGTAATGTAATTAGTTTGGGGATTTTTTACAGCAGATTGTTAACTCAGGCATTTTGGGACCTCCGATCATGAACAGTGTCACTGTGATTTTCTTTATCTGTCCCGAACAATGATTTCCCACAGCGACCATGCATCTCTGCACTGAAAGTGTGAAAGCACATTTCGGCCATGTTGTGAAAAATGACAGCTGTACTGTTCATAAGGAAGTGTGGAAAAATGCCACTGGTGAAAATCTGGACCGAAAATATTACAAAGTCATGAACTTACGAGGGTGCGTGGAAACTGCGCAATGCTGACTCGTAACACAGTCATTTTATGGACTTTTGTCACCAAATTTTCAACATAGCCATTTTAAGACTTCTGATCATGAACAGTGTAACTGTGATTTTCTTAATCTGTCCCAAACATTGCTTTCGCACACTGACTGCATCATTGTAAGCTACATATCTTGGAAACTTACATTTTGAGCGCGTAATGGCAGCTGTACTGTTCATAAGGAAGTGTAATAAAATGGAAATGTGGAAAATCCGGAGTGAAAATATAGAAAATTCGCAAACTTCTGGCGTGTAGGAACTGTACCTTGCCTTATCAGTCTCATTTTAGAATTTTTCACCAAATTTTCAACATAGCCATTTTAAGACCTCTGCTCATGAACAGTGTCACTGTGATTTTCTTAATGTGTCCCATACATTGATTTCGCACACCGACTGCGCCATTGTGCGCTACATGAGCGGAAACACGTTTTGGGCAAGATGTGAAAAATGACAGCTGTACTGCTCATAAGGAAGTGTAATAAAATGGCAATGTTGAAAATCTGGAGTGAAAATATTGAAAAGTCATGGAAACTACGGTGCGTGGGAACTGCGCAGCGGCGCTCATTAAACAGTCATTTTTTAGGAATTTTTCACCAAATTTTCCAACATAGCCATTTAAGACCTCTGCTTATTAAAAGTGTCACTGTGATTTTCTTAATGTCCCATACATTGATTGCAAGACACCTATCGCGCCATTGTGCGCTACATGGGCGGAAACACGTTTTGGGCAAGATGTGAAAAATAACAGCTGTACTGCTCATAAGGAGGTGTGGTAAAATGGCAATGTTGAAAATCTGGAGTGAAAATATTGAAAATTCGCGAACTACGAGCGTGCGTAAGAACTGCATAATGCGCTCAAATCGACAATCATTTAGAATTTTCCACCAAAATTTCAACATAGGCTTTTTGAGAGCCCGACTTATGAACAGTGGCAGTGTCGTTTCATTACTCGGTCCCGAAAGGTGATTTCGCGCAGTGACCACGAAATCACCCTTCAGGCCCGATTAACGCCATGACATTGCAATAATTCAAGAGGAGGGGTCCCAAAAACCCCATGTTGAAAATTTGGACCCAAAATTCCCAAAAATTCCTGAGATATGCAACAAAGTTGAAAAAACCCTATCTATCCCATTATACAGCTTACCGGCATTTCCTCAGTTCGCGGTCGGCTTTGAAGAGTGCAGACGTGTTCCTGGTCCACCGAAGATCATCGCGATGAGCTCCGGAGGTAAGTATGGGGTGGGGGTGTGGAGAGGCCGGGTGCACAGTGAGTGGGTGCGGGTTTGGGGGCAGGGAGACTACGAGGACCGTTTTTGAGTTTCAGGTTTGTTTTTTAATGGCGACAATGCGGGACGTTTCACACTGGGCTGGGCTCCTGGCGAGGTGAAGGGACGGCTGGTTGGGCGTGGAGCCGGCGGGGATTGGGCACCCGTCAGCCATAACATCTGTTGCCATGCTGGGTGGGCTCCCAGTGTGCACCTGTACTGGGAGGGAGACAGTGGAGCCAACAGGGGATTGGGCACCCCGTTGGCTGTCGACCTGTAGCCACACTGGGGTGGGCACCCAGTGTGTCATATGGAACTGTGTTTGGGGGCAGCACAGCCCGGCGGGATTGGGCACCCCGTCGGCTATACAGTGTGTGCGTGGGGGCAGCACGCAGCAATGCGTGCGTGTGTGTGTATAGGGGGAGCGCGCATGAGCAGGCGATATCTTATCGCTGCCCACTGAAGCGTAGCTCCCCCTTTCAACTGTACGCCACTGCATTTTGGACTGCTGTCATAGACAGCTTCAGCAGGCATTGAAGACCTGCGGCCGCGCCTGCAAACACACTGACTGAATTGGAAGAGGGCTGACACACCTCCGAAAACTCGGATGATGGCACTATGTTTCTTGCACATGCGCACAAGCAAACATAATAAGGAACCACATTTCGGATGGTTCTGCATGAAAACACATTATTATAACTTTCAAACTCTTCATCTGCAGATGACATGTTTTACAAATATGGAAGTTACTGCCAAATCCCTGCTGACAAACGCTGATTTATGGATGAAGAGGAAGCACGATGACAGCACGTTTGATGTCATCGTGCTCAGCATCTGCAGCTGCAGTCTTGAAGAGTGGGTTGCATCTATCACTGTGGTATTCGGAATAAAAACAAACTATTACTACAGGAATGCCAGAAGTAAACAAAGTAACTGGATTCTGCATATAACAGCTGTGTTAGTTTGCTTACGGCAACTAAGATTTTAATGAGACACTTTGCATTTGATCTTTAAGGGGTATATACCACAACATCCACAGCGAGACAGATACACATACACTACAAAAGTAGTGAATGTGAAAAAAGCATAGACAGGACAGATCCTGAAGACACTGAAGCTCACACTTCACTGTTGTGGCTTGTGATGCCATCAGAATCCTTCGGGGAAATCTCACAGTTCTACTGTATGTTTCCAACTGCTAAGCAGTATTCCACTGTATTCATAACCCACAAAAGAGTATGCAGTAATTTACTGCACACCCCCGGTAACTTGTAAAGCACAAGTGCCTTCAATCAGTGTAGTATACGACTTCCGCACAACCTGGATTGAATTACTAAAACAGCCTGAACCAGACATTTTAGAAGTTTAAAAGAAAAATGTTAATTTAGTAATACCGATCACAGAATGAAAAACACCATGTCATTAAGAAATCTGCACAGACAGCTAGTTGGCGAAAGAAGCCACTGGTTTTTCTGCTGACCAGAGAGGGGATCCGACTGCTTTGAACATCTCATCTCTGTCACTGTCTTGTCAAATGACACCCCCAAGTGTGCTATTGAAAGCAGCAGTTTGATGATGTTGGCTTAACCAATCATGTGCTTCATTTTCATATATATATATATATATATATATATATATATATATATATAAAATGTTTTTTGTTTTTGTTTTTTCCAGATGGCTGGCTGTCCTGTTCAGGCCGAGGAACACAGTGGTCATATAGACAGCAGGAGCTGGGTTTTCTCCCACATCCCTCCCACCCCCACTGTGAGTAATGCCCATATCAGCCTCACCATGCACAGCTTTCCACTGCAACAGAAGCAAGCTCCCTGGCCCAGCCACAGAGACCAATGTGGTGGAGGAATCTGCCACCAGCCCTTCTCTGACCAGGTTCTTGAACTTGGCTGGGCCATAGAGGGCCAGACTTCTGTGCATCCCTTTCTTGCTGCCATTTTATAATATATACAGGGTCAGACTGGGGTACAGGGGGCCCATCTGGAAAATCAACAGGAGAGGGCCCAGGTTGACACACTCATCAGTTTTCCACTTAAATGTGATACGCTAGCTCTGTTTGCATCTTACATCTTTACCTGCAGTGCCCAAAAGACCCGCTTCAATTAGAACATAGATGACAGAAGCAAAGAAGTCAGTTGTAACACCCCCCCTTGGGACAGGGCTTACCTGAACTGTTGCCTGTCGCTCTCCCAAGTTTCCAGAACCCAAGACTCATGCTGCAGGACTGTCCGTGCCTCCTGCATCTTCTTCCAGTCGCAGCTGCATCCATTTGTCTTTGATTCCAGTCCCCTGATTATGGCAGTGGGGACTGGGAGCCAACAGGAGTGCCACACCATTTCTTCGGCATCTTTTGCACCATGAGCATGCCGCCAACAGCCCGAAGTAGGAGTACACAGAAACATAGAAGTTGACGGCAGATAAGGACCGCAAGGCCCATCCAGTCTGCCCATTTCTTTTTCTACCTTATAAATGTGACATCAGCCTTTGCTCTGTCAATGGCCTATCTATTCATACTCATCTGTATTGCCCCCTTATGCCTATCCCATGCCTGTTTGAAGCCCTGCACTGTATTCATATCCACCACTTTCTGAGGTAGGCCGTTCCATGCATCCACCACCCTTTCTGTGAAAAAGAACTTCCTCACATTACCCCTTAATTGTCCTCCTTCTAATCTCATGCTGTGTCCTCTTGTCCTATTTTTTCTTATATTGAAACATGTTAGATTCTTTCACCATGTTAATGCCCTTAAGGTGTTTGAATGTTTTGATCATATCACCTCTCTCCCTCCTTTGCTCTAGGGTATACATATTGAGGTCTGTTAATCTGTCCTCATATGTATTCTGATGCAGTCCCTGCACCATTTTGGTTGCCCTTCTCTGGACTGCCTCAATTTGGTTACTGTCCTTGTGAAAGTGTGGCCTCCAGTACTGCACACAGTACTCCAGATGGGGCCTAACCAGTGTCTTGTAAAGAGGGATTATTACCTCCTCTTCTGACTTGTGATACCCCTACTAATACACCCAACATCCCCTAGCCTTACCTACTGCTTTAGTGGTCTGCTTGGATGATTTCAGGTCATCGGTGATGATGATGCCCAAGTCTCTTTCTTCCCTTGTGACTGCCAGCAACTCCCCTCCCAGCCTATAGGTGGCTTCAGGGTTTCTCTTCCCTATGTACATGATCTTGCACGTCTTTGCATTAAACCCCAGTTGCCATGCTTCCGACCATTTTGCTAGTTTATCCAGATCTCTTCTCATTCTGCCCATCCCATCCCATCTGGATCATCTACTCTGTTGCAGATCTTGGTGTCATCTGCAAACAGACAACTCTTACCCTCCAGCCATCTGCAAAGTCACTGATGAAGATATTGAAGAGGACTGGCCCCAGGACTGATCCCTGAGGTACACCACTTGTAACTTGCTTCTCTTCTGACTGTATACCATTTACCACTACTCTCTGTTTTCTGCCTGTCAACCAGTTTGCCACCCAGTTGACCAACTTCTGACCCACCCTGAGCCTACCAAGCTTATTAATCAATCTTTCATGTGGAACAGTATTGAAAGCTTTGCTGAAGTCAAGGTAGGTGACATCAACTGCTCCCTCTTGGTCCACCACTCTGGTTACCCAGTCAAAAAAATCTATGAGATTAGTTTGACAGGACCTTCCTTTTGTCAACCCATGCTGTTTTGGATCCTGTGCTCCTATGGATTCCGGGTATTGCACTATCCTTTTCTTAAGGAGTACCTCCATAATCTTACCCACAACTGAGGTAAGACTGACTGGTCTGTAGTTTCCTGCTACCACTCTTGTGGAGCGGGATCACATGAGCCCTTCTCCAGTCTTCTGGGACCTCTCTTGTGCTCAGAGACTTACTAAACAGTTCTGATAATGGCTCTGCTAGTTCCACCCTTAACTCCTTTAGCACCCTGGGATATATGCCATCAGGTCCCATTGCCTTGTCCACCCTGAGATTATCGAGCTCTTGTAGGACCCTTTCTTTTATGAAGGGACCAGTGCACACCTCCCTCCCCCATGTCCATGGTGCTGAGCTGTGGGCCCTGCCCTACCTTTTCTTCAGTAAATACTGAGCAGAAGTATCTATTTAGGATAGATGCTTTTACATGGTCCTCCTCCTCACACACACCCTTATCTCCTTTGATCTAGAGCAATACCCCCTTTGGACTTTCTCCTTTCACTAATGTATCTATAGAAAGTCTTGTCACCTTCTTTTACTGTTTGTGCTAGTGTTTCCTCGGTTTGGGCTTTTGCCTGCCTTACTGCTTTCCCTGCTTCCCTTAGGGAAGTTTGGTATGCCTCCTTGTCTTCATCCAGCTGTGTCCCCTTATATTTCCTGAAGACCAGCCTTTTGGCTCTGACCTTTTCTGCTACTGTTTTTGAGAACCAAAGTGGTTTTCTCCTTCTTTTGCACTTCCTTTTCTCTCTAACACAATGGGATGCTGCGTCAAGTATTGCATTCTTAATGCTTGCCCACTTTGCCTGAACCCCATCACCTGTATTTCTTTTTGCCAGGGCTAACTTAACTCTGTTGGCCATCTTATCAAAGTCAGCTTCTCTGAAGTCCCTTATTTTTGCCTTGGAATGGGATGATTTAGTTCCAGTGGCCAAATTGAACCATACCATGTGATGGTCACTGATCCCCAGGTGACCATCTACCTGGAGATCTGTGATCGTTTCCCTGTTAGTCAGTACTAGATCTAGGATAGCCCTGTCTCTTGTGGGTTGTTGTACCAGTTGTCTGAGGCCCTCTCCCTGGCGCGAATCCACCATGTGTCTAGTTCTGTCAGATGTTCCTGCTGGTCAGGGGTGTAGCCAGGAATTTTAAACTTGTGGTCAAAACTGATGCACTGTTGCCCTCCCTGTTATGTAAATATAAACCAAAATATGTGCTGCCACGCACACCAACAATAGGCCTGCCCCCGTTTGTCATGTCTTAGTTCAAGTTTCTTCCTGTAATCCTCCTTCCTTTGTTTTTCTGCCTGCCTGGTAAATTGTTCTTGTTTGTGTATTTGGCTGGTGGCATCGGTGTCCCATAGTGAACAACAAAGGCAAAAGGTCTCAGTGCAACACAGACACAATGTGACTCACAATGTCCTTGCTTTCCTCTTTTTGTTGCCCCTGAATGATTTGTTGCCCCTGTCTGATTTTTTTTTACTGTACTCTGCTGAGTACAGTGCGTATGCTTGCCGACACCCTTGCTGCTGGTATTGACCAATCTGTATCTGGCATGTTGAAGTCTCCCATTACCAGAACCTCTCCTTTAGATGTCATGTTTTGTATATCTTCTAACAGTAATATGTCTATGTCCTCCCCCTGGTCTGGGGGCCTGTATACAACCCCAGTTCGTATGGCTGTCCCATTTCCTGTTTCCAGGTTGACCCACAGTTCTTCTGGCTCCTTATGTGTGTTCTGAATTTCTGTAGTTTTGATATTTTCATTGGCATACAGGGCCACTCCACCCCCCTTTTGCACCTCGGTCTCTTCTGAACAGTACATAGCCAGGTACTGAAGTCTCCCAAGTGTGGTTACTGGTAAGCCACGTCTCGCCAATTGCTGCTGTGTCCAGTTTAGCCTCTGTCATTATTGCCTGCAGGTCTGGGATCTTGTTTCCCAGACTGGGAGCATTTGTGTACATGATTTTCCATTGGCCAGATTTTGGTGTGTTAGTTGTTGGGTGAGGTCTGGCATTTCTCATGTGCATCATATGGGGAGCTGGACCTTTTTCCATACCTGGTGATGCAAATGAACTGCAAACATGCTAAACTCCTGTTTGACCAATAGCTGAGGGGGGAGGGGTGTTCTTCCCATTCGATGTATGGGGTGCTGCACCCCTCTCCCCATTTGCTAGTTTAAATATTCTGCAAAGACGTCAAACTTCTGCCCCAATGCACTGACTCCCTCCTTAGTCAGATGCAGTCCATCAAATTTAAAGAACTTTCGCTCCCCAAACTGCTGCCAGTTCCCTACAAATTTATTTCCTTTCTTCTGGCACCAGCCCTTGAGCCACATGTTTAGCTCCCCTATCTCCACTTTTCTGACCTTCCGTCCCTCTGCCCCACTCTCCCAGACTGGCAGGATCTCAGAGAAGGAGATGCTGGATGAAATGGATGATAATTTGTCACCCAGCCTGGTCAGGTGTTCCTTGGTCTCCACAACTGACCGGCTGGCGAGATCATTAGTCCCTATGTGTACCAGAGCGTCAATGTTTTCTCCTGCTTTCTGAACAATTTTAGCAAAGCGGTCAGTGTCTCTCCATGCTGATGTACCTGGGAGATATCTGACCATTACCTCTGGCTGAAAATAGGTATCAGCTCTCTGAATCATGGAGTCTCCTATGATCAGAAGTTTTTTGGATTTCTTTTCTGCTTTGTTTTGGTTCCTGTTTTCGGTGAATTTTATTGTGCTAGCTCCTGTGCTGCAGTGTCCTCTGCCCCTTTGTTTGATTTCCGAGATAGAGGCAGATACCTATTTGTAGTTTTTATCTGGTGATTGGAGGTAATATGTTGGAGAGCACCGAGAGATGGGGCACCCAATTTGTCCCTCCTAACCACCTGCCAATCTCCTGGACCAACTACCCTCTGCGGTCAAGGTGCTTCTGTTGGATGTTGGGGAAATGGTGGGTGGTTCTTATATTTCCTCTTGCATATGCAATTTGAGGCACGCAATCTCTGCCCATGCTGCCTGGAGCTGAGCCCTTAGATCTCCAATGGCCCAGCATGTAGGACAGTGTCCTAAATCCTGTAAAACTGCCCTTCTGAAAAGTGTTCCGCAGTACCTGCAGTTAATGATATCCGTTCCAGATAAGCTGCTGGGTTTATAACCTGGTCAGAGTAATTAGAAGGAAAAAAAAGAAACCAAAAGTTTGAATTTGTGTTTTGTTCGTTTTTATATAATTTGTTGTAACAACTTAAATTACTAGTGCCCCTGTAAATGAGGTCACCGTATGAATACCCCACTGATTCACCCCCTTCCTGATTTGCCACAGGAAATGTCACAACTGTGCTACCCTATAAAAGGAGTGTAATATGGGGTGGTTGGGGATGAAGGTGGGTGGCTGGGCCCTTCCCCTACCAAAAAAGAAGACGCGCTACCAGCTCCAACCATCCCTGCCAGCATGCCCAACCACGGACCTGACCCTCACCCAATCGTATTAGGAGAGCTGCTACAAATCTAGGGACCAGCAGAAATAAATACAAATTTAAGACTTTGGGGGCATATGGCTCCAGCAGAACATGGCCGCAGCCAACTTGTGCCGCTGACCTGTACCTTGGCCACTCAGCGAGCTACAAAGCCAGGCAAACAGTAGAAAGGGATTGTGGGTGGAGAGATGCAGTAAGAACCATTGCAAAATGGACTGGTAGGATTAAGGAGCCAATCAGAGGGTAGGACAGGGCACAAGGACTGTTTGACAGCCCTGCCTGTCCAATGGGATGCTGAACTGGACAATGAGCTTTCTGGGCTTTCTGAGAGCTTGTGGCAGTCTGAGAGGGACAGCGAAGCGTGCAGACCTGCTGCTGGTGGGACCAAGAGATTGGCCTGCCTAGCTATGCCAACCATCCTTTGAGCCCTCACCGGGGTTCATTTAGAAAAATCCAAGACTGTGTCAGATGATTATCTGAAAAAAGTAATTGCTGATAGTGTGAACCTGCGGGCCATTGCTGCATATCAAAGCTGCTGAGCTGTACCAAGCGGAGACAGAAACCTGCATCCCACCCAGGTTGCTCTGGAGCCAGGTAAGGGGCCCTCTAGCCCTTATCTAGTGGGGCGGATTGGGGAACAGGGAGCCACGAGAGACATATCTTAAGTACTGTACACGTGTACTCTTGATCCATACGGGAGTCAGACTGTGGGGGTCACTCTTGGGGTCTGGGTTCCTCTGAAACTGAGGAGCTGCTGCATAGTGCACCTGTGACTGAGAGTTGAGCCAGAAGGGCTGTGCTGCTGCAGAACATTCAAGAAAGTCCGACGTGCCTGTTGCCTGACTTGCTGCTGTATGCTGTTCCCTGCCTCGTCTGAACTGCTGCATCCATGTGACATGGGAGTACTGGCACTGCTGGCTGGGCCTTTGTACTTTTCCAACTTTGGTTTCAAGCATTTTCTATTAGGATTTCAAGTTCTTTACACTGTGCTAGCACACTACGGTCTGTTACGAGGGTTAAACTGCCAGTTTGCCGACTTTCATCAAGTACACCACCGAAAGAACCTGGGCAACGTAGCTACCATGCCTGCAGGACTCTAGTGTAATTCCTGGGTACTCAGAGTCATTTGGTATTTGTTTAATACTTAAGGCTGTAGTTTCACTACTGGTATCAGCGTTCACTGCACCCTGTGTTGAATAATTCATTTTTTGTGCCCCTTGTTTGGGGAGGAGCTTCCTCAAACTGTGTGGGATCTGAGAGGGTGGTAGTGACCCACAGTACAGTAGCTCTTAGGATGCATTGCTACAGGGTGGGGCTGGGAGTGCTCAAGGTGACTTGCAACTTCTTAATCTTTTCTTTCATTCCAGCTGGCAGGCCCGAGTTCTTAAATAAAAGCCCTGTTAATTGGTTGAATTTTACATCTGTGTTTGCACCCAGTTTGTACAATCTGATTTAAGTAGTTATTGGTAAAGACAACAGCTGTCTTAGTGGTCCCCAGGGAACGGTCCAGTCCCCTGTTGGGAGATGAGTAGATATTGCATCCCAAGGGGTGGTACTGAACACATCTGGCCCACTTATTCTCTCTGGGTGGAGGCACCTCTATTTATTTGTCCTGGGACAACCCCCCTACCACAAAGCACAAACCCAATCCCAACCCCCTCAACCAGGGTAGGCCCTGTAGTCACGAGGCAGGGGTGTGAACTTGGACACCACCCAGGGAAGCAGGCATGTTCAAATCAAGACGATAGTGGAGATTATCTTACCAGCGCTATGCTAGTAGCGTAAAACTTTCGTGAATACAACATGTGCTTGCACTTCCTGTTGATGTTTGTTTGAGTTGGAGGCTTCGCCCCCCCCAAACCCCTTAGGTTTTTTTTAATGGGGGTGTTGGGAGTGAAGCCCACCAACTCAAATAAACTACTAAAAATAACCCAAAGACTGATTTAAGACAGTAGTGTAACCTGATCCCACGCTAATAGCGTATGTCCGTTGATGGTCCGATAATTTCCACTATCTCCCAAATTAAACATTTTAGGCAGTGGTGCAAGCTGTAGACAAGAAGTACAGGAACTCAGGCACTGGCAAATATGAAACGTAGATGAAGATCGTTAATCTGAAGGATAGCCCTGTCAAGATACATCTATCTGTTCAGACACTAGTAGATTCAGTTAGGGATATTGAAGTATTTCTAGCAAAATAGCACTGTTGGACAAGTCAAATATTGCTATGGAAACCCTGATTTCAGGTCACAGGCCCAGAAACTCTCATTACGTTGCTGGTTGAAGAATTTAAGTTCTAGTGTCAGTGAGAAGTACAGGAACTCCATTCCTGCTGCAAAAAAGGTACAGGAACTGAGTTCCTGTTCACTTTCATCAGTGATTTTAGGACTTGCCCACGCATGACTTAGCTGAATTTTCACTTGCCCCTATTCATTACAATGAAATTAGCTCTCTTTTTGTACTTGCCCCTGGAAAGGTGGGCTAGGATTTGCACACGGGGCACACCTTTTAAAGTTAATCAGGTACCCAACAGAGAGGGGGGTCCTGACTTCTACCTGGAAATTCTCAAGTAACTTGTGGGCCAGTCCGACTCTGAATCTATAGGACTGCAGAACTACAATGAAAGACATTCAGTTCTGGGTATGTGGGGCAATATAGAGACATGTACCACAGCTGTCGAGATCAAAGATCACGCAAGGTGTCAAATGATGATCACCCGACCTTTGAACTGTCCTACAACAGGATTTGGAAAACCATTGTTTTCCATCTACAACACACACACACGCCCAACGCTACGCTTTCTAATCCACAGTCACCTAGCTAGCAGCTACAGGAAACCGCGCCCTGAGAAACTAGAAAGTGATTAGTCCGCCGCTAGCGTCTCTCATTGGCTGCTGGGTGACGCCCTGTGCCTCTCGATTGGTGCATCTGATCTCCTGGGCGTGAATCATTGATGTCAACATCTCCAACTTCCGCATGGAAAGACCGGTAAGTAGAACCAAAGCGAGTTCGGAGTTTTGTGGGGCGCCAGTAATTGCTTTAGTTAAATTTTTAAAAATCTCGTTCTTAGAGCGTTGGATCAGCTACCAGAGCTGTAACTCACAGGCTGGGAGGAAGAAAATAAGACTGACTACCTGTCTTTGCTGGCGGCTGTGGGAGGGCGGTAAAGATTGCACACTGGGGGTACTTTGTGATTTGGGAATGACGGCCTTGGATAAGCAGACAGGGCTGTAATACTCACAGATCGCAAGCAGCAGACCATCTAAAAATGCCCGCGAGGTGCATTTTGCTGTGCAGTTGTTTCCTGTCACTCTGTCCCCATACCTGACCACTTTGTCCTGCCCGCCCGCCCCTGTCCAGCACCTACTATACCATGACTGTCACTGCTTGCCCCATACCTCCTCTCGATCCCATTCTGTCGATGCCTGTGTATACCTGCTGCTGTACCATCAGCTGTTACTGCCTGTCCGCATAGCTGCGCTCTTTATACCTACTGCACCTCTATCAATCGCTGCTGGTCCCCATACATGCCCTCTCTTTCCCATCCTGGGACTGTCCATTCTATGTCTACTGTATCATGACCTTTCTTTTTTTATCCAGTCCCTGTCCTCTCCATCCCATCCTGTCATTACCTGTCTTGATTCCTGCAGTACCATAACGTCACTGTCTGTTCTGATACCTGCCTGTGCTCTCTTCCTGTAGCCTTGATTCTGTATGTCCTCACACCTGCCCAGTCCCATCTCTGTCTCTGCCTGTCACTATCTTAGTTGGTCCCCACCCGTCCCTTTTTTCTGTCTGTCCTCGTACCTGCCCAGCCAGAATCTGACCCTGCTTGTCACTATCTCAGTTTGTCCCCATCTGTTTCTGTCAGTTCTCATACCTGCCTGGTCCCATCTCTGTCCCTGCCTGTCATTATCTCAGTCAGTCCCATCTATTCCTGTTCCTGTATTTTCTTATACCTGCTCTGTCCCTGCCTGTCAGTGTCTCCAACAGTCCCCATCCATTCCTTTTGTCTGTCTGTCCTTGTACCTGCCCAGTCCAGTCTCTGTCCCTGCCTGTCACTTATCATTGTTTGTCCCCATTCATCCCGTTTGTTCTTTCTGTCTTCACACCTGCCCAGTTATCTCTGTTACTGCCTGTCAATATTTTGGCATCTCCTGGTCAGCCCTTATCTGTTCATGTTTCTGTCTGCTGCAAGCCTTTTCCAGGTTGTGCCTGTATGTGCCTTGGGAGGCAGTATAGCACAGTGGTTTAAGGCTCTGACCTGCAATTCTGGAGACCTGGGTTTGAATCCCACAGCCCCCACTTGCATACTGGGTGACCCTGAGCAAGTCACTTAACTTCCCTGTGCTCCCAGGTCGCACCTGGAAACAAGCTTTCAGCTTAGTGTGTCTCACCTGGTTAAACAATTGGAAAAAAAAAAAGATCTACTCCTAAATTCAACTATGTTATGACTTGTCCCAATGCTCTTTCATCTGTGCAGTGTGCCTTGTCTTTACTGTATTATCACCTTTGTTATTGTGCTCAAGATTCTCAGATTATTCTTTTTCTTTGTTGTACTTTTATATTGTTCTGTATTTTTTGCCTTTGTAACCTCCCAGGTCGTACCTGAAAATAAGCATTTTTTGTCTAGTGTGCTTACCCGATAAACAAAAGCTAAATAAAATAATAAAAATACCCCTGCATGTGTCTTTGACCCTCTGTCATGCCCTTGCATGTTCCTGACTGTCTCTGTTTCCTCGCTATATTTGTCTGTGTCTAGTTCCACTGGTCCCTAACAGTCAATTCCCCCCCTCGTCATGCTCTTTCTCATTTCCAATTCCTGTGTGTTTCTGCCTGACCACTCTGCACCCACATGTCCGACGCCTGCCAAGGCCCATCATGTCCTTGCTCCTGCCTGCCCCATGACTGCCCTTAATCTATATGTCTCATTCCCGGATTGTCATTGTCTTTAACATCTTATATAGTCTCATGATTAAATGTACTGCTGAACAAACCCAACCCCGCCAAACATGTACTTTTATTGATTGATTTATGTGTGTATGAGTGTCAAGAGATTTACCAGGAAAGACACTGAGCTGGTAAGCGCTCATTTCCAGATATGTTGTTGGGGGGGGAAGGAGTAAACAGTACAATAGGTGCAAGAGAAAATAAAATATTTTACGGTGCAAGAGTGATACAAATAATACACACATTACAGTTGAATATGAAAAAAGGAAGAAACATTTGGTGCACTCATTTGGCCGAAATAAAATGGATGTTTATTTAAATAAAGTGCTGAAGAAACCTCATTCTGGGGTGGAATGGCTGCCACTGCTGTGTCTGTGATTCTGGGGTATGTTTGTTAAAAAACATTTATACTGGTCAGCTGAGCGTGATGAATTTTTTATACTGGTCAGCTGAGCACGCTGAATGTTTGTTTCTTCCTTTTTTTCATTGGTCACCCTGCCTAGCCTCGGTCTGGGGCGAAACATTGTCTGTCTTTGCTGTCTGTGATTCTGGGGTACATTTGTTAATGATCATTTATACTAGCCGACTGAGCGCACTGAATGTTTCTTTCTCTTTTCATCTCTCACCCTACTTATCCTTATCTGTATGTTTATTGCAGCCCATTTGGTTAGTTTATTTTTTGAGTTTTGGTGACCAGCTGAGCTCACTGAGACGAGATGTCCCCTTTTCGGTCCGATCCGGAGTGAGTTATATGCAGTAAATGACACACAATATCATACGCGAATATGAGTTCATATATATCTAGACAGTTTGGATGAATTACATGATACAGCAAAAAAATTCAGCCAAACAATTTATGTTTCGTGACTGAGTATTTATATCCAGGTGTGAGTATCTTATAGTTTGTTATTCCTCATCAACTGTGGATAAATACCATCAACAGTAGTATGTATGAGAACGGTGAGCTGTCAATTTGGTCTGACAGTTTTGAGCTGGCTAGGGTTCAATTAGCAGCAAAGTACAGGAGTTGAGACATAGGATTCAATGAAAACAGCTGCAGGGGCCGTAGTCCAGCAGAGGAATTTTAATCTCTTTTTAAAGTGTGCTAGGGTAGGGCAAGACAGGGCCATAGGGGGCAGGGAGTTATAGAGGTGTGGGGCGGTGAATGAAGAGGACCTTTTTCCTATTTCATACCGAAGTTTAGGGACTTCCAGCAGTGGGAGGGCTGAGGTTCTGAGGGGTCTGGAAGACTGTTTCTGTTGTATAATGCCACGTAGTACGGGTGGGGAGGGAAACTGCAAGAGCTTGAAGGTAAGGCAAAATTGGGGGAAACGTAGCCTAGTTTCAAAAGAGGGCCACCCCAGGGTTGTTTACTCTGTGCAATGGTGAGTTCTGGGGTGTACACCTCTTGCAAAGTGTCCAGTCCTGTGGCAAAGTGTTTTAAGCCGGGTATGGGTGGTTTCTTGGACAGACTGCAGTATTGGTACACCGTAGAATAATGGGGGGAGGAGGGTGCTGTTAGCGATGGTGCGGCGTGTCTCACTAGTCGGGTAGAGAGCGAGTCTATAGAGTAACCTGAGTTTTGTGTTCAGGATTTTGGTTAGTGCATCCATATGTGGGTGCAAGGTCATGGTTTGGTCCAGGACCATGCCTAGGTATCTAAAGTCCTGAAACCAGCTCCAGGTTGTCTCTTGAGCATGTGATAAGTTTGAGAAGATGCTGTTGATCTGTGCCAAGGTTTTTGTGACCAAAAAGCATAGCTTTTGTTTTTTGGCATTCAGAAGAATTTTGTTGTCCAGCTGCCAATATTCCAGTGATCTGAAGTCGTTCTGTAGTTGAGTATTAATCAGGGTTAGGTCTGAGTATGGCATCATCGGTGTAAAGCTGTACTGAAGCTCCCCCGCAATTCTATGGCAGTTCATTTATAAATAGTGAGAAGAGAAGGGGACCAAGGATTGATCCTTGGGGTACCCCATCTGTGATTGGCCTTGGGGTGAGATCATCTCGTCCCATTTGACATTCTGCTTGTGCTTATTCACATAGTTCTGAAACCACCTGCAAGAGAAATCATCCAAACCACAATCCTGTAATTTAGCGAGTAACCGGTCATTATTGACCAAATCGAGGGCCTTTGTTAAATCTAATAGTAATTTCTCATACTTTCCCCAACTTGTAATGTTAAAGGTTTAGCAAGCTCAACCCTGACTAATAGGCAGAGATGTTGTCAGATTTCTTATACTGTACATTTCCCTGATATTTTTTAAATGCTTACGGGGTGAACCTGGTGTGTGGCCAAAATGAAAATCAGATAGTTACAGTACAAATGCTCCCCCCACCCTCAAGCTTCTTTACAGCCTGCAATTCATTCAGTGCAGTTTTCTTACTCTGTTTTTATTTCATCATTTTGACGTTTTAAGGGGTTCTTGGTCTCATCATTCAGCTGAATCACGATCAGCATAACCACTGACAGCAAGGTGATGCCCTCATAGCTCAAGAATCTGCTTTAAATGTTAAGATGCCAATATGTGCTCAGGTAAACCCTCCATCCACCTATCCCAACCCTCCTCGCGATAACTTAGTCAGCAACTCGCCAAAAGTTCAGAAGTATGCAGATAAAATCCTTAAAAAAGAACTGCTGCTAGTATCTTAACAGTCCCACCGCCGTGCCCAAATGTCAGTCTCTCCCTCAAGTGTTATCGTAAAGCAGTACTGGGAGAGATTGCCAGCGTTGGGCCCCTGCGTTTCGACTAGTAAGATACTATAGGAGGCATGCTTCATTAAAGGTTTTATTCACGTACTTTAGAACGTTTGATGAGTTGCTGACTAAGGGAACGGGGGAAGGGAGGGAGGTGGAGCTGAGATAGGTGGGGAGGATTTTAATTTTTTATTTTTTTATAGTAGTTGTGAGAGTTAGATGGTGGCCGGATGAGAAGGTGAGTGGAGGGATTGTTTTGGCTGCTCTCAGGAACTAGTGGGATTGAGGCATAGGCGAAGAAGGTGGGGGGGTGGGCAGAGGGCGACAGCCCCCAAAATTCTTTTTGTATGGCAAAACTAGTTTAGAAGAAGTGCCCTTTTTACCATTCTAAGTGCCCTTCTGATCCTCCGCCCCCTCAGCTTTTACTATCTTCCGGCATCCTTGGATTGAAGTACTCTGGAGAATGGTGGTTGCCACTGGACACCACGGAGAAATTATGGGGAAGAGGAAAGGGAGGTGGGTGCCAGTAGAAAACAGTGAGAGTTTATGAGGATGGTGAGAGGGAGGGGTTAACACTGGAAAACAGAGAAATTAGAAAGAGGCAGGGAGATGGAGTCCTTCCCTCCCCCCAGTAATTCCCATTATAGTTTTGGGCAAGTTTAAATCTTGGGGGGCAGTGCAAGTTGTTTCCCCTTTCCTAGCTGGACCAGTGCAAAAAAAGTTAAGCATGACCCTGTAAGAGGCCCACAGGTGACCACTGAGGTGCTCACCATTTAGGAGAAGGTCACACCTGTCCTATTTGCAATGAAATATTAAAGGCATAGCAAACTCAACCCTGGCTAATGCACAGAGATTGTATTATATTTCTGACACATTTTTCTTATTTTTTTTTAACTGTTTACAGGGGTACACCTGCTGTGTGACCGAAATAAAATTCAAATACTGTGACCAAAATAAAAAAAATTATTTAGTTATTTATTTTAGTCTTTGGTAACTGGGTAAGGCCCACTAGGCACAAGTGCCTGTTTTCAGGGGCGACCTGGGAGCACTGGGCGGTTAAGTGACTTGCTCAGAGTCACACAGTATGCAAGTGGAGATTGTGAGAATCAAACTGGTCTGTTGGATGTACCAAGCTCATTCACACCTCGTTCCTCTAACCTCTAGGCTATACTGTCAGCTCAATCAAATATCAAATACTTCAATCAAAATCAAATATTTATAGTAATCAATGCTGCTTGAAAGGCTGCAGTTCATTCAAACCAATTCAGTCTTCTTACTTTGTTTTCAGTTCACAATTTTAACATAAAATATAAGAAATGTCATGAAATCTCTGTGTATTAACCAGGGCTGAGCTTGTTAAACCTTTAACATTGCAATGCCAACAGGAGAGGTGTGGCCGTCTCCTAATTGGTGAGCTCCCCGATGGTGACATGTGAGCCTTTAATGGGCCAGAGGTCACTTTGCCGTCAGTGGTTATGCTAATCGTGATTCAGCTGAATGATGAGACTAAGAACCCTGTTAAATGTTCAAATGATGGAATGAAAGCCAAGTAAGAAAACTGAATTGACTTGAATGAATTGCAGGCTTTCGCGCAGCTTTGGGTGGTGGGGTGGTGGAGCACCATTATTATAACTGTTTGACTTCCCCAACTTGATTCTCTAGTTTCTACAGCTGTTATCTCACCCTGTCCCCAACTGTCTCTACCCCATGCCTTTTTCTCCCTGCTTGATCCTACGTAAGATGTGCTTGTCCTCAAGCACAAAAAGATTCTAGCATGCAACAACTGCTGTTTGTAGTAGCCTGCACTAACAACCTGAACAAGTTTAAAACAATGAGTCTGAAGTCCACAGTCAAATTAACTTTCTGTCACTGTACAAGTTCCGTAGAGGCACAAAATGAAATATTTGTTCACTTAAATTTTCTGTCATTTCTTTGACGTGAGGGCTGTGACCCTCATTTTGAAAAGGTTAGTGCAGTGCTAACCATGTTCACACCGTGATAACCAGGAAAAGTGTGGTTGTATGGGAGGCCATATTTAGAGGTGTGTGGCACTAATCTGACCATATGGATGCAGAATATATACCACTGCGCTCATATACATGAGGGATCCCCCTTGCTTAAAGGATGCAACAGTATATTCATAGGTTCTGAAAGTGTGAAACAGCCTCTGTCACAGTGCTGTTTAATGCTTTCAAAACCCTACTCATCATTGCACAGAGTGGTGCTGAGCGCAAGTAGCAGAGCTGTTCGTCCCTGCCAGCATGTGTATTCCGATCAGAGGATGGGACAGAGTTAGTTTTATGAGGCATCTGTATCATGGGGACGACTGGATGCAAGGGGTGAGATGGAATTATTTGTATGAGGCATGTATATGGTGATGGGGCGAGGGGGGAGCTCGATAGCAGGGATGGGATATAATTAGTTTTATGAGGCATCTGTTCGGTAGTCCGAGGGTCGGAGGTCCACTGGATGCAAGGGATGGGATAGAATTTGTTTTATGTCGCATTTCTATGGGGGGGGGCACAGCTGTACACAATGCATCAGCACAGTTGTGCATGATGGCATGCTAATAAGTCCATGATGGCATGCAAATGCTGCCTTAGCGTCTTCATGCCCTATGGGCTTATTAGTATACCATGACTGAAATCGGCTCACTGGAGCAATGGGGCTATCCTGTTTGGGACACACTATTTCCATTCCCTCCTGTGGTGCCATATTCCTATAGGGGCCTGTGTAAGTGCCAGTGGTGGAAAGGTGGGGGCGGACCAGAGGAACTCAGTTCCAGGAGTAAAATGAAACATTTGACTCAGTTCCAAAAGCAAACTGGGGCATTGCTCGCATGTAACATGTAACCCTCTAACGGCATAAAACTGATTAAAGTGTAAAAATGCAACATATAATGAGGAAATATAGCCCAAGTGACCCCTGTCCACTGTGTTTGATCTTACATCAAACAGGATGAGTTCTCCCAGTGAAGGTTTTCCGTTTCCAACACTGGTAAGCACCAGGCATAGTCACTGTGTGCAGCACTGACAGCTCTATATTCAGACAGCACACTGTTTGAATATTTCCCCCTAGGCCGACCTTGTGCCATCTCATGCACACCACTAATGGGCGTTTGGTACAAGGGGGCAGCATGAACTATGGGGCATGTGTGTTCTTACATCGTAATAGTAATTTGAGGGAGTTCTGAAAAGATTTTTCTAGGCAAACCACAGATCAAGAGTGTCATGGGCTGTAATACAAAGACATATCAAGCAGGAGGTTATGGGGTGCCAGACTTCAAGGCTTATTACATGGCAGCACAACTGATACCACTACTTGACATTTCGAATAGTACAAAAGAACCAGTTTGGAAAGACGTAGAAAACAACACAAACAGGGAAAAGCATCTGGACTCCCAGATATGGAACACAGGGTCCATGATGGACTTGAACACACTCATGAATAGATGGACTAGACACACCTTCAATAATTGGCGCCAAATGATAAAAACAGCTACATATCAAACGAACAGAAATCCAGTGGATACCACTGTGGAAGGACAAAAAGTTCCCACCAGCTCACATTGACCCAGCCTTCAAACAATGGCCTAGAAATGGGTTACCGTTTATAAGTCAGTTTAAGACTGGCACAAAATTAAAGACATTCAGAGAACTTCAGATAGAATGTAGACTCCGAACAGAGACCACTTTAGGTATCTGCAGGCAAGATCATATATACAGAGTTTAGGGAAAGGCGCAGTGGTGGCAGAAGATCATCATCCAGTGATGCACAAAATCAGTTCACTCTGACCCAGATGGCACAACATCAGATATCCTAGATCTATGAGGAACTGAACAGGGAGACAGGGAAGGAGGGAGTGGAAGCAATTCAGACCCGTTGGGAAGCAGAAACAGATACCTTTCTGAGGGAAAAGGATTGGGGGCAGATTTGGCAGGGAGTCCATAAGACAACAGCATCAGGGAGCTGGAGAAAGTTCAGATGGAAGTTGCTGATGTGCTTTTTCGTAATTCCAGATAAATCTAAACACATGGAGACTTCCCTCACAGACGGTTGTTGGAGGGGTTGCGGAGATAGGGGGACCCCATTACACATCTTTTGGACAGGCACAGCTATACAGGGATTTTGGGCAGCGGTCAAGGTGAGAAGCAAGGAAGCTCTAGAATTGCACCAAGACCTCACAGACATTAATATTGTATGCGGATTGTACCCAAACACAATAAAGGGGTGGGGCAAATAAATATATATACTACAGTGTCTTTATAGCTGCCACATTCAAGTCGATTACACCAAGGTGGATGACACCACACACTCCAGACATAAGTCATTGGATACAGAACTGTAAATAAATTAAGACTATGGAAGAGATGTCAGCAAGACTAAATCTGAGCACTGACCAATTCAGCACGAGATGGTTACCATTTGCACACTGGGTAGTGGACATAGAGGGGACACCGATACTGGAGCAATTAATATGAGTAGTTGGTGAAGAAAAAGAAGGAACATAGAACCAAATGAACAGGAGGAGAAGGGGATCTGCTGAAAAAAAGTTTAGTTTATTTGTAATGAATCTGTAAGTTAAATATTTGGAAAAGAAATAATTAAGACAGAAGTAACGGAATGTATGTAAGATTAAACGTGAGACAGAGTTACATAGACAGCTTAGTAAAATAAAATGCAGTTAATGTTGTTGAAATAAGATGTTTTCGAATGGATAACTGCCTGTAACAGAAGTATTGCCTTGTATAATGTCTTTCATGATCAATAAAGAAGTTCAAAAAAAAAAGTAATAGTAATTTAAGATTGGAATGGACTTTAGGTACATTAAGTTGCCCCTGCTTCATAAGCAGGGGCCAGTATATATTCTATTCAGACATGGAATTTAATCGGAAAGGGTAGGCAGGATGCATGTTGGGGAACCACTGAGGTCCAGCGACCATAACATCATATGGTTCAAGCTAGAACTTGGTTCCAGTAAACCCTTATAAAGGCTGAAGTTCTGGATCTCAGAAGTGCAGACTTCACCCAGAAGAGCAAATTAGTCCAGGACAAGTTAATTGGAGTGGACAGTACCAGGGGAGTGGAGGAAAGATAGAGAGAAATAAATGGGGCCATTCTGGGTGCGACAAAAGCATCCATAAGAATGGTTACCAAGAGAAACAGGGACAAGAGACCGGTATGGTTCTCTGAAAAGGTCAGGGAGGCAGTAGGGGACAAAAAGAAGGACTTCATCAGATGCAAGGAGAAACAGGGATGAAGAATGGGGAGGGGGGATGACGTAAGAACTAGAGAGGCCAAGGGGACAGTCAGGGACACAAAAGCAGACCCAGAGCTGCATATTGCAGAGGGGATCAAGGGTGGGGGAAAAACAGTTTTTCAGGTATATAAGGGAAAAAAGAAAGATGGGAGGAGGAATTGTTATGCTAACAGAGGGAGGCAGGGTTTTAAATAATTGATTAGCAGTTTTTTTCTTGGGACAATACTAAGTGTACAGAAAGCACTTATATAGGTTTTCTAGAAGTGCTATGTTTGTTAAACACAGTGAGGCAAGTGCTGTGCATTTTCACAGTGTTTTAGAACTTTTATGAGCAAAACGCTAATCAATTTTTAGAGTTAAATAAAACCCTGGGAGGCAGAGTAATAGAGGAGGATGAGTAGAAAGCAACCATTCTGAACGACTGCTTCTGCTCAGTATTCACTAGAGAGGACCTTGGGTCTTTGCCATTGAGAGGTATAAGGGCTGTTGAAAGAGGGATCCCGGAAATGAGGCAGCACGTATTTATTAGTGAAAAGGTCAGAAAAGGGCTAGCAGACCTGAAGGTACATAAGGCCAGTGGGCCAAATGGGATGCATCCCAAGGTGCTCAGGGAACTGGCATCGGAATTAACCAAACCCCAGGTAAGGCTGGTGCACCCCTTTTCCTTGACACCCTGATGGTGAAACAGGAAAAAAGACCATTATGGCGACATTTGCAGTAATGGTCCTTTTTCCGTCTTCCTCTTCCCGATGTTCCGCCCCTCCCGGACTAACCTTGCCTGGAGTTGGAATCCTAAAGTCCAGGTGGTGTGGGGGGCACAGCCTCCCACAGAAAACACCAGTAGGACAGGCAGCACAATATCTGCGTTGGTATTGTGCCGCTGTGGGGAGGTTGGCATTGTCGCTGTCGACAAAACTTGGTGCTTCTGGTAAGGCTATCCAAATGGTTGGTTCTGAAAAACTGGAGGGTAGTGGACATACTTCTGCTTCACAAGAGTGAAGAAAAAGAGAAGATGGCTAACTACAGACCTGTCAGTCATCTCTGTTGTGGGTAAATTGATGGAGCCACTAGTTAAAGAGGACCTATTGGACTACTTGAAGAAAAACAGGCTCCAGGATAGTAAACAGCATGGGTTTGTGGCAGGGGGGTCTTGTGAGCCCAGCCTGGTAGTGTTCTTTGACTGAGTAAGTAGGACAGTAGATAACGGTCAGGCAGTGGATTTCTCTGCTTCAACTTCAGCAAGGAGTTCAACACAGTCCTTTACAGAAGGTTGCTGAAGAAGGTAGAAAATATGGGTGCTGCAAAGGACATAGATGGGTGTGAAGTTGGTTGGAAGGGAGGCACTGGAAGGTAGTGATAAATGGAGTCAGATCTGAGGAGAGGGGTTAATCCTTGATCCGGTCCTTTTCAATATGTTCATGTGCGATATAGGAGAAGGAATTCAGGGCAAGATGTATCTCTTTGCAGATGACATTAAGCTCTGTGGTAGGGTAGACAGCGAGGAGGGGATAAGGCAGATTCAGAGGAATCTGCAGAAGTTTGAGAGGCGTTCCAAGGTTTGGCAGCTGAAACTCAATGCTAAAAGTTGCAAGGTGATGGACACAGGGAACAGGACCCCCCCCCCCCAAACGGAGTATTAGATAGGAGTGGTTAAGCTGGGCACTACGTCTGAGGAGAGGGACCTAAGAGTCATCATGAAAGTGACTCCCTTAAACAATCTAGCTAGTGTAATAAGACCTACAGTAAGGCAAACAGGATGCTGAGGTGTATCGGGAGAGGTTTTGGCAGCAGGAGGAACGAGGTATTACTGCCTTTCTGTAGATCACAGGTGAGGCCACACCTGTAGTGCTGAACCCATTCTAAAGTCCTCACCTAAGGAAAGACAAGGACAGGCTGGAGACGGTGCAGTGTAGCATAACCAACATGATTTGAGGCCAGCCGGGCAGATGGAAACAAAGAACACAGGGCCCCATGCTGCAGGAAACAATGATGGGTGCAACTGCCAAACTGAAAGCACAAAATCCAAAACCGCAGTGCACTCAGAAACCTGGGTAGAGTGCTCCAACTGAAGGCAAGAAAGTCACAATAAAACAGAGCCAAGAAAGTGCAGTAGCATTTATTCAGCCTGTTGAGAGAGCCGTGGCTGTAGCCCCAGCACCTCGACTCAAACACGAGTCTTCTTCGGGGGAAGTGGCTAGAACACACCAAAGCATACTAATTTATACTGGTTAAATTACAGGTGTAAGTCATTAATTCAGTTAACACAGCATATTGAAAAGTTCATGTAAGAGACATAATTTAGTAGTCACGGTGCTGCGTAGGAACCACAGAAAATGTCAGAATAAACCTTATTGCTACCAGTTACACGGAACTAACAATTTCTTACCCCAGGAGTCCTTTAGCATCAGTAACTTTAGCAGTTAGCTGGCTAAATGCAACTGCCCTGTAGGTATGTCTTTAAGATAATTTTATTTAAATGAGCTTTGGGCAATAGCCAATCAAAAAACAGGAGGGGGAGTGAGCTGCGTGAGAGCAGCCTGAAGGTTTCAGAATTTTTTCTCTGCTGGATTGAGCAACATTGCCCCTGAGGTGCCTCTCAACTTTCCTTGTTGACAGCCTCCTAGGTCTTATCTGGGTAAAGTTTTCCTCATAAAATCTTTTTAACAGTGTGCCGAGTGAAAGTTTTAAGTTTTGGTTAGCGCTGCGCTAATTTTATATTTGTAGTGTAATCGCGCTATTTTGTCTTTTAATTTTACTGCGACTGTTCAGTTCTTATGCTATTTTTATTATGGGTGCTTAATTTCGACAGTTCTTCACTTTTTTAATGCATTTCATGAAGGAACTGTCGAATTCTTGTTTTTTACTTCCGACCTTGCGAGTTCTACCGCAAGGCAACCTATTGGAATTCACAATTTGACAGTTGCTGCTGGGGTTCTCTGATGATTGGCAAGATCAGAGAATCGCATAATTAATTATCCCTTAACTATATAAAACTGGACCCTAAGCTCATCTGTCACGGGACTGGCCTGGTGGCATTCCAACAGAAACCCATGCACAGTTGACTGGAATTACTGGGTTTTCTATTAGAATGGCACTGGTATAGATCCCAGTACTACAAAGAAAAGGGATTTTAAAGTAGACAGTGTTATTTAATCGGGGCAGGACTGGTCGGTGGCAATTCACAGAAACCTGCACTCAGTTGCTTGTGGTCCAGAACTTGGGTTCTCTTTGTTAAAGTGGCACATAGCAAAGAAACCTAATCAGTATTATGGCTGAGGATATATCAAAGGCTACTGATTAGGGGCCATTTAAGAGTAATAAAATAAATATGTAAGCAGGGGGCTGATGAAGCCTCCAGTTCCCAGCCAATAAATTTAGCTTCCAAAGGGGCTGATGAAGTTCCTCATGTAACCCCTAGATGGCACTATCCCAGGGGCTACTACCCCTGCCTGATTTGCCACTAACAGGTTGAGGGGCCTGGATCCAATGGCGGGTGCCTCCACCCAGAGGTCAGGGTTTGCAATAGTTAAACTAAGTTGGTCACAGCCCTCTGGGACACTGCAACCCCCCTTTCTTCCCACTAGTGGCCCACACAATATATCAGAATTACCTTCACAGTATACACTTACCCCCAGGTCTGGTTCGGCACTGGGACCTCCTGTGAAATGAGATACAGTGCAACAATCACAGTACAGTACTTTAACATAGACAAATACCTCAGGCAGTATAACTTTGCTGAAACAAGCAGCTCTGATTTATTTAGGGGGATATAACAAGGACGGGGAAATCAGGTTAATTAGCTTATCACTCTAATAATCTACCTATGGCTCTGTGCACAGGCCTATCCCTATCAGTTACTGTCCCTGGGTACCCAAGCCCTAGTGGCTAGTCCAAACTGTGGCAGCTGGTAGGGGCCCTTTCACACAGAGAAAAGGAGAATTAAACAGTCAGCAGTACAGTAATTCCATTTGGATTTAATGTGGCAATTCAACAGGGAGGCGACCCTGAATTAGTACTCACGACCTCCAAATAAGATAGGGTCCTTCAATGTCAGCAGGGCTCACTTGAGGTACACAAGCCTCTTCACACATCCATATAAAGAAAGCACTATACCAGGCAGGCTGCATCTGTATCCCGATCGCAATTACTGCACAATACCGGAGACACACAGCAGATTCAGTTCCTGACAGACCGATTGCAATTTTCAGCAATTCCTCCAGTCTTCTACAGGGTGAGCCTGGTTTCTACTCTTCAGAGATCCTTTGATTCTTTTCACAGGACTGGATTCAGTCCTAACAAGCTGTTACACAAGCTGCAGACGGAACTCTGGGCCTTACACACGTTTTTGACTAAAACTGCACACTGAAAAAGCACAGGGCTCCTTCCTTCTTCACTGCCAAAGCTCAACTGAAACTCCAACCGACAAAACCGGGCACTTCCTTTGAGTTCCTCCCAGTTCTTGACTGGATTGGCTGTCACTCACAAAAGACTGCTGCTGTTGGTCCAAAAAGGCACTGAAGTCTAAACTACATCTCCCAGAGTCACTGCCCATACAATCCTCTTGTGGCTGGCTCAGATTATGAGTCCAAGTTCTGATTCGTCAAGGCACCATTTTAGAGCTAGCTTACCCACACTGATTGGTCCAGTTCAGCAGTTCAAAACTAGAATGGGGAACTAGCAGACACAGTTCTGACTGCAAAGAAAGCAGGTTAGACAAACTGTAGTTTCATTATTACTCTAAATAATTTCTGCAAACAGTTACATCTTTCAGATAGGTTCCTTTGCACTCCTAGTGACTGCAAAATGAAGTGAAGTGGCAGCAGCTTGGTGGTACTCAATCAAAGAAACACACAGTCCCCATACAAACTAATTATGTCTGCAAGCAGACAGCTCTTAAAGAACAGTACCAGAGGTTCTAAAACACTCACTGATAAATGGCTAAGCCAAACACCATTCAGGCTTGGAGCATTCAAGCAAGCTCCTGAAGTCTTTTGGGAACCCCCATTTGCAGGGGGTTACACCTTCCTGGCCTGGGAAAGCTTGGCGTCGCGTCAAGCAAGTACCCCATAAGTTTCAACTGCAACCATATACATTTGCATTAGGCTCACACATGTTATCATCAGTCAATATATCATTTTACCAAGAACACATTTCTGAAACATTGCAGTACGTCCACTCTTTACACAGTATTACATACACATTGTACCATAACTCAAGTTATTACCTCTTGTACATGAAACCTGAAGAGAGGGCCCTTCCTATCAGTTACCTTGGGGCTGGACGAGGCAAGAGGCATCATACTTAGAGGGCAACACAAGTAACTTGGAGTTAGCACTGGCGCTTAGTTTGGGCAATGAGCTCGGGACACATACACTCCTTTATGGACAACATTGAGAGGCAAATCCACAGGCCTCCCAAAGGAATCATAACTGAGGTGCACCACAGGCTTTACAGCTCGACCAGTCTTTCTAGGGGGAACTGTTACAGTCTCTGCACTCTGAGCCTCATTTTCAGCATTGTCCTCACTTGTCAGGGAGTCTCCATGGGGGTAGAGAGGCTAGAACTTGGGGCACTTTCAGCTCCAGGAGTTACAGTTTCTGAGTCCACAACATTTGGCTTGCATGGAGAGCTTTCGGACACTGGCAGTGGACTGTCAGGGCACTCAAAATACTCTTCTTGTTCTGGTGTATCACCAGTCTGACCCAATCCATCATTTTCTCCCTGAAAGCTCAAACAGTTCAACCATGCACAATGATTCCATTTCATCTGATCTGATGCTTTGCACTTCACTTTCTGGGAGCATTGGCTCCAGGGATGAAGCTGGGGGCTTAGACAGTCCAGAAGGCCCAGCTTTGTCTCCAGTATTGACTAGGGATTGCCCGAAACAATTGACTCAGTTCGTAAGAAGGATAGTATTCAAAGTCACTCTCACTTTCTTCCGATATGGACTGACAGTCATGCTCAACTGGGACTTGTGGAGGGAACACTTTAACTTTGCTTCTGTAGGTGCAGACTTTCTTGATCTTTTCTTAGCAGCAGCTCTAGTCACTGGTCCAGAGGGGCATCTTCTAGGGCTCAGACTCAATTAAGATTTGTCAATGGGCAGTAAATGATTTCTATGCATTGTTTTACATCTTTGAATTATTCTCAGGCCTTACTTTGTACACTGGCAGATCATCTAGTTTGCCCACTACAATGAGGGAGATGGTGCCATCTGTCAGCAATCTTGTGCTTGCCATGCAGTCCCAGATTTCTTAGCAATACCGATCTCCTCCTGGAGTTCCTGTGCTTTCACCTTTTATCATACCTTTCTTTGTTGGCCAGATTTCTTTGGCAGCCATGGTTTGAGCCAGTTGGTACGCATGAGTTAGCTGGGCCTTTAACTTTGCACATACTGTAAATAGTTGTCAGCTTGAACCCCATCAGGAGAGACCCCAAAACACACATCTACTGGCAGTGAGCTTCTCTTCCAAACATCAGGCGGTGGGGAGAATCCAGTGGCATCACTTTTGGTGCAGTTATAAGCATGTACCAGGGTGCTAATTTGTTGGCTCCATCTAGGCTTGTCCTTTGGGTGCAGGGTGCCTAGCATATCTAGCAAAGTCGGTTGAAGCGTTCAGGCTGTGGGTCCCCTAGGGGTGGTGAGGACTGGTTCTGGACTTTCGCACTCCCCACAGAGAAAGCATCTCTTTGATCAGACGACTCTCAAAGTCTCTCCCTTGATCAGAATGGATTCTTTGTGGAGCCCCATAGTTAACAAAAAAGTTTTCTACAAGTACTTTGGCCACAGTGGATGCTTTCTGGTCTTTGGTGGGAAAGCTTGGGCATATCTCGTGAAATGGTCAGTGACCACCAGCACATTACTGATATTTCTTTGATCTGACTCCAAACTCAGAAAATCAATACAGACCAGCTCCATGGGTGCACTGGTGGTGATGTTAACAAGGGGCAGCCCTCTGGGAGCAAAGCTTCCTCTGTAAGCAGCGACTACAAGTTGAATGTGTTGCTCACATCAGCCCCCATCTTAGGCCAATAGAATCTGGATCTCAACAAGTCAAGTGTTCTGTCTATACCAAGGTGCCCCATGTGGTTGTGCAAGGACCTCAGTACTGAGTCTCGAAAGGCAGTGGGCAGCACTAGTTGTTGTTTGTTTACTTGTCCCCTCTGTCTACTGTTTCTCTGTATAACAGTTTATTGATCAGTTTCAACTTAGGACCTTCTTTGTATAACAGTGCAGTTCTCAAATCAGTGGAGCGTAATTTGGACACATCTTTTCCTGCATAGAGGGCTTCTAAAGCTGCTTTGATCATGGGATCGTGGATTGAGCCGCGAATACTGTCATTGTCCAGCTGAGGCAGTGCACCAATGTCTATTGCAGAAAAGTGGCAATAAGCAGCAGGTATGCAATTCTCAGAGGCTCCCAAGCAATCCACCATGCAGTCCACTGCGTCCGTGGACATTTGTTCCTCCCTGTCAAACTTCCGGCAGAGTGCCGAATGTCAGGTTCTGCCAATCGGACCCAATCATTCTGGGAACAGGCCTCGGGAGAGAGCATCAGCATCTATGTGGTTCAGACCTGCTCGGTATTCGAGAGCATAGTCATATGTAGATAATGCAGAAAGCCACCTATGGCCAGTGGCATCCAACTTAGCTGAGGTCTGCACATAGGTCAAAGGATTATTGTCAGTTTTACTAGTATTTTAGCCCCATACAAGTACTCATGGAATTGGTCAACAATAGCCCACTTCAAAGCTAGGAACTCTAACTTATGTACAGGATAGTTCTTTTCAGATGGGGTCAGGCTTCTACTGGCAAAGGCCACTGGTCTCAGCCATTCTCGTGCTCTTGGTTCAACACAGCCCCAACCCTTGCAAGCTAGCATCAGTGTGCAGGACGTAAGGTTTTCTTGGATCGGCATAGGCCAGCACTGGAGCATGGGTAAGTTGATATATGATCTCATGAAAAGCAGTCTCACAATCAGGAGCCAGCGGGCCCCAAATACTTCACTCGGATGAAAATATACTCTTTCAGTCTTGAGGGACGCTGACTTTTGGTATTTTTGTGGGTTGGGGGATACCCTTGAGTAAGGTTAAGTAAAGGGCGGATCACTCTTGAATAGTCCTTGATGAAGCGCCGATAATAACCACAGAATCCCAGGAATCTTTGCAGTTCTTTTAGATTTTTGGGCTGTGGCCAGGTGGTCAAGGCCTCAACTTTACTTGGGTTGGTCTCTATTCCCTCGGTGGATACTATGTGTCCCACATACTTTACTGATGTTTGAAAGAATTGACACTTATCAATGGACAGTTTAAGGCCAAAGTCCTCCAGTCGGTCCAATACCTTAAATAATCTGCTCTCATGTTCCTCCAGTGAGCTGCCAAACACAGTAACATCATCTAGGTATACCAGGCACTCTAGTAAGTTCATGTCCCCCACTGCACGCTCCATCAATCGTTGAAAAGTGGCTGGGGCACCTGAAATCCCTTGAGGCATCCTCATGAATTCATAGAAGCCAAGCGGACAGATAAAGGCCGTCTTCTCACGGTCCTCTGGGGCCATCGGGATCTGGTAGTACCCACTGCGGAGATCCAGCACAGAGAACCACTTGCTCCCGTTTAGGCAGTCCAAAGCATCCTGAATGCGGGGCATTGTGTACTGATCAGGGATAGTCCGCCGGTTTAAGGTGCGATAATCCACACACATCCTTACTGTTCCATTCTTTTTCCTCACTACCACAATGGGGGAAGCATAAGGGCTTCTGGATTCTTGTATTACACCAGCAGCTAACATCTCTTGCAGATGCCGTCTCACATCATCTATGTCAGCAGTTGCCAGGCGTCGAGACCTCTCACGAAATGGTCTTTCGTCATGCAGCCGGATATTGTGCTCAGCTCCTTGCACGCATCCTACATCCCATTCCTTTAAAGAAAACACCTGGTCTCTCTGGGCAAGCTTCTCACTGATCCTCACTTTCCATTCAGCTGGCAGCGGAGTCGCAAATCAAACAAGTCAGGCGTTACTCTGTCATTCTTCCTTGAACTCTTGCTGCTGGGTAGCACTGCAGTGTCTGCACAATGCACATTAGCCAGGATGCAACCTCTGTTTATTCGAATGTCTCTTTCAGACACATTATGAACTTGGACCATTACCCTTCTGGCATAAGCATGGGCTCTAGCGGGCAAAATACTAGGCTTGACCAGCAGTCCCTCTGGCAATTTTCCATCGCCTGGTGCATCCAACATTAATATTTTATTCTTAACATCCTTTCTGATACGGACCTCTCCTGTAAGGTACACTGGGCATTTGGCGCCAGGATCAGAGACTCAGGATCCTTCTTCCATACAATTCCGACCGGTTCCTCTGGTTCTGTTTTTCAGCATCTCTCTGTGCCTCATAGGCCTTCTTAATTAAAGCCGGAACTCTTAAAGCTCTACTAGTCTTTGACCCTGTTTTTCATCACAACTGTGCCAGCCTTCCGAACATATGAGCATTTGTTCCAATCAACAAAGGACACCATCATACAGTCCAGTGGGGGACACACTAAGGCTAGGGTCTCTACTTGTTCGCCACTCCAGCCACGGAGGTGGGGAAAGACAGCCAAATTCGGATATACCCGAATAGGGTAGGCCTTCTCACTTAACCCCATACATGCAGTCCTTCTAATGGTTGTAAGGGTACGTCTGACAAATGCTTCTGATACCAATCCTGGAACATAATTGTCACTTGGGAGCCACTGTCTAATACAGCTCTTGTAGACACTCCATTCACCTTTACAGTGGTCTCCATGGAGGACCCACTATTCTGGACCAGTCTGGAGGCGGTAGTGGGGGCCTGGGCAACTGACCTTGCCACAAAGGGCGTGAATTAGCATTTTTGGTGCCCTCACTGGGATCATGTCGTGCACCTCTTAACCACTGATTTCTTCTCCGAAGCTCTACTTGTAGCCTATATGCAACTTTGTCAGTGTCTTTTGGGGACTGGCATTCCCTTTCATGTGCCCATCTTTCGCACAATTATAGCAAAACATACTTTCTGGAGTTTGAGCTGGCCGAGGCGCCACACTGGGAGCCAGGGCAGGGGTATTACTAACTGGAAACCTTGGTGCCATCTCTGTCTGCGGCGTGATAAGCATTTGGAGACATCTCGTCAGTTTCTCCACTTCCATGGTCAAGGAATTGAGTTTGGAGCTGTTATCAGCAGGAGATACATGGGTGGGTACCCCAACCCCCATAGCAGATGCAGTCGGATATAGGTCAGGGCCCGTACTTGCAGGCGTGGCCTTAATAAAAGGCCTGTTTTTGAATTCCCGGATCTCTCTCAACAGTTCGCCCCATTGTGGCATATCTTTTTCCTTGTCAGAGCACTCATTGACTGTCAACCTCTGCCCCTGAACTTCACTTGATGGGTCACCCTCAGTCACTGGTCAGTAGCCACAGCTGTTGGTGCAGGTACCTCCGAGTGCCTTTTCTCAACTCCTCGAATTTCTCTCATTAACTCATCATAGGAGGGTGGGGATTCCAGTCGATTTGCCAGGCGTAACTGAAGCAACAGCAGTTCTGAGAAGGGGCAGACTTAAGGATTCTGTCCAGTCTGGTTCGGTCCAGTTCAATCGCTGGCAAACTACCCTTTCTGAGGCATTCTTGCAACAATTGTTCCAGCGAGAGACATACACGGACAACAACTCCCTTGGTACTGTTGTGCATTTCTTACTCTCCACCATAGGTCCTCATCAGAATCTGGGCTCCCATACACATTCTCCAAGGCCTCAAGATAGGCCTGTGCAGTCGCTTCAGGGTTACTGGCCCATTTAGCACGGATGGTAGCCAGGGCAGGACCTCGGAGGCTCTCACTAACCCTCTTTCGCCTTGCCTTCCGACATTGCCATTCTAGCACTTGGGGGCAACATAGTCTATCCAGGTCTCCCAGTCATCCTCCCTGGGGGGTGGGAGGGTGCCAGAAGATCCTCAACCTTCGGTAAGAGTCGTGACTAATGGCAGGTGCAGAAATAGGAGTCTGCATTGGTTCAGCCACCATTACAGGCACTGGAGCAGGAGAGGGTGTTGGGGAGGAACACCCCAGGTGGCAAGAATAGTTTCTTCAAGTCCTCCACAGTTTTCCTCTCCCAGCAACCATTCAGCAAATTTCTCCTCAAAAGTTTCAGATAGTGGTGGGGCTGATTCCCCCGGTCTTTACTGTCCTTAGTTATCACTCTCCAAGCAGTGAGGGCTCCTCTGGGGTAATGGTCTGTGGCACTTTGGAGCTATCTATGGGATCCTTAAACTCTACTAGGGCCAGGAAAGTGTGGGTGAGCAGATTAGCATGCCGACCCACCACCACAGGGTTTTTAAACCTTCCACCTTGGAAAGTACTCCCTGCACAGTGTCCGTATTGATACCCAGGGGATGTCCAGGATAAGCATAGCATTTTGGGGTCGATCTCCTCCCCAGTACACCACTCCACCAGCGGTGCACAGCCACTTCTGTCCAGGGTACCCATTTTTTCTTAACAGTGGTTCTGAAATATGGCCACTAGAGGACACACAATCCCAGCGGTGAGCCTCCAAGATGTAACCCCTAGATGGCTATCCCAGGGGCTACTACCCCTGCCTGATTTGCCACTAACAGGTTGAGGGGCCTGGATCCAATGGCGGGTGCCTCCACCCAGAGGTCAGGGTTTGCAATAGTTAAACTAACTTGGTCACAGCCCTCTGGGACACTGCAACCCCTTTCTTCCCACTAGTGGCCCACACAATATATCAGAATTACCTTCACAGTATACACTTACCCCCAGGTCTGGTTCGGCACTGGGACCTCCTGTGAAATGAGATACAGTGCAACAATCACAGTACAGTACTTTAACATAGACAAATACCTCAGGCAGTATAACTTTGCTGAAACAAGCAGCTCTGATTTATTTAGGGGGATATAACAAGGACAGGGGGAAATCAGGTTAATTAGCTTATCACTCTAATAATTCTACCTATGGCTCTGTGCACAGGCCTATCCCTATCAGTTACTGTCCCTGGGTACCCAAGCCCTAGTGGCTAGTCAAACCGTGGCAGCTGGTAGGGGCCCTTTCACACAGAGAAAGGAGAATTAAACAGTCAGCAGTACAGTAATTCCATTTGGATTTAATGTGGCAATTCAACAGGAGCGACCCTGAATTAGTACTCACGACCTCCAAATAAGATAGGGTCCTTCAATGTCAGCAGGGCTCACTTGAGGTACACAAGCCTCTTCACACATCCATATAAAAGAAAGCACTATACAGGCAGGCTGCATCTGTATCCGATCGCAATTACTGCACAATACCGGGGAGAACACACAGCAGATTCAGTTCCTGACAGACCGATTACAATTTTCAGCAATTCCTCCAGTCTTCTACAGGGTGAGCCTGGTTTCTACTCTTCAGAGATCCTTTGATTCTTTTCACAGGACAGATTCAGTCCTAACAAGCTGTTACACAAGCTGCAGACCGGAACTCTGGGCCTTACACACGTTTTTGACTAAAACTGCACACTGAAAAAGCACAGGGCTCCTTCCTTCTTCACTGCAAAGCTCAACTGAAACTCCAACCCGACAAAACCGGCACTTCCTTTGAGTTCCTCCCAGTTCTTGACTGGATTGGCTGTCACTCACAAAGACTGCTGCTGTTGGTCCAAAAAGGCACTGAAGTCTAAACTACATCTCCCAGAGTCACTGCCCATACAATCCTCTTGTTGGCTGGCTCAGATTATGAGTCCAAGTTCTGATTCGTCCAAGGCACCATTTTAGAGCTAGCTTACCCCACACTGATTGGTCCAGTTCAGCAGTTCAAAACTAGAATGGGGAACTAGCAGACACAGTTCTGACTGCAAAGAAAGCAGGTTAGACAAACTGTAATTTCATTATTACTCTAAATAATTTCTGGCAAACAGTTACATCTTTCAGATAGGTTCCCTTTGCACTCCTAGTGACTGCAAAAATGAAGTGAAGTGGCAGCAGCTTGAGTGGTACTCAATCAAAGAAACACACAGTCCCCCATACAAACTAATTATGTCTGCAAGCAGACAGCTCTTAAAGAGACAGTACCAGAGGTTCTAAAAACACTCACTGATAAATGGCTTAAACGCCAAACACCATTCAGGCTTGGAGCATTCAAGCAAGCTCCTGGAAGTCTTTTGGGAACCCCCATTTGCAGGGGGGTTACACTCTCAAATTACAAAATTATAAAGATGAATAAAGGAAGCTCTATCAAGCTGCTGTTAAGTGGCTAACAAGAAACTTTGTCAAGAAAAATGCTCCTGTTCCTCCTGGGAAAGCCAATAGCGAGCAACAGGCAGCTTAAAGAATAAAGAAAAAGCAAAGTATTTTCAGCACTGTCTGCGCAGGTACTATTTTTGGCAAAAGCATGGCACGTCCTTCAGACCTTACAAAGATGGGGTTTATGTTTACAGGGGCTAGTATGCACTTTTCCACAGTTCTGTTTCCTGCAGACTGTGAAGGTGATACTGTTGATGTTGAATATTTTTATGATGCCCCCACTTAAAGGGGTGGCTAAACAGTCTTCCACAGTTCTCGCTCCAGAGGCTGTGGGGGTGATACAGAGGATATGAATATTTTTATGATGGTCCTGACATGACTTTGGAGGGCCTAGACCTTATGTATCCACTAACCTCTCCTTGGAGCTTCCTCGGCTAACCAAGAGGACCCCCCCCCCATGCTTAGGTTTATCCAAAACATGTTAGACACCCTGGAACTCCCTTTTCAGGAGTCCAACCAAGATGAGGATGAGGATAGAAAGATTATAGGGAAATGAAAGGTCTTCTACCTCCTAAGCATGCCTACCTATAATGAAAAATATAAATAAAAATATCATGAAACTGCTTCAGACCCCCACTTCTGTGGCAGAGGTTTACTAGCAGTCTGGAACTGATAATAAATAAATACATAAATATATTAATTGTTTAACAACAATACTGAGTGCCTGTCTGTACATCCTAGTCATGTGAGTATAGTGGAGCAGGCAGCTTATGAGAAAGCTGGGGTCTCCTCGTCCTCCTTACCCCAGACAGGGACTCCAGGAAATGGATTTCATAGCTAACCACAGATGCTTGTCAACATTTTTTCCTACGTGGCTTTTATAGCCAAATATCAAAATAGCACTGCAGAATTCTGCCCTGGTTCTAGGGTGCAGGAGCTGGTGGAAACGGCAAACCTGCCCTGGAAGCAATATAGTACCAGTTCCACAGGGCAGATGACAACAAGGATGCCGCCTCCAGAGCCATGGCCCATGCCATCGCTCTGAGGCGCTTTGTATGGCTTAGAACTACTGGCCTATTTTTAAGGCCGTGGACTTTCCCCCTGCGATCAGATCATACTGTTCTATTCCAGAACATCTGACTGCAAGGTGTCCTGCCCCACGGAAACTCATCCCGAGGGCAATAGGGGCAAAGGTTATTTTCCCAGGTGGCAGAAGGGGCCAAAGGTGGCTATCTCTACCCAGCAGCAGCTTCGCAGTCTAAGCCCTGACGTTGGTGTAGGCAGACCTCAAGCACACTCAGTTGTCTAAGGCTCTGTCCCCAACACAGGTGTTACTGTTGGAGTGGGAGGTAAAAACCTTATAGCTCTGTGAGTGGTGCAGAGGGTCCCGGCCAATGAAAAGGGGAAAGGGCCTCTACTCCAGGTATTTTCTGACACAAAAAGACAACTGTGGAGTGGCGTCCTATCTTGCTGTTAAAACCCAAATTCAAGATGGTCACTCCTTTACTAGTCATACAGTCCTTACAGTAAGAAGACTGGCTAGCCTCCCTGGTCCTAAAGGGCCACATACCCATAATGAGGTCTCACAGGTAGTTTCTCAGGTGCCTGCCTCGGGCCCAAGAGTTTTACAAAGTTCCTGTCAGTGGTAGCAGCACACCTCAGGAATCTGAGTGTCTCTAGCTGCACCTATCCTGCTGACTGGCTTATAGTGCACAGTCTCCTTGTCAGGTCAGTGAGTCTTTTTCCCTTACAGTGTTCAATCTGGAGTCTCTGGGTTCCCTGGTAAATTTAAACAAAGTCTCAACTGGGACCCTCCTAGGATCCAGGAAGGATATGCCTTCCTTCCACAGGTGAGAATTCAAGCTGTCCCTCAGTAACAGATGCCTTCATCCAGGGACATTGAGACCAGCCAGCACAGGGTTTTAAATAATTGATTAGCAGTTTTTTCTTGGGACAATACTAATTGTACAGAAAGTATTTATATAGGTTTTGTAGAAGTGTTATGTTTTTAAACACAGTGAGGCAAGTGCTATTGACAATGTTTTAGCACTTTTATGAGCAAAACGCTAATCAATTTTTATAGTTAAATAAAACCCTGCAGCAGGTGCTTGACTGGGTTTGAATCTTTAACCCTTGTTCAGTGTATGATGTGGTCCTGAGCAAATCACGTAACTTTGACATTTCCTTAGGCTATTGGGACACATGGCTTCGATGCCTGCAGTGGTCCCAGCATTCAGGTACAGGATGGTACACCTGCAAGCCTACATCAGAGCTCGCTGTTCTCAAAGAAGCAACATTTTTTCAAAGCTAATACCTGTGACGGAGCAGTGCCTTCAGACTCTGCTTTGGTGGAAGAATTGAATTCTGCATATCTGGCAGTAGGGATACCCTTGCAGGCTCTACTTCCCACAAAAGTGATCACCACAGATGCCTCCCTCCTGGGGTGGGGAGCACATCTGGACAGTGCCTCAGTAAGTGGCACCTGGACTCTTCAAGAGACACAGTTACAAAACATTTTGGAACTCAGAGCAAGCTTTCTAACTCAAAGCATTTGCTCCTGTCATAAAAGGACAGATGGTACAAGGCCGCTCAGACAGCACTGCAGTGTTTTACGCAAACAGGTAGAGTGGTACCAGATCAGGAATATTCTGTTCGCAGGCTCTATAAATCTGGTCTCTTGCTCTCTCCCTGGGAGTCAGCCTTTCAGCTATTCACCTCCCAGGCAAACAGAGAACTCTGGCAGATGCTCTAAGTCACGTCAGTCAAGGCCAGAGAGAATGGACCCTGAACAAGTAAGTACTAGCCACAGTGTTCAGGTGGTGAGGCATACCAGAAGTGGATCTGTTTGCCTCGCCCCTCAATTTTCAGCTTCCTCAGTACTGTTGCAGGCCCCCAGTCCTGGGAATGCTTCCCCTGAATGCCCTATTCCTGGACTGGTCAGGGAGGTTCCTACAGGCAATCCCTCCCTTTTCCCCCTGATACTCAGGGTTTTGCTGAAACTCAGACAGCAGCCTGTATCATTGATCCTGGTGGCTCCGGATTGGCCCCAGCAAGCCTGGTACCCTCTCCATCTCTCAATGTCCTGCAGCAGGTCCATTCGCCTGCCTCCAACTCACTCCCTGCTGACCCTTCTTCAGACAGGAGTGCAGTACCCAGACATACACTCTCTTCACCTCAAGGCCTGGTTCTTGAGGAGTTAGAGTTTCCATCTTCTCAGTACTCTGAACAAGTCCTTAAGACACTGAGGATGGCTAAAAAAACAAACACTAAGAAGACTTATGCAGCTAAATGGAAAAGGTTTTCTCTCTGGTGCAAGAGCAAAAAGGTCAAACCCCTTTCAGCTTTAGACCCTTAGCTGCTAGATTACCTGGTACACTTACAGGCATCAGGCTTGAAACCATCCCCCCTCAAGCTACACCTGGCGGCAATTTTGGCCTACCTTTCGGTGGGAAAGAAAAAATATTTTTCCCACGCCATACTTAAAACAGTTTTTCAAAGGCCTCTTGCACCTCCAGCCTCTAGCCAGGGAGCCTGTTACTCCTTGGATCCTGAACCTTTGCATAGACAGGCTCATGAAAGCACCCTTTGAGCCTTTGTCTACTGCTCACATCAAGTTTGTAACTTGCAAGACAGTCTTCCTGGTAGCCATTTCCTCTGCCAGGAGGATTTCAGAGCTTCAGGCCCTGTGTACTGAGTAAAATTACATCATCCCTCACAACGATAAAGTTGAGCTCAGGACAAATAGGAAATTTCTACCAAAGGTGGTTTCAGAGTTCCACTTAAACCGGTCTGTTATTCTGCCTGTCTTCATTACTGAGAAATCCACTCCTGGCAAGCAAAAACTCCACAGCTTGGATGTCAAAAGAGCCATCTTTTACTACCTAGAGCATACTGTACAGTGCAGAGGCTCTTCCTCTCAGTTGTTCCTCACCTACGGGAATGTAGGCAGAGGAAGACCAGCTACCAAGAGAACTATTTCCCGTTGGATGGTCTCTTGTATTAGATTCTGCTATGAAAAAGCTGGCCATCAACCTCCAGTGGGGCTCGGGGCCCACTCCACCATGGGGACTGCAGCTTCGATTGCAGCAGCAAGGGATGTTCCCCTCCTGGACGTCTGCAAAGCAGCTACCCGGAAATCTGTACACACCTTTATGAAACACTACAGTTTGGATGTGCAGACCAGAGCTGATGCCAAATTTTGCAGGGCAGTTCTGCAGAGCCTCTTTCCTAAGTAGGTTCTCTGCCCACCTCCCACTTGGTACTGCTCGATACTCTGCTAAAGTTACTGATGCTAAAGAACTCCTGGGGTAAGAAGAAAAAATTACCGCAGTAATCTTCTTTCTGCCAAGGGGTCCTTTAGCATCAGTAAGCTTCCACCCTTCCTTCCCGGTTCACCTGTCGAAGAAGGGCTCTATTATCACATCTCTTACCAAATTTGGAGTTTCTTATTGATGAGTTTCTAACTCGTGGTGGTGTTGTTTCTATTTCCACTTTTGTGGACATCTGCATGTTTTCTGAATCCTTTAGATTCTTTCTCGGGGTATGTGTCCTTATTTTCCTTGGAAAAAATTCTGAAGCCTTCAGGCTGCTCTCACTCAGCTCACTTGCCCGCCTGTTTTTGATTGGCTATTGCCCAAAGCTCATTTAAATAGAATTCTCTTAAAGGCATACCTCTGGGGCAGTTACACTTAGCCAGCTAACTGCTAAAGTTACTGATGCTAAAGGACCCCTCGGAAGAAAGATTACTGTGGGGGGTAATTTTTTTTTTCTTAATGTCACTCACAAAATTCTGACATATATTAAAAAAGATAAAGAAACATTGAAACCCACAAGCACCTACCCCAGGGAGTGGAAACAAGGAGGGAAATGAGAAATGTGTGTTTAACGACTAAAGTGCAGGCTGTAATAGCTAAATAAAGTAAAACGTAAATGTACGTGTGTATATAGTGTGTGTGTGTGTGTGTACGTATACACACACCCCTGATAGTGTGTGTGTGTGTATATATATATATATATATATATATATATATATATATGTATATGTGTGTGTCAAGCAGGCGAGGCATGCTGATGAGTCCTGGTAGGCCGAAACACATGTCTATGTCTTCTGTTAGCACCTTTGCAAACTGTGTGAGAGGCCTTTCGGCACCATGCAATTCTGCTTAAAGTTGGACCAGCATAACATTCTGTGGTGATTTGCATATGCAGCCCATGATGCTTTGCATTGTGGGGGCATGTGTGATTTTGTATTTTCTTGAAACTTGGCTTCCCAGCCAAATGCCCTTTGGGGTAACCCTTGCCTCAGTGTTTGTGCACAGAGGTTCTTTGTTTTATATATATATATATATATATATATATATATATATATATATATATATATATATACACACACACACACACACACATACACATAGCCTGTGTGTATATATGTATCTCTATGAAAGGTATGTCAAAAATAGACCTGGAGCTGATGAGCTCTAGTACAAAAATAATGATAAATGAAACAACAGACATGCAAAATAAAGGAAAGGAATGGGCTGCAAGATGAGTAATAGCTGTGAGGTACAGTGACCAAATGTAGAAACCCGTTCTGCGGACAAAAAACAGGGCCGGGAGGGAGGAGCAGAGGAAATAACAAATGGGACAACACAGGTGAGGGCAACCTGGAGCACCAGTGTTGAGGTTTCTTAATGTAGAAAGACGCTATCAAGAACAATTATCAGATTAATAACGGGAAGCCCAGACTGTGAAAAAATGAAAAATAAGAATGAGAAACTACCAAAATAGAAAACAAAAATAGACGGATAGAGTGGGTAAAGCTAAACCCTCTGGTGTAAGCAGATTTCTTAGATTCTGATACTAGAATCAGATTAAATGTTTGAGACCTACTTATAACATCAGAGGGAGCGAGGTGGGGGGGAGGAGAAATGGGGGAAAGGGGGAAGGGGCACAAGGAAGGGATGTGACTGAAACAACGAGTCAAGTGAAGAAATTACACACTAGAAGATACAGGAGAGAAACTAAGGACAAGTATTTAGAACAAAATATAATACATTGATGCCTGTAAGATTGTTTAAGAGTGCATTATTCCATGCAGGGTGCGAAATTGCTATACCTTTGGTGCTCCAAGGCAGGCACTTTTGTCTCAGAACACCTACTGCCATTTGGTGCCTGCTCTCTTGGGCACCTAATGTATTTGTGCACAGTTCGTTGTATTTTTTCCTTTTTTTTTGTGACTGGCTTTCCTGCTGCTACTAGGGAGGTGGAGGGAAGCGTGGCCCTTTTAAGAGCGAGCTGGTAGGCACGGCGTTGGTGCATGGGGGTAGTTACCAGGGAGACAGAGTACACTGGAAGAACCAGGTCTGTACTGGCACTGTAATTTTCATGACAACATTGCCTTTAAGAGCTCGCAGCCCTTTAACACTCTGACAATGGTCCCCCATAGGATTGTTGGATTAGTATGTCCGCTGTCTTCCTGATGATGGCTCCTAGCCATGAGTCAGTGAGCTCAACCCTCGACTCTGCTCCCCTACCATAGTCCCACATTCCTTGACCGGAGTGACAAGCAGCAGCTCTGCTCCCTGTGACCTTCACTTCAGTTCTATTACGGTGGAGCTGCAATCCCCTGAATTGCAATCATTAACAGCAGCGGCAAATTTTAAGACCAAGTAAAAAAGGTAAGAAACATACAAAAAAGAGACAGCTAAAAAGACCCAAGGCCCATACAGTCCTTCAGCTTTCCCTAATGTCACTAACATACTAATGCTCTTTAACATTCAACTGCCAACAGCATATTCTGCATCCAATGACGCCACCTTCGACCTGAGCAGAAACAAAGTGCTGTGTTTGCAAATACTGTACAAACCTGCCTCGCGTGCCCCCGCCCAGCTCAAAGAATTTAACAATGGTTGTGTGGTTTTCAGCAGACATTTGTATGAAGTCCTCAGGAAATGGAGTTTCAAGGTGATCAGTTTGTCTAGTGTACTGGATGACTGACAGTGGGGCTGCTGCTGGCAAATGGAACTTCTTAGATACTGGTACAGTGCAAAAACAGAGAGAAAGGGGCACGCTCCCTTCAGAGAGGGAGGAAATTAAAGGGGACAGGAAATCTGCACTAATTGGCAGCTTTTTATAAAATTCTTATTCTCAGAAATTACATGCATTCTCCTAAATTGACCACCTTTAACAGTACCTGAATAAAAAGTGGTGTGAAAAACAGTGTGTTACATTGTTTGTTTTCATTCTGTTACGGTTCTCTTCATGGGACCAGTAATTTGGAGAGTTTACTATGTCACGGTTTGTGTACTGAATGCTAATTATGAGTCGTTGGCCTATCAGGACTATGCTAAGAGTTCTGTGCACAAACTGTGACATGGTTAAAACTCCAGGGCCCCCATATTCAAAGGAGATGCGCAGTGCATCTCGGCAAAAAAATGGAGATGTGCCGCTCAACTCCAACAATGCACCGTAGCGCGATATTCAAAAGTGCGGGATGCCGCAAGGGAATGGGCCAAGGAACAGAAAAACTGGAAGCTGCGCAAGTGGAGGGGGCGTTCCCAGGCAATGCCATGCAGCAGCACACTTAGTGGGAATGTGCCCCACAAGAGCCAGGAATGTGCGGCGCAAAAATAGGCCAGGAAAAGCTGGCCTAAATCGTTCAGCCACCCACAGTCCAGTGGCAATCCCCCACCCATCCCCATCCCAGAGTGCAATAATATCTCCCCTGAGCCCCTTTCCATAGTGTAGTGGTAACCCCATCCCTGAACCCCGATTGCAGTAGGAATACCCCTGAGCCCCTTTCCATAGTGTGGTAACACCCCCTCCAGCCCGTTCCCTGATCACATACAAGACCCCTGAGCCATTTCGATAGTGTAGTGGCCCCCATCCACTCAGGTACCCAGCCACCGCTTCCCCTGCATCCCTGCGTCTGATCCGTCGGCAAGCAGCCCATCCCTTCTCACACCACCACATCTTCTCGCTGACTGAATTGTCTGTAACAGTGTACGCCAGGCATGTTGTGCATATTGTACACTGATGCAGACAGTTCAGTTGGCAGGCAGCTGGTGGTGGAGAGGGATGTGCTGCTGTTCGGTGGATCGAAATTGCTGGGACAAGGAGAGCAGGTGGGCTGTGGGCACCTTTAGTGGGTTGAGGTGGGGGCCACCAACTATGGGAAAAACGCCTCACAGGTCTTGTAATTGCGATCGGGAATGGGGCTGGAGGGGAGTGCCATTACACCATGGAAAGGGGCCTGTGGGTATTCTTAAAGCAGTCGGAGTTCAGGGATGGAGGGGTACCCCAGCCATCTAGGGCTGGCAGGGTTGTGTGGACTCTGTCCATGTACGATCAGGGCAGGGAGGGGGCTGGCCTGGTGCAGTCAGCCAGGCGCAGCCATGCTAATGGGCTCGTAATGAGCATGCATGGTGCCCCTTTGCACCATGCATGCCCAGTGAGCTCATTAGCATTTCCTGGCTGAATATTACGCTTGGAATCATGGCGCATACGCATAGCCCATTGGCGGTATGCAGCACAGTCTCTGGTTGCACTGTGCAGGACTCGGCGGCCGTCTGCTATGGGCTGCGCATCCAGGGCGGATATTCAGACAGTGTGTGCGATCAGTACTGATTGTGCATACTGTTTGAATATACCCTCAGAGGCTGCTGGAGCATCTATTCTGCACAGTGCATCCTTGCGTGCGCACGCAGCCGGCCGGCTCGATATGTCCCCCCCAGATCACTGGTTCCATAAAGAGAACTGTAATAGAATGCTGCCCATGAAAACAAAACAATGCAAAATACAGTTTTTCATATCACTTTTTATTCAGGTACAGTTAAATACGGGTACTTTTAGAGGAAGGCATATCACTTCTGAGAATAAGAACTTTATACACAGCTGCCAATTACAAATGATTTCCTGTCCTCTTTAAATTTAAAAAAGCTGTCAACACTAGTGATCATGACAGTGCTTGGCTCAGTGAAAACAAAACTAAAATTATGTAAAAAAAAAAAAACCAAGAGGTGGCATGTAAACAGTTTCTTGGGCATGTATTTTTACTGCTTACATGCCGAAGTGGGCATGTACTTTTTTCACGAGTTTCAGACCCTGATTCCATGACAGTGAAAAAGACACAGTCAGGCAAAAATGGTGTCCAAAATATCTCTGTAGCTAAATAAACATTGGTCAAAAACGGTATAAAAGTCATTGTCAATCAAACTGCAGAGTGAGGAAAGTCTCCAGGAGGAGGCAGCACAGCGCACATGTCGGGCAGAAATCCATGTTAAACGGTAATTAAATTTGAAACCAAATAAACATGATAGTTTATTACAAGACCTGTTATAAGACCAGGGTCAGGCACAAAAAAAGGGAATGATACATATATATAATTACTGGTGACCCCCTTTATCAAATAGTTTTCAAGGCTCTTCAAGACGCCGTAATAACTCGTTTGCGAAACCGCCTATCTCCTTTGTGTGTCACTTCTTAATTCTGGCCTTTTCATTGGCTCGTGCTCTGTGCGTGGGCGGGCTGAATAGTTTGAAAAAATGGCGGCTCGTTTTTCCGCTTACCGACGAGCCGTTTTTATTTACCACCCTCCCCATCTTTATTTGATTTTGTATTATTTTATCTGGTTGATCCCACCTTCCAAATACAAAATGACTACCTGGTTGATCCGCGTGTCTCGGATCGGGAGATGCAGTCGTCGACTCCAAGCTGAATGCTGGACGGACCCCAGTACCAGTCCACAGCTGACAGTTTAAAAAAAAAAAGGTTAGTCTGACAGAGCAAGGGAGAAAGAGAAAGTGTGTGTGTGTGTGTGTGTGTGTGTGTGAAAGACAGTGTATGTGAGACAGTGTGTGTGTGTGTGTGTGTGTGACAGACAGTGTCTGTGAGACAGTGTGTGTGTGTGTGTGTGTGTGTGTGTGTGTGTGTGTGTGTGTGTGTGTTATAGAGATATACTGAGACACTAAGCAAACTCTGCACCGGTAATTATAAAAATAATAAGCAACTGTGTGTATATGGATTTTTTCACACCGGTGTGTGATGACCATAAACCTCTTGAGCTACGCCCTTGAGGTTTATGGGTCATCACACACCTTGGGTATGTAAAATAAAATTCATAACACACAGTTGCCTATCTATTATTCTCTATTTACAAAAGCGGTGTGATATTGATAAGTCATGAAGTCCCACTGTATGTGAGGCTTTGAGATTATAAATCCAGTAGAATTTTTATTTTATTTTTTATTTTACTGTACTTTGTACTCCTTGCGCCATCTCTGGGACTTCCTTCTCCCTGCAGTTCCTCCATGAATGGCCCCCCGTGGGAAGGGCTGCCAGGTGGGCCGGCCTTTACTCCCCCAGGGAGAGTTTCATGTCAGTTGACGAGGGAAGAACCCAGTCAGTGGTGCGGAACCTGTGGTGGACAGCATCCTACCTTGATTGCGTGTTTTCCATTTTTCTGGCCCACCCCCTGATGTCAGGAAGGACTTGCTGATGATTGTGTCGTGCCGCCGATGAACCCTCCCTTGGTCCATGGCTCTAGCTGCACCATCACCTGTGATTACCCGGGTGGCAGTGTTGCAGCAGAGATCATACTCCCTCCCTCCCCAAAGGAGGTGAATGTCCATGGGACACTCAGTCAGCCTCCCCTGAGCCAGGCCCTCAGATGACCCAGGTTCATTCCTGAACTAGGGTTGTCAGTGTTGCAAGCGGTAGCACTACCACTGTGCCGGCAGGCCAACTAATAGGATTCTTTTTGAAGCAAGATGTTGACACAATCACCTCCTGTGGGGGATATAGGGATGTGTTCTGTGCCACAGTACTTTAAGTGTTCGAGACTGCTGTCATGATAAGCGTCGAAATGCGACCCAAGGGGCGTGCTTTGGGTGGCTGCAGTAACTGATCGCATGTGTTCCTGTATACAGCGGTACAAAGGACATGCAGTGTGTCCCACATAGGTTTTGTGGTAGGTGCATATAACTGCATAAACTATATAAGAAGTGTAGCAGCTGATGAACAGTCTGATGTGGACTGTGCACTATACATTAGGTGGGTTAAGTGTTGAGCCCCTAAGGCAGTAGGTGCAGGTATTGCACTTGCCGCAGACATAATTGCCAGTGGGTCTGGGTGGCAGCCATGTGGATCTCAGATCAGGTGTGACATGTGAAAACATACTATATGTCACCAAGGCTTTTTGCATGTCTGTAAGAGATCAGGCGTCTAGAATGGGAAGGTTTGCATAAAACATTGTCACTGGTCAGAATCTATTTGCAGAGGACGCTATGGATGGTGCAAGATGGTTGTATTCAGTCATGAAAACAACATGTTCATTTTTAGAGTCCTGTTTGGGGCGAGGTTGAAACAGAGGTTGTCTGAGATGTCTGGCTCTGTTAAGTGCTTCATCAACAGTTTGATGTTGGTAGCCCTGTTCTAGGAAATGAGTTTTAAGTTGTGATGCGTGCAGTTCAAAAGCAGATGAGGTTGAACAGTTTTTGCATAAACACATAAACTGACTGTGCAGAATAATTTGTTTTAGATGGTGGGGGTGGTCATTGTGGGCCTGAAGGAGAGCATTCCTAGAGGAGGGTTTTCTGTAACATTCTGTCTGTATTCTATCACTTGGTGTGGGTTTAAACATAATATCCAGAAAAATATACTGTTAGCAAATATTCGAGATGAACTGCAAATTTAGGTAATTGTTTTTGCATGATTAACAAAATCAGTGGCTGATGTTGCAGCTCCATCCCAAACGATCAGTATATTGTCTATGTACAATCTGGAGGCAGGTGTGGGTTATGGTCCATGTTGAGCACCACTGCCCCCTCCTATCAACCCCAAAAAAGGTTGGCATAGGAGGGGGCCATGGTGCTTCCTGTGGCTGCCCCACAGGTTTGAGAAGTACCTTTCACATTTCTGTCAAATTTAGAAAAATCTAAAGTCAATATAATAAAATAAATGGCTTCCAGTATAAAATCGCAGGGAAAGGTAGATGCAACATCAGGTTAACTGAGAATATGTTGTAATGCCGTAAGACCCAAATGGTGTTTATTGATGTGTAAAGAGAGCAAACAACAGAATTCTAGAGATAATTGGAGGACCAGACTGGCCTCTCAAGTTTGCAGAGCGCAGCCATACTGTCACTGATGTATGCAGGCAATTGAACAATAAGTTACAGTACCTTCAGAAAGTATTCACCCCTCCCCACCCGGATTTTGTCACATTTTGTGATGTTGCAAACTCAAATTAAAATACATTTATATGGGATTTTTTTGTCACGTATCTACACAAATTACTCCATAATGTCAAAGTGGAATGAAACTTCTGGAATATTTTTGTACATGTAATTTAAAATAAAAACCTGAAATGTCTTGATTTGATAAGTATTCACCCCCTTTGCTATGACACTCCAAATTGAGCTCAGGTGCATCCAATTTCCTTGTGAGATCACTCTAAAACTTGAATGGAGTCCACCTGCGGTCAGTTCAAATGGTTGACATGATTTCAGAGGAAATACACCTGTCTATATAAGGTCCCACTGTTGACAGTGCAAGTCAGAGCAAAACTCTACCACGAAGACCAAGGAGCTGTCCGTAGAACTCCGTGATAGAATTGGAGAGGCATAGATCGGGGAGGGTATAAAACATTTCTAGGGTGTTGAAAGTTCCCAGGAGCACAGTCAAGTCCATCATTAGGAAATGGAAAGATTACGGAACCACCCAGACTCTTCCTAGAGCAGGCCGTCCTCCCAAACTGAGCAACCGGGCAAGAAGGATCTTGGTCAGGGAAGTGACCAAGAACCCAGTGACCACCCTGACAGAACTACAGAGTTCCATGGCTGAGATGGGAGAACCTGTCCAGAGGACAACAATCTCTGCAGCACTTCACAGATGTAGCCTCTATGGGAGAGTGGCTAGACGGGAGCCACTCCTGAGAAAAGGCCACATAGTAGCATGCCTGGAGTTTGCAAGAAGGCACGTGGCAGACTCTGAGACCATGTGGCAAAAGATTCTCTGGTCTGATGAAACAAAAATTGAACTATTTGGCCTGAATGCAAAGCGCTATACCTGGCGCAAACCGAACACAGCTCATCACCCATGTAACACCATCCCTACCATGAAGCATGGTGGTGGCAGCATCATGTTATGGGGATGCTTTTCAGCGGCAGGGACTGGGGCACTTGTCAGGATAGAGGGAACAATGAATGGAGCCAAATACAGGCGCATCCTTGAGGAGAACCTGCATCAGTCTGCAATAGACCTTGGACTGGGGTGAAGATTTATGTTCCAACAGGACAACGACCCCAAGCATACAGCCAAAGCAACACTGGAGTGGCTTCAGAACAAGAAGGTGAATGTCCTTGAGTGGCCCAGCCAAAGCCCAGACTTGAATCCCATTAAGAATCTGTGGAAAGACTTAAAGATTGCGGTTCACCGACGCTCCCCATCCAACTTGACAGTGCTTGAGCAAATCTGCAAGGAAGGATGGGCGAAAATCCCCAAATCCAGATGTGCAAAGCTGATACAGACATACTCAAGAAGACTCAAAGCTGTAATTGCTGCCAAAGGCGCTTCTACAAAGTATTGACTCGGGGGTGAATACTTAATTAAACAAGATGTTTCAGTTTTTAATGTTTCATAAATTTTTGTTACACAATGTAACTATTTTGGCCCCTTTAAATTGTTGAGTATGCTGTGTGAATCAAGGGGGAAAAAATCATTTCAATGCATCACAAATTCTGGTAGTAACACAACAAAATGTGACAAAATCCAAGGGGGGTGAATACTTTCTGAAGGTACTGTACTGCAAAAAGAAATCCACAGAAATGGAAATTTTTGGGGAAAGAGAGCCTTGTGCCGAAATAATAGGTCTACAAGGGGACTGCTCTGGTCCTTATGCACCTTGGGTAAAATGCCTATTATAGGTATCTTAGGATTGTTGACAAGGATAATGTCCCATTTCTTTACAGAAATAACCCCTGCTTCACATGCTGCTATCAAAAAAGAATGAATCTTTCGTTAAATAGCCTGCATACATCCGCGACAGCATGGATGTGCTACACAAACTTGAAGGGTGGTATTACTGCCTCTTTATAGATCACTGGTGAGACCACACCTGGAGTACTGTGCCCTGTGATAAAGGCCTCACCTAATGAAAGAGAAGGACAGGTTGGAGACAGCGCAGTGTAGCGTAACCAAAATGATTCAGGGCCAGCAGGGCAGATCCTGTGTGGATCGGCTTAGGGTACTAAATGTGTACTCACGCAAGACCAGACGAGAGAAGGGTGGTACGATGAAGACCTTCAAGTTCCTAAAAGGAATGGACAAGCTTGATTTCGGAGAGCCTAAAAATGTTTGTACAGGGCAGTGGGCAAAGCAAACTGAATGCTGTGATCCGTAGGGAGGGGGATAAGCAGTAGAATGCAGGAGGTGATCCTCCTTCTGCACATGTCATTGGTTGGTTCACCCCTGAAATACTGTGCAAGGCACTAGATCCTACACCTGAGGAAGGTGGAGGCAGTACAGTGCAGGGCAACTAAGACGGTGCATGCGCTTGTGAATTTGACATACAAGGAGAGGCTGCACAACTTAAACATGATTGAGACATACTGTACAAGTGCCTGCAGGGGATAAGTGGAGTAGATGCCGAGGAACTATTCTCCTTGAGTTCAAACACTAGGATGAGAGGGAATTCATTAAAGCTGGGAGGGAGAGATTAAGAAAGGGTGTCTGGAAGCACTTCTTCGTGGAAAAGGTGGTGCATAAATGGAATAAGCTAACAGAAGAGTTGGTACAGGTCAAATCATTTGGTAGCTTCAGGCAGGTGGGTTTAGTTGTTAGATAAAGGGGGGACAGTAAGGGAAGGACTGCCACTAGGGCAAGACAGAATAGTTAGGAAAGGTGGGCAGACTGGACTGGCCAAGAGCCTTTTTCTGCCATCAGTGTCTATGTATGCAAGGTAAACAGTGAGGGACTATTCAACAGGAATAGCAAATGCATGCATTTTTCTCACTGTATGTTTGATTTAGTACCCTGGAATTTGTTGTGAATTGAATTTTTCTGCCGTTGTCACTTACTGTATTGTTTTTGGTTGTACTTCTCCCAGCTTGTGCCTGACTATAGGCAAATGTTTGTCTAGTGCAATAGTTCTTAGACTTTGTCACAGTGAGCCTCCCCTAATCCATGGAAAAGATTTTGAGCCTTCCCCAAAAACTGAAATAATCTTGGGCCTCCTCAAAGAAAAATAACATACTGCACTTTGCGTAGTACACCATGAATAAATTGAAATCCCTTTGAGTACTTGGCTCACATTCAGTTCTTTGTCTTATACTGATGTGGAGCCTTTGAAAAAGCTGTGCTCAAAGATGCTATCTGAATAACAAATAATCAAATATCATTATTCAGCTTATTGTAACCCCCCACACACAGGCCAGCTTACTTGCTCCGCTATTTTCATTCTTGAACCATTGTTACCCCTTGTTGCAGTACCTTCATGGATCAGACTACTTTCTCTGTTCCCTCTCTATATGAAATAACCTTCCTGCATACTTTGCCTCTCCCCCTCCCTCCTTCCCTGCTCCGAAGCAACTTCTCTGGGATTACTTTCCTCCTTCCTGCTAATGCTCTTAGCACTTCTATGCTCAACCCTTGTATTTGGGCTGTTCTGCCATCAGTGTACAAATTGATCAACTACCACCACTCATTATTAGTTTATTGTTCATATTTGTTTACACTATTTTTCATTGTATATTTCCTGATTGTTTTGCAGTTACCTTTTGAAATGTATTCACTCCCTACAATTCCCCAGGTACACCTGAACTTGAGCCTTGGATCATTCACCTTCCCTTGTCTCTTATTAGTAAATAAATACATAAAATTCACCTACTATTATCCTCTTTCAGTTTTCTTCATCTCTTCACACAAAATACATAAAACGCAAAATTTAAATACAGTACTTTTTCAGACTAGCTTGAGCCTCCCCATTTGAGAACCCCTGGTCTAGTGCACCTTACCTGGTTAATAAAACATACAAACATAACATGTGACAGCACATAAGGGCTGCTGGGCCCACCTAGTCTGTGTGTGTGTGTGTGTGTGTGTGTGTGTGTGTGTGTGTGTGTGTGTGTGCTAACCTTCATTTTTTGCTGAAGACCCCACTTTTATTTATTGTATAATCGGATTTACAACCTTTGAGCCAGAGGCTTGTTTACAAAGGTACCTCATCACAGAGAGGACATAGAGTCAACATACCTACAGAATACAATCATACAGAATAACATAGTTTTGCATAAGTGCTTGAACACAAAGAGTAATTAAAAAAAATTCAGAATTGACAGGTTTAGTACCAGCAGGTACTGGCAGTGGAAAGGGGGCCATGGGGTGGGGTGGGGTGAGGGGGAGTTCGGCCCAGAGGGCTACGTCAGTGGTGTTTTGAGAGCTGTAGAGCATCTGTTAGCGACAGGTGCAGCAGCGGGTGTTGAACAATAGGTTCCGTAGGGCAGTTTTGAAGGGGGCAATTTTGGTGGTGTTGGAAATGGCTGAAGGGAGCGAGTTGAACCAGGACGAGGCTGTGTAGCTGAACAACCTCTGTGCCCGGGTGGTTCTAGTTCTGAGTACTAGTAGGGTGACCTTGTCAGTGGTTCAAGTAGTGACTCTGGAAGGTGTAAGTTGGATGGGGGCAGAAACCCTGGGGGGGGGGGAGCCCGAGTAGAATCTTCTTAGTTAGTAGGCAAGTTTGGTAGCGGAGGCGTTCATTGAGGCTAAGGAGTTTGGCCATGTCGTATAGCTGACAAGTGCGGGTGAGCCTAGGGGCACTGGTCACTAGCCTGCAAGCCTTGTTTAGGGTGAGTTGAATCTTGTTGAGGGCTGTGGAGTCAGCAGCACCATAGACCAGAAGGCCATAATCGACAAGGGACATTACTGAGGACGTAATGGCAAGCCTGAAGGCATAAGGTGGGAGGCAGTCCTTGTGACGGTAGAGGATGCGAGGGCTGTAAAGTGGGTATGAAAGGTGAGGGCCGAGTCAAAGGTCCCAAAGTATTTGTAAAAGTAAACTTGTTCAAGTGGTTGATAGTGCTGGGGAGGCTTTGGAGGGGGTTGTTGCTGGCTTTGTTCTGGTGGTGGGCAAAGAGCATTGCCTTGTTTTTTTTGAGGTTAATGACTAGTCTGCTGTCTTTAAACCGGTTCTCTGCATCATTGAAGGAGTGTTGGAGGGAGGTGGGATTTCTGTGGGTGGCATAAATAACGGCGCCGTCAGCGCACAGGAGAATAATGCCAGAACAAGCACTGGGCAGGGTGTTTAGGTAGAGGCTGAAGAGTAGTGGGCCAAGATAGAGCCCTGGGGAACCCCTGAGCGGATGGGATGAGTTTCTGAGAGTATCCCATTGTGTTTGACACGCTGGGAGTGGGCTGATAGGTAACTCGCGCACCAGGCAAGGGGGCCAGCAGAGAAGCCTGTATGGTAGAGGGCATTTAGTAGGAGGGGGTGGGAGACCAGTGTCAAAGGCCTTGGAGAGGTCAATGAACACTGCTCCAGCTAGGGAACTGGAGTCCAGGGAAGAGTGCAGGAAGTCGGAGAACTCCATTAATGTTGTACTTGTACTATGACCAGCGCGGAAGCCATGCTGTTCCGGGCATAGAATTTTGTATTTTGCTAGATATTCGGTGAGTTGAGTGGCCACTATTTTTTCTATGGCACAATCTCTCCCTCCCCTTGCCTACCTCTACGATCTCCTTGTACCTGTCCTTGGCTTTTTTGAACCCCACCATTGTTTTTGCCCCCACTACCTCTGCTGGAAGGCTGTTCCAGGTGTCCACTACCCTTTCTGTGAAGAAGCATTTCCTTACATCCCTCCTGAATTTACCCCCTCCAGCTTCATCATAGCATGTCCCCTTGTTTTAGAACACCTTTTTCTCTGAAAGATGCCCCCTCCTGTACCTTATTATCCCCCGTGAGGTATTGAAAGTTTTCTATTATATCTCCCCTCTCCCTCCTCTCCTCTCCTCCAGGGTGTACATATTTTGCTCCTTTAGCCTTTCCTCATAGAGCTTTTGATGCAGACCTTGCATCATTTTGGTAGCCCTCTGGACTGCCTCCACTCTGTGTCCTTCCTGAGATGTGTCTCCAGAACTGGGCACAGTACTCGGGGGCTTACCAATCATCTATAGGTGCAGCAGCACCTCCGTCTTTGCTGCCGATACCCCTTCCTGTGAACCCTAGCATCCCATGAGCCCTTCCGACTGCCTTATCACTGTCTGGCCACCTTTAGGTCATCCTATATGATTAGGCCTAGATCTCTTTCCTGCTTGATCTTTGTCAGTATCACTCCACACATTTTGTAGTCTGCTGCCGAGTTTCTATGGCCCAGGTGCATTATTCTGCACTTTTTGCATTAAAACCCGGCTGCCATACCCTTGACTACTCTTCCAGTCTTTTCAGATCCCTGTCCATCCTTTCCATTCCCTGAGTATCCACTCTGTTGCAGATCTGAGGCAGACCTTCCCTTTCAGTTCCTCCACTATGTTACTTATACAGATATTGAAGAGTACTGATCCCAACTCTGATCCTGGAGGTACCCCGCTGGTCACCCTCCCCTCCTCAGAGTGCACTCCATTTACCACTACCTTCTGTGTCCTATCCGCTAACCAGTTTCTTACCCAGATTACCACCATCACCCATCCCCAAGTTACCCAACTTGCTTACCAGTCTTCTGTGTGCAATAGTGTCGAAAGTCGTGCTGAAATCCAGGTAGGCCATGTCCACTGCTCCTCCCTGATCCAGCTCCTTGGTCACCCAGTCATAAAAATCAGTCATATTTGTTTGGCATGACCTTTCTTCTGTGAAATCATACTGCCTTGGGCCCTGTAATCTGTTAGATACAAGATATTCGACAGTCCTTTCTTGTAGTAGTGTTTCCATTAACTTACCTACCACCAGTGTCAGGTTGACAGGCCTATAATTGCCCACTTCCTCCCTGATACCACTTTTGTGAAGTGGGACTACATCTGCCCTTCTCCAGTCCTCCGGGATCATGCCGGTTTCCAGTGATCTGTTAAAAAGGTCTGTCAGAAGTGCAGCTACTACCTCTTTGAGCTCCCTCAGGACCCTTGGATGTACCCCATCTGGCCCCATAGCTTTGTCTGCCTTCAGGTTAGCGAGTGCTTTCTGGACTGTCTACTCAGAAAAAGGACTAGTGTCCATGTCCCTCCCATCAAAGCTTCTGATGCTTTTTCTCCGTCCCTCCTCTTCTACTGTGAACTCTGAGCAGAAGCATTTGTTCAAGGTGTTTGCTTTTTCTTGATCCCCCTCCGTACAGTTCCTCCCCATGTTTAACTGTACAGTCCCTCCTTTTATCTTGCTTTTTTTGCTAACATATCTAAAAAAAAAGTCTTGTCCCCTTTTGATACTCCCTGAGCTGTTCCTTCCTCAGTCTGTGCCTTTGTGTTCCTTACTGCTTTGCTTGCCTATCCCTGTTTTTCCTAATATACTGTACTTCCCTCTCTCCTCCTCCTCCTCCTCTCTCTGGATCTCCTTACACCTTCTGAATGCTACTCTTTTAGCCTTTAACTTTTTTTGCTATGTCTTTCAAGAACCATAGCAATCTCCTTTTTCTTTTGCTTTTGTTTATTTGTGCGACAGAGGTTTCTTGCCTTTATTGTGGCCTTTTTTAGTTTGTCCCACTTTTCCTCCACCCCTGCCAGGTCATTTCTGAGGCATATACCCGTCTTGACAAAATCTGCCTTTCTGAAGTCCAGGACTCTCGCCATGGTGTGGTTGGATTCTGCAACTGTACTTATGTTCAGCCATACTGTATGATGATCACTGGTCCCCAGGTAGCTTCCCACCTTGACGTCTGCAACACTGCCCCTATTACTAAGCACCAGGTCCAGTTTTACCCATCACAAGTGGGTTCTCTGACTAGTCGCCTGAGGAACACTCCCTGCACAGAGTCCAGGATGCCCCTGTTTCTAGCTGAAGCTTCAGCAGAGAGGCTCCAGTCTGTGTCTGACAGATTGAAGTCCCCCACCAACACCACCTCCCCTTTTTCTGCCATTTTATCAGTTGCCTCTAACATTACGTTATCTGAGTCCTCCCCTTGTGCCGGAAGCCTGTAGGATCACACCTGTCTGAATAGTGTCTCTGCTTCCCGGCTCAAGGGTGACCCATGGCACCTCTGCCCCTCCCTAAATTCCCTGTATTTCTAGATCTTATTTCCCAGACTCCTGGCATTAGCACAAATGGCCTTCCAGATTTTGTAAGCTTTTTGCTTGTTGCTTTCCCCTTTTTCCATTTGTTCCCCGTTCCCCTACTAAAACGAAATAAATCTAGAACAGGACTGGAAACTGGCGGGGGGTGTGTGGGGGAGTTAAGGATGGATTTGAGAAAGTTTTATTTTATACAGAGCGTGGTTAAGCTAGAGAGCAGTCTGCTTGCTGAGGTGGTGGTAGAGATGTTGCAAAGTTTTAATTCACCAGCAAAGTTCCAGTGAAGTTGGAAAATTTTCCTCCGTGGAGCAATCCGCAAAGTTTTGCAATAAGCCTCAAAATTCACCTTTTTCTGTGGAATTTCACCTGCGAATGGCAAAATTCCACTGTCTGTGGTGAAATTCTGCTATTTGCAGGTGAAATTCTGCACTTCATAGGCGGAACTTCGCGGATCACTCCGAACACCATGAATTGCGCTAAATTTGCAGATTAATTTGTGGAGCAAAGCTTCCCAGCTTCAAATGTCTCTAGTGGTGGGTGCCAAAGCCATTAATAATTTCAAGCATGGTGGGGACAGAATTAAGAGCATAGTAATTACTCAGACGGGAAGTTTAAGACAGGGAGAAAAGGTATGGATAATGTAGACAAAAATCCCATATTGACAGAAGGTCTTGGGGTATGATACTGTGTTATTGGCAGACTGGATGGACCATTTGTCTTTTTCTGCAGTCATTGTCTGTTTCTGTGATTTCCCTCCTACCACCCCTGCTGCCTAGGGTACCCTGTGATTTCTGCAATAAGCAGAAATTTGTCCAGGCTTACCTTAAGAGGCTGTTACTGTCTTTATGTCCCCTGTCTGTGCTGGTAGGCTGTTCCAGAGGTACATCCATAGAAATATATAGGCTTGTTGATAGAGTCCTAGGTAGGAGCTAGATGGTTGCAGGTTCAAATCCCAAATCCTCTGGTAGGAAATGTAAGCCTGCAGTACTAGGGAGTACTCAGTAGGTAGTGAGGTGCCGCAACATGGTGTCAGTGTCGGATATTGGGTGGGAAGTCCCTATAAACTAGGACATGTTTGTATAGCATACATGTTAGTCCATGGTTATGAAGCAGAGGGTGGGGCAGACTTGATGGACCTACAGTCCTTTCTGTTACTGTGTTGCTATATAAGCTAAAGGAGCTGCTTCCCTAACTGAGCTAATGGGAGGCTTCAGTTAACTCCATTTTTTTCCATTCAACTTTTTTGTCCCTGAGATAGTGACTTGTTCCTTCTGATCTGGTCTGAGCCCCGACCACCTCTCTCACCGCAGTCATGGCCAGTAGGGATTTATGCAAGGCCAGGCCTGAGAGAGGGCTACCAATCTTCATATAGATGGCTCTTGGTATGTATTTTTTGTTGCCTTTTCTGCCTTGCTCAGCAGCCACACTGCACCATGCAGTGCCCTGATAAGCCTCTCATGTATGCAGCATCCTCTTGTAGAGGAAGCAAGCTCCCTGGCCCACTGCAGGGGTTGCAGGGCCACTGAGCAAGCTACCTGAGTCGAGCTGCATGGGCTACCAACTGGGCCATTGGGTAGTCCAGTTAACTCAATTTTTTTTAAGTATTTGATTTCTGCAAACAAGGTAAAAACCTTCTCAGCATAAAGGGGAAGGAAGCCATCAACTTCCAAATGTAATTAAAAAAAAAAAAAATCGGAGCTGGCCAAGAATTGCAGCTGCAGGGCTTATTACTCTGGTGACCAGAGCTTGGGAAAGGGTTCAGGTTGCATGGGGCCAGCTGGGGGAAGGAGTGACAAGCATCCCACTTCATAGCTCTCCTCCATTAGGGAGGGGGAATGCCATTCTCCACTGTTAGACTGCCACCTGGCAGAGGCTGCCTAGGGGAATTTTTGACATGGCCCCGCCTGTCTTGTCTCCTTGCTGTGAGGTTTAAGAGTGTGATTTTACTCCTTATGCACTGTATGTATTCAATATAGTGAATATTTTTTTCACCTCTACTTTAAAGTCTCGTGTCCTCTTGTGTGCCTTGCTTATCTTTTTTTGTGTTTGCCTAAGGGTCGGGGACTACTGAGGACGCCGATATGTGCTTTTGGATGCTGATGTGTGCTTATGTGTGGTGCATCATTGCATGCAGATAGTCCCATGAGGAGAAAGTGGTAGGAAAGCTATCGCACAGGCCCCGCGCCGTTGACCAGGGACCTACCTCCTGAATGGATACTACTCCTGCTGCAGAAAGTCTGCACCCTGGAAGGCTCCACCGGGGCAAGCCACGAGGGAAGTTGGACGTCAGGATAAGTACCTGGGGATGGTGGATAACAGGGCTAGGTGGGCAGTCAGACAGGGCCATCTGATAGTCTGGAGGAGAAATAGATTAAAGTAAAATTAATTACATGACTTCCAGATAAACAATTATCGCCCTATCTCCATCTTACCTCTGCTCTCTAAAGTCCTCGAGAAATTAGTAAATGCCCAAATAAGGGATTATCTCACTAAATCAAACCTAATAAACCCTGTCCAATCTGGCTTTAGACCTGCCCACAGCACCACCTCCACTGCACTAGCATCCATCATAAATGACTGGCAAGTCACAGGGGCCGTCTTTTTGGACCTAATCAAAGCCTTCAACAGAGTCGACCATACCTTGCTTCTTGGCACGCTGAATTTGCACGGTATATCAGGCCCTGCACTATCATGATTCAGCAGCTACCTGACTAAGAGACTACAACAAATGAAATCAAATGGCTTCCTCTCCCCACTTCTCCTGCTCACGAGAGAAGTACCACAAGGCTGCATCCTTGAACCCCTCCTCTTCGTGCTCTGTATTAATTCCATTGGAATTAATATCAGCAAGGCAATGCTACACCTCTTCACAGATGACAAGGTAATATATCTGTCCAGACCCTCAGTAGCCGAAGCTCGTGTAGAACGTCAATCTGAGTTTGATCTGCTTCAGTGCAGCCTTGCCCAATCCAAACTACTACTAAACGCGAAGAAAACATAAGTAATGTATATCTATTCTAACCACCTGTCAGACATCACAAATGCACTCGATTAGCCAGCCCAGTGGTGCTGAGGGCTGAGGTGCTGGATGCCTTACCTCGCACCACGCCGGCAACCCGTGTTCGGGAATGAGCGTGGGTTGCCGGGGGTTGACTGAGGAGGAGAAGGAGCGAGCGTCCAAGGGATTGCTCTCCTTCTCTGGGCTGCCAGTGTTCAGCATAGACTGGCCCCCGATGGCGGCTGGGGGGCGGTGCACCGAAACTGATAAAAGGGGTGCAGAGAGGGGGAAGACACCTGGAGGAGTGTGTGCGGACGCGTGCGCTTCCTCCACTGGTGTCCTGCACACCCCCTCTCGGCAAAAAAAGGGAGAAAGCAGGAAAAGGGCCCTGGTTGCACGGCTTGATGGCTGTTTGTTCAATCGCGGGCCTCCAGTGGGCATTGCTGCACATACTGGATCCGATCCTGGTGGGGAAGATGGGGTGTCCCACCACGGGGGAGGGGGGAAGCCGAAGGGGTAAGTGGCGATGGCCCAGAATGTGGAGGTGCGCGGGACAGATGGCAGCCAGAGGACAAGGTTGCTAGGTAGATTCGGTCAACCAGAGGGCCAAGGAGAGTAAACATCACCAACAAAAAAAAAAGCCAAATAAACTCGATTGCTTGCCGCCTATCAAAACCCTCCTAGATGATGACCTTGAGGTAGTCAGTAATTTTAAATGTCTAGGCTGTGCCACAGACCAACACCTAACCTTCGCTGCCCATATCACTTCACTAGTGCAGAAACTGAGACAAAGGATTGGCTTCTTCTGCAGAAACATATCTCTTTTTACCACCAATACCAGACTCTGTCTAGTTCAGACAACTTTCATCCCACTCCTCGACTATGCGGACATTTTATATGGCCGCTGCTCAGACTCCCTGCTACATCAACTTGACATGCTCTATCATAGAACAGCATGATTCATTTCTAATGCCCGCCGTCGGACACACCGTTGTGATCTATATACCCCCTTGGGCTGGATCTCCTTGCACACTTGACGTCTCACCTACTCTCTTATTTGGCTCTATAAAGCTGTCCTGTCAAAACTCCCCCCTTACATATCGGATATCTTTCAGCGATCAGCCTGCCTATACCCCATTTGTAGAAACTCGTACATTATGTTAGATGTTCCAAGTGCCCACTCCCATTTTGGTGATATTTCCATAAGTCGTGCTTTCCCAAGCAGTGTTCCCATTTACCCCCATCTGTACTTGATTCAAGTACAAATTTTGAAATTCAAGTAAATTTTTATGTGAAGGGGGTACACTGTACCCTCCATAATTCTGTTTGAAGTATATGTACCCCACAAAAATGTTGTACAAATGGTAGAATGAACCCTTATAATTTATTGTGTACCCCTGAAAATATTTGGAGAGGGTGCAGTGCACCCCCAGATCTGCAGCCTTAATGGGAACACTGCTCCCAACTGCTTGGAATAAAGCTCAATCTAGCCTTAAACTACAAAATCTAATCCCCATAAGCAGTTTCAGAACTCTAGTCGTTGACGAGTTTAATGAGTTCTGCACATGCCATTAAGAGTCGATTTCTTATGAACCATTAGTATCATGTTCCACCAACTGCCCCGCAGGGCTCCCCATTTTACTCCCACTCCCACCCTTGCTCCCAACTTACACCCCCTATTCACCTTCCCCCTACCTTTCACTCCGGCCATCCATCTGTCTCCTCCCGCCCTACCTCCTGCTCCTATCTGTCCTTCACCTTTACCAACTACCATAGTCCTACACCATCTTCTTTATCCCCACCCTGCTTGCCTTCCCTTCTCATCCTGCCTCTTCCTTCCATTTGTATTAGATCGCCACACTCAGTCTGTTCTCCTTCGGAAGCTCAAACCATCCCTGGTAACTCCACCTTCCGACCTTTCATTTAACTACTGCCCCATTATGGCACTCTCTATCTCCCAGTCACTTAAGCACTTCTTATTACCCTCAGTACCATGTAGCATGATAATGATACTCAATTGAGGTCTGCCAACCAGTGCTTTTCTTGCCAAAAAATTTTGTATTATATGTAAATACCTGTATTTACACTGTACTTCTTTCATTTTAGTCTATGATTCCTGTGTAGCCTGTAATTATTTGTACATACCTTGCTCATTTTGTTGATTCTGTGTGTTCATACTGTGACATGATTGATTGTATCAGGACCGCCTTGTAAATGAGCCTGCTTAATGGAGTCTTTCCTGCCAATTAAACTGAACTGAACTTAGATTTGCAGACACGGAAGTTAAGAAATGACTAATGTTTTTTTCTGAAAGGAGTTTTTTTTGATTGATTTTGATGTTAACATCTACAAACTGGTCATTCTTAAAATATTATTTTCCAAAATTTGGGACTGGGAATAGTTTTTCTTCCCAGAAACTGGAATGACTTCCAAATCTTGACTCATAGTCATTTTAGACTTCCACCAAAACAAAATTAATAGTATCCCTGAGGAGACACCATACCCCTTTTATGTTTTAACCTGATGATGCTACCAATCATAAACATCCCCCCCCCCACCCCCCAGGGATCATGCAGATGGCAGGAGGATTTTCTTTCTGGATAGTTCTCCCCCCTCTACCTCCTTCCTCCATCTGGCGTGAACTGTGCCCTACATCCTGGGCCATACAGGAAACTCCAACTTCCAAGTCCTGCGCTCTAGGATGAGGTGGTGTGTAGAAGTGGGCAGCCAGCCCAAGGCTCAAATAGAAAAGTCTGAACAAAAGCACTCCAAGAACCACAACACCACAGATTTCAGCAACTATTGTTGAAATTTATTCCACCAATGTGGTTCTTGGAGCGCTTTTGTTCAAACTTTGCTTCTGGGCCATACAGCATGCCCCTGCAGATGGAGCAAGCTCCCCAGCACACCAGGAGGGGTTGTTGCACTGCGCGAAACAGCCACCAGCCCTCCCTGGCCAGGTACATTGCTTTCCAGCAGCTGCCTGCAGCCTATTAATGGAGCAACCAAAGTCCACTCCCAAACTCCATTCATCTGCACAGTAGCACAGTGCACTGCAACCGGGCCATTGAGGAGGCTCTTCCTGTGTCTCTTCTAAGGGAAACCGGAGCGCATCGGCTCCAGAGGAAACAGAATTTACAGGAAAATTGTCCAAGGCCAAGGATTGCATGTGCATGGGTGTTTTTTTCTTGTTTTTTGCCCCCCGAGATGTGGTGTTTGCACACCCTAGCATATCTGTATACAGGTGTGTCAATGCAGGACCTGGTCTATAGCTCTTTACCTTCCATTCCCAGAGGCATACTGCAGTTGACACTATACCCATGCACCATCAGTGGCCCAGTGCTATGCCGTGGTAACCACCCCCTCCCCAGAGGAGGAGAATGTCCAATCCTCCTTCAGCATTCCTCAGCGATATCCTGGGCTCAGGGCGGTAAATTAGATTACCAGCATGACGAGGGGCTCCCCTTACCTGGACACTGCAGTTTTGTGCAGCCTGACTAAAGAACAACTTTTTCTCAATATGTATGCACATAAAAGCAAAATTTTAATCCACAATACAGTCTTCGTTTTAGTTTTTTCCAGTGCCCTAATTTCAGCTTCTTTTTCTTTTATGATTACGGTTTATTCTCCCTGCTATGGCCCTCATCTGCCAGGCTACCTACTGACCTGCCCCATCATCATCCCAGATGCGGGAGAGCGATGCTCATCTACTCTGTGGGAATCCTCCCACAGTAAGGCTTTTCAGGGGGAGGGGTCACAACTACATCCCTGGCACTCCCAATTCAGTGCTGGTGGGGCTCCTCATGCTGCCGGGTAGTCAGCCTGTGGCCCAAGCATGCTGTCATGCCGGCATCATCCTACCAAGAGGGGAGATTTTTTTTTTCCTTTGTCTTTTTCCCCTGAGTTTCTGGACTGGGAATGTGTAGTGCAGCATTGATGCAGCATGCAGTATTTGCACACACCACAAAGTCCCCTGTGTCTCTCATCCCACCGGTGTTCCTCGACTAATCTTTGACGTATGGGTACCTTCCCAGGTGGCAGTCATGCAGTTAAGAGCAGACTGTCTCCCACCCTGAGGAGGCGAGCATCCCCTGGGTTCCTCAGTCCTCCCGCCCTCCCCGTCAGCCCTTCTGTGGCCTAGGCTAGTTTCCGAACCCGGATGAACTGCTTCATAAGTGAAACCCATCCGCTGCGTCTACGAGCTGTCCCATCCCTAATTTCAGCTTTCCTTGGGTATAATGCTGTGATAATCAGTGGTTAGACAGGTCAAAGGGCAGACTGAGTAGACCAAATGCTATTCATCTGCCAAGAAGTTTTTCTAGGTTTTCTGTAATTCAAGAGATGACCACAACCTTGGTGAACCTTAGTGTCAGTTTTTTCCCAATAGAGCTTTTCCTCGCGCTTTGACTTTCCCAGTGGGCACCCCCTTAGCCTCGTCATTGACCTTGTCATAGATTAGCAGTTAGCCACCACTTGCCCAGGACCACGATAATGATGGGTGGTGTGCCGTATCAGTCTTGCATGTACCTGGGGGGGGGGGGGTGCCTGTGCAAACAGGGGCCTATGGCTTTTTCTTTCAGCCCCTGTTTTTTCTCTCCAAGGGTGATGTTGGGCAAGGACATGCACACATCTGTGCTGGCCTTTGGTGGTTGCCCTGCCTCTTGCTACTTTTCCACTGTGCTACCTCCCAGCTCCCACCAGGTGGCAGATGTACAGCGGAACACTGTGTCTGCCGCCACCTCTCCCCCAAGGGAGGGCAGCTGTCCCTGAAACACTGGAGCCTCCTTCCCCCAGCCAACTTCTGAGCAACCGTAGCTTGTTCCCAAAGGTTTTATGTGATAAGGGCGACTCGTATGAGCGAGTCCCCAAAGGGTGAACGCAATATGCAGACTGCTGAAAGTGTGACGAGGAAATACAGCGAGCAGTGGAGAGAGCACAGTCAAGAGGCAAAGGCTGCAAGAATGCATCGCAATGTGCGACGGTGCAATGGGGCGACAGGTAACGGGCGAGCCCACCATGGTGATGGACACAGAGCGTGTGCACCAATGCACCTGGTAATGAACGCCCTGCAGTGGACGATGGGACGGGGTGAGTGGTGCATGGAGACATGCCCTGGGCATCCGGCAGGATGGCGCAGGGATGGCCACAGGTGGACAGCACAGATGGAGGCACCGAGGTCTGTGCAGTCCAGCCATGTGTGGCTGGTTCCTGAGTCCCGTCATCCCGCCACTTTGCCCATGGCCGTTCTATGCCACCTGTCCACCCTATGCAGTCATGGGCACCTTTGTGCTACGCGCCTTCCCAGGTCCCTTCTTGCTGGCACTCGCCATTCCTGTGGAATGCACCTTGCACTCGCTTCTATGCTGCAGGGGCTTGGTGTGCTCGCACAGTCACCTGTAGCTGCTCTGGGTCCCGCCCTTACCAGGCTGCAGCTACAGGCGCTCTTGTACTGCTGTTCTTTGTATTTGGGCAGTTGCCCTTTAGGCAGCTGCTCAGTAGGGATCGCCCACCCTTAACGTGCTGTGGATTTAGTGCTGTTCTTGGCTGCTACCTTCCCAAACCCGAGTCACTGGCACAGCGAGCAGTAGCCCTACCCCAGCATTATTGGCCTGGCACCTTAGTGGCATTTTAATGTTGTTATCCATAATACATTTCATTGATTTGACTGGGGAAAGCAGAAGCATACAGAATACATTTGTTTCCACTGAGCTATCCATGACCAGCTTTAGAATATCCATGCCAGATCCCTGCAGTGCCAAACAGTAAAACCGCTGGCTCTTATAAATGAAAACCATGTGCAAATTGCACCATCAAAATTAGGAGCGACTCCCAGTCATTCAGCAGCTCTGTAGTAAGGCCAATAATGAGTAACAAAAAAGAAATCAAAATATGTAAACCTCCTGAGGACTCTTAAAAACAAAGCATATGAAATTGTGCGGACTGCAGCGGCTTATGGTGTATTATGAACTTCATAAATTTCTAGAATATTATGTTAAAAATGTATAATGTGTGTAACTCAGTTGACAAAAATGCTGTTGATGCCGCTTGGAAACCACATTAGTAATTTCAGCTGTACTCCACATCCATTCAACATGTTTTATCTGTTTCCAGTGGATTCCAGAGTCAAAGAACCCATGACTGACATTGGTGGAAATGGAGGGGGGGGGGGGTGAGAAGGTTCCAGGCATACCTCTCAACGTTTTGTCACTGAAGGGTGGACTGGTTTGCTGGCAAAGGCACCTAGCTTCACCGGAGCTCTTTTTTTCTAGGTTACTTGAAAGGACAGAGCAAATAACCTTACCAGAACAAGGAAAAGGATTACAGCTTCTTTTGGCTAGGCAGATTTACTGTGTGTTGTTATCTTCTTTTGTACTCACAGGGATTGTTACTGTTTGTTGCTAACATTTTATTGCTTTATTTTTCCCTGATTCAAATTGTTGCTGCTGGGTATACCTTCTGCTGCATTATTACAGGGTGTGCCTACAGGTGTGTGCTTACAGATTACTGCTGTAATCTTCTGATTCAAATTGTCTTTTGCAAGGTATATCTTCTGTTACTGCTTTATTTTTCTGTGAAGCAAAGTGTTTCTTACAGGGTATATCTTGTGTGAAAATATTAGAGGTGTTGCGTTACGGGTTTTACGGTTTTATCTGTCATTATTAAGATAGCTTTCAGGGCTACTGCATTTGTTGCTGACTGATTGTTTCTGCTCTTACCTCCTTGTTTCTTTCGTCCGTGGTTCTTCTTTTTCTGCAGGGGAAGGGCACAGCCACCTACCCCACACTACACTCCTTTTATAGGGTAGCACAGTCATGACATTTCCTGTATAATAGCAGGACGGAGCAGATCAGAGGGGTATCCACACAGTGACCTCATTTACAGGGGCACAAGTAATTTAACTTGTTATAACAAGTTATATAAAAACAAACAAAATACAGAATCAAACTTTTGCTTTCATTTTCCTCCTTCTAATTACTCTGACCAGGTTATAAACTCAGCAACTTATCTGGAATGGATATTATTAACTGCGGGTACTGCGGGACACTTTTCAAAAGGGCAGTTTTACAGGATTTAGGACACTGTTGTACATGGTGGGCCATTAGAGATCTAAGGGCTCAGCTCCAGGCAGCATGGGCAAAGATTGCGCGCCTCAAATCGCATATTCAGGAGGAAATATAAGAACCGCCTGCCATTTCTCCAACATCCAACAGAAGCACCTCGACCCCAGAGGGTAGTTGGTCTGGCAAATTGGCAGGTGGTTAGGATGGGCAAATCGGGTGCTCCATCCCTCTGTGCTCTCCAACATATCACCTCCACAAACCATATAAAAACTACATACAGGTATCTGCCGCTATGTCCGAAATATAACACAGGGGCAGAGGACACAACAGCACAGGAGCTAGCACAACAAAACTCGCCCAAAACAGGAAGCAAAACAAAAAAAGCAAAAAGGAAATCCAAAATACTTTGAAGCATAGGAGACTCCATGATTCGGGGAGTCGATACCTATCTCCAGCCAGGGGTAGTGGTCAGATGTCTCCCAGGTACATCAGCATGGAGAGACACTGACCGCATTGCTAAAATTGTACAGGAAGCAGGAGAAAACATTGACGTCCTTGTACACATAGGGACTAACGATCTCATCAGCCGCTCAGTTGTGGAGACCAAGGAATACCTGACCAGGCTGGGTGACAAACTGTCATCCATTTCATCCGGCATCTCCTTCTCTGAGATCCTGCCAGTCTGGGAGAGGGGAGGCAGATGGACGGAAGGTCAGAGAAGGGGAGATAGGGGAGCTAAACATGTGGCTCAAGGGCTGGTGCAAGGAAAAAGGACACAGATTTGTAGGGAACTGGCAACAGTTTTGGGAGCGAAAGTTCTTTATATTTGATGAACTGTACCTGACTAAGGAGGGCGTCAGTGCATTGGGGCAGAAGTTTGACATCTTTGTAGAATATTTATTTATTTATTAGCTTTGTGTAACCCCTAGATGACGCTATCCCAGGGGCTACTACCCCTGCCTGATTTGCCACTAACAGGTTGAGGGGCCTGGATCCAATGGCGGGTGCCTCCACCCAGAGGTCAGGGTTTGCAATAGTTAAACTAACTTGGTCACAGCCCTCTGGGACACTGCAACCCCTTTCTTCCCACTAGTGGCCCACACAATATATCAGAATTACCTTCACAGTATACACTTACCCCCAGGTCTGGTTCCTGGCACTGGGACCTCCTTGAAATGAGATACAGTGCAACAATCACAGTACAGTACTTTAACATAGACAAATACCTCAGGCAGTATAACTTTGCTGAAACAAGCAGCTCTGATTTATTTAGGGGATATAACAAGAACAGGGGAAATCAGGTTAATTAGCTTATCACTCTAATAATCTACCTATGGCTCTGTGCACAGGCCTATCCCTATCAGTTACTGTCCCTGGGTACCCAAGCCCTAGTGGCTAGTCCAAACCGTGGCAGCTGGTAGGGCCCTTTCACACAGAGAAAAGGAGAATTAAACAGTCAGCAGTACAGTAATTCCATTTGGATTTAATGTGGCAATTCAACAGGGAGCGACCCTGAATTAGTACTCACGACCTCCAAATAAGATAGGGTCCTTCAATGTCAGCAGGGCTCACTTGAGGTACACAAACCTCTTCACACATCCATATAAAAGAAAGCACTATACCAGGCAGGCTGCATCTGTATCCCGATCGCAATTACTGCACAATACCCGGGAGAACACACAGCAGATTCAGTTCCTGACAGACCGAGTGCATTTTCAGCAATTCTTCCAGTCTTCTACAGGGTGAGCCTGGTTTCTACTCTTCAGAGATCCTTTGATTCTTTTCACAGGACTGATTCAGTCCTAACAAGCTGTTACACAAGCTGCAGACCGGAACTCTGGGCCTTACCACGTTTTTGACTAAACTGCACACTGAAAAAGCACAGGGCTCCTTCCTTCTTCACTGCCAAAGCTCAACTGAAACTCCAACCGACAAAACCGGCACTTCCTTTGAGTTCCTCCCAGTTCTTGACTGGATTGGCTGTCACCACAATAGACTGCTGCTGTTGGTCCAAAAGGCACTGAAGTCTAAACTACATCTCCCAGAGTCACTGCCCATACAATCCTCTTGGTGGCTGGCTCAGATTATGAGTCCAAGTTCTGATTCGTCCAAGGCATCATTTTAGAGCTAGCTACCCCACACTGATTGGTCCAGTTCAGCAGTTCAAACCAGAATGGGGAACTAGGCAGACACTGTTCTGACTGCAAAAGAAATCAGGTTAGACAAACTGTAATTTCATTATTACTGTAAATGATTTCTGGCAAACAGTTACATCTTTCAGATAGGTTCCTTTGCACTCCTAGTGACTGCAAAATGAAGTGAATTGGCAGCAGCTTGAGTGGTATTCAATCAAAGAAACACACAGTCCCCCATACAACTAATTATGTCTGCAAGCAGACAGCTCTTAAGAGACAGTACCAGAGGTTCTAAAACACTCACTGATAAGTGGCTTAAATGCCAACACCATTCAGGCTTGAGCATTCAAGCAAGCTCCTGAAGTCTTTTGGGAACCCCCATTTGCAGGGGGTTACACTTTCTCGGTTTGGGAAAGCTTGACGTCCGCACAAGTACCCCATAAGTTTCAACTGCAACTATATACATTTGCATTAGGCTCGCATATGTAATCATCAGTCAATATATCATTTTACCAAGAACACATTTTGAAACATTGCAGTATCGCCACTTTTACACAGTATTACATACACATTGTACCATAACTCAAGTTATTACCTCTTGTACATGAAACCTGAAGAGAGGGGCCCTTCCCTATCAATTATTTTGGGCTGGATGGGGCAAGGCACCATACTTAGAGGGCAACACAAGTAACTTGAGTTAGCACTGATGCTCAGTTTGGGCAATGAGCCTGGGACACATACACTCTTTATGGACAACATTGAGAGGCAGTCCACAGGCCTCCCAAGTGAATCATAACTGAGGTGCACCACAGGCTTTACAGCTCGACCAGTCTTTCTGGGGAACTGTTATAGTCTCTGCACCTGAGCCTCATTTTCAGCATTGTCCTCACTTGGGGAGTCTCCATGGGGTAGAGAGGCTAGAACTTGGGGCACTTTCAGCTCCAGGAGTTGGCAGTTTCTGAGTCCACAACATTTGGCTCGCTTGGAGAGCTTGACACTGGCAGTGGACTGTCAGGGCACTCAAAATACTCTTCTTGTTCGGTGTATCACCAGTCTGCCCCAATCTATCATTTTCTCCCTGAATGCTCAAACAGTTCAACCATGCACAATGATTCCATTTCATCTGATCTGATGCTTTGCACTTCACCTTTCTGGGAGCATTGGCTCCAGGGATGAAGCTAGCTTAGACAGTCCAGAAGGCCCAGCTTCATCTCCAGTATTGACTAGGGATTGCCCAAACACTGACTCAGTTCAGAAGAAGGATAGTACTCAAAGTCACTCTCACTTTCTTCCGATATGGACTGACAGTCATGCTCAACTGGGACTTCTGAGGGAACACTTTAACTTGCTTCTGTAGGTGCAGACTTTCCTGATCTTTTCTTAGGCAGCAGCTCTAGTCACTGGTCCAGAGGGGGCATCTCTAGGGCTCAGACTCAATTAAGATTTGTCCAATGGGCAGTAAATGATTTCATGCATTGTTTTTACATCTTTGAATTATTCTCAGGCTCTTACTTTGTACACTGGCAGATCATCTAGTTTGCCCATTACAATGTGAGGGAGATGGTGTCATCTGTCAGCAATCTTGTGCTTGCCATGCAGTCCCAGATTTCTTAGCACACCCGATCTCCTCCTGGAGTTCCTGTGCTTTCACCTTTTATCATACCTTCTTTGTTGGCCAGATTTCTTTTGGCAGCCATGGTTTGAGCCAGTTGGTACGCATGAGTTAGCTGGGCTTTAACTTTGCACATACTGCAAAGCATGTTGCTTGAACCCCATCAGAGAGACCCTAAACACACATCTACTGGTAGTCGAGCTTCTTCCAAACATCAGGCGGTAGGGGAGAGTCCAGTGGCATCACTTTTGGTGCAGTTATAAGCATGTACCAGGGTGCTAATTTGTGGGCTCCATCTAGGCTTGTCCTTTGGGTGCAGGGTGCCTAGCATATCTAGCAAAGTGCGGTTGAAACGCTCAGGCTGTGGGTCCCCTGGGGGTGGTAAGGAGTGGTTCTGACTTTCGTGACTCCACAGAGAGAAAGCATCTCTTTGATCAGACGACTCTCAAAGTCTCCTTGATCAGAATGGATTTTGTGAGCCCCATAGGAACAAAAAGTTTTCACAGGCATTTTGCACACAGTGGATGCTTTCTGTCTTTGGTGGGAAAGCTTGGGCATATCTCGTGAATGGTCAGTGACCACCAGCACATTACTGATATTTCTTTGATCTGACTCAAACTCAGAAAATCAATACAGACCAGCTCCATGGGTGCACTGGTGTGATGTTAACAAGGGGGCAGCCCTCTGGGCAAAGCTTTCCTCTGTAAGCAGCTACTACAAGTTCGAATCGTGTTGCTCCACATCAGCCCCCATCTTAGGCCAATAGAATCTGGATCTCACCAAGTCAAGTGTTCTGTCTATACTCAAGGTGCCCCATGTGGTTGTGCAAGGACCTCAGTACTGAGTCTCGAAAGGCAGTGGGCAGCACTAGTTGTTGTTTGTCTACTTGTCCCCTCTGTCTACTGTTTCTCTGTATAACAGTTTATTGATCAGTTTCAACTTAGGACCTTCTTTGTAATAACAGTGCAGTTCTCAAATCAGTGGAGCGTGAATTTGACACATCTTTTCCTGCATAGAGGGCTTCTAAAGCTGCTTTGATCATGGGATCGCGGATTGAGTCCCGCTTATCACTGTCATTGTCCAGCTGAGGCAGTGCACCAATGTTCATTGCAGAAAAGTGGCACAAGCAGCAGGTATGCGATTCTCAGAGGCTCCTAGCAATCCACCATGCAGTCCACTGCGTCTGCGGGACATTTGTTCCTCCCTGTCAAACTTCCGGCAGAGTGCCCGAATGTCAGGTTCTGCCAATCGGACCCAATCATTCTGGGGAACAGGCCTCCGAGAGAGCATCAGCATCTATGTGGTTCAGACCTGCTCGGTATTCGAGAGCATAGTCATATGTAGATAACGTAGAAAGTCACCTATGGCCAGTGGCATCCAACTTAGCTGAGGTCTGCACATAGGTCAAAGGATTATTGTCAGTTTTACCAGTATTTTAGCCCCATACAAGTACTCATGGAATTGGTCAACAATACCCCACTTCAAAGCTAAGAACTCTAACTTATGTACAGGATAGTTCTTTCGGATGGGGTCAGGCTTCTACTGGCAAAGGCCACTGGTCTCAGGCCGCTCTCGTAGCTCTTTGTACAACACAGCCCCAACCCTTGCAAGCTAGCATCAGTGTGCAGGACGGCGTTTCTGATCGGCATAGGCCAGCACTGGAGCATGGGTGTTGATATATGATCTCATGAAAAGCAGTCTCATTAATCAGAGTCCAGCGGCCCCAAATACTTCACTGGATGAAAATACATTCTTCAGTCTTGAGGGACGCTGACTTTTGGTATTTTTTGTGGGTTGGGGGATACCCTTGAGTAAGGTTAAAGGGGTTGATCACTTGAATAGTCCTTGTGAAGCTACTGATACATAACCACAGAATCCCAGGAATCTTTGCAGTTCTTTAGATTTTGGCTGTGGCCAGGTGGTCAAGGCCTCAACTTTACTTGGGTCGGTCTCTATTCCTCGTGGATACTATGTGTCCTACATACTTTACTGATGTTTGAAAGAATTGACACTTATCAATGGACAGTTTAAGGCCAAAGTCCTCCAGTCGGTCCAATACCTTAAATAATCTGCTCTCATGTTCCTCCAGTGAGCTGCCAAACACAATAACATCATCTAGGTATACCAGGCACTCTAGTAAGTTCATGTCCCCACTGCACGCCCATCAATCGCTGAAAAGTGGCTGGGGCACCTGAAATCCCTTGAGGCATCCCTCATGAATTCAGAAGCTAAGCTGACAGATAAAGGTCGCCTTTTCCTCACGGTCCTCTGGGGCCATCGATCTGGTAGTACCCACTGCGGAGATCCAGCACAGAGAACCACTTGTTCTCGCTTAGGCAGTCCAAAGCATCCTGAATGCGGGCATTGTGTACTGATCAGGATAGTCCACGGTTTAAGGTGCGATAATCCACACACATCCTTACTGTTCCATCTTTTTCCTCACTACTACAATGGGGAAGCATAAGGGCTTTGGATTCTTGTATTACACCAGCAGCTAACATCTCTTGCAGATGCCGCCTTCACATCATCTATGTCAGCAGGTGCCAGGCTGCCGAGACCTCTCACGAAATGGTCTTCGTCATGCAGCCGGATATTGTGCTCAGCTCCTTGCACGCATCCTACATCCCATTCCTTTAAAGAAAACACCTGGTCTCTCTGGGCAAGCTTCTACTGATCCTCACTTTCCATTCAGCTGGCAGCGGAGTCGCCGAATCAAACAAGTCAGGCGCTATTTCTTCATTCTTCCTGAACTCTTGCTGCTGGTAGTACTGCAGTGTCTGCACAATGCACATTAGCCAGGATGCAACCTCTGTTTACTCGAATGTCTCTTTCAGACACATTATGAACTTGGACCATTACCCTTCTGGCATAAGCATGGGCTCTAGCGGCAAAATACTAGGCTTGACCAGCAGTCCTCTGGCAATTTTCCATCGCCTGGTGCATCCAACATTAATATTTTATTCTTAACATCCTTTCTGATACGGACCTCTCCTGTAAGGTACACTGGGCATTTGGCGCCAGGATCAGAGATCCAGGATCCTTCTTCCATACAATTCGGACCGGTTCCTCTGGTTCTGTTTTTCAGCATCTCTCTGTGCTCATAGGCCTTCTTAATTAAAGCCGAACTCTAAAGCTCTACTAGTCTTTGACCCTGTTTTTATAACACAACTGTGCCAGCCTTCCGAACATATGAGTATTTGTTCCAATCAACAAAGGGACACCATCATACCAGTCCAGTGGGGGGACACACTGAAGGCTAGGGTCTCTACTTGTTCGGCCACCCAGCCACGGAGGTGGGGAAAGACAGCCAAATTCGATATACCCGGAATAGGGGTAGGCCTTCTACTTAACCCCATACATGCAGTCCTTCTAATGGTTGTAAGGGTACGCCTGACAAATGCTTCTGATACCAATCCTGAACATAATTGTCACTTGGGAGCCACTGTCTAATACAGCTCTTGTAGACACTCCATTCACCTTTACAGTGGTTCTCATGGAGGGACCCACTATTCTGGACCAGTCTGAGAGGCGGTAGGGGGCCTGGGCAACTGACCTTGCCACAAAAGGACGTGAATTAGCATTTTGGTGCCCTCACTGGATCATGTCGTGCACCTCTAACCACTGATTTTTCTCCGAAGCTCTCCTTGTAGCCTATATGCAACTTTTGTCAGTGTCTTTGGGACTGGCATTCCTTTTCATGTGCCTATCTTTCCCACAATTATAGCAAAACATACTTTCTGGAGTTTGAGCTGGCCGAGCGCCACACTGGGAGCCAGGGCGGTATTACTAACTGGAAACCTGGTGCCATCTCTGTCTGCGGCGTGATAAGCATTTGGAGACATCTCGTCAGTTTCTCCACTTCCATGGTCAAGGAATTGAGTTTGGAGCTGTTATCAGCAGGAGATACATGGGTGGGTACCCCCACCCCCATAGCAGATGCAGTCGGATATAGGTCAGGGCTGCACTTGCAGGCGTGGCCTTCTAAAGGGACTGTTTTTGATCCCGATCTCTCTCTCAACAGTTCGCCCATTGTGGCATATCTTTTCCTTGTCAGAGCACTCATTGACTGTCAACCTCTGCCCCTGAACTTCACTTGATGGGTCACCCTCAGTCACTGGGTCGAGCCACAGCTGTTGGTGCAGGTACCTCCCGAGGTCGCTTTTCTCAACTCCTCGAATTTCTCTCATTAACTCATCATAGGAGGGTGGGATTCCAGTCGATTTGCCAGGCATGAATCAGAAGCAACAGCAGTTCTGAGAAGGGGCAGACTTAAGGATTCTGTCCAGTCTGGTTCGGTCCAGTTCAATCGCTGGCAAACTACCCTTCTGAGGCATTCTTGCAACAACTTTTTCCAGCGGAGAGACATACACAGACAACAACTCTCCTTGGTACTGTTGTGCATTTCTACTTCCACCATAGGTCCTCATCAGAATCTGGGCTCCCATACACATTCTCCAAGGCCTCAAGATAGGCCTGTGCAGTCGCTCAGGGTTACTGGGCCCGCTTAGCACGGATGGTAGCCAGGCAGGACCTCGGAGGCTCTCACTAACCTCTTTCGCTTTCCTTCCGAGCATTGCCATTCTAGCACTTGGGGCAACATAGTTCATCCAGGTCTCCCAGTCATCCTCCCTTGGGGGTGGGAGGGTGCCAGAGAAGATCCTCAACCTTCGTAAGAGTCGTGACTAATGGCAGGTGCAGAAATAGGAGTCTGCATTGGTTCAGCCACCATTACGGGCACTGGAGCAGGAGAGGGTGTTGGGGAGAACACCCCAGGTGGCAAGAATAGTTTCTTCAAGTCCTCCACAGTTTTCCTCTCCCAGCAACCATTCAGCAAATTTCTCCTCAAAGGTTTCAGATAGTGGGGGGCTGATTCCCTCCGGTCTTTACTGTCCTTAGTTATCACTTCCAAGCAGTGAGGGCTCCTCTGGGGTAATGGTCTGTGGCACTTTGGAGCTATCTATGGGATCCTTAAACTCTACTAGGCCAGGAAAGGTGGGTGAGCAGATTAGCATGCCGACTCCACCACCACAGGGTTTTGTAAACCTTCCACCTTGGAAAGTACTCCTGCACAGTGTCCGTATTGATACCCAGGGGATGTCCAGGATAAGCATAGCATTTTGGGGTCGATCTCCTCCCAGTACACCACTCCACCAGCCGTGCACAGCCACTTCTGTCGGGTACCCATTTTTTCTTAACAGTGGTTCGTGAATATGGCCACTAGAGACACACAATCCCAGCGGTGAGCCTCCAAGATGTAACCCCAGATGGCGCTTATCCCAGGGGCTACTACCCTGCCTGATTTGCTACCAACAGGTTGAGGGGCCTGATCCAATGGCGGTGCCCCACCCAGAGGTCAGGGTTTGCAATAGTTAAACTAACTTGGTCACAGCCCTCTGGGACACTGCAACCCCTTTCTTCCCACTAGTGGCCCACACAATATATCAGAATTACCTTCACAGTATACACTTACCCCCAGGTCTGGTTCTGGCACTGGGACCTCCTGTAAAATGAGATACAGTGCAACAATCACAGTAACAGTACTTTAACATAGACAACACTCAGGCAGTATAACTTTGCTGAAACAAGCAGCTCTGATTTATTTAGGGGGATATAACAAGGACAGGGGAAATCAGGTTAACTAGCTTATCACTCTAATAATCTACCTATGGCTCTGTGCACAGGCCTATCCCTATCAGTTACTGTCCCTGGGTACCCAAGCCCTAGTGGCTAGTCCAAACCGTGGCAGCTGGTAGGGCCCTTTCACACAGAGAAAAGGAGAATTAAACAGTCAGCAGTACAGTAATTCCATTTGATTTAATGTGGCAATTCAACAGGAGCACCCTGAATTAGTACTCACGACCTCCAAATAAGATAGGGTCCTTCAATGTCAGCAGGGCTCACTTGAGGTACACAAACCTCTTCACACATCCATATAAAAGAACGACTATACCAGGCAGGCTGCATCTGTATCCCGATCGCAATTACTGCACACACCCGGAGAACACACAGCAGATTCAGTTCCTGACAGACCGAAGTGCAATTTTCAGCAATTCTTCCAGTCTTCACAGGGTGAGCCTGGTTTCTACTCTTCAGAGATCCTTTGATTCTTTTCACAGGACGGATTCAGTCCTAACAAGCTGTTACACAAGCTGCAGACCAGAACTTGGGCTCACACACGTTTTTGACTCAAAACTGCACACTGAAAAGCACAGGGCTCCTTCCTTCTTCACTGCCAAAGCTCAACTGAAACTCCAACCGACAAAACCGGCACTTCCTTTGAGTTCCTCCCAGTTCTTGACTGGATTGGCTGTCACCACAATAGACTGCTGCTGTTGGTCCAAAAGGCACTGAAGTCTAAACTACATCTCCCAGAGTCACTGCCCATACAATCCTCTTGTGGCTGGCTCAGATTATGAGTCCAAGTTCTGATTCGTCCAAGGCACCATTTTAGAGCTAGCATTACCCACACTGATTGGTCCAGTTCAGCAGTTCAAAACCAGAATGGGAACTAGGCAGACACTGTTCTGACTGCAAAAGAAATCAGGTTAGACAAACTGTAATTTCATTATTACTGTAAATGATTTCTGGCAAACAGTTACATCTTTCAGATAGGTTCCTTGCACTCCTAGTGACTGCAAAATGAAGTGAATTGGCAGCAGCTTGAGTGGTATTCAATCAAAGAAACACACAGTCCCCATACTAACTAATTATGTCTGCAAGCAGACAGCTCTTAAAGAGACAGTACCAGAGGTTCTAAAACACTCACTGATAAATGGCTTAAATGCCAAACACCATTCAGGCTTGGAGCATTCAAGCAAGCTCCTGGAAGTCTTTTGGGAACCCCCATTTGCAGGGGGGTTACATTTGTAACTGGGTACGTGCGCTAGGCAACAGACCTGCCTATTTTCAGGCACGACCCGGGAGAGCACAGGACATTGGTTACAATATACAGAAATGCACAGACGTAATACAGATGTACATGGAACAAACCTGGTATACATTGGGTAGCAAAGTAATTAGTTACGTAAGGGTACATATTAGGCATAGATCATAATAAGGATGTAAATAAAACAATTAGGGTAACCATAAGACAGCAGAGGACATTAATAACATCAAGGTTCATAGCCACCTAGACAAGCATATTGAACATTTAATGTACTACTCAGGGGTCAGACCCGACGGCCTGCAGTGGGACAAAGCATATTAATAGCATTTGCTTTGGCCAGAGGCTAGGAGGTGGGAGAATAGTGAGTTTTTGAATTCTCGATGGGAGGCTGAAGTTTTCACCGTAAGGGGGAGTGAGTTCCAGAATTTGGGAGCAAAATGGGCAAATGCCTGTTCACCCATTTTGGTCATGCAAGGTCTAGTGGAGAACGTGGGGACAGAGGAAGACCTGAGGGAATGGGTGTGTGAGGCAGGAGTCAGGAGTCAGGAGGTTGGCAAGATAGACAGGGCAGGGAGGTCTGGACAGGGAGTCGATAAAGCAGCCCAGGGAGTAAGCCCGAATATCCTTTGGTGACAGCCAATTTAAACCAGCGTAAAGGAGGCAATGATGGGTAAGACGTGGGGCTGTTGAAGTGAATCTACAGATGTTGTTGTAAACAGTGTCCCATTTGTGGAGTGTAGAAGAGTTTGCAGCAAAGAGGAGGGGCAGAGCATACTGGAGCTGGGGTAGAAGAATACCTCTCATGACAGAAAGTCTAGCAGAAGGAGTGAGGGAGTGGCGCACGCGATAAGCTCTGCCAATTTTAGCATTGACGGCACAGCACACCATATTGACATGTTGAGACAGGTCTAGTGTGGGATCCAAAGTGACCCCAAGGTACTTGAAGGATTCAGTGCTTGAGATGAGGGAGCCATCTAGGCAGTGAACCCGGAGCCTGTTCACAGGGGCAGACAGTTTTTTAGAGGATCCGAATAGCATAGCGCAAGTTTTTTCTTGGTTCAGGACTTGGTGGTTGCTAGAGAGCCAGGTCTGCAGGAATTGGAAGTCATTAGTGAGAGTGGAGTTGATGTCAGCAACCGATTTTGACCCAGAGTAGAGAACAAGGTCATCTGCGTACATAAGAGTGCAGCTATGCCGGGATGAAGAGAGAATATCATTTAGGAAGAGGGAGAAGAGTAGAGGTCCGAGAGTGGATCCCTGGGGAACTCCACGGGAGATGTTTGGGGGGAGGAAAGGGCCTTGTGAAATGCTACCGCCTGAGTCCGATTGTCAAGATAGCTATGGAACCAGGAGAGGGTTTGGTCAGATGCTCCAATGGATTGGAGCTTTAGCATGGAGAGGATGATGTACCATGTCAAGGCTTTGGACAGGTCGATAAAGACGGCCCCAGTGAGAAGGCCACAGTCCGTGTTATTTTTGATGTCATTTGTAAGTTGTGTCAGTGCCGAGGTGGTACTGTGACCGGGCCTGAAACCATGTTGGCACGGAGTTTGAAGATTAAACATGTCAAGGTGAGCAGCAAGCTGGCGGTGGACTATTTTTTCAAGAAGCTTGCTGAGAGTGGGCAGAAGAGATATAGGGTGGTATTTGGACATGAGTTTGACATTGTCCTTTTTGTGTATAGGGATGGTTCTGGCAGTTTTCCAGGTGGATGGGACAGTAGACGTATGAATCGAGAGGTTGAAAAGCCAGGTGATAGGTCTGGTCAGCCAAGGTGCAAACTGCCTAAGTATGCAAGGATGGATGCCCTCAGGCCTTCGACCCCTGCAGCCGGAAGGGAGTAAAGTAGCTATGAATCTCAAGGTATGTGGTAGGAGCCAGAACAAAAGGGGGTGGGAGGCGAGGGAGGAGAAGAGGGACAGTTATGTTGTGGTCTAGTTAGAGTAGCGACAGGTGGCTAAGAGAAAGGTCATTGAAGGCGTTGGCAGTGGTGACCGGGTTGGTGCAATGAACACTTTGAATGTTCATGTCCGTTGGATTCTGTTGCTTGTCATTGCCGAGAATGTCCTTAATATGGGACCAGTACCTGCGCGGATTTGTAGAGGATGTTATTAGTAGGTTCCTATAGTAGGTGCTTTTGGCAATACGAATTTGTCTTTTGCATTTGTTACGCAATGCACGATAGTCTTCGAAATCTGCACGGAGGTGGGAGGTCTTCCACCTGGACCAAAGTTTGTCCCTAGATTTGAGAAGTTGAAGCAGGGGGCGCATTAGCCACTTGGTTACTTTCCCTGCCATCCTACGTGTGGTGACCGGGATGTGTAGGTTTTGAAGAGAGAGGAGGACGGAGTTGAAATATTCTATAGCTATGTTAATGTCCTCAGTTTGGTAGAGAGGGGACCAGTCAACCTGGTTAAGGTCAGTTATGAAGTCGTCATGATTTAGGCGGGAGAGATTAGGAAAGGTTACAGTTTTAGTAGGGAGGGGAGGAATGACAGTGTTCCAGACACAGTATATGGGATAGTGGTCACTAATTGTGTCAGGAAGCACACCGGCTGAGGCAACGTATTCTGTCCTGTTAGTGAGTATCCAGTCGAAAAGGGTGGCACAGTTGCCCCTGCGTGAGACCCTAGTGGGTTCATGTATGAGCTGGGATAGATTTGCCTTGCTAGCTAAGGAGGATAGGTTAGCTTTAAACTAGCAAATGGGGAGAGGGGTGCAGCACCCGATACGTTGAATGGGAAGAACACCCTTCTCCCCTCAGCTAGTGGTCAAACAGGAGTTCAGCATGTTTGTAGTTTATTTGCATCATCAGGTAAGAAAAAATGTCCGGCTGCCCATACGACGCACAAGAAATGCCAGACCTCACCCAACAACTAACACACCGAAGTATGGCCAATGGAAAATCATGTACACAAATGCTCACAATCTGGGAAACAAGATCCCAGACCTGCAGGCAATAATGACAGAGGCTAACCTGGACATAGTAGCCATTAGCGAGACATGGTTTACCAGTAACTACACTTGGGGACTTCAGAACCTGGCTATGTACTGTCTAGAAGAGACCGAGGCAAAAAAGGGGTGGGGGGTGGAGGGCCTTTATGTCAAATGAAAATATCAAAGCTACAGAAATTCAGAATACACATAAGGAGCCAGAAGAACTGTAGGTCACCCTGGAAACAGGAAATGGGACAACCATACGAACTAGGGTTGTCTACAGGCCTCCAGATCAGGGTGAGGACACAGACACATTACTGTTAGAAGATATACAAAACATGACAGTTAAAGGGGAGGTTCTTATAATGGGAGACTTCAACATGCCGGATACAGATTGGTCAATACCAGCAGGAATATGTGCCAGAACTAGACACATAGTGGATTCCCTGCAGGGGGAGGGCCTCAAACAACTGGTACAAGAACCCACAAGAGACAGGGCTATCCTAGATCTAGTACTGACTAACAGGGAAAGGATCACAGATCTCCAGGTAGATGGTCACCTGGGGGCCAGTGACCATCACATAGTGTGGTTCAGTTTGGCCACTAGAACAAAATCATCCCATTCCACGGAAAAAATAAGGGACATCAGAGGAGCTGACTTTGATAAGAATGGCAACAGAGTTAAGCTAGCCCTGGTAAAAAGAAATACAGGTGAGGGGGTACAGGCAAAGTGGCCAAGCATTAAGGATGCAATACTTGAAGCAACATCCCATTGTGTTAGAGAGAAAAGGAAGTGCAAAAGAAGAAGGAAACCACTTTGGTTCTCAAAAACAGTAGCAGAAAAGGTCAGAGCCAAAAGGCTGGCCTTCAGGAAATATGAGGGAACGAAGTGGGATAAAGATAGGGAGGCATACCAAACTTCCCTAAGGGAAGCAGGGAAAGCAGTAAGGCAGGCAAAGGCCCAAACCGAGGAAACACTAGCACGAACAGTAAAAGAAGGTGACAAGATTTTCTATAGATACGTTAGTGAAAGGAGAAAGTCCAGAGGGGGTATTGCTAAGATCAAAGGGGATAAGGGGGCGTGTGAGGAGGACCATGTAAAAGCATCTATCCTAAATAGATACTTCTGCTCAGTATTTACTGAAGAGAAGGTAGGGCAGGGCCCACAGCTCAGCACCATGGACACAGGGGGGAGGGAGGTGTGCACTAGTCCCTTCACAAAAGAAAGAGCCCTACAAGAGCTCGATAAGCTCAGGGTGGACAAGGCAATGGGACCTGATGGCATACATCCCAGGGTACTAAAGGAGCTAAGGGTGGAACTAGCAGAGCCATTATCAGAACTGTTTAGTGAGTCTCTGAGCACAGGAGAGGTCCTAGAAGACTGGAGAAGGGGTCATGTGATCCCGCTCCACAAGAGTTGTAGCAGGGAGGAGGCAGGGAACTACAGACCAGCCAGTCTTACCTCAGGAGTGGCAAGATTATGGAGGCACGCCTTAAGGAAAGGATAGTGCAAAACCTGGAATCCATAGGAGCACAGGATCCAAGACCGCATGGGTTTACAACAGGAAGGTCCTGTCAGACTGATCTCATAGATTTCTTTGTCTGGGTAACCAGAGCGGTGGACCAAGGGGAAGCTGTTGATGTCGCCTACCTTGACTTCAGCAAAGCTTTTGATACTCTTCCACATAGAAGATTGATTAATAAGCTGGGTAAGCTCGGGGTGGGTCAGAAGTTGGTCAACTGGATGGCAAACTTATTGACTGGCAGAAAACAGAAAGTGGTGGTAAACGGTATACAGTTAGAAGAGATGCAAGTCTCAAGTGGGGTGCCCCTAGGGATCAGTCTGGGCCAGTCCTCTTCAATATCTTCATCAGTGACATTGCAGATGGACTGGAGGGTAAGGTTTGTTTGTTTGCAGATGACACCAAGATCTTCAACAGAGTAGATGATCCAGATAGGGTGGGCAGAATGAGAAGAGATCTGGATAAACTGGCAAAATGATTGGAAGAGTGGCAACTGGGGTTTAACGTAAAGAAGTGCAAGATCATGCACATAGGGAAGAGAAACCCTAAAGCCACCTATAGGGGTGGAGGGGAGTTTCTGGCAGTCACAAGGGAAGAAAGAGACTTGGGCACCATCATCACAGATGTCCTGAAATCATCCAAGCAGACCACTAAAGCAGTAGGTAAGGCTAGGGGGATGTTGGGGTGTATTAGTAGGGGAATTGCAAGTTGTAAGAGAGAGAGGTAATAATCCCTCTTTACAAGACACTGGTTAGGCCCCATCTGGAGTACTGCGTGCAGTATAGGAGGCCACAAAAGACATTAAGCAAATTGAGGCAGTCCAGAGAAGGGACACCAAAATGGTGCAGGGACTGCATCAGAAAACATATGAGGATGGATTAACGGAACTCAATATGTATACCCTAGAGCAAAGGAGGTGATATGATCGAAACATTCAAATCTTAAGGGCATTAACAAGGTGAAAGAGTCTAACATGTTTCAATATAAGAAAAATAGCAGGACAAGAGAACACAGCATGGGATTAGAGGGAGGCCGAATAAGGGGTAATGTGAGGAAGTTCTTTTTCACAGAAAGGGTACTGGATACATGGAACGGCCTACCTCAGGAAGTGGTGGATATGAATACAGTGCAGGGCTTCAAACAGGCACGGGATAGGCATAAGGGAGCAGTACAGATGAGTATGAATAGATAGGCCATTGACAGAGCAAAAGCTGATGGCACATTCATAAGGTAGAAAAAGAAATGGGCAGACTGGATGGGCCTTGCGGTCCTTATCTGCTGTCAACTTGTATATTTCTATGAAATGAGGGACATGTACATTTTTGGACACTTGAAAGGAGAGACAGTGAGGGACCCAGACCCTCAAACTGAGGGGCACATCCTCAAACATGGAGCTTATGAATCTCATCTTTAAAGCCTGAATTTACAGCACATTTTCTGTGTGGGTCACACCTTTCCCATGAGGGAAGAGTGAGGGACAGGGCACTTTTAAAGGGTTGAATGAGAGACGTCCCTGGTAATAAGGGGCAGTTGAGAGGTTCCAGGAGTGAAATTAAAAGTGTGACTACTCAGTTCCAGGAGCAAAAAGGGGAGTGACTGCTCCTGTGTCAAATGTACACTCTAAAAACATAAAACTAAATCAAGTGTGAAAATGTAACATATAAGAAGGAAGTGTATACCTAGATCATGATCAGGTATGTTTTATCCTACATTAAAGGCAGTGGGTTCCCCAGTGAATTGTTTCCAACACTGGACAATGCTAGGTAAACTATGAAAAATATAATTTTTTGCATACAATTCTGCTTGTTTCACATCTTTTTAATTATTTGCCCCTTCTTCTTTATTACGAAGGACCACTTCTTGAAAAACAGAATCCTTGTGCCTCACACTTCATCTACCCATGCTGTCTCTACACGTGATGTCACAATTCTCTGCTTATGAGTTACAGTGGTTAGCTGTGGAAGGGGTTCAGATTTTTATTTATGTTTTTATATTTGCTTGCACGCATGTGCGAGAAACATATTGCCATCATCCGAGTTTTCGGAGGTGTGGCACCCCGTCTTCCAGTTCAGTCAGTGTGTTTGCAGGTGCGGCCACAGTTCACCATTGAATGCTGCAACTGTCTATGACAGCAGTTGAAAATGCAGTGCTGTACAGTTCAAAGGCAGAGCTCCGCTTCAGTGAGCAGCGATAAGGTAGTGCATGTGCATGCGCTCCCTCCCCCCCACACACACACACGCACACATATTGTGCTCATGTGCCCCCACTAATATATGGCCGACGGAGTGCCCAATCCCCTGTCGGCTTGCTGCGCCTCCTCCAACAGAGTTCCAGGTGCCATGCTGGGAGCCCACCCCAGTGGTGGCAACAGTTCATGGCCGGGTGCCCAGTCCCCGTCGGCTCCACTGTCCCCCAACAGACTCACCGGTGCCACGCTGGGAACCCACCCCAGCGTGGCAACAGTCCGTATGGCCGACGGGGTGCCCAATCCTCGCCGGGCTCTACTGCCCCCCCAAACAGCCTTCCAGGCACAAGTCCCGCTCGTCTGACTAAGAAAAAAAAAAAACCTGCAAGAAAAAACCTTCCCTCTTCTGAAGGAGCCAGAGTTATGTTAGACAAATTAAGAAAATTAGCAGAGGGCCAGAAAGCAATTTCCAAGATTTATAAGTCAATTTTGTCAGATGTAATGTACAAGTGTACTCCTACAGCACACTGTTGGGAGGTTAAACTTACTAAAAGATGGCCGGTCAAAACTTGGGAAAAGATTTGGATCGATGTCTATTCTTATATTAAACAGGATAGATTTAGGAATATTCATTTTAACATCCTGCACAGTCTCTACTTTACCCCCGTCAGACTATCTCGGATTTATAAGACCTCTTCATCCGAATGTGAAGATTGTGGAGGCCCATTTGCTACTCTGTATCACAAATTGTGGGCCTGTCCAAAAATTGCTAAACTCTGGAATTCAGTCAAGCAATGGGTGGCTCTCTTTTTTAATATCTCAACCTTTTTTAACAAAAATACATGCTTATTGGGGATGTATGCTCAAATTCCAACCTTGCCTCAGAAGATGCAGGTAGCCATGATAGCCATGGTTACCAAATTGGTAATACTTCGACACTGGCAGAGCAGATGGGAACCTTCGTTCAGGGAATGGTGGGACAAATTTTTAAACGCTTTAAATGCCGAAAGGTGTGTTACCCGCTTTTTTCAATCTTCAGAGAAATTTCACAGGTGTTGGGGTGGATTTCTTGTAACTCTAAAGAATAAATATGGTTATTAAAGGAGAACGAGTCTTGAACCCCTCTAACCAGGAGTTCCCTTCGGTGCAAAGAGCAGGTCACATTCTCCCTTTCTGGTGACCGTGTCTCCTCCCGAAATAGATTATGAATTTGACTTGGCTCAATAGAAAGGCATCCCTTTTGTGTGTTTTAGTACCCCTCCTCCTCCTTCTCTCCTTTTTATTTCTTTGGCAGTGTTTCTTCGGTTGTCTCCCCCTCCATCAGTTCAGAATTAATGTCTGTTCTGTGTAGTCCAATCTCAATCTTGCCACATTATAAACTTGTAAAGAGAGTAATTTTATATAATATCTTCATATATTGCTGCCAAGGTGGGGTGGGTGTGCGGGTTTTTATTTTTATTTTATTTTTTTGTAGGTATTGTAACATACAAATGCTGCCTTCCACTCTTCTGGCAATGTTTGTTTGGCCTGTTTTTGGTTGTATTGAGTTGGAAAAATAAAGTTAATTGCAAAAAAACCTTCCTCGCTGACTGTCTTTACCCCTCCCCTACCCGCGCCACCCACTGCGCACCCTGCCTCCCCAACCCCTCACTCTATACGCATCTCGAGTCCGGCGATCTTCGGTGGACCAGGAATACGTTTGCACTCTTCAAAGCTGACCGCAAACTGAGCAAATGCCAGTAAGCTGTATAATGGAATAAACAGGGTTTTTTCAATGTTGATGCATATCTCTGGCATTTTGGGGAATTTATTCACCAGATTTTCAACATGGGGTTTTTGGGACCTCTCCTCATGAATTCTGTCACTGTCATTTTGTTAATCGGCCCCGAAAGGTGATTTCGTGGTCACTGCGTGGAACCACGTTTCGGGACCGATTTACGAAACGACAGTGTCACAGTTCATGAGGTAGGCCCCCAAAAACCCTATGTTGAAAATTTGGTGAAAATATTCCCAAAAATGACTGTTTTACGAGCATGCGTTGCGCTGTTCCTATGCACGCTGGTAAGTTTGTGAATTTTCAATATTTTCACTCCAGATTTTCAACATTGCCTTTTTACCACACTTCCATATGAGCAGTACAGCTGTCATTTTTCAAATCTCACCTAGAATGTGTTTCCGCACATGTAGCACACAATTTATTTATTTATTTAGTTTTTGTTGACTGGGTAAGTGCACTAGACAAATCCTGCCTATTTTCAGGCACGACCCGGGGAGGGGGATACAGATGAATGCCAACCGACCTTGAACCAGATAAAGCTATGTGCACAATGGCGCAGTCAGTGTGCGAAATCAATGTTCAGGACAGATTAAGAAAATCACAGTGACACTGTTCATGAGCAGAGGTGTTAGAATGGCTATGTTAAAAATTTGGTGATAAAATTCCCGAAAATGACTGTTTTACGAGCATGCGTTGCGCTGTTCCCACGCACACTCGTAAGTTCACAAATTTTTAATGTTTTCACTCCAGATTTTCAACATTGCCATTTTACCACACCTCCTTATGAGCAGTACAGCTGTCATTTTTCACATCTCACCCAAAATGTGTTTCCGCCCATGTAGCGCACAATGGCGCAGTCGGTGTGTGAAATCAATGTTCGGGACAAATTAAGAAAATCACAGTGACACTGTTCATGAGCAGAGGTGTTAAAATGATTATGTTAAAAATTTGGTGAGAAAAGTCCATAAAATGACTGTGTTATGAGCGACCATTGCGCAGTTTCCACGCACCCTCATAAGTTCATGGATGTCTAATATTTTCAATCCAGATTTTCACCACTGGCATTTTTCCACACTTCCTTCTGAACAGTACAGCTGTCATTTTTCACACCTTGGCCGAAATGTGTTTTCGCCTTCCAGCACAGAAATGTGTGGTCACTGCGGGAAATCACTGTTCGGGACAGATTAAGAAAATCACAGTGACACTGTTCACGAGTGGAGGTTCCAAAATACCTGTGTTGACAATCTGCTGTAAAAAATCCCCAAACTAATTGCATTACTGGTGTGCGTTGCGCAGTTTCTACGCATGCTCGTGACTTCACCAGTTTTTAAATATTTTCACTGCAGATTTTCAACATTGCCATTTTTGCACCTCCCATGAACAGTACAGCTGTCATTTTTCACATCCTGTTCAACATGTGTTTTGCACCTGTGGTGCCAAATGGCGAGTCGCTGTACAAAATCACCTTCGCTAATTAACTGATATTGCCACTGTTCATAAGGTGTGGGTCACAAAAACCCATGTTAAAAATTTGGAGTGAAAATGCCAGCGAATGCCTGAGGCGTTAGGGTTTCTGACCATAACGCCCCACCCTGTAGAGAATGACAGGCATCAGGGGTGTGACTTGGGATTCTCGCCTGTAATGCTCATACATTCCACACCCTGCAGCCAGTGAGAGGCATCGAGGTGTGCCTTGGACTCTTCAGCCCCAAAGTTCACCCCATTCTCCTATACAGCACCCATCTCACCGTATTTCCTGATGGAATGGGGTGAGCATAAGGGCCAAAGACCCCAAGGCACACCGTGACACTTGTCGGTGTCTGCAGGGTAGGGTGTGGTGAAGTGGCGTGGCCGTTATGCCTGATGACCCAAAGGCACACCCCACTTCCTGTCAGTCTCTGCAGGGTGGTGGTGGGGTTGGCTTCAGTTCAATACAAATGCTTATTTATTTTACAACTTGTTTTACCCAGGGTAGTCCAGCTGAGATGAATATCTTGTTTCCAGCGGAGTGGTCTGCTTCTACCCTGTTCTATAGCTGGGTAGACTGGAGCACTGGGAGGGTAAGTGACCTGCTCAGGGTGACACTGGAAGTATTTGGTACTGGTGGGATTTGAACCTGCCACCTCCCAGTCCCCAGGCCAGTGCTTGAAACACTAGACTGCACAACCTACTGATAATGTCAAAAAAAGTAGGAGGTTAACCGGCTCTGTGGCACTGAGGGTTGAGGGGCTGGACTCCACACCTCGCTCCATGCTGGCGACCCAGGTTCGGGAACGAGCCTGGGTCGTCAGGGGTCTGGTGCTGGTCCCTGGGGAGGTACTACAGAGGCATGGGTGCCTAGTGGGGGGAAGCACGGCAGATGTCTGCACATTAGTGCGCTGACGTCATGGCACGCCCGTGCTTCCATTGGGGTATAAAGGGAAAAAGGCAGCACAAGCCCGTGGCAACTTGATGGCCGCAGTTTCGCCGACCGACCAGCGATGCCTGGATCACATGTGCCGGTAATGGTTCCTCGCCGGGTGCAGGGGCTACGAGGGGGGCCCCATTCACAGATGTAGCTGCGTCTGCCAGCTGGGCATGCGAGCTTCGGGGTCGGAGGTGAAGCGTAGAAGTGGTGGCTGCAGGTATGAAAATTGTTAAATGATTAAAATAAGAAGTAGGAGGTTATAACCTCATGTGTAGTCAAGCAGCAGGAGCAGGTGAAAGCCGAAGGGCGAGGATTCTGTTTCCACACACATTTCTAAGTAGTGGTGGAAAAGGTACATGAAAAAACAGGAACTGTAAGAAAGAACTCCAAAACTGACAAATGTTTTCCAGTGGTATCTTAGACTCTTTAAGAGGACACTCTTACTGACATAAGTAGTCTTGAGCTTGCATAGACCTGATTAATAATCCGGTCTGAGGTTTGCCAGCAGTAGTGGAGAGCTTGCATATACTGTACAGTGGACCACATAGCCTGAAAACCTATCAAAAGTTCATTTAAACAAGATATAGGGCTTACCTGTAGCTGGCAAGAGATACAGCTAAGTCTGCCATATATTGATAGTACATTGCCCCCATTTTATGGACCCCTAAAATGTCATGCAGTGGACCGGCCTGGTGGCGCTGAAGGCTGGGGCCCTGGACACGCTACCTCATGTCACACCAGTGACCTGGGTTCGGGAACAAGCCAAGGGTCATCGGAGAGCTGGCATGGGGGGGGGGAGCAGGATCAAGCAGCCAAAAGGTAGCTCTCCTCTCCCGAGGAGGAGTCTTGTCACCCACAGTAGTTCTGCCCCCAGATAGAGGTCCATGGGCAGTGTGGGTGGGCGGCAAGCAGAGAGAGAGGGCGTCTTGGTACCACAGTGTGCACGTGCCTCAGACAGGGGATGGGGAGAAAATGAGGGACAAAACCAGGGTTATAAAAATATAATAGAAAAAACAAAGCATATCATGCAGGGACAAGCTGTGCCTTACATGTTGTTTTGTATAGCTTGTTCCTCTATGACATCACAGGATTCCAAAAATGGTGGCAATGTAGTATCAGTATGGGGCATACTTATTCATCGATATCTCTGAACTGCTTCCAGCAACAGGTAAGCCCAATACCATGTTTAAAAAAAAAACAAACTTTTTATGGGCTTTCCATCTATGAGGGACCACTATAACTAAATGTTTTCCATTAAATTTCAGACCTAGGACATAGAGTTGCCATCCCTGCTTCCTGAGTCTACAGAAGTCCGGCAAGCCGGTAAAGGAATCTGGATTTGCAGAACTCCTTTCATGTACACGGTATCCCAAGGAACTTTGCAAGTGTGTCTCTCCTGGTTAAACAATTGGGAAAAAAAAGTCATGAACAGTTCCATCAGCCATCACACATGCACAAGAAAGTTAAAGGGAACTTGAGGGAAGTTAAGGAATGCTCAGGGGGAAGTGCAAAGAGAGTGAGAGAGAAGAGATTCAGTGCATAGAATGATTCAGTGACTTGCTGATGGTCATCACATGCTAAGTACATGGCTCTGGTGGGATTCAAACCATGGTGTCCAGTTTCACAGTTATGTAGTCTAATCAGTATTCTACACTGCCCCAACTAAAAGATTTGATATTAAATTGGCCCATTTTGGTGGGGAGACCTGGTGCAGACATATGGGCAACTGCTGAACCACCTTGCCTGCTGTGTGATAAAGTATAGCTGTTGCCATCCTGGTGACTGAGGTGTTTGACAAAGGGAAAAAGGGGTGTTTGATTCAGTCAACAAAAAAAAAAAAAACACTAATGGTTCCTTTTTAATAGTATCTGGTTAGCCATTGTTCTGTATAAAAATTAGCCTGTTCACAATCCTTGTTTTGCACATTCCAAAGTGGTGGTGTGTACATTCCGAAAAGTTGTTTTGCACAATTCAAAGGTCATAGAATTTCAGATTCCTCATTCATCCCACACCCAACTGCTTACTAACCACCCAGTGCCCAAAGTGGTACCTTTTAACTTTCAAAAGTCTGGGAGGGGGATTTTCAGAGGGTTGGATGCAACACTCTCCTCCATGTTTTGGATGCATGCTGCATCTCTAGCAAATGCATCGGAATTCTTGCGGCACATTTTCAAACATTCTGATGCATTTGCAACAGATAATGCGTAGATCAAAATTCTGACCCATGTGTCATTTTCAGAAGATCACAGAAGGGAACGATCGGAGGGGGCACAGGGATACTCAGTAGATAAGAGTATCGTGGAGCAGACTAGGTGGGCCATATTGGTCCTTATCTGCCGGCAATTGTATGTAGGTTATACCATCTATTAGGTGGTCTAACCATCTGGGCGATTGTCGCATAGTGCGTCTGAACAGTGGACGTGGCCCTTTGAAAATCCCGCCCACTAAATTTAATTTCAGTCATAGAACAGAACAAAGAAATATAGAGTAATGTATGGGCAAACCATACACAAGACTGTTTATATCGAGAGGTGAGATTACATCGTAGACCACTAGAGTGATGCTCAAGACAAGAGGTCACTATGACTTCATCTTAACCCTGAGATGGAAACATCAGCCTTGTTGTGGATGGGTGCCCGCTCATGAATTTGTATCGTATATGTTTTTTTTTATCATTTACCTTCTTTCTTACGCTGTCTTGAACTGTGGTAAAATAAAAAAACAGCAAAAAACAGGATAAGATTAAACACATTTAATGTGATTTAAAGAGCTAGAATACTGCGTAAAAGTAATATTTTTTAAAAGTAGTCAGCTTTTGCCTTTTATATCTGAGGTACTTTTCCTTTTTCCTTTGATTAGTTAAAATATTTTTTTATCTGATGTTGGTAGGTGTGATGTGTGGAACAGCACTCTGATAGCTGACATATTTCACTCTGTTCCTCCCATTATATTATCAGCATCGTGACCTCACTGACGCAGGAGGTGCCATTCAGCAGCTACCAGGATAGTCACCTGTGATTTCATTGTCAGTGAGGCCGCAGTGCTGATGCTGTAATAAGAGGACAGTGGTATCACTTTCTAAGTCTACATGAGTTCGTGATCGATTACCTTGTCCTTGATACCAGGTAATTGATCTCTGTGTTTACATGAAGGGCATCAGTAAGTGCTCTGAGAACAGGTTCACATGCATGTACTGGCGCCCGTATCTGAAGAGGGACATTAAGTTACTGGAGGGGGTACAGCGCAGGGCGACAAAGATGATCAAGGGGCTGGGGGACTTATCATACGAGAGGAGGTTGAAGGAGTTGAACATGTACTCACTGGAGGAGAGGAGGGACAGGGGTGACATGATTGAAACCTTTAAATACATGAAAGGAATAAACAAGACGGGTACAGAGGGGCTGTTCAAATTAAGGGAGGGAGGGCCACCAGGCCATGATATGAGACTGAGGGAGGAAGGTTCAGGAGGGAGATGAGGAGACACTTTTTTACAGAGAGGGTGGTGGCTGGGTGGAATGCGTTACCTGCTGAAGTGGTATGCGGTAGAACAGTGGACTGCTTCAAAAGGGGATTGGACAGAACAAGGGGGAGGGTTAATGAAGGGGAAGGGTGAAAGGGAGGGGCAGCTGCAGAATAAGGGGTGCTAGCTGCACATTCGAGCAGACTTGATAGACCTCTAGGCCTTTATCTGCTGGCAAATTTCGTATGTTCGTATGGTACTATTCAATCACATTTTAACTGATTACTATGTAATCGATTTTACCCTGCATGTAAACAGCGTCATGACAAATGAGCATGCATGTGGGATCAGTTCCAGCGCCGATCCCATCTACATGCATGTTGAAAATTGATGCTCATGGAATTGGTGCACTTGGATCAATCCCAACGTCATCGAAACCGGCGTTTGCATGCAGGGTTTGAATCGGTTACAGAGTAACTGATTACTCTGTAATCACTTCTAACCCTGCATGTAAACGGGGTAACAATCAGTGAGGTCACAGTGCTGATTATGTAATGAGAAGACTAGAACAAGCTACATCAGCTGCCAGGTAGAGTGGTATTCTTCACATCCAGCATAATACTGTCACATAGAAACCTAATAAGCAAAAGGAGAAATAAGAAATACTTCAGAAATAAACAGTGACAGCCGACTACTGGCAACATTTCCAGTAGTTCATCTTTCAACAAATAGTTCACCTGGGGAGTTTTCAGTCTTGCTGACATCTTCATTATGAGGAAACTGCAGTGTAGGTAAGCATGAGGACTCTTTGACACAAGATTATATGCTGTAGTACCAGAGTAGTGACATAGCTATTCAAACAACATGAAGTCTTGCTATATTATGACAATTGCAGTTTGTCCTAGCCTTAGAACTGCTCCGGAGGTGAAAGAGTTAACTTCCATGCCATGCATGGAACTTAGAGCGCGAGCTTGGTTAGAAAAGCTCTGTCTGGATAATTTCAAACTGAAACTGTCAGATTCTTTACTCTGCCTCACTGAACAGTCGCTCCGGAGATTCCTCCTACTGCTCGGTTCATTTCTCGGTTTAAAAGTGTTTTTCTCGGTTAAATTCAACCGCGATTATAATTATTTTAACCGCAAACCGATCGGTTCAAGCTCTGTCTGTGGTATTGTAAGTAATAGACAGGTTTATTTCTGTGTGGAACTTGTAAATGTTTATCGGTTCGGTTTGAACCGATCAGGTTGTTTTAAAACTTGTTTCTAAATTCATTTAAAGCTATTTAGAGTGCGGTTCCCAGTTCTTATCGGTTCTAAAAAAAACGGATTTCATTACAGTTTTTTCCACGACCTGTGACACTGTTGGGAACCAATAAGGGTGTCTTGCCTGGCATTTGCCGGAAAAGGGCAAGTTTTTGGTTAGGCTGGCATTATGTCTGAGAAACCCAAAAGAAAAACCGGCCCACTGGGTTTCAACACTGTAGTGTCTGTGGGGAAGCCTTTGCCAAGGCTGACCCACACACCACATGTGTTTATTGTCTGGGGTTTGACCACCTCAATGCAGACTGCCAGATTTGCAAGAATTTCCCTGCAGCTACCCTAGATAAGAGAGTTGGTAGGCTAAGGGAATGAGAGGCCAAAAAGTCCGCTGACCCGGATGGCCAGCCCAGTTCGGTGCCAACCGAACCGAAGGGAGTGCCCTCTGACCAGGGCGAGACTTCCTCGGGCAAACGAAAAGCTGACTCAGGGAGCCAGTTCCAGCAAAGAGAACTAGAAAATCAGCAGGTGTGGAGTCCAAAATTCCTTCTCCAACTGCTGCAGAGATAGCCAAAGCGATCCAAATTGTCCAGTCGCTTTCCCCGGTTCCGTCCGAACCGCCACTATCTGGCAAAAGGTCGGTTCGGCCGGTTCCACCGGTTCAAAAATATGATATAGAGGAGTTTTATGAACCAGAGGAGGGGGAGGATGATTATGAACAGTGTGAATGTGATTTTGAAAGTCTGGATGTGCCCATTGAACCGGACGTCTCCCCAGACAGACCTTTAGGAGAGTCTCCCCCTAGGCTTTCTGAGTCCCCTTCTCATTTTCTGTTTTATAAAAAAGTTGCTGAAACCCTCCAGCTCCCTTTGGAGGAAGCTGTGGATGAGCAAGAGGAGCCTGACTTTGTGGAGATGATGGATATCCCAGAGTCCAGGAGATTGTCTATTCCTTTACATAAATCCTTCAGAAACAAACAATAAAATTTTAAAAGCTCCTAATTCTGTGCCTCCTGTGGATAAAAGATGGACAGGAGGTACACCTTGTCAGGTCCTGGTACAGAATTTCTTTTACAGCAATGCAGCCATGTTAGGGGTAGTTCAGGCTGCAGCCTGTGATAAGGCTAATATTCCCCTGGCTTCACATCCTCCTGACAAGGACTCCAGGAAGATTGATGCCATGGCTAAAAAACAATACATGGCAGCGTCCTTGGGACTCAGACAGGCAAATTATATGGCCTATGTTGCAAGATACCAGAAATCTAGATGGGATACTGTCATGGCCTTAGCCAAACAGGCCCCTGGCCAGCTTGCCAAGGAGCTGGAACAGGTGGCTGCTGATGGTATTGAGGCATCTAAGGTGCAGTTCCATGCTGCAGTGGATTCTAATGATGTATCCTCTAGAGTCATGGCTACATCTGTAGCTTTTTGTAGCTTGGCTTGGCTCAGGTGTACTAGTCTGTCACAGGATACCCAGGCTAAGGCCATGGATTTTCCTGTGGTGGGAAATTCTCTGTTTGGGGAGCAGACAGAGAATTATATGAAGAAAATGGATGAATATAGAACCACTTATAGGAGTGCACAGGCCAAGGAACGGCAAGCCACTCCTCAGAGGCAGCCCAGGGGTAGAGGCAGGCCTTTTCACAGACCTTTTACCAAACCCAGGCCCTCCTCTTCAGCTTACGTTCAGAGGGGTTCTTCAGAGGGAGAGGCAGACGGGGTATGGGCAGGCCTGCTCCCACCCCTCAGCCTAAAGCCCCTGCCAAACAGGCACCTGCCCAGGGCCGATTCTCCATTACCTGTAGGGGGCAGGCTGGCTTACTTCGTCCAGGACTGGGAGTCTTTAACTTCAGACAAGTGGGTCCTGGAAGTAGTAAGCCAGGGTCTGGTTCTCAGCTTCAAAAAATTTCCAAAGATGAGAATCAGATCTTTTCCACCTGCAAATCCTCTAGAGACTGTTGCTTTGAAACAGAAGTCTCAACCCTCCTGGCTCTCAGAGCGTAGAAAGGTTTCTCCCTACACCAGGGCAAGGGACTGTACCCAGGTACTTCCTTACCCCAAAAAGACAGGAGAATGGTGGCCCATCCTGGACCTAAGATATCTGAACAAGCACCTTTAAAACCAAAATTCAAAATGGTGACTCTGGGAATGATTTTACCCTCCCTAAGGCCAGGGGACTGGCTAGCTTCCCTGGACCTCAAGGATGCTACTTCCATGTTCTTATCAGAAGCTCCCACCGAGAGGTACCTCAGATTCAGACTGCCCTCAGGCCATTATCAGTTCAGAGCAATGCTCTTGACTTACCTCTGCCCCAAGGTATTCACAAAATGCCTGGCGGTAGCAGTTGCTCATTTAAAGAAGGCAAAGATTGCCATCTTTCCCTACCTAGACAACTGGCTCATTGTGGGTCAGTCTCCAGACCAGGTCAAATCACACCTGCAGGTTACCCAGCAGCTGCTTACCTCTCTAGGCTTTCTTCTCAGTCTTCCAAAGTCAGTTTTAGAACCTGTCCAGGTACTCACCTTCATAGGCGCAGAACTGGACACAAAGCAGGCCAGAGCCTTCCTTCCTCTAGAAAGGGTAAGGACCCTGGTGGCCCTGGCCTCCTCCTTCACTCTGCAGGTCTCGACCAGCAAGGCATTTTCTACAGCTCCTAGGACACATGGCTGCTTCCACAGCCGTGAGTGCAAGGAGCAAGATTTCAGATGAGGACATTCAGTTCCATTTGAGAGCCTTTTGGTCTCAAAGAAGAGATCCCCATCCAAGTTGATCCCAGTAACTCGAACCCTGATCCAGGCCCTTCAGTGGTGGCAGGATCAGAGCAATCTGAGACAAGGGGTTCCTTTCATCCCTCTATCTCACTCCTTGACCCTTACTACAGATGCGTCCCTTTTGGGATGGGGAGCTCACATGGGCGACCTCTCCACCCAGGGATTGTGGGCCCCTCAGGAATCTCTGCTCCACATCAATCTGTTGGAACTCAGAGCTATTTTTCTAGCACTTCAGGTTTTTTCTGCATCTGTTCAGAACAAAGTGGTACAGGTCAGAACAGACAACACCACTACAATGTGGTACATCAACAAACAAGGGGGCACTCGGTCTTCGGCCTTGTGCACTGAGGCAATGAAGTTGTGGTCTCTGGCTTATTCCCTGAACACCTCCCTCATAGCAGTTCACCTCCCAGGCAAGGACAATGTCCTGGCAGATGCTCTCAGCAGGATTTCCCAGGGCCATCACGAATGGTCATTGGATCCTCGAGTACTGGGGATAGTTTTTGCCAGGTGGGGCACCCCTCAGATAGATCTTTTTGCAGCCCCAGACAATCATCAACTTCCACTTTTTTGTTGCAGGCCCCCAGTGTTGGGCTCAGTCCCCCTGGATGCCTTCCTCCTCGATTGGGAAGGGAAGTTTCTCTATGCCTTCCCCCTTCCCTCTCCTGTTCAAGGTGCTAGTCAAAATCAGATCTCAGCCCTGCAAGATGATTCTGATTGCTCCAGATTGGGCCAGACAGCCCTGGTACCCTCTCCTTCTGTCCTTAGCAGTCCATCTTCCCCTGTGTCTCCCCAGGAACCACAATTTGTTAACCTGTGCCCAGGGGAGAGTTTGGTATCCGAATCTCAAATCCCTCAACCTCAAGGCCTGGCTCTTGAGGAGTTAGAGTTTGCTGACCTACACCTTTCTCAAGGTGTTCTCGAAATTTTGAAAGCTTCTAGGAAGCCTTCCACTAGGGCTACTTATAACTCTAAATGGAAAAGGTTTTCCATATGGTGCTCTGGGAAGCACATTTCCCTGAAATCTGCTGATTTGCCCACTGTTTTGGACTGTATGGTCCATCTTAATTCTTTCGGACTGAGACCAGCTACCCTGAAAGTGCATTTGGCAGCTGTCTCTGCTTTTATTTCAGCAGGGAAGCCCTCTTCTCTCTCTCTCTCTCTGCTCACCCTGTATTTTCCAAGTTTTTCAGGGACCCTGCCCCTGCCTGGGATCTTAATGTTTGCATTGCTCAGCTGAAGCAACCCCCCTTTGAACCTCTGTCTTCGGCAGAGCTTAAGTACTTGACTTGGAAAACTGTGTTTCAAACACCATGAAGTCTTGCTTATATTAGGACCTTTGCAGTTAGCCACTGTACTTGAACTGCCCCGGAGATGAAACAGTTAACTCCAGAGAAATCTGGAGTTCCACAGCGCGAGGGCGCTTATTGAAAGCTCTATCTGGGTTGTTTGAACCCAAACTGTCAGATTCTTTACTCCGCTTTCACTGAACAGACGCTCCGGAGACCAGCTCCTTCATTTCGGTTCGTTTTGCGGTTTAAAGTATTTTATCGGTTCATTTAACGAGAAAGTGTTTAAAATTACCTGCGGTTTTCCGTTTAAAGCTCTATCTGGTAACCGTAAGTAAAATAATTTTAGTCTGTGTGAAACTCATTATCGGTTCGCTCTGAACCGATCAGTTTCTTTAAAATTGTTTTCTTTGCATTTAGAGTAGGTACCGGTTCTTATCGGTCCTAAAAACCTGCAATTAAAAGTGTTTTTCAAATACCCGTGACACGGTTGGGACCGATAAGGGTGTCTTGTCCTGGCAAGGCCTGAAACAAAGGACAAGTTTGGCTAGGCTGGCATTATGTCTGAGAAACCCAAAAGAAAAACCGGGCCCACTGGGTTTCAACACTGTGATGTCTGTGGGAAGCCTTTGCCAAGGCTGACCCACACCACTGTGTCTATTGTCTGAGGCTGACCACCTCCTGTCAGACTGCCAGATATGTAAGAATTTCCCTGCAGCCACCCTGGAAAAGAGATTGGGCAGGCTTAGGGAACGAGAGGCCAAAAAGTCCGCTGACCCGGATGGCCAGCCCGGCCCAGCTACGGCTGGACCAGAGGGAGTGCCCTCTGACCAGGGCCATACTTCCTCGGGCAAAAGAAAGGCTGGTCCTGAGGAACCAGTCAAAGCAAAAAGGACAAAGAAATCAGTTAGTGTGGAGTCCAGTTTTGTCTCTCCTTCTGCTGTAGAAATAGCTAAAGCCATACAGATTGTCCAGTCTTTGTCTCAGGGACTTGTTGAACCCTCTCTGGTTGGAAAAAGGGGGTCTCGTTCAGGTCCAGTGGTTCAGGATTATGATGTTGGGGATTTTATGAACCACAGGAGGGGGAGGAAGATTTTGATGATTGTAATTGTGATTGGGAAGGTCTGGAAGTGCCAATAGAACTGGACATTTCTCCAGACAGACCCTTTGAGTCTCCCCCTTTATTGTCTGAGTCCCCATCTCATTCAGATTTTATAAGAAAGTAGCAGAAACTCTCCAGCTCCCCTTAGAAGAGGCTGTGGATGAGCAAGAGGAGCCTGACTATGTGGAAATGATGGATATTCCAGAGGCTAGAAGGTTGTCTATTCCTTTACATAAGTCATTTAGGAGACAAACCACTAAGATTTTAAAAATCCTTTTCTGTCCCTCCTGTAGATAAAAAATGGACAGAAGGTATACGTTGTCAGGCCCTAATACAGACTTCCTTACTGAACAGTGTAGTCATGTAGGTGTGGTGCAAGCTGCAGCCTGTGACAGCTAATATTCCCTGGCTTCACATCCTCCTGATAAGGATTCCAGGAAGATTGATGCCATGGCAAAAAACAGTATGTGGCAGCTTCTTTGGGACTCAGACAGGTTAATTATATGGCTTATGTGGCTAGATATCAGAAATCTAGATGGGACACTATATTGCAGTTGGCCAAGCAGGCCCATGGCCAGCTGGCTAGTGAGTTGGAACAGGTGGCTGCTGATGGCATTGAAGCCTCTAAAGTTCAATTTCATGCTGCTGTTGATGTTAATGATGTTTCCTCTAGGGTCATGGCCACTTCTGTAGCTCTCCTAGGTTGGCATGGCTCAGATGCACTAATCTGTCCCAAGATACCCAGTCAAGGCTATAGATTTTCCTGTTATAGGAAATTCTCTGTTTGGAGAACAAACAGAAAATTACATGAAAAGATGGATGAATACAGAACTACTTACAAAGTGCCCAAGCTAAGGAAAGGCATGCCACTCAACATAGGCATGCCCCCAGGGTTAGGGGCAGGCCTTACAATAGGCCTTTTTACCAATTCCAGGCTTCTTCTGCTTTTGCACAGAGAGGATTTTTCAGAGGCAGAGGCAGACAGGGCACAGGCAGGCCCTCTCCCCAACCTAAAGCTGCTTCTGCCAAGCAGGCACCCTGACGGGGTGTCTGGGGCCGACTCTCCTGTACCGGTGGGGGGCAGACTGGCTTATTTCTGCCAGAACTGGTTGTCCCTAACCTCGGACAAATGGGTTCTGGAGGTGGTAAGCCAAGGCTTGGTTCTCAGTTTCAAACAGTTTCCCAAGATGAGAGCCAGGCACTTTCCCCCCTCAAGTCTTTTAGAAACCCTCGCACTAGAAGCGGAGGTTTCTCTCTTGGACTGCAAAGCAGTGGAAAGGGTCCCCCTGCCACCAGAGCAAGGGTCTTTACTCAAGGTACTTCCTGACCCCAAAAGACAGGAGACTGGCTGCCCATCTTGGATTTAAGATTTCTGAACAAGCATCTTGTAAAACCAAAGTTCAAAATGCTGACTTTAGAATATTTTGCCATCCTTGAGGCCAGGGGACTGGCTAGCTTCCTGGACCTCAAGGGCGCCTACTTCATATTCTAATCAGGGCCTCTCACGAGAAAGTACCTCAGTTCGAACTGCCCTCGGGCCACTACCAGTTCAGGGCAGTGCCCTTCGGACTCACTTCTGCTCCAAGAGTTTTCACAAAATGTCTAGCTGTAGTAGTGGCCCACTTAAGAAGACAAGGGATAGCTGTGTTTCCCTACTTGGACGACTGGCTTATTGTGGGTCAGTCATCAGAGCAGGTAAAATCCCACTTGCAAATCACCCAGGAAGTCCTCACCGTTCTGGGGTTCCTGCTGAATGTTCCAAAGTCAGTTCTCGAACCAGTTCAGGTACTAACTTTTATAGGTGCAGAGCTGAACACAAAGTTAGCCAGGGCATTCCTCCTCCAAAGAGTGGACAAACTCATTGCCCCTGGCATCTTCTTTCTCCATGCAGGTCTCTCGACCAGCAAGGCACTTTCTGCAACTCCTGGGGCACATGGCTGCCTCTACAGCTGTTGTGCCAGGGCAAGATTTCAGATGAGGACATTCAGTTCCACTTGAGGTCCCTATTGGTCTCAAAGGAGGGACCCCTTACCAAATTGGTCCCAGTGACCAAGACTCTGATCCTAGCTCTCCAGTGGTGGCTGGATCGAGCAACCTGTCCTCAGGGTCCCATTCCTTCCTGTCCTCACTCCCTCATCCTCACCACGGATGCATCCCTGTTGGGTTGGGGGCTCACCTGGACGACCTTTCAACTCAGGGAGTTTGGTCCCTCAGGAATCTCTGCTTCACATCAATCTGCTGGAGCTCAGAGCTGTCTTCCTAGCTCCAGGTTTTTCAGAAACTGTCCAGAACAAAGTTGTTCAAGTCAGGACAGACAATACCACAACAGTGTGGTACATCAACAAGCAAGGGGCACTCGCTCTTCAGCCCTATGCACGAAGCAATGAAGTTGTGGTCTCTGGCCTATTCCCTGAACACCTCTCTGATAGCAGTTCACCTCCCAGGAAGGACAATGTCCCAGGACGCCTCAGCAGGATTTCTCAGGGCCATCACGAATGGGCTCTGAACCTCAAGTGCTGGGGTCACCTTTGCCAGCTGGGGCACTCCTCAGATAGATCTTTTTGCAGCCCCAGACAACCACAAACTTCCCCTGTTTTGCTGCAGGCCCCCAGTTCTGGAGTCAGTCCCCCTGGATGCCTTTCAGCTGGATTGGGAGGGAAAGTTCCTCTATGCTTTCCCTCCGTTCCCTCTACTCTTCAGGGTTTTAGTAAAAATCAGAACTCAGCCTTGCAGGGTGATTCTGATTGCTCCAGACTGGGCCAGGCAGCCTTGATACCCTCTTCTTCTGTCCCTATCATTCCACCTTCCCCTGACCTTGCCCAGGGCTCACGACCTGCTGACCTGTGCACAGGGGAGAGTGTGGTATCCGGATCTCAACTCCCTCCACCTCAAGGCTTGGTTCTTGAGGAGTTAGAGTTTGCTCATTTACACCTTTCTCAAGGTGTCTTGGATATTTTGAAGGCCTCCAGAAAGCCTTCCACTAGAGCCACTTATAATTCTAAATGGAAGAGATTCTCATTTTGTGTTCTGAGAGGCAAATCACCCCAGAATCAGCTGACCTGCCTATTTTGTTGGACTACCTGGTCCACTTAAATTCCTTAGGCCTCAAACCAGCTACCTTAAAGGTTCATTTGGCAGCTGTTTCAGTTTTTATTTCTGCAGGAAAACCAGTTTCTCTTTCTTCTCACCCTGTGTTTGCCAAATTTTTCAAAGGGTTACTTCATACTAATCCTCCCTTTCGGGAACCAACCCCTGCATGGGACTTGAATATTTGCATTGCCCAGCTAATGCAACCTCCCTTTGAGCCTCTGGATTCGGCAGATCTCAAGTTCTTAACTTGGAAAACTGTTTTTCTAGTGGCTATCACTTCTGCTAGGCGTATAATGAATTGCAAGCCTTGTCAGTGGAAGAGGATTTCATTTCTTTCCACAGAGATAAAGTGATCCTCAGGACTAACAGAAAGTTTTTACCTAAGGTGGTTTCAGATTTTCATCTTAACCAATCCATCTCTCTTCCAGTATTTTTACTGAGCACTCCTCTTCTGGTGAGAGAAGCTTGCACAGTTTGGACATAAAAGAGCCCTTAGCTATTATTTGGATCGTACTAAGGGTCACAGGTTCGAATCCTCCAGCTCTTCCTTACCTATGGAGATGTGGGTAAGGAGGCCTGCTACTAGGAGGTCGATTGCTAGGTGGATTGTCTCTTGTATCCAATTCTGTTATCAAAACTGGCAGGAGGAGCCCTCAGGTCTGAGGGCTCATTCCACCAGGGTACAGCTGCATCTCTAGCGGCTGCTAGAGATATTCCCATTTTGAAATCTGTCAGCTGCTACCTGGAAGACAGTCCACACTTCACTAAGCATTATTCCTGGACGTCCAGTCCAGGAGATGCTCGCTTTGGCACAGCTGTCCTGCAGAGCCTATTTCCTAAGTAGGTTCTGACCCTCCTCCATGGGGTACTGCTGTGTACTCTGCTAAAGGTCCTAATATAAGCAAGACTTCATGGTGTTTGAAGAAAAATTACTCACCTTAGTAATTGCTTTTCTTCTCATGGAGTCTTGCTATATTAGGACAACCCTCCCTCCTACCCCTCTCAGAATCCCTACTTGGGTATGGGGTTGGCAAATTGGTGCAATCACTGTGTCATGCCTGTTTAGCTTCTAGTCCCCCCTTCATTTCTTTCTTGGGTTAGGAACTAGATAGTTTCTGTTTTTTGTTAATTGGTAGCTGGGCCCCTCTCTGGACTTGAGTCTTTGGGCAGAGGGGGCCTTAGTAGTGATTGTCAAGGGTTATCCTAACAATAATACGTGATACTGTTTTTCTTTATTGGTGGTGTGTTTTTGTGGTTCTACTGTTAGTAGGTAGCCAATGGCTAGTGTAAGGCTTTTCCACACAGACTTGCTATGTTAGTTTAGCCTCGTAAAGAACCTGACAGTTTGGGTTCAAACAACCCAGATAGAGCTTTCAATAAGCGCCCTCGCGCTGTGGAACTCCAGATTTCTCTGGAGTTAACTGTTTCATCTCCGGGGCAGTTCAAGTGCAGTGGCTAACTGCAAAGGTCCTAATATAGCAAGACTCCATGAGAAGAAAAGCAATTACTAAGGTGAGTAATTTTTTCTTCTAGTAGCCATCACTTCTGCCAGGCGCATAAGTGAGTTGCAAGCTTTGTCAGTGGAGACTGACTTTATTTCCTTTCACAGGGATAAGATAGTCCTCAGGACTAACAGGAAGTTTTTGCCTAAGGTGGTTTCAGATTTCCACCTTAATCAATCTATTTCTCTTCCAGTGTTCTTCACTGACCATTCCTCCTCTGGTGAGGAGGCTGCACAGCTTAGATGTTAAGAGGGCCCTTAGTTACTACATAGAGCTACAAGGGTCACAGGTTTGACCCTCCAACTCTTTCTCACTTATGGTGAGGTTGGGAAAGGGAAACATGCCACTAAGAGATCCATTGCCAGGTGGATTGTCTCTTGTATCCAATTTTGCTATCAAAAACTGGGTAAGGTTCCCCCTTCAGGCCTGAGGGCTCACTCTACCAGTGGTACAGCTGCATTCCTAGCTGCGTCCAGGGACATCCCTATCTTAGAGATATGTCAAGCAGCTACTTGGAAAACAGTACATACTTTCACTAAGCATTACTCCTTGGACATTCAGGCCAGGAGGGATGCTCGATTTGGCACAGCTGTGCTTCAGAGCCTATTTCCTAAGTAGGTTCTGTCCCTCCTCCATGGAGGTACTGCTGTGTAGTCTGCAATTGTCATAATATAGCAAGACTTCATGTTGTTTGAAGAAAAAATTACTCACCTTAGTAATGTTGTTTCTTCTGATGGAGTCTTGCTATATTATGACCTCCCCCCAGCCTGCCCCTCTCAGAACTTCTACTTTAGGGATGGGGTGGGCAGTCCAGTGTTGGCACTTATTGATGCCCATCTTGTGTTTTCCACCCCTTCTTTTTGGGGTGTTTGGGTGTTGTGTTTTATTTTATCTTATCTTATTTTCTGGTCCTCTGACTTGAGTCTTTGTGTTGGGACCAGGAAAATGTGTTAATACTTAAGTAGCCAGTTGGCTAGTGTAGGTTACAGCTTCCACACAGAACCTTAGTGAGTTTTGCTCGTAAAGATCTGACAGTTTCAGTTTGAAATTATCCAGACAGAGCTTTTCTAACCGAGCTCGCGCTCTAAGTTCCATGCATGGCATGGAAGTTAACTCTTTCACCTCCGGAGCAGTTCTAAGGCTGGGACAAACTGCAATTGTCATAATGTAGCAAGACTCCATTAGAAGAAACAACATTACTAAGGTGAGTAATTTTTTCTTGTGGTACAACAGTGTATGGAAGTGTGTGGATTTCCATACACAACAATACTGACCCATGTACTATAAGAGTAAGCCATATGCATTGATGGTGCAACTGAAATGGCAGCCACGTTCGGATTTCTTGTGGGGATCTCACGGTTCAGCCTGGTTGTGCTCTGAAAATGTATTCATTCGTTTAAAATTTGATCAGTGGTAGGGTTACTGCTCATGACTCAGGTGGTGGGTGGGTGGGGGGTTGAGCACCCCAGAGGAAGCTTGTTTCCTCAGTAGAGTGCTGACAGCATTCACTGCTGCCATACTGCCACCTAGTGACTACAGGTGGCAGTGTGGACAGACTAGCTTGAAGGAAGAATGACATGGCCTTGTTCTGGATTGCAGCTATGCGCAGCATGGAGCCCCTGTTGGCAGTGTTCTTGGGGTTTGGGAGAAAGTATGTAGCAAGTCCTGGGAGCACAGCAACATGATGCCGGCACACTTGGGCCCCTGCCCTCCAGATCGGGTGAGACAGTTTCCCTGCCAGGCCCCCTGAGGGAATCCCACATGGAGCAGACTGCCCTGTGGACTCCATAAGAGCAGGTAAGTGCCAAAGAAGGAGGTGGATGGGGCTGGATGGTCTCCAGGCAAAGGTGGGCAGCTCTGGTGACCAGGGAATTAAAACAAAAGATAGCATTTCTTGACTGGGAGAGGCACACTGAGCCAGAACTTGTTTCCTGGTGCAGTACCGAGGAAGGGGTGGGGGAAGTTTCAAGTTGGTAAGAAATGCAGTAAACAAAGTGAAAAATGCAACGTACAGTGCTGAATAAAGTGACAGGTACGACGTACAATACAGAAAATCAATAGCGCAAGGTGCAACACGTATAGACGTGCAGGAATTTACAGTCACAAAAAGTGGCAAGGGTAGTGTAATAACACAGGCCATCAATCAGTGCAAGGTAACCAGTTTGCAAAAGTACAAAAATGTACTGTATTAATGGTAATAAAGGATTAAACCATCTACAATGTGGAACACATCTGCAAAACTTTATGGTATGAATGGTAATACTTCATTAGAAAATGGGTAACAGAAATCCCTCTTCCTGATTGGCTGACGGCATTTTAATGCCATACATTTATTTCCCAACACCACGCTCAAAAAAAAATAAATAAATAACCAGTCAAATCCATGTGCTCCATTTGCAGTCTTCATTTTGAAAATAGGCACCATTTTTTTGACTCCACTCCCATCTGTTTGATCGTTCCCTCCCAACCTTCCATACTCACATCCTCCCTCACTACCACCAGTAAATGCCGTATCAAACACTTTTGCCCCTAGCTTCATATTTTAATTTCACAGCTTACTAGAAGCTGTACCCTCCTAAACACTTGCTTCCTACCCGATATCTGTGCCACAAACGCAGGCATCGCTATCATGCCTGTGTCGAACCGCTTACCCAAGCATGGATACAGTACACTTGTTTACTAACTGCTTACTCACCCTTGAATGCACTCCTTTTGCAGCTATAGTGCTTGTCAGTGCCTTCTGTCAAAAAAAAAAAAGAAAAAAATATAACGGGTATTTTTAACACTTACTAGACATTATTCTTCTTTCCAGCAGCAACCTAAAAAAAAACACATAGAGCACACAGCCTTCTAACAGAGGGTCTCTATTACCAAAAAACTTTTATTTTTCAGTATTTTCAGATGCTTTGCATTTTATTGCAGATGCACACAATCCATTTTCAGGGTGAACTGTGCTGTTGATACCTGCACTGCTAGGGACTTTAAGGCCCTCTTCTTCCAGCAGCAGGCCTCACTACATCTCGGGGACAGTGTTTATCCCCCAACACCACCCACCCTAATTAGTCTTACTGCTTACTTAATTTAGTGGAACAGTATGGAGATGCAGTGAAGGCCAGGGGAAGGCAATGCACCAGCCAAAACCAGTGTGATTGGCTAGCTGCAGGAGCAGGGTAGGGAAAGATGAGCAAGTAAGAGTAGCTTAAGAGAGAACGTCTGCATATCACATGACCATGCCCTGGTCATGCGAACCGTCCCACCCCCATCACCCGGATTCTCTTGGGCTTTCTGCCACTCCATTCCCACCAGCTTTCCCCCCACGGTGGGGGCGGTGGAGAATCCCGATCTCCTGCTACAGACAGGATCCACACTGAAGGAGGCCCAAGTCCATGGTGCAGGGCCTGCCGGAGGCCAGAATTCCTTCTGCTCTGGTTGCTTTTTTTTTCTGTACTTTCTGGTCCCCAAGTCCTCGGGATGCCTTTCAACAAGGCTGCGTATGTGCATGCACACAGGTGTGCATACTGCAGCACCAGCCACTCTCCCTTCTTCCCATGAACCTGCTCAAAGTGCAGTGCCACCTGTGGAAACCCAAATGACAGTATCCTAGTGGAGCTAGCTGCCCTCCCCTCCCTGGAGGAGCAGCGTGTCCTCTGGGATGCTCAAGCTTTCTCCTGCCAACTGCCCTCCCTCCCTCCCTGGAGGGGAAGCGTGTCCTCTGGGATGCTCAAGCTTCCTCCTGCCAGCTGCCCTCCATCCCCGGAGGGGCAGGAGTGTCCTTGGGATGCTCAAGCCTCCTGCCAGCTGCCCTCCTCCCTCCCCTCCCCTGGAGGGGCAGTGTGTCCTGAGATGCCCAAGCTTCCTCCTGCCAGCTGCCCTCCATCCCGGAGGGGCAGAGGTCCTCTGGGATGCTCAAGCTTCCTCCTGTCAGCTGCCCTCCCTCCTTCCCTCCCTCCCTGAAGGGGCAGCCTGTCCTCTGGGATGCTCAAGCTTCCTCCTGCCAGCTGACCCCTGATGCCCAAGGCTCATTCCCAGACCCGGGTTGGCAGTGTCACAAACGGTAGCCCTAACATTGCACTGATGGGCCAGCTTCCAATACACGATTAAAAAAAGAAAGGTGACCACTGATTTGTCAAGTCCCTCTCCCACCGACTCAGCTCAGTGTGGGAATACACTGCCCCCCTTTTCTGTGAAGTGCCAGTTAAGTCCGTGTTTAAAGGTAGTCACAGCAATAACAGCCCATGAACCAATCCTTGGGAGTGGGAAAATAATGAAACACAAATTCTCTTCTTTATTTCTGAGGTGCAGGCACTTTCCTTGAGAATGTTCTCCAGTAGATGATTTAAATACTAAACTTTCTATACGTTGAGCTTGGCGTAGAGCAGACTTCATGTGTATCGTAGGTAATCATCAAGTTCAATATCCAGGTCTTCTCTGCACCTGCCTGCTGTCTCCCAGCACGCAAAAACAGAAACTTGTCACCAACAATACAGCATCAAACTACTGCACCGATGCAGGCCTGCTTGTACTCTCTTAAGCTCTGGCGTGTGTGCGAGTAGGGCATGGGGAATAAACAGATTATACAAGTTATTGAGTTCCACTTACTGATATTTCCATGCAGGCATTCCAGCCTTGGCACATCTGCATACCAACATATGATTTTAAAACAGAAAAGTGACTTGATTGTTGATTTCTTTCCCCTACCAACATGGCTCAGTGGGAAGACACTGTCACCCCTTTTTCTTCAAAGTGCTTTTTAGGTCTGAATTTAAAGTTAGTTACCGCTTTGAGTGATACAGCCAGCTCTGGGGATCTGTTCCACTTATGCACCAAAGCACTGGGATGGACGCAAGTCCTCACTGTGGCATAAACATGACACTGGGGTCATGCATCATACATTCTGATTCTGCATTCCCCATCCTTGCATCAAAGGGACATTTGCTCAAGTCTCAACAGAGACTCTTGGCACAAAATGGTGGGGTCTCTGTTTTGGCTTGTAAGGTAAATCCTAAATAAAGTTTTCACACTTTTGGGCCAAGACATGTCTGTGTCTGTAGTGGTGCCCAGCTTTTCCTTGTAGTGGTCCTTCCTTTGCTGTGCGCACAGTGTTTACACTGAGAAGGCTTTTGGTTTTTCTGCTTTTGTTTCTGAAAGCTGCCTCTTCAGCATGCTAACTCCAAGTGTTCAGAATGCCCACTGCCTTGAAGTTTCTGCTTGGTTTCTGGCTGAGACAATCACGATATACACTGAGGATCCCAACAGGATGAAACATATGTCTGCGCTTTGCCATTCTCCGCCTGTGCTGGATCGGGTGTAGAAACCTGATGAAAAGGCAAGATCTGTTCTGGCAAAGCCTTGCCAGCCTGACTGCATGAAGACTTGCACTAGGCTCGAGGCGATAGAGTATGTATGGGGTTTGAAAAGATGCACAGAAAACAAACAGCATCCTGTCACTGATCTGATGTACTGCTGTTCCAGATAGCTGCCTCTTCAGTATAGTAGCTCCGTGTTCTAAATGTCTGTTGGCTTGAAGTTTGAACTTGGCAGAGACAATGACTACATTACACGGAGGAGTCTCAGCAGGATGAAACACATGTCCGCTGTTTCTCGTTCTCAGTCTATACTGGATCAGAAGTGCAAGCCTAGTGAAAAGGCGATGTCTGGGCCCCTGGTGGCCCAGTGGCAGTGTGTTTCACTGCCATACAGGTGACCCAGGTTCAAAAGTGGACCCAGGGAGCCACGTTGGGGAGAGGCCAAGGTCTGGAGCAGCTGTTGTGCAGCAGTGCGTTATATTCGGGGAGTGCTGGCAGCAGGTTCTGGACCTACAGCAACATTTGTGGGAGCGTTAGGAACTTTCTCCCCCAAACAGAGCATTGTGTATGGTCAGTGCTGGAGATGGATCAACATTTTATTTATAATCAAAATGTTATTTATAAAGCACCCCTTCCTGGGGGCTCGGAGCACTGTACAATACATGAGAACACATTTAAATCAATTTAAAAACATTTCATAGCACAAATACATAGGATACTGGCCTTGCCATGGGGTGGAGTGAGGAATGGGGAAAACACAGGAGAAAATAGGCAACCTCTGGAATGTGGGCTTTGGCTTGACATAGGGAATAACCCTGTAGGGCAGGTGGCTGGTCTGGAATAAATACCAGATGTACATAAAAAAGGCGAGTTCTGTTTTGGCAAAGCCTCGTCAGCTTGATTTGCATTCCCATGTTGACTTGCACTGGGACTGAGGCTTTTGGGGTATACGTGGGGTTTAGAGAGTGGCACACATATTAAACCATCCGGTAGGTATAAAGTACAACTGGTGGAAAAGTGGGAACAGACAAAATGATAAGATACCAAGTTCAATGACAGTTTAACATGTGGTAACCATAATTATTGTATTCCAAGATTTTATTTTAATAGGAATTTTTTTCCTTTCCCTTATGCAGACATCGGGGTCCGAGGTGTCTCTTCCACCCTTGGAGTCAAGATTATTTATTCACTTAGGGCTGGCCCGGTGGCACCCAGGGTTGAGGTGCTGGATGCCACACCTTGCACTGCACCAGTGACCAGGGTTTGGGAATGGGCCTGGGTGGCCGAGGGTCAGCTGGTGGGGGGAGGCCGGGAGCTGGATCAAGCAGCTGCAAGGCAGCTCTCCTGTCCCGGGGAGGGATTCCGTTGCTCCCGCTGTAGGGCTGCTGCCAGGTGGAGGCCCGAGGGTAGTGCAGATAAAGAGTGGCTACAGTAGGGAGGGCGCTGTGATCGCTGCGTGCGTGTGCCTCCTCATGCACCCAAATGACTGCGTCAGGGAATGGGAGAAAACGGAGTTGAAAGGCTCCAAGACAGCGCCAATGAACTGACCAGAAGCTACAGACCAGCCCCGCCGCAAGGGGCCGAGCCAGCTGCCTGCCAGCTCTTAGAAAAATATCAGGCATAAATATGAATTAAAAAAAAAAAAAGATTATTTATTCAAGGCTGCCCCCATCCGTCCATGAAGATGGAATATTTTACTAGGTTATGCCACACTGGGGGAACTTTCAGATGCCTGTCCTGATCGCTGTCTCAGTCCCAGGGCCATCTGACCAGGGCAGCTCCTAGTTTTTGTGATCCTCAGTCCCACTCCACTCTGGTGCCACCATTGGTGGCTCATGACTTCTGAGCCACCAACATAGAAAACGTTTTTTTAAATAATTGGGTAGCAATTAGGGATGCTTGGAATTGGAGGATTCTGATTCAGGTTTAAGATTTAGGATTTGAGGAGTTCTGAATCCTAATCGGATTCCATTTCAAATCCTAAAGGGAGCTAAAATTCAGATTTAGGACTTGGATTTGAAATCCTAAATGCCATTGTGAAATAGGATTTAGTTTGAGATGTAGGATTTTCAGACTGTAATCAGAAAATCTAATCAGAATCTGACAAATCTGATTCTGTTCAGCGGATTCGGAGCAACCCTAGTAGCGATTGCCATGTTACAAAACTTAAGCTGAGGCTGTCCTGTGGCCCAGTGGCAGTGCACAGTGCTGACGTGCAGGGGACCCAGGTTCGGGAGCAAACTCAGGACGCTGGGTCACGAGGCAGGCCAGATTGCAGCACTTGCCACTCAGCAGTGCGCTGTGGTTGGGAGAGATGGAGATAGGGTTTGACTGTAGGTGACATACCATCAATAAGATGGATCTGGTGCAGGAGAGGGCCCAATATCCCGATGCAGAGCCTGCGAGGGGGGGGGGGTCAGTGTTATCCTTGCTGCACCAGGCCATCTTTCCCTGTTCAAGTATGGAGGGATGGACATGCAGTGCCAACCAGATGCACCATGCATGCTACCATGCGTGAGGTGTCGGCGGCCGCCATCGCTCCAGCCCCAAGTTGCACTGACTACCTGTGGCCCTGAACCTGTGCTAGGGGTCAGACCAGTGCTGAGAACCTGCAGCCCTCCCTCCAAGAGGAGGAGAGCCATCCTAACTAGGGAGAAAGCCGAGAGAAAAACCCATGACGTCTGTGTGATATCCTGTGCTCCCAAGCCCTCTCCTGGGTCCTCGTGCCCATGGATGCTGGATCCTAGTCCACACAGTGGACTGCCGTGACAGAGGACAGCTCTTCTCCAGGTGCTCCTGCCATGGAGGGGAGAACTGTGGGGGAAGTTGTGGGCTGGACCTGGGAGTACTATGATTATTGGGCTAGAGCCATGTATATCCCTAGGAACAGAGTATATTCCTGACTGACATATCCAGGAAAAAAAAATTCTATGGGGGAAAAAAAAAAGCTAGTGCAGAATGCCGCATCCCAGCTAATTGCTGGGACCTTACTCTCTGAGTATATCATGCTGATTCTGTGTACACTGCATTGGCTGCCAATCTGGTGGCACATCAGTTTCAAGCTATGTTTATTAACTTAACAAAGCCTTGCATGATTTGGGACCTGGCTACTTGAAATACTTCCTGTACAAATACTTACCTGTCTGTCCCCTTCGCTCTTCTGATGTGGACCTCGTCAGAGTTCCTCCCTCCCTCCCGGTTGAAATCGGGACTTTGGGGTTGCCACCCCATTGCTTTGCAGCTCTCTTCCACCAGATGTTCTCAGAGCCTTGTGAGAGTTTTTAAAGTAAAAATGTATTTATTTAATTTAGTGTTTAGGTCCATCTGAAGCTTTCCTAATTAGCTGTAATTTATGATCTAATTTAAAGTTATTTTCCAGTATTCTGTAAATTTACTGTGATGATCTGATTTTTGATTTGCTGTGTTGTGCCCACTGCTTCATGGAATGGATGCCTTACATATAAATTAACTTACCTGTGCTAGTTTGCTTTCGCTACTGGTGCATGAGGCTGCCATGATGTAGGAACTCAGTGTCTTGTAACTCTGTTGTTAGTTAGCTGTAACTTCAGAACTCTCTGATAATAAGCAATGATCTAGAAACTTACCAGAAATAAGGCTACGAAAGCCTGGTGTTTACATTTATTTATGTATTTTCACCAAGAAGGCGCACTGAGCAGCACAGCTTGTTTCCAGGTGCGTCCTGGGGGAGAGGGGAACGGAGAGTAACCTAGCAATTGCAGCAAAGTAACAAGTGTAACAAAAACATAACAGAGAATAAAATAGTTGCAGCATTATATAATTGCTGAACATTTCTGGCTATCAAGCAATTACAGCAATGTCATCAAATGTAAACAAAAACATAACAGAGGATAAACAGTTACAGTATTACAGCATTGTTCAACATATCAGACTACAGTGTTACACATTGAAAGTGCAGCTTGTAAGGGGGCTGGGGAATGGATTAGCCAAGATACAGCTGAGTAGGATTGGGAGAGAAGTGCGCTCTGTAGACACAGAGGCAACATGGGAGCTACATCTGGTAGCGAACTACTGGAGTGCAGAAAAGGACAGAGGTGGGGTTAGAGAGGGGCCAGGCAGGAGTGAGTGGGAATGCCTAGGTGGGGCAAGGCAGCTGCAAAGATGAGGATAAGAGAGTAGCGAGAGGTAAGGAGGGGGGCATAGGGTGGGAGGGGAAACATGAATTGGGGGCAATTTAAGAGCACCTGCAAGTAGGGGCAAAGAAGTTACCTAAGAGGGAGGAGAGGGCAGGAGGGGAGTTGGTGTGGCGGATGGGCGGGAAAAGGGAATTCCGCAGTTTAGGGAAACTGAGAAAATGCAGTCTTGATAGCAGAGAAGGACCTAGGAGGGATAGCCATGGTCTGAGTGTCATAGCTTTGAAGGGGGTGGGTTGGAGTGATAGACAGGAGGAGAGGTAGGAGGGGAGAGAGCCAAATCAGAATTTAGCTATGAAGTTGGTGCAGTGGGAGTGGCACCTGTCATCAAGATAGGGGAAAGTAGGGGAAAGAGAGAGATTGGTAGTGAGCACAGTGGTGGATCCGAGGAGGACATTTAAGGGCGAAGCAACAGAAGGAATGGAACAAAGTGTCCAGTCTGGCTAGGGAAGTTTTGGGAACGGCACTGTAGACTACATCACCATCCAGGAAGGGTACTGTTGTCCTTAGTGCGCAGTTTAAATGATTCATTGTCAAGCATTTAAACTAGTCGAGGGGGGGAGGAAGCAGGGAGAATCAAACTGCCCACCCCCACAGGTTAATGTAGTTGGCAGGGAGGACCCTAAGGTTGGGAAATCGCCAGTGGTAACTAAACTAGGAAAAGGCAGAATGGTGGCAGAAAGGGGATTAAAGGTTGAGGGGGGCAGTGAGGGAAGGCATGAAGATAAAAGGGGGGATGACAGGAGGGGAAGTAACGAAATATGGAAGGCCATGTGTGTGAATGCTCGCAGTCTGGGAAATAAACTTCCGGATCTGGTGGCCTTGATGGCAGAGGCTGACCTGGATATTGTCACTATTACTGAGACGTGGTATAATGGGAACCATGACTGGGATGTAGCTATACAGGGTTATTTATACTCTATGCAGGAAAGACAGGGAGGGTAAAAAGGGAGATGGGGTAGCTCTTTACATCAGGGAGGGTATAAAAGCAACTAAGGTACAGGGATTGCAGGGGGAGGTGGAGACCCTGTGGGTTACCCTTGAGACAGGCAGTGGCACCAGTATTCGCATGGGCATGAAATACAGACCTCCAGCACAAGGAGAAGAGTTGGACAAGGTTCTAGTGGAAACCATCCATAAGATGGCAACTAAAGGGGAAGTGCTACTGGTAGGTGACTTCAATCTGCCAAATGTTGATTGGAGCATACCAGCCACAGCCTCAACCAGGAGCAGGGACATACTGGACTCCCTGCAGGGGGCATGCCTCAGGTAGCTAGTGCTAGAAGCCACCCATGAGGGTGTGATTTTGGACCTGGTACTTACCAGCAGGGACAGAATTGTAGATGTCGTGGTCGGTGGACACCTGGGATCCAGTGATCATACGAACATAAGAAATTTGCCAGCAGAAACAGGCCTCACGGTCTATCAAGTCTGATCGTATGCGCAGCCAGCACCCTATAATGCAGCTGCCCTTCCCCCAACCCCCTGCACAGTGTGATTCAATATGAGTACAGTGGCAGAGGCAAACCACAAAAAAGAGAGGGTACTGGACTTCAGGAGATCAGGCTTTGCAAAGTTGGGGGTATGTCTCAGGAAAACCCGGGAGGGAGGGAGGACGGGGGTTGAGGAACAGTGGGCTCATCTAAGAGAGCCATAATGGAAGCAACAAACCTTTGCATTAGGCAACTAAACAAAAGGCAGTTCGGGAAAGCTGCTCAGGGAGTCAGAGGGCCAGCCAGGGGAGAAGGCTGAGCAACCCCAGGACCGCTCGCCTTCTCTGGGAGGGAGGGGCTGTAGCTGATCGCTTGGTCAATTCCCAGACGGAGTCTTGCTATAGCAAGGCCCAGCTGAGTTGTTGGGAAACCGCGATGGATGTCGGCAGCAATGCCTTGATGTCTAGGGTGCATGCCATGCGAGAGAAAAGGAGAAAACAGGTCTCCAGGCACCTGGTAGATGGAGCACCTGGTGCAGACCCCGAAGCTCCCGTCTGCCTGCTCCAAGAAGCTGACCCAACGCAGACAAGAAGCTTGGGGCGTATGGGCCTCACCTCGTCCCTGCTTGAAGGGCAGATCCATGACTACATGGGGGTCAAGCGCGGATGCAGGTAAGGCAAAGGAAGCAGGTGCAGACACCGCAGGCATCCCCAGAAGGTGCTGTGCTTAGGGATCAGAGGGTGGAAAAAATAGAAAGTTAAAAAAAAAAAGCAAAGGCAAGAGAAAAAGAAAACCATTATGGTTCTCAAAGGAAGTGGCCAGGAAGGTAGGTGCAAAAAAGTTGGCTTTCAGGAAGTACAAGGAAACACAGAAGGAGGGTGACTGGGTAGTGTATCTGGATAAGCAGAGGGAGACAAGGAAAGCAGTCAGGTGTGCAAAGGCACAAACAGAGGGAAAAACAGCCCAGGCAGTAAAGAAAGAGGACAAGGCTTTTTATAGGTACATTAGTGAAAGGAGAAGGACAAGGGGTGGGATTGTAAGTATAAAGGGGGAAGAAGGGGAGTATGCAGATGGGGACTTGGAAAAAGCAAGAATCCTGAACAAATAGTTTTGTTCAGTATTCACAGAAGAGGGGGAAGGTGAGGGACCACAATTAAGTGACAGGAGCAGTAAGGAGAGGGAGGTGGACACCAGTCCGTTTATGGAGGAAAGAGTTCTAAAGGAACTTGAAAAACTGAAAGTGGACAAGGCAATGGGACCAGACGGGATGCATCCTAGACTAGTAAAGCAGCTTAGGGAGGTGCTGGCAGCACCACTGGCAGCCCTGTTCAGTGAATTGCTGGAAACGGGAGTGGTTCCAGGGGATTGGAGGAGAACAGATGTCCCTCTACACAAAAGTGGGAACAGGGAGGAGGCTGGAAACTACAGACCAGTCAGCCTGACCTCAATGGTAGGGAAAATAATGGAATCACTGCTGAAATAAAGGATTGTGGAACATCTTGAATCCAGCGGAGCACAGGATCAGAGGCAGCATGGATTCACAGCAGGAAGGTCAAGTCGAACAAATTTGGTAGATTTCTTTGGGTGACCAGGGAAGTGGATCGGGGGGAGTGGTGGATGTGGCCTGCCTGGATTTTAGCAAGGCCTTCAACACCGTTCCACATAAGAGGCTTGTATGTAAACAATCTAGGCAATCTGGGAATGGGTCCCAATGTGGTAAACTGGATTAGAAATTGATTGAGAGATAGAAAACAGAGGGTGGTGGTAAATGGAGCTCAATCCGAGGAAAGGAGGGTGACCAGCAGGGTGCCACATGTATCCGTTCTGGGGCCAGTCCTATTTAATGTCTTCATAAGTGGCATTGCAAAGGGTCTGGAAGGAAAGGTATGCCTCTTTGCAAATGACACTAAGATCTGCAACAGGGTAGACACTCCGGGAGGGGTGGAAAAAATGAGGAACCTAGGTAAACTAGAGGAATGGTCAAGAATGTGGCAGCTAAGATTTAATGAAAAGGAGTGCAAAATCATGCTTCTAACCCCAGGAATCCACTAATATTATTACTCTTTGCAGTGCCAGCACTGCCCAGAGCCAAATAGAATACTATGCTAATTATGGAATGTTTAGCTCATGTATTCATTTTCAAACTGCCCTATTCTAACTGCCTGAATTCTACCTCAGATTTTCTGTCTCCGCTGCAAAGTTCAGACGCCCTGGAGATCTCGCTCTATCAAGATCTTCTACATTGTGCATAAGATCAAAAAAAGCAGGGGAGGCTTAAGAGAAGATTTGAAGAGGGGTCCCTGGGCTCTGACCAGTCCACCCCCTCAAAAAATGTGGCAATTCCTTCTAGAGCCTCCAAATCCTCCCCTATATGGGTGAGGGCTTTAGTAAGAGAGGCAGTCAGCTGTCTGACTCTCCAGTGCCTGCCAAAAAACTAAGAAAAAGTAAGCACACTGACACCCTTGTTGAAATGCCTCGGGGTTCCTCAGGTGCCCACACATACTCCCTCTCTGCTGCTACTCCTCTTGTGCCTGTTCCCACAATGGGTGGTGGTGGTGATGATGAGGAGGAGGAGGAAGGAATAGAGCCTGCGGTGTCACCGGAGCAAGACTTTGGTTCCCCCCAGGCCCTCAGAGGATTTTTCCTCTGATTTTTCTTTCATTAAGAAAATGGTGGAAACACTGGACCTCCAGACAATTGAGGAAGTGAAAAATACCACGAACAGCTTAATCTGGTTCAATTTCACTTCCTTACCATCTGTATCCCCTTTCGGTCACCCCTGAAAAAGGGACTTCTAGGCCCAGTGGGCTTACCGGGTCAACAGAACTAAAAAATAACAACAAAAACAAGTGCAGGATGAAGAAGAGGGTTAATATATGGAACTAATGGGGCTAACACGCTCAAAACGACTTCTCCTTCCTCTCTACAAATTTTTCAGAAAAGACATTCTGGAAATTTTAAAAGCTTCTCAAACTGTCACACCTATTGACACCAAAACCCCCTTGTCTTCTCATCCACCTGAAAAAGACTCCAGAATGGTGGACAGTATGGCTAAGGGGGTACCTCTCAGCATCCCTTGCTATCAGGCAAGCCACTTACCAGGCGTATGCTGCCCTTTACCAAAAGGCTTTATGGCAGTCTGTGGTGGATAATGCAGAGGCAAATCCCTTCCTCGCTGTTTTGGAGTTACTAGAGATAGCCAGTTTGGGTTTGGAGGCTTCCAAATACCAATTCCAGATGGCAGCAGACACAAATGACACTGCTGCTAGATGGATGGCTCGTACTATAGTTATGATAAGGTTCACCTGGCTGAGGGCTACCAACCTTACACAGGACACTCAAAACAAAGCAATGGATTTCCCAGTTGAGAGCCATTCCTTTTTTGGTGCACAAACTGAAGCCTACATGAAGAAAGTAGACAAATACAAGGCTACTTTCAGAAGTAATTCCACCAGGGACAAACCTTCTCCTTCCATTTCTTATTCTAGGGGAGGCAGGGGCAGGTCTACTTTTAGAAGACCTTTCTTTCAGGTGCAAGCTGCTTCTCAGATACAGTACCAACCCCAGCAGACAGGTTTTTATAGGGTCAGGGGCAGAAGAGGCTCCTGCAGAGGGTCTCATTCTACCCAACCTCAACAACAACAAAAGCAGAACCCCTGACTCTTCCCCTCAGGCTTCCTCTCCACATCCAGTACGGGGCAGACTTTCCCACTATTTCCAGGACTGGTCAAAAATCATATCAGACAGGTGGGTCCTGGAAATAGTGGGTCAGGGTCTCTCCCTTTGTTTCAAGTCCCTTCCCCCTCCAAGGGTCAAACGTTTTGCATCAGTTCCTCCCTCACAAAGAAAACTGCTGGAGCAGGAAGTAAAAAACTTATTACTGGCAAAAGCAGTGAGGCCTGTCCCACACAATCAAAGAGGGCAAGGGTTCTACTCCAGGTATTTCCTAACAACAAAAAGACTGGAGAGTGTCGGCCTATACTAGACCTCAGACATCTAAACAAGTACTTGGTGAAACCCAAGTTCAAAATGGTCACAATGGCAATAATCCTGCCAACACTACAAAAAGGGGACTGGCTAGCCTCTTTGGATTTAAAAGATGCATATTTTCATATCCCTGTCAGAGAATCACACAGAAGATATCTCAGGTTCACTCTCCCCTCAGGCCACTACCAGTTCTCAACACTTCCTTTCGGCCTTACCTCTGCACCAAGGGTGTTCACAAAGTGCATAGCAGTAGTAGTGGCACATCTCAGAAAGCTGAGTGCCACAGTTTTCCCATATCTGGACGGCTAGCTGATTGTAGGAAGATCCCAACAACAAGCGTCAGAACACTTATTACTAGCTCAAGGTGTTCTCTCCTCCCTGGGGTTTCTTCTAAATGCCAAGAAGGCAGTTCTCACCCCAGTCCAAGTATTGCAGTTCATATGGGCAGAACTCAGTACAATTCTGGGAAAGGCTTTTCTACCCTTTGAAAGGGTACAGGCTATCCAGCTTCTAGCAAGTTCATTCATCCTGGGCAGGCCAAAACCAGCAACTCAGTTTCTACAGCTGTTAGGCCACATGGCTTCAGCAACAAGCACAGTCATGGGTGCCAGATTCCAAATGAGGGACATTCAGTTTCACCTCGGGGCCCATTGGTCCCAGAGGCGAGATCCACTTTCAAAACTAGTCCCTGTAACAAAAACTCTTCTACAAGCCCTCCAGTGGTGGAGGGATCCAGACAACCTAAGGGAGGGGGTGCCTTTCCAGAAGGAGCCCCCCTCCTTAGTGCTCACAACAGATGCCTCCCTTCTAGGATGGGGTGCCCACCTAGGGGACCCCATCAGTTCACAGCTCCTGGAACAGTGCAGAGTCCCTCCTGCACCTAAATCTCTTAGAGTTAGGAGCAGTTTATTTAGCCTTTCAGGCCTTCACTCATCTTATAAAGGGAAAAGTGGTTCAGATCAGAACAGACAATACCACCACAATGTGCTATATCAACAAACGAGGGACAAGATCCATTCCATTGTGCACAGAAGCAATGAAAATATGGAGCCTGACTTATTCCCTAAATGCCTCCATACAAGCAATTCATCTGCCAGGAAAGGACAATACCCTGGCAGATGCTTTGAACAGGATAAACCAGGCCCATCACGAATGGGCACTGAACAGCCAAGTAGTGCAGGTCCTATTCAGGCGATGGGGTACCCCAGAAATGGATCTTTTTGCTTCCCACCAGGATCACCATTTACCCCTTTATTGCTGCAGGGCTTCAGTGAAAGGGACAGTTCCTGTGGATGCCCTGATTCTCGATTGGACAGGCAAATACTTTTATGCCTTCCCTCCTTTTCCTCTGATTCTCAGAGTACTCATCAAGCTGGGGTCACAGCCAGTCTTGATGATTCTGATAGCCCCAGACTGGCCGAGACAGCCATGGTACTCCCTGTTGCTCTCAGTGTCGGTGAGCAAACCGATCTACCTCCATCAGAGGTACACTGTACTGACTTCCTTTCAGGGTAGGGTGGTGTATCCCAATCTCAGGTCTCTCAGACTCAAAGCTTGGCTCTTGAGGACTTAGAGTATTCAGATTCCCAATACTCCCAAGCAGTTTTAGAAGTCCTTAAGAGTTACAGAAAACCTTCTACTAAGAAAACTTATGCTTCAAAATGGAAAAGATTTTCTATTTGGTGTACAGACAAGGCCATAATCCCAGCACAGGCTGGCATTCCAACCCTCCTAGATTATTTGTCTTATCTGCATTCCTTGGGATTGCAGCACGTGGCTCTGAAGGTTCATCTGGCTTCACTTTCAGCTTATCTCTCTGTAGGAAAGGAGGTATCCCTAGCTTCGAATCCCATATTTAAAAGTTTCTTTAAGGGCCTTTTACATCTGTTTCCCCCTCATAGGGAACCAGTGCCAGCTTGAGCCCTCAACATTTGTATTGCCCAGCATATGCTTCTGCCATTTGAACCCTTAGCTTCTGCAGAGCTCACATTTCTTACCTGGAAGGTAGTTTTCCTAGTGGCAATTACCTCTGCTAGGAGGATAAGTGTGTTATAAGCCCTACGTGTGGAGAAGAGCTATATTTCTTTCCACAATGAAAAGGTAGTGTTGAGAACTAATAGAAGGTTCCTTCCCAAAGTAGTTTCTGACTTTCATTTATTTATTTGTAAAATCAAAACCAGTCCATTACCCTACCAGTATTTTTTACACCATACGCTAGCTCTAGTGAGCGTAGGCTGCACAGTTTGGATGTGAAGAGAGCATTGAGCTATTATATAGCCAGTACCAAGGACCACAGGCAGGACAGGCAACAACTGTTCCTTGCCTATGGGGAAGTAGGTAAGGGGTCTCCTGCTTCAAAGAGGACTATATTTCTATGGATAGTCTAGTGTATTCAGTTCTACTATTCAAAGGTGGGCAAGGTCCCTCCTTCAGGTCTTCGGGCCCATTCCACAAGGGGCACAGCTGCCATCATTGCAGCTGCCAGAGAGGTACCTCTGTTGGAGATTTGTAAAGCAGCTACCTGGAGGTCAGTCCACACCTTTACTAAACACTACAACCTGGATACTCAGGCCAGGAGTGATGCCACCTTTGGAAAGGCTGTTTTGCAGAGTATTTTTCCTAAATAGATTCTGCCCACCTCCTAGTGGTACTGCTACATAGTCTGCAAAGAGTAATAATATTAGTGGATTCCTGGGGTTAGAAGAAAAAAATTACTCACCTGTAGTAATCTTGTTTCTTCCCAGGGATCCACTAATATTATTACTCCCGGCCCCTGGTCCTCCCCTTAGAATCACAGAAAAATACTCTATACAGCCGAGATGCTTCTCAATATGAAGGGCAGCTCACCGACTGGCACATGTAGGTAATACTTAGCTGGTAGGTTCTTTTCTAAGGGTATATCTGGCTCAGAAAAGAGGACTCATCCTATTACTGTGTTTTTGTTGGCCCTTTCTTGGCCTATTACTTCTTTTTACATGGCCCTGTTGGGTATTAGTATTCTAAATTGTTGATTGTTTTATACATATATATATATATATATATATATATATATATATATATATATATGTAGACTTGCCTGCCCCTGTTGGAAGCTGAGAAACTTGCTATACTGCAGAGAACAAACTCGAATGCATTTGAGGAACTGGGAACTTGGTAAAACATAATATTGTAGGGGACTAGGAAGGTCTGAGCAAGCTACACTTTCTACAGAAAGTTTCATTATTTTCTTATTGGCATTAAGAACTGCAGGATTCCATTAAAGTGTAGTAATTTTATAACCAGAGGGATTGAAATACAACTGAAGTTACTTGATTTCTGTGCTAGACACATAGGATTTGGAAGGATATTTGTGCAATATTTTAGAAGTGTCCTGCTGGCTGAACAGTGAGTTCGTTTTTATCCCTGGACTCAGTAGAGTGGTTTGTGTAGGAGCAGTGGTCTAGTACATTGTGGTGTTGGTTGACTTACTATAAAGGGCAGTACTCACCAGAGTGGTGGAACAGTGGTGTATTTGATTGTTTCTAACAGTCACAGTGGTTGTGACCTACCCACCCACCCTTTCCCTCACCCGCCCACCCCAGGCATGGCATTTCCTTTATAGCCAAGGTTCTGATATCACTTCCTCAACAGGTCTTGGAGCAGAACTGTCATATTCTTAATTACCAGCACAGTGCATAAAGGGTAAGTACACACACACAAAAAAAAGAATTATATATTACTCATTGTATATTATAAGGAAGAGGGACATGTGGGGAGTGGTGCAATGCACTGGCTGTGGGGCAGCAATTTTCCGGGAGACATTCTGGAACCTGCGTTGCTGCCCTATTTGCAGGCAACTATTAGCTCTGAGGGAGGAGGTTGCCCACCTCCAGGCTGAACTGGCAAGGACTGAGGAGGCCTCCCCCCCCAAGAGCATCAGTTCCACAACCACTGCCTCAGAGGTTGCCATGTGTGAAGAGCAGATGGACCACAGTAGGTTCTGGGAGGGTGAGGGTGGTGGAACAGAGGCGTAGCCCCTGAGTTGCACCTCTACACAAATCATATGTCAGTCTGGCAAATCAAGGTTCCTCTATGATGACACCCTCACTGGAGACCAAGAAGAATGCTGGGGACATCCACAAGGGAGACCCACAAAAGAGTGGCAAGGGACACCACAGGGGAAAGAAACAGCTTCTGATAGGGGTGTAGACCTGGGGAAGGGAGAGGAGAGGGAAGTAAGGTGCCTGCCTGGTGCCATGGCTTGGAGGGACAGGAAGCAAATCCTCAGGATTGCAGAAGCAGCATCACAGGAGAGGAAACTAGATATCATTGTCCACCTCGGGACAAATGACCTAGCTAGGCATGAGATCAGTGCAGTGCAGGATGAATTTGTGGAGTTGGGGAGGGGCCTCAGACAGGTAGCAAGCACTGTAACCTTCTCAGAGGTGCTGCCAGTCTGTGGCAAGGGTGAGGCTAGGGTACTGCACACCATGCAGTTTAATGAATGGTTGCAAAACTGGTGCAGAGCACAGGGCTTTGGCTTCATTGGGGACTGGGGGTCCACCTGGAGAGATGAAGGTCTATACTGGCATGATGGTCTGCATCTGTCAGGAAGGAAACATGCTCTCTAGGTGACAGGTTTAAAGGCTTCCTTGGCAAGCTTTTAAACTAGCCAAGAGGGAGGTGCTGATGGAACTGGAAAGTTCAAGCCTCCCCACAAAACATGGCAGGTAGTAGGGTAAACACTGAGGTACAGAGCTTGACAGAGGGCAGGACAGGGGTAAATGGAAGATTGACAAGGGCAAGTAAAAGAGCAGGGATGGGTGAAAAGGATAAAGCCAACATTAAATGGAGGCAATGAGTACCAATGCCGTAGTCTTGAAACAAGCTTCAGAGCTAGTAGCCCTGATGGAAGAGGAACACTTGGATATTGTGTCAGTCACAGAAACATGGTACAGGAGAACCATGACTGGGATGTCAACATATACCAGGGTACAGGAGTCTACAGAAGGGACAGGAGGTAAAAAGAGGAGGTGGAGTAGCTCTCTACATAGGAAGGGATCAAGCTGCAGAACTAAAAAGTAAAGGGGGAGGACAAGAGGAACTCTGGGTCACCTTGGAGACCGGGAATGGCATCACAATCCGCACAGGGGTTGTATACAGACCCCCATCTCAAGGGGAGGAAATGGACAAGAAAATGATAGAGGCCATTCTCAAAATGGCTGAAAAAGGAGATACCGTTGATGGGGACCTGAATATGCCAGATGTTAACTGGGCAACGTGGACTGCAGCCACATCCAAGAGCAGGATCATTCTCGATCGCTACAGGGGAGCATGCCTTAGACAGCTAGTGGTGGAACCCACTCGGGAGGAGCAATATTAGACCTGGTACTCTCAAATGGAGAGAGGATCCCGAACTTAGAAGTCAGTAGACATCTGGGAACAAGTGACCACTGCACAGTGTGCTTCACAATAAACACAACCATAGAGACAAGCCATTTCAAAGACAAGGATACTGGACTTTAGAAGGCTGACTTTGACAAAATGGGTGAATACCTGAGGAATGCATTAGCAAATGGCCAGAAAGGAGGGTGGAAGAACAATGGAGAAAAATCAAAACTGCCATCATGGAGGCAACAAGCCTTTGTGTGAAACAAATAAAGAAAACAAAGCGGAATAAAAAAACACTATGGCTCTCAAAAGAGGTGTCAGGGAACATTACGGGGAAAAAGGCTGCATTCAAAAAGTATAAGGAATCACAGACAGAGCACGACAGGGAATTGTATCAATTAAAGCAGAAAGAAGTGGGGAAGGCAGTCAGAAAAGCAAAGGCCCAAACTGAGGAAAAGATAGCCAACTCAGTTAAGAAGGGGGATAAAACCTTTTATAGGTACATTAGGGAGCATAGAAAGGTTAAGGGAGGGATAGTGAAGATTAATAAAGGAGAGGGGAGGTGGGCAGAGGGAGACAGTGAAAAGGCAGAGATACTGAATGAATACTTTTGCTCAGTATTCACAAAAGAGGAAGAGGAGGAGCTACCTAAACCAAACAGTAGAAGCGCTCTGGATAGTGGGGTTGACACCAGTCCATTTACAGAAGAAAGAGTACTGAAAGAACTCCTAAAACTCAAGGTGGACAAAGCAATGGGGCCTGTGAGTTCACTAGAATCCTAAAAGAGCTAAGGAGGACCTAGTGACACGACTAACCACACTTTTAACAAATCATGGGAAGATGGGGTGGTACCTGAGGACTGGAGGAGGGCAGATGTGATTCCCTTCACAAAGTGGGAGCAAGGCAGAAGCAGGAAACTACAGACCTGATAGTTTAACCTCAGTGGTGGGGAAAATGATGGAATCACTTCTGAAAGAAAGAATTGTTGAGTACCTAGAGGCTAGCGGGGCACAGGACCCAAAGCAGGATGGATTCACAGCAGGAAGGTCATGTCAGGCAGATCTAATCGATTTCTTTGACTGGGTGACCAAAGTAATAGACCAGGGAGGGGCTGTGGATATGGCCTACCTAGACTTTAGCAAGGCATTTGACACAGTCCCGCACAAAAGATTAATAATCAAGTTAGCCAGCCTGGGAGTGAGTCCCAGGGTGGTAGCCGGGGTAGCAAACTGACTGCACAGCTGGACACAGAAGGTAATAGTGAATGGAATACGTTCTGAAGAATGGGGAGTTACTAGTGGAGTACCTCAGGGCTCAGTACTGGGTCCAGTCCTCTTTAACGTCTTTATAGGTGACATTGCAGAGGGTCTGGAAGGAAAGGTATGCCTCTTTGCGGATGACACAAGATCTGTAACAGAGTTGATACACAAGGGGGTAGAAAGGATGAGAAGGGACTTGGCAAGGTTGGAGGAATGGTCAGACATATGGCAACTTAGATTCAATGCAAAGAGTGCAGTAATGCACCTGGGAAATAAAAATCAGGAGAAGAGTACACAATAGCAGGGGAGGTACTAACGACAACAATAATGGAAAGGGATCTGAGTGTAGTCATATCAGATGACCTAAAGGTGGGTAAGCAATGTGAGAAGTCAGTAAGGAGAGCCAGGGGATACTGGGATGCATAGGAGGGACATCCTGCGGTGAAAAGGGAAGTGGTTATCCCTCTCTACAGACAGGTGGTGTGACACCATCTGGAGTACTACGTGCAGTTTGGAGACCTCATCTACACAAGGACATAGACAGGATGGGAAGCAGTCAGAGGGAGGGCAACTAAAATGGTGCAGGGTCTACATCAGAAACCATATGAAGAGACTGAGAGAGAGCTTAATATGTATACCCTTGATGAAAGGGGACATGATAGAAACCTTAAGTACCTCAAGGAATCAACAAAGTCCAGGAGGTAGCATCTTTCAAAAAGAGATGTGTAGAAACGAGGGGCACAATTTAAAGTTGAGGGGACAGCTCAGGGTAATGTGAAATTCTTTTCACGGAGAGAGTGGTAGACACATGGAACCGCCTTCCTGGAGAGGTTGTGGGGTTTAAAACAGTGGGGGAATTCAAACATGCATGGGACAGACATAAGGCAATTATAGTGGGGGGTTGCAGGAAGTAGGCTGTTGGTTAACTAGAATCTACAGCTTATCCAATAGGTAGGGAAATGGGCAGACTGGGTGGGCCAAGTGGTCCTTATCTGCCGTCACAGTCTATGTTTCTATGTATACATATATATAATGGCCTCTCTGCAGGCTTCACAGAAATCTGAGGTAGAATGCAGGCAGTTAGAATAGGGCAGTTTGAAAATGAATGCACAAGCAAAACATTCCATAATTAGCATAGCATTCTATTTGGCTCCAGGGCAGTGCTGGCTTAAAGGAGCACTACGAAGAGTAATAATATTAGTGGCTCCCTGGGAAGAAACAAGATTACAACAGGTGAGTAATTTTTTCATTTGGGGCACAGGAACCTAGGAGAGGCTTACATGATTTTTTTGGGGGGGGGGTGATACTGACAGCCACCAAACAGAAAAGGGATCTGGGGATAATCATATCAGATGATCTAAAGGTGGCCAAACAATCTGCGAAAGCTGTGGGGAGAGCCAGTGAGGTACTGGGGGTGCATAGAGAGATGTATCACCAGCAGAAGAAAAGCGGTGGTGATGCCACTGTACAAATCATTGATGAGACCTCATCTGGAGTACTGTGTCCAGTTCTGGATGCCGCATCTCCATAAGGACATAGACAGGGTAGAGACAGTTCAGAGAAGGGCAACAAAAATGATGCAGGGTCTGCGCCAAAAGTCATATGAGGAGAGACTGGAGGATCTCAATATGTATACCGGGGGGAGGGAGGGGAGGGTTTGATTGAGACCTTCAAATGTATCAAGGGCATAAATAAACAAGAAATGTTCTAAAACAAGGGGAGATGACATGAGACTGGAAGGGGGTAGACTAAGGGGTAACGTGAGGAAGTATTTCTTCTCAGAAAGGATGGTGGATGCATGGAACAGTCTCCCAGTGGAGGTGGCCGAAGCTGGCTTAGTAAGGGAATTCAAAAATACATGGGATAGGCATAGGGGAACCCTAGCGATAGGAAAGAGAATAAAGCCGGGGATCAAGTATGGTCTGTGGTTTTTGCAGCAGGTAGGGAAAATGGCAGACTGGGTGGGCCTAGCAGTCCTTATCTGCCATCAATTTATATGTTCTCAAAAACTGGGAGGATCATTTTCTGGGCCAGGGCACATAGAAACATAGACGCTGATGGCAGATAAGGACCGCAAGGCCCATCCAGGCTGCCCATTTTTTCTACCTTATGAATGTGCCATAGGCCTTTACTGTGTCAATGGCTTATCTCTTCATACTCATCTGTATTGCTCCCTTATGCCTATCCCATGCCTGTTTGAAGCCCTGCACTGTATTCATATCCACCACTTCCTGAGGTAGGATGTTCCATGCATCCACCACCCTTTCTGTGAAAAAGAACTTCCTCACATTACCCCTTAAACGGCCTCCCTCTAATCTCATGCTGTGTCCTCCTGTCTTGCTATTTTTCTTATATTGAAACATGTTAGACTCTTTCACCTTGTTAATGCCCTTAAGATGTTTGAATGATGAGCACGTCGGGCAGGCAGTGGGATACATCCACGGTTTCTGTACAGGGCACCTAGCTTGGGGTGCAGCTTTATGAGGATGGCTTGTATGTGTCCAAAAAAGTCAAGGTGTTGGTCAAGCCAAACCCGAGATACCTAAAGGAGGTGGTATCCTCCAGTGTAATACCATCAAGAGTATGGAAAGGGGAGGGAGGGGAGCCAAGAGAGTCTCTGCCTTGTACCAGAGGTCATGGAGATCGTCTTCTTGGCATTCAAGAACAATTGATGTGAGCGTAACCAGAGTTGAACCTTGTCAAAGTCATGCTAAAGTCTGGATGCTACATCTAAGGGGAAGGGGCCAGAGGTATATAGGACAGTGTCATCTGCATATATGTGGATACAGGTGGAGGAGCAGACAGCAGGAAGGTCATTTAGGAAGACAGAGAAAAGGAGGAGACCAAGTACAGATCCCTGAGGGACTCCGATATTTATGGGCAGGGGTGAGATAGAGTCAGCAGTCCAAACAAATTGTGTCCTTCCCATGAGGTAGGCACGGAACCAGTTTGTGGCAGTGTCTAAGAGCCCAGCTGCAAGCTTGGCAAGAAAGAGGGCGGTGGGAGACAGTTTTGAAAGCCTTAGCGATGTCAACAAAGATGGCAGAGGTGATGAGGCCATGGTCCATCCTGGTAAGGACAGAGTCAGTGAACCTGAGGAGGGAGGTAGTAGTGGAGTGTTGCTTCCGGAAACCAGACAGGAAAGGGGTGAAGAAGCAGGAGGAGTCTAGGTAGGAGGAGAGCTGGGATAGTACCTCGTTTTCCTGGAGCTTGGCAAGGATTGGGAGAAGAGATAAAGGTATGGAAATTAACATAATAAATAAGATATAGCAGTAAATCTATGTGTAAGTAATAAGCCATGACGAGGTGTGCATTATAGAATTTTAATGCATGCCCCAGGGGTGTAGTAAGGCACAAATCTGAAGGCCGAGTATCCTTATGCCCCTGGGAAGTGCATTAAAATCCCATGTTGCACGCCTTGGAGGGGAGGAGCTTACTGCATTGATAAAATGACTCTCAGTAATTTTTTGGGGGAGGAAAATAAGATTTGGCACCTGACTGTGCATTTATAGAGATTTAATGCATGGTCAGGTGACGTCTGTCAGCCAATGAATGACATTTCTAGAATTTCTTTCTTGCAGTTAAATACATATACAAATATATATATATAATATATATATATTTTCTTTTTTTTTTTTTTTTACAGAAAAACAGTAATAACCTAACCTCTTAGAAGTCTACATTCCTTACCAACTTGGAGCTGTTGGTGTTGGGAGTCCAGTTTTACTACAAACAGAAACATTGTTACTAGTCTGAACTGGAGTTATACTGGGATATATTTTACTTCTGTGCAGCAGATGTATGAGGAGGGGCCTGGTATGCATTGAAAATATGAACACCACTGCAGCAGTTGACTGAGAAGCTGAGATAACAGCCTAGTCAGGATCAAGAAGTCCCTCCTCCCACTGAAGACGACATAAGCCAAGCGCCTCATTTGCAGACTGGTCTGGGACTTGGCCTCTTGTACAAGCCTGTAATTGACTGAGCTTTCAGTGAGTTTCCTTCCTCATTCTCCAGCTGAAAGACTTAGTTTGCAGTCACATGGTCATTCTTGCCTCCACAGGTGCATTTTGCTTTCATTTTCAGGAATCATAATGACTGAGGTCAGAACTGTCCGTCTCTTGATCAGTCTATGGTCTCTCAGCTTAGCACTGGCTTTCAAATCCAGCAGTGACCCTGTGATCTCAGGTCGTCCATTCATCGTCGTTTGGAATGCACCCACACAAGAGTGCAAGATGAAATACAGTGTAGACCTGGACCTGAGCGTGTTTGACATTGTTGCAAATCAAAATGAGACCTTTGTCGGACAGAATGTGACCATATTCTACAGCTCCAAACTTGGTTATTACCCATTCTACACTAGAAACGGGTCCTCGGTCAATGGTGGCATTCCACAAAATGCCAGTCTCAAGGACCACCTTATGAAGGCCCAGAATGACATACATACCAACATCCCAATGAAGGACTTCAGGGGGTTGGCCATTATTGACTGGGAAGCATGGCGGCCCATTTGGGTGCGGAATTGGGGCCCTATGAAAGTTTACTTGGAAAAATCTTGTGAACTGGTCAAAAAGCGGCACCCTGACTGGTCACCAAGTCAGGTGAAGAAAGAAGCCCAGACGGAATTTGAGTCAGCTGCTCAGGCCTTTATGAGTCAGACATTGCAGTTAGGCCAGACCCTGAGGAGCAAAGGTCTTTGGGGCTTTTATGGATTTCCTCCATGTTACAACAATGACTACAAAAATGCATCTGTCAACTACACTGGGGAGTGCCCGGAGATCGAAATTTCTAGGAATGACCAGCTGAAGTGGCTCTGGGAAGACAGCACTGCCTTGTATCCAGAGATCTACCTGGAGAAGGAACTGAAATATACAGAAAAAGCTCTGAAGTTTGTGCGGAATCGAGTTCAAGAGGCCCTAAAGCGAGCCAAGGAAACAGTGTCTAACTACAGTATTCCCGTCCTGCCTTACTCTCGTATTGTGTATGTCTCTACAGTCGACTTCCTCACCCAGGTGAATGTCATGCCTGTTTAACAGCTGTATTAATTACTTTATTTAAAAGCTTTTACTAGGAAAGGCCTACGAGCCGCGAAACAGCTGTTTTCCAGAGGTATCTTGGGGGCAAGGAGAAAGTGGATAGCTAGCAATGGTTAGGAACAAGCATTTGTGAATGGCAGAGGTTTGCTTGCTTGTATTTGCTGTGTAGTTGTTGAGCATAGATAGCGCAGAGGGTGTGATAGACGGTTTTCTTTATTTGAGGTTTTAAAACAAACAAAAAATAGGACAATGATGAGGGAGAAGTTAACACTGGGGATTGGACACCTTAGTGTGGTGTTTGGCGACACCGAGGGTGGGCACCGCAGTGTCGCAGGGTGTGTGGGGACACAGACAACTGGCAGATGTTGGGGAGGGGTTGACACTGGGGATTGGACACCTTAGTGTGGTGTTTAGCGACACCGAGGTGTGGCACCGCAGTGTCGCAGGGTGTGTGGGGACACAGACAACTGGCAGATGTTGGGAAGGGGTTGACACTGGGGATTGGGCACCTCAGTGTGGTGTTTGGCGACACCGAGGGTGGGCACCGCAGTGTCGCAGGGTGTGTGGGGACACAGACAACTGGCAGATGTTGGGGAGGGGTTGACACTGGGGATTGGGCACCTCAGTGTGGTGTTTGGCGACACCGAGGGTGGGCACCGCAGTGTCGCAGGGTGTGTGGGGACACAGACAACTGGCAGATGTTGGAGAGGGTTGACACTGGGGATTGGGCACCTCAGTGTGGTGTTTGGCGACACCGAGGGTGGGCACCGCAGTGTCGCAGGGTGTGTGGGGACACAGACAACTGGCAGATGTTGGGGAGGGGTTGACACTGGGGATTGGGCACCTCAGTGTGGTGTTTGGCGACACCGAGGGTGGGCACAGCATTGTCGCAGGGTGTGTGGGGACACAGACAACTGGCGGATGTTGGGGAGGGGTTGACACTGGGGATTGGGCACCTCAGTGTGGTGTTTGGCGGCTGCAGGTGGGCACCGAGTGTCGCAGGGGTGTATGAGGACACACAGACAACTGGCAAGATGTTGGGGAGGGGTTGACACTGGGGATTGGGCACCTCAGTGTGGTGTTTGGCGACACCGAGGGTGGGCACCGCAGTGTCGCAGGGTGTGTGGGGACACAGACAACTGGCAGATGTTGGGGAGGGGTTGACACTGGGGATTGGGCACCTCAGTGTGATGTGTTGTTTGGTATAAGTGGGGGTATGGGCACTCTAATGAGGCAGGGTGAATGGGGAAACACAGACGACTGCCGGACATGGGGGTGGGGGGAAGAGCAGGCTGATCAGCAGATAACAGCTCATTTGCCACTGCATCTGGAGGGCGGAGGAGGAGGAGGGGGGGAGTAGTAATACAGTACAACTTGGTGACAAGTTTGCAGTAGTGTGGCTTGGGCATTTTCCATACACAGAATCAGTAAGAGGCAGGGGTTCACAGGCAGGATGGCCTGCATAGGTCTGGAAAAGTTCACAGATGTGCGCTGCAGAAGCACAACCCCTTTCCTTAAAACGTCTCATCAGAACTGTGATATCTGTGGCCCAGTTTTTACTTACCCAGCCATGTTTTTATTTTATGGTTGGCTTCGGAAGGCTGTGGCTGGGAAGGGATGTGGGACTTAGTCTAAGTAGAAGGCTGAGCTGAAGCAACAGTCAGATCTGGGCATAAGGAAAGGGCAACCTCGAGAAATATTTTAACATTAAACTGTCCCATCTGTCCTGGCCAAATTCCTCACCCCACTCATTCAGTAATGTACAATCACCAGCTTAAACTGCTTTCTTTTCAGTTGGTTTGCATTTTTACCTCCCCCCCCAATAAGGCTGAAATTAGGCAGTATTGTCTAGCCCTCCTTTTCCAGTCAACAACACAGACTAAATAAATACAGTTCTAACCATGAGGGCGGGAGATTGCTGATTTTCTTTTCCTTTTTTTTTTTTTGTGAAGCTTTCCTGACTTTCATTCCTGCCAGTTCAATATGCATCTTTTTAAATATTAAATAATATTTCATTTAAATTGAATCCATTGCCAGCCTGGTGGCACTGATGGTTGAGGTGCTGGACGCCACACCTTGCACCACACCGGCAACCCGGGTTCTGGAGTGGACCCGGGTTGCTGGGGGTTGGCAGGGGAGGAAAGGATTGAGCATCCAGAGGACAGCTGTCCTTTCCTGGGAGGAAGGGGGGGGGTCAAGTTCTTGTCGTCTAGCAGCTCCTGGTGGTGACTAGGGGTCTCATAGCAGTCGGGAACCAGCTTGTAGAGGATAGGCCATGGTGGCACTTCTTTAGGCATGACCAGGAGCGTTCATGCACCACGCTGGAGTACATTGCACCACCGGGCCTATGGGGGAACAGTAACATGAAAATACCCCCTTCCCATTGGTAGGCGAAGGCGGGTCTAGTGGCGCTGGCACCACGTCCAGTCCCGGGCCAAGATGTCCTACAGGTTCTCCCCTCATCCGTCCCCACCAGACACTTAGATAGAGTGCTGGTTGGAGTTGGCTGTCCTTGCTCCTGGGGGACTCGGATCCGGGAGGGTTTCGGAGATGTGGCAAGGTGGAGATATGTGCCAGGAGAGCATCAGGCTTCAGGAGGATGGGATCAGCCGGTAAATCGAATGACCATGCTGGAGAGAGTCTAATGGGATAAAGTGCATAAATAAAGTCAACAAAAAAAAAATTTGAATCCATTTCCTTCTCCACTCCCTGTCCTTTCCTTATCTTTGGTCATACTGTTGGCTCAGCAGAACCTGTCTGAGGCTGAAAAGTTTTCAGTAGAGTGGCTCAGGTGTTTTTCATACACACAGATTCCTAAAGCCCTGTTTGCACTGTGATGTAAAATCTCTGCTGCGCTTAATGCCCCTGCGCCAGTGTCCACAGGCTATCTTGGCGTTTACACAGCCCCTTGCTCCACTGCAAGTCATGCTGTGCGGCTACTCTCCGTGATTCCAGGAGTGAACAGGATGGGAAAAAGGCATACATAGCAGATCGAATGCACAATCACATTTATGTTCGGGGGAGATGAGCTCAGTCCGAAACTGATACCTTGTCCTGCATCGCTCCGAAAACATGGACCGAAGGCATCATGAGGTGGTCCAGTGAGTGTCCACACGGTGACACTTGCAGCGCATGACACCTCTGCGCATGGGTTAATGCACTGCAAATAGGGTGGCGTAAACAGGGCTTAAGAGGCGGGGAGGCAGTCTCTGGCAGGATGGTCTGCATAGATCTGTGGAAGCTGAGGGATACCTAAATAAGCTTTTTACCAAATAAACAATTTTCATAGCGCTTCATAGAGAGGTAAAGGATAGGCTGCTGTTTACACTGATGCTAAAACTGCATTTATATATTTAAGGTGAATGCAGTTTCGTAGCATTTAATAAAAAATGTAAACAACCTTCCATCCACCCAGCAAACTGTACTAAATGGCTGGTAGACATCAGATGTAATGATGTCATGGGAGCAAGTGGCGGAGCTACATAGCACTCTATACAGTGCTAACTGGTTCCCTTCATCCTGTTCATGTATCATTCTTTCAACAAAATAAACACAATCATGACTTAACGTGTGATATTTTTAGTAATACACATGTAACACCATCATTTTATTTATTTTTTATTACATAAGCAGCTGAAGCTGGTCTTTCTGTCAGCTGAACTAAACAACAGCATACAGCGGCAAATACCGATACTTGGTATTGTAGTCTAGTGGTTAAATCCTCATGAAGTGCAGCACATCAGTCATGACAGTCCAAATGTTTAGAAGCTTGCAGGCTTAAATTTAAACATCATTGTTAACCCAAAAACGTTTTTTTTTCGATGTCAAATTCCCCCCCTCGCACCCAGCCAGCCCGTCCATCTGCTTGCCAGCACATAGTCATGCGCTCCATTAAATTACCCTTCTCTGAGTCTTGGTCTTTTACATGCAGCTGTTGGTCCCAGTCCAACTACGAAGCATGCCTTCTTGCTTGTCATTCTGTAGTAGTATTTGAGTGCACGCCTACCGAATCCCGTTCTGCCTTCTTGGCTGACACACATCACATCATTTACTAGTGCCAGCTGGGAAAGAAGGAAGGAAGAATGGGATTCAGTAGGCATGCACTCAGACTACTACTACAGACTTACAAGCAAGAAAGTGTGCTTCTCAGTGGAACCGAGGACCGATAGTTATATGTAAAGGGTGGTGGGGAAGGGCAGGCAGAAGGGGTTCGACCACCAGTCTCACCCCATTCAGGCAACAAATTGCTTTGCACCCCTGTAGGAGGCTCAGGTACCATTGTGGGGGGGGCTCTATGTCTCCTGAGGGAAAGGGGCAGGATGACTTGGTGGCACCCAAGGGGGTGAATAGGAGGAAGTCAGTAAGGAGAGTCTTAGTGATTGGGGACTGAATGATTTTGGGAGTAGAGAGGGTGGTAGGCAGAGCAGTGAAATGATCAGATGCCTTCCTGGTACATCAGCCATCAGGAATATAGATAGGATAAGGAGGATGGTGGAGAAGGGGGAGGGGGATCAGGGAGTGCTGGTACACTTGAATACCAACATTCTGGTGAACCAGACTGTAGAAGCAGTGAAGCGGAACTTTAAGAGGCCAAGGGACAGACTGAAGGTGCACTCATCTTCCCTGGCCTTTTCCGAGGTCCTCCCTGCGTGGAATAAGGGGATAAGATACAACAGAGTAAGGCAGGAAGAGACTGAGGAGTTTAATGGGTGGTTGAAAATATGGTATCAGGAGGAGGGGTACCACTTTGTGGGGGACTGTGGGGTCTTCTAGGACAGGGGGCTTGGAGGGGTACCACTTTGTGGGGGACTGTGGGGTCTTCTAGGACAGGAGGCTTGGAGGGGTACCACTTTGTGGGGGACTGTGGGGTCTTCTAGGACAGGAGGCTTTTCAAGGGTGATGGCCTTTACATGACTAGAGAGGGGGCCAGTGTTCTGCTTGACATTTATATTGGAGAAGTAAACTGACTGCAGGGGAGACAGAGGCTAGGGGAACTAATGAGAAGGTAGAGCAAGTGGGAAACCTAGCTAGGGTTCCCCCTCAACAGGGGACTAGTAGTAGTAAGGTGAGTAACCATAAGCTTGAAGCTCAAATTAGGTTGGAGGAAGAGGCCAATGAAGGAGGGCTGACAGGGCCTACATTCAGCATGAAAACTAAAAAAGTAAGGAGTCTTGGGAAGAATAAGGGAGAAAGAAAAAGTAAGAGGGGATCTGGAGAAAGAAGGAAAAGGGTCTACCTTATTGCCAGGGGTCTGGGAAATAAAATTAGTGAGCTCCAGGCAATGGTGGCAGACACAAAGATGGATCTAGTAGCCATCACAGGAACTTGGGCCACAGAGAATAATGACTGGGACCTGACAGATCCAGGCTGTAGCATGTTTAGACGGGATGGAGGAAAAGGTAAAGGAGGAGGCGTTGCCGTGTATGCCAGAGAGGACACTGAGGCAGTGGAGGATGGAAAACATCAGGGGAGGTAATGGTGAAACAGAATTACTGTGGGTTCAGCTCATGGCATGCTTGGGCAAGGAACTATTATTGGAGGTGATCTATACACCTCCAGGACAGGGTGAAGAGAGAAATAGGAAGCTAGGGGCAGAACTAGATGGGAAGGGGGGTGGCAAAGGGGGAGATGCTGGTAGTGGTGGAGATCTAAACCTGCCAGATATTGATTGGGTTATTCCAGCGGTCAGGTGCTTCAGAAGTCAGGCCCTACTGGATACATTGCAGGACTGCTTTCTGGTGCAGCTAGTTAAGGAACCCTAAGCAGGCTGCCATTCTTGATGTGGTGCTCACCAACTCAAAAGTGGTAGGAGGAGTGAGGGTAGGGGAGCCACTAAGGTCCAGTAACCATAATTCGGCCCTTGGGAAAAGTAAGCCCTCATCAAAGGTTGAAGTGCTAGATTTTAAAAGGGCAGACTTCAACCAGATGAGGGAGCTGATCAGGGACAAGTAGTTGGAGTGGACAGCATCAGGGCTATGGAGGAAAGATAGGGGGCAATCAAGTGAGCCATTCTCAAGGCAGCAAAGTCTGGTACATGAAGGATAATCAAAAGAAAAAGATACGAGAGACCAGTATGGTTCTCTGAAAAGGTAATGGAAGCAGTGAGAGCCAAAAAGAAGGCCATCACCAGGTATAAGGAGAAACAAGGCAAGGAGGAATGGGAGAATATCTAACGAGAACAATAGAAACCAAAAGGGTAGCCAGAGAAGCAAAAGGCAAAAATAGAGCTGTGTATTGTGGAGTGGGTCAAGGGTGGGGAAGACAGTTCTTTAGATTTATTGGGGGGGGGAATACAAGAATGGGGAGGAGGAATTATTAGGCCAACAGAGGGAGGTAGGGTAATTGATGGGGGCAGGCAGAAAGCAGCCACTCTTAAGGACTACCTTTGCTCTGTGTTCACAAGGAAAGACAGAGGGCTCCTGCCAGAGAGTGACATTAAGGCAGCTGTAAGGGGGAGCCCTGCGATGAGGCAGCAGGCATTTACCAGTAAAGGTTTTTGGAAAGGGCTAGCAGCCGTAAAGATAGATAAGGCCCCAGGGCCAGATGGGATGCATCTGAGGAAGCTCAAGGAATTGGCAGTAGAACTAACTGAACTCCTGAAGCTATTTCATAGCTCAGTTCAGACAGGATAGTTCCAAAAGACTGGAGGGTAGCAGACATAGTACCAGCTCCTATAAGTGAGTGTGTGGGGGGGGAGGAGTAACGGTATCTGCAGATCTGTCAGTCTTAACTCTATTGTGGGTAAACTGATGGAGACACTAGTCAATGAGGACCTCGTAAACTAACTGGAGAGTAATAGACTCCAAGATAATAAACAGCACAGGTTCGTGGCAGGAAGGTCTTGTCAGACCAAGCTGATAGTAATTTTTGACTGGGTAACAAGGATAGTGGATAAGGGCCATGCTATCTATTTACTGTAATTTTATTTCAGCAAGACTTTCGACTCAGTGCCTCACAGAAGGTTGCGGAAGAAGCTAGATCTGGGTACAGCAAAAGACACAGTTGGATGGATGAGAAATTGGTTGGAAGGGAGATAGCAGAGGGTTGTGGTTAATGGAGTCAAATCAGAAAATAAAGAGGTCAGCAGTGGGGTGCCACAACGATCAGTCCTGGGTCCAGTCCCTTTCAATACATGCGTTGGCGACATGGGAGAAGGAATACAGGGCAAGATGTGTCTCTCTGCAGACGACACTAAGCACTGTGGAGGGTGGACAGCAAGGAAGGGGTTAGGGAGACGCAGAGAGACTTGCAAAAGCTAGAGAGGTGGTCAGAGGTGTGGCAATTAAAATTCAATGCCCAAAAAGTGCAAGGTGATGCATATAGGGAACAAGAACCCAAGAACAGAGTACTGGATTGGGGGGTGGGGGTGAAGCTGTGCACAGCCTCTGAGGAAAGAGACCTAGGGGTCATCATCCGTGACTCCCTAAAACAAACCAGTGCAACAAGACCCACAGTAAGGCAAACAGGATGCTGGGAAGGGGTATTGACAGCAGAAGGAATGAGGTATTACTACCTCTCTGTAGCCTATTGGTTAGGTCCCACCTGGAATGCTATGCCCCGTTCTGAAGTCCTCATATAAGAAAAGATAAGGACAGGCTGGAAACAGAGCAACATAGGATGACCAAAATGATTCAGGGCCAGCAGGGTGGATCTTACGAGGACTGGCTCAAGGCACTGAACATGTACTCAGTGGAGGCTAGATGAGAGAGGAGAGATATGATTGAGACCTTCAAGTTCCTGAAAGAAATGAACAAGGTAAACTGTGAAGAACTGTTTAGCATAAGTAGCAGATCAAGAACACAGGGGCAACGAGTGAAATCGGGGTGGGGGTTCAAGAGGGATGTGAGAAACTTCTGTTTACAGAAGGATGGTGGAGCCATGGAACAATCTGCCAGCTGATGTGATGGGTTTAAAACCTTAATGGTTTCAAGCATGGCTGGGACAGAGTGAAGAGCTTAGGGATTGCCTAAGGTGATAGCAGTAGGCCGGCGAGCTGGGGTGGATAGTGGGGGTTTAAAACCCTGTATGGACAGTAGATCCTGGGTATGTTAGGGTTTATGGGCAGCCTGGATGGACCAGTGGTCCTTCAAAGAACATGAAGTCTTGCTGTATTCTGACAATAGCAGTGAGTCCCAACCTTCGAACTGCCCCGGAGATGAAAGAGTTAACTTTCCATGCCAGGCATGGAACGCTGAGCTCGAGCTCGGTTGAGACTCTGTCTGTTGCTGTTTGAACTCAAACCGTCAGATTCTTTACTTCACCTCACTGAACAGTCGCTCCGGAGATTTCTCCTTCTGCTTGGTTCAATTTGTCAAAGTACCATTTTTCTCGGTTTTCGACCAAATTTAAACCGCAACCTGTCGGTTCAGTCTCTGTCTGTGGTATTCGTGAGTACTAGATATGTTTTTATTATTTTCTATTCTGTGTGGAACTTGTAAACGGTTCATCGGTTCGGTTTGAACCGATCAAGTTGCTAAAAAATCTGTATTTGAACTTTTAGAGTGTGGTTACCGGTTCTTATTGGTTCTCTAAAAAGCAGTTTTATTCGTTTTTCACGACCCGTGACATGGTCAGGAACCGATAAGAGGTCTTGCCTGGCGGATTGCCATTAAAAGGGTAAGTTTGGTTAGGACTGGCACAATGTCTGAGAAACCCAAAAGAAAAACTGCTCCCACTGGGTTTCAACACTGCAGTGTGTGTGAGGAAGTCTTTGCCAAGGCTGATCCCCATACCACCTGTGTTTATTATCTGGGGTTTGACCACCTCAATGCAGACTGCCAGATTTGTAAAAGTTTTCCTGCAGCTACCCTAGAAAAACGAGTTGGTAGGCTCAGGGAAAGAGAGGCCAAAAAGTCCGCTGAACCGATGGGACAGCCCGGTTCGGTTCAAACCGAACCAGAAGGAATGCCCTCTGACCAGGGCGAGACTTCTTCAGGCAAAAGGAGATCCAATTCTGAGGAGTCGGTTCCAGCTAAGAGAACAAGAAAGTTAAAATCAGCTGGTGTGGATCCAAAACTTTCTTCTCCAACCGCTGAAGAAATAGCCAAAGCGATAAAAATTGTGCAGTCGCTTTGCCCGGTTCCGACCAAACCGGCACCATCAGGGAGGCGCTCGGTTCAGCCAGTTCCACCGGTTCAAGATTATGAATTAGAGGAATATTATGAACCGGAGGAGGAGGAGGAGGAAGAGGAGTATGAAGAAAATGAATGTGGTTTTGAAAGTCTGAATGTGCCCATTGATCTCCCTCCCATTTCGTGTTTTATAAAAAAGTGGCTGAAACCCTCCAGCTTCCTATGGAAGAAGCTGTGGATGACCAGGAGGAGCCTGACTATGTGGAAATGATGGATATCCCAGAGTCTAGGAGGCTGTCTATCCCGTTACACAAATCTTTTGGGAAACAGACATTTAAGATTTTAAAGACTCCTAACACCATACCTCCTGTGGCTAAAAGAATGGACAAGAGGTATACATTGTCAGGCTCAGATACGGAGTTCCTTACACAACAATGCAGCCATGTTGGGGTAGTGCAGGCTGCAGCCTATGATAAAGGCAAATATTCCCTTGGCTCACACCCCAGATAAGGACTCAGGAGGATTGATGCCATGGCAAAGAAACAATACATGGCAGCATCCTTGGGACTCAGACAGGCCAACTATATGGCCTATACTGCTAGGTATCAGAAATCCAGATGGGACACTGTCATGGCTTTAGCAAACAGATCCCTGGCCAGCTTGCGAGGAGCTGGAGCAGGTGGTTGCTGATGGTATTGAGGCATCCAGGTGCAATTCCATGCTGCAGTGGACTTCAGTGATGTGTCATCTAGAGTCATGGCTACATCTGTGGACGCCGTGTAGAATGGCTTGGCTCCAGATGTCTCTAGCCTGTCACAGGATACCCAGACTAAGGCCATGGATTTTCCTGTTGGGTAATTCTCTGTTTGGGGAGCAAACGAGAATTACATGAAGAAAATGGATTAATATAGACCATTTATAGGAGTGCCCAGGGCTAGGAAAAGGCAGGCCACCTCAAAGGCAGCATCCCAGGGGCAGGGGCAGGCCTTTTCATAGCCTTCTACTAAGCCCAGATCTCTTCTGCCAATGCTCAGAGGGGTTCTTTAGGAGAAGAGGCAGAAGGGGTGCAAGCAGCCTGCTTCCACCCCTCAGCCAAAACCCCTGCCAAACAGGTACCCTGATGGGTTTGCCAGGCCGATTCTCACCACCTGTGAGTGGGCAGGCTGGCTTACTTTTGTCCAGGACTGAAGTCTCTAACATCAGACAAGTAGGTCCTAGAAGTAGTAAACCCAGGGACTGGTTCTCAGCTTCAAATTTCCAAAGCTGAGAACCAGATCTTTCCACCTGCAAATCCTCAGAGGCACTTGCCCTAGAGGCAGAGGTCTCTTCCCTTATGGCTCTCAGAGCTGTGGAACGGGTTCCACCCCTACATCAGGGCAAAGGATTGTACTCCAGGTACTTCCTTACCCCAAAAAAGACAGGAGAATGGAAGCCCATCCTGGATCTCAGATATTTAAACAAGCACCTTTTAAAGCCAAAATTCAAAGTGGTGACTCTGGGAATAATTCTACCCTCTCTAAGGCCTGGGGACTGGCTAGTGTCCCTGGACCTCAAGGATGCCTATTTCCATATTCTCATCAGAAGCTCCCATCGAAAGTACCTCAGGTTCGAGCTGCCTCAGGCCATTACCAGTTCAGAGCAATGCCCTTGGGACTAACCTCTGCTCCAAGGTTTTTACAAAATGCCTGGCAGTAGTAGTTGCTTCTCTAAGAAGGCAAGGATTGCCATTTTCCATACTTGGACGACTGGCTCATAGTAGGTCAGTCCCCAGACCAAGTCAGTTACACCTACAGATAACTCAGCAACTGCTCACCCTCTAGGTTTCCTTCTGAATATTTCAAAGTCAGTTCTAGAGCCTGTGCAGCTCCTCACCTTCATAGGTGCAGAGCTAGATACAGAAAGGGCCGAGGCCTTCCTTCCCTGGACAGGGCAGGACCTCATCACTCTGGCCTCCTCTTCACCCTACAGGTGTCTCGACCAGCAAGGCATTTTTCTGCAGCTCCTGAGGGCATGGCTGCTTCTACAGCAGTGGTGCAAGGAGCAAGATTTCAGATGAGGACATTCAGTTCCATTTGAGAGCCTTTTTGGTCTCAGAAAGGACCCTCTGACCAAATTGATCCCAGTGACTCAACCCTGATCCAGGCCTTGCACTGGTGGCAGGATCTGAACAATCTGAGACAAGGAGTTCCTTTGTCACCAGTCTCACCTTAATCCTTACTACAGATGCCTCCTCTTGTGGTGGGGGGTTCTCTTGGGCGACCTGACCACCCAGGGGTTATGGTCCCCTCAGGAATCTCTGCTCCACATCAATCTGTTGGAACTCAGAGCAGTATTTCTAGCACTTCAAGTTTTTTCCAAGTCTGTTCAGAACAAAGTTGTTCGGATCAGAACAGACAATACCACCACAATGTGGTACATCAACAAGCAAGGAGGTGCTCGGTCTACAACCTTGTGCACAGAAGCAATGAAGTTGTGGTCTCTGGCTTATTCCCTGAACACCTCCCTCACAGCAGTACACCTCCCAGGCAAGGACAATGTCCTGGCAGATGCTCTCAGCAGGATTTCTTAGGGCCATCACGAATGGTCGCTGGATCCCCTGGTCTTGGAGGTGATATTCTCCAGATGGGGCACCCCACAGATAGATCTTTTTGCAGCCCCAGACAATCACCAACTTCCCCTTTTTTGCTGCAGGCCCCTAGTGTTGGGCTCAGTCCCCCTGGATGCCTTAGTTCTCAATTGGAAAGGGAAGTTCCTCTATGCTTCCCCCCCTTCCCTCTCCTGTTCAAAGTGCTAGTCAAAATCAGGTCTCAACCCTGCAAAGTGATCCTAATTGCTCCAGACTGGGCCAGGCAGCTCTGGTATCCTCTCCTATTGTCTTTATCAGCCCATCTTCCCCTGGCTCTTCCCAGGAATTATAACCTGTTAACCTGTGCTCAGGGGAGAGTTTGGTACCCGAATCTCAAATCTCTCAATCTCAAGGCCTGGCTCTTGAAGAGTTAGAGTTTGCTGATTTACACCTCTCCCAAGGTGTTATGGATATTCTGAAGGCTTCTAGGAAGCCTTCCACCAGAACTACTTATAATTCCAAGTGGAAAAGATTTTCCATATGGTGCTCTGGGAAGCATATTTCCGCAGTGGCTGCTGATCTGCCCACAGTACTTGACTATATGGTTCATCTCAATAGCTTGGGACTCAGACCAGCTACACTAAGAATGCATCTGGCAGCTGTTTCTGCTTTCATTTCAGCAGGTAAGCCCTCTTCTCTTTCTGCTCACCCTGTTTTCTCCAAGTTTTTCAAGGGATTGCTTTATACCAATCGTCCATTAAGGGATCCTGCCCCTGCTTGGGATCTTAACGTTTGCATTGCTCAGCTTATGCAACCCCCTTTTGAGCCTTTGTCCTCAGCAGAGCTTAAGTACTTGACTTGGAAAACTGTGTTTCTGGTGGCCATCACTTCTGCCAGGTGCATAAGTGAGCTACAAGCCCTGTCAGTGGAGCCTGATTTTATCTCTTTCCATAGAGATAAGGTGGTCCTCAGGACTAACAGGAAGTTTTTGCCTAAGGTGGTTTCAGACTCACCTTAACCAATCTATGTCTCTTCCTGTGTACTTCACTGACCATTCCTCCTCTGGTGAGAGGAGGTTGCAGAGTCTAGATGTGAAAAGAGCCCTTAGCTACTATATAGAGCGTACTAAAGGTCATAGGTTTGACCCCCTCCAACTGTTCCTCACTTATGGTGAGGTGGGCAAAGGAAAACCTGCCACTAAAAGATCCATTGCCAGGTGAATTGTCTCTTGCATCCGATTTTGCTATTAAAAATTAGGTAAGGTTCCACCCTCAGGCCTGAGGGCTCACTCTACCAGAGGTACAGCTGCTTCCCTGGCTGCTGCCAGGGATATTCCTATTTCAGAGATATGTCAAGCAGCTGCCTGGAAAACAGTTCACACTTTTACCAAGCATTACTCTCTGAATATCCAGGCTAGGAGTGATGCTCAGTTTGGCACAGCTGTGCTTCAGAGCCTGTTTCCTAAGTAGGTTCTGTCCCTCCTCTATGGAGTACTGCTTAGAATTGTTATTGTCAGGAATACAGCAAGACTTCTCATGTTGTTTGAAGAAAAATTACTCACCTTAGTAATGTTTTTCTTCTAATAGAGTCTTACTGTATTCTGACCTCCCCTGCCTTCCCTCTCAGAACCTTTGTTTTGGGATGTGGTGGGCAGTGGCAGTGTTGGCACTCAGGAGGTGCCCCACCTTTTTTGTTATCACCCTTTCTTTGGGTGAGTGGGTGTTATGTTATTTCATTTTTTGGGTCTCCTGACTTGAGTCTTTGTTTTGGGCCCAAAAAATTTGTTGTTAAATTAGTAGCCAGTTGGCTAGTGTAGGTTTACAGCTTCCACACAGGATGTCAGTGAGTTTAGCTCGTAAAGATCTGACGTTTTGAGTTCAAACAGCAACAGACAGAGTCTCAACCGAGCTCGAGCTCAGCGTTCCATGCCTGGCATGGAAAGTTAACTCTTTCATCTCCGGGGCAGTTCAAAGGTTGGGACTCACTGCTATTGTCAGAATACAGCAAGACTCCATTAGAAGAAACAACATTACTAAGGTGAGTAATTTTTTCTTTTCTGCCGTCATTATCTATGCTTCTCTGTTTCTACATTTTTTGTTCATCTATACTCATCATTATACATGCACTAGATTAGTAGTGGCGAATAAAGTGAGTGAACAAATCCTATATTTTTCCCCCCACATGGGGTCTCAGTGTGGTCAAGTGGTTTGGTGTACTGTAAAAGAGGAAATCCTGGTTAGAAATGTCACCATAGTCAGAGGCTGACTTCAGCAAGTCACTTAAACTGCAGTGCATCAGCTTTAGTCCCTGTAGATGTAAACTGAGTAGAAGTGGAGCCCCACTGAGTGGGAGACATTTTATGATATAATGTCTACCATGCAGAACATGTGATTTCTCTTAGAACGTGGAACTGTGAGCACAGAGAGCATTCTGTCTGTTTAATCATTAGTAGAGCTGTCGAAGTGGTGCCTAACTGGATCATAGCGCCTTCATGCCTGTCATGATAAGCTCCACAGAAGAAGAAGAAGAACAGAGCCTCCAGGGCAGTGTTTCTTGTTGGGGGAGGCTGGCCTGGGGGGGGGAGAAGGGGGAGAAGCATAACAGAGCTGCTGGAGAAGTGTTTGCTGTTGGGGGGTGGAGACGTGAGGGGAAGAAGCGAAACAGTGCTGTCAGAGGTGTGCCTTACTGGGTCATAGTGCCTCCATGCCTGCCGTGATGAGCTGCGTGAAAGAAGCAGAATGAAGCTGCCAGAGCAGTGTTTGTTATTGGGGAGGGGAAGCAAAACAGTGCTTATCAGAGGTGTGCCTTACCAGGTCATAGCGCCTCCATGCCCGCTGTGATGAGCTCCATGAAAGAAGCAGACTGGAGCCACCAGAGCAGTGTTTGTTGTTGGGGGCGGGAGGAGAAGACAGCAGTGCTGCTGGAGTGGTGCTTTGGGTCCTAGCACCTCCATGTCCGCTGTGGATGGGAAGAAGAGGCAGAATAGAGCTCCATTTGTTTTTGGAGGGGGAGAAGCAGACCAGAGCCGCAGGGACTGGTGGTTGTTGGGCCATGTAACAGCAATGGGCAACGTCATGTAGACGAAAAGAGCCAGACGCTCTCTGATATGAGGGTTTTTGCTCTTTTCGACTACAAGAAGTTTCTGCCCTGCAAACAGAAAACGGTGTCATAATCAGGCTAGCTGATCATTGGACTGTCACTGTCGATCCCACTGCAGCCTGAAGTGGATTGGACCCAACAGTGACACACCTCTGAAATTCTAAATTCTATATGATGAAAAATTTGGCCGACAAATACTGCTGCTTTAAAGGGACACTGTCAACCTGTTTTTCATCATATTATTTCTAGATGGCAACCTATATTTTATGATTGCTTACCTTCTCTAAAATTCATTGATGTTGCTGTTTGTTTTGTTTGTCTTCTTGTTTAGTAGAACTGAAATGCATGCCAGTGTATATTTCTAAACAACCCTGTTTTGTTTACAGTCCTGGACTTGTTCTTACTGCATACTTCCTGAGCATTTGAAACACACTCAGACAGTGCAGTCACTCATGAGGCAGTAGCCTCTTAAACTCCCACTGCATTATGAGGGGCTAGACTGTGTTGTGGGTGTTCCCAGGTCCAGAAAAGATGCAGTTGGAGCTGATCAAGAAATGTAAACAAACCTGTGTTGGTGTGGTAACACCAGTATGGTGGGAAGTCTGTTTTTCACTTTTATAAAGAAAAAGAGTCAGAATCAAACTACCAGGTACATCAGCAATATTTACAGAATGCTGACAATCATAAAATGTGTTTTTTAAGCTAGGGACACTTTGAGGCGTAAGGGGATTGACAGTGTTCCTTTAAATCATATTGAAATTAAAAAGCTCCAGGAATCACTAATTAAACATTTACCTAAAGATTTTTCTGGCTCAGTTGCAGTGCACCTAGAGTAAAAGGTACCGTAACAGACAAATGGTACAGTCACCACACTTGAACAACCATCTCTGAAATCTCTATTATTAAAAAGGTAGGAGAAATATACTGTACTGTGATTGTTGGAACCCAATCACATGACCATTATGTTATCCCAGCACAACAGCACAGGTCAGAAATGCTTAACTTTCTGAACCTCATTACTTGGTCCTAAAATAAAAAATAAAAATCAGGAAAGCCAGTTTATAATCACAAAAAGGCATTCCAGGGCATGTGTAATTGAGGAATAATGGCACTTCTCAGGTGCATAAAGCCTCCCAAGGTGTGCCATTATCCCACAGTAACACACACCCCCTGTCGTGCCTTATTGCTTAAGTATAACAACAGGGAATGTAATTGTCTTGAGCCCTGTGTGAGAGGTCTGTTGTGGCAGTGCTGCTGACTTAAACCTGCATGCCATGCATGCATCTTATTTCCCTTCTCCTTAGGAAGGGTCGAGGAAGGTTGAAGGAAGACTACAGTTGGACACAATGAGCTGATTGGCTCCTACTCATCCTTCAAATTTATTATTTTTATTTTATTTAAACATTTGGTAACCGGGAAAGGCACGCTGAGCCGTGGCTTGATTCCATGTGACCGGGGTGGGGGGTGGAAATACAAACAATAAATGCAGGGAATTGGTTAACAGAACAATAGCAGCTAATTACAATCAGTATCAATAGGAAACAATAATGTCCCAGAGTCAGGGACAAACTGTCAAACACAAACCTGCTTCAGAAACATGTGCTGATTAGTGTGGAGTCTGGATAACAGAAATTCTAGTTCTCATTTACTGTTCTGTGGTCATGTTAGCAAAGTACACAGTTACCAAGGTAACGCTTTAATGTTTTTTCGGTGGTAGCTCATTATTCTAGTCATAATCATTTCAATGGTTTCCTTCTAATATAGACACATTATTTATTTATTTTTTTTTTTTTCACCGTCTGCCCTAATGCCACACCTAGTTATTTCACTGGCAGTCAAAATCTTACAGCCAAAATGTCAACAGTGTATAACACTCCCGCAATAAACAAAATGGGTGGCACTTCATTGACTTTTTCCTGCCAGTAAGTCGCAGCACTCAAACACAGACGTTTATTGTTCCCCAAAAGTGCAAACGTACAGGCAGGTTTGTAAGCAAAACAAAACATCAAAGCTGGCTTTACATAGCCTATGAACCACTAATCCAGGCAAGTGGCTACCTGTAGCTTTCTCCAGTCATGTTAGTTTGTCAGGGGAGCATTTCTGATATTTTGTTTTGCTTGTAAACCTGTGTGCATTTTATGTGCATGTTATTTCATTCCTGCTAAGAAAAAACACAAGTAACTGCATTTGCACTTGTGGAGGACAGTAAAGTATGCGGTTTAAACTTCAGATTTAGAGTGCTGTGATTTATTGTCAGTAATAGTGACAGGAGTAATTTTATGTCGGGTCATTCATTCTGGGTTTGTTTGCATATCTTGGGCAAACTCCCAAGTGGTAGTGGCACCAGTTCCATATTTCAGCAACTGACTTTGTGGTAGTGCTAGTATTGTACTCCCGCCCCTGCACGGACTCCATCAATTTCCATTATCCTCCCAAAATGTGAACTGTGACACCCTTCCTCATCCTGTATCACTCAACTGTCCAGTTTGCTCAGCATCAGAGCCTGACCCATGATGGGTTCTGCATTGCCACCGCCACCATGATCAATTGGTATCTTCCTAATCTGTGTGCCTGGCCCACCTGGCACAGGCCCTCAGTCCTGCTGGCTGCCCTGTAACCAGACTTATCATAGTCTGACTTGTCCCAGGTTCTCTTTTTTCTCCTTCTGGCCTGGGCAGGGCCTCCCGAGTCTTGTCCTCCTCACAATGCTCGGTCGCTCAGTGACTCATGCAATGCTCACTGACATTGCTCCGAAACACCTCTCTTATCTTGCACAGATGACCCATGGTCAATGGGTCTGATCTGGTCTGCGGCACACATCAACCATCTTCCTGCCCTGCATGAGGGCACATGACCAAGTGCCAAAAAAAAAGTGGTACACTTTGCTCTGAGTCCTCCCTCCTCAGCTACTGATCAGGAGATAGAAGGCTATGGAACACATAGAAGCTGTTTTATGGGCTGTTAATAGTGCCACTCAGGAACACTGCTCCAATCAGCACATACCTGTAGCTGAGCTAAAGAGAGGACAGCAGCCAGCTCATCTATCGGAGTTGAACAAATCAAACTTCAAAGATTATGGTAGCAATGCACTGTAGTTCAATTGATTTCAACTGCAGTAAATTATGTTTAATGATCCCTATTAGCTGATGGTAGTGCCAGGATCTATTGCAGGGGGAAAGCCTGAAGGGGAAAAGAAGCACAACAGTGCTTCTAGAGCAGTGTCAAATGTCTAGCACTTGGAATATGCTATTTCTCTTACAACATGGAACTGTGAGCATAGAGAACAATCTGCCAGTTTAGTCATTAGTATAGCTGTCTGAGTGGTGCCGTACTGAGTCACCTTCATGCCCTGTGTTATGAGCTCCATGTAAGAAGCAGAGTGGAGCTGCCGAAGCAGTGTCTTACGAGGTCCTAGCTCCTCCATGCCTGCCATGGTGAGTTCTATGGAAGAAGCAGAACGGAGCTCTACCCGATAGCTCTGAAGTGAGCACCAGTACTGTACAGTATGTTATACAGCACTATCATTGACTTACAAATGAAACGAGGGAGCACTTTGAAAATATGGACCCCAGGAGACCCCACAGCTGTAAAACATTGCAACCCTGGGGCTAGCAGATTTGAAATTTGCTAAAAGGATATGAAGGGCTTGCAGCCCGGCTCCACCCTCAACAGGTTTCACTTTAGCCTAGTGGTTGTCTTGGTCACTCAACAATATTATCAAAGAAGCAAACACGTGACCCAAAGTACCATGCCGGCCAAATGGCTTTATTTATTTATTCACATTTATAGTTAAAACCGTTGGCTTTGTGAGACTAGTCGACCACAGACTGATTTTATATACCCATTGAAGGTGTAAACTCTATGAAATGTTACTTACAGCGGCACCAGCGAGGATGCAATGCTGTAATGCTAATGCTGCAGTATGTCACAAAATGTTGCAGTACACTGCAGGGGAACAGTGCAATTCAGTGGCAGTTAAGCCTTTTTGTCATGTAGGATTTTGTGACATGTCACTTACTGCAGGTTACTGCATTGCATCGTGGGGGCTGCAGTGTATTTTCAACATGATGAAAAACAAGAGTTTTTCTGCACCGAAAAAAAAAAGTCTTCAAACACTGCAGCAGAAGGTAAGATTGAACAACTGGCAAAGGAACCAGAGAGACCCCAAACCTGTACTTTATAGACTGATTATAAATGTTTGTCCAATACCACATACTAATCCAGTCGCCCCTCTAACAATATGTGAGGAACACAAAAGATTAGAATAAACAAAACTTCAAACCCAGCTTCACCCGAGCCGCGGAGGCTGTGTGTAGTACCTGCTGCCAGCGACATTAACGTTTGCATCAGTTCCACATACTTGTGTTAAAAGATTTTTTTAATTATTAAACCTCACCCATCAGTGTCACCTCAGGTCTTTTATTATTTTCCTTATCACTTTGATCTTCTCGACGCCAGTCTCAACAGCCTTCTCCCTGAAGTCAACCCCAGTGGTGAGCTCGATCTTGTCAGGGAACATGCCAGCACAGAGGCAGTAAATGAGGCAGGTCTTCCCCATGCCTGAATCCCTGATCACGTTAATCTGGAAGATGTGGGAGTGACAGGTGGCAGGGATGAGCTGAAGCTGTAACTGAGGTCCAAGGAGGACTTCAGCTCTCCACCCCTTGCCGTGCTTGGACTTCGAACACTAAAGGGATGAAACACGCACAAGATGACAACAGTTAGACAGGCCTCAGTTATTTTAAACTGTGTTTTAGAAGTGCGGCCTGGTGGCAGTGGACATGAACACCAACAACACCATGCGGTTCACCCTGAGTGCCTAGAGCTGTCCAGCAGCTGGAAGAAGAAAAATAGAGCTGTGTTTTTTTTTTTTATTTGTTTTTGGGAGAGGGCGAAGCAGACCATAGCTGCAGGAGTTGGTAGCTAATGGGTTGTATAAAAGCAGTGAGCAGCGTATTGCAGATGATAAGCGCCAGATGCTGGCTGATATGAGCGATTGGCTGTTTCAACTAAGAGAAGTTTCTGCCCGACAAACAGAAAACTGCATCATGGTCAGCCTGACTGATCACTGGACTGCCACTGTCGAGACTGCTGCAGCCTGAACCGCACTGAACCCGACAGTGACACACCTCTGAAATACAGGTCTTTCTAACAAATTGTTTGCTGTGTATGCATGCACTTGCTAACATAACAAATAGTAACATGCAGTAAAATGTACAAATACTTAAGAGCTAAATTCATCCAATCAACTGCATATGGTAGGTGAGACACAGAGCAGCCACCAGCTTCCTTATAGCAAGGAGGCGATTTAATAGAAGTACACTGAACTGAATTCTTAATTTTTAGGTCCTGTGTAAGTAAGTAGAAGTCTGATAAGGGGAGGATAAAGGGAGGAGCTAAAAGGGGCCTGAAGAACTGTGGATTCAAAATAGAAGTTGTTTGTGGACTCTGTCTGCTGTAGGTGATTTAATAGAAGTACACTGAATTGAATTCTTAATTTTGGGGCCTGTGTAAGTAAGTAGAAGTCAGTGTTTTTGGTTCTCTGTTTTTGGGGTTGACTTTTCGTAGTGTAACTTTTATTTGCCAGGGAGTAAATTTAACTGGGAGAATATTTGCAGTCATTTGTGACTAGACCTGTTACTTAAGCTCTGAGAAATAGGTGTCTGAAAGGAAGGAAGGCACTTACCGGGGTGGTGGGCCAGAGTTGTTGATTGTTTCTGGAGGGCACAGGCTTAATCCCACCCACCGGCCCTCACCCCACCCACCCCAAGTACATCATTTCCTTTATATCAATGGTTCTGACATCGCTTCCCCAAAAGTGCAAAGGACATACACCTGTTCATATCCTTAAAGGCACAACACACTGATTAGGGGGTAAACACACTCACACGCTTGCACACAGTAACAAAAAAACTGTTAAACAGGAAGGGACACAGACATGTGGGGGTGATGCAATGCACTGGCTGTGGAGCAGCAGTCTTCCAGGAGATGTTCCTGAGGCTGCATTGCTACCCTATTTGCAGACACCTCTCTGGTCTGAGGGAGAAGGTTGCCCGTCTCCATGCTGACCTGGCAAGGATACAAGAAACCTCCTCCCCTACTCAGGGATCACCCAGGCCACCACCACTGCCTCAGAGATTGCCAAGAAAGAGGAGCAGTTGGACCACAGTGGGCTCAGGGAGGGTGAGTGTGGTGGAACAAAGGTGCATCCCTCCAGTTGTGCCTCTTCACAATTCATTTGCCATTCTGGTGGAGTGTGGTTCCTCTGTGGAGGCACCCGCAGTGGAGACCAAGGAGGATGCTGGGAACCTCCACAAAGGAGACCCACAGGAGGATGGCATGGGACCCCGCAGGGGGAAGGAAACAGCTCCTGGTGAGGGACTCAGTCGTTAGGGGGTAGAACTGGGGGAGGGAAGGGAGAGGGAGGTACGGTGCCTGCCCGGTGCCATGGCTTGGAGGGACAGGAAACGAATCCTCGGGATCATGGGAGCAGCTGCACAGGGGGAGGAAGCAGGATGTCATTGTCCACCTAGGAACAAATGACCTGGCTGGGAATGGGATCAGAGCAGTGCAGCAGGAGTTTGTGGAGTTGGGGAGGAGCCTTAGACAAATGGCATACGCAGTGCTACCTGTCTATGGCATGGGTGAAGCTAGAGTACTCCGCACCATGGGATTCACTGACTGCTTGAAAAACTGGTGCGGAACTCAGGGATTTGGCTTCATTGGAGACTGGGGTGTCTACCTGGAGGGATACAGGCCTATACTGGCGTGATGGTCTGCGTCTATCCGGGAGGAGAACCAGGATCCTAGGTGATAGGTTTAAATGCTTCATTGGCAAGCATTTAAACTAGCCAAGGGGGGAGGCACTAAAGAAAAGCAGGGAAATCCCAGCCCCCCCAACAAAACAGAGTAGTTAGCGCTAGCGAAGTAGACACAAAGGTAGAGAACTCAATAAGGAGCAGAATGGGGGTAAATCCAGAAAAAGGCAAAGGCAGTAAGGACAGGGATGGACCTAAAAGGGGTAAGGCCATCAAAAAATGGAGGGCGATGAGTACCAATGCCAGTAGTCTGAGTAACAAGCTTCCTGAACTAATGGCCTTGATGGAAAAGGAACACCTAGATATCATGGCTGTCACAGTAACATGGTACACAGAGAACCATGACTGGGATGTCAACATACCAGGGTACACAATCTACAGGAGGGACAGGGAGGGTAAAAGAGAAGGAGGAGTAGCTCTCTACATAAGGGAAGGAATCAAAGCAACAGAACTAAAGGGTAAACAGGGAGGGGAGGAGGCACTGTGGGTCACCCTGGAGACAGGAAATGGCAGTGGACAAGGAAATGTTATAAAATGGGCAAAGGATTTCAAGCAGTCTGATTGGTTGTTAGCCGTGCATTAGATGTGTCTAATGCACAGCTAAAACTAGAACCCCCATTTAGAATACACAGGCCCATTTTAATAGCGCAATAAGCCACTCCGGTGATGTGCATTAGACAGTTCTAATGCATGTCTAGGGGACTTGATGCACTCGGCCTTTGGCCTCGTGCCTCACTACGTCCCCCTAGCCGTGCATTAGAACTGTCTAATGCACGCCCCATCGTGTCTTATTGCTTACATAGAAGGAATCCTTAGGATGGCAGAAAAAGGAGAGATTGTTGATGGGGGACCTGAATATGCCAGATATTAACTGGAGCACCTTTACTGCAGCCACATCCAAGAGTAGGGTCATTCGCAGTGCCCTACAGGGGGCATGCCACGGACAGCTAGTATTGGGACCTGCTCGGGAGGGAGCAGTCTTAGACCTGGTACTTTCAAATGGGGATGGAGAGAGGATGTCAGATTTAGAAGTGGGTAGCCATCTGGGAACAAGTGACAACCAAACAGTGTGGTTCACAATAAACACAGCTGTAGAGTCAAGTTATACAAAAGCAAAGGTGTTGGACTTTAGGACGGCTGACTTTAGCAAAATAGGAGAGTGCCTCAGAAAAGCACTAGCAAACAGTCAAGAAGGATGGGTGGAAGAACAATTGGGAAAAATCAAAACTGCCATCACAGAGGCAACAAGCCTTTGTGTAAAGCAAATCAACAAAGGAAAAAGCCACTATGGTTCTCAAAAGAGGTGGCAGGGAAGGTTAAGGAGATAAGGTTATGTCTCTTACAGCTGTAAAAGTGTAATCTTTTCTGCCCTTAGAGTGCCAGGACCTCTCAATTTCGGTTTGTGATTCTCTCGCCCTAGGAAGTGCAGGACAACTTTAACATTTAGTCCTGGCGCCCCAATAACATATATCGTAAAGTTTTATTTAGTGCAGTCAACACAGATTAACTTCTGTATCCATCTGTGACTCCTCCTCCCCCACATTATGTGATCTAGTGCCGCTCATGCGACATCCCAGCCTCCCCATGGCAGACATCACTGTCGGAGATCAGTCAAAAGAAATTTAATTGAAGGGATTCCCGGGATTATGTGGGGGAAGAGCTCCTCCCCCACTGCCTATTTAATTAGAGCAGCTAACTCCCGCTCTGCTTAGAGCGAGTCGCACTCGCCGCCGCTGCATGCTGTTCTGTTGTGGTTGCAGTCTTTTTTTTTTTTCCTCTTGCCCCTTCACTCCCACGCCCTCTCTCTTTCTTGCTCATTTCATACATTCTCTGTCCCTCTCAGCTCTTGCCCTGTTTGTTTGTCTGCTTCCCTTCTTCGGGGTCTGTGCCTAGCTTTGCTTTTTTCTCCTGTTTCTTCTATGCATTTCTCGTCGGCTTTTGCCACCGCGGTTTTTGTTGTATTTCTGGTTCTCACCTAGCTTTATCCTGTTCTTTGTGACCTCAGCCGTGCAGCCGCTGTGTTCGTCTCCTGGAATTGTTTCCTTGCTTCCGACCTTCGTTGCTGGAGCTGCCTCCATTACCTTGATTCGCTGCTCGTCACTACCTTCCTCCCAGTCGCCTGCCAGCTTCCCATCAGAACTTCATTTCCCTGCTCTGCTGCGTATCACTAGGAACCGACATGGGTTGCCTGTCAATTACTTCTGGCTGGGACATCTCCGTTGGTGGTACCTGGAAGCCGTCTGCTGTGCTGCATCTTCAACACGCCTCCCTGCGGTGTTTCCATTGCCACTGCCGCACTGGGCTCCTGCCTACTTCTTCTGATAATACCGGCTCCTGGACTACGTCATCGGCAGCACTTGCTGCACCACTGCCTGAGACACTGGCCTCCTCTTCTGTTCCATTTGCTTCCCTGTTCTGCTGCTGGGTCTGGTTCCTACTTACACATGCCTGTCCACTGCTATTGCTTCAGTATAGCGCCATGTCATTCCTGCATGATGTCATTATTCATGGGTTGTACTTGAACGTTTTATTTTGGCTGCCTTTCGTACCTAGTGATTCATAATTATAGTACCCGCTTCATTAGTGAACAACTGGATCGTGTTTGAGTCGTTATTCATAGGCTTCTACTGGAGCTCTTTGCAAATATGGCACTGACATTTATGCAGCCCTCAGCGTTTTGCAGCAGTTCAAGCTCAGGGCACCGGTTCCTGTCTCCTACTTACTGGAATTTCCTCCAGCGGCACAGGCTGCTACAGTGCTACAGTATTCTCCAACGGCAAGAAGCCCTGCTTCTCTCGTCCCTTCTCCACTATACTTCTGTGACGGAATAGCAGACATTGCGACTGCCATGACATCGGCACTTGTATGCTGCAGCTTGGCTATCCCATTCTCCTGCCTCTTGCTTGCGGCAGGCACCTAGGAGCGCCTTACTAAGGATTCTCAATTGCTGTTTTGACATTCAGCATTCATTCTTTGGACGCTTTGCCCAGCTTCCATGCTTTACGTCTACCATGCAGCTTGCTATCTCATTTACGTACAGGTTCCCACTTGCCTTACTTGCTTATATTACCTGCTTGCTATTCTGGAGGCTCGAGGTTATCACGTCTCATCTGCCTTGCAATTTACATCGCTCTTCGTGAGCTGGCATCCATTTCATGTGTGTTTACTAATTTACTGCAATCCCTATTTACCAGGCATGACCTCTGCACTGCGTGCAGTTCGACATTCAGCCATCACATTCGCTCAAGTTTCTGCCCTCGGGCCCGGAGGTCCTCGGTTCCTCTATGTTACTACACCATACTTGTCTGCTTCTACGACCTGCCTTCGCCCATCGGGCTGGGAGGTTTACATACTAATCGCCTGATTCTATGATCTGCCTTCGCCCATGGGGCTGGGAGGATTACATACTAATTCCTGCTTCTATGGCCTGCCTTCACCCATCGGGCTGGGAGGTTTACCTACTACTCGCTTGCTTCTCTGACCTGCCTTCGCCATTCGGGCTGGGAGGTTCCCCTACTTCTGTTCTACTTCTGCTTTGCCCAGCTCGAGACCAGGTGATTCTATTCTGCTTATGCATACCTGCCTCAGCCCTGGACTCGCTGATACTTCACCTTCCGGGGCATTAGTTGCCATCTCACCTTTGCTCCCCCTACATGCCTGGTGACTCCTACTTCTCCGACTAAGTGGCTGGTCCTCATGCTCAAACACTTTCAGATTGCCTCAGTGCTCATTCAGCGGCTTCCGGGTTTGCTGTCGTGGATGTTTTGCCCTGTTGCCTCGGCCATGGAATTATAGCTGCTTCTTTCCAGGACTTGGTTGGTGTCTCCTGCGGACTTTCATTCTCCTGCTTGTGCTCTACCAACTTCAGACCTGTGACACTGCTACTTCATTGGACTCCGCTTCTTCAGTTATCTCCATCTCAGACTCTTCGGGTCTCATCTGCTTCGTGCCTCGAATTTGCATACCTTCAGTTCTCAATGTTATTCCTCTCGTACAGTTGCCATGTTTCCATCTCAGTCTCTTCAAGGTGATTCATGCCCATCCAGCTGATGGATTCCTACGCATCGTCGAGGACCTACATCGCTTGATTTCTGCTGGAAGACATTCCTGGGTCTAGCTGGGCTTCCCATTCTGTAATCAGCCGCCTCTCTCCTATCACGCCAGCTGTCTATTAGTTACATTTTGTTCAGGGGCTGGTTGCCACGTCCTGTTCCGTCTCAACTGCCTACATTGGTGCAATCCTGCTCCTACTACCTCTTGCTTTGGATTCAGTTCGACTGACTTATTTCATTTGGGCTCACCTCATTCTACTACTTGGGTGCTTCATAAATTGCACCAGTGTCTCCGATTATCATATACAACATGCCATTATTCCAGTTCAACTCTACAGCCGTTGCTTCATATCAATTCCTAAAGATCATATATATTTCTTATCAGAACTGAATTCATCACTCGGTAGCCTGGCCTCAAGCCTTCTCTCATTCCTCGTACTATACAAGCCCTATTTGAAACCTGGAAGTCTTACTACTTCCATTTCGTCCTGCCTCGTAGACATAAAGTTTGGATGCAATTATCTTCTGGTCTCTTGTATTGAGTTTGTCAGTCATCAACTTCATCTCCACCGTCATTCAATTCCTTGGATTATGCCCTGTATCAACTGAAGTATGGAAGATGGTTCTTCAATATATCTACTCTCCATCATTCCGAATTATACATGGATTCTTGGACTCGGACTTTATTAGAAGGAAATTAATTCACTGGACATTTACAATTCAGCTTTTCTTAAGCTCCATTCGTCTGGATTGAATTCTGCAAATTTTAATTCAGATTTAGCTGATTCATTTAGTTTAATTAGGATCTCTCTCCTTTAGTATGCCCAGAAGGACGGGCAGTCAGCAGCCATGGGTCCTCAGAGGTTTCCCCCAAAGGGGGGTTTTCCTCTCCTGAGTGCTACTAGTCACTCTCCAGAGTTGGAGGAGGTGATCGTCTATTCTTATCATTAAGTTGTTATGCATGACTTCTTCAGCATTCAGTTACTGAACAATCATCGATATTTATTCTTTTTGGGGCTCCATAATTCTAAACCAAGCCTCCTTCCTACAGGTGGGATACAGAGAAAGGCCAAAACCATCAAATATTATCAAATGACTCAACTCAAGCATCCAAGTACCTAAGCACAAATCATTCTATGCTGGCCTCTGTATCCAACAACCATCTACATCATTCCAATATGTTACATAAGCACTGAGATATGAACCGCACATAACTGCAATACAGTATCCCTGGAGCTCTGGAATACTCTGACATAGTCTTATGTCTCAAGCTACTCTGGAGGTTAAGTATAAGCTAAGTAGCTGGGAACTATGTTACAGAATCGGTTAACTGCAACATACGGGACACATAAACAAAACCCAAAATACCAGACATAAAACAAGGATATATCTAGTATGAGAGCAACTTGTTCTGTTGCTTGCAGAAAATAAAAGAATCCACACATTTGAAAAGTATCTACTGTTGATTATCGATCCACAAAAAGGCAAACTATTTACCTCATTTAGGTTTTAAACAGTTAATAGCAATATATTAGTTTAGCACAGTATAGCGCAGTGGTTTAAGGCTCTGAGCTGCAAATGTGGAGACCTGGATTTGAATCCCATAGCCTCCACTTGCATACTGTGTGACCCTGAGCAAGTCACTTAACTTTCCTGTGCTTCCAGGTCGCACCTGTAAACAAGCTTTCAGCTTAGTGTGCTACTCCTGGTTAAACAATTGGGGAAAAAAATGATAGCATTCAGGAAATATAAGTGGCAGTGGCAGTGGCTCTGCAGATAGCACACTTGCCTCTGAGGCCAGGAGATCAGAAGACTGTAGGTTCTATCCCCACACCAGGCACTTGGGTTAATATCCCAATACTGACACTGTAGTGCAGCATGAGGGGGTGCTGCCTTTCAGATAAGACATTAAACCGAGGTCCCATCTGCCTATTCTGGTGGTAGTTCAGGTAGATGGCACTTCTCGAAAAGAGTAGGGGAATTTTTATTGATACAAAAAATGAAACACAACTGTTACATATGATAATCAAACATTAATTACATTTTCACAGGTAAGAAAGACAAAATTGTATGTAGAAAATACTCTCAGACACTCCTTTCCATCTTGTGTTGATTATATCCCTTGTAAAAGTTCTGGTTTCTTATTGCCATATTGCATTTAATTCCTTTTCTATTTTCTGAACCACTAGTTCTGGGCTTATATCAATCTGTTGCAATACGAATTTGCATCTAACTTGAAACAAAATAAACTTTTATGCTTGTAAACAAAATTCTTTGGGTTTCTTCTGTGCCCTTTAATTTAATCGAGTAACCTATAATAATGTCTTCATATGTCATTTTATCCCATATATTATCTTTGTATTTATTGCTTATTTCTTTCCAAACTTGTCTTACATAAGGACAATGTATTAAAAAAAAGCTCTAATGTTTCTTCTGTCTGCAAACAGGATGGTCTAGGATACCCTCACTCCTCCATTACCTTGTGTTTTGCATTACCTTTGACTCACAATTTGCTGTGACTACGCAGCCACACTGTGTCCCACATTTTAGGAGGTATTCTTTTGTCAATTAGATATGTCCTCATCCTGTTATTATTTACAGGTTGCACACCTTTAAATTATGTTGGCTGATAGTAGCTTTTTTTCTTGAATTGCCATATGAATTCTCTTTCTATCTAAATGTGATGCGCTGGTTACCTCTAATTTCCATTTCCTTATTTTTCCATACCTGGAAGCATATAAAATGGAAGAGGGGCACTAATACTATTTGTTTTAACTCTTAAGGATGATTGTCCCCATGCCTTTAACAAAGGTGTCATACAACTAGATGCTGTTTCTTTCCATGGCTTAACCGATAGGGACTGAACATTTGCAACATTAGCTTGAAAAATAGGCTGAAGAAGAAACTTAAGGGGTTCAGTAGATCTAAACCTCCTTCTTTATATGATTTGTATAGCACATTTCTTTTAATTAGGTTCACTCTACTTCCCCATATTACTTGAAACACTAGGCTTAATAAGCTAGAATCTAGAGAAGTTGGAGGTGGAAAAACTATACTCAAATATGTTAAGATCGAGAGGAGAAATGTTTTCACTAAGGTTACTTTTTTTTTCTTGGTTTGCTGCCATGTCTTCCAAACCATAACTTTGTTTTTAGCCATTTCTATTTTCTCTGTCCAGTTGTCTAAAGCTGCATCACCTTTATCAAATGTTATACCGATAATTTTTGTGTTAGTATCTGTTATTTGTATTTCTTGTATATCTGAGACCTGTTCCGTATCGTCACTCAATCTGTATCCTTTACTTTTTGTAAGATTAATCTTTGCTCCAGACAAGTTTGAAAACTGATTTATTATTTCTAGAGCATTATTTACTGCTAGACAATTTGGCAACATTAAACATAAACCATCTGCATAAGCTGTAGTTTTATGAAGAGAATTCCCATTTGGGAGAAGAATATGTTCTACCTCTGTATTTTGATTTATTACCTTTAATAAAGGGTCTAAGCAGAAAACGTATAACAAAGGACTGCTAGGACATCTCTGTTTAACTCCCCTATTGCTTTTTATCATTTTCCCTACATGGCCATTAACTAGAGGGACAGCTGCTGCGATTCTGTAAATCCCTGTGATCCACTGTACAACCTTCTGAGGAATACCATATTGTGCTAATACTATTTGTAAATATTTATGAGAGACCTTATCAAAGGCCTGCTCTTGGTCTAAACTTAAAATCAGTCCTTTTGTTTTATTTTGTATCCCTTTTTCCACCACTTCTCTAATAAGTAACAAGTTATCTTGTATGCTTCGTTTCTTAACTGAGCATGTCTGACATGGTTCAGTTATATAGGGGGCTGTTGCAGTTAACCTGTTATTTAAAATTTTCATTAATATTTTAAGGTCAGTATTTATTATGGCTAAAGGCCTCAAATTTTTAAGTAGTTCCCATTAATTTTTTTCGTGTATAAACATTTGTGCAGATATGCCTAATTGTGGTACCATATTGCCAGAATCTAATATTGTATCAAATACAAAAAGAAGTATCTCATTTCATTTTTGAAAGTTTTGTAGAATTCTGTCTAATCCAGGCATAGTATTGTTCCAAAGGTTTTTAATAGCACTGTCTATTTCCTCTTTTGTTATGGGCAGAGCCAAATGTTCTGCTATTTCTGTGGGTAAATTAGGTATAGTTACCTTTTTAATGTTTGTTTAATTAAGTCCTCATTTATTTCTGGTTCTGAAAACATTACTCATATACTGCTTCACTGTTTCCATAATTTCCTTCTGGGTTTTAGCCAGTCTCCCTTCTTGGTTTATAGTTTTTGCATGTTCTTATGTTTAACTCTATTTTTACAGCTTTCAAAGATATCTCTGGATGTAGTTTTACCAGGAGTACTAATTCTATGCTCGTATAATAAAGATGTAGCCCGGGAGTACTGTAAATTTTCAATTTCTTGTTTGATATTTTTAACTGGCTCAGTAAAGGCTTCATATCCTTCATTAACTAAAGAAAGAATTTTAAAGTATTGGGCTCTCAGCGTTAAGTATTTCTGATATTGTTCTGTATATTTTTTCCATGCTAATTTTTTAAATAGCTGTTTTAACTCTCTTTTGGTAGTGTCCCACCAACTACTTAAGTCTTCTTCTAAGCAAGCTATAGATTTCCTGGCATTTAATAGTTCTAGTATCTGTTCCTTTATGTCCTCACTCTCTAAAAGGTTTTAAATTGATTTCCAATACACTTTCCCTTTAATCTGTTCTTTTGAAAAATAAATATTTACCACAGCTGCTAAATGGTCTGAGTTTTCTGCAGGTATTGTGTGAGCTCTAGTTATTTATTTAGTTTTTGTTGACCGGGTAAGTGCACTAGACAAATCCTGCCTATTTGGGAGAGGTCACGTGATGCAGGCAGCCTAGTGGCAGCAGAGATACAGGGCTCCTACCCTTAACATCACATCTTCGTCTTTTACAACTTAATTTCTACTAGAAACTGCCTAATCATAACAAAGAGAAGAGGACATCTTCAGCATTCGACATCAACAACTTTTTACATCGCTATAGGGAGTTTTTCTTCCGTGATGGTTGCAGATATGAAGATGGTCCAGCTCAGACACATGCCTCCTCCCTCGCCTGAAAAGCTGCCTAAAAAAGCCAGACCTCAAGGGGGAGCTTCCGGCTCCAAAATCCCAGCAACAGGCCCTTCAGTTCCACTTACCGAGGATCAATTTTTACAAGACCTACTGCCTTTTAGAGAGACTTTGCTTGACGTATCCACTGAAATTAAATCAATTAGAAGTGATATGTCAGATCTAGCTAGAAGGGTTAGTGACAATGAAGCTAGAACCACCTCCATGGAAAAATGGAGAGACAGAGTGGATCCAAAGATAATCCAGCTCCCGACAGCAAATTAATAAACTGCAACTAAAAACTGAAGACCTTGAAGGTAGGAGCTGGAGGAACAACATCTTAATAATGGGTCTTCCTGAAACAGAAGAAAACCCCAATGTCGTTCTTTTTGTCCAGAAATTACTACAAAAAATTGTGGGACCATCTCCCTTCAAGGGGTAACTACCAAACTGAATGAGCCCACAGGTCAGTTAGACCTCGACCCCCACAGGGTTCCCCATCAAGACCTCTAATCTTAAAATGTTTGAGTTACGTGGAACGACAACATGTGCTAAGTAAAGTCAAAGAACTGCAGTCAATTACGTGCGAGGGCTCCAAGCTGCAATTCACCCAATATCTACCTTTTGAGACATGCCAAAAGTGCACTGCCTTTCACCCCACAGTTACTAAACTCATAGCAGCAAGTATCCCATTCAAAATGTTATACCCTGCTAAACTTGAAGTGTCAGTGGCTGGCTCCTGGTTCTCTTATGACACGCCGATTCTAACTACGGCCGACCTGAAGAATCGACTACTGGACCTGTTCAAAGAGGGTTGAGCTCTTTTTCATAGGATCATGACCCCATGAAAGAGAAGAATTTCTCTGATTTATATTAGGCATCTGAGGGAACTTGAATTTCGCCTACCTGCTGCGGATCTGAACCCACACTTTGGCCCTGTTTGTTCTCCTTGGCTGGGCCTGAACTCCATATCTGCAATTCTGGTCTTGTAAACCAGAGGGCAGGCCTCTACAGGGGATTGTTTAATTAAGCAGGAACTGCTTCCATGAGGCATAAGGGAGGGGAGATCTTTATCATGTAGGATTGAAAATGGTCTGATTGCTTATTTATTTCCCCCCATTCACTCCCCTCACTCTAAGGAGACAACATCCAAGGACTACTTCACTGCAAGTACAGACTCTTGTATTTTCTTTTTTTTTCCTTTACTTCTTGCTCTATACAGACTTTCAGTTGTAAAGTCCACGTTATGCAGACTGTGTTATACCTCCGCCGGGAGCGAGGTCAGGAGTACTATTTGCTTTTCCCTTTTTTTTCTTTTTCTTTCTTGTTTTAGGTGGGGGATAAAGAATTGGAAACAGGGATGGCGGGTTATAAGGCCACCAGAAACCCAAGATGCTATAAGTTTATTGTTGGAAGGCAGGTACACATGCCAATTAGGTTTTATTTCCTCTGGGTCTCCAAGTATCATATTGACCCATGTTATATTTATATAGTTGGAGTTTACAGCCTCCCCAATATTGGCATCCAGATTTGAAGATGTGGCGGGAGGGAGAGGGTTGCCCTGGATCGAGTAAGCCTGGGGTTCGCTGCACAACGTGCCTAATTTGGGGTCGTTTGGCTCCTTTACATCCCTTATACACTGGTACTATGTTGGTGCTGGTTAAAGAAGGTAGTAACTTCTAAGCTTGCACAGAACCAGCATTCTATAACTTTCATTTACATTTCACCTTTAGGGGGTTGTATTCAGGAGCTGCTTGGGGGGGTCTCCCTTATATGGGATTGCTTACAATTAATCTGATGGGTTTTACTTCCAGGGAGACTTGTGTAAATAGTTGCTGGAATTCGTTAAGGGAGGGGGAAGAGCGCCTACCACTCTCTGTACTACTGATGCCTCGATCTGGACCAGTTAGATTTCCAATGTTTACTACTCACAAAGGTCAGACTAGACTTAAATTGTGTCCTGTGGGAGGATGGGGAGGTGGGCAACCTCACCAACTTCAGGTTCTGGGATTGTTTGTTTTTTTTGTTTGTTTTTCAAGCAGCCCGCTTCTGTTACTATGGTGTCACTATCTGGGTAAGGTTGCTGGGGTCTGTGGGGAGGGAGGGAGGAGGGGAAGGTTTGGAGTGTGTGTCTCAAGCTCAGCTACTGTTTTTTACCATTTTCTCCTCTGGAAACATTAACTGGTTTATTGTTAGTTATGGCTATCAATCACTGTAAAATAATGTCCTGGAATGTTAGGGGAGTTTCAGAGCCTACAAAAAGATACCAGGTCCTTAAGCATTGTTCCCTGCTCAATTCAGATATGATTCTGTTGCAAGAAACTCACCTGAAGACAAGTTAAGCTAGTTGGCTACGGAGACTTGGGTTCTCACAATTTTTTGCAGTGGGAGATTCCTCAGCATGTAAAGGGGTAGTTATTCTAATCAAGAACACTATTTCCTTTCAATCAGATTCCACAGTAATAGATCCTAATGGCATATACGTTCTTGTTAAAGGCATCCTTATGGGGGCCTACAGTTTTACTAGGCTCCATATATGGCCCACCGGGGGGAGAACCCTAATTTTTTATGGAGCTTGCCAGCAAGATTGTTCCACTCCTCCCCATTTCCTTGATATTAGAGGGCAACTGGAACGTCCCCCTCCCCCACTCAAGACCTAGACAGGACACACCGACCCTTAAAATCGCCCTCTGCATCCCAGAGAGCCCTAAATGATTTTATAGACAAGCTAGGACTCTGTGATCTGTGGCATTTATTTAACTCATCACACCAGATATTCAAGATATTCACCTTTTACTCCAACGTCCATAAATCATGGTCTAGATTGGACTATATCCTTATTAGTATTCCTCTCTTACCCGGTCTGCGCCAAACCTGCATTGAACCAATAGTATTATCAGATCATTTGCTGGTCTGGATAGACCTTACGCCCTCCCCTACTAGTCTCAGAGATAGGTCGCGGAAGCTGAATACACAATTATTAAAGGATAAAAACACTATCTCTAGAATCCAGTCTTTTATCCAAACTTTCACAGATACAAATATCGATCAGTTCAATTCAAAGGGAGGACCTTCTCTGGTGTACACTCAAATGCTGCATTCATGGCGAACTTATTAAAATAGCATCTAGAAGAAAGAAACTGAGAGAAAAATAAGCCTTATCTCTATTAGCTCAAATTTGAACGGCGGAGCTACCCTATCTTCTTCAACTACTCCTGTCTCGACATCAGAGCTTCTAGAGCTTAGGAATAAATATGCTGACCTTTTAAGAGAAAAGGCAGAATATGCAATTTCAAAAACTAACTCTACATATATAGACCAAGGGGAAAAGGCCGGGAAACTTCTAGCTCTCTGACTACGTAAACTAGAAAGCTCAAGACTTATACCTTCTATACAGGCCCCAGATGGTACGATAAAAATGGCTCCTAGAGATATAGCTTTCTATCTGTCCCTCTATGGGGGTAAACCCTCAGAGACATCCTCTCAAAACATAGAACAATACTTAGACTCTCTTGCTCTTCCCTCTCTGTTGGAACAAACCCAGATCTCTTTGGTGGAACCTATTACCCTGGAAGAGATAGTGGTGGTTATTCAGGATTTAACTCTAGGTAAAGCTCCAGGCCCTGATGGTTTCCCCACCAACTTCTACAAAACTTTTGTCAAAGAACTGGCACCTCTGCTGCTTAAACTATACTGGTATATGTTAGAAGCTAAACCTTTAGACCCATCTTTATTAGAGGCATCAGTAATTCTTCTCTTGAAACCTGATAAACCTCACTTGCTCTCTGGAAGGTACCGACTGAGCTCCCTCTTAAATTGTGATATTAAAATCTTGATGAAACTACTTGCTAATCGTATACGTAGGGTATGGTTCCAGCTTCTCAGCCAGGAACAAGCAGGTTTTGTCCCAGGTAGGTCTTCAGCAGATCATCTTAGGAAACTCACCCATATATTCCAGGCAGCCTGTCTGTCCCAATTTCCCATGGCTCTAATCTCGATGGACCCAGAGAAAGCCTTTGACAGAGTGGACTGGGTGTTTCTCTGGTTAACTTTGGGCAAAATGGGCTTCCCCCTTATTCATTCAATGGATCCAAGCAGTATATTCACCCCCCACAGCAAAGATATACTGTATCTGAGTTTTTTCCTCAAAGTTTTCCCTTTATTCTGGTACAAGACAGGGTTGCCCCCTCTCACCCTTCTTATTCAGTCTCTATCTAGAGCATCTTCTGCGTCACATTAAACAGTCCCCACAAATAAAAGGAATCCCAATCTTAAACCACACTCTTACCCTCTCTGCCTATGTGGATGATATCCTCCTTCATTTAGAGAATCCTGATTCTTCTCTCAAGCACGTACTGGAAGTAGTATCCCAATACAGCTCTTTCTCTCTAACTATAAACTTAACCTTAAGAAAACTGAAATTTTTCCCCTCAGTCATCTCACTCATGAAGCGGATTTCAACAATCTTGATATTAAATGGTCCCCTCATTCACTTAAATACCTGGGAATATACCTAACCACAGATCAATCTTATCACCAGGAAACTGAACCTGGATGATCTAGTGTCAACTCTTCAGTCAGATCTTCATAGATGGGAGGCTGTTCCACTGACTCTCTGGGGGGCATAGTAACATAATCAAAATGAACGTTCTCGCTCAGCTTTTTACCCTTTGAATATGCTGAACACCTGGCCCCCCCCCCTTTCTTTCAGAAGGTCCACTCTCTCATTCCCGACTTCATATGGCTACATAAACAACCCAGGAAATCACATCTCAAATTGAGCCTTCCCAGATCATCAGGCGGTCTTCGCCTTCCTAACTTTCTCCTTTACTACTGGGTGAGCCATTTCTCCAAGATCGGTAGATGGTATGCTAACCTCTCGAGTGATAATGCTCCCCTCTGGTTATAATTGGAATCACAGATGCTCCTACAACATCATCTCCTCTCCCCAGTCATCTTTTATAGTCCTACGAACAGGCTACTGGATTCAATATGTCAATCCGTAATTGGGACTTCCCTTAGAGTCTTCTCCCAATTTTGCTCCTCCAAGAAACTCTCCTCACGTCAAGATTTTACACAACCTCTTATTTTCAACCCTAACGTCAGGATAGGTAATACCCACCTCACTTACAACTGGCTGCCTCAATTGCAGAATACTAAAGTAGCGGACCTGTATTCCCACAATTCCCTTCTCTTCCCTCCTCGAAATAAGGAACAAATATAACCTTCCCACTACTTGCACCTTCAGGATCTTTCAATTGAGACACTTAATAGGGCAAACATTTAGTACCTCTCCACAATAATCCAAAATACAACCTATTTTAGACAGCTTCCACGACCTAGACTCTAAACCACATTGTTTATCCATCTTATATAATTCTCTTCTAACTGTAGGCCACCTGGATGTTATTCCCGGCACTAAAATCTGGTCTTCTCTGTTGCCAGGTACAAACATTGATTGGCCTAGAGTCTGGCAAGACTTACTGTATATAGATACATCACTCAGGACAAACTCAGAGAATTACCCAATACCGTATATTACACAACCTATATTATACACCAATTAAACTAGCCAAAACAGGACATCTACCTACTTCTAACTGTTCTAGATATGGCAAAGCTGATGGGAACCTGCTTCACATTCTTTGGTCGTGTGAAAAAGTTGCTCCTCTGTGGCACTCAATCCAGTCAGACTTAGATCCCTTACTTGGCCTAGAAGACCTTTTTACTGTGGAGATTTGTATTCTAGGAATCTACTCTACTATCCGGGTTAAAGAACGTAAATACCATATAGCCTTAATCTCAATGGTAGTTGAGAAACTAGTGCTCAAACACTGGCTGGACCAGCTAACTATAACCTATACTGAATGGCTGAATGACCTCTCAGCCTACTTTAGGACCAAGCATCTGATTACTGGCTCTCGTAATAATCTGTCGGGTTTCATTAAAAAATGGGGTAAATTGTATGCCTTATACCTGCATTGATAACTGCTAATTGATAGACTCCTCATAGTCAACATAACGTATTCAGTTACAAGCCAGACATACAAAATCTGTATAATACTTCATAGCATACTCCGTGGAGTTTATGGGGGGTGGTTGTTATTTTTTCACTTTCATGTATTTTCCCTTCTACGTGGTCTATTCGTTATCCGTTGTTTGTATTGGATAGTCTTTCTTCTGTATTTCATACTTTGTTTACCGATTTATTATATTACAAAATCAATAAAGATGTTAAACTTAAAAAAAAAAATCCTGCCTATTTTCAGGTACTACCTGGGGGAGGGGGATACAGATGAATACCAACTGACCTTGAACCAGATTAAACTGTTGGTGGTATTTTTTAGTGAATGAGGGAAATTTGGCCAGGACACTGGGGAAATTCCCCTACTCTTGCGGTAGGGGGCCCCCTGAGACGGCTGGATTGTGCTCAGTATGTCTCAGTCGGTGGAGTGTGTGGAGGTGTTAGAGGAGTGCTCTATGGATTCAGTTGCTGTCTTTGCTGAGGAACCTGTTCAGATGGAAGAAATGGATATTTTAAGTGATCCCTTAGCAGTGGAGGATTTGGCTCGGCCAGTTGTTACAGTAGCCTGTTCCCAGGATATGCCTATGTCTGACCCATTTGTGGTTTTATCCACGGAGGATGAAAAGAAGAGAAAACGCCCAGACTGTTGCCAAATAGCCCCTCTTGGTGTGGCGAAAAAAAGTTATCTGAATGTGGAGGACAGCACGATGATTGACCAGGTGGGCGTGTCGGCTGCTGACTCAGACGGCGAATTGTTCCCGTTCTCGGCACGGCTTGCTGCTTGGTCTCCAGAAGCGGCTTTAGCAAATGCGGGATGGGTGAAAACCCCAAATGCCTGGATTCCTGACCCCAGTATCCCTTTACCGGGGGAAGGACTGAATCTGCCAGTGGAACCCTTGGTGTTGCAGGCTTTGGAGGGAGTGCTAGTTTCAGAGCAGGACCATGCCATTGCGTCATTTCTGCCTGCCTGTACTGGAGCTGGGGGTCTCGTCTTAGATGTTCCTGTGTCTGGCTTGGAGTCTCCACTATTGGGACCAGGTTTACCAGCTTCTTCGGCTCACGAGATGGTTACTGCTGATGTTGACATTTCCAGATCCCAAGACCAACAGCCTGAGGTTCCTTTGCCAGGTCAGTGTCTTCAGACTTTGGGAGAAGTTCTACCTGTCGGTCCTAGAGGCAGTGCAGTTCGTCGACCCCTTAGGGCAGATTCTGCAAAACCGTCCAGTTATGCCTCTCTATTTAAATCTTCGGACATCCCTGCTAGAAAACGTTTTGTAGCACGCATTTATTATAAAGGGGGTTTGGACCTCCCCCCAGATCGTAACTATGTGGGTAAATCCCTGATTATTGACTCTTTGGGGATCCGGCCATCTGAGGTTTATGCATTTATTGATTCTTCTGGGGACCATAATTTTGATATTTCTTTTCATTCTGCAACTCTGTTAGATAAATTTTGGACTGCGTATTATGCTGCTTGTACAGACCCTATTTGGAAACCCTTTGTTGTTATACCCATTACTAGACCAACTGCTAAAGTAATTACTGTTCTTTTTCGAAATGAAGGAGTTAATGTCTTGGATATTTTATACTGGTTGGAACAACGCTGTACAGTTAATGGGGTGCCTCATGCCCTGATTGACGATAATGGGTTTTGGATGGGAGGGTGGAAATTTAATGTGCAACTCAAAATGACTGAGGCTGGGATTCAACATCTCCCTAATTGTTTCTATTTAGGAGGGACCGTGTATTCTGTTTTATCCAGGCCAGCCAATGTTTCTTGCTATAGATGTGGCTCACTGTCTCATTTGAGTTCAGATTGTGATCAACTGAAATGTGCATCTTGTGGGGTGTTGGGACATTCAGTTTTGTCTTGTACTGTCCCCCCCACTTGTAATTTATGTGGTGAAGATACTCATGTTTTTGTAGCTTGTCCATGGGCAGCCCATAATACCTCTGATTATGCTGAACATGATTCTTATATTGCTAAATCCCTTACCTCTTCTCGGACCCTTCCCCCTGGTTCGGGTCCAGTTCACACTTCTAAGTTAAAAAACCCTTTTTTTCCAGTCTCACTTGGTGCCCCAGTGGTCCCGAGACAACTGGACACCCCGGAGATCCCCCCCCCCAAGAGACACCTCCTTCACCTATTGTTTCAGTTCCTCCCCCTGTTCAGTCCCCTCCTCTCCAAGTAAATGAGGATTTGGAGACATGGGAGGTTTTGGAGATCTCACCCCCAGTTGCTAGACGACTTCGTTCCACCAAACAGGTGGAGGAAGTGTCTCAATTTTCAGTTCCAGTAACTAATCCCTATGAACCTTTGCAGAGTTGGGGTGATGCTATGGAAGAGGAAGAGATGGTGGAATCTCTTCCTTCCTCTTCTCTTCCTGAGGCTTCCCCTGCATCATTACCCCCGGTTAATACCTCTGGGACTACCCTGAAAAAGAAAACTACTAGACCCAGGAGAAAGAAATGATTTGGTCTTTTTCATTAGGGTTTTTTCCTTTTTTTTATGTCTTCTGTTCATTTAGCTAGTTTGAATGTTAATAGTATTAGATCACAGTATAAACGTACAGCTACTTTTGCAGCCTTGCATAGTTTACCATATGAGGTTTATTTCTTACAGGATGTTAGGCTTTATACTACCGTGGAGGCTGCTACAGCCACAAGAGCTTGAGGGTTAGGGCCCTCTTATTGGTCTCTAGGCCAGGACCTCTGTTCAGGTATTGGGTATTGTTTTACCACGTCAGAGTTTATTTTGCAGAAATTAGTGGATTTAGTTCCAGGGAGAGTGTTATTGTTGGACGTTTTATGGTATGATTTGCCTTATCGTTTTATTAATATTTATGCTCCACAACAGAAAGTTGCTAGGGTACAGCTTTTTTGGTTAATTAAGCCCTATTTGTTTGCTTATAGGATAATCCTATGGGGTGGAGACTTTAACTCTAGTTTAGATGTCCTTCCCACTAAAAAACTACATTGTGACACTCAAGCATTGCATACTATTACTAAAGAGATGGATTTAGTTAATGTGTTTGCTCAAACTTCGCTACATACGTTTTTGAAAGGTAGCTTGACCTCTAGGATAGATTTTTGGTTTTGTTCACGGACTGTTTGGGAGGTTAAGGGTGTAGTGGTACCTATGGCAACTTCAGATCATCATTTATTGGGATTACAGATTCATTTGGGGGAAGTGCTAACACAGGGGCCTGGGGTTTGGAGGGTTAATACGTCCTTATTATTGGTTCCAGAGTTTCATCAAGGTTTTTTAGAATTGATCTTGGACCGCACTTCTGTGGTTTTTCTCTATGATTCCATGATTAATTGGTGGATTGATACCAAAAGGTGTTTAGTGGCCTATTTTAAATTTTATTCTAGATTGTTAGCTGATACTAGGCACCATACCTCTCAGCTCTTTCGGGCCGAATTACTTGCATTATTTACAGCATCCTATTTGTCCCATTCTGACCGTACTGACCGTATAAAGGAGGTTAAAGCAGCCTTGACACAAGTACAGTATGATAGGCAGAAATCTATAGTTTTGAACAAAAATTTCGGACTTCTGGGAAGCAGAGTCAGTGTAACCCTTTTGATATTAATAGGGGGAAATTTCATGGTAAACAGATGTTTCAACTTCTTGATTATCAGGGACATCCTGTTAAAGGGAAGTTACAAATAATGAAACATATTACACGTTTTGTGAAGTATACTTTTGAATCTCCAGTATCGGAGTACCCTGAAATGAAGATATTGTTGCAAGCATCGGATATACCTACCTTGACGTTAATTCAGCAGCAGGAGGTTGTATCCCCTTTTACATTGAAGGAAGTGAAGGTGGTTATTTGTGGTCTTAGGGATAAGGTGGCACCAGGCTCCGATGGGTTGTCTGCTGAAATTTATAAATCTTTATGGAAATTTATGCCGACCCAGTTATTGGCTGTATTCAATGCTTTTTTGAATAAGGATCATTTATCAGACCAAACGTACGAAGGTTTGATGCTTTTTCTTTATAAAAAGGGTGATAAATCTGACTTGGGGAATTGGAGGCCGATTACCCTGTTAAATATATATTATAATTTTTTTTCAAAATTATTGGGGAACAGGATTTCGAAATCTTTGCCTTCTTTGATTTTAACATCTCAGTATTGTTCAGTTTCAGGTAGGTCCATCCGAGATGCTTTGGTTTTAGTAAGAGAATTATTTTCTCAGGGACATAAGGGAGTTCTTGTGGATTATGTATTTAATTTTGATTTATCAAAAGCTTTTGATGGGGTATCACAAGAATTTGTTTGGTTGACTCTCCGAGCTTATGGGTTTCCTCAGATTTTTATTAATTGGCTTAGTCTATGTTATTCGTTAGCCTATGTTAGGCTTTATGTAAATGGGTGGATTGGATCACCCTGTTACATTCGTCGGGACATCCGTCAAGGTTGTCCCTTGAGCCCGCTGTTATTTGTAATAGCATTGGACCCCATTATTAGATTACTTTATAAATCCCCTAGACTTTTGGGTCTTTCGGGTCCAGGTTTTAGTAATCAGAAAATAATATGTTATGCTGACGATTTATGTGTTTTGGTGTTAACTATACCAGTTGGTTGTTTATTATGTGCTGTTCTTCCGTTTTTTTATCTGTCATTAGTTCAAGTCTAAATTTATGGAAGAGTGTTTGTTTTAACTTAGCTACAACTTTGGTGGGGATTTCTTCCATTGGGGGTATCCGTTTAGTGGATTCTCCGCATAAGCTATTGGGTATTTATTTTGGGGTAACAGATATGGCTCAGTATAACTGGGAAATATGTCTGAATAATGGTAGGGAAAAGGTGTGTAAGTGGAATAAATGGTTTATGGGGAAGAAGAAACGGATTTTTTTGATTAAAACTTGTTTATTGCCTTTATTTTTACATGTGGCGCATATTTTTCCTTTACCCAAACAGCTTTTTGTGCCCCTTTTGAGCCTTTTTTTTTCTTGTTTTTGGGGTAGCCTCCTCAATCCGGTTAAAAGGAACTATTTGTTGAATGACTATCGACTGGGGGAGGGGTTAACATGGTTCACCCGATAGTATTTTTTTATTCTCTTTTTTTTTCACCAATTTAAAGCCTTTAGTTACTAATTCATCACAGCTTTGGATTCCTTTAGTACGTGTTTCAATTTTGGAGATTTTGCAAGAATGGTTTCTGGAGAATTTTATATACAAAAACAAATGGAAATATGTTTTATCTTCGGATTGGGTAATGGTGTTTGATATGCTTAGAACATGGCGTCTTACGGTATCCATGGTTATGGAGTTTTCTCGTAAAAAGTTGTATGCAGTGATAGTAGAGTCTTATTTTTCAGAAGAAGTTTTTCCGGATTTTATAATGTCGGAAAAAGCTCAGATTGGAAGTCGACTTACTGATACCAGAATCCCTGTGGCTATGTGGGATATTGCTTGGTTGGGGGTGCATGGTAAAATTAACATACGAGGAAACCACAAACATAAACAATTGACGGATCGTTATTGTTTTCGGACTTCCTGTGCGACCCTTACAGACAGTATGGTTCACTTATATTTTTCTTGTCCCTTTATTATGCACTTTTGGTTTTTGTGGCGTCGTCGCTTTTGGAATAGAGTATGGCGCAAGTGAGATCAGAGAGCTTTGTTTTTTGCTTTATTTCCGGCCTCATGGGATAAGTGTAATCCTAGTACTTTAAATTTAATAGCGGTTGTGATACTGTATTGGGTGTGGCAGGTTAGGTGTTGGATTTTATTTTCAACAACGTTCTCTTACCCCTGAAGAATTGTTTTCGAAAGTGGTGGCTCATATCGATCGTCTTAAGGAGGGAGAAAGGAAACTCCGCAAACAGAATATTTGGGAACGATATTGGAAATTCTGTTAAACCAGTTACCTATTTTTGACTGTATTTTGATTCTCCAAATATTGTTATGCATTTCTTAAATTGATTTAGGATAACAGGAGTTTTTTTATGTGGTTTTCTTTTTCTTTGGACTTATTGTATAAATTTAGTATTACATCTGTTTGATTTATTCTTTTTGTATATTATTTTGTTTGTGCTTACTGTGATTTTAATAAAGATACCCCTACTCTTTTCGAGAAGTGCCATGGGATCTGTAACATCCACCTGAACTACTACCAATCCAGGCAGATGGGATCTCGGTTTTACGTCTCATCCGAAAGACTACACCTCAGAAGTGCCTCACCCCTCTCATGCTATGTATAAGTGTGTGTGTGTGTGTGTGTGTATATATATATATATATATATATATATATATATGTATCTATATGAAATCAATGCAGGTGGCTAGGGTTCTTTTGTAAAAAGTGTATCCTTCCATCGGATAAATGGATCTGTAGGTATCTTTTAGTCCACTTACTTCAGTAATTTTCTTTAAGGTCCTGGAATCACAAAATTCTTTATCTGTTTTAGCCCCTCTGTCTTTAACATCCTGCATGCAGTTGAAATCACTGGCCCATAATAAAAAACTAGAAGTAAACAAGCAAGGTTTAATTTTGTTCATTAATTCTGTTCTCTCCTTCTTTGTCTGAGGAGCATATAAATTAATAACCCTCCATGATACATTATTATGTATGAAATCTAATAACATAGCCCTTCCAGGGGAAATGTCCACTACCCTTGTAACTAAAAAGTCATAATCCCTGAACAGAATACCAACACCTCTGCTTCTTTCTTGTGCTAAGGAATAAAAGGATGGTCCCCAACACCAGAGTTTACTAGCAGCTGAAATGTCATTATATGTAAATAATCACGTGTCCTGAAGGAAACAAATATAAATATTCAAGTCTTTCAAAATAAAAAATGTAACTACCCTTCTCCTTGGGTTCTTAATGCTATTAACATTTAGGGTAGCTGCTGTGTATAAAGCCATAAAAAAGGACAGGAGAAGGAGAAAAGCCAGACCAAAAACTTTGATCTTTCATTGTTTTATTCTTTCCCAGTCTACAGCTTCTTCTTGGTCTGGTCCCCAAGTGTTTTTGTTTAATTCTTGCAGCTTGCACTTTTTCTTCCATTTGATCTTCTTCAGATTCTGAGGTTCGCTCATGTTTTGAGTAAATAGTGGATGAGACCTCTGATTCTTCTTCAGACTCTTGTGAGTGTATAATTTTGTATTTATTACTCAGTGCTATAGGTTGTGGAGACCTAGAGGTTTTAGATAGTTTTGCTTTGGAGTTTTGTTTTGTTGAAGCCTCTCTTCTTAAATACCACAACACTCATTTCTGGAGAAGGCATTTTTTGCATGTTTATATATGTGGTTTTCTTTGACTTTCTTTCCAGATTTAAATCTAGAAAGTCTTCCACCTGAGGTTCCTCATTGTCTACTACTTGTGAACCCTCTTTTTCTTGCGCATTATGGGAAGGGGGGGTGGTTGCTGAGGGATTTTTTCAGCTACGTTTTCTTGATTTTCTGGCCGAGGCCTCTGTTCCTCCTGCATATGTTTTTCTAAAAGTTTTTGTTGCTTTTCGATACTTGTTTTCTGAGTATTGTGTACTGGTACCTCCTGATCCACTCTCTCTGTTCTGTTATGTGTGGCCCACATACATGTCTTGAAAATATGTCCCAGCTCTTCACAAAGGTTACACCTTTGTTCATTTTTACACTCTACCCCAGTACGACCAAATTCAAAACACAAGCTGCATTTAACTCGGTCACAAGCATTACTTAAATGTGTTAAGGCCTTAAACAGGTCTTTGGCTGGCCTGGATAGAAACAATAGCCTCTGTCATGGCCTAAGAAAAAAGAACTTGGCAAATGTTTAGGCCCTTGTGGGCCCATTCTTAGTTTCACTCTGATTTTCCATCCTCCGATTCAAATGTGTTCTTCGTCCAGGATTGGGGATGGTTCCCCTAGCAGATCACATCTCTGCAGCCAGTGTTTTATGTTATGGACATTTATGCTTTCATTTCTAAAAAGTATTGTAACTTGTTTTATGGCTGGTTCACTGAGTAGAATTGCACGAAAAGGGAGCCATAAAGCCGTGTATGTTACTTTTTCATATGTGGCCCAAAATTTATCTAGACCCATTGGTGTCTTAAAGCTGACATCAAAAATTGTGTCCCCCGACGCGTGTATCAAAGCATATAGTTCATTTGAGAAGAACCTTAAAGATTCTTTTATTAAAGTTCTGCCCACATGTATTCTGTCTGGGGAGGGGGTAAGTCCTCCAAGGTACTGCAATCTTACAGCGTTTTTTTCTTTGGGTGGGAACAGCTTTTTGAAATAGCTGGTCTTTGTTCCTAAACTGTGCCCATAACTGAGGTGCTTTTAAGGGGATTTGTTGATTTCTCACCTCATTATCTTGTTCTACTTGGTCTCCCCAAGAAGGTGCTGCAGAATCACTTTCGGATTCATTTCCCTCAGATCTTATTTCAGGGTTTCGGGGGAGGTGGGTAGAGTGAGTTGTATTTTGTGAAAAAACATCTTCAGCATGTGAATCTAAATCAAAGGATGTATTAAGCATAGGTTCTACCAAATTCATCTCTGGTTTGTAGTTTGGATCTGTTACCCATTCCCCTGAATCTGTTTGTTTCCATCCAGGTCCTGTCAGGGCTTTTGCTACTGTCCAGGGAGTAGTTTCCTGTTTAGAGCCTGTATCCTCACTTCTGCCTTTCCTGAGACCTCTTACAGCTTTTTCCGACTCTCTTTCCCCCCCTTTACTAGCGCTTTCTGTTGCGGCTGTTTGGTTGCTATGGGAAGTTCCTGGAACATTTTCTAAAGCCCTGACTGGAGATATATTTAAATCAAGAGGTAAGGTTTCACTTACTCTGATTTTATTGCCTTTTAGATTCTTTTCCCCACTTCTTTCTCCGATGTCAGGCCATTTGTTTACCGATCTATTTTTAGATTTTGAGTCAGCAGGCTATAGATGCTTATCAGGCTGCTCCTTTGATGTTCCTGCATCATCGATTAGCTGGGTGTTGTCTGATGGGTTGATTTCGGCTTGCCGCTCTGGCGCTTCAACATTTTCATCAAATAAAACATTAGCCCTGCTATCCTCATCTGACTTTGCCTCTACAAATTGCAATAGATCCAATAAGCATTTTCTTTGCGTTAGCTTATTCACTAAAGGAACCCCCGTGAACACTTTTTCATTCTCCAAAATTATTTCCATTGCCATTGCAGAGATTTCTGATTCTGGCTGTGTAAAGATCTCCTTAGCTGGACATATAGGTAGGGAGAACTACCTACCTGCAGGTACACCAGCCTCCATTGCCACATCAGCACTTCCTCCTCCTCCTCCCCTGTCCGGCTCCAAACAGGGCTCCTCCATTCTGCTCCCATGAAGTCAAGCCCCCTGCTGGCAGAGTAGTGGAATTTCCCCGGTGCCCTGGCCAGATTCCCCCCCATTCACTAAAAATACCACCAACAGCTTAATCTGGTTCAGTGTCAGTTGGCATTCATCTGTATCCCCCGGATTGTGCCTGAAAATAGGCAGAATTTGTCTAGTGCACTTACCCGGTCAACAAAAACTAAATAAATAAATAAGGAGAAACAGAAGGAGCAGGACAGAGAACTATATCAGTTAAAGCAGAAGAGGCATAGAAGGCTGTCAGAATAGTAAAGGCCCAAACTGAGGAAAAGATAGCCAGCTCTGTTAAGAAGGGAGATAAAACCTTTTATAGATACATTACGGAGCGAAGAAAGATCAAGGGAGGGATACCAAGGCTTAATAAAGGGGAGGAAATGTGGGCAGAGGGTGACAGTGAAAAAGCAGGGATACTGAACGAATACTTTTGCTCAGTATTCACAAAAGAAGGAGGGAGAGGTACCTAAACCAAACAATAGAAACATTGTGGATAGGGGGGTCAGTACCAGTCCATTAACAGAAGAAAGGGTTCTGAAAGAACTCTTAAAACTGAAGGTGGACAAAGCAGTGGAGCCTGACGGGATTCACCCAAGAATTCTAAAAGAACTAAGGGTAGAACTAGTGACACCACTGACTACCCTTTTTAACAAATCATGGGAGGATGGGTTGGTACCTGAAGGCTGAAGGAGGATGGATGTGATTCCACTTCACAAAAGTGGGAGTAAAGCAGAGGCGGGGAACTACAGACCTGTTAGTTTGACCTCAGTGGTAGGGAAAATGATGGAATCACTTCTGAAGGAAAGAACTGTTGAGTACCTAGAGGCTAGCGGGGCACAGGACCCAAGGCAGCATGAATTCAGAGGGAAAGTCATGTCAGATGAATCTAATAGATTTCTTTGACTGGGTGCCCAAAGTAGTAGACAGGGGAGGGGCTGTGGACATGACCTACCTAGACTTTAGCAAGGCATCTGACACAGTCCCACGCAAAAGATTAACAAACAAATTAGCCAGCCTGGGAGTGGGTCCCAGGGTGGTAGCCTGGGTAAAACATTGGCTGGACAACAGGACACGGGGGTAATAGTAAATAGAGTCCATTCTGAAGAAAGGGGGGTCATTAGTGGAGTACCGCAGGGTTCAGAACTGGGACTGATCCTCTTTAATGTTTTTATAAATGACATTGCGGAGGGACTGGAAGGAGAAGTATGTCTCTTTGCAGATGACACAAAGATCTGCAACAGGGTCGATACAGAAGGTGGGGTGGAAAGGATGAGAAGGGACTTGGCAAGGTTGGAGGAATGGTCAAATGTATGGCAGCTTAGATTCAGTGCAAAGAAGTACAAAGTAATGCACCTGGGAAACAAAAACCCAGAGGATGTGTACACAGTGGGGGGTGAGATACTAACAACAACAAAAATGGAAAGGGACCTGGGAGTAGTTATATCAGATGACCTAAAGGTGGGCAAGCAATACGAGAAGGCAGTAAGGAGGGCTGGGGGGATACAGAGATGCATAGGGAGAGGCATCACCAGAAGAAAACAGGAAGTTGTTATCCCTCTGTACAGACAGTTGGTGAGACCCCATCGGGAGTACTGCGTGCAGTTCTGGAGACCCATCCCCGCAAGGACATAAGCAGGATAAAGACTGTCCAGAGGAGGGCAACTAAAATGGTGCAGAGTCTGCACCAGAAGACATACAGAGAAAGATTAAAGGAGCTTAATATGTATACCCTCAAGGAAAGGAGGGAGAAAGGGGACTTGATAGAAACTTTCAAGTACCTCAAGGAAATCAACAAAGTCCAAGAGGGTAGCATCTTTTAGAAAAAGAGATGTGCAAGAACAAGGGGGCACAATTTGAAGATAGATGGGGGATGGCTCATAGGTAATGTGAGGAAGTATTTTTTCATGGAGAGGGCTGTGGATACATGGAATGACCTTCCTGAGGAGGTAGTGGAGTCAAAAACAGTGGGGGAATTCAGAAATGCATGGGACAGACATAAGACAATTCTAGTGGGGGGCAGGAGGAAGTAGGCTGTTGGTTAACTGGGATCTGCAGCTAATCTATTAGGTATGACGTGCTCCACAAAATACATCCGGGGAGCGGAGCAAGATGGCTGCAACACTGCTCCACTCCTTACAGCTCCACATAGCTCAGCTCTCGGTTCCTTGTATGCCATTTAAATGTGGCACTCTTATGTAAATAAGTAAGTAAAAACTTTATTTTTATACAGAAAAACAAATCTTTAGGCCGGTTGGCCTAGTTTACAAGATTTTCCTGTTTTCTACAGGTTGCCTAAACATTTAAAAACATTAAGTTAAAAACGTTAAGTACAAAACACAAAATGGGTACTAACATTCACAATAAATACATAAATTACTCATCACAGTTCAGTAACATTCTCCAGACTTCTAGTTGATCATCTAAAACATTTACATGAAACAGAACTTGGTTTAATTAATTCCTGCATAAACTGGCTGTACGGTGGAAATGTACGCGCCAAGTTAGGTAAGATATTCCAATATTTAGCTGCTTGGTTACGTAATGTCTTATCCCCATATTTATTTTTAGAAGCCACAATAGTGATCTTGTTTTGGTAGCTCGCTCTCTTTAATCTTAAGTCAAATTGATAGCACCCTCCGAACAGGGGTCGAAATTAACATACCCAGCCTGTTCCAAATACAAGTAGGAACAGGCTGGTGCAAGTAAGCATTATTCCCCAACAGAGGAGGGCTCTTTCCAAGAGGCGCCACTAGGGGTGCAACGCCGATTGCACAGGCAGACTTTATTTTTTTAAATGATGTTACGATCGTGCACGCACGCTACTATGAGGACGAATCGGGAGTGAGCAGCAGCGTCTGATAGAGCCTGCCTCCCGAACAGCAGCTGCAATGTAAGCCAGAGCCTGAGGAGTGCCACAATGGAGGCGGGATGCGGCACAGCAATGCCGGCAGCAGGACTTGTCAGAACAGAAGCCACATCATGGAAGGTAGGCTGGGCTGGCAGTGGCACTATCAGTATGAATGGCCTGCCAGGATGCTTTTGGTGATTGATATGAAGGGGTTGGGGTGGGTGTTGGTACTGCACTGGGGCGGGACAGGCTGCAGCATTGAAAAACAAGTAATCAGAAATGGGAGTTGTGCCAATGGGGTGGGGGGGGGATGGGACAGTCACTCAGGGAGCTGCTCGACTAAGTCGGGTCCAAATCTGGCTTGACTGGCGTCTGGCAGCATGCTGTGTTTAATCTTTTGTATCATGTGTCTCTTTGTCTCACACATGGTACAGTAAGGTTCACATAGGCATGCACATCCATTGTAACTACGCAGTTTTGAGAGACTTTCGTGGAGTACAGTCGTTAGGTGGGAAGCTCCGTGACCAGATCGATTTGTTTTTTTGTGGGCCAACAAAAAACATTTTTAGCTGTTTGTAGGCAGGAAGAGGTGTTTAACAAGCTAAAGGTTGCAATTCAAGGGGAAAAAGATGGTTATAGCGGGAAATTAACAGTGGCAGAACCAAAGTAAGTCGGGGTTGCACCACCTCACCCCCAAGCAAGGGGATTTTCAGTCATGTGGTTTAATAGCATACTATTAAACAGAGAGCAGTACCACAGTTGCTTTTTGTCGAATATATTAATCTAAAGAAAATAAGGAGGACTTAACTGTCTGTCGCAGAATTTGTACTAATAAATTTTCTGGTTAACTTTTACCACAACCATGCCACATTTTGATCCCTGATTTTTGTGTGGAACAAAAAATACTTTGATGGACCTGGGGTTTCTTTTCTTTTGTTTGTGGGGGCAGTATGTGAACAAAGCTCTTTAATATATATATATATAGGGGTGTCACATCTGGATAAGGATAAAAAGACCAGTAAGGGGGAGGGGACGGATGATGCTATCTCCACCAAAAGGGTGTGGTTAGCCCTCAAGGCCCTAAAGAAAAACAAATCTCCAGGGCCGGATGGCATTCATCCCAGAGTACTATGGGAATTGGCGGACATACTGGCTGCACCCCTGGCGGAGCTTTTCAGCAGGTCACTTGAGACAGGGAGGGTACCTAGTGATTGGCGAGAGGCACATGTGGTACCAATCCATAAAGGGGGGTCAAGGGAAGTACCAGGTAACTATAGACCCATCAGTTTGACCTCAGTGGTGGGAAAATTAATGGAGAGTATACTAAAGGAACGATTGGGGTGTACTTGGAGGAGGTGGAGGTCTGGATAGTCGGCAACATGGGTTTGTGCCAGGTAGATCATGTCAAACCAACCTTGTGGAGTTCTATGAATGGGTAACATCAGAACTGGACAGGGGTAAGCCTGTGGATGTATTATTCTTGGACTTCAGCAAGGGCTTGACTCTGTCCCCACAATGGTCTGGTGGAGAAACTGATGGGGTTAGGAGTAGGCCCTTTGATGGTCAGATGGATTGAAAACTGGCTAGCTGGACGACTCAGAGAGTAGTGGTCTGTGGGGAGCTCTCAAACCCTAGAGAGGCTGGTAGTGGGCACCACAGGGTTTCGTCCTGGGTCCGATCCTGTTTAATGCATACATATCGGGACATCAGGGAGGGTATAGGGTGTGAAATCAGTCTCTTCATGGATGACTCCAAGATGGGAGCAGTAGTTGAGGGAGAAGAGGGGAGGGTGGCCCTGCAAGGGGACCTGGACACCCTGGAAAGCTGGGCTCACACATGGAAATTAATTTAATATCACCAAGTGCAAGGTGTTGCATCTTGGTCGGGAAACCCTAAACACAGGTACACCCAGGGAGGGAGGCACTGGAGGCCTCGATAGGGGAAAAGACCTAGGGGTCATGGTGGATACATGTATGAATAACTCTGAGCAGTGCAGGAGAGCAGCTAGCAAGGCAAACAGGATGTTGGGATGCATTTTAGGGGGATCACCCTAGGAGCAAGGAAGTGATTCTGCCTCTGTACAATGGACTGGTTAGACTACACCTTGAGTACTGTGTACAGTACTGGAGACCACATTTGAAGAGGGACATACAGCTCCTGGAGAGGGTACAGAGGAGGGCAACAAAGATGATACGAGGGCTAGGGGATTTGACTTATGAGGACAGACTTGAGGAGCTCTGCCTGTTTTCATTGGAGGAGAGGAGAGACAGGGGGGACATGATTGAGGTCTTCAAGTACCTCAAGGGAATAAATAGGGTAAACATGGAGGGGATCTTTAGGCTAAAGCAGGGAGGTATCACCAGAGGGCATGGTTTGAAGTTGGAAGGTGGAAGGGTGAGGGGGAAAAGAGGAGGAGGTTTTTCACCGAGAGGGTGGTGGACCCTTGGAATGCACTGCCTGGTGAGCTGGTTCAGAGATCCACAGTGGAGGGCTTCAAGAGAGGTGGGACAGACACAGAAAGTGGATGTATCAGATGATGGCCTGTCCGAGGGGTGGGGATGGATGATAGGGGTTTCTAGAGAACAAGGGATGGGAGGGTCTCGCACTCAATTAACGATCTAGGTTCGAGCAGACTCGATAGACCGTAAGGCCTAATCTGCTGGCAAATAGTATGTATGTTAGTATATATATATATATATATATATATATTTTAGCAGGAGCCGCAGCAGTCAAATCCCTTGCAGAGTGTTTGTGGGTCAGTCAGTTCCAGGCCAGCAGACACTTGACAAAAGGCAATTAAGCAAAGTACTGTTGCCTCCAGTCTAGTAGTACCAGTCCAGTTTCTTCTCTGTCTAAAAGTGTGTGTTGGGGAAAAAAGCCTGGAAATCGTATGTAACCCCTAGATGGCGCTATCCCAGGGGCTACTACCCCTGCCTGATTTGCCACTAACAGGTTGAGGGGCCTGGATCCAATGGCGGGTGCCTCCACCCAGAGGTCAGGGTTTGCAATAGTTAAACTAACTTGGTCACAGCCCTCTGGGACACTGCAACCCCCCTTTCTTCCCACTAGTGGCCCACACAATATATCAGAATTACCTTCACAGTATACACTTACCCCAGGTCTGGTTCCGCACTGGGACCTCCTGTGAAATGAGATACAGTGCAACAATCACAGTACAGTACTTTAACATAGACAAATACCTCAGGCAGTATAACTTTGCTGAAACAAGCAGCTCTGATTTATTTAGGGGGATATAACAAGGACAGGGGAAATCAGGTTAATTAGCTTATCACTCTAATAATCTACCTATGGCTCTGTGCACAGGCTTATCCCTATCAGTTACTGTCCCTGGGTACCCAAGCCCTAGTGGCTAGTCCAAACTGTGGCAGCTGGTAGGGCCCTTTCACACAGAGAAAAGGAGAATTAAACAGTCAGCAGTACAGTAATTCCATTTGGATTTAATGTGGCATCCAACAGGAGCGACCCTGAATTAGTACTCACGACCTCCAAATAAGATAGGGTCCTTCAATGTCAGCAGGGCTCACTTGAGGTACACAAACCTCTTCACACATTTATATAAAAGAAAGCACTATACCAGGCAGGCTGCATCTGTATCCCGATCGCAATTACTGCACAATACCGGAGAACACACAGCAGATTCAGTTCCTGACAGACCGAGTGCAATTTTCAGCAATTCTTCCAGTCTTCTACAGGGTGAGCCTGGTTTCTACTCTTCAGAGATCCTTTGATTCTTTTCACAGGACGGATTCAGTCCCAATAAGCTGCAGACCGAACTCTGGGCCTTACACACGCTTTTTTGACTAAACTGCACACTGAAAAAGCATAGGCTCTTCCTTCTTCACTGCCAAAGCTCAACTCCAACTCCAACCGACAAACTGGCATTTCCTTTGAGTTCCTCCCAGTTCTTGACTGGATTGGCTGTCACTCACAATAGACTGCTGCTGTTGGTCCAAAAAGGCACTGAAGTCTAAACTACATCTCCCAGAGTCACTGCCCATACAATCCTCTTGTGGCTGGCTCAGATTATGAGTCCAAGTTCTGATTCGTCCAAGGCACCATTTTAGAGCTAGCTTACCCCACACTGATTGGTCCAGTTCAGCAGTTCAAAACTAGAATGGGGAACTAGCAGACACAGTTCTGACTGCAAAGAAAGCAGGTTAGACAAACTGTAATTTCATTATTACTCTAAATAATTTCTGGCAAACAGTTACATCTTTCAGATAGGTTCCTTTGCACTCCTAGTGACTGCAAAATGAAGTGAATTGGCAGCAGCTCGAGTGGTACTCAGAGAAGCACACAGTCCCCCATACAACTAATTATGTCTGCAAGCAGACAGCTCTAAAGAGACAGTACCAGAGGCTCTAAAACACTCACTGATAAATGGCTTAAATGCCAAACACCATTCAGGCTTGGAGCATTCAAGCAAGCTCCTGGAAGTCTTTTGGGAACCCCATTTGCAGGGGTTACACCCTTCCTGGCTTGGGAAAGCTTGACGTCCCCGTCAGCAAGTACCCCATAAGTTTCAACTGCAACCATATACATTTGCATTAGGCTGCACATGTAATCATCAGTCAATATATCATTTTACCAAGAACACATTCTGAAACATTGCAGTACGGCCACTCTTTACACAGTATTACATACACATTGTACATACACTCAAGTTATTATCTCTTGTACATGAAACCTGAAGAGAGGGGCCTTCCTATCAGTTACCTTGGGGCTGGATGGGGCAAGGGCACCATACTTAGAGGGCAACACAAGTAACTTGGAGTTAGCACTGATGCTCAGTTTGGGCAATGAGCTCGGGACACATACACTCCTTTATGGACAACATTGAGAGGCAAGTCCACAGGCCTCCCAAGTGAATCATAACTGAGGTGCACCACAGGCTTTACAGCTCGACCAGTCTTTCTAGGGGAACTGTTATAGTCTCTGCACTCTGAGCCTCATTTTCAGCATTGTCCTCACTTGTCAGGGGAGTCTCCATGGGGGTAGAGAGGCTAGAACTTGGGGCACTTTCAGCTCCAGGAGTTACAGTTTCTGAGTCCACAACATTTGGCCTGCATGGGAGAGCTTTCGACACTGGCAGTGGACTGTCAGGGCACTCAAAATACTCTTCTTGTTCGGTGTATCACCAGTCTGCCCCAATCTATCATTTTCTCCTGAAAGCTCAAACAGTTCAACCATGCACAATGATTCCATTTCATCTGATCTGATGCTTTGCACTTCACTTTCTGGGAGCATTGGCTCCAGGGATGAAGCTGGGGCTTAGACAGTCCAGAAGGCCCAGCTTTGTCTCCAGTATTGACTAGGGATTGCCTCAAACAATTGACTCAGTTCAGAGAAGGATAGTATTCAAAGTCACTCTCACTTTCTTCTGATATGGACTGACAGTCATGCTCAACTGGGACTTGTGGAGGGAACACTTTAACTTTGCTTCTGTAGGTGCAGACTTTCTTGATCTTTTCTAGCAGCAGCTCTAGTCACTGGTCCAGAGGGGCATCTTCTGGGGCTCAGACTCAATCAGGATTTGTCCAATGGGCGTAAATGATTTCTATGCATTGTTTTTACATCTTTGAATTATTCTCAGGCCTTACTTTGTACACTGGCAGATCATCTAGTTTGCCCACTACAATGTGAGGGAGATGGTGCCATCTGTCAGCAATCTTGTGCTTGCCATGCAGTCCCAGATTTCTTAGCAATACCCGATCCCTCCTGGAGTTCCTGTGCTTTCACCTTTTATCATACCTTTCTTTGTTGGCCAGATTTCTTTGGCAGCCATGGTTTGAGCCAGTTGGTACGCATGAGTTAGCTGGGCCTTTAACTTTGCACATACTGTAAATAGTTGTCAGCTTGAACCCCATCAGGAGAGACCCCAAACACACATCTACTGGTAGTCGAGCTTTCTTCCAAACATCAGGCGGTAGGGGAGAATCCAGTGGCATCACTTTTGGTGCAGTTATAAGCATGTACCAGGGTGCTAATTTGTTGGCTCCATCTAGGCTTGTCCTTTGGGTGCAGGGTGCTAGCATATCTAGCAAAGTGCGGTTGAAACGCTCAGGCTGTGGGTCTCCCCTGGGGGTGGTAAGGAGTGGTTCTGGACTTTCGCACTCCCCACAGAGAAAGCATCTCTTTGATCAGACGACTCTCAAAGTCTCTCCCTTGATCAGAATGGATTCTTTGTGGAGCCCCATAGTGAACAAAAAAAGTTTTCTACAAGTACTTTGGCCACAGTGGATGCTTTCTGGTCTTTGGTGGGGAAAGCTTGGGCATATCTCGTGAAATGGTCAGTGACCACCAGCACATTACTGATATTTCTTTGATCTGACTCCAAACTCAGAAAATCAATACAGACCAGCTCCATGGGTGCACTGGTGGTGATGTTAACAAGGGCAGCCCTCTGGGGCAAAAGCTTTCCTCTGTAAGCAGCGACTACAAGTTCGAATGTGTTGCTCCACATCAGCCCCTATCTTAGGCCAATAGAATCTGGATCTCACCAAGTCAAGTGTTCTGTCTATACCAAGGTGCCCCATGTGGTTGTGCAAGGACCTCAGTACTGAGTCTCGAAGGCAGTGGGCAGCACTAGTTGTTGTTTGTCTACTTGTCCCCTCTGTCTACTGTTTCTCTGTACAACAGTTTATTGATCAGTTTCAACTTAGGACCTTCTTTGTATAACAGTGCAGTTCTCAAATCAGTGGAGCGTAATTTGGACACATCTTTTCCTGCATAGAGGGCTTCTAAAGCTGCTTTGATCATGGGATCGCGAGTTGAGCCCGCGAATACTGTCATTGTCCAGCTGAGGCAGTGCACCAATGTCATTGCAGAAAAGTGGCAATCAGCAGCAGGTATGCAACCTCAGAGGCTCCCAAGCAATCCACCATGCAGTCCACTGCGTCGGTGGACATTTGTTCCTCCCTGTCAAACTTCCGGCAGAGTGCCCGAATGTCAGGTTCTGCTAATCGGACCCAATCATTCTGGGGAACAGGCCTCGGAGAGAGCATCAGCATCTATGTGGTTCAGACCTGCTCGGTATTCAGAGCATAGTCATATGTAGATAATGCAGAAAGCCACCTATGGCCAGTGGCATCCAACTTAGCTGAGGTCTGCACATAGGTCAAAGGATTATTGTCAGTTTTACTAGTATTTTAGCCCCATACAAGTACTCATGGAATTGGTCAACAATAGCCCACTTCAAAGCTAGGAACTCTAACTTATGTACAGGATAGTTCTTTTCAGATGGGGTCAGGCTTCTACTGGCAAAGGCCACTGGTCTCAGGCCATTCTCGTGCTTTGGTACAACACAGCCCCCAACCCTTGCAAGCTAGCATCAGTGTGCAGGACGAAGGTTTTCTTGGATCGGCATAGGCCAGCACTGGAGCATGGGTAAGTTGATATATGATCTCATGAAAAGCAGTCTCACAATCAGAGTCCAGCGGGCCCCAATACTTCACTTGGATGAAAATACACTCTTTCAGTCTTGAGGGAGCTGACTTTGGTATTTTTGTGGGTTGGGGATACCCTTGAGTAAGGTTAAGTAAAGGCGGATCACTCTTGAATAGTCCTTGATGAAGCGCCGATAATAACCACAGAATCCAGGAATCTTTGCAGTTCTTTTTAGATTTTTGGGCTGTGGCCAGGTGGTCAAGGCCTCAACTTTACTTGGGTCGGTCTCTATTCCTCGGTGGATACTATGTGTCCCACATACTTTACTGATGTTTGAAAGAATTGACACTTATCAATGGACAGTTTACGCCAAAGTCCTCCAGTCGGTCCAATACCTTAAATAATCTGCTTTCATGTTCCTCCAGTGAGCTGCCAAACACAATAACATCATCTAGGTATACCAGGCACTCTAGTAAGTTCATGTCCCCCACTGCACGCTCCATCAATCGCTGAAAAGTGGCTGGGGCACCTGAAATCCCTTAGAAACCTCCTCATGAATTCATAGAAGCCAGCGGACAGATAAAGGCAGTCTTCTCCACGGTCCTCTGGGGCCACCGGGATCTGGTAGTACCCTCACGGAGATCCAGCACAGAGAACCACTTGTTCTCGCTAGGCAGTCCAAAGCATCCTGAATGCGGGGCATTGTGTACTGATCAGGATAGTCCGCGGTTTAAGGTGCGATAATCCACACACATCCTTACTGTTCCATTCTTTTCCTCACTACCACAATGGGGAAGCATAGGGCTTCTGGATTCTTGTATTACACCAGCAGCTAACATCTCTTGCAGATGCCGTCTCACATCATCTATGTCAGCAGGTGCCAGGCGTCAGACCTCTCACAAAATGGTCATCGTCATGCAGCCGGATATTGTGCTCAGCTCCTTGCACGATCCTACATCCCATCTCCTTAAAAAAACACCTGGTCTCTGGGCAAGCTTCTCACTGATCCTCACTTTCCATTCAGCTGGCAGCGGGAGTCGCGAAATCAAACAAGTCAGGCGTTACTCTGTCGTTCTTCCTTGAACTCTTGCTGCTGGGTAGCACTGCAGTGTCTGCACAATGCACATTAGCCAGATGCAACCTCTGTTTACTGAATGTCTCTTCAGACACATTATGAACTTGGACCATTACCCTTCTGGCATAAGCATGGGCTCTAGCGGGCAAAATACTAGGCTTGACCAGCAGTCCTCTGGCAATTTTCCATCGCCTGGTGCATCCAACATTAATATTTTATTCTTAACATCCTTTCTGATACGGACCTCTCCCTGTAAGGTACACTGGGCATTTGGCCCAGGATCAGAGACTCAGGATCCTTCTTCCATACAATTCCGACTGGTTCCTCTGGTTCTGTTTTTTCAGCATCTCTCTGTGCCTCATAGGCCTTCTAATTAAAGCCGGAACTCTTAAAGCTCTACTAGTCTTTGACCCCTGTTTTTCATAACACAACTGTGCCAGCCTTCCAACATATGAGCATTTGTTCCAATCAACAAAGGGACACCATCATACAGTCCAGTGGGGGACACACTAAGGCTAGGGTCTCTACTTGTTCGGCCACTCCAGCCACGGAGGTGGGAAAGACAGCCAAATTGGATATACCCGAATAGGGTAGGCCTTCTCACTAACCCCCATACATGCAGTCCTTCTAATGGTTGTAAGGGACGTCTGACAAATGCTTCTGATACCAATCTTGGAACATAATTGTCACTTGGGAGCCACTGTCTCAATATAGTCTTTGTAGACACTCAGCTCACCTTTACAGTGGTCTCCATGGAGGACCCACTATTCTGGACCAGTCTGGAGAGGCGGTAGTGGGGGCCTGGGCAACTGACCTTGCCACAAAAGGACGTGAATTAGCATTTTTGGTGCCCTCACTGGGATCATGTCGTACCTCTTAACCACTGATTTCTTCTCCGAAGCTCTCCTTGTAGCCTATATGCAACTTTGTCAGTGTCTTTTGGGGACTGCATTCCTTTCATGTGCCCATCTTTCCCACAATTATAGCAAAACATACTTTCTGGAGTTTGAGCTGGCCGAGGCGCCACACTGGGAGCCAGGCGGGTATTACTAACTGGAAACCTGGGTGCCATCTCTGTCTGCGGCGTGATAAGCATTTGAGACATCTCGTCAGTTTCTCCACTTCCATGGTCAAGGAATTGAGTTTGAGCTGTTATCAGCAGGAGATACATGGGTGGGTACCCCACCCCATAGCAGATGCAGTCGGATATAGGTCAGGGCCCGTACTTGCAGGCGTGGCCTTCATAAGGGACTGTTTTGAATTCCCGGATCTCTCAACAGTTCGCCCCATTGGGCATATCTTTTCCTTGTCAGAGCACTCATTGACTGTCAACCTCTGCCCTGAACTTCACTTGATGGGTCACCCTCAGTCACTCGGTCGTAGCCAGCTGTTGGTGCAGGTACCTCCCGAGGTCGCCTTTTCTCAACTCCTCAATTTCTCTCATTAACTCATCATAGGAGGGTGGGATTCCAGTCGATTTGCCAGGCGAACTGAAGCAACAGCAGTTCTGAGAAGGGGCAGACTTAAGGATTCTGTCCAGTCTGGTTCGTCCAGTTCAATCGCTGGCAAACTACCCTTTCTGAGGCATTCTTGCAACAATTTTTCCAGCCGAGACATACACAGACAACAACTCCTTGGTACTGTTGTGCATTTCTTACTCTCCACCATAGGTCCTCATCAGAATCTGGCTCCATACACATTCTCCAAGGCCTCAAGATAGCCTGTGCAGTCGCTCAGGGTTACTGGCCCGTTAGCACGGATGGTAGCCAGGCAGGATCTCGGAGGCTCTCACTAACCCTCTTCGCCGCCCGGCATTGCCATTCTAGCACTTGGGGCAACATAGTCTATCCAGGTCTCCCAGTCATCCTCCCTTGGGGGTGGGAGGGTGCCAGAAGATCCTCAACCTTGGTAGAGTAGTGACTAATGGCAGGTGCAGAAATAGGAGTCTGCATTGGTTCAGCCACCATTACGGGCACTGGAGCAGGACAGGGTGTTGGGGAGAACACCCCAGGTGGCAAGAATAGTTTCTTCAAGTCCTCCACAGTTTTCCTCTCCCAGCAACCATTCAGCAAATTTCTCCTCAAAAGTTTCAGATAGTGGTGGGGGCTGATTCCCGGTCTTTACTGTCCTTAGTTATCACTCTCAAGCAGTGAGGCTCCTCTGGGGTAATGGTCTGTGGCACTTTGGAGCTATCTATGGGATCCTTAAACTCTACTAGGGCCAGGAAAGTGTGGGTGAGCAGATTAGCATGCCGACCTACCACCACAGGGTTTTGTAAACCTTCCACCTTGGAAAGTACTCCTGCACAGTGTCCGTATTGATACCCAGTGGGATGTCCAGGATAAGCATAGCATTTTGGGGTCGATCTCCTCCCCAGTACACCACTCCACCAGCGGTGCACAGCCACTTCTGTCGGGTACCCATTTTTTCTTAACAGTGGTTCGTAAATATGGCCACTAGAGGACACACAATCCCAGCGGTGAGCCTCCAAGATGTAACCCTAGATGGCGCTATCCCAGGGGCTACTACCCCTGCCTGATTTGCCACTAACAGGTTGAGGGCCTGGATCCAATGGCGGGTGCCTCCACCCAGAGGTCAGGGTTTGCAATAGTTAAACTAACTTGGTCACAGCCCTCGGGACACTGCAACCCCTTTCTTCCCCACTAGTGGCCCACAATATATCAGAATTACCTTCACAGTATACACTTACACCCAGGTCTGGTTCCGCACTGGGACCTCTCAGAAATGAGATACAGTGCAACAATCACAGTACAGTACTTTAACATAGACAAATACCTCAGGCAGTATAACTTTGCTGAAACAAGCAGCTCTGATTTATTTAGGGGATATAACAAGGACAGGGAAATCAGGTTAATTAGCTTATCACTCTAATAATTCATTTGTGGCTCTGTGCACAGGCCTATCCCTATCAGTTACTGTCCCTGGTACCCAAGCCCTAGTGGCTAGTCCAAACCGTGGCAGCTGGTAGGGGCCCTTTCACACAGAGAAAAGGAGAATTAAACAGTCAGCAGTACAGTAATTCCATTTGGATTTAATGTGGCAATTCAACAGGAGCGACCCTGAATTAGTACTCACGACCTCCAAATAAGATAGGGTCCTTCAATGTCAGCAGGGCTCACTTGAGGTACACAAACCTCTTCACACATTTATATAAAAGAAAGCACTATACCAGGCAGGCTGCATCTGTATCCGATCGCAATTACTGCACAATACCGGAGAACACACAGCAGATTCAGTTCCTGACAGACGAGAGTGCAATTTTCAGCAATTCTTCCAGTCTTCTACAGGGTGAGCCTGGTTTCTACTCTTCAGAGATCCTTTGATTCTTTTCACAGGACGGATTCAGTCCTAACAAGCTGCAGACCGGAACTCTGGGCCTTCACACACGTTTTTGACTAAAACTGCACACTGAAAAAGCACAGGGCTCCTTCCTTCTTCACTGCCAAAGCTCAACTCCAACTCCAACCGACAAAACCGGGCATTTCTTTGAGTTCCTCCCAGTTCTTGACTGGATTGGCTGTCACTCACAATAGACTGCTGCTGTTGGTCCAAAAAGGCACTGAAGTCTAAACTACATCTCCCAGAGTCACTGCCCATACAATCCTCTTGTGGCTGGCTCAGATTATGAGTCCAAGTTCTGATTCGTCCAAGGCACCATTTTAGAGCTAGCTTACCCCACACTGATTGGTCCAGTTCAGCAGTTCAAAACTAGAATGGGGAACTAGCAGACACAGTTCTGACTGCAAAAAAGCAGGTTAGACAAACTGTAATTTCATTATTACTCTAAATAATTTCTGGCAAACAGTTACATCTTTCAGATAGGTTCCTTTGCACTCCTAGTGACTGCAAAATGAAGTGAATTGGCAGCAGCTCGAGTGGTACTCAAAGGAAGCACACAGTCCCCCCATACAAACTAATTATGTCTGCAAGCAGACAGCTCTTAAAGAGACAGTACCAGAGGCTCTAAAAACACTCACTGATAAATGGCTTAAATGCCAAACACCATTCAGGCTTGGAGCATTCAAGCAAGCTCCTGGAAGTCTTTTGGGAACCCCCATTTGCAGGGGGGTTACACGTAAAAAATTAAAAAAAATACTTATGTGAGTGAATGAGTGAGTGTGTGATATTAAAATAAACCGTTTAAGCAAAGACTGCCTTTCACTGTCAGATTTGCTGCAGCCCAAGCTAAGGGCAGTTGCAGTTTATTTTCCAATCTAATACTACAGTTGTTCCATATACTACTATTTTAAAATTCGGTATCTTTTTTTAAATTTTTATCATTTTTGTCTACCTGGTGCAGGTAACCTGACTGTGGCGCATGTAACTTTTATCACCACATGCACCGTAGTGCAGGTACCACAAAAAGTTAATTTCTACCCCTGCCTCCAAATAAGTTGATGAATTTCATGAATGAAACTTAAGTTGTTTCAGCTAATTTTAAGTTATAGACCATAGAGTGAACCCTCAGTGGTTTTTGCCGTACCGGTCGTCGGCCGTATGTTCGCTAGATTATAGCATTTTTATTGGCGTTGTAGTTGTAGCGTTGTAGCTATGCTGTTTAAATGGTTGGAAAGACAGAGAAGTCTGAACCAGCTGTGTGTTTTGCTCTGTTTTGCTCGCATTACGCTTTCTAGCATTTAGCTGGACAAAATCCTCAATAAGAACCCTGGGAGGAGAGGAGGATGGCCATGTTCTGAAGCAGCAAAATGAATGTCGGCCAAAATTACGACCGGGGATGCAGCTCATGCAAGCCATTGGAGGTGGTCTAATGCAACATAAATGCTGTGAATTAGAGGTATCAGGAGCGCTGTATGTGCAGAAAAGCTTCTTACGTATAACAAAAGGTATGACACCGTTGCCTAAGGGGATCGGGGGTTTAGTGCCTTGTCTACCGTATTGTACTTACTGCACTTAGAGGAGCGTACTCGCTCTTTATTTTAAGGAGACAGGAGCCAAAGTCTGGTCTCTCAGCTTGTATGAGGAACGCTGATTTCGGTGAGCCATGGAAGCTGTTCACAGACATGCTTTGGTGGAGAGTGGAGAATGGCAGAGCCAGAGTCAAAATAAACAAGAAATTAGGGGAAGGATGAGGCCTTCAACTGACCAGACTGAAACCGAGTCAGCTGGTAAAAACCCAGAGCTGGGGAACAGTATTTCCACAGTGGTTTAAGGAAAGGAACGGGAAGAGGAGACATGCTTTGTAATCCGTGAAAAATCTGAGTAAAAATCTCTCTCTGCTGGTAAAGTTGATAGCCCTGATTCTGGTAAAAGTACATATAAAGAAAGCTGACTAGTGGCAGCCACATGTGGATATGCTCTGTTGCTCACAGGTACAAACATTTTTTTATTTTGGCTAAAAGGGTGGCAAGTGGCGTTACATTCACATTAAAGAAATGCCAGGTTTTAAGACATTATAAATGCCCTGGCCATGTGGTTGGTAAGCTCAGGCACTGAATTAGAATTCCCTGTTTTAATGTTACCCATGGTTATTTGTTGCAAAATGTTTTATTTGACAAATTCTTCCTGGGAATTTTGAAAGGATATTCTTCAGTGGACTTAATATCTTAGAAAATAGCGGTAAAGCATGGGACTTGAAGGCATTTTATGTTCCATTAGGATACTCATTTATGGAGCCTGGTCTCCTACTTACTGTTAGAGTATATAGTGCTTTATTTATGATTGTTCACTGCTTAAGCTTTAACCAAGATTTGTTTAATTAGTACTAATGTGTTTTTACATGTGCTCATATGTGCTTATTAAGATGTTTAGTTTTTCTGATTGTTTGGTACAGAGTTTGCTCTGGGGGGTAGTTGGAATATACCCAGATTATGCTTTAACTTGATCCAGGGCATGTGAAGTAACTTTGGAGGACACCAAAAGGTGTCGACCACGATATGTTGGATCCAGAAATTCTGGGACGAGGCAATGCTATGGGAATGAATTGTGAAGATAGGGACTGGACACATAGTTGCCCTATGCCCATGTTGCTTGGGTTACTCGGTGTTTATGACTTCCTAATAGTTGTAGGCATAGGGCCATAAAAAGACCCAATTGAAGTCTCCCCAGGAAGCCTGCCCAGGAGGGGCTAATTAGGGGGTCAAAATGGTCTTCCTCAGCTGGGGATTTCAACACACTTGAGAATTAACCCTTTAAGCACACTTTGAGGTCCCTCACAAGGGAGCGAGGGTATTACACTAAGTACTACTAAGCAGTGTAAGTCCCAGGAAAGTAACGGGTTAATAATGGTGGTGCAGCAGCGAATGGGTGTTTACCGAGTTTTCGTTTTGTACCGGGAGCATTTTCTACTGTGTGTTCTGGGATGTAGGATGACGCCTCAGTTTGGGCAGATTGTACAAGATATTAGAGTATAAGACATTAAAGTGTATTAGAGCACAGGATTAATAATACAAGATTGATAGAAGCATTAAATGCAGTAGGTTATTATTATGCAGGCGGCTGCACATTTTTAAATTTGGAAGTGCCCTGATGAGTTTATACTGTTTAGAGTTTGTAAATTAGTATAAAAAGGAAAAAAATAATGAAATAGTATGTTTTCTAATGAATATGGACAGGACAGGATAATACATGTTTGTGGGTTTGACACATGTTGTATGTTAAAACAATGTGATAGTGTTTTAGTGACCTTTTTCGCTAAAAATTTGTAATGGCTTTAAAAAAAGTTGAACAAATAAACTTGAATTTGAATTTATCCATTAGGTAGGGAAATGGGCAGACTAATTGGGCTCAAGCGGTCCTTATCTGCTGGCAAATTCTATGTTTCTATGTTTGTATGGTACAATAAAACAAGGATCGTATGCAATAATATGCAAAACAGGCATTGTACAACAGCAGGAAGGTTCCACAGATGAGGTGCATAGGGCAGTGTAAACACTGCAGTCAGTGAGGTTACAGTGATGACAACAGGGTCATAAGCACTCAGGTACAGTTACATACAACTGATCTAACAGTAATACAAGGCATAACTAGTAGTACTTAGGGGGATCAGAACTCGGCATGAGAGTTGTGGGATCAGGTATAGGATCAAACATGGGAGGTATGCAGTTAGGTGTAGGGGCAGGCATTGGGGGGGTGAGATCAGGTGGGGGAGCAGGCATGGAATGTGTGATATCAGGTGCAGGAGCAGATTTGGGAGATGTGATATCAGGTAAAGATTCAGGCAAGGGAGGTGTGATATCGTGTGCAAGAGTGGACATGGGAGGTTTGATATCGTGTAAGAGTGGACATGGGACTTGTGATACCAAGTGCAGGTGTGGGCATGGGAGGTGTGATATCAGGTGCAGAAGCGGACATGGGAGATGTGATATCAGGTGCAGCTGCAGGCATGGTAGATGTGATATAATGTGCAGGAGCGGACATGGGAGGTGTGATAGGTGCAGCTGCAGGGATGGGAGGTGTGATATCGGATGCAGGAGCAGGCATGGGAGGTGTGAGATTAGGTGTAGGATCAGACATGGGAGGTGTGACATCAGGTGCAGGAACAGACATGGGAGATGTGGGATCTGGTGCAGGAGCAGGCATGGGAGGTAGGATATTGGGTCCAGCTGCTGGCGTGGGAGTTGTGGGATCTGGTGCAAGAGAAGACATGGGAGGTCTGGGATCAGGTGCAGGATCATACTGTACATGGGAGGTGTAAGATCAGGTGCAGGAGTAGGTATGGAATCAGGTACAGGAAGAGGCATGGGAAGTGAGAGACTGGGTGCAGGAGGAGAGATATAAGGTGTGTAATCAGGTGTAGGAATAGACTTGGGGGGTGTGGGATCAGGTGCAGGAGCAGGCATGAGAGGTGTGGGATCAGGTGCAGGAGCAGGCATGGGAGGTGTGGGATCAGGTGCAGGAGCAGGCATGGGAGGTGTGATATCAGGTGCAGGAGAAGGCATGGGAGGTGTTGGATCATGTGCAGGAGCAGACATGGGAGGTGTTCAATCATGTGCCTGAGAAGACATGGGAGATGTGAAATCAGGTGCAGGAGCAGACATGAGATGTGAGATCAGGTGCGGTAGCAGGAATGGGATGAGTGGAATCAGATGCAGGAGCAAGCATGGGAGGTGTGGGATTAGGTGCTGGAGCAGACATGGGAGGTGTGGGATCAGGTGCTGGAACAGACATGGAAGGTGTGGGATCAAGTGCTGGAGCAGACATGGAAGGTGTGGGATCAAGTGCTGGAGCAGACATGGGAAGTGTGGGATCAGGTGCAAGAGCAGACATGGGAGGTGTGGGATCGGGTGCTGGAGCAGGTATGGAAGGTGTGGGATCAGGTGCTGGAGCAGACATGGGAGGTGTGGGATCAGGAGCAGGCAGGGAGGTGAGATATCAGGAGCAGGTACAGGCATGGGAGGTGTGATAGGTGCAGACATAGGAGGTGTGCTATCAAGTGCAGGAGCAGACGGAGGTGTGATATCAGGAACAGGTGCAGGGATGGGAGGTGTGATATTAAGTGTAGGTGCAGACATGGGAGTTGTGGGATCAAGTGCAGGAGCATACAGGGAGGTGTGATATCAGGAGCAGGTGCAGACATGGGAGGTGTGATATCAAGTGCAGGAGAATACATAGGAGGTGTGGGATCAAGTGCAGGAGCAGATAGGGAGGTGTAATCAGGAGCAGGTGTAGACATAGGAGGTGTGATATCAGGTGCAGGCATGAGTGGTGTTAGATCAGGTGCAGGTGCAGACATGGGAGGTGTGAGATCAGGTGCAAGTGCAGACATGAGTGGTGTGGGATCAGGTGCAGGAGTAGGCATGGGAAGTGTGGCATCAGATGCAGGAGCAGACATGGGAGGTGTGGGATCAGGTGCAGGTGTAGATGTGGGAGGGGTGTGATATCAGGTGCAGGAGCAGACATTGTAGGGGATGAAATCAGGTGCAGGAACAGATGTGGGAGGTGTGGGAGCAGACATGGAAGGTGTGGGGTCAAGTGCAGGAGCAGACATGGGAGGTGTGGGATCAGGTGCAAGTTCAGGCATGAGTGGTATGAGATCAGGTGCAGGAGCAGGCTTGGGAAGTGTGGCATCAGATGCAGGAGCAGACACTGTAGGGGATGAAATCGGGTGCAGGAACAGGCGTGGGAGTTGTAGGATCATGTGTGGGGGCAGACATGGAAGGTGTGGGATCAAGTGCAGGAGCAGACATTGGAGGTGTGGGATCAGATACAGGAACAGACATGGGAGGTGTGGGATCAGGTGCAGGAGTAGATGTGGGAGGTGTGATATTAGGTGCAGGAGCAGACATTGTAGGGGATGAAATCAGGTGCAGGAACAGACTTGTGAGGTATAGGATCACATATGGGAGCAGACATGAAGGTGTGGGATCATATGTAGGAACAGACATGGGAGGTGTGGCATCAGGTGCAGGAGTAGACATGGGAGGTGTGGAATAAATTGCAGAAGCAAACATTGCAGGGGATGAAATCAGCTACAAGAACAGACGTGGGAGGTGTGGGATCAAGTGCAGAAGCAGACAAGGAGATGTGATATCAAGTGCAGGTGCAGACATGGGAGTTGTGGGATCAAGTGCAATCTACATATAGCAGATTGAAGTCCCCCACCAACAGCAGCTCCCCTTTTCCCGCTATTAGAGGGAAAGTTAAGGTTACTCTGGAAATCTGAGGCAAAGTGTGCTGTCTTGGCAAACCTTGTTGCCTTAGTACATGCATTACTGAGCTGTCTGTACCCATCTAAATCCGCTAGGGAGCCAGTGGCCTCATGAAGGCACTAAGCAGTGTCTCTAGTGTGGAGTCATAAGGTCAACAGAGACCTGGGAAGATGGAATCCTTTTACTCAGAGTGAAGCATACCTGTCTCTGATGGTGGAGAATTTAAAATGAAAATCTGACAGGGCACCATCTACATCTGCAAATATAGAGATGAAGATCCAAGCACTGGCGTAGAGATCAGACAGCAGGGCAGATAAGTCGAATGATGGAAAGGACCAGAGCGGAATGACCTTAGCGGGGAAGGGGGGGACTGTGGGTCAGTGAATATTACACACACAGTAGATCATATGGGTGTTACTGACTGAGTGCATCTGGAATGATACCAGCTTCCACAGTGTGTTTGGGAGGTTGGAGGAGAGACCATAGACTAGGAAGGAGGAGTTTGACAAGGACAGGTGACGCCAGATTTGCTTTGTGATATGCTGTGTAGGATGGAGGGGTTGGATATTTTGTGTGAGTTTTTCACAGCAGGAATGATCCAGTTGTGGTTGATCTCACTCAGAACTAGGAGCTCACTGTTGGCTGTAAGGGTAGAGACAAAGAAGAGGAAATCAAGGATAATGTCTGGTGTAGACATCCAGGCAGAAATACGAACATACGAAATTTGCCAGCAGATAAAGGCCTAGAGGTCTATCAAGTCTGCTCAAATGTGCAGCTAGCACCCCTTATTCTGCAGCTGCCCCTCCCTTCCACTCTTTCCCTTCATTAACCCTCCCCCTTGTCCTGTCCCATCCCCTTTTGAAGCAGTCCACTGTTCTACTGGATACCACTTCTGCAGGTAATGCATTCCACCCCTCTGTTAAAAAAAAAAAATGTGTCTCCTTATCTCCCTCCTGAACCTTCATCCCTCCAGTCTCATATCATGGCCCCTGGTGTCCCTCCCCTCCCTTACTTTGAACAGCCCCTCTGTACCTGTCTTGTTTATTCCTTTCATGTACTTAAAGGTTTCAGTCATGTCCCTCCTCTCCTCTAGTGAGTACATGTTCAACTCCCTCAACCTCCTCTCGTATGATAAGTCCCCCAGCCCCTTGATCATCTTTGTCGCCCTGAGCTGCACCCCCCTCCAGTAACTTAATGTCCCTCTTCAGATACGAGCACCAGTACTGCATGCAGTACTCCAGGTGCGGTCTAACTAATGACCTATACAGTGGCAGAATCATTTCCTCTCTCCTCGAGGATATACCCTTTGCAATACAACCCAGCATTTTGTTGGCCTTTGCAGCTGCCTTCCTACATTGTGCTGAGTTGTTCATTGACCCTGTAATGAGCACCCCCAGATCCTTCTCCTCCTCTGTCTGTGCTAGCTGCACTCCCCCCAGCTGGTAACTCCTCCTTGGATTCTTCATCCCAGAATGCAGCACCTTGCACTTTTTGGCATTAAACCCCAGTTGCCAGGTGTCTGACCAGGTTTCAAGCAAAACAACAGCAATAAAAATGGAGATGAAAAAAGAGAAGGGAGGAGAGTTTGCCAGCAAGAAGCTTATGGGTTGTAGTAGTGGAGATGAGGTGCACAGCACAATGGAGGGAGGGGCTGAAATTGCCTGCATCACTACAATCTGCTAGTATTGTGTACTGTTTACGGCTGCTGTGGTGGGAGGTGGCGGGGGCTAATTGGGTATAATTGCTTACTGAAGTCATGTACAGCTGCTGTTGTGGTTTGAAGGGCAGGGGTTTACTGGGACCAAATTGCTTACTGTGGGGGAACGGTATGGCTATTTATTGCTAAACTGTGTAGGTTACGCATCTTGCATTCTACCAGATTTATTGGTAGGAGTGACCACCACTCAGTATGGCTCACATTGGATATGGGCAAGGAAGGAGTGGAATCTGGCACAAGAGTGCTGGACTTCAGGAGGGCTGACTTTGGGAGGATGGGGGAAGTGGTAAAAGGGTACCTGGCCAGAATTCAATCTAGTATGGATACTAACCAGAGATGGGAGCTCATAAAGTTGGGGATAGTGGAGGCAACCAAAACCTGCTGCAAAGCCCAGAGCAAGAAGGCTAGAGCTAAGAAACCGAGCTGGTTGAGCAAGGAGGTCATGGAAAGGTAAGGAAGAAAAGAGCTGCCTTTAGGAAATACAAGAAAACAGGGAGGGGGGACAGAGAGGAGTACTTGACAGAATCAAGGAGGTGACAAGGGCAGTAAGGGGAGCCAAAGCATCTACGGAACTCAGGCTGGCACAAGGCATTAAGAAGGGAGAAGGACTTTTAAGTACATCAGGAGAAAAGGAGCTGTAAGGACCACATAGTGAGGATTAGGAAGGAGGGGTTGGGTGGAAGCAGGGTATGATAAGGCGGAAAGCACTAAATGAGTACTCTGCTCAGTATTTACTAAAGAGAAGAGGGGGGTGACACCCAAGATGGGTGAAATGGCAGACGCAGGGGGGGAAGTGGTGACAGATGGGGAAATCATGGAGGACAGAGTTCGAGAGGGTTTGAAGGCACTGAGGGTGGACAAGGCACCAGGCCCAGATGGCATCCACCCCAGGGTACTGAAGGAGCTGGCAGAGGTCCTTGCAGGACCTTTGGCAGACCTATTTAATGCCTCACTACATTCGGGGTGTGTACCTCAGGACTGGAGGATGGCTCATGTGGTGCCCCTCCACAAGAGTGGCCCCAAGGATGAACAGGAAACTACAGACCAGTGAGCCTCACATCCATCGTGGGTAAGCTAATGGAGACTATCCTGAAGGAGAGGCTGGTGGCCCTCTTAGAGGCCAAAGGACTACAGGACAGCAGACAGCATGGCTTCATACGTGGCCGATCCTGCCAAACCAACCTGGTCGGGTTCTATGACTGGGTAACTAGGCAACTGGACGGGGGACATGCAGTGGATGTCCTGTATCTGGACTTCAGTAAGGCATTCGACTCAGTGCCACATGGAAGGCTGGGAAGGAAGTTAGTAGGCACAGGGGCAGGTGCAATGCTGGTGAGATGGGTAGGAAACTGGCTGCAGGGAAGGCAACAGAGGGTGGTGGTGGTGGGGAGCCTCACACCCAAGGGCAGTGACGAGTGGTGTCCCACAGGGCTCGGTGTTGGGACCAGTGTTGTTTGGGATATTCATTGCAGACATATCATGGGACATCAAGAGCAAGATCAGTCTGTTTGCTGATGATACCAAGGTTGGCGTGGTGGTGGATGACCTAGGGGATGGCAGGGGTTGCAGGATGATCTGGCAAAGCTTGAAACCTGGTCAGACACCTGGCAACTGGCTTTAATGCCAAAAAGTGCAAGGTGATGCATTTTGGGATGAAGAACCCAAGGAGGACTTATCAGCTAGGGGAGTGCAGCTAGCCCAGACAGGAGGAGAAGGATCTGGGTGTGCTCATCACAGGGTCAATGAACAACTCGGCACAGTGTAGGAAGGCAGCTGCAAAGGCCAACAAAATGCTGGGTTGTATTGCAAGGGGTATATCCTCAGGAGGGAGGAGGTGATTCTGCCACTGTATAGGTCATTAGTTAGACCACACCTGGAGTACTGCGTGCAGTTCTGGCGTCCGTATCTGAAAAGGGACATTAAGTTACTGGAGGGAGTGCAGCGCAGGGCGACAAAGATGATCAAGGGTCTGGGGGACTTATCATATGAGGGGAGGTTGAAGGAGTTGAACATGTACTCACTGGAGGAGAGGAGAGACAGGGGGGACATGATTGAAACCTTTAAATACATGAAAGGAATAAACAAGACAGGTACAGAGGGGCTGTTCAAAGTAAGGGAGGGGAGGGCCACCAGGGGCCATGATATGAGACTGGAGCGAGGAAGGTTCAGGAGGGAGATGAGGAGACACTTACAGAGAGGTGGTGGCTGGGTGGAATGTTACCTGCAGAAGTGGTATGCAGTAGAACAGTGGACTGCTTCAAACGAGGATGGGACAGGACAAGGGGGAGGGTTAATGAAGGGGAAGGGTGGAAGGGAGGGGCAGCTGCAGAATAAGGGGTGCTAGCTGCACATTCGAGCAGACTTGATAGACCTCTAGGCCTTTATCTGCTGGCAAATTTCGTATGTTCGTATGACATTAACATGGAAAGGCAGCGCAGCTGGAGGGGCAGCCAAAGAGGGAGAATCTTTGGTAGAGTGGTAGGGTGTAGTGGGTGCGGGATGGCCATGGTCTCAAATTGGGCTAGGAGGATGCATGGTGTGCAGACAGCTTACACAGCTAAGGGAGGAAGTGGGGTGGTTGAGGTGAGTAATAATTGTGGGGGGGGCAGTGGGGAGGAGGGGTGGAGGAACAGGGACAGTACCAGTTGGGTTGGGGGAGGAGAAAATAGGGAGAACCACTGAGGAATGAGGACAGGAGGAGGAGGTCCAGTGCATGCATCAGAGCACATAGAGAAGATAGCGGCAACACAAGGGGAGAGGCCAGGGACCTATGGACAAGAAGTGTAGAGGAAACAAGGGGACAAGAGATGTGGAAGGTAGTAGGTTCAGGAAAAATTAGGCAGACACCTGCAACTTGGAGGCTGAACTCAACAAGGAGCACAACAGACAAAGGAAAGAGAAGCAAGGGAGCAGAGCAGGAAAACAGATTTGCACCCCTCGAGGTACTAGTGGAGGATGATATGGAGGAGAACAGCTGCGAAGAGCCAACAGAGGAGGGAGCAGGGGCAGGGAAATTGGGAGAGATTAGTATATACCATTTGGGGCCAAACCAAGTAGAGGTAATAGTGGAGGATGGTCTTAGGGTAAGAGGCAGCGAGGAACCCATAGAGGTAGGAGCAAGGGCAGGGAAAGCAAAAGAGCAGGAGATGGCACCTTTGGGGGCCATCCATGGAAAGGAGTTCATAGGGAAAGGAGAAAGGGAAATGAATGAAATGGGAGGAGCACCTGGGGAGGCAAACAAAGAGGGAATTATCCAAAAAGAACAAGTGGTGAGGAAGAAAATTCCCTCAAGGGGGACACAGAGCACAGAGGAGCCAGGAAAAGAGAATATATCAGGAGCAGGTAAGGAAAGTGTCAGTGGGGAGGTGAAAGGGGGTAGTGCATGCTCCAAAAGAAATGCAGGCAGAAGAAGTGTAATGACAGAGCACAAGGGAGGGGCAGAGCTAGGGAAGAGGGTGGATAGGAGAAGAGGGACTGAGGGAAAGTCCATGGGGGGAGGAGGAGAGGAGGTAGAAATGGGAGACTGAAAATCCAAATGGGGCAAAGACATAGAGGAAAATGGAAATAGGGTGGTCAAGGGGAGGCATGAACTAAGGTGTAAGCTGGAATACCAAAAGAACATGCAGGAGGAAGGGAGTACAAAGGTAGCACTCATAGGGGACTCGATTATAAAGGGGAGGAAGGAAGCAAGGAACAGTGCAGTATGGATTCAGTGTATGCTAGGAATGACAGCACAAGAGGTTAGGCACAATATACCATCTTGGGGCAAGCATCAGGATGGGAGGACTCACTTGGTGTTTCACCTTGGCACTTATGAATTGGAGGGGAACAGTCTGAAAGAGGTACAGGCAAGGTTCAAGGAGCTTGCTAGATTCTGCAGTGGTACGGTTTTCCCTTCCATTTCCTTCTTGGAGGTGTTGCCTGTACCAAGAGCAAGCACACCTAGGAAGGAAAAGATTGTGGAATTCAATCAGTGGCTGAAGGGATGGTGTAGGCAGATGGGATTTGGACTAATAGTTGACTGGGGATCAACATGGGAGGAAGAGGGACTATATGCCCCTGATAGGCTGTACCTGAGCTTAGAAGGGACAGTTGTACTAAAGGGCAAACTGGAGGGCTGTATAGTAAGGAAGTTAAATTGAAACTGATTCGGGGGAGGGGGGGTTAAAGAAAAGGCCACTCATACAGGTAAAAGAGTTGGGAGGCTATCAGCTTCGCCCCAGGACAAAGAGAAAAAGCAGGCAACATGCAACAACAGGGATGGGTTGGAAGGGGAAAACAGGGAAGAGGGGGCTGCATGTTGGAGGGGATTAGTAGCAAACACAAGGAGCTTGGGGAATAAACTAGGGGAACTGGAGGCCACATGGTGGAAGAGGGTCTCTGCATAGTAGCAGTAAGGGAGACTTGGTGGACTGAGCATCATGCCTGGGAGACAGTCATACCTGGTTACCGACTGTTTACAGAAGACAAGGTGGGGAAGGGAGGGGGTAGCATTATACATATATAAAGGAGAAATTGGGGCCATGGAGGGGCTGGAAGTGGAAGGGGAGAATGAGATAATGTGGGTCACTTTAGACAAAAGGAATGGGAAATCACTGAGGGTGGGGGTGGTTGCAGACCTCCTACGCAGGGGAAGAGGGGATAACAACTTACGCAGTCAGTGACAAAAATGGCACAAAACGGGGAGATTCTGCTAGCAGGGCACCTAAACCTCCCTGACATCGACTGGGAGATCCCAGCAGTGGTATCAACTAAGAGCAGGGGGATCTTAGAGGCACTACAAGGGATATTCCTGCAGTAACTGGTAAGGGAGCCCACTAGGGGAGGAAACTTATTGGACTCAGTCCTCACAAATGGGGACAGTGTGGAGGAGGTGGGGGAAAGATTAGGTACAAGTGACCACAGGGCTGTAAGTTTCAGGTTAAAAACGGGGAAGGAAGTAAACAGGACAAGAACTAGGGTAATGGACTTCAAGAAAGCAGACTTAAACAGAATGAAGAGGATATTTTATTTTTAGTGATTCAGAAAAGACCTTTGAATGCAAGCTCTTTTACAAAGGTTCCACGTCATAGATTGCAAAACAAAGTACATTTGGGGGAGAAATGTCAGGGATGGGGAATATAAAGGATGTGGAGGAATTATGGGCAGCTATTAAGGGAGAGGTGCTTAAAGCCACTGAAATTTGTGTCAAGAAGGTTAGAAAGAACAGAAGGAGACCACCTCTGTGGTTTAAAAGGGAGGTGGCAGGGGCGGTCAGGGACAGGAAAAGGGCATTCAGGAGGTATAAGACAACACAAAGGGAGGAGGATAGGGAGGCATATATAGAGAGAAGAGGAGGGAGGCAGGGCAGAAGATAAGGAGGATTAAAGAGGTCACTTGAGGAGAAAATAGCAAAGCAGGCCAAGAGGGGAGGTAAAACAATTTTTAGGTATGTGGGAGAAAGAAGGAAGGCACGGCAGGGAATAGTGAGATTGAGGGGGGAGGGAGGAAAAAAAACTGGAGGGAGACTTCGAAAAAGCAGACGTATCAAATAGCTACTTCTGTTCGATCTTCACGAAGGAGGGTGAGGGTAGAGGACCAGAGCTGGAGGAGAAGGGAGGGGAATGGATTCTAGAATGTTCACAATCGATAGAGTAAGGGAGGAATTGGGTTGGTTAAAGGGGGATAAAGCAATGGGGCTGAATGGCTTTCACCCAAGGGTACTGCGCGAGCTGAGGGAGGAGCTGGCAGCACCTCTGACAAGACTGTTTAACTTGTCCATGGATACAGGGTGGGTGACTGGGGACTGGAAGAGGGCAGAGGTGATTGCACTACACAAGGGGGAAGGCAAGGAGGTGGCCGAAAACTACCGCCTTGTCAGTCTCACCTCAGTGGTGGGAAAGGTAATGGAGACGTTAATAAAAGAAAGGGTGGTAGGCTGCCTGGTGGCCAGTGGTATGCAGGATGATAGGCAGCATGGCTTCACAAATGGGAAGTCATGTCAGAACAACCTGATAGTTTTTCGATTGGGTGACGCAGGTAGTGGACCAGGGAGGGGCAGTGGACATGGCCTAGCTGGACTTCAGTGAGGCTTTCAACACTGTTCCACACAGAAGGCTAGTAAATAAGCTGGAGAGCTTAGGGGTGGGCCAGAAGGTAACTAGGTGGGTGGAAAACTGGTTGATGGGAAGGAGCCAAACAGTGGTGGTAAATGGGGTATATTCCAGAATAAAGGGGGTAACGAGTGAGGTGCCGCAGGGGTCAGTACTGGGACCCTACTTTTTAACATTTATATCCAAGATCTAGCGGAAGGACTAGAGGGTAGGGTGTGCCTATTTGTGGACAAAACGAAGGTCTGCAGTAGGGTGGACACCCAAGGTAGAGTGGAGGCCATGAGGCAAGACCTGGAGAAGCTGGAGAGGTGGTCGGAAACCTGGCAACTAAAATTCAATGTGAAAAAGTGTGCGGTGATGCACCTGGAACGGAAAAACATTCGAGCAGCTTATATCCTTGGGGAGGAGGGATCAAAGAAACAGCAGGAGAGGGATCTGGGGATTATTATATCGAGCAATTTTAAGGTGGGGAACCAGCAACAAGGCGGTGGGAAAGGCAAATGGTGTGATGGCCTGCACTGGAAGGGGCATAACTACAGTAGCAGAGGGAGGGAGGGACTAATGCCCCGGTACAAAACAATGGTGAGGCCGCACCTGGAGTACGGGGTACAGTTCTGGAGACTGCACCTACGTGGGGACATTGAGGGGACAGAGGGAGTTCAGAGAAGAGCAACCAAGATGGTGCATGGGATGTGGGGAAGAACATATGAACAGAGGTGGAGGGAGCTGAATCTATACCCACTAGAGACTAGAAGGGAGAGGGGGACACGACTGAAACCTTTAAGTATATGAAGGGGATCAATAAGGTGAAGGAGGAGCTTGTTGAAAAGGAAGGAGGGCGCTAGAACAAGGGGGCAGAGCCTCAGATTGGAAGGAGGGCAATACAGAGGCAATGTGAGGGGGAAGTTCTTCACAGAGAGGGTGGTGGAGGCCTGGAACAGGCTATCTGAGGAAGTTGTGGGATCTGAAACGGTGGGGGGATTCAAGAGGGCACTGGACAGGCATATGGGGTTGGGAGGAATTGGAAGTTCTGAGCCAGTAAAAGGAGGGGGGGTGGATATAAGGGCAGACTAGATGGGCCGGTGTGGTCCTTTTCTGCCGTCAGATTTCTGTGAGACGGCCACATACAAGGCAGTATCTCTACCCTGCCCCCGAATGGTTCTGATGGTAGAAAGAGTACCCAGAGAGGGCAGTGGCCAAGTCATTAATCCTGGGGAAGAGACAGAGCTCAGAGATTTGAGAGATTTAATCCACTATCTCAGGTAGTCAGTTTTTGGAAAGAGACTGCAGATATTGATGTGTAAGATCCTCAGACCCTTAGGGAGGGGTGAGGAAATACAGACAGTGGGGGGGGGGTAAGAACCTCCAGAGTGCTTCGAGGTAAAGCCAGGGAGAGCGGAGCAGAGGAGAGCACTCAAAATGGGCCAGTAAGTGGGGGTGAGAGAGGGTACAGAAGGGAGAAGAAAGAGAGGGGGCAGAAATATATTCATTCAAGAGAGGACATGGAGAAGCAGTAGTTCATTCTCAAGCACTTCCAGTAAATAACAGTGATAATTTAGCTATCACCAAAAATGATGGATTACCAAGTTGGCGGTTTACATTTTTCTTTTAGCTTTTTTTCTGTGGTGGTCTGTGGTTGGGATAGACGGAAATGGAAGCGATAACCCTCATTTCATCCTCACCAGTCTGGGTGTGGGGGACACAGAGGCCGGAAACGCAGAAGCTTCTGACACATGGGGATCAAAAGAATAACAATAATAAAAAGTGGTAGCAGTGCAAAACAGGTGGGGTGGGATGGTGAGGAGGTCTGTTGTCCTATTGGGCCACCACCCATTTGTGCTATTCTCTCTGTTGTGTTTCAGTGTATTGGTCTGAAGGCTCTGGGGTGTGCCTAAAAATGGGCTTCCAGCTCAGGGTACTTACCTGGTTACTAATAAAAAGAAAATAAATTAACAAGAGGAAACCATTATCTGTCTATACGTGTCAGCTGCATTGTAACAGGCCTTCTAACTAACCTTGTTGTTCGTTTTCACTAAAATGCACCTGTATGTACTGCATGTATCAGTCTTTCCCGATAAAACTGAGTTTAAAAAATAGATAAAAATGAAATTCTCAAAGGCTCTACTTACCCTCGGGATGGAGAGTCCCCAAGTGGCAAAGTCACAGTGTAAGTTGACTATTCAAATGTTAGTGTGTGCAAACAGGGCTTGAATCCACTAACACGCTGGTGTGTGACTTCCATAGAGTTGTAGCTTAACCCTAATCCCTGGTAGTACTGTTCCCTGCTAAAAGGAAGTGGTTGCGGATGAGCAAGTTGCTACAATGAGATGGTATTTCAGAACTAAATGCTGAGGAAATTAAATCTAGACCTTGTATGCTTTAAAAGACTTAAGTTTAATGAGTACAACTGGCCAGCCCCCCGGTGCAGTGGTAGCACTACCACCCATGACACTGGCGACCTGGGTTCAGGATTGTACCAGGGTCACTGGAAGGCTGGCCAGGGGGAGGTTGGATTGAGTATCCCTTGGACAAACTCCACCTCGGGAAGGGGGGTAGTGTCTTCAGTGCACTGCCCCTGGTGATCTCAGGAGGTATTGCCACTGGGAAGCCCAGTCAAGCAGGGTTGATACTGGTATGGGAGCAAGTGCATTGTGCCGTACACAGCTCACCCTCTCCTGATGTCGGGATGGGCCAGTAACCAAGAAAAAAAAACAACCAACCAGGACACAGAATGATGCCCACCTTGCGTGCTGCAGGCCCTGCACTGCCGACTGTGATACTCTTCCTGCTCACGGAAGCTTGAGTTCCTCAAAGGTAGGGGTGCCCCCTGTCAGCCCCACCTGGGGGGGGATCCAGGATGGAACTGGCACGGAGAGGTAAGTCCCGGGGCAGGCGTGTGACAAGGCTGGGCCAATGATCGAGATGGCTGGTTCTAGCTTATTTATCTTTTCATCTATGTGTCTGTCCTTACTCATGCCCTGTATACACATCCATACCTATGTTTTGGAAATTATTTGTAATCTCCATTGAGTAGTCCCCACCCCCAAAAAAAAAACACACGCACACACACACAGAAAGAAATATAGACTCTGGTCGGGATATTCAAATGGGGGATTGAGCCTGGCACAAATCCTTATGCGGCGCAGGTAGGGGGGGAATGCCCATGCATACTCCGCACATCCCGATATTTAGCCCAGGACGTGCTGAGCCCATGCATGCACAACCCCTACCTGCGCTGCACACAGGTGGGCCCAAAAAAAAAGGAGCAACCGCTGGACACCCACAGGTGAGCTGCCGTATTGCAGGGCGCAACATGGCAGCTGCCACCTGTGGGTGGCCACTCGAGCTCCGGTGGCACCTTCGTGGTGGCGCCCCCCCCCCGCATGCCCGATCACAGGCATATTTAGAAAAATCAATAGTCCTATATCCCTGGTGGTCCAGTGGACCGCTTGCAGTCCAATCACGGGTATGTGTAGTAGAATTAACAGTCCTATATCCCTGGTGGTCCAGTGGACAGCTCGCAGCCCGATCGCGGGCATATGTAGTAGAATTAACAGTCCTATATCCCTGGTAGTCTAGTGGACCGCTCGCAGCCCAATGTCGCGGCATATGTAGTAAATTAACAGTCCTACCCCTGGTGGTCTAGTGGACCCTCGCTTGTCCAATGTGGGCATCAGTAATAAATAATTGCACACCAGTCCAACCCTGGTGGTCCAGCTGTACCCCTCCCACCCACCCACTGACCCCACCGCCTCCCCCAGTCAGTGACAGGCAGCAGCTCTCCACCCGCTTTCTGCCCACACCCGCCGACTGACTCCGTACGGTGGGCTGTCGCCCGATGGTCCACAGCATGAGCCAGTGGGTGCAGCCTGTGCCACACTATACAGTACATTCACAGATTTACAGTAGATGTACAGATATGGACTGTATAGTATGGTACGGGCTGTCGCCCATTGGCTCAGCGCTCTGGACCAGTGGGTGACAGCCTACATCAGTCAGGCGGTGGCGGCTGAAATGGGTGGGGCTGCCGTCAATAAGCTGACGAGAGTGAGTGGTGGAGCTCAGTGGGAAGGGTGGGGAGAGGTACCGCCCGGTTAGACGGTGTGTAATTATTTATTACTGGCCAGCAGCGATACTGCTGGCGATCCACTGAACACCTCAGGGATCTAGAACTGTTAATTCTACTACTACAGGTGTTCTAAGCTGATCCACTGGACCACCGAGGGATATAGAGACTATTATTTTCTACATATGTCCGTGTCGGGCATGTGAGGGGTGCCACCACAAAGGTGCTGCCGGCAGGTGACCACCTACAGGTGGCAGCTGCCGTGTTGCACCCTGCAATATGGCAGCTCACCTGTGGGTGGCCAGCGGTTGCTCCTTTTTTTGGGGCTCACCGGTGTGCGCGCAGGTAGGGGTTAGCATGCATGGGCTCAGCACATCCGGGCTAAATATGGATGTGCGGGATGTATGGGCACACTACCTACGCCGCATCGGGATTGTGCCACGCCAATCTCTTCTGAATATCCCACCCAGAGTCTATATTTCTTTCTGTGTGTATGTGTGTTTGGGGACTACTCAATGGAGATTACAAATAATTTCCAAAACATAGGTATGGATGTGTATACAGGGCATGAGTAAGGACAGACACATAGATGAAAAGATAAATAAGCTAGAACCAGCCAGAATAAGGTGAGCAAGGGAGGAATACAGACAAAGGAAGAAAACTAAGTGATTGCAGTAATAGGGAGTGAATCAAAAATGCATTTAGTTTTTAAAATAAACGAAGATGAAATTTATAGACTAATTATATAATTATTTCATCAACATTCAGCTTCATTAATTTTTCAATTATTCATGGTAGGGATTCCTGTCCTCAATATACCAATCATTGCTAGAAACAACCATTATTTTACTATTTATTTCTGTTATAATTTGATTACTGGGAAAGCGCACTGAAACAAAGCTGCTTTCCAGATGGCACCCGTAATTTTACGATGTTGACCACTATTTTATCAGAAACTTCATCAGCTGATTGCACAAGCACCAATAACCACTCCAGTTTGTATACACTTCTCAAGATCGGACAATGACGCTCACACATACATTCACTATCAAGCGTTATATAAAATGTATATAAAAAACCTCACAACAGGAAAAAGAAATGAAGACTAGAACGAACACAAGGTACATTCAGCCACAATCAAGCCTGACTGAATTACAGAAAAGTAGCCTGATTTTTCCAGACGCCCAACTAATCAGAAGTATGTGTCACAGTTTGTGTCATCACATAGGTAGCTGCACACTAGGCAATTAATTGCAAGTTTTGTGGTGGTGGCGATTTTGTTTTCAACATTAGGTTAAAGAGTGAGTCCACAGAGGATTGTATGGTGTGGCCAGGGGTTACTGTAGTTTGACATGGCATTTTACAAAGGCAAGAACAGTAGAGAACATTCCCATTAATAAATATGTATGCTTTCAAACTGAAAATGCAGAGACGTTGTCACTATGTCTCCACTGCGTCAGTAATATTCTTTAAATGTCACAGTGTGATATAGATGACATTTACCTTTTTTTAACATATCAAAATAAAAAAAGCTAGAAATAGATTGTGATGCGCCCGACATACCACGGGTTTGATTCCCACACAGGACCACAACACAATCAATCTAAGCATTAACCAGAAAATAAAAATAGCTGTAGAACAAACAAGACTGTAATGAAATTCAGTAACAATAAAAGTCACATTGTAGTTTACTATGTAAGGCTAGCGGGAGATTACCTGAAACGCACACTGCGTTCAGTATTAAGCTAACTTGCTTTTTTTTTTATTTATCACGATCCACTTGTGACACTGTTAAAATAATTTCACATAAATCATGAGGTTGTGACCAGGGTTGATTTGATTTATCCAGAATCAGTCTCTGATAAGTATACAGACTGCAGCACCATTTCGGTAAAACGAGCAACAGCTTGGAGTGAGCTTACACAGCAGCGCGCTCACTACAAACATCCGTTCACAGTCCCTCGAGCCATTTCAGAATGCAGATTCTCGTAAACGCACTTGTCAGAGATAAACAGTGAAAATATTAAAAAAAAGACACAAACTGTTTCTTTTTACACTCAAACTTTAATAAATATCTAAAACCGGTCTTGTACAACATAAGAATAATGAAATAACCAATTCCTGTCCCCTTTAACACTACTAGTGTGCAGTCCCCTGTCTGCTGTTTCCCATATCCCAGCTAAGTGTTTTTGTTCTGTATGCAAAGAAGATCAAGTATATCTGCCCAGATAGGTGGTGGAAGCCAAGACTGTGACAGGATTTAAATTTTTTTTCAACTGCATTTATCACAGGCTGGCTAAGGAATTCTCTTAGACATACCTCCATACCACTGCTGTCCTATCACCCTGTCTGAAGTCCAGTCTCCGGGAAATCGGGGACAGAGACTCCCAGTACAGCCCGACCCGATGGACCCCCCCCCCGGCTCTAACCCCCCCCAAGGCAGGACCACCTTCCGCCCTGACGATCTATCTATAATTCAGTGTGCTGAGCCAGGGCTGGGTGAGGGATCGGGGAGCTGGAGAACTGAGCCTGACATTGGGCATGAGGCGTAGGGCTTTAAGGGGCTGGGGGCTGCTGTCGCCTATCCCTGGAGCTGGGGTTTTCTACTTAGATAGTTTCCCCTGGAGTGCGGACGTGCAATGACATCTGAACACATAAGTGCTGACATCCGCCACTGCTCTACCCCTTGGCTGCATCACCCCTTGTAGGGCTCCCTATCTCCACCCAGGGCCGCTAATGAGCGATGAGATGTCCCCACCCCACTCCAGGAGAGGAGAGCAGTCCTCTGGATGCTCAATCCTCTCCTTTCCTACCGACTCCTGGCGGCCCGAATCCATTCCTGAACCTGGGTTGCCAGCGTGGCACGAGGTGTGGTGTCCAGCGCCTCAACCCTCCGTGCCACCGGGTCAGCCAACAGGGTTTAAACTTGACTGGGACAGATATAAGGGAATAGTGGAACACCCAGGCAGAAGAGGGAATGGGATACCTTGGGAAGAGGGTGGGGATCAGCTGCCAGGGCTATCGGATCTCTAAATATAGCTCCGTAGTAGGCAGCGCATGGAACTAGGTGAGGGAATAGGCAGACTTCACGAGATCACTGGGTCTTTTTCTTTTTTCCCCCATCCTTTGTTTATCCTTTGGTCAGATGTCTGCTTTTCCACATGTTTCAGGCAGGCAGCTGTCTAGCTTTACTACCAGCTGTCTCCCACAGCCTCCCATGGATTACTCCCCCATGGCAGGCTGGAGAGAGAGGCAGACATCCCTACCCTCACTCTCTGGAGAATAATCCAGTGAAGGAGCAACTGGCATGATGCCTTAGCAGGCTGCTGCCTTCACATAGACAGCCACCATTGTCGTCCTGCATTATTTCACGACCCACCACCAACAAAGTGCAAGGCAGCATCCCTCACATGCCAGGTTAGCATGCAGCATTCCTCTGAGGAAGAGGCAAGGTCCCAGGCCTATCTGGGCATCAGTGGCACAGCAGAACGTTGCGCCATCCTCCCTAGCTGGGAACACTGCCAACCGGCAGCACTTTCCCAGCCCCCCTCAGATCACCAAGCCAGCACCCTTGTTCACTAACAGCTCTGGGTCATCGGCATAGGAGTGGGATCTGCTACCCACTGAGCCATCGGGAAGCCCTCCCCATGTGTCGTTTTCTGCTAATGTAATCTACGTTTCTGTGTTAGTTGTTCACCGTGCATCATTTTTTTTTAACTATGTTTATCCCCTGCTTTTCACCCCTGTATTGCCTAGAGCCAAGACCTTCATCAGCTGCCAGGCTGCTCCTGATGACCGCCAGGGAAACAGCTGCTCTCTGGATGCCTGTTGCCAGTCCTTTTCTGCTCCCAGTCATAGAATCATAGAAGCTTGATGGAAGAAGAGGACCCTATACTGGCCCATCTAGTATGCCCTCCCCCCCCAACACCTTCCTCTCCCTGCCATCCCCCGCCCTCCCCCCAATGTTCAGCCCCCATATGCTTGTCCCATGCCCTCTTGAATTCTTCCACTGATTTATTTATTATTTTATTTATTTATTGAATTTTGATAACCGGGTGGGCCTGCTGGGACATTACTGGCCCTTTTTCAGGGGCGACCTGGGAAGAGCGATATAAACAGAATACAGCGTATTTACAGAGACATGTCAGTGCAGGTCACAAATGTGTAATAAATTCAGGGATATCTATACATGCGCAGTATATACATCACATAAGATGAGCAGTTACAAAAGAAATTTGGCTGAGACAGAATAAGTTCTTTATGAAAGGGCTAGCTTAGATGGATCAGACAAGAACAGCGCAGGGAAAGCAGCAGCATGGGCAGATGAGAGGGTTAGGCTACCACATGATTCATTCAAAGGATTGTGGCTTCAATCAGAGGAAAATGAGTTAGACAGGCAGTGGAGCATTCCATAAGGAAGAATCGTTGTTCAGAGAAGATATGAGAAGAGTCATCAGGAGCAGGCACACACAGAGGAGGCAGACAGGTGGGATAGCAATGAGGATTGGAATTTGGGGTAAGATGAACAGGAAAGTAGAGGGTGCGGGAGGGAGTTCCTGGCATATACGGCATAGAAGGTAAATGATCTACGAGCCACAGCTAGGCTCAGTTTAGGCAAAACGAGCAGCGGCAGGGAAATGGACCTAAGAGCTCGCTGAAGTTGCTGTAGTTGCACAAACTCGTTAAAACAGGGAGGAGTGTATTTATAGACCAGTTTGTGCATGAGGCAGAGGATGGAAAAACGAAGCTTAGACTCTTAATTTAACCAACCCAAGGAAGCAAGGACATCACAGTGGTGTGTACGGGCATTGACCCCTATGGTGAATCTACCCACCCTGTGGTAGGTCTGTTTAAAGGGTAACTGTCATCAACAGGATTTCTTAATGTCTGAAAGCCCATAAAAAGCTAATTTGAGCTATTGTGTTGCTCTGTGAATCTTTGCAATCCAGAGTTATTCTTATGTAAATCATCCTGTAATTAAGGGCTAGTGGCAGCCATATGTTTTGGGCTCCTGACAGGAAATGATGTCACCGAGGGTCTAGGTTCTAGTCCTTTGACTGTATTTAATCCAACAGATTAAATAGGAAATAGACTGTTTCATGAAGTGTGTTTTAAGGTGTTATTCTAGGGACGTGGATATGTTGTTCAGTCCACACTTACTGGCAGGTTCCTTGCCACTTTAAGTCTTGCCGGAAGGTCTTCAAGCTGGCTCCTCCCACCACCCCAGGTGGTAAAACTCTTGGCTCCTCCCCATGACGCCAGGTCTTCCTTACCACTTGGAAGCTCAGGTTCCCTCCTTAATGCTCTGCGTTTTAGGCCTGGATCCAAACTCTTCGGTTAAACCAAAACTAATTTTAAAATTTTACAAGACTTTGGTCTTTATCTTCCCTCATGCCTGCGATGGACAAATCGACTCCCGGATTTCATCGGTGCCCCTGTGGGCAGAAGATGTCCTGGACCGATCTGCACTCCACATTCGTCTACTGCCTGGGGCTTGGACACGATTCGCAGGCCTGCGACTTGTGCAGGTCTTTTTCAGCTACGGTCTTACAGGATCGCGCTGCCAGACTACAACTTGGGCGCCCCGAGAAAGCATTATCCTCCGGTCAAGTCGAAGGAGGCATGTTGGGCGGTGTCCATGGCTGCGGGCTCGGCTGAACAGCTCGAACAGATGATCACCCTCGAGGAGGAGAAGGTGGCCCAGGCCGCAGCATCATCATCGTCGGTCGCAGCATTTGTCCCACTCTCCTTGGGCTTCACCTACACGGCTTCGTTTAAGGAACTTTATCTGTCCCTCTCCACCAAGGGAGAAGGGCCTTCGGACATTCCTCGGTCCAAAAGACGGACAGGCGGTAAGTCCCACCGTCACCGCTTGTGGGAGCGGAGAGGTCCTTCCCCAGATAGTCACACTGGCCTCGGCCGAGGTGCGTGTCCCCATCAGGTCAGCCAGCAGAGAAACCCGTCGACGCGGTCGAGATTTTTCTCGACCCATCGGATGGTCTGTCGACTGGAGACGCCGACAACCCTTCTTCACCGGTTCCCCTGGTGGAAACCAAAGACTTGCTTGTGCCTCCTGTGCTGGAGTCCCAGTTAAGGTCCCTGAACCAAGGGAGGAGCGGGTTTCCCGGCCCCCTCTCAGACCCATCCTTGGAATCCCGGAAGGTCTCGGTCTCGATCTCGGACCTCTTCCAGGTCCAGCCGATCCTGCCGACATTGGCGGTCTTGGTTTCGGCACCATGGGAAGTGGCGGCGCCACTCATCCTCGTCGTCGTCCTCTTCAGAGGATAGGCTCCAGTGCAAATTACGTCGCCGCTGCGAGGATCTAATGTGGCAGCAGCTCCTTTTGTCCAGGAATAAGTCGACTCCGTCGCCTTCCCCAGCCATTAAGTGGCTGTCACCGGAGCGGCCGAAACAACCCCTCATAGTAGTGGAGGAGCCAAAGCCGGCACCAGTTGTTCGGCCGAAACCAGCTGCACCACCCATTGTGGTCTAACCCCCGCCTCCACAACCTAAATCTGGGGCACCGACCAAGGATTCTCAGTTGGGTCAGGGCTTGCCCCACTGGTTGTCGGTCACCCTCACTCCCGATCGACCTTGGCAGGTGGAGGGTGGCTCAGGCACTCAGCAGCTGTTCGCAGACTCCTCGGAGTCTGACAATGACTTCTCCTTGTTCTCCAGGCTGCTTGACCTGGAGTCCACTAGGGGGTCAGTCGGTGAACGAGAGCCCATCCTCGTTCCTTGGAATGCTTCGGTTCATCTCAGAGTCCACTGGGATGAAGCTCGAACCAGTTTCAAAACGGGCCAGGTATCCCCTCACAGAGATACTGACCGAGGGGATTCCCCCACGGAGGCCTTCCTGGTGACCAAAGCCATTGTTGGCCTGGCCCTGGAGCTATGGCAGTGGCCAGCTTCCTGTCCAGCACCTTCGGACAGGATGGCTCGAAAGTATGCTGTTCCCACTGGTTCACTCTCCAGTTTCTCGGAGCACCCCTCCGCGGAGGGGCTCGTGACTGACAGCATTTTCCAGTGTTCCGGGAACGCTCGGGATGTGGACAAGCCACCCGATGAGTCCAAGAAACTGGACTACTCCAGGCGGAAAGTCTATGCTGCTTCCTCTCTAGGCCTTCATCAAGCCGGCTCGGCCGTGCTGATGGCACACTTTTCACACGCCCTTTTGGACTCCCTGGATGAGGGGATTCCTCATCTGCCAGCTGACCTTCAAACGATGGTCAAGCAGGTGCGGGATCAGGGAAGGGCAGTGGCCAAACAGTAGCTCCAAACTTCCTTGGACATCGCTGACTCGTGTGCCCAGTCAGTAGTGGCCGCAGTGGCCATGTGCCACAGAGCTTGGCTGCGGATCTCCACTTTTACAGCGGATGCCCAGCACAAGCTGGCAGACGTCCCCTTCTTGGGTACTGACTCATTCGGTCCCAGGGTGGAGGGTCATCTGCAGCGGATCGAGAAGTCCAACGCCACCTTGGACTTGGTCACGTCTGCCCAGAAGGACAAAGGCCGCCAGCAGCAGCAGCGTAAGCCCTTTCATCCTTCAGCCCCTGCGGCACGTCCAGCCCAGCAACACCAGCATCAGGGCCAGCAGGTTCGCACTTGGCACCCCAAAGCCAAGCCTGCTGCTTCCTCCAGCAGGAAGCCGGGAGGGAAAGGCCCAGGTGGCTCCTCGGCCGGCCCTTCCTCCAAGCCTGCCCAGTGATGGTTTGAGGGGTGTTGCCCCCAACCTCGTCACTCCTCCCCGGGTTCCCCCCCCGTGGGGGGACGGCTTCGCCACTTCCTGTCTGCCTAGTCCGATATCACCACAGACCGCTGGGTGCTGGAAGTGGTAGGAAAGGGTCTGCGTCTGGAATTCGAGCAGTCCCCACCCTATCGAGCCGTCACCCCACGGGGGCTACGGGTTCTGCAGCCTCTTTGTCGGCTCGTCAAGCCGACATTGCCCTGTTCCTCCAGAAGGAGGTGATCAGGGAGGTGGCGGATCCTCCACCAGACCCAGGGTTAGTGTCCAGGTACTTCCTGGTCCCAAAACAGACGGGGGGCTGGTGCCCAACTCTAGACCTACACGACGTGAACAAGTTCCTAAGGTCTCGAACCTTCAAAATGGTCACTCTGGCTCAGATCATTCCATCCTTGGAACAAGGCATGTGTTTCTGTTCTCTGGACCTCCAGGATGCGCTCTTTCACTTCCCAATCTGTCCGTCTCACCAGAGATTCCGCCACTTCAGAGCAGAGGGATCCCTTTATGAGTTCCGGGCCATGCTCTTTGGCCTCTCTCCAGCTCCCAGGGTCTTCACTAAATGCATGACAGTGGTGACAGCATTCCTGCAGCCGCCGAAGGGTCCGGGTGTACCCTTACCTGGACAACTGGCTGATTGCAGCCTCCTCCAAGTTGGAGGTGGAGCGGTCCAGGGATCTGGCCCTCCAGGTCTGCTCTCAGATTGGTCTCTTCATCAATGAGGCCAAATCGGAATGCATGCCAACGCAGGTGATTCAGTTCATCGGGGCAGAACTCGACTCTCTTCGAGCCAGAGCACGGCTCCCAGCAGACAGGGCCAAGGTTCTTTCCTCCTTTGCCCAATCATTTCTGGTTGGGCAGTTGCGCCCTGCCCGGGACTTCCTGCGCCTCCTGGGCCTCATGGCGGCCTGCACCAGCATGGTCCATTGGGCCCGCTGGCACATGCGTCCCCTGCAATGGGGGGCTGGCCCGCCAATCGTCACAGCGCTCCGGTCCTCTGGACCAGCCAGTGACAGTGACCCAGGAGATGCGGAACGGCCTCCAGTGGTGGCTCATTCCAGCTCATCTGCAGGAGGGTGTCCCATTTGTCCGCCCAGAGCCGATGGTCACTCTGACGACCAGTGCCTCTCTGATGGGTTGGGGTGCCCATCTGGGGGAGCTCAGAGTGCACAGCCTCTGGTCCCATCAGGAGTCTCGATGCCACATCAATCTGCTGGAGCTTCGAGCAATACGACTAGCCCTCACCGCCTTCGCTCCATTTGTATGGGGTCAAGTGGTCCAGGTCCAGACGGACAACACCACGAGCATGTACTACCTAAACCGCCAGGGTGGGACGCGCTCCTTGCCTCTATGCAAGGAGGCTGTCCGCACTTGGTCTCTCGTGAGCAGACTGGAGGTGGATCTCCTAGCCATCCATGTGGCAGAAACCTCCAACACTCTGGCCGATGCCCTAAGCCAGATAGGTGCTGCATCTCACGAGTGACCTCTCCTGCTGGAGGTAGTACAAGATCTGTTCTCCCACTGGGGCACTCCTCAGGTGGACCTGTTTGCCTCCAGAGAGAATGCGAAGCTGAGGCTGTTCCATGCCCACCCCCCTCAGCAGGGCTCGCTGCAGGGGCAATGCCTTCTCGAGGCCATGAACCCCGGGCCTCTTCTATGCCTTCCCTCCATTTCCCTTGATCCACAAGGTGCTTCTCAAGGCGAAGAGCTTAATATGTATAGCCTCGAGGAAAGGAGGGAGAGGGGGGACATGATAGAAACGGTCAAGTACCTCAAGGGAATCGACAAAATCCAAGAGGGTAGCATCTTTCAAAAAAAGAGGTGTGCAAGAACAAGGGGGCACAATTTGAAGATGGGGGGCGGCTCAGAGGTAATGTAAGGAAGTATTTTTTCACAGAGAGGGTTGTGGATGCATGGAATGGCCTCCGGAGGAAGGTTGTGGAGTCAAAAACAGTGATTGAATTCAAGCATGCATGGGACAGCCATAAGGCAATTTTAGGGGTTGGGGGTAGAAAGAAGTAGGCTGCTGATTAACTAGGATCTGCAGCTTATCCATTAGGTAGGGAAATGGGCAGACTGGGTGGGCCAAGCAGTCCTTATCTGCAGTCAAATTCTATGTTTCTATGTATGTTTCTATGAAGAGGGACAAGGCGCAGGTGATTCTGGTATCCCCAGACTGGCCCCATCAGTTCTGGTATCCAGATCTCCTCAGCCTCAGCTCCAGGCTCCCGAGGCGGCTTCCAGCCAGCCCAGACCTGATCTCAGTCAACAAGGGGAAGGTACTTCACCCGGACCTTCAATCCCTGCATTCGACGACCTGGTTCCTGAGTGGCTAGAATTCCAGGCCTTGGGTCTTTCTGACGAGGTCCTCAACATCGTTGAGGCATCCCTTATGGAGTCGACCAGAAAATGCTATGCCTTCAAATTGAAGAGATTCTCCATTTGGTGTCAGGATAAGGGGTTGGACCCTTCCTCCTGTTCTTTGGCTAGCATTCTGGACTAACTGTGATCCCTTTCTCAGCTAGGGCTTCGGTCGACGACCCTTAAGGTGCACCTGGCAGCCATCTCTGCTTACCAGGCATGGGCCAGGAAGCAGTCAGTGGCTCAGGAGAAGGTGGTCAGGGGCTTTTTCAAAGGCCTCGATCACATATCCCCTCCGGTGCGAGAACCTCCACCTCCGTGGGATCTACTGCTGGTATTGGCTAGGCTCATGGGCAAGCCATTCGAACTGATGCACAGGTGTGACATCTCTCACCGGTTGTGGAAGACCGCCTTCTTGGTGGCTATCACGTCAGAAGAATGGGAGAGCTCCAGGCACTTTCCATCGAGTCTTCTTATCTGGTCTTCCACAGGGACAAGGTTGTCCTGTGCCCCCACCCGAAATTCCTTCCGAAGGTGGTGCCGGAGTTTCACCTTAACCAGGTGTTGACTCTGCCGGTGTTCTACCACAGTCACACCTCGGAGGCCGAATATAGGCTCCATACTTTGGACCCTAGAAGAGCGCTCTCTTATTACAAGGAGCGGACGGCTGAAGTTCAGGGAGAGGTTCGCCAGCTGTTTGTCACCTCGCTGAAGCCGCACCTGGCAGACCTGCAGCCAAGCAGACGACAGGCAGGTGGGTCACCTCCTGCATAGATCTCTGCTATAGGTTGGTGGGCATGGAGCCTCCCAAAGGGATAAGAGCTCATTCTACCCGCCATACCGCTGCTTCGGTGGCTGCTTCCAGAGACGTCCCTATCCAGGAAATCTGCAGGGCTGCTACCTGGAAGTCAGCATACCCCTTCATTACCCACTGCCACATCGATCTTGAGTCACGCCGGGATGCTGGTTTGGGGACCTCGGTTCTCCAGTCCTTATTTCCCAAGTAGGGGGTGCGTACCTTGCCTCCCTCCTCCCGGAGAACTGCTAGGAGTCTGCCAGTAAGTGTAGATTGAACAACATATCCACATCCCTAGAAATACAGGTTACTCACCTGTAACAGGAGTTATAGGAGTGGTATATGTTGTTCATCCACACAACCCACCTGACCTCCCCGGCTTCGACGAGCAACCTGGCTTTAAGCGGGCTAGATCTGGCGTCATGAGGCGGGAACCGAGAGTTTACCACGGGTGGGTGGGAGGAGCCAGCTTGAAGACCTTCTGACAAGATTTAAAGTGGCAAGGAACCTGCCAGTAAGTGTGGATGAACAACATATACCACTCCTAGAACTCCTGTTACAGGTGAATAACCTGTATTTACAACCCTTCCTATATCTATAATAATTGTTTTGTATGTGCATTGAAACTAGTGTGTTATCACCTTTACATTTCAAACTGCGTGTACAGATCCAGCTCCTTACGCCTCTGCTCGTATGACTTTCCCTGCATACCCTGCACCATCTTGGTTGCCCTTCTCTGAATCCTCTGCAGTGCATCTATATCCTTGCGGAGATGTGGCCTCCAGAACTGAACCCCATAGTCCAGATGTGGCCTCACCATGGCTTTGTAAAGGGGCATTATTACCTCCCTCTTTCTGCTAGTAATGCCCTTGCCTATGCATGCCAACATTCCACTGGCCTTTCCCGCCGACTTGCTAGAAAAGAGTGCTCGCAGCTACTGTTTAAAAGGTACCTGACTTTTTTCCCTTCACCACATTCTGCCTGCAACAAAGTTTTACTGTGTGTGTGTGTGAGCGAAGCTGTTTTTGCTGGACTTTACATCATTATGTGAGAAGCTGTTTTGTGCTGGACTTGAAACATCTTTGTGCCAAGACTCCCCCTGCAATTAAGAACTCGAATCAGCTGTAGAAGCTAAACCAGCAGCCAGAGAGAGGGCGTGGACCGGGAGCTTGTGCTCTTTGCAGCGGAGGAGGGGCAGTCAGCATAAAAGGGTGCTCGCAGCTACCACTTAGCGTCAAAATATTTGTTTGTAGGTTTAGTGAAGGGTTGAGTTCTTTAGCTTGAAGTTTGGATTTATAGATTGAGAACTATTTGTAGTAATTAAATATTCAAACTCGTACTCAGATTTAAAAGTCCAAGCTTGGTGAGTGTTATACTGAATTTCGATTGTTTTAATTATTAACCATGCAGAAATATGTAATGTACTGTGTCCTAATTGTAATACTTATTAATCAATGGAAGAAGATTGACTGTTGGGATCAGGGGATCACTCCATCACCTGCAAGGCAGCAAGAAAAAAATATGTTGTGACATTTATTTATGTCGTTGGGTTCAGAACTTATTCATAGAACCAGAAGAAATGGATTCTCTAAGCAGTGGAAATTATTTAATCAGGTTAGAATCCAATGTTTTTCACGTAGAAAATCCTACATAAAATTAACTACACCATTTGTTTGTAGCATAGAAATACTACTTGCAGGTGACGTGGAGATAAATCCCGTCTCCAAAGGAGTCAATAAACAAAATTTAAAAATTTCACTTGAAAACGCAAGAAGTGTTATAAACAAGATGCATGAATTTCAAATATGGACTAAAAGTTATGAACCAGACGTGATAGGATTAACTAAAACATGGTTATCTCAAAACATACAGGATAAGAAATATTAATGGATGGTTATAATCTTTTTAGATTAAATAGGGGAAAGAGGGGTGGTGGGGTTCTTTTATATATCACAGAGAAGCTGGCTTTGGGAGACGTTGTTTTTCAGGGTCATTTAGAGGGAATTGAATGTCTTTGTGTTAAATTTGAAAGATTGCAGCTGTTAATTAGTATATTCCCCTCCAAAAATAAATACTACTAAGTTAGAATTATTGGCATCTAAATTAGCATTTGTGTCAGATGGTAAAGATTTAATACTAATTGGTGATTTCAGTGCTGCTTAGGGCAAGCCAAGGGGATTAAAATTGGAACAAAGTTTTGAGATATTAAATGTCAAATAATAAATCAAAGTACTAGGAAAAATGGGGTTAAAAGTCAGGGAAGTATTTTGGATTTGATGTTTCTCTCTAGGAGCTTTCATGTCGAAAAATGTTTGATTTTACCTCCAAATTTGGGGGATCATAAACCAGTATATTGTGTTGTAAAATATTTAAATCAAATAATTGAGGAAGAAAAGATTACCTTAAAAAGAAATTTTAAGAACTTGTCACACAAATAATTTTGTTTATAATTTAAATTGTATAGAGTGGGGAAGATTAAATTTAATTCCAGCCGTAAATTTGGCGGTTGAAGAATTTTCAAAAACTTATTTAGAAGCCTGTAATAGGCATGCACCATTTAAAAAAACGAAAACAAAGAAAAAGCATCTTCCATGGATAAATTAATATTTGAAAAAGAAAATATGTATCAGAAATAGAATCTGGAAAAGAGCAAATAAAACAAAAAGGGAGGAAGACTGGGTTAATTTCAAAATTAATCGAAATGAATGCAAAAGGTTAATTAGATCTGCAAGAAAAAAAAATTTACAACATTAAAATTGAGACAACTTATGATCCTAAACAATACTGGAATATGATAAAAGAATTGGAAAACCCTTTGAGAGTTAAGTCTTGTATAAAAATGTCTAATAATAAGGGCGAGCTCCTTGACTCAAAGAAAACAGCTCAGTTGTTGAATAAATATTTCTTAACATTGTCTGATATTACCATCCCAGCTGGTTCACAAGTACAAACAGATTTAGTAAAAATCTCGGAAGTTAGGCGGGAGATCTTAAAATTAAATAAAAATAAATCATGTGATATGGACAATATTGAAGGGAAATTTATTAAAGATGCAGTTGAAGTCTTGTCACCAATACTGACTGATTTATTTAATCAAAGTTTGATGGAAAATGTTTTTCCCTCTATCTGGAAAATAGCCAAAATAATACCTATATTTAAGGGGGGGATTCAAATGACCCCTCAAACTGTAGACCAATAGCAATCCTCTCCATCCTCCCTAAGTTAATGGAATGAATGGTGTTCGGCCAGTTGTATAGTTACTTGGAAAAATATTCAAAATTGACTAAATACCAACATGGGTTTAGGGCAGGTTATTCAACTTGCACTGCGCTCGTGGACTTTGTTGATAAAGTGGCAGTGGCCTTGGATAAGGGAGAGTCCACGGGTGCAGTGTTTGTTGACCTGTCCAAAGTCTTTGATTTAGTTGACCACCATTTATTGTATGAGAGGATGGAGAGGATTGGTATAGCCCTTAGGTCATTCTTATGGTTTAAATCATATTTGAGTCAAAGAAAACAGCAAGTAGTAATAAATGGTCAATTTTCTGAAGTAGGTAGCATACTAAGAGGTGTCACTCAAGGTTCAATTTTGGGGGCATTAATGTTTTTGTTATATATTAATGAATTACCTGCCAAAATAAATAATACACAAATCAGGTTGTTTGCAGATGATGCAGTACTTTTAGCATCAGCTAAATCTCAAAATGAAATGATGGTTAAATTACAGATGGATTTTGATGTTCTACAGGATTGGTTTTCCAGCTGTAAATTAGTGATAAGCGATAAAAAAAAACCCTCAGGTTATGTTTTTCAATAAAAAAACAAAGGTTAATAAAAAATAGACCAGAGATAGGGAAATACTAATGAGGAATGGGAAAAAATTGATAATCACAGATCAGTATAAATATTTAGGTGTAGAGATTGATTATACTTTATCTTTCTAAGCTCATATTAATAATACAATAAAGAAAATTAATAATAAGATAGGGGCACTACGTAGGTCTTCAAGGATATTAAATCTACAAACCCGGAGGTTAATTGCAAATCAATTAATAATGCCTGTATTAGAATATGGAAATATGGTGTATAATTTTGTGGGTCAAGCACATTTAAATAAATTAGTCATATAATCGATTGGCAAGATTTGTCCTGAACTGTCGCTATAATACTCATCATTGCATTTTGTATAAAGACCTAAACTGGGACGGTTTATCAGTACGATTTAAAAAACAATTTCAGTATTTATTTATAAAATAATAAATGGGATGATTGATGGAAACATGGAATTGCCTTCTGTTAGTAAATATTATCCATATATTTTAAGGGATGTAAAGTATAGAGGTTACACTTTTCCAAAAACTAATACAAGATATGGTACTATGACACTTGAGGCTCAGACTGCAAATATTTGGAATAATATCCCCCCTGAATTAAGGAAAGCAACTAAACTATCCCAGTTTAAATTAGGATTGAGCACTGTATTTTATGATGAATGTACTTGTTTTTAAAATGTGGATAAATGTGTTAGTTGTTGGTCTGATTGAAGATTTTTGTCTTGTATGATGTCAAAAATTATTTATCAGTTGTTATATGTAGTCTGAATCTTTGTATGTTATATTGAATGTAATTTGCTCTTGACACAGGACAACTTTGAAAATAGGTCTATGACCTAAAGTTTGCTATCCTGTATAAAAATAAACATTTTTACTACTACTACTACAACATTGGATTCCTACCTTAAGGTTCAAGGAGACTATGGTCCCCAGATCCCTCTCCTGCTCTGTTACTTTGATTTCCTCCCCACCTAGGGTGTACCCTGCTCTTCTGTTCCTACACCTCAAGTGCATCACAGCGCACTTCTTGGCATTAAATTTCAGCTGCCACATCCCAGACCATTTTTCAAGTGTCTTTAAGTCCTCTCTCATATCCCACCCCCCGGGGTGTCTACCCTATTGCATATTTTCGTATCATCAGCAAATAGGCACACTCTCCCCACAAACCCTCCGCAATATCATTGACGTAGATGTTAAAGAGAAGTGGATCCATAGCTGACCCCTGTGGCACTCCACACTTCACCCTAGCCATTCCGGAATGCACCCCATTTAGCACCACCCTCTGAGTTCTTCCTGCCAGCCAAGCCTCCACCCAGCTTGTTATTTTCCCTCCCAACCCCAGGCTTTCCATCTTGCTCACCAGCCTCCCATGGAGGACGGTGTCAAATGCCTTACTGAAGTCCAGATAGACCATGTCCATCGCCAACCCCCCCGGTCAATCACCTGAGTCACCCAATCAAAGAACTGAATTAGGTTTGTCTTCCCCTTCATAAAGCCGTGCTGTCTGCTGTCCTGCAAGTCACTCTCCTCCAGGTTATCGACCACCCTCTCCTTGATTAATGTCTCCATTACCTTCCCCACCACTGACGTGAGGCTTACAGGTTAGTAGTTCTCTTTCTCCTCCTTACTACCTCCCTTGTGTAAAGGCACTACGTCCGCCTTCTTCCAGTCCTCCGACATTCTCCCTGTATCCAGGGACAAGTTGAAGAGCTTTGTCAAGGGTGCGGCCAACTCCTCCTTCAATTCCACGATCACCCTGGGGTGTAGCCTGTCAGGCCCCATTGCCTTGTCCACCCTCAATCTGTCTAGCTCTGCCCTAACACTGTCCACAGTGAACGGGCTCGGATCCCACCCATTTGCCCTCCTTCCCTACTGACTGTAGCTCAGGTCTCCTACCGTCCTCCTCCTCCTTCGTGTATACCGAGCCAAAGTACTCATTTAATAACTCTGCTTTTTCACAGTCCCTTTCCAATTTTATTCCTCCCTCCCTCCTTCCTCAGCCTAATAATCCCCTGCCTTGCCCTTCTCCTCTCCCTTACATATCTGAAAAAGATTTTATTCCCCCCTTTTTGCCTTTTTTGCTATTTTCTCCTCAGTATCTGCTTTTGCCCTTCTGATCTTCATCCCTGCTATACTCCTCTTTTCCCTATACTCTTCCTTATCTTCCTCGCTGAGTGGACTCTTAAATTTTCTGAAAGCCCTCCTCCTTTCCCTGACTGCCCCCGCAACCTCCTTTGTAAACCAGAGCGGTCTCCTCCCCCTTTTGCTCTTCCTCCCATTCTTGTCATTCCTGCCTGATACCAGTTTATTTTCCCTTCAAGGCATTTTGCATTGGTCTGGAAAGCTTCCCAAATGTCATGGTGCTTGTGATTTCCTCACACTCCCAGCATGAAGCCAGGCAAGCTCCTCCCCCAACAAAGTCAGGTCCAATGGAGCAAGCTTCTTAGAATGGGGTAAGGAGCACGGAGGCCAGTGCAGTCTTATAATGGCAAGGCAGAGGATCGACTCCCTTCATCTGCCTTGCAAATTCCACTCCCTTCCCTCCTGGGGTGCAGATCAGTTTTCACCCATGCTGCTATGCATGGCATCATAGCTCCCAGTCTCCAGGACCAACACTCCTAGACCACCAGCAGGCAAGCAGGAATCAGTGCAGTGCACCTTTCCTACCCCGGGGTGAAGAACATCCCCTGGTGCACTGCACTGCCTTCTGCCAGCCCACCACGATGTCCGAATTCAGAGCTTGAACCTGGCTTTCTGGGATGGCAAGCAGCTACCAGCCACTGCACCCTACAGCTGGCTACCCCACAACCTTTCTGACTTTAAAGAAGTAGTGCATGTCACAATGAAAACTGTGACCTAAACTTTTTTACTCTATTTTCGATTACTCCTTATCTTCTGTCTTGTATGATATCCTTAATTCCCCATTTTTTTTAAATTTATTTATTGACTTGTTTCACCAGGAAAGGCACACTGAGCAAAACGATGCTCGTCTCCCAGTGCGGCCGGTACATAGGAGAGGATAACACGAAGGTTATCACTGAGTAAAAATATTTAACATTACAGTTTGTGCACTGGAGAGGAAAACTCGCTGGCTTTCCAGTATAATACATATAGCATTACATTGTTATATTACATTAATGTGTACACATAATAAGAATTACAGCTTAGTGAGTGGTTATAGGCAGGGAACAGTTAGGCACAAGACACGATGATCCAATCATGGTGCAGGTTACATAAACTGGAACTGCAGTAAGAGTGCAGAAGCGTAATGATGCAATAGTTGATTAATAGTCCAGCTTAGTAGCGTATGATGGGTGACGTTGGCTAGCAGGCGGGATACAGGGTAAAGGGGGTGGGCACAGGAGGAATTCATGTGCAGGTACAGTTTATCATCAGGTAGTTCGCCAAGGCAGTAGCGAGGGAGTGAGTGGAGGAGGAGTGAGGAATTTGAGGAGAAAGTTTGTTCCAGAGTTTAGGAAGCCTGTGTGAGAAGGCTGCTTGTCCCATGGTGGACTTCCTCCTAGGGATTAGTAATTGACGGGAGTTGTAGGATCTAAGGGCATGGGATGGAGAGGGGGATGGTGATAGCAAGGAGGAGAGGTACGATGGAAGGGACCCTAGCCAGAATTTTGAGACAAACTTAGTACAGTGCAGTTGGTGGCGATTTTCTAGAGAGGGGAATGCAAGAGAATGGTAGAGATCACACTGATGGGTTTGGGGTGGTGCATTGAGGGCGAAGCGGCAGAAAGCATTAAAGAGGGGTCCATTCTAGATAAGGTGGACTTGGAAGCAGCACTGTAGACTGTGTCACAGTAGTCAAAAGATGGCAGGATCATCTTTTGCACTAGTTCACGCCTCACGGTTAGTGGGAGGCTGCCGCGGTTCCTGTAAAGGGAACCAAGCTTAGGGCGCGGTTTTTTCAGGATTGCGTTGATGTGGACTGAGAATGATGGGTGTTGGTCGAGCCATACCCCTAGGTAGCGGAAGGAGGAGGTGTTTACCAGTACAGTCCCATCCAGGGTGTGGAAGGAGGGGAGGGTGGTGAGCCTGGGCAGACGTTGCCTTGTGCCGAAGGTCATGGTGACGTTTTTTTTAGCATTTAGGGAGAGAAGATGAGAGCTGAACCAGTTCTGAACTTTGTTGAAGTTTGACTCTGCTGAAGCACTTTTTTAAAAAATTTTAAGTAATTTGAAAGAACACTCTCTTTTAGTAAGGCTCTGTCCAGTTTTCATCCCTATTCTGTGTTGTTTTTAACAACCATTGTTTAACTTGTCTATTCTACTGTATCGCAAGGCTAGTTGCACTGTATTTTGCTGCACACACGTTACCCTGTTGCCAGACAGGGGGGTTTTATTATAGCTTCACCATTTTGTACAGCTTTGTATTGTATTTGTATTTAAGAAGAACATATGTGATTGTATCCTCCCCCACCCAGGTCTAACTGTAAATGAGCCTCCTGGCCTCTGCTTGTTCACTTGTTAAAACTTTATTTTTTTTTTACACTCTATTCATTGCTCCGGTGGACCAGGGCATCTCTTGGAGGTGCTCACTCAACCTTCACCTCTGTTACCCACTGAGACCTCCCTCCTCTTGGACCCCCACCAGGAACTTTCAGCCCCCTGGATCACCCTCCAAGGGAGGGCCTGTCCTTCCTACCTGGCAATCTTTCTGTGATTGGACGGTCAGTCCTGGTAGTGGGCCTTGGGCGACTGTTGGAGGGATGGTCCGGCACTGGGAATGTGGGCTCAGTCCCTGGAGCCCTCGTCACCTCCCTGGTCCTCCGGGGTGTTTTCACTGTACTTTCCCTCTGGAGCATGGATGAGCAATGATGTCCTGACATGGACATGCTGACGTCTGCCACCGCTGCACCCCAAGTCACTGTGCCGCTTGTTCCATGCTCTGCTCCCGATCTCCATCGGGGCAGCTAAGGAGCAGCACTTAGCCCGAATCCCTCCCCGGGAAGGGAGAGCAGTCCTCCGATTGCTCAATGCCTCATAGTCTTCAGGTGAAGCTACCTCTGGCTGCAAGCTGCAACACTGGACTTAAGATTTGCAAGAAAGTGAGTAGTGCTCACAACAGAGGGAGGTGAACTTTACAATTTACAATTGTGTTTGGTTTGAAGCAGATTCCTTAGGAAAGTTAATATTCTTCAGGTGGAGGATACTTCTAACTGAAGGGTGAAATAAGCAACTTAGAATTATCAGAAAAGGCAGTCTTTCAATCAACAGAGGGAGGTGGAGTTTGCTTTACTTGTTACAATTGTTAAGATTTTACTGTTTTCTGTGTTTCTGCCCTTCTGACTTGATTGGAGTTAGTGATTGACTGTTTGCATTGCAATATTTGTAATACTGTGAGTATTCACTGGGCTAAGAATTTGTCATAAGCCCTGAATTGAGAGCAGGTTACAGGCTGTGTATTGGACCCAGACAGTCCCTAGGGGGTGAAAACTGTTTTTTCTTTGTTTACCTCAGTGCCTTATAAGGCCAAGCCAGACTGTGTCAGGAAGTGCTTACATCACAGCTACTTAACAGCCAATAGCTCTGGAAGAATCTTACAGACCTTGATAAAAGTACTAATTTTAGCAGGCTCATCAGATAACCTCATAGTCTTCAGGTGAAGCTACCTCTGGCTGCAAGCTGCAACACTGGACTTAAGATTTGCAAGAAAGTGAGTAGTGCTCACAACGGAGGGAGGTGAACTTTACAATTTACAATTGTGTTTGGTTTGAAGCAGATTCCTTAGGAAAGTTAATATTCTTCAGGTGGAGGATACTTCTAACTGAAGGGTGAAATAAGCAACTAGAATTATCAGAAAAGGCAGTCTTTCAATCAACAGAGGAGGTGGAGTTTGCTTTACTTGTGTTACAAGTGTTAAGGTTTTCAGTGCAGGAAGAGTTTAAACCACATAGGCTAAATACTGTTTTCTGTGTCTGCCCTTCTGCACAGCTGACGTGTTTTGGGGGCTGACTGTTTCCAGAGCACAAGTCACCAGGCTCTTTGGGGCTGGGAGGTTTACCTGTGTCTGACTTGGATGTTTGAATTTTTCTGTTTGATTAGCAGGGTATTTTCTCTGTCAAATTGGTTTGAAGCAGTATTACAAATTGTCGTGTATGGCATCTTGCTGACAGGAATGCACTCATCGCATCGGTAGGTCAGAGCGCTTAACTGATTGTTCGTGAGGGCACAGTTTAGGCCCAACCTTCCACCCCTCACCCCACCCACCCCTGGAAATAGTTCATTTATACCTGGGGTTCTGACATCATTTCCTCAAGAGGGCAAGGTATACATCACTGTCGTATCCTGTCTAGCACACTGCACTGACAATATAAGCATACACGTTATATAAATACATATATTTCTATATAACGCACCAATCACACACACACAAAAAAATAAAAAAATAAAATTAAAAAAAAAATAAACAAGGTAGACAGTTATGTGGGGAGTAGTACAATGTAATGGCTGTGGGGCAGCAGTCTTCCGGGAGTCTTTCTGGAGGCTGAGATGCTGCCCTGTTTGCAGACAACTATCTGCCCTGAGGGAGGAAGTTGCCCATCTTCAGGCCGCACTGGACAGTGGCAAGGGAACCTCCCCCATCCAGGGAGCACCACAGCCACCACCACTACCTCAGAGGTTGCGAAGAAAGCACAGCAGTTGGACCACAGTGGGCTCAGGGAGGATAAGGGTGGTGGAACAGAGGCACACCCAGTCAGTTGTTACACTCCACAATCCATGCACCATTCTGGGGAGCATAATTCCCCTATGGATGCACCATGAGAGGAGACTAAGGAGGTGCAGACAACTGTCTAAGGAGGCCTCAGGAAGGAGGCAGAGGGCACCACAGGAAAAAAGCAGCTCCTGGTGGGGACTCAATTATTAGGGGATAGAACTCGGGGAGCAGGGAAAACTGAAGTAAGGTGCCTGCCTGGTGCCATGGCTTGAGGGACAGAGCGCATCCTTAGGATCACGAGAACAGTTGCACGGGAGTCTGAGCTGGACATCATTGTCCACCTAGGGACAAATGACTTGGCTCATCATGAGATTAGAGCAGTGCAAAAGGACTTTGTAGAGTTGGGAGGGCTTAAGACAAGTAGCACACACAGATCCTTCTCAGAGGTGCTGCCTGTCAGTGGCATGAGTGAGCGAGGTACTTTGCACCATGCAGTTTAACAAATGGTTAAAAAATGGTGTGGAGCACAGGGGTTTAGCTTCACTGGGGACTGGGGTTCCACCTGGAGGGACACCAGCCTATACTGGCAGGATGGTCTGCATCTGTCCAGAAGGGAACAAGTCTTTGGGCAATCGGTTTAAATGCTTCATTGGCAAGCCTTTAAACTAGTCAAGGGGAGGCACTGATAAGCAGAAGGAAAATCCCAGCCTCCCCTACAAAACAGGGTACTAAATGAGAAAAAGACCAAGGTAGAGAAAGGTCAGTGGGGTTGCGCTACAGAAGGTAAAGCCATCAAAATGGAGAGCAATGAGTACCAATGCCCATAGACTGGGTAACAAGCTTCCTGAATTAGTGGCCTTGATGGAGGAGGAAGATCTGAATATTGTGGCAGTCACAGAAACATGGTACACAAGAGCCATGACTGGGACGTAAACATACCAGGATACACTATCTACAGGAGGGACAGGGGGGTAAAAGAGGAGGAGGAGTAGCTCTCTACATAAGAGAAGAAATCAAAGCAACAGAACAAAAGGGTAAACAGGGAGGAGAAGAAGCACTGTGGGTCAATTTGGAGGCAGGCAATGGCACCACAATCCGCACAGGGGTTGTATACAGACCCCTTCTCAGGGGGAGGAAATGGACAAGGAAATGATAGAAAGTATACTTAGAATGGCAGATAAAGGGGAGATATTGCTGATGGGTGATCTGAATATGCCAGATGTTAACTGGAGTGCAGTTGCAGCAGCCACTTCTAAGAGTGGGGTTATTCTGGATGCCCTACAGGGGGCATGCCTTAGACAACTAGTATTGGAGCCCACTCGAGAGGGAGCAATCTTAGACCTGGTTCTCTCAAATGGAGATGAAGAGAGGATCACAGATGTAGAAGTGGGTAGCCATCTGGGAACTAGCGACCATTGAACAGTATGGTTCACAATAAACACAGCAATAGAGTCAAGCCATACAAAGACAAAGGTACTGGATTTTGGAGGGCTGACTTTGCCAAAATGGGTGAGTGCCTAAGGAATACACTAGCAAATGGGCAGGAAGGAGGGGTGGAAGAACAATGGGAATAATAAAACTGCCATCACAGAGGTAACAAGCCTTTGTGTAAAGCAAATAAACAAACGAAGCGAGGTAAGAAACCACTATGGTTCTCAAAGGAAGTGGCAGTGAAGGTTCAAGAAAAAGCATTCAGGAAGTACAAGGAATCACAGAAGGAACAGGACAGAGAACTGTATCAGTTAAAGCAAAGGGAAGCTGGAAGGCAGTCAGAACAGCAAAGGCCCAAACCGAGAAAAGATAGCCAACTGAGTTAAGAAGGGGATAAAACCTTTTATAGGTACATCAGGGAGCAAAGGAAGACCAAGGAGGGATAGTGAGGCTTAATAAAGGGGAGGGGGAGGGAGGGAGGGCAGAGGGTGACTGTGAAAAGGCAGAGATACTAAACAAATATTTTGCTCGGTATTTACAAAGGAAGAGGGAGGTACCTAAAACAAACAGTAGAAACACTCTGGATACAGAAGTTGATACCAGCCCATTTACAGAAGAAAGAGTTCTGAAAGAGCTCTTAAAACTGAAGGTGGACAAAGCAATGGGGCCTGATGGAATTCATCCCAGAATTCTAAAAGAACTAAGGATAGAACTAGTGACACCACTGACTACCCTCTTTAACAAATCATGGGAGGATGGGGTGGTACCTGAGGACTGGAGGAGGCAGATGTGATTCCCTTCACAAAAGTGGGAGCAAGGCAGAAGCAGGAAACTACAGACCTGTTAGTTTAACCTCAGTGGTAGGGAAAATGATGGAATCACTTCTGAAGGAAAGAATTGTTGCATCTAGAGGCCAGAGGGGCACAGGACCCAAGGCAGCATGGATTCACAGTGGGAAGGTCATGCCAGACAAATCTGATAGATTTCTTTGACTGGGTGACCAAAGTAGTAGATCAGGGAGTGGCTGTGGACATGGCCTACCTAGACTTTAGCTAGGCCTTTGACACAGTCCCACACAAAAGATTAATATACAAGTTAGCCAGCCTGGGAGTGGGTCCCAAGAAGACAGCCTGGGTAAAGAATTGGCTGGAGAATAGGACACAGAGAGTAATAGTAAATGGAGTCCACGCTGAAAAAAGGGAGGTTAGCAGTGGGGTACCACAGGGTTCAGTATTAGGACCGGTCCTCTTCAATGTCTTTATGCGACATTGCAGAGGACTGGAAGAAAAAGTATGTCTCTTTGCAGATGACACAAGATCTGCAACAGAGTTGATGCACAAGGGGGGTGGAAAGGATGAGAAGGACTTGGCAAGGTTAGATGAATGGTCAAATGTATGGCAGCTTAGATTCAATGCTAAGAAGTGCAAGGTAATGCACCTGGGAAACAAAACCCAGGGAAGAGTACACAATGGGGGTGAGATACTAACAACAACAAAAATGGAAAGGGACCTGGGTAGTCATATCAGATGACCTAAAGGTGGGCAAGCAATGTGAGAAGACAGCAAGGAGGGCTGGGGATACTGGGATGCATAGGAGAGGCATCACCAGCAGAAAACAAGAAGTTATTATCCTCTGTACAGACAGCTGGTGAGACCACATCTGAGTACTGCGTGCAGTTCTGGAGACCCAATCTCCAAAGACATAGACAGGATGGAAGCTGTCCAGAGGAGGGCAACTAAAATGGTGCAGGGTCTGCACCGGAAGACATATGAAGTGAGACTTAAGGAGTTTAATATGTATAGCCTCGAGGAAAGGAGGAGAGGGGACATGATAGAAACTTTCAAATACCTCAAGGAATCAACAAAGTCCAAGAGGGTAGCATCTTTCAAAAAGAGGTGTGCAGAACAAAGGGGACACAATTTGAAGATAGAAGGGGCGGCTCAGAGGTAATTTAAGGAAATATTTTTTCACAGAGAGGGTTGTGGATGCATGGAACAGCCTTCCAGAGGAGGCTGTGAGTCAAAAACAGTGGTGGAATTCAAGCATGCATGGGACAGTCATAAGGCAATTCTAGGGGTGGGGTAGGAAGAAGTAGGCTGCTGGTTAACTAGGATCTGCAGCTTATCCATCAGGTAGGGAAATGGGCAGACTGGGTGGGCCAAGCGGTCCTTATCTGCCATCAAATTCTATGTTTCTATGTTTCTTCCCTCTTCTGTGACCCCCAACAGCCCGAGTCTGTTTCTGAACTCAGGTCACCAGCGTGGCACGAAGTGTGGCATCCTGCGCCTCAACCCTCAGCGCAGCGGGTAAAATATGTTTAACTAAATAAATGTCTATCATTAGCTATCGATTTTCCTGTGAGTAAAATGTCCATGCATGCAACAGACACTACCCAATGACCTCATGGGACAACTGGTGTTTAAAACAGCTGAGAATACGGATGAAACCTGGGGATGGCCATATTAAAAGGGTTTAACATGCAAGACAGAAGATAAAGGGTAATCTAAAATAGATTCAGAAAGTATAGGTCAGAATGTTCACTGTAACATGCACTGCTGGTTTAAAGTCCAAAAGGATGTGAGGTAGCCAGATAGAGGGTGCAGTGGTTGATAGCCACTTGCCATCCCAGAAAGCCAAGGTCAAGCTCTGAATCCTGGCCATCACGGCAGGAGGGAGTGCAGTGCATGCAAGTGTGTATCTAGGGCCATTACTTGTCCTGTAAAGTATTGTAAGAAAGGTTTGTAGTGTATGATGGAATATTTTGAACAACAGAACCCAGTGACTGCAGAGTGCTGTTGTGCACATTTTACAGCTGCCAGTCATCTGTTGTGTATGGATGTGGTTTGCTGTTGTGCATGGGGCATCTTAGCTAATTAGAATCACACAACAGACAGTTCACAGAACATCTGCATAAACGGTACTGTCTCGAAGCTGTAACCAGAGCCTGCTGTTGCTAGAAACCATCATACATGAGTCCTGAATCAGTGGTATATCCATTTCTCATGAATAAAATGATTATCAAATAAAGAGAGTACATGGGGGGGGAAAACGCAAAAAGACTGTCATTCCATCTCAGGATTTCAGTGACATCAAACCACTCAAGCTTTGCTTATGTGTTTTGTGATGTCATCAGAATCCCTTGATGGAATCTCAGTTTTGTTGTGCATATGTCCCAGTCCAGTATAGTGTATGGTGAAGGGTAGGTCCGGATAGATTTCAGTTTGTTGTAACAAGTCGTTCTGCTGTAGTAGTGATGTCCATACTGCAGCAGAATGACTTTTCTTTCTACTGCACTAGGAACTTCATGCAACAGAGCCGATCGCAAGTGGCACACTCCCGCTGTAAGCACCGAGCTGAGACACTTAGTCAAAAACTCTCTCTCTCTTTCTGTGTTTTTCTGTGTTGCAGCATGGTGACCAGGATGAAGAAAGCCTTGTCCTGGTTGTTTTTTGACTGTACACTATATAAAATAGTGTATCGGAGCCCTCAAACACAACACTATTTTTCCACCTTGTGGTTACCATGACGACTGAGGGACCTCTTAAGGTCCTTGTCATGGTAACCACTTGATGGAAGAATTGCCTTGTTGTGTATGGGCTGCCATACACAATTCTGTATATTCTATATGGCTGGTAGGTAGGCAGTTTTTTACTCGTATTAATGTGCCCCTCTAGTGCTCAGTGTGCCTGTACATAAGAAATAAAAAAAAGACCGCAGTCACATCCATAACAGTAACGTTAAAATTAATTTTACAACAAACAAGTATTTGTCAATACCAGATGTTCGCCGCTGGTATTGCTGTTGTATCGGGTCTTGCTTGTACACATTTTCACTATATACTTACCCAGGATAGAGCAGATAAGATGCAGTGTCTCATTTTCAGTGTTGTCCTGTTTTTATACATTGTTAGATTGTAATTATCCAGGATAGGCCAGTTGAGAGGTAGTATCTACTTTTAAGCATGCTCACGCATTTTGATCCCAAATGTCCAACAGTCTTTTTATGACCTGACGTTGTGATCAGTGCAGGTGGAATTTTTAAAGTCCCATCCAAAAGATGATTTAGCTGTGTGACTGTGGAAAACAAGTATCGGAGGGGATTTGAAAAATGACACCTACCATGCTCAGGAGGTGGAGTAACATAAGGAATATGTTGAACATTAGGGGCTAAAATCTGCAAAACATGAAGTTATGAGCAAATGTTGGAACAAGTCAACATTTATTTAGTTGATTTTTTCACATTTTAACCCCACATTTTTACCCATCTTTTTATGACCACTCCTTCTGAGCATGACAGGTGTCATTTATAAAACAATGGCTGAAACTTCACTTTGCTCCACAAGTGTGAAAACACATTTTAGGTAGGGTTTGAGAAATGAAAATTGTCACATTCATGAGGTTGTGTGAAAAAATTAGTATGTTAAAAATCGGGGGTCAAATTATGGAAATTACCACAGTTGCCAGTGTGTGCTAAAAAATGGCAATGTACACTTGTAAATTTGTTGATTTTTAATATTTGTACCCCAAATTTTCAACATAGCCTTCTTATGACCCCTCCTCCTGAACAGAGGTGGAGACATTTTTCAAATCGTGCCCGAAAGGTGATTTGGCACCACAAGCGTGAAAACACATTTTGGCCAGGATTTGAAAAATGATAGCTGATGATGATTCATGAGGTGGTGTGAAAAAAAATAGCTATGCTAAAAAGGTGGGGTTCAAAATATTGAAAATGACCACAGTTGTGAGCGTACATTAAAAAATTAAAACATAGACTCATAACTTTGTTGTTTTCTCATATTTTTACCTCATAGTTTCAACACAGCCTTCTTATGACCCCACCTCATGAGCAAGGGTGAAGAACATTTTCAAATCCTCCCCAAAAGGTGATTTTGCACCACAAGTAAAACAACACATTTTGGCCAGGATTTTAAAACTAACAGCTGTTTCATTCATGAGGTGCTGTGAAGAAATGGCTATGTTGAAAATTTGGTGTCAAAATATTGAAAATTAGCAAAGTTATGAGCCTGCGTTCATACATTTCAATGTAGGCTCATACGTTTGTTGTTTTTTTTAACATTTTTACCCCAAATTTTCAACATCGCTTTCTTATGACCCCCACCTCTTGAACAAGGGTGGAGAAAATGTTCAAATCCTGCCTGAAAGGTGACCATGAAATCACCTTTCAGTGCGGATTTGCCTAATTTCACTGTCATTGTTCATGAGGTGGGGTCCCAGAAAGGGCATGTTGAAAATTTTGGGCAAAAATATTCAAAAATGACCAAGTTATGTTGATAAATTCAAAACCCAATTAAAATACATGGAACTGCATACCTGATTTCCTCAGTTTGTGGCATGGCATTGAAGAGTGAAGACGTGTCGCCAGTCCAGAGAGCATTATGGCATCGGACCCCTGGTAGGTAACTAAGGGCTTGGGGGGTGGGATGTTGAGTGCTGAGTGGGAGGGTTGGAGGGATAGTAACAGATATCAGTGGACGTTTTTCTGTTTCTAGAGAGCGTTTAAAAAAACCAAAAAACTACGAGGAACGTTTTTCTTTATTTCTTACCCCAGGGGTCCTTTAGTATCAGTAACTATTGCAGTCAGCTGGATAGCTAGCACTGCCCCAGAGGTGGCATGTATGGTAATGAAATTTATGAAATACAGTGGCGTGAAAAAGTATTTGCCCCCTTCCTGATTTTCTCTATTATTGCATATTTGTCACACTGGATGTTTTCAGGTCTTTAGACAAAATATAATATTAGATAAAGGGAACCTGAGTGGACAAATAACACTTTTTTTTTTTTACTTATTTCATTTATTTAATGAAAAAAGTTAACCAACACCAACTGGCACTGTGTGAAAAGTAATTGCCCCTAGTTAAATCAACCCAATTAAAGGGATAATTAGAGTCAGCTGACTGAACACAGCCAGGCTTGATTACAGCCAGCCCTGCTCAATATAAACCTCACTTATTTTGGCCCTTACCATCAGAGTCACATTGCCAGCACAAAGATTCAACAAGCACATTATGCCATGATCAAAGGAAGTTCCTGAAAAGATCAGAAAAACATTTTGTTGCCCTCTATCAGTCTGGAAAGGGTTACAAAGCTATTTCTAAGGTTCTGGAACTCCATCGAACCACAGTGAGAACCATAATCTCAAATGGAGAACACTTGGAACAGTAGTGAACCTTCCCAGATGGGCGGCCTGCCAAAAATTACTCCAAGAGCGCAGTGTAAAATCATCAAGAAGTCTCAAAGGATCCTAAAACAACAACCAAAGAACTGCAGGCTTCTCTTGCCTCAGCTAAGGTCAGTGTTCATGACTCCACAATCAGAAAGAGACTGGGCAAAAATGGGCTTCATGTGAGAGTAGCAAGGCGGAAACCACTGCTAACCAAGAAGAACATAAATGCTAGTCACTCATTGCCAAAGCACCTGGATGATCCACAAGCCTTTTGGGAAAATGTTCTATGGACATATGAGTTCAAAGTGGAACTTTTGGACAACATGGATCCCATAATGTCTCGGTAAAGCAAACACGCATTCCACAGTAAGAACACCATACCAACAGTCAAACATGGTGGTGGTAGTGTGATGGTGTGGGGATACTTGCTGCCTAAGGACCTGGATGACTTGCCATAATTAAAGGAACCATGAATTCTGCTCTGTACCAGAAAATTCTTAAGGAGAATGTCCAGTCATCCTTCCGTCAGCTGAAGCTGAGCGTAGTTGGGTCATGCAGCAAGACAATGATCAAAACACAAAAGCAAATCCACATCAGAATGGCTAAAAAGTAAAATTAAAGTTTTGGAGTGGCCTAGTCAAAGTCCAGACTTAAACCCAATAGAGATGCTGTGGCAGGACCTGAAGCGAGCAGTTCATGTCGAAAACCTACCAAATGTTACTGAATTAAAGGCGTTCTACGAGGAAGAGTGGGTTAAAATTACTCCACAGCGATGTGAAAGACTGATATTGAATTATAGGAAGTGTTTGGTTGCAGTCATTGCAGCTAAATGTGGAAGTAACCAGTTATTAAGTGTAAGGGGGCAATTACTTTTTCACACAGTGCCAATTGGTGTTGGTTAACTTTTTTTCATTAAATAAGTGAAATAAAAAAAAAAACAAGTGTTATTTGTTCACTCAGGTTCCCTTTATCTAATATTACATTTTGTCTAAAGACCTGAAAACATCCAGTGTGACAAATATGCAATAATAGAGAAAATCAGGAAGGGGGCAAATACTTTTTCACGCCACTGTAGCCAATCAGCTTGAAGCTATGGAATGTGCTGAGCAGAAGGATTCTTCAGAATTTTTTCTCCACTGGACTGAGCAACACTGCCTCTGAGGTGCTCTCTTATCTGACTAGAAAAAACTTTGTCTTCTTCAAGACTGGTAACAATTAACTAGTTTTTGAGTATGCCAAGTATTTTTTTGTTGTATTTTAGCAGTTCCCCTTGGTTCCCAGGAACCGCGTTTCTTTCTCGGTTCCGTGGTTCCCTTTTTTCTTTATTTCTTATAAAAGTTGTTACCGCGTTGGTTATTTCCACGGTTCCTTTTAGTCAGTTTAGTGTATTTTTTATCACGGTTCCCTTTTTCTTCAGGGAACTAACAATTTTCACTTTATTTTACCTCAGAAAAGTTACGGTTCTTACCACGAGAGAACTGATCGTTGAACATTGCTTTTATACAGTTCAACATTCTTTTTGAGGGTTTTCTGTTGATTGGACATGTCAGAAACCCCTAAGAAAAGGACTGGACCCACGGGTTTTAAAAATTGTTTGAACTGCCAAAGAATTTTAGCCAAAGCTGATACTCAAGACCTGTGTTTGAAGTGTTTGGGTCCAGATCATTACTGTGTTCTTTGCTCCAAATTCTGTTAAAAACCCTTAAGAAATAGAGCAGAAGTATCTTCATCTGGTCCTAAGCATAGACCCAAGGCTACTGATGAGGGGCCTGTTAAAAATAAAAATAATACAGGTGTTGAAGAGGCATCTTTGAAATCTAAGCCTGGTACAGGTACTGATGAAGTGCCTTTTGAGACAAAGAACACGAAGCCTGGCACTGATGAGGTGTCTTTAAAAGCTAAGGCTAAAGGGGCTGATGAAGTTCCTAAATCAAAAAATTCAAAGGGCACTGATGAAGTGTCTAGATCCAAGAGAAAACCTGAACAAGTCGCTGATGAAGTGGCATCAAAAAAGTTATGTAGAGAAAAGAATCCTGCTGCTCCTCCACGCGGTGCCAAAGGTGAGGCTGCAGGGGGGAAAAATATAAAGATAAAACAAAAAATGTTGAACCCCAGGAGGGTGGGCCCCAAGATTTTCAAGGGGACCTCCCCTCTATGAAGGATATGGCTAAAGCCTTGCACTTTTACCAAACTCTCCAGGATATGGGTCCTATTTTTGGTGCCTCTGATTTTCCTTGACACCCTTCTAATGCTCCCTCTGCTGTAGGAGCAGACGAGGGGGGGTGACAATTATGATTTTAATGAGCCCTAGGATGACACTTCGGAGGGTAAAGTCCCAGAACCCGACGTGCCCCCTGATCCTAGTTTTGGAGCATCTCCTGGCCAGGAAGATAATTCCTCTCTGTTCTCCTTTTTACAACATATGGCAGACACTCTTGATCTCCCCTCGCAAGAGTCCAGCCAGAATGAGGAGGAAGACCAGGACTGTAGAGAGATGAAGGGTCTTCCCCCTCCTAAGAAACTAGTTCTTCCCATTTATAAACCCTTCAGGAAAAACACTATGAAAATTCTTCAAACCCCTACTTCTGCCCCAAAGGTTGAGAAAAGGGCTGACAAAAATATCAATTTTCTAAAACTGATACAGATTTTCTGTTTCTTCATCTAAGTCATGAAGGAGTGGTGCAGCAAACAGCTTGTGAAAAGGCTGGGGTTCCTCTTTTGTCCCAGCCCCCAGAAAAAGATTCTAAGAGGCTGGATTTTATGGCCAGAAAAACATACACTTCAGCCTCCCTCCTTATTCGCCTGGCCTCTTACATGGCTTACACAGCCAAATATCAAAAGGCCTTGTGGAACTCAGTGTTAGCCATTGTCAAGCAAGGGTCAGATTCCATGGCAAAGGATTTAGTGGAGACAGCTAAAACAGCTTTAGAAGCCACTAAATACCAATTTCACACATGGCGCATGATAGCAATGACACAGCCTCAAGGGTAATGGCTCAGGATATTTCCCTGAGGTGCTTTGCCTGGCTTAGATCAACAACTCTGTCACAGGACACTCAGTCTAAAGCTATGGATTTTCCCTGTGACAGAAATCTTTTTGATTCCAGGACTGAGAAATACATGAAAAAGGTTTATGAAGCTGGCCCACCAGCGCAGCGGTAGCACTACCGCTTGCAACGCCGTCGACCAGGGTCCCGAACCTGGGAGGTGGAGGGTTGGCCGGGAGGAGAAGGCTTGAGCATCCATAGAACAGCTCACCTTCTCCAGGGGGACCAGACTCGGCGCTTGACTGACCTCTGGTGGAAACTGAAGGCACAGTAAGCATGGAGCATAGAAAGGGTTGGGGCATGATAGACATCGGCGAAAAACGTCTTGACATCGGGGCGCATGCCACACCCCCAGAACAGGGAAAATAGTGCCGGAGCACCGAGAGGAAGGAGCACCGAAGTGCAGACCGCAATAGCTCCCACCTACCTGATCCACTGGGGTCTCAACAAAACGAGAAGTGTCTCAGGGTGTACGGGCCCCACCTCATACCTGCCGGGGGGGGGGGGGGATTACAGCCACGGCTCCATGGGGGTCCACCGTGGAAGTCAGGTAGAGCGGTGAAGTGGAGCAGACACGTGTGTGCCTCCCAATGGAGCGGGACTCCAGCATAAGAGGGAGAATAAACAGAAATTTCAAAAAAAAAAAAGAGGTTGACAAGTACAACTTAACCTCTCAGAGTAACACGGCTAAGTCTAGGGCTCAAGGGACCCACAAGCCTCAATACAGGGGTAACAGAGGCAGGGGCTACTACCCCAGACCTTTTTACTTCCTTCTTCCTCAGTTTTACCTCTGACAATTCAGGGGTTACTACAGAGCAAGAGGCAGGAGGGGTCAGAGAAGATCTCCTTCTGCCCCTTCTTCTGCCACTCAGCAAAAGCCCTGACTCCTCAGTCCAGGTCACCTCCCCTCTGCCTGTAGGGGACGGGCTCTCCCACTGCCTCCAATCTTGGACCCTTATTACCACAGACAAGTGGGTCCTGGAGGTATAGGAAAAGGGCCTGTCTCTGCAGTTCAGAAAGATACCAGCCCTAAAAAGAACGCAGATTTTAAAACATCTAGCTTCAACAGAAAAAAATCTGTTGGAACTGTATGTAAAGCAACTTTTGGAAGAAAACGTGGTGGAGAGAGTGCCTGTCCATCAAAGGGACAAAGGTCTCTACTCCAGGTACTTTCTGACTCAGATGAAAACAAGGGAGTGGCAGCATATTTTAGACCTCAGGTGGTCACTCTGAATCTGGTAATTCAGGCCTTGCAGCAGGGAGACTGGCTAGCCTCCCTGGATCTCAGTGATGCATATTTTCATATTCCCATCAGGTTGGCACACTGGAAGTTTCTCAGGTTCAAGCTTCCTTCAGGGCATTACCAGTTTGCTGCCATGGCCTTTGGCCTGACATCTGCTCCAAGGGTGTTTACCAAGTGCTTAGCCGTAGTGTCAGCTAACTTTAAAAAAAGGGGATATCAGTATATCCATACTTGGGCGACTGGCTCATAGTAGTAAAGTCTCCTTCTCTTTTGGAATAGGCTCTTTCCTTAACAAGAGACCTGGGGTTCATAATAAACCTGAAGAAATCCCACCTAGTACAAACCCAACTTCTCACATTCATAGGAGCTCAGTTGGATACTGTGCACAGCAAGGTCTTTCTCCCTGGAGAAAGGATAGAGAATTTTCTAACAGTAGCAAACTCTTTTGTCCTGGGTCAGCCCAGGTCAGCCAGACATTTTCTGCAGCTTCTGGGCCATATGGCATCCATGTTAGTGATGGTCCCAGGGATCAGGTTCAAAATTAGGGACATTCAGCATTATCTAAGATCTCGCTGGTCCCAAAGGAAGGATTCCCTGTCCAAACTGATCCCACTTACAAAAGACCTGCTTTGGTTTTTGGACTGGTGGAAAGACTCCAACAACCTGTCAGTCGGGGTTTCCTTCCAGGTTTCGGCCCCTTCAAAAATCATTACTACAGATGCTTCTCTGCTTGGATGGGGAGCCCACATGAATGGCTGTTCCATCAGTGGCTCCTGGATTCCACAGGAGTCACAGGCACACATCAGTTTACTGGAACTCGGAGCCATTTTCCTGGCTCTCAAAGAATTTGCTCCTCAGATAAGGGGACTAAATGTCCAAATCAGAACAGACAACACCACTGCTATGTTCTACATAAACAAGCAGGGGAGTACAGGGTCTGTCGTCCTGTGTCTGGAAGCCATGAGGATTTGGAGGATGGCCTACTCCCAGGGAAGAACAACATCCTGGCAGATGCTCTCAGTCATATCAACCAGAGACACAGCGAATGGTGTCTGAACAAGCAAGTGTTAGCATCAGTGTTCAGGAGATGGGGCACATCAGAAGTGGGTCTGTTTGCCTCTCCACTAAACCATCAACTTCCTCTGTTTTGTTGCAGGTCCCCCAGTTCCGGAAACCCTTCCAACAGATGCCTTAACTCTGGAATGGACAGGAAAGTTTCTGTGTGCCTTTCCTCCTTTTTCTCTGATTTTCAGAACTTTGTTAAAGCTCAGAAATCAGCCTGCAACAATGATTTTGGTGGCACCAGGTTGGCTGAGAGAGGCATGGTATCCTCTTCTGATGTCCATGTCCTGCAACAGGCCTATTCGTTTCCCACTCTGCCACTCCCTTCCGTCTCTTCCCTAGACAGAGGTGTCTTATCCATACCTGAAACCCCTTCACCTCAAAGCCTGGCTCTTGAGGAGTTAGAATTTCCAGATACTTAGTACTCAGAATAGGTACTGAAGATCCTCAGGATGTCCAAAGAGCCTAGTACAAAGAAGACTTATGCAGCCAAGTGGAAAAGATTTTCCATCTGGTGCAAGCTGAAGCATTTTAATCCCTTTAAAGTTTATATTCCTCACATTCTGGATTATTTGGTACACTTACAGGACACAGGCCTTCCTCCCTGAAGCTTCATTTGGCTGCTATTTCAGCTTATCTTTATGTGGGAAAGCCTAAGTCAATTTTTTCACAGCCAGTATTCAGACAGTTTTTCAGAGGTCTCCTCCACATTGAGCTCCCACTCAGGGAGCCTGTTTCTCCTTGGAGCCTTAACCTCTGTATTGCCAAGCTTATGGAGCCTCCCTTCGAGCCCATGGCTACAGCCCAATTAATTCAGCATCCCACAAGATTAAATTTGACTGATCCAGAATCATCTACAATTCTGGATCTGATTTTTTCAAACTCTCTGGATCTTATATTAGTAAGTGGTGTTCTGCCCGATTGATTCCATATGTGACCAGCAGTTTACACTTTGTATTGGAAAGAAAATTGGTAAGTTGGTCTGTAATAAATTTATTGCATGGCGTAGTTTTAAACATTTTGATTATATTAATTGTATGTTGGAAGTTGATAATATAGACTGGGATAGGATATAATTGATACCAGCGGTAGATGAAGCTTGGGATTACTTCCGTTCTGAATTCATAACGATTTGTAATAAGCATGTCCCTAAAAAAAAAATGTAAGTGTCTGAAGCAAAATAATGCCTTGTGGTATACTAATGAGTTAAGAAAATAAAAAGTCTGTTAGGGATAAGGCATGGGTCAGGGCCAAAAAATCGGGCAATACATTAGATTGGGATAATTATAAGAAAGTTAGAAATCTATACCAAAAGGAAGTAAGGAATGTAAAACAAAAGCATTATACTCATCTATTGAATGATAAATGTGCCCATCAACCAAAAGACTTTTGGAGGACAATTAATTGCTTATTAAAATGACAAAATAACGAAATTCCAAGTCTATTTAATATTGATGGACAAATGACGCCTATATGTCAGTTAGTAGCAGATAGATTTAATGATTATTTTGACAAAATGGGGCAAATGGAAGTTAAGGGAGAACAAACATCAAAGGCTGGAACTGGACTGTAGTCCTGAAAAAAAGAGTTAATTTTTCCTGAGATACTGGTCAATTCTGTCATTTCTGAACTTTTGAATTTAAATACATCAAAAGCCATTGGCTCAAAATTGTTGAAATTTGCAGCTCCTGTAGTGGCATATCCCTTAACTTATTTATTCAACTTGTCATTGCGTACAAATGAATTCCCCAAAATGTGGAAACAATCTAAAGTTGTTCCCATCTTTAAAGGGGGAAAAGTTCAGTGCTGACTAATTATTGTCCGATATCGCTTTTACCTCAAATTTCCAAAATTTTTGAAAGGCTGGTGGCCAAACATATTATGCAACATCTGGAGAGTGAGGGACTTCTAAATGGTATGCAGTCCGGTTTCAGAAATCAGCACGGCACCATATCGGCCCTGACTAAGGTCGTGGGGGATGTGCAGGCTGCTCTGGATAGGAGGACACCCGCTGGAGCGTTTTTTGTAGATTTGTCCAGGGCTTTTGGTTCCCTGGACCATGGTATCCTCCTATCCAGAGCTGCCTCACTAGGAGTGACTAGGCCTAGTTTAGCATGGCTTAAGTCATATCTAAGTGATAGATCACAAATGGTATCCATGGGGGGGTTGGACATCCAGATATGTGTCTGTTGGATCAGGGTTCCCCCAGGGTTCCATACTTGGCCCACTTTTGTTCAGTATATACGTCAATGGCTTAAACTTCTCAGATCCATCTGTGTACAGTACAAGCCACTTAATTGGGACGCGGATAATCGGGACATCCACTTTATTGGGACGTCCCCCTGGGAACCGATTAAGTGGCCATGTATTTCAATGGAGGTGCACTCCTTTTAATAGGGACAGGGATGCCGGATATATGGGACGGATTTAGCCCTTCAGCGCCTCATTGAGCCTTTTTCACTCCCATTACTTAAGTGTTGGTCCTCTAACACATAAATGAGCAGACTATTATGTGCTAATCTGAGTTTAACACATATGCCCCCTGCTCGAATATCTCCTACTCTCACAGTGCGTGGCAATTTTAAGAAATCTCTCTCCCAAAAATTGCAGTTCCTACCTCACTTGCAGACAGAGAGTCCTGTACCAAGCGGGCGGGGAAAGAGAATGGGAGAGAGAATCATGCCTTGCTGCTGAGAGACAGAATCACTCCTTGCCACACATCAGGCTTACTTGCAGACAGCGAGTCCTGTACCAAGCGGGTGGGGAAAGAGTACGGGAGAGAGAATCATGCCTTGCTGCTGAGAGACAGAATCACTCCTTGCCACACATCAGGCTTACTTGCAGACAGCGAGTCCTGTACCGCGCGGGCAGGGAAAGAGAACGGGAGAGAGAATCATGCCTTGCTGCTGAGAGACAGAATCACTCCTTGCCACACATCAGGTTTACTTGCAGACAGCGAGTCCTATACTGAGCTGCTCACCAAGTAACCCCAGCCACCTCTACAAGAACTCCCTGGCAACCTCTGTAGCTGCTCCTCAAGTAACCCTGGCAACCCATATAGTTGCTTACGTAACCCTCGCTACCTCCGTAGCTTTTGAAAGATAATGCCTGCTGATCTCTGCTGAGTGCAGTCTATCAATTTTCTTCCGCTCTCCCCAATCACTTCAGGTGAGGTAAGCTGTGTAACTTTGGGGGAATACTGGAGAGATGCAAATGGAAAGCATATCATTAGGAAATTTGCACTTCTGATATACGGGACAGCCATTTAATTGGGACAAAAGGGTCGCCACCAGGGAGTCCCAATTAAGCGGCTTCTACTGTATTACCATCTCTACACAGATGATACTATTATTTCTACATCTGACCTTACAGTTAATAAAACCCAAGAGAAGCTACAGAAAGCCTGTTATGAGCTGCAGTCTTTCCTTTCCGTAAGTAGTCTGATATTAAATACAAAAAAGACTCAGTCTATCTTATTCCATCGACCTTAAGAGAAATTTGCTGGTGCAACCTTGGAAGTGGTTACCCTGGGGGGATCCCCAATCCGGCAGGTACAAGCTTATAAATACTTAGGCATCTGGTTAGATGAAACATTAAGTTGATCACTTCATATTAATCATGTAATTAAGACAATGGGGAAAAAAATAGGAGCTTTATATAGAGTTAAAACTTGCATGAATTTGGATATTAAGAAAAGAGTGGTAAACTGTAGGGTAATTCCAATTTTGGAGTATGGGGATTTTTTGTATGCAAGTGGGAAAAAAGGGGACTTAGAACGGCTAGAAGTTTGCCATGCTAAATTAGCCAGACCTTTTTTGGACGCCCCGTGTTATTTACATAAGTGTTCCTTATATAATCAGATAGGATGGTTAACTCTGTGCGAAAGTAGACAGGAACATCGTTTGATGTTTGTGAGTAAAGGCCTTCATGGCCGACTTCCCTATTATCTTTCTAGTAATCTGATCTATAGGGAAAAAATTGAATCACTGAGATTAGCTAAGGTTTTAGAATTGGCAATTCCGAGATATAATCTCAAAATTGATCGCCATTCATTTTTTTTACAGCGGTCCAGTAGAGCGGAATAAAATCCCACCTAACATTAAGTCTTCTTCAGGAATTAGGCCAATGGGTAAAGATCCAGACTTGGTTTAGAAACACATTGGGAGACATTAGATTGTGCTGTCATACTTCATCATGAAAGCTGGGAATATATTCTAAAAATAATAATTGTATGTGATAATATTGTAAGTTGTGTATCCCTGACCAGCTGTGAAGTTATGTAATTTATATGTATTATGTATACTGCCTTTGGAATGTTTGTACTAAATTTTTTTTTTTTTTACTAATTGTTTTATGTAAAAGGACTTTGTTGTAAATGAGATTTATCTCAGTCGAAAGTATCCTGGTTCATATAGAGATATGAATAAAACATTTTACCTACCTACCACATTAAGTATGTGACCTGGAAAACTGTGTTCTTGGTGGCCATTACCTCTGCTAGAAGGATTTCAGAGTTGCAGGCCCTCTGCACTGAGCCCAACTACTTCATCCTACACAGGGACAAGACTGAGCTCAGGACTAACAGAAAGTTGTTGCCCAAGGTGGTTTCTGAATTCCACCTTAATCAATCGGTCACTTTACCTGTGTTCTTCACAGAAAAGTCCGCTACAGGGGAGCAGAAGCTCCACAGCTTGGATGTAACAAGGGCTCTGCTTTACTATTTGGAGCACACCAAGCAGGCTAGGGGCTCCTCCTCACAGTTGTTCCTCACCTGTGCGGAGGTAGGTAGAGGAAGACCAGCCACTAAGAGAACTATCTCTCATTGGATAGTTTCCTGCATTCGATTCTGTGATGACAAGGCTGGTAAGCAAACCCCTGAGGTACTCAGAGCCCATTCTACCAGGGGTACTGCTGCATCGATAGCAGCTTCAAGAGACATTCCCCTGCTGGAAGTCTGCAGAGCAGCAACTTGGAAGACTGTGTACACTTTCAGTAAGCATTACTGCTTAGATGTGCAGTCCAGATCTGATGCCAGTTTTGATAGGGCGGTTTTGCAGAGCCTTTTTCTTAAATAGGTCCTCTACCCACCTCTCACTAATACTGCTTTGTAGTCTGCAATAGTTACTGATGCTAAAGGACCCCTGGGTAAGAAGAAAAACATACTGTAGTAATCTTCTTTCTTCCAAGGTGTCCTTTAGCATCAGTAAGCTCCCACCCATCCTCCCCGGGTAACCTTCAGAAGAAGGTTCTGTCTTTTGCCAAAAAAAAACCAAAACATTTTTCCTGGATTTTAAACTTTGGGTGGCATTTTGAGCAAAGTTTATGGGTCTGGTTTTAGCTCTGGTTTGTTATAAATGTATTTTTATTCCTGTTGGTTCTTTCCTGTAGGCATTTGCCTATCCTATCTTTGAAAAAATCCTGAAGCCTCCTTCCCTCTCGCTGCTCAGCACATTCCATAGCTTCAAGCTGATTGGCTAATTCATAAATCTCATTACCATACATTCCCCCTCCAGGGGCAATGCTAGCTCTCCAGCTGACTGCAGTAGTTGCTGATGCTAAAGGACACCTTGGAAGAAAGAAGATTACTACGGTGAGTAATTTTTTCTTCTGGTGCTGACCCTGAGGATTTGGCACCCCAGTGTCAGTGTTAGGTTTGGCGGCACGGGGGTGGGCTCTCTAGTGTCACAAATCAAAATGGCCGGGGGAGGTAGGAGCCGTTGTCACAGGGCATTGGGCACCCCCATGCCGGAATAGACATGGGGGGGTTCTTTACGTTTGGCAGCATTGAGGGTGGACTGCCTGGTGTCGCACAATGAAAATGGGCAGGGTGTGGGGGGGTTGTGCCTGCACCGGCATTATAATGGGAGGGAGTGCACACAGCCAAAATGGGCAGGGTAGGTGATAGCAGCCAGCATGGGGTATTGAGCACCCCCGTGCCGATGGAAGGGGTAGGAAGACATTGAGGGAGGGTTTTCTTTATTGTTGGCGGCATAGGGGCAGGCTATAACCCCGGGATTACATGGGGGGAGGAACCACAGCAGGCTGATCAGCTGACATGATCAGCCCTGCTTGCTGGGCAGCATTATGCAGATCAAAGGAGTGAGCCGCCCTATGATTGGGTCAGCTCTCTCCTTTGAACTACACAAAGTTTCCAGCCAGCAAGCCAGAACAGTGTCAGGATCAGCCTGGCTGATGATTGGTGTGACACTGATGAGCCCCTTGCAGACTGCTCTGCATTAGACCGACGGTGTTATGCCCCTCAAAACCCACTCTCATAGCAGAATATTTGCTCTGTGTGCGTGCATGGCGAGCAAAATAAAGAGAGAAAAACATTATCTGAAAGCTAAGAGGAGGTGTTTCTTCAGTTTGTTTTTAAAACTCTGTACATTCTTGGCAGTGCGTATGTCATCAGGAAGAGCATTCCAGAGGACTGCAGCAGTTCCGTAAAGGCCTCACTCTCCTGCAGACTTTAACGTAGCTGCTGGCACTTGGAGAAAACACTGCCCTCTAGCGTCAAATCTCGTATACGTCATAATTAGTGTGATCCTTTTAATTATGTACAAATATTTAATAGTATTCTGCAATTTGGAAACAAACATTCATGTTATATTTGTTGTTTCTCCCCACTCCCACCTCACCCCATCCAATTGATCAGGATGATCTGGTCCACACAATCGGAGAGAGTGCTGCTCAGGGTGCCACTGGGGTTGTGCTCTGGGGGAATGAAGACTACAGTCGGTCACTGGTGAGTGTATTGCTTGCTGTCCGTTTGTATTATATGATTTTAACTCTGGGTCTGTTTAGGAGCAGGGCATCTTTGTGTTAGCATTGCAAATCATGACATCATTCTGAGTCACAATTGTTTATTTCTAGACCTTCCAGCTACTCTTATAACCAGAAAAGGGTGTCTCATGCACATAGTTCTAAAATTCCAAAGTTCTAAGTTCCGTTGGTACATAGGGGATATGACATGGCCTGACTGAAGATATCCTATTTATCTTTATGAGGGGCCAATGATGATGTGGTATATCACAAGTGGTGAAGGGGAACTGTCAGCACAAAGGACCCCGCACTCACCTGTGGGGCTGGTCCCAGTGTGCATGTTGCATGCAGAAACATTTTGATTTTCTTACTGTTCAGTGCAGTTACAGTATAGTAGACTGTAACAGACTGATTTTGTTTACTTCTAGTCAGACATCTTCTGTAACTACAAATTCCAGAATCCCCTGCAGCTGACACCAGAGCAATAGGCAGCAGTGCATGTTAGAGCTGGTATAATCTCTGATTAGATGTTTTTTTCTGATTCTGCTTTTCTGCAGGGGTTAAGTACATTATTTTCTGACTGTACCTAGTCCCAGGAGGACAGTGGGACCAGCAAACAAGTGATCAGGGGCTAGCTTCACAAGACTTTGCCTCAGCACAAACAGCATTTTGTGCTGAGTCGTTATTCACAAAAGCCCAGTTTGCGCACTCAAACCAGGTTTGTGCTGGGGCAAAGCGTGGAGTGGGGTTCTGCAATGCAAATGAGGGGGTGGGGACGTGAATATTGATGCTGTCTGATTCACAAAGCATTTGCTCTGCGCAGTGCTTTTTTGCAGGGTCCCTAATGAAGAGCAAGTACCTCCGACTGAGACTCTGCTTTAATCCTGCATAACCCTAGTGGTTGGTGGAGATACTCGCGACCCGATCGCCGGCGATAAAATATAAGTTTCCTAGTGGTAGTGGCCCCTCCCACCCCCACCCCACCCTGTGATCAGCAGCCCAGTGTCCAGTGGTCCCTCCCCACCTATGCCTGATCTATACACAGTATTTCCCTGGTGCTAGTGGTCCCCCATCCCGCGATCACCAGACCGGAGTATACAGCACAAGTTTCCCTGGTGTCCAGCAGCCCCTCCCCCCACCGATTGCCAGCCCGACGGTGACAGCATATTCCCTGGGGTCCAGTGTAACCCTCCCATCTTGATCCCCTGTATAGTATATTTAAACATTTCCCTGATGGTGTAGCAGACCCCCTTCCTTATCACCAATCCCCTTTATAGTGAAGTGAAACCTTTCCCTGGTGTTTATCAAACCCCCGCTCTCCTCACCCTGGCAGGTAGTGTCCCACCACCATGAGTGTGTACTGTATGCAGTATGCTCTCAGTGACAGCTCAGTTGGCAGCCAGCCATGGTGGAGAGCAGAGGGCTGTGCCGGTCGCTGGCTCAGGGTCGGGATGTGGGGGGAGCGGGGTGATGGGACACTACCTGCCGGGGAGGCGGGGTCCGCTAGACACCAGGAAAGGTTTCATTTCATTATCACGAGGAATAGGGAGGATCTACTGAACCACCAGGGAAATGTTTAAATATACTATGCAGGGGATCAGGATGGGGGGGGGGGTTACACTGGACACCAGGGAATATGCTGTCAACGTCTGGCAGGTAATCAGGTGGAGGGAGGGACCACTGGACACCAGGGAAACTTGTCCTGTATACTCTGACCAATGATCATGGGAATAGTGGGACCATTAGCACCAGGGAAATATTGTGTATAGATCAGGCATGGGTGCGAGTGGAGGAAGGGACCACTGGACACCAGAGAAACAAATTTTTTATACTTAGGACGGTGATTGCAAGGTTGGGGGGGACCACTAGCAGCAGCAGGCATGGGTGCAGGTGGAGGGAGTGGCCACTGGACACCATATTTTATACTCGGGCCGGTGATCATGGGGACCACTAGCACCAGGTAAATATTGTGTATAGATCAGGCATGGGTGCAGGTGGAGGGAGGAAGGGACCACTGTACACCAGAGAAACTTATTTTTTATACTTGGGCTGGCAATCGCAAGATGGGGTGATCACTAATGCCGGGGAAATGAATTTTTTTTTCTATCGGGTCAGCAGTTGCGGGGGGGCACAACCACCAGGGAACCTATATTTTTTCTTATTGGGACGACAATTGTGGGGGGGTCCATGAGACAACATGGACACAAGGCTGCCTCAGGGCTGGGGGGCGGGATGCTAAACTTCTTTGCAGCCCATGTAAATAGGCCTATAATGGGTGTGCAAATGGCCACATACCGCCTCGCATGCCTAATGGGCTTATTGAAATGGCTGCTTCTGTGAATCGGAAATAGCACACCTGCACTGTTCATTGTGGGGCCTTACTGATGTCTGGGTGACGTCAGTGAGGTTAGCACTGCAGTATTTGGATTAGCGCCGTGTAGTCCTGACCCTGTTCTCAGTCGGATAACGCGGTGCACTATCTGACCGCGGCATCATTTGACACTGGGGCAGTCGCATAGCGCAATGCAAACTTTTGCGCTGTGCTTTGTGATTTTTTTTGTGAATCTAGCCCCAGCCTTATATAAACTCTAACATGCACTCTTCAGGTAATTGAATCTCCCACTGCTGTGTACTGCAGTGATGTCAGCTGATGGGGATTCTGGGATTTGTAGTTACAGAAGATGTCTGCCTAGAAGTAAACAAAATTAGTCTGATACACACTGCTATACTACAGTAAACAATACGTAAACCAAACTGTTTTTTCATACAAAGTTCACAGTGGGATCAGACCCATCCTTGAGTGTGGGGCCCTTGATGTCAGCTGCTAGCCTTTAATATCATTGGCCTTGAGAGAAGATACATATGAAACCTTTGGTCAGACCATGTCATGTTCTGTTTATACAGACGTATGGGATAAATGTGATTGGGAATGTGTAAAATTGCTTGTGACTTTGTATTGTGTGACTAATTTTCTGCTTCTTTTACAGTTATTGCAGGAACTGGAGCTGGGGAATAGCATTCAGAAAATAGTTCGATTTGTGCTTGTTTCGGTTTTGCTAGTTCTGAGATCTTCTACTACTGTTTTAGAATGCATTATGACATAGTGCAACAACAAAGATATCAGGATGGCATAATGCATCATAAAACAGATATTACTATCTTATCATGATGCCTGAATTAAGTTGGCAAAAACACACAGCAGAGTGGGCATTTTGCTAGATCGCCGTATGCCCTAGGTACATTGTGAGGTGCAAGGCCAAAGGCTGAGTGCCTTCAACCTCCTGGGAAGTGCAGTGATCCAAGATAATGTACACGGTGGAGTGCATTGGTGTGCTTATAAAATGGGATTTTTATGTTAAAAATTATTTTTTCTACAAAAAAAAAATATTTGAACATATGTAAAAGTTAGAATTACTTTTTTTTTTTTTTTTACTTAAAATAGTCCTTTCACCTACTGGAACTTTTTGCATTCACAGCTTTGACTTGAGTATTCCTTATAGTGTTGCCCCCCATCACAATCTGTGATAATGGCTGTTCTGTGATTCGAGCTGACTATTCTGTAGTGTCGTTTATGTGGATGGAAGAGAGCATGAGTAAGACAAAGGGAGGAAGTGAGACACAGTTGGGAGGGAGAGCGACTGAGAGCAAATCAGGAAAAGAGATTGCAGGAAGCGGCATTCTAGAGCCACATCATAGTGCAGTTGCAGGACCAGGACTGGGACTCTTCCCCCCCCCCAACCTCCACCACTACCACCTCCACAACTGATCGTCGGCTAGGAGGTAAAGTAGAGAGTTAGTTTTTATTTAATTTATATGTTAAATCATGGTGGGAGAACCACGAGTGAAAACCATGCAGTTCAAACTGGGAGTGTGAATGCGAAGCAACGTGCCACCAAAATGCAGCTTTGAAAAATAAGAGAAGTGCTGATGATACTAATTTCAGAGAAAAAGGCAGTGTCTCTCTATGTAGTATGTTTCACATGTTTAGTTTTGTTTTGGTTGCTAGTTGGGGGGGGGGGGTACTGTGGATTACATATTTGGTACCAGTTACACAAATGCAGTGACTGGTTAACAAGGAAAGAAATGGCTGCAAAAATTTTAAAAATCTGGCAGTGGCATAGTGATTTGTGATAAGGCTAAGTACCAGGATGACCGTACAGTGAGTTAGATCGCTGCACAGTCATGTGATGGGTCTCAACCAGAGTTCTTTATTTTAGTGCGTATTTTATGACAGTTTGTATCTGTCCACTTAGCGTAAAATATATGTTGTTTAAAATCCACTTCCTATTCTGAGGTTTCTCTAATTTCCTGCAAAAATAAAACATTGATTGTTCAGGTTCCATTTTTCAAACACCGAAAACACATGATTTATAGTATGTTTATATGGACAGTTCCTGTGTCTCTGATGGTTATAAGAATTTCTTCTCAGGTTCTCTGTGTGCCAGAACTGCTCAACTTGAACCAATTTTAAGTCCAGGACATATGTAGTAGTCTTTTCGGGGAGTGGGAGTCTCCATGTCAGACGTTTGTTCTGATTATGGTGCTGTAGGATGTAAACTCGTGGAGGATACAGTATAAGGGGTGTCACCAAGTCCTACTATCGTGCTGATTTGGGTAGGATTTAGGTTTACAGCCTCTGAAGTAGCTGAAGGTCTCCATGTTAGCACTCTGGTGTGCTGAGAGTACAAAGATGTTAACGTGGTGCCTATGAAACGTAGCAGAAGTGCAGGGTAACACACTAGTGCATTTTTTTGCCCAGAGGGTGGGTGGAGATTGAATCTGTCTTATTTCTATACCAACTATCTCCTTTTTTAATTTTTTTTTCAGGGCTCCTGTGAGGCCGTAAAGTTATACATTGATGAAATCCTCGGCCGATATATTGTCAATGTGACCCAAAGTGTGGTACTCTGCAGCCAGACTCTCTGTATGGGACACGGGCGCTGTGTGAGGAACGACAGGGGCTCCAGCGCTTATCTGCACCTGAATCCAGAGAACTTTTCAGTAAAAAGAAACTTGAACTCCAAGGGACCCAGCTTTCTCATTCAGGGAGAGCTGGGAAAGGCAGCTGTGGCAGAGATGACCAAAGCGTTTGTGTGTCAGTGCTACAGAGGCTGGAAGGGGACACGCTGTCAAGCTGAATTGCTGCAGTGATGGAACAAGACTGGGAAGTACCCCCCCCCTCCAAGTTCTCAGTATGTGCTAACATGATTCCTAACAACCCTCAGCTGTTGGAGCGCCATGTTCGAATCACCAGTCTCTGCGCATCTGACTGGGCATACAAACCCAAAACAGTAGCTTTTTCCCATGGAGGCAGTCTTTGTGGCTGTGTTCATTCATGTCGGTGGATTTGTTCTGCCACATTGCAGCTGTGGAGAAGCTGTCAATGACGTTGCAGTTCTGCTGCCTGTAGTGACTCTGCACAAAGGATGGAAGCAAGGTGGGGGGGTATATGGCTAACAAAATGAAGCAAATTTCAGTCTGTCAATGTACATCTTGGGCTGACAGGCTTTGTGAATGCCAGGATTATATTTTGCTCCTTTCAGAGGAGTCATTTTGGTGTTAAGGTGGTGGTGGGGGGAACACAACCCTTTTGTCATTTAGCATGTCGTGGGTGCTACACAGCATGAAAAAACGTATCTATAGAAAACTCCACCATTATTTTTTTTTTTATCACACTTTTTCTCGTTCCCTGGTTCGCTTGATTAACCCCCCCCATCCCATCCCGTTATCGATCTTCAGGTGGAATTACCAGTTATCCACCAGTGCCACTTACCCAGAATCTTGATGGTAGTGGGTGTTACCATGTGTGTCATGCATGGGCCTGTGGGGGATGCCGACTCAGTGGCAGACCAGGGCTTTTTCCTCCAGCTCCTGGTTTTGGTGCAGTGATGCCCACACATGCATGCTTGGCATTCAGCAGCTGCCCCTCTGCCCTGCTTAGGTGGGAGGAGAGCTGTTCTTGGGCACTCAGTCTTCCCTTCCCTGGCCTACCCCGAGTGACTCAAATAAATTTTCCAATCTGGATCTTTGGCATAACAAGTGGCAGCACTACCAGGTCAACTGAAACACTATTATTTTAAAACCGCAAACCTTAAATAGCTACTGGATACAGGGAAAACTTGGGAGACAATAGTTAGGAAAATTCCGTCTTTATTTCTTAGAATTCATGATTCTGTTTGTATTTCCTGTGTATTCTGTTTTTAGTTTCTAATCATTATGTCTAATGAAGGGTATTTGCATGAAAGTCCATGAATTAATTGAATTCATTTGCGTAGGAAAAGAGTGCTGCATACCTCACAGAGCCCACACTGACCATCAGCATCTCATGTATACGGCATCGCTACTTCCACCTCCCATGGTATGCTAAGATGCTCTGCCAGGTTTTGTCATTGGTTGAGAGTACAGATTAGCATGCAGCGAGTGGCAGAACGTGTGAAACCATGTTGCGTACATGAGGTGGTGGCAGGCAGCCCTGGCTTTGTGAGGTATGGAGCACTCCTTTCATTATGTTGCAGAGTATCTCATGAAATGTCATTGTTTATCTATTAATATGTCCCTTCAGAGCCACTCTTTGCAGGTTGAGTGGTTTTATGCACATTCATTATGTAAGGCGAAACTGAGCTGTTCTGACTCACAAAAAAAGCAAGTGAAACCAATCTTATCCTACAACGAGTGATGATGGGGACATAAAAACACATTATAGATTAGGACTGTATTTTAGCTTACAAAAAAAAATTTTTTTTACCTAAAAAAAAAAAAGAATGGACTAGCATTCCATCAGGTGAGCATGTGTTGCCATGGCACAGAGTATGGGGCACTCTCATCAAAATAGGAATACATCACATGCAAACAAAAGGAGCACTGTGATTGGTTGAAAGCATCACATGACACTCCCTTGCTCTAGTGCTGGCTACAGATACGCATTTGTGATCTCATTGGGGTTTGTTTTATTAGTCACCTGGGCTAAAACAATTTAAAAATCTTAGCCCCAGAAATACCGTAATGGTGCACACAGTCATGGTACAGACAGTGGAATGCATATTATAGTAAACATGTGGCACGCTCTCTTCCTTTAGTGATTTAGACACTTTGGCCAATTGGTTGGACATTAAAGAGCACCTTCTGACTCTTTGTAACACGGCCCCCCACCCCAAGAACTAGGAAGGATGCTTACCTGTCCCAAAGTCGTATCGTGCCAAAATTAGAGTTTTTCATTGCCCCTGTTTTGGAAGGGAAGGGATCATAATTTGGCTCTGTGGAGCTGAACTGCCGATCCGGTTCCGCGTCCTAGTACTGCAATCCGCCCATTTTTCTTATGTCACTATAGGGAGAATGCAGGGACGCGCTCCACAGACATGAATGGGGTGTTTTTTTAAATTCATTTTTACATATTCTAGATGGCCACCACCAACAAATCAAGGGCGTTGCTTAACTAACAAGGTCCTTTGTTCTGCAGGAGCACCGATCTGGCCGTTGTGAGCCAGTGACAACGGCTCACCGGCGGTCGTGTGAACGAGCCTTAAGATGAACTAGCATGCGACAGAAACTGCTCCAGCCTTATGGTACACTGCAGTTCTTCAGGGCTAACTCCAGGCCACAAATCGTACTGTAAGCTCAATATAAAGGGATGGCACTACATTTGGAAACCAAATAAAATAGCTGGGATCAACCTCCATGGTCGCACGGAATAACATAATAAAACACATATTTTGTAACAAAAACAAAACTGTTACTTGAAGAGATTTTAGCCTGTAATAAGAAAAGCAGTGTAATACACAGTTGCTGAAAGGATTTTTTTTAACAAAGTTTGATTACAACAATTGCCCCTTTCTGTCAGTAGGCCCGTGGGCAATTCCATGTGGTCCACCCACCACCATGGTATTTTTATAGTTAAATAAAACCAAAATATAAAATTCAGACTAAATGAGACTGGGGTCTGAATGAATAATATTTGATGTTTGCTCCTCAAACCTTTTTCTCTCCTCGGGCCCCCTTACCAATTGAACATCAGGCCTCCTCCTTTCCTGCTTGCTCGCCAGACTTCCCTGCTTTTATTGTATTTGCTCACCTGAAATATTGTAACTTGTCATAGTGGCCTCCTGCTCTGCCGTAATTTACCCATGTTATGTAATTTTACATGCACCTAATGCTACGTTATCTACATTCAGTATCTACATAATCTGCTGTTTTTTCTCCTACCTATTGTATTATTTATTTTCAATTGCCATTATGTTAATTGTATGTCACCCTTTGTTTGTCCCCCAATCCCCCGGGGTCGCACCTGGAAACGAGCTCCGGCTCAGTGTGCCTTTCCCAGTTAGCGAAAATTTAAATAAATAAATATTTTCTTAATTAAAAAAAAAGTGCACATTACACTAGTCTGCACCATACATTCTAATGCTCGGCTGACCCTACTAGCGTATAGTCACTGAGGATTTATTCTGTATCTTGTAAAATAATTTCTTACAAGTAAAAAAAAAAATCTGTATCATCAGTGCCCAAAGCGACTGTCATTGTATACCTCATTTATAAAGAAACAGCCAGCAGGATTTCAGTGGACAGGGCACAGAAAAAAATCACATGAGTCTCAGACTCAAGTTACAGTTACTAATTCTTGCAAAGTAGCTGATATTTTTAACAATATCTTTCTGTCTCTCCTACAGTACCAGATACCCAGGATGAAGATGCATATAATTGTAAATGTTCCAGTTTTGATATTGATTTAACCCCCAGACTTTGATGGTGAATAATTAAAACAAAAAAAGTGAAACACAGTAATTTGTGAAGTTCTTCAAATGTGTGAAATGAAACCGCATATCGGAGTTTACTGACTTCACGAAATTATGGTGCAGGTAACTTTGCTGGTGAACATGGCGAAATTGCCACTGATAGCGGTGCTGAGTTAATTTACCATGGGTCTTACTGGAGCTGGAAACATGCAAGTCACATGGCATGCTAGCAGACCAGGATGTAGACCACGTGATGATTATGCTCTGTGCAATCCGTTAGAGTAAGTGAAGGTGGAAGGTGCTGTTCTCTAGAATTTGTGATTTCTAGACATAAATCAAACATTTTTGTTGTTATGTTGTCTTAATTGTTTGGCTCAGCCAACCTCATCGGACTGTGTAGCACCACACGATTGTTTTTTGAGTTTTTGAAGTCATTTAAAAAAGGTGCACGTCATGGTGATGTGCTCACTATAAGGTAGCAGGATGTTGCAGCAGCATTAGCACTGGTGAAAGTGGTAGAGGTAGTAGCCTAGGCCGAAAACGGCAGAGGAACAGGGGCAGGAGGTGATTGAGGAAAGTATTGAGGGGTTTGAGGAACACCCATTACCAAGAAGTGACAACAAAGATGACAGACACAAATCTTCTAACCCCTTTTCAGACCACTAATTCTGATGGTATTCTGAAGCTTTTAAATAACTTCAAAAATCACATCACCCCAATCCCAGTCACACAGTACCCCACATGATGTCCAGGTGTTTGGCAAAAGTACAGGTGTCAGCAGCTGGAAAACCAGAAGAGTTCCAGCTGACCAGCTGACTCTGGAAATACTAGCTCGGCACGCCAAGGGTTGGATTTACAAAGCTCATGAAAGTCCCGCAGCTGCAGGAAAAACCTGGTGCAAGTCGGTTGCCACTTGTGGATTTGCAGTTTTTCCCGCAGCTGCGGTATTCACAAAGGTAGAACCAGTTTACAACCAACTCCACAATTTATGGCAACTTGCGGGTGGTGTTGTCATGGAAGTCCCCGCAGATATGGAAAAATTTTACGACTGGTGGGACCTGATGTAACATCTCCGCAGCTGTGAGGGACTGTGAATACTAATCCCTGCAGTTGTGGGGATTTCGGTCCGCAACTGGAGTGTGAATCTGGCCCCAAATATCCTCCCAACCCCAGTGTGGTATGTGAACTTAATGCAGCAACTACCAAGAGGTGAGCAGTTATTTACTGCCATTCTCCTTTGCGGAAAATGTTGAATTCTATTGTCTGATGACAGAGGTGCCCTCACAGACCTACTTCTCCACAAGAGAAGTCCCAGAGTTCTATGAGTCATTGGTAAGTGACATAAGACATGCATTGCAGCACTCATCTTCTGCATACATCCACCTGACTACTGACATGTGAACAAGTTGCCAAACAGCTCTTGGCTCATATATGTAAGTAAGTAAAAATGTATTTATACGGTACCTAATCCCGGAGGCTCTGGGTGTCTTACAGATAGTAGACAAGGTAAGCAGACAGGATACAGTATAAGACAGCGCACATTATCAATAAATAAAATCGGTGTAAATCAGCTAAAATCTCCAGAAAAGGCTTTGTTAAAAAGTTAGGTCTTCATGACCCTTTTGAATATCTCTACCGGCGGGGGCTCCCTCAGAGATGTTGGAAGCGAGTTCCAGAGGGCCGGGCCAGCCACCTCGAATGCACAGTCACCCAAAGTTTTTAGCCTGGCCCTCGGAAACGCTGGGAGGCCCCTGATGGAGGGAGTGAACAGGATGTGTGTGAAAGCTCACTGGGCTCAAGTATCTGGGGTAGTGTGTGATTCTGGTAGCAAATGCATTCATCCATACTGCAGTGGCATCAAGTCTTTTACCATTTGGCAGCATGCAACACTATGTACTGTATGAGGAACATGCAGGGCCAGATTAAGGTTATCAGTGGCCCTAGGCCCAAGAAAAATGTGGGGTCCCCTACACAGAGGATTGTGTCCCTTATCCTAGAGCCAGCTGTTGTTTTCTTTTTATCTCATTATTGACTTAACATTTTTTAATGATTACACACATTGTTTACGACTGTGAAGAAATCGGTCACCTTTGAAACCTGTGCGTGTACTGTATTTCTGTCTCATTTACCTGTTGATCCCTGGCATGTTTACGTTTCTGGGATCCAGTGAGATACTTGCCATCCAGGGGCTGGATTCACAAACATTGGTCACTATATGCGATGCGCTGTACCGCTGCGATCAAACCCACTGCTAAACAGTCAGGTCGGGAAGAAGTAAGAGGGTGCAAAACCGCGAAAGAATTGTATATGGCGCGTAGTGCACCCTGTCATCACCCCAGGCAGAGGATAAGACCTCTGCTGGGAGAGGGGTCGGACGAGCAGCTGCTATGACTATGGGATGAACCACAGGCAGTAAGGAGGCAGTACATCTGTGGACGGTTTTCGACTCCGGTCCCAGACATGGCATTTATTTCTTTTTTGCACTTTGTGTGCAGTTTAAGTGTTTACCCCGAGTTGGTTATATAAGTTGGGGAGGGTTAGGCTTTACAGTAATGAAGTTAGCAGTATACTCGTTGTATTGGCAGCGCAGTATATTCTTGCAATGTAATGTCTGCAACATTATGACCCTGTGCCATCTGGCCAAAGGGCGGTTGCAGGGCTTATGAACCAAACCTTGCCTCAAACCTGTCAATCAGAGCAGCTGCACTGAAATCTGTGCAGCGCACTGTGCCTGATTCAAGAAGATCGGTTGCTTTTATGACAGTTTACTTGATTTAGGCAGCTTGCACCAAATATTTGGCACAAGCCTCGTAAAAAAAAAGGGTACCTGAGATTGCTGCAAGCTAGACAGAAAAAGCTGGTCTAACTTGCAGCAGTCAGTGCATGGGATCGAGAATCCCAAGCACTGGCGGGGGCATCGGCAAGCCTTGTGCTTCATATATTCAGCGCACCAAGGGCTTGTGGCATTCTTGGGAAGTTTGTAAATCCAGCCCCTTGTTTCTACTAACTTAACCCTTGGGCTGCTAACTGAATTAGAATGTATTGGAATTCTGGAGTGATATTTCACTCACTGGCACAGCAAGGGTTAATTATCTACAACAGAAAAATTAAGAACCAATGACTGGCAGTACACGAACATATCTCACCATCTGCAGCAGTTGGAACGCCAAACAGAATCACTACATCACTCAAACCACAGCCAGCAACACAGGAATTATAGCCACCAAAAACAACCAAATGATTCCAAGGTTGAATTTTTGTTTTAATTTTCATACCATGTGTATCTCTTGGTTTCAGCTACCCACCGGTGCCATGGTTGCTGTATGAGAAAAACTGTATGGAGCTGTAACCTGTTGACAAATACACACACTAAAAAAATTGCAATATTAACAAAAGTAACATCACAGCAATAAACCACAGTCAGTTGCTTAGGAATGGCAGTCATCAAAAACAAACTGTGCCAAGGCTGAATTTTGTTTTTTAATTCTTATATCCATCTCAGTGCTATGGCGGATATGTGAGAGACTATATGGAGCTGAAGTCAGGGGATCAATACAAAACTTTGGAAATGCAGTCTAATTCAGTGGCCAAATGTGAACACTAATTATAATCCGTGACATATCGAATACCAAAACCCCTCTTTAAAGCTGCACAATCTCTGGTCTGTAATCTCTGCTGAAGGGCCAAACATTACTGAGCTTGTGGTATCATTTATGATGGCTTGTATGCTGGGTAAGAGCTGAGGATAGCCACAGTAGCCAAACGCAGGTCACCAGCTTCGTGAGCTGCACCTTTGTCTGTGCAACAACAGGCTAGTCCTGTCCCACTGAGTTTCTGACACTGCAAGTATTCAGGGTGCCAGCATTAGGGCGCCAAAATCAGAATTCACTGCCTCCCTGAGGTCTGCCCCTGCCCCGGAGTTGGAATCTGTATTTGGAGGTGTGGTCGGCAACATTGCCAATTGGCACCCTAATGATTTGGTGCCGGAACACTGGCGCATTCCTAGGGTGGACCCAATTTCTGAACTTTTCCCCTCTCAACTCCTGTGCAGTTCCCAGACTGTACCTCCTGCCCATCACCTAGTTCTTACCACTGTCCCCACAGTTCTGCCCAGATCTTGGTGTAAGGATCTGGAGCAACACTATTTAAATAACAAAACAAAACGTATAGCACCCGCACCAGTGAAAAAGTTTATTATAAAATTTAAATAAAGAACTTTACAGTGCAATGCAGTTCTAGTGCAAAAAATCAAACAATTATTACCGGCAAGGGAACAGACCTGACCTGGTTTTGCCACACAGGGCTTTCTCAAGGGACAAAGGGGCCAGTGCCCACCAGATTGCTTAAGTAGTGCTTAATGCAAATCACATGGTGCAAGTTCATAAACAGTTTAAAGGCACATGGCCTATATATGGGTCAAACAAAGATGCTATCCTAGCAGCAAATTTAACACAAGTGGTAAACTCCCCTACCAGGAAAAACTACAAATCGGGGACCAGCACCCTCACTGACTGGATCCTTACCAGCCACCCTACCCGTATAACCAATGTAAGTGTTCTCTCTGACTCGCTCAGTGATCACTCTCCAATAATATGTACCTGGACAAATAAGTTTCGTAAGCCGCCTCCAAAAACCATCTATAGTAGAGTCCTACCTTATGGCAACCTTACTCATCTCAAGACCTGTCTTAGGCAGATAGACTGGTCCTTGATTTACAAAACTCAAGATGTTGACCTAGCCCTTGATTACTTTATTACTACTTTCAACACTGCCTGTGACACCTATGCACCAGTAAAAGAGTGCAAAGTCAAAGCACTCACAAATCCCTGGCTCACGGCGAAGCTATTGGCACAACTCAAAAGTAGGGATCACCTCTGGGCCACTGCAAGAGCTACTGGCACTCTGTCGGACATCCAAAATATAAACAGGCTCGCAACCACTGTACTAAACAAATCCGCTTTATTAAGAGCTCCTACTTCAAGAATGCCTTCCAACTCCTGGGTGAAGGGAAATCCTTCTGGGACAACATAAGAAATATCATGGGTCTGCAGTCCATATCCTCCTACAATAATGAATGTGGATGGAACCACTACATTCGACCCAGAGATCATTGCAAACACCCTAAATGATACCTTCACGGACCTTAGTGGTGTCCTCTCATCTGATTTCTTCACTGATGCTGACCTCCAATTTCTACTTCTACTACTGCCTCTCAACCAAAACCACCTTCTATTTCAAACTAGTAAAGGCACATGAAGTCTATAAATATGTAAAGAAGGCCATTTCTAAGTCCCAGCAAGCAGCGACACTATTGACCTTAAACTTCTGTCCCTCACTCTGAGGAAGTACTGCCCCTCACAAAAATTTTCAATCTCTCCTCTGCTACAGCCAATTCCCTAGGAAATGGAGGGCTGCAGTTGTCACTCCAGTGCACAAAAGTGGTGATAAGTCACTGCCTGGTAACTATCGCCGATATCAATACTACCACTCTCTCTAAGGCCCTTGAACACTTGGTGGCGGACCAACTTTCAGACTACCTGAAATGCACAACATCCTATGCACTCAGCAGCATGGATTTAGGAAAGGGCACAGCACATCGACTGCCCTACTTGAATTCTCAGGAGCAATCCACAATGCCATGGACAAAGGAAACCTAACTGGACCAGTCTACATTGACTTAACCAAGGCATTTGATACAGTACATCATGGCCTACTTATCAAACAACTACTATCCCTAGGGCTCTCGCAGGGTCCTGGTGACTGGGTAAAATTACCTTGCTCAGCGCTCTCAATCTGTAAAAGTAGCTGGAGTTCTCTCAGACTCAAAACTGGTTCGCTCAGGAGTTCCCCAGGGATCCATCCTGGGCCCCCTCCTTTTCAGCCTTTTCCTAAACTCCCTCCCCAAATCCTGCCCTGAACAAATAATCCTCTATGCCGACGATGCGTGATTCTTGCCACTCATAAAGATCCGAACCTCTTACGCCTCAACCTTCAGCATGCTTTTTCCAAAGTTGAGATGTGGTTCCTTGAACATAAGCTGGTTCTAAACCACAAAAAAACTAAATCCATGCTCTTCTGTAACCCGCAAAACAAGAAACGGCAAGTCCCACTCACCATTAATACATACCTGGGAAATACCTTTGAACAAGTGCCAATTTTCAAATATCTTGGAATCAACTTTGATCAAGGCCTAACCTTTGCAACTCACATTGCTAGTACAGCAAAAACTATTAATCAGCTTAATTGGGATTCTGTATCGGAACTGACAGCTCCTTACCCTATTCTGCACTGAGGATTGCCATCCAATCTCTATCATCTCAGTCATTGACTATGGCTTAGATATATACGGATCTGCCACTACTACAGCACTTAGTCGCATTACAGCATCCCTAAATAAGGCCTGTCGGCTGCTCACTGGTGCACATCGACGCACTCACACATGTGAACTCTATGCTGACTCAGGTTGGTTGCAACTCTCAAACCGGATAAAGTACCTTACCTGCCTGATGGCGTAAAAATCCACTCTGGGCCCTACTCCACCTTGTATCCAAGACCTGTTATGCCCGAGCGCTTAGCACCTGCTTTTACCAGAAGATCAGAACACCAGCCTCTCCAAGTCCCTCTGGTCGGACTTCTCAGGGACAAAGATAATTTGCCTATCGGCCCCCAGCTGGCTAAATGCCCTCAGCACTCATATTACTGCCTCCACCTCTCTAGGTATTTTCAAATCAAGGCTGTTCTCTCACCTTGCCACCTCCAGCTCCTGTGACTGCCCTGATTAAACCTCCTATTTTCTCACTACTCACCCTGTTCCGTTATTTGACAAAGACATGTTTGGGAAACCTTTTCTCCTGCTATTGTCTGCTCCCCACACCTTCACTTACCCTCTCTGTTCTGGACTTTTTCCCTATTTGTTTCTCCTAATCTGGCATGACCTCTTTCTTGTAATAATAATGTGATTATTGATATCTCATGTCCTTTTGCACAAATGATTTGATATGTATTTGTATATGTTTTCTCGCTCTTGACACAGCACAAATTGTTGTGTTATCTATGTAACCTTTTTTTGTACTGTACCTAATTGACGTGGAACCTTTGTAAAAGAGCCTCTGGCTCAAAGGTAGTAATTTCTAGAACAATAAACTAAACTAAACATGCTCCCTGTGCATATTACATACAAACCACATCTAAATGCATGCTAACGGTAAACAGAACTTACTGCAGATGCATCCTAACTCAATAAATAATGATAATTATGATTGCCGGTACAGTATAGATATTTTAGAGAAGTGTTAAAACTGTGGCTGTTATATCCCTATATTTCTAGTTATATCATTTCTCTCACCGGCAATATATATCTCACTATAATGAACAAAGAAGGCCTAGCAGTAGGTACAACACTTAACCAACATCAGCATATGTTTTATATATATATATATATGTAATAGATAAAACACTCTGAGGTGTGTGGTTGCACTCTGATATACGCACGCCTTGGTGAGCGTTGCTACGCACGAGGCCACAGGCCAAGTGCGTCAACCACCCAAGGCGTGCATATATCAGAGCGCGACCGCACACCTCAGAGTGGTTTATCTGTCTTATAAAACATAAAAATTGTTTTGGAGGGGGTTTAAAAGTTGAGGTGTGCAGTCGCGCTCTGATATACACATGGTCATGTGATGTGTTTTATACAATCAGAAGTTTGGATTTGGAGGATATTATCATCTCCATTTTATAAATATATATATACACACACACACACACACATACACACACAGACTGAGAAAAGTGCAAAAAGAGTCTATATGGGTTGTTACTTGATTTTTTTTTCTCTCTTCTTTTCTTTCAGAGATAGAGGTATTGCCCCCATCTGGCAGAACATTCTCTTTCACCCAAAACCTTTTTTATGTTGTCTTGCGCAGGCGCAAGCAACATCTTGTGGTAGTAGCACATTTCAGAGGTGTGTCAGTGTTGGCCACGGAATTCATTCGTCGGTGCATCCCTCAGTCCCCAGTTAGCGAGCATGCTGCCGATTACAGCAGTTTCAAAGAGAACCACGGATCTGAAAGAAATCTGCCGCTCCAATGAGGTACAGTTTCCTCATTGGAGCATCAGATGACAAGACTCCGTTATGTGCCTTTCCTGGTGAAACATTTCAGTAAGTATGCCACCCATCACACACAATCCCCACAAAGCCAACATCGGGGGTGGCCAGCCCCCATGTTGGCATGTTCCCCCACACACACACACACACAGTTTCTTTCCGCCGGGCACTGTATTTCCTCCACACACACTTTTTGTCGATCAAAGCAATCCCATCGGGCATCAGCCCCTGAACTCATGGGACACACTGGAGCCCACCCCAGTGTGCCCAATATTTTTTTTATTTTACCTGTAAATAAAGAAAACCATCCCCGATGTCTGCTATGAGAGAGAGAGACAATGTCCCTGTAAAAAAAGCGGTCCCTCGTTGTCCCCAGCGCCCCCTCCCCAACCGCACCCTCTGCGCACCCCACCTCCCCACACCCCCTCACCCCATACTTAGCTGTGGAGGTCCAGCGCTGTGATCTTCTGTGGACCACGAACACGTCTGAACTCTTCAAAAGCCGTCCTCAAAATGAAGAAAATCACGGTAAGCTTTATAATGGCCATCAGTGGGAGGTTTCAACTTAGGTAGATATCTCAGCATTTTTGGGAATTTTGGCTCCAAATTTTCAACATGGGGTTCTTGGGACCAAATGTCATGAACACATGCACTGTCAACTCGTTACTCGGTCCCGAAAGGTGATTTTGCGGTCACTGCACGGAATCGCCTTTCGGGATCGATCAACGAAACGACAGTGCCACTGTTCATGAGGTGGGGTCCCAAAAAGCCCATGTTGCAAATTTGGTGAAAAAATTCCCAAAAAATGACTCGGTTATGAGCGTGTGTTGTGCAGTTTCCACGCACGCTCGTAATTTTGACAGTTTTTAATATTTTCACTCCAGATTTTCAACATTGCCATTTTTTAACACCTCCTTATGAACAGTACAGCTGTCATTTTTCACATCCTGCCCGAAATGGGTTTTCGCACATGTGGCGCACAATGGCGCAGTCGCTGTGGGAAATCAACTTTCAGGACAGATTAACAAAATCACAGCACCACTGTTCATGAGTCGAGGTCCCAAAATGCCTATGTTGAAAATTTGGTTAAAAACCCAAAATTATAAGTATGGGTGTGCGCTATGCAGTTTCTACGCACACTCGTGATTTTCACCAATTTTCATATTTTCACCCAGATTTTCAACATTACTATTTTTTAATCTCCTCATGAACAGTATAGCTCTCATTTTCACATCCCGCCTGAAATTTGTTTTTGCACCTGTGGCGCCAAATGGTGCGATCGCTGTGCAAAATCACCTTTCACCTAACAAACTGATAGTGCCACTGTTCATGAGGTGGGGCCACAAAAGCTCATGTTGAAATTTGGAGTAAAATACCAACAAAGCTAGAGGCGTTAGGGTTTCAACTGTAATACCCCACCCCTGTAGAGACTGACAGGTGTCGGGGGTGTGACTTGGGGTCATTGGCTGTAATGCTCACCCCATTCCACCCCACCCTGCAGCCAGTGACAGGCATCGAGGTGTGCCTTGGACCTTTGGCCCCAAAGTTCACCCCATTCTCCTGTACTGCACCCATCTCAGCGTATTTCCTTATGGAATGAGGTGCGAAGCATGCCCGATTACCCCAAGGCACACCGCAACACTTATCGGTGTCTGCAGGGTAGGGTGAGGTGAAATGGCATGAGCGTTATGGCTGACGACTCAAAGGCACACTGCAGTGCCTTTCAGTCTCTGCAGGGTGGTGGGGGGTTAGCATCAGTTCAATACTTGACTGCCATTCCTATTATGCATCTCTCTAACTCCTGCACTACCAATGCCAGCAAGACAACATTCGGCATTGACAAATGCTTGTTATAGTATTAGCAGTGTGTTGCAAAGGAGAAGCAGGATACAGTTTTGATTGTATCTAGGACCTACAAGGATATGTTACAGAAAAAAGGACATTATAACAGGTTTGAGACATGGACCCAAAACCCTAAAATACCCCACATCAAGGAGCAGAACAGTTAAAGATTAGAAGACCTCTTGTACCTCCTCACTTCCATTTGTTTACAAATTCTGGTCTATTATGCCTCCTTCTGTTATTTAAGGGCATAACCTCTAATCTTCCATTCAGACCAGGGGGATATGCCCCCCAGTTGGAAAAGCCACAAAGCCTCCCTCTCCAAAATCAGACTTTTTAAATCACCACCTCTGCTACCCAGACTAACTTTCTTCAAGCCATAGAACTTAAATTCATGTTTTTTTCTATTGATGGTTTGTGCCACATGGGGAGCCAGTGCATTTCTTAGGTCACCATATCCTGTGGCACCTATGTGTTCTCCCACACGTATCTTCAGTGCCCTAGAGGTTTTGCCCACATAGAACGCTAAACAGCTACATTTCACAAGGTATACTACATTAGCTGTATCACAGTTAATAAAGCTATGAATTGTGAACTTCTTAGTGACATTGCTTGTTTCAAAGTGAGCAGTTTTTTCTACTACTTCACAGTATTTGCAATGCCCACACTGGAACGTACCATGGGGTAGAGCTGGTAACCGGGTTCTAAGCCCCTCATCCATTTTTGGTTGATAACTATGTGTTAGGACCTCTCCCAATCTTTGTGCCCTTCTATAGCCAAACCTAGGTGGATTTGATCAGTGGTTCCTAAGAACAGGGTCTGAATGGATAATTCCCCAGGTTTTTGTAATGATATTTCTAATACTGGATGAGTGTGTTGACAGGTCATCACAACATTAAGGGTCGATTCCATCTTATTGCTGCTCCTATCCCTAGACATTAGAAGATCACTTCTGGTCATAGCCCCCACTTCCTTCGGCCTGATCCAAAATATTTAAATAACAAGTCTTTTCCCTACAAATTCAACTCGCTTTTGGTAATCAACCCCGGAAATCATTTATTGCAGTTCATCATTTCCAGCCCTGGCTCACCCTTCTCCAGCATGGTTATATGTTTTCACTCACAGGACAAGGGGCACTGGGGACTTTCAAATTCAGGCAGACCTTTTGTGGCCTGCATTTTGTTAATAGTCTATGAAGTGAATTTTTAAGCAACAGGGGTATTGTTCCTTTAACAAAGAAAAGCCATAATGTATAGTAAAATAAACATTTTAAAATATAACAGTGTGCACTTCAGTTATTTTTATAATAAAGGCAGCAGCAGCAGGCACCTGCTTACCCACAAGATTTTTTCAGTCTCTTAAAGAGCAGCTTTGCACTTCACCGTATACTTTCACAAATAAGATGTCATGCCTATTAGAGAATACATTCGTTTTCATTTTTAATGTTTCTTTCCAAGGTTTACAGCACATCTTGGTAGTCTGTATAAAAAGTAATTTTCTTCATTCCAGTCAACCTCACTGTGCTTTTGTTTATGACAACATAGTGCTAACCTTGAAAACAGACCGTCATGTCATACACTAATTTTGAGGTGAGCAAGGAGAGTTAAGCAATAAACCACGACAGGGTGTGGATTTTGCTGGGTTTACCCATGCCTGACGTGGTTTGGTCACCAGGCCGCATTGATTGAACTGTGTAGCTGCTACTCAAGCTGACGTGATAGACCCTTGGGCCTAATCTGCTGGCAATTTTCATATGTTTGCATTTATTACTTTCACTTTTTCTTAGTTTAACATCAAATTCTTGGTGTTCTTATTGGACAGTTTGTCTCCACAACCTTCTTCTTCTTTTGATCGCTCCACAAAGTGTGCCTGCGGCAAAGAGATCCCAGACAAGGACGGCCATTCTGCCTGTGTCTTGTGCCTAGGCCCAGATCACAACGTCAAGACCTGCGAGGCCTGCCAGAAGTTTAATCTGGCCACCCACAGACGTCACCAGAAGATTCTGGAGAATCACCTCCTAAAGTAGAAGGTTGCCTCAATGGAAGGGGAAATGCAGGCCAGGAGCTCCTCTGCTTCCCCAGCCTAGTTCTTGGGCTCTTCTTCATTGAAATCGTGGGACAAATCTTCCAGGAAGCATAAACATAGGGACAAAGACTGGGACCAAACCCAGTCTGCCTCTTGCTTGTGGTCCCCACATAAGGATTCTCCAGTTGCGAAACAGCCCTCCTTGGGGGGTCAACCTCCACAGGGCTACCGGTGGTCCCACGGCCCCCCTCAGGTCTCCCTCACAGGCGGCGCTTCCTCGGGACAGGGTACTCTGTATCCTGCCACTCCAGCACTTGTTCTGTGTGGGCTCTGTCAGGCGGCTCGGCAAGAGTCTCTTTGGCTGATGCGGGTGCCAACTTCCCGGCTGCCTCCTCCAACACTCACACCACCAACGCCAGTCTCCTTTGTTGGGACCACCACCGATTCTGCCCCTCCTTTGCAGAGGCAGACACTGCAGGACACCGGCGCCTCCCAGAGCCTGGTTTCTCCTCTGCCATTGCCCAGGGGTCACCTTCCACCCCAACACCTGTCTCCCCGCAGCCAGCACCCATGGACACTCCTCTGGCATTGCCTCAACTGGTGCCTGCAGGGCCTGTGCCTGTCCTTCCTCTGCCACAGCCTGAGGGTCCAGCATGGGCCCTCTACCTCACCCAGCCATTGTGGGCCAGCTGCCCGCTCTCCCACCACTCACTCTGGTGGGTTTGTCATCTGTCCTGCCACAACCCACGCTGGCTGTACCTATGCCTGTATACCTAGCATCTGCTCCTGCTGGTCTGGTGCCCATGTACCCCTGTCTGACACTGGCAGGATTTGTGCCAGGCTACCCATACCCAGTTTCTGTGGGACCGATGCCGGTCCCCACTTAGCCGGCACTTGTGGGACTGATGCTGGCCCCTTTGGATTATTGTGGTCTCATTTCTGCCATCTGGTCCTTCATGCAAACGCAGGTCCAGGCCCTGGGGGCTCTGGCCCTGACCTCCCCTCAAGGGCCTCCCTTGGTACCCACCTACCCGACCTTGTTAAGCCTAGTCCTAGTGCACCTCGCACACCCTGGAATAAGCCTGACTTTGGGTCAGCCGGGCACCTGGACAATCATCGGTCTGAGAAGAGCAGGGATGACAATGTAGACGATGGTGACCAGAGCTTCAGCAGCGAGTCCTCCTCCTCCTTAGGGCCAAATTCATCAGAAGGGGAGGAGGCACCCAGCAACTTCCTTAAGTCCCCTCCCCGGACAACCCCACATTTATGGCCATCATGAAGCACAGTCAGACCACTATGGGGTGGGAGACTGAGGAACAGGACCCGGAGTAGCATCAGGTTGCCCTTTACTTATGTCAGCCAGACATCCCTCCCCTGGTGGTCCCACTCATGGTTGACTCCTATGAGGATGTTACCCGGGCTGCATGGAACCGCCCCATATGGTACCGGTGGTATCCAAGGAGGCTGACAGGCTTTACCACGCCCCAGCTGGTAAGCCCTACTTCGGTGAACAAACCAAGGCTGGTTTGGTCATTATCACTGCAGCCCATGACCACACCAAAAACTGAAGCACCTAAGCTCCCTTCCCTCCCCCTCCAACAGGGAGTCTCGCCAGCTGGGCAAGTGGGCCTTCGCTTCTGCTGTTCTGGCCATCAGGGCTATCAGTTTTCTGGCCCATATGATTCAGTACCATAACCTGCTCTGGGACCAGGCTTGGGAAGCTTTCCTAGCCATGCCAGATGACCCCTCCAAACAACAGACCTTCCAGGCCCTCAAAACAGGATCAATGTTGGTACTCATGTCCTCCGGGCTGCCTATGATGCCATAGATGCCTTGGGCCAGGCACTCTTGGCTTCAGGTCTTGGATTTTGTGTACGATGTCCAGTCTAGTAGTATGGATGCAGACTTCAGGGGGGTTCAAACTGTTTGGGGGAGATGTCCAGGATATCATCTCTGAACTCCAGACCTCAGGATGGGCTCTAAAGTTTGTCCATTCTTTGTACCATACCCAAAGTTGGGGCAGTGTGCTCCCTTTTGTCACTCTTCCCACAGACAGGCCTAACCCCCTCCCAAAGCTCAGAACAAGTGCAAGGCAGGGACAGCTGTCCCCACTTCCTTTGCCGCCACCACCCATAGTGCCCGAGGTGCATCAGTAGCCCCAGCTGCGGCGACTCCCACCTCCTGACCCCTTGCCAGACCCTCCCCCCTGTCATTCCACAGGAGGCAATCTGGGTCGCTTCTCCCTGCACCTGGACAGGTGGAAGGAAATCACCACAGACAACTGGGTGCTGCAGCTCATTGAGCACAGAAACACACTCAAGTTCATAGAGTGGCCTTCAGAAAACCCTCCGGGCAATTCCTCTTATCCTCCCAGCCATGTCCCCCTCCTTCAGGAGGAAATCCAGGCCTTACTTTGAAAAAGGTGTCAGCAGGAAATGGGGTACTACTCCCACTTCTTCCTGATCCCCAAGCGGACGGGAAACCTTTTGCCCTTCTTGGACCTAAGCCAACTGAACCTGTTTATAGAGTACACATGATTTGGGATGGTCACCCTTGAGGGTTTGCTATCCCTGCTTCATAAGGGGGACTGGCTTTGTTCCATGGCTATTCAGGATGGATTCCTGCATATCAAGGTTTTTGCCTCCCACAGGCACTTCCTTCGCTTCCACTTCCAGGGAGCACACTACCAGTTCAGAGCTCTGCCCTTTGACTTGTCTTCAGCCCCCAGGGTCTTCACTAAATGCCCGGCAGTGGAGGCAGCTGCCCTGAGGAGGCAGGGGTTCTACATTTTTCCCTACCTAGACGACTGGCTGTTAGCAACCCCGTCTAGGGACTATCTTCTTCAAACGCTTTCTCACACCTATAGCCTGTTTCAAGCTTTGGATAGTACTATCAACCTCCCAAAGTCTTTCTTGACCCCTTGCCAGTGCCTCCTTTACATAGGGGCAGTGCTGGACACCACCCAGAGGAAAGCCTTTTTTACTCCCAGACAGAGCATAGCATCTGATGGACCAAGCCTGTCTCCTTTACTCCATCGATCATGTTCCAACAAGGATCTTTCTGAGGCTTTTAGGTCTCATGGCTGCAGTCATTGCTACAGTTTCCATGGCCCAGCTGCATATGCGTATCCCTCAATGGATGCTGCTGGGCCAGTGGGACCAGCGCCTGGACGACCTGGATCAACTGGTGCTGGTGTTGAGTCCAGTAAAGAAGGTACTGTTGTGGTGGCTGGAGCCCAGCAATCTGTTTTTGGGGGATTCCCTTTTCTATACCTCCCTCTCAGCAGATCCTTACGAAGGCTGCCTTCAACCTCAGTTGGGGAGCCCACACGGGGCCTCACCAAAGTCAAGGGACATGGTCCGAATTAGAGAGGGATCTCCATATACAGTAAATGTCCTGGAGATGCGGGCACTTCTGTATGCCTGCAGACCTTCCAGATTCACCTATCCCCAGGTCCGCTTTTGGTTCAGATGGACAATATCTGTGTAGTTTATTACATAAACAAGCAAGGGGGGACTTATTCCTATCCCCTGTGCAGGGAAGCCATGAAAATCTGGTGTTGGGCCTTTGAGCACAGTCTGCAACTCTCGGCCGTCCATGTTCCCAGCGACCAAAACATCCTGGCAGACAGCCTACGTTGCTCGCAGTCCAGAGCCCACAAGTGGGAACTTCTGACTTCAGTGGTAGAAAACCTTTTTGACAGATGGGGTCGGCCCGAGTTGGACCTTTTTGCTTCCCCACATAATACAGAACTGCTACTTTTCTGCTCGCTAGATCCAGGACCTGGAGTTTTCTGGTGAGATGCATTGTCCCTCTCCTGTACAGAGAGGTTTCTGTATGCCTTCCCTCCCTTCCCGCTCCTTCGAGTTCTTGTCAAACTCCAGCTGGAAGGGGCTACAATGATCCTCATCGCCCCCTTCTGGCCTTGTCAGACCTGTTTCCCCTTGCTTCAACAACTGTCTGTGGAACCTTTGCTGTCCCTTCCCCTGTGCAGAGGCTTGCTGTCCCAGGAATGGGGCACCCTAGTCCATCTGGACTTCAGGTCTCTCCTCCTCCATGCATGAGGACATAGCCATTGTCAAGTTCGGAGTTTGCCCAGGAGTGGTAGATGTCCTGGTGGCAATCAGGAAGCCCTCCACCAGAACTATTTATGAGACTGAAGCGCTTCACTCTTTGGGCTACATTGCACCATTTAGGTCCCTTCACCTGCCAGTGAATTATACTCGGGTTTGCAGTACTGTTCTATTAGGGTACATCCCCTTGCTTCCTCTGCATATCATGTGCCTGTGGAAGGGCGCTCAGTGGACCAACTTGATGTGTCCCACACATTCTTACTGGGCATTCTGCATTTGAAGCCCCAAATCAAGGACCCTGTCCTGCCTTGGGACCTTAATTTTGTGTTGGAAAAGCTTGCGCTCCCACCCTTTGAACTGGCCATGTCTTGTGAGCTACTCTTTCTGTCATGAAAGGTGTTATTTTTAGTTGCCATTACTTCTGCTTGAAGGATTTCTGAGCTTCAGGCCCTCATGTGTAAAGAATCTTATTTGGTTTTTCACAATGACAAGGGTGTCTTTGTGTACAAATCCTAAGTTTCTGCCTAAGATGGCATCAGAGTTTAATTTGAAGCAATCCATCCACCTGCCTGTCTATTTTCCGGTGCATTCTAATCAAGGGGAGGCACTTCTCCATACCTTAGATGTGCATAGAATCCTGAGGTACTATACACACCGGATTAAGAACTCCAGGAAGTCTAACCAGTTATTTGTTTCGTTCTCCCCTGGAAAAGAGGGTGCCTCAGTGTCCAAATAGTGTTTGTCTAAATGGTTAGCCAACTGCAATGCCTATTGTTACCAAACATACAGCAAGGAACTTCTGAGATGGGTGAAAGGCTATTCCACAAGAAGTAAAGCCTCATCAGTGGCTTGTTTCCGCAATGTGTCAGCTGCCAACATTTGCACTGGTGCCACCTGGAGCACTGTCCACATTTTTACCAAGCATTACCGTCTGGATATCGCCTTTCAGCATCGGGCCAACTTCAGCCTAGCTGTCCTCCAAGGCCTCGTTTCTTAGGCTATTTCTTTTGCCTGCACCATCAGGCTCCAGGACCACACAGAAACCTTTCTAGCTAGCAGTCTACCACAGTGGCCATCCACCTCTGACATCAGCGCCTGACGTCAGCCAGTCCTGTATAAGGCAGGGGGCCCCACGCTCCCCCCTCTCAGTTCTCCCACTGGAGGCCATAAGCAGGATCCTGGAAAGGGGGAACCGAGGAGGACTGTAGTGCCAGTACTGCTTGGGACTCAGTCATACCGCTGATGGCCTGCTGCAAGAGATACCCTCGAAGTAAGATAGTACAGTTATGTAAGAACTTACTGTAACAGTAGATCTTCGAGGGGATCTCTTGCAGCAGGTCCTGCTTTCCCTTCCCCCTTGTCTTGTGTCTCTCTCTCCCCCTTCCATTGTGGTGAAGCTTCGGCTTTTACCTTTTTAATGGTTATGAGAATGCCATGGAGTTCTCCTCGGTTCCACACTTCCAATTGTGAAGCTGTGCAGACAATTTATTAGTACTTCCTCTCTGAGCTCGTTCATTGTCATTCTTGTCATCACAGTTGGGGGGGGGGAAGCTAGGTCAAACAACCCGAGGACCTCTTCAGTGATATCACTTGGCTCAGCTGCATATTCAAGAGAGTAGCACCACTTGCTCAACAGGTTCTCATGTACTCTCCTCCTCGTAGTCAACAGAAAGTTAGCAAAGCTTTACAGGCAGCTGCAAGGAGCAATAGCACTATTGCACTCACTCATTGACAGCCATAAAAACTCATATCCCAGTCCCTAGTGCATTTCATAAGACAACTGCAAAACACTTCCTGACTTTGATCCCAACAGGAACTGGTCTGCTATGCAGAAAAACCATACAAAAATTGAAAACAATAAAGTTAAACATAACTGCTGTAAATCTAATGGTTTTTAGATTTTTATTGTAGTAGAAAGTGGCTCATTAAATCTATGATTTGATCCCTATCAGGCTTAGAAAACTATTGCATTCCATAGGTGGGTGTGAGCCATGCATATTCCCACATAAACCTAACATGTCAATAATAAATTGCACTGTGCAATTTACTAAAGGATCAGGAGTAGTTAGAGGAAGTCGAAACAAGAGGATAACCACAGGTATAGTGGAGTTTACATTCAAGCTGGCTGCTGTAAAGGCAGCAGTATGTCTTCGGGGGCCCTAGCAAGGTTAGTCATCATTGGGGGTTCTGCCCTTCTACTGTGGCAGGCATCTGGGTGTTCGTATGGTGCCGTTTTGAAAGCTTCTGCCCCGCTCACAGGCTCCCCTCATGTGCTGTTTCAACAGGGTACACTAAGACATGTAAATAATATATATAAAAAAAACATTTAAACCTTCAAGACTGATAACTTGCACTATGTCAGACTGAGAGTTGAGGTGCTTCATCAGCTGCTAGGACAGAGGGTGCCTGCCTGCTCTGAGTAAGCAGAAAGCAATTAATGAAGCAGTTGCAGCAGTGCTAATGACTCCCTCCAGCTGGATTCTATAGCCAGGAAATGGGTCTCATCTTTTAGGGATGTTGGGCCTCGTTGGTGTATGTCTTAATCTGACCCTGAACATCAAACAGTCAGTGTTGCAACAGATGACCAAACCAACAAGTTGTACATGCTGCATGTGAAATGGGCCATGACAGTATACTGGCAAAGGATAGCATCATTCAGATAGAATGATTGTTCATACTGACGAAAAAGGCCAAGGTGTAGAGCAGCAGCCTCAGAACCAACCATCGTCCAATGGCTGAAGCAGACAGTATTATAAATATACTCAGAATCTGGCCAGCAACCACCAAAAGGCCTCAAGGCACACTCTACAAGGTTGATAGCCACATCATACACTGCGGCCACATAAGGCATTACCAACTGCACATTCCAGGCTCCAGTAGGGCTTCCTTCAGAAGGAATGTACTGGCTGTAGTGGTAACAGACTAGTACTGAACCTTGTCTGCTCCCCTGCCCTCTGATCCAGAGTTGCTGCTACTTAGGGTAACCCATTTGGTAAGAACTGGCAATGCTGTAAAGATATAGGGCCTAATTCTAGAAAGTGTAGTTGAGTCCAACAGAATTTGCGCAAATGTGCAAAAGCAATTATGACATACGACTTGTGCCCTATTCTAGAAAAATTTCGACTTGAGGGAAGAATTTTCCTGAATGTCGCTAATATCAATATGCTTCCTATAAAAGGTCGCAAATCACAACACAGGTGGAAACAATGCCAAATAGCAATGGTGCAGAACTGTGCTGTACAAGCAAACCAGAATATGCCCCAACACGCGAGGCAGTGGCAGAAAAGAAACTTCACCCACGATGAGGTGGACATCCTGGTAACCAAAATGGACATGCACCATGTTCTACTGCTAAGCCACGGAGGGGACAAGATGAAAAGGAACAAAAGGAAAAAAACATGGGACTTTGTGGCCATGAAGGTAAATGCAGTGGCACCACAGAAACAAAAGTGTGAGGGACCTGCAGAAGAAGTATAATGATCTAAAGCGGCTGGTGAAATGGAAGCTAGCACACAGCTGCCACAGTACCCTGGCCACGGGGTGGACCAAGTCAGCAGCAGACTCTCACCACCATAGAACAGAGGCTAACCAGGCACCTGATGGCCACATGTGTACAGTCGATGGCACTGAGCACACGGGGAACAGTGAAATATCATAGAATGCCTGCTTTACCGCCTGCAGCTGCTGTGCATCTCTGAGGAATGTGATGTAACCCTTTGTTCAGTCCATCATTGCATCCAGGAACTGTCTGAGGCACCTGGATATTGCTGGCGAGAGATGCCTACAGTGACACCCATAGGGGTCTGGAACATTCCAGTAGCAAGGAAGCACAGTGCTGCACTCTTCTTCACCTCCACTGGAACAGGATGTCCCTTATGGGTGGCACTCTGTAGATCATCCTGTAGGTTATCACACAGCCTGGCAATGATGGCCTTTGGCAGGCGGTAGCATGCAATGTACTGCTTCGTCAGGTCCAGGTATGATGTCCTGGCTCTGTACACATGTGGTGCACGGCATCTGGCAGCTGTGTGCTGCACTGGTTGCTGTCTGTTCCTCTGGTTCCTCCCATTGCATCATCTGTGGTGGCTCTGCCACCTGTCCAGTAGCACTACTCCCATTATTGCCTGTGATGCTGACATCTCTCTTGCTCACTCTTGATTTAGTTTTGTGTCTTCACACTGCTGACTTCACAGTGACTCTGCTGTGAGACTCACAAGGCCTCCTTTTCCACTGTGCTTAACTTACACCTACCCCCCCAGTGTAACTTACACTGTTTACACTTGGACTATCTTGCGGTCTGGTAGCTTCTAGAATCCTGCTATGGCGTATCATGCTGCTTTTTTGAGGGTATGTCTCTTTATGCTAGTGCATATTTGGGGGTTTGTCGCAGCTGTGGCGTAAGTCAACTTTGGCTACCGGATTTGTGACATGGCACATGTCGCATCACAGAATCACGCATGTCGCATGTGTATGGCTCATCTGCAATTTGCAACATTCTGTTCATCACACTTGCATTACGCTTTGGCGTAGGCTTTCGAGAATTGGGCCCATATGATTTACAATAGTTTACTCACCTTGTAAAGGTGAAGGTATGACTTTATGACATTCCCAGTCTCACCCTAGTTTGGAGTGAGCACAGTTCAGTACTTCATGGTCAAACAGAATGCACAGTGATAGCTAGGGGCTTACGAGCTACTTACTGCTCCCCACGTACTGTAGGTCTTCAAATAAGTGTGTTTTATACTGATCTGAGTAAAGCTACTTTGGAGTTTTATTCCTCTCTCTCTGGAGTGTCCTTTCCTGCTGTATCACTAATGACTTTAGTTACAGGTACAGTATTTTGAATCTGACATACACAGCTTGGTAAGAATGAAACAGAGTCACAGGGAATGCTGGGTGCTCAGGTGAAGTCAGATTACAAAGCTCTGACATCACATGTGCATAATCTGGCCTTTTGGGTGACAACCCATTTGGTAAGGAATGAGAATTCTGTAAAGAGACTGTCATATAGTCTCCTTTACCAGGTGAGTAAACTAACATTACACATTGTTCAACAGCTGTTATACAATGGCAAGAAAGAATGCTGGGCTCTGATTGGTCAGTCTGGGACTGGACCCGTGATGTTATCCCAGTATAACATCATAGGTGTAGTCCCAGCACACAGACCATCACATATACTGTTAACCTAAATCAATCCACGCAGCCTACTTCAGTGACCCTACTCAGCACCCGTTACACTGATCACGTCTCGCCTTCATGGCAGTACTCTTAAAACCCCCCCCAAATAAAAAAACAGAAATTCCGTCTTCTCTGGCACTTGGGGAAAATAGCAGAGTTCAACATAAAAAATAAATTTTATTTTAATAACAGTTTGTCTTCCACAAACCAAGAGGCTCCAGCGAACCAAGCAGACCGTAATTAAACTATTGGTTGTGCAGTTCAAGTAGTGATTGAAGCACCGTTTACATCGGGGACAAAATGCAGACAATAAAAAAGTATAAAAGTGCTGCACTCACTATACAACAATTTCCCCCAACCCATGAGCGTCCTAGCCATAACTCTTAACAACTTCCAAACCCTTCTCCCTTGTCAGCAACGTGATTGAGTTACCACACGCACATTTAAACTGTACCATACTTCCCACTGTTGACAGCTTCAATGAAAAATGGCTCATACTGTCTAAATGGATATTTGTTTTTTTGTTTAAAAATCACCTCTGTTAGACTGGGTATTCACACTTCTTTCTCCCGGCCCCCATCAGCAGTGCAATTCACATATTGTTTGTTCACAGTTCAACAGTGCGACATGCCACACTCCCTCACTTGTTCACGGCTGTGGCAAGAAACAGCCCCACAGATTAAATTAACATTTTTTACTTAAAAACTGAAATGCAGTTAGAACAAGTGGCTGGGCACAGAGTTCAGATACACATGCACCACATAACAGTACAGAACGTTGGGGGAGTTGAGAGAACAGAATGGACAGGCATTTTGCAACAGCATCACCTACTGACCAAACCAAACAGTAGTGATTTTTTACTTAATACACCTACGCTTACAAAAAATCAAAGAAAAGTATAATTAAAAGTAATTTTTTTCACCTTTTGTTCTTTTCTGTAAAACAAGCCATTGTATAATAGCAATAAGGCACTCCAGAAATGTGTATTATGTAAGGATTAACCCACGACAGAGCATGGGTCTCTCAGGGATTATGTATGGCTGGGGGGGGTTGGACCATGAGGCTGAAGGCAGAGTGGTTCCAACCACCCAGCCATACATTAATCCCTGAGAGACCCATGCTCTGGAGTGGGTTAATTCACTTGTACCATGGGCAAGAAAAAGGGTTTGGCTCCCTGTTGATAATCTTTGCTTGCCCATATTACAACTTTTAAGAGCATGCTATGTTGTCGTTTTCTGCCATTAGTAAACTTCCGTCTTTCTACTCTGGTAAGGATTATGAGTTGATGCCAGAATAGCCCTCCCCCTGCACCGCAACCAGAGGAATTTTATTAAAAACAAATTCAGCATATTGGAAAAATTTGTTAAATTTCCCTACTTCACTCCTATTGGAAGGCACACAAACCAAACAAAAGTAAAAAAAAAAAAGAAAAGAAAAACACTGAGCCAGCTCCGAATACTTGTGGGGACATCAGTTGAGCAGAACTTGCCGCCGGGCACCAGGAGCAGCATAGGGGGCTGCAGGGAAATCAGACTCTTGCTAGGCTTCCCCCTACACTGCAACCAGAGGAATTAAAAAAAAAAACAATTTCAGCATATCGGAGAGGCATCAGCTCTAATCTGGTCTGATGACAAGATGTCCAACATTGTAGTGCTCTGGAGAAAATGTGGTTATTCAAAGTTAAAAAATAAACCTCTTGTTTCACATCCCCTGGCTTGGGTATAACCATCAACCCCATTTCCTCACTCTGTACCCTCCCATATAGCACCTGCTGTTGGCCAAGAGTCATGCACCTGGTGCCAGTTGATCGAAGCTGACCCACCCTGGAAAAGCAATCCTAGCCGGTAAGGATGGAAACCAAGATTTGTCTTGTTTTTTTTTAACATTTTATGTGTGTTGCTGTAAAAACTGCTGTATTTCTGGGGGGGGGGGGCAGAGAAAACTCACAGTAACACCATGACATAGGCAAGAAAAAGTGGTCCGCAGCACTGCATCACAGGCTACAACTACATTGTCCTTTTTTTATTTTATTGATTTTCCAATACACTTCAACATTTCAACAATGGGTACAGGTCGGTTCACACCTCAGGAACGATACAAAACTTATCTCGTAATAGTTATGATAATAAATAAGATAAATACAAAATACATAAGGGGCTTACATTTTGCACTTGAGCTAGGTTGAAGACACCCCATACCATCCAAAAATTATTTCCTTAAACCCCCAGATTATACTAAAAAATCTTGTGGTTCCCAAAGATTAATTTCTTTGTTGCATAGATTCCACACTGGCTGAAAAGCTCTAAAATATCCATTATTATACCATGTTGTTATAAATAATTGTCTCCATTCATATTTAGGAAAGGTCCAATCTGTTCCCTCCTGTTTTCAGTATTTTAGAATAAGTCTTTTAACCACCATAATATTTGCCTGGAGAAAAAGTTTCTCCTTCCCTTTTAACCCTTTTGTGTTATACGTTTCCAATATTGTAATTTTTGGATCATCCCAATGTGGAACATCTATACCAATAAAGCACAGGATCTCAAAGGCTTTATACCACCAAGTCTTAATTACTGTACAGTTCCAAAGTATGAATCATATCTGCATTCAGTTCATTGCAATGCCAACAAGAGTCATCTTGCAATAATTTCATTTTATAAAATCTGTGAGGCGTAAAACAGGCCCTATTTAAAATCTTGTATTGAATAACTTTGTCTCTTGTCAACTTATAACGTGAATTTGTGTCACATGCCAGGCCCCATTGTACATCACTATATATAGCATTAAGCTCTTTTTCACATTTTTGAATGGTTGGTTTATAAAGCTTAAGAAATGATTTTTGTAAATTGTCCACCAACCATGCAAAAAGTCCACTGAACTTTTTTGCTATCAATCTGAATAGCATTGATTCCAGTTCCTTATTGTTTGGTGCCCTCTCCCATCTTGAGTAATCTTTCTTATATAGGCTTGATATTTGATTAAATAACATACAATGTCTTGAACCTAGCAGAAATTTGTCTTTAAAGCAGCAGTGCAATGAAAAAAGTTATTCTGAAAAGCTAATTTTGGCAGAACTGTTGATTTGGGTTTTCTGGATACTTCCTGTGCTGTGTACTGTACATTTGAATTTTTGTCTGGACTCTTATCCTCCTCGGGTCCTCAGTATTATTTCTATGCAAAAATTAGGCGGCCATCTTTTTTTCTTGAGAAATAATTATTTTAGAACTTTCATAAAATTCTTAAATTATAATGAAAACTGAAAATGTTACCACCAAAATAAACTGGAGGACATCTGGCATTGATAAGAAGAAAGAAAATGGGGTAACATTTTAACCCACTTTTGTTGCACTGCTGCTTTAAACTCATCCCAAGATAAAATCTTGCTCTTCTCAAGCAGACATTTCTGTTTACTTATTCCCTTACTTTCCCATAATTTATTATGTAGTGTTTTGCCTCCTATTTTAAAATTTGGGTTCCCCCAGATGTTATTTTCAGGTAAAAGATGAACATCCCATTTTATTTTATTTGTATATTTAAGTATCGCGTTTGCCATGTAACTCACCAATAGACTTAGAATTTTTCTAATACCTAGCAGTGAAGGCAATTTGAGACAAATCCACCTGTTCTGAACATGAGGCTAAGATTATATCATTTAAAAGGGGTAAGTTTAGCCTGTCGTGTTCATCATCCATGGCCCATCTCAGGACCCTTTTCAATAAGTACGATAGGTGCAGTTTTTCCAAATCAGGGCATGCTAACCCTCCTTGGTTCACTGGAAGAGAGAGCTTTTCCCATGAAATCCTAGGCTGTTTTTTATTCCAAATAAAGCTTTTAAGATACTTGTTTATTTGTTTAAACCAAGAGCCGGGAATGGGTATCATTATGGTTTGTAATCTGTAGGATAAAAAGGGGACTTTCATCATTTTTATAATTTGAATTTTCCCCCAAAGGGATAAGGGAATCTTACTCCAACACTGCAATTTGTTCCCGACCGAATCCACAAGTTCTTTAAAGTTGGCTTTAAATAGACTTTTAACTTGACTGTGTATATAAATACCCAGGTATCTCATGCCTTGTTCTTTTATCGTGGCCTGAATATGTTGTTGAATTAAACCTGGGTCTTGGACATGAGACTAACATCTCAGTTTTCCCCTCATTTATCTTATAACCGGCCACTTTAGAAAATCTCCTTATAACCAAAAGCAATTCTTTTACACTCTTTACTGGGTCCTGGAGGATTAAAAGAATGTCGTCAGCAAAAGCATTTAATTTTACTTCTGATTTCATTTGGATGCCCTGAATGTCCCTGTTCGCTCTGATTTCACTCAGGAGAGGTTCCAGCCCTAACACAAAAAGGGAAGGTGACAAACGGCAGCCCTGACATACCCCTCTATAAAGCACAATGGTTTCAGATAAAATTCCATTTACTTTAATTTGGGCCATTGGTTTTAAATACAGAGTTTGAATAATAGAAATAAAACCAGAAGGAAAACCAAAAGCCCTTAATGTATTAAATAAATATGGCCATTCTAGCATATCAAAGGCCTTAGTTGTGTCTAAGGCCATAAGGATTGCAGAGAGTTAGATTTTTTGTAAATATTCAATTAAATTTGTATTTTTAAGAGACCTGCTTATATTGTTCTGCTAGGGATAAACTGTGTCTGATTGCTATGGATTAATTTAGGTAGTAGAGGGAGTATTCTATTGTTCACTATTTTAGCCACAATTTTATAATCTATGTTCAGTATTGTAACAGGTTTATACTTTTCTACTCTCTTGCTAGATTTTCTTGGTTTCAATAAAACTGAAATATATGCCTGTGAAAATGACTGCAGCATTTTCCAGGTCGTAACTATCTGGTTAAACAATACTTGTAAATAGGGTACTAGTTTATCTTCCAGAGCAATATAATATTTTAAAGAAAACCCATCAGTTCCAGGGGCTTTTGACTTGGCCATTTGATGCATGGTCTCTTTGATCTCAGCTCCTGAAATTTCATTCATCAGAAGCTCTGCCTCTGTAACATTCAGTCGAGGTCCTATGAAATGCTCTGAATATCTTATTTCTTCATCTAAAGGGGAACATTCTGAGCTATAAAGTTTCATATAGAACTTAACAAATTCTCTTAATATTTCAGTTTGATTAGAGATCATTTCATCATCTTCTGTAGATAATGATATGAATTCTGATTTTTGTCGTTCTAAATCTGTCACTCTGTTGGTCAAAGTTTTCCCAATTATTTTGCTATTATTCTTCCAATTTTTATTGTGCCATGCCCAACCTCTTTTAACTTAAAAGTATTCTGTAGATTCCATTAACTTTCTTAGATTTTTAAGTTCCTCTTTTTTTGTTAGGTCCCCTGATTTCACTGTTCTTTCCAACAAAAGTAGCTTTCCTTCTACCTCTTTTTGTTGTTGCCTCTTCAGTCTGTTTATCCAAGAGGTTTCCGAAATCACCACCCCTCATAATGTGGCTTTAAGGGCATCCCAGCAATCTGTTATATTGACATTTGATACATTATTTTCTGTCATGAAATACTCTACAGTCTGCATCAGTTTCCTCAGAAACCACTTATCATCCAAAAAAACATTGTTTACACACCACAATTTATTTACTCTATTTCCCATCAAAATATTATACCGGACTATGATCTGAAATAAGTCTGGTTTCTATTTTTGTTGACACCTTTGCACTACCTATTAACAGTTCTTTAGACACAAAAACATAGTCCAGTCTAGAGTGAACTTCATGCCTAGAGGAAACATATGTGTAGTCCTTTTGTCCCCCATTCATTTCCTTCCAAATGTCCACCAAATTATTCAAGTCTAAAAAATTGTTCAACAATTTTGCTTTATACTTGTCCCAACTTGAACCCTTGGAGGTCTTATCGACGTCTTCATTTAAAATACAATTTAAATCACCTCCTAATATATAAAAGCCCTCATTCCAAGTATACATTAGTTTGTTTACCTCTGCCAGAAAGTTACTATAACCCTTAAAGGGGGCATACAGGGACCCAAAAATAATAATTATGCCATTTATTTTTGTTTTAACCATAACAGTTTTCCATTGTTTATCACTTACTGAATCCAATAGCTCCCCCTTCATACCTTTTCCAAAGAGTACAGCAACCCCTGCACTTTTGTTTGATGTGCTAGCAGAAAAAAATAAACTTCCAGGATATTTTTTCCCCAATTTACCCCACTCTTTGCCATTCAAAAAACTCTTGTAACATACATTTGATTTCATCTTTTTTATTCTGTCAAAGATTCGTGATCGCTTTACTAGAGAATTTATACCATTTACATTCCAAATGCAACCTGTAAGTACCCTATCCCTTCATCTGATGTCACTTACACAGTACTTTTCCCCATCTCCCTGGGTGAACCTACTGCTGTACCCATTAAAATCATATAACCTCCTATGAAACTCCCCCCCACCACCACCACCACCAAATGCCTGAGACAAAGTCTGTCATTACCCCTTACCACCTAGTAACATGTGTTGGAAGGGAACTCATCCCCCCCCCCACCATCCACTGCCAAGTGTGCAAACCCTAAAGCCCTCTTTTGTCCTATCTTTTTTTAACACTTTTATTTTGGTTTCCACCACCTTCATTAAATGTTTACTTCTTCTTATCCATTCTCATACCCCACAAAGACAGTAGGTAAATGAATTTTCAAATTGGATAATGCCTTGGCTACAGAACTGTAAAATAAACTTTGGTTGTTTAGAAACACTTTCAGCTTAGCAGGGAAGATCACATATGCCTAATACCCTCCTTCCATAATTTTTGTTGCAGACCCCCATATCTTTTCCTTTGATCCCATAACATTTTGGAATAATCATTTTTCAAATATACTGATTGATCTCTATACAGAAAGTTCTTTTGACCATAAAAGGCCTGCATGACTCGATCTTTCCTGTCTGATGTTAAGACCTTTACTATTGTTGGTCTAGTTTTCCTACTATCTCTGGCTACTCCTAGCCAGTGAACCCTGTCCAGAATAGCAATTTCTTGATCCGCTGGTAATAGTTTAGAGAAAATGTCCACCATAATACTCCGCAAAGGAAGTTCTTTTTCCCATTCAGGTAAGATGCCAAATACCCGAATATTTTTCTTCCTTGTCTGGCTTTCCTGTTCATCCAACCTGTCTTCCAAGGATGACTGGTGTTTCTTTAAAAATCTTACTTCTTGACCTAGCAGAGTTATAATTCCTTCTAAGTCATTGTGTCTTTTCTCAAATTCAGAGATTCGATTTAAGCCCTTTTCCAAATTGCTGTCCAACTTTGAAATATTTTCTGTAAGCATTTTTATGGATTCGGGAAGATACTGTAGTTTTTCTACTGAACTTTGTATATCAGACATATTTTTAATTAACTGAAGGGCCCAAGCTGGTGGAGAATCAGGTGTTGGCCCAGTAGATTTCCTTCCTCCATTTAGCTGATTTGTTTCTACAGAGGCAGCAGCTCCTCCAGCAATTGGTTCAGTGTCAAGGTTTTGTGACTGTTCCTCTGAGGGCCCAGGTAGAACTTCCATATCTTCTTTTGGAGGAATATCATCCCCTTCTCTTGGAAACTGCATGAATTTTGGAATGGTGTTGGTATTTTTCCCCTTTCTTTTTTCCTTTTTCTCCACATCCGCTTTGGGAGCCATATTTGATACTTGTGACCCTGACGAATCACAGCAGTTTCTGAAGGGCAATCTCAGTTGTCTCAATTTCTTATTTTAACCTCAATACCTATTTCTGACTCAGGCTCATAGTTTGCTCTCTCACTCTTGTGAGGTTTTAGGATTTTTGCCTGAGGCTTGAAAGAGTTTATACAATCTTTTCTCTCGTAACTCTGCTTTGTATTGCAAGTATCCCATATGCAAAATCTCTTCTTATTTTATTTATAGGTTTATTTCTCTCTATAAGGTAAACAGGCCCTTAAATGCATATTGATGGAACCCAGCATTAGTGAAAAACACCTTGCTCTAGTTAAGCAGTTTTAACCATTTTAAATCAATGCTTAATAGTCCTTAATACAGGGAAGATAATACTCAGTAGATACAGAAATCCTAAGGAATCTTGAAACTTTAGGGCTTGAAAAAAATTTCAATTCAAACTAACGCTTTACTTCCAACTTCAAACCGTAATCTTCAAAATTTCCTCACAAAACCAGCCTTACTATTTGCACATCTCAAAGTTTAACTTGAAAGAAAGAGGGCACTTATATTTTGAATCCTTGTTTTTAATGCTGGCTTTGGCAGTTTAAAGTGGTTTCTTGAATATTCCTCTGATGCGTTGAAGCCCCCGCCGACTGGCGTTCTCCATCCATCCTTCGAGTGCTTTGAATATTTTTCAGCCACAGCACATGCAGCGAGCAGAAGAAATGTTCTTTAATTCTTAATTCACAGAACCGATTCTGGTTCCACATGGGAGCCAGACTGCTATTGCTGCAATCAGGATTCCAAAAACGTGCTTTTCAGTCACCACTCCATTACACTTAGCTTCCAGACAGCCCCAGTATTTCAGCCATGGCACATGTAGTGAGCAGAAGAAATGTTCTTTAACTTGCACATTCAAAGAACTGATTCTGGATCTACATGGGAGCCAGACCGCTACTGCCGCAATCAGGATTCCAAAAGCATGCTGCAAAGCCATTAAAATACGCGCAGCTTTTCAGTCGCCGCTCCATTACACTAAGCTTCTGAGTGTCCCCGGTATTTTACTATTGTCCAAGCACACTTTTGTGAATAAATTTAATTTAGGAAGGAAGCATTAACACGTTTTGAAGCAGAAGGACATAAACTCGAACTAACTGGGCTATAACAATGACTTTGACTGTGAACTGGAGGAGAAAGGAGAGAGGAGCTGCATCGCCATGCTGCCTAGCCTGTCATCCAATGTGTTGCGTCACTACGCCGCCAACCTGCCACGCCACTCAGCACCTCAGGCTACAACTACAGTGTCAAATAATAAACATAGTTCTGCCGGCCCGGTGGCACTGAAGGTTGATGCACTGGACACCACTCCTCGCACTACATCGGTGACCCAGGTTCTGGAACAAGCCTGGGTCATTGGGGGTCAGAAGGGGAGGACTAGGATTGAGCGTCTGACGACAACTCTCCTAGTCCTGGGGAGAAGGGGTGGATGCACACCATGCTCTACTGGTCCCTGGGGATGCCCGGAGGTACTGCAGAGGTGCGGTGCCTAGTGGGGGAGGGAGCACGGCAGACATCTGCATGTTAGTGCACTGATGTCCTTGCATGCCAGTGCTTCCATCAGGGAGATAAAGTAGGGAAAATGGCAGCACAAGTCTGTGGCAGCTTGATGGCTGCAGTTTCACCAGCCGACGATGCCTAGAGGCATGTGCCGTTAATGGTTCCTCGCCGGGCACACGGGCTACCTGGGGGGGCCCCTTTCACAGGTGTAGATGCGCCTGCCTGCTGGGCATGCGAGCTTCGGGGTCGGCGGTGGAACAGAGGAGTGGTGGCTGGATATGGAGCAGGACTGTGGCTGCAGGTAAAAAGTGTTAAATGATAAAAAACATAGTTCTAATGCCTAATGTGAGTGCAGGGTGAGCAGTGGATTTCAGAAAGTAGGTGCAGTGGGACTGGAGAATGACTCCATGCATTAATTCCAGTGTGCCCATACATTAATTGAGAATTAATGTATGGACACACTGAGGACACGTGATGCTCTTTGTCCAATCATTCGGAACCCTCTTTCTTGCCCATGTTACAATGTGTAATAATGTCACTTCTCGGGCATTGAATGCACCTGGCCTGTAGCCTCATGCTTCAACCACCTGAAGAGTGACGTTATTACACAATAACACACACCCAGTCATGCCTTACTGCAGTCTCGGACTATGGGTTCATAGTTTATAACATGGATCAAAAACAAAACTGTTGAAAACTAGATAACATTCTTTAAACAAATTGCATGTTTTGTATTAGCTTGTCCTTTTGCTGTGCAGTCCTGTAACATTTTGATAGCACTTGATTGGCCACATTTAGATATTAGATGAGAGGAAATGTGGCATTCTTTGTCATATACATTAATTAGACTAAAGGCCCCAATTCCTCTGAGGAAAATTATTGAATCATCTCAATCTGAGACTCAAACATTGCTTGAGATCAATAAATAGTTATACTCTTAAGGTCCCACTAGTTAAAACCCACTTTGGAAAGCCAACTATCCAGTATGACAGCAAAATCCTGGAATCACCTAAACAGCAAGATCAGAGCCATAGACTCCTTTACTCTTTTCCAGGAGCTTATATCCTTGTCTACAAAATGTAATTGTTTTTGGTAATAATGACTAGCTTATTTGGCACATAGAAATTAAGAATTTATTCTATGACTGTTATGGATGTATTAATTTATTACTGCTTTGTAACCAGGTTCTTTAACTGGTTGTGGGACAAAGGAGGAGCATGCACTCTGGACAACTTCTTCAAAAATTGCAGTTTATTAACATACCTTGCAAATGTTCATTGCTGCTTTAAAGCTGAGTCAACTCAGTTGCTATGCAAAATTGCAAAAAAAAAAAAAAACAACAACCGGGAGCAGGCATCTGAGAAGCAGTTGTTTTGCACTGGGCCAGGGTTTTGTGCCTGTTTTTCTGCAGTTTTGCACAGCAATTAACTCAGCTTTAAAGCAGATATGAACTTTTGCTTAGCATCTTAGTAGTCCTGTGTGCACACATCTTTTTTGTTTCACTAGTTTTGCTTTTTGGAGTGCAGCACCATTGAGACAGTTGATGCCAGGGCTTCTTTTTCTAACACACCCTAAAAGGTTGATATTGTAAATAGCATTTCTAGGGATGTGCTGTGGTAGCCACATGTTTGGCAGTGTCCCTTCCCCTTTAAATCTTGCTGGAAAATCTTCAAGCTGTCTCCTACCACCCACCCAGGTGGTATAACCCTTAGCTCCACCCCATGATGCCAGAGCTTCCTTTCTGCTGGAAGAAGCAGGTTCCCTCCTTACCGCTGCCACGTTGAGTAGGGCCTGGCACTCAAATCTTCGGATTTATTTCCAAAACTTAAACTCGTTAAGAGTTCCATCTTCAGTTTGATCTTCGATCGCGACCATGATGGAGGAAAAGTCCTCAACCAGATTTTGCTGGTGTCCATGTGGGTAGAAGATGTCTCATACTGGCCCGCACGCCATGTGCATTTACTGCCTGGGCCACGAGCACGATCCCCAGGCCTGCGATATTTGTCAGTCGTTTCAGCTGTCGGTCCTCCAGGAACGCCTTGCCTGCCTGAAGTTGGGCCGCCCAGAGAAACAGAATCTGCCAGTCAAATCCAAGGATGCCCGTTGGGTGGTCTCTGTGGCTGCGGGGTCTGCCGACCAGTTGGAGCAACTTGCGGCCTTCGAGGAGGAAGCGGCTCAGGCCGCCGTGCAGTCCTCTTCAGCTTCAGCCTTTGTTCCACTCAAATTGGGCTCTTCCTTTTCGGGCTCGTTCAAGGAGCTGTGTCAATCTCTCCTTACGGAGGGACAGGTCCCTTCGGTTTCACACAGCTCGCTCTCTTGCAAGAAAGAGTCCAGACACGACAAGGAGAAGACTCACTGTCAACATTCGAGGGATCAAGAGTGCTTTCGGTCTCAGGAATGCCCGGTCTTGATCATGGTCAAAACCACGGCCTCAGATGCTGGCTTCACGGAGCCTCCTTCAGGCCACCTGGTCGAAATACGGGCCGATGATGCGGCCAACATTTTTCTCGACCCTGTCAACCCAATGTCGTTAGATGAGGCCAACAATTCTCTCTTTCTTCAAGACTCCAGTTCTGCTGGTGACCACTGAAAGGGTGGCTCAGCCCCCTGAGCCAGACCCTCTGGTCACCTACCCAGACCAGGAGGAGCCACAGCACTCCCCAGCTGCCTCCAAGATCCCCCATTGGCACCACCAGTGGCCGAGGTCTAGGTCTTCCTTGTCCAGTGGGTCGAGCAGATCCCACCAACATTGGAGGTCCTGCTTTCAATGCCATGGAAAGGGGCACTACCACTGTTCATCGTTTTCATCCTTGGTTGAGGAGAGGCTTCAGTGTCAAGTTGCGTCGATGCCATGAAGACCTCATGTGGCAACAGTTAGTGTTGTCTGGTCCGAAGCTGACCCCGGCTCCTACACCGTCCATCACCTGGCTGTTGCCTGACAGGCCGATACTGATGCCTCCAGAGGGGGCGATCGACACTGTTCATCTGCCCATGGAGCCAGTTCCAACCCTCTCAGTTCAGTCGAAGCTGGCCTCTCCACTGATTATGGTGGAGCCACCACCCAGATAGCTGCCGATCGGAGCTCTGACTAAGGAGTCTCAGCCGGCTAAGGGGCTTCCCCATTGGCTGTTGGTCATTCTTACACCTGAAGGTCCATGGCGGGTTGAGGGTGACTCGCATGGTCAGCCGCTTTATGCGGATTCTTCCGAGTCTTAAGAGTCCTCACTGCACTCCCGTCCAGTCAACATGGAGTCAGTGGGGTATCTCTCAGCAGAGGAATGGCCCACATCCTTCATGGGCATCCTCCATCTCATCTCTTCAGATATCTTACAGAGATAAATAAGATGCAGAAGGGTAGTATCTTTCTAAAAAAAGGGGATTAAGAACAAGGGGACATGATATGAAGTTAGAGGGGGTTAGATACAGGAGAGATGTGAGGAAGTACTTCTTCACAGAAGAGTGGTGGATTCCTGGAACAGCTTTCCACCAGAGGTGGTGGGAGTGAAGATAGTGGTGGGGTTCAAGAATGTATGGGATAGGCACAAGAGAATCATAGTGGAAAGGAAGGGGTGGGGAGAGAGAGAAAAAGCTAGAGACCAACTAGGGTCTGTGGTGATAGTGTAGGTAGGGACAAATGGGCAGACTGGGTAGGTCAAGCTGTCCTTGTCTGCCATTAAATTCTATGTTTTCTATGACAGGGCATGCAGTATGGTGATTTGTAACATGAGGAAGAGAAAATGTGCCTGATTGGAGAAATTGCATCATGTGGTCATGGATTAATTCTCAATTATAAAGTGGGTGCAAAAAATCCTAAATCCTGATTGGCTCAAACATGTTTTCACCCGTGTCCTTATTGGGCCATATTCTTACAATGCGCACTACTTCTGGCAACATGAACCTCATACCACAAAAATATCAGTGTGCAATGTTAACCAGCCATCGAAAATCTACCACACTAACCACTGTCACACTACACAGACAACCAAGCTCTTCAAAGGGGCTGTCTCCGATGTTGAAAACAGAACCCTCCCCCCTTAGAGTCACAGACAAACTCTCTCTACAAAGCACACAGCCTCATTTCACAAGTAAATAAAACATTTTAAAAATAAAACTGTAACCTATGCGCTGCAGTCGAAAAACCAAGCTGTAAGAAATGGAATGCCGCCGATACTGCTTCACCAGAAAAACGCAACTCTCACAATTATCTCTTAACATGTGCAGCGATCAAAAATTTAAATGCAAAGTACCTCTCCTCCCCATTCAAAACATCAGGCAAGCAGAGCGCTACTCCACCATTATCGTCTTTTTTTCAATGACCATTAATGGCAAAATGCGAACCGCACACTATGGTGGCTCCTGAGGGACACGCTCGCTCCTAAAGAAGCTGCAACTGACGCCAAACACACAACAATGTAACAAAACAGTCACTCTTAGTTAAATCAACAGCAATTAAAAATGAAAAAAAAATGAATTCTACGAAGTATAGCTGTCTTGGTGCTCGGACAACACATGATGGGACGGGGAATGGAACACCTATACAACGAGGAGAATGCTTTTAATACAAGTGAAGCTGACAATCATTTATGAGGCTGCCAGTGTTTCTTAAAGCACAAAATACTATAAATTATAAAAAGAACGAATAGTACATAAAATTCCCTGTTGGTGTTGATGATGGAGACGTCTGGAACACTCATAAAAACAAAGAAATTATATTATAGAGGGACTATTTTTTTCACTATTTCACCTATTGAAAGCTTTTGTTTGTTACTCTTGAAACTCTGTTTCTACTTTATTTACAAAAAGTGCAGTGCCCATTATAAGTGGAATAAGACACTCGAGGTGTGGTTCATGGCTTGATAAGAGCACTCCCCAGGTGCTAAAGTCACTCGTGCAGCGCCTCGCGGCCTCTCATGCACCTGGGGCGTGCTCTTATCAAGCCATAAACCACACCTCGTCATGTCTTATTCCTTACTTAATCCATGGTTAATCCTAAATTAGTCCATGGTACAGTACTCACCATAGGAGAAGGAGCAGGACAGAGAACTGTATCAGTTAAAGCAAAAGGAAGCTGGGAAGGCAGTCAGAACAGCAAAGGCCCAAACTGAGGAAAAGATAGCCAACTCAGTTAAGAAGGGGATAAAACCTTTATAGGTACATCAGGCCAAGGAAGACCAAGGAGGGATAGTGATGCTTAATAAGGGGGAGGGGAGAGGGTGACTGTGAAAGGCAGAGATACTAAACAAATATTTTTGCTCAGTATTTATAAAGGAAGAGGGGAGGTACCTAAACAAACAGTAGAAACACTCTGGATACAGAAGTTGATACCAGCCCATTTACAGAAGAAAGGGTTCTGAAAGAACTCTTAAAAATGAAGGTGGACAAAGCAATGGGGCCTGATGGGATTCATCCCAGAATTCTAAAAGAACTAAGGGTAGAACTAGTGACACCACTGACTACCCTCTTTAACAAATCATGGGAGGATGGGGTGGTACCCGAGGACTGGAGGAGGGCAGATGTGATTCCCCTTCACAAAAGTGGGAGCAAGGCAGAAGCAGGAAACTACATACCTGTTAGTTTAACCTCAGTGGTAGGGAAAATGATGGAATCACTTCTGAAGGGAAGAATTGTCGGTATCTAGAGGCCAGAGGGCACAGGACCCAAGGCAGCATGGATTCACAGCAGGAAGGTCATGCCAGACAAATCTGATAGATGTCTTTGACTGGGTGACCAAAGTAGTAGATCAGGGAGGGCTGTGGACATGGCCTACCTAGACCTTAGCAAGGCATTTGACACAGTCCCACACAAAAGATTAATATACAAGTTAGCTAGCCTGGAGTGGGTCCCAAGATGACAGCCTGGATAAAAATTGGCTGGAGAATAGGACACAGAGAGTAATAGTAAATGGAGTCCACTCTGAAGAAAGGGGTTACTAGTGGGCACCGCAGGGTTCAGTATTAGATCGTCCTCTTCAATGTCTTATATGTTTACATTGCAGAGGGACTGGAAGGAAAGTATGTCTCTCTTGCAGATGACACAAAGATCTGCAACAGAGTTGATGCACAAGGTGGGGTGAAAAGGATGAAAAGGGACTTGCAAGGTTAGAGGAATGGTCAAATGTATGGCAGCTTAGATTCAATGCTAAGAGTGCAAGTAATGCACCTGGGAAACAAAAACCCAGGAGAAGAGTACACAATGGGGGTGAGATACTAACAACAATAAAAATGGAAAGGGACCTGGGGGTAGTCATATCAGATGACCTAAAGGTGGGCAAGCAATGTGAGAGGGCAAGGAGGCTGGGGATACTGGGATGCATAGGAGAGGCATCACCAGTAGAAAACAGGAAGTTATTATCCTCTGTACAGACAGCTGGTCAGACCCCATCTGGAGTACTGCGTGCAGTTCTGGAGACCCAGTCTTGCAAAGACATAGACAGGATGGAAGCTGTTCAGAGGAGGGCAACTAAAATGGTGCAGGGTCTGCACCAGAAGACATATGAAGAGAGACTTAAGGAGCTTAATATGTATAGCCTCGAGGAAAGGAGGGAGAGGGGGGACATGATAGAAACTTTCAAGTACCTCAAGGGAATCAACAAAGTCCAAGAGGGTAGCATCTTTCAAAAAAAGAGGTGTGCAAAAACAAGGGGGCACAATTTGAAGATAGAGGGGGCGGCTCAGAGGTAATTTAAGGAAGTATTTTTTCACAGAGAGGGTTGTGGATGCATGGAACGGCCTTCCGGAGGAGGTCGTGGAGTCAAAAACTGTGGTGGAATTCAAGCATGCATGGGACAGTCATAAGGCAATTCTAGGGGGTGAGGCTAGGAAGAAGTAGGCTGCTGGTTAACTAGGATCTGCAGCTTATCCAGTAGGCAGGGAAATGGGCAGACTGGGTGGGCCAAGCGGTCCTTATCTGCCGTCAAATTCTATGTTTCTGTGTTTCTATATCTCTTCCCCGTATTACAGTTTCCTGTACAGTCCTGAATTAATCCATGGTGTAGTACCAATGTTAGTCACCACAAGTGTTTGCAACATGAGAATGTGCATTGTGTCACCTGTTACTGTAGTGCACAATGCACAGTACATGTAGTACTGGTTCAATAATTCTGTAATACATCCACAGATCAGTAGCACTGTACTCCCAGAGAGAAAAACATTGTTTTCTTTCCCCTGTACTATAGGCACTGCTCATTCTGAAAATATATCAGAGCACCTATTCTGTGTCACTATTAGTTTATTCCCACCCACCACCTGGCGGAACTCCGGTGTCCTAGCATGTCGCACACTCCTGCATCAGACGAAAGTAGTGGAGTGTGTGGTAGTGTGTGAGAGTAGCAGACATTGTTCAGAGATGTTAATTACTTAGTGCTAAAAGGCAAAATGAAAGTTTTAATATGTGGGGTGGTGTGTCGATTAAAAACTGGCTGGACACACAGTTCTTATAGGTGCTTTAATAATGTATGTAGCCGCTGGCACTGTCCCTTTTCATATCTATTAATAACCCATCACCAGGAGAACAAAACATGTCAGCAACACTGATGTCATTAATTTATCAGTCAGAAGTATCAGTAAAAGCAAACAAGGGTAAGCTGTACTGTGTAATACTACCACATCGCAGTCATGCCCCCTTTTGAATATTTTATTTATTTATTTATTTCACAATTTGGATTTACAACCTTTGAATCAAAGACTCATTTACAAAGGCACCTCGTCGTAGGGAGGGTAGACAACAATTGATGGAGTACAACAATAGAGAACATTACAGGTGAAATACAATGATAGAACATACAAAGCAATTCCAGAGATACAGTGGTGTGCAAAGGCTTCAATTAGTGGCATACAAAGGCTTCAACTAGTTACATTTAGACATATACAATAATGTATCCCTAGAGGTTCTGGGTAGTGATACGGGGTGGGGGGGGGTTGCTGGGGGAAAAGCAGTCCGGGAAGACTTTGTCTGTAAATTGGGTCAGGAGGGGCTGTAGGTATGGCCCAGTCATGGGCAATTACAGCTCCGAGTGTCAGTGAGGTGATTTAGGAGGGCGATTTTGAAGGGGTCGATTTTGGGGATGTTTGTGATATGAGCAGGGAGGGAGTTGTACCAGGAGGGGGCTCTGGAGTGGAATGATCTTTGGGTGAGCAAGGTTCTGGCTCTTGGGACCTGGAAGGTGGCTTTGGTTGCATTTTGGGTGGTGACCGAGTGAGAGGCCAGTTTTAGGGATGTAGCAACCCCCCCGGGGGGAGAGTCCAAGTAGTGTTTTTTTGGCCAGTATACAGGTGTGGTATCATAGGCGCTCATCAAAGGTGAGTAGGTTCGAGGAGGAGTAGAGCTGGCACGTGTGCGTTCTGCTGGGGGCACCAGTCAGGAGCCTGCAAGCCTTGTTGATCGAGGTCTGGACTTTTGTGAGGGCAGTGGAGTCAGCAGCCACATAGATAGGGGGCCCATAATCGACCACAGACAGGATGGAGGAGGTGATAGCCAGCCGGAGGGCATTCTTAGGGAGGCAGTCTTTGTGGCGGTAGAGAAGTCCTATCTGGGAGTTCACAGCAGAAGACAGGGAAATAAGATGAGAGTGGAAAGAGTGAGCCGAGTCAAAGGTGATGCCCAGATATTTGTATGCGGACACCTGTTCAAGGGGGCGAAGGGAGCTGGGGAGGATGAGAAGGGGGGAAGTTCTGTAGTTACTTTGGCGGTGGGCAAAAAGCAAAAATTTCGTTTTCTTGTGGTTCAGAACCAGGCGATGGTCAAGGAACCATTTTTCAGCTTGACTGAAGGTGAGTTGCAGGGAGCTCTGAAGGGTGATGGGCTGTGACCACGAGCTGTAAAGGTTCCAAATAAAATGGAGAAGCGACCATGCTGGCAGTATTGTATCAGCCAGCACGAATTAATATAGGAAGAAAAAATGAATTCGGCAACCTGTACTTTGTTACGGTAACAGTGCACATACTGAGGACTCCTGTAATGTATGCACGTGGGAACAAGCCCCCTTTTTTGATGTATTCAGGGGCTGTGAGGATGGTCTCCAAACATTTGAATATGAGTGCTGTCAAAATAGAAACCGGGATTCCTGTATCAGTCTGCATGGATTAATGTAGCAGGGAAACAGCAGTGAGGTAACGTTGAATAGAGTCTTTATTCGTGTTTGGTAACATCTGTGGCGCAGCAGTAGCAGTGAATGTGCAACATATTTTCGGAACTCTACTAGTATTCTTGCGCTGTTCCTTCAGCGCTAACAGTGAAACAATGGTGTCAAGTCGCTGGAGTTGCTGTTTCAAACTTAGCTCATAATATGGGGAAGTGCACATGCCAACAAGGGAGCTGAACCCTTTCTCTTTCCCATGTTACAAGTGAATTAACCCACTCCAGAGCATGGGTCTACTTGGGAATTAATCCATGCCAGGGTGGTTGGAACTACTCAGCTGTCCAACACCCCCTGCCCCCCCGGCATGGATTAATTTCCAAGTAGACCCATGCTCTGTCGTGGGTTAATCCTTACATAATCACATGCCTCAGGTGTGTTGTTAGGCACGAGGCACAGCTGAGTGCCGTTAAATGCACCTGAGTAATGCAATTATTGCACCATAATTGCACACCCTGGAGTCTTATTGCACTTATAAAATAGCATTTAAATATTTGATTAAAATGAATAAAAATAAATTATTTTAAGAAGATAAAAAGGACCTATAATTGAAATATGCTTTCAGTTTAACTCTGAAGACAAAAATTAGTCCATATTCTAGTAACCGGGTAGAGCTAAAAACAGTGAAAAACATGTGGCACACCTTCCATAACAAAAGAAAACTGCTGGGGTGCTCACGACAAAAAAGCAATTGAAAACTGAAAGATGGCCAGGCACTCTCCACCTCATTTAAAAAGAAGGCAACACCAAGGTGCTATTTTAAAACATTTTTAAAAACATTTATTGATGCCACAAGACCAAACAGGATATACCTGATGTGTTGGTGTTGCCTTCTTTTTAAATGATGCGGAGAGTGCCTGGCTATCTTTCAGTTTTTAATGTGGCACACATTTTTAGAAGGGAAGAAAATTCTTCCCTTATTTGCATTTCAAATCAATACAGGTAGAGTATTTTAACAGAAATGTGTTTGAAACATATGAACCTGCCAGGTGTTTTTTTTTTGGGGGGGGTAGATTTCTCCTGGAAACATCCATATATGATTCAAATGTATGTGCTTTCATAAACATCAGGAATGTATGTATGCATTTTGGGTCTGCCTATGTAACCATGTTTTCTCCTTTTTCTCTCTCTTTGTTTATATAGTAAAATTGCCTCCTTTCCTCATCCTATTTCTTTTTCCTATGTCTTTCCCCACATTCAACATATGGAATGTTTACCATGGAATACAATGACTCAAAATTCTGCACAATTCTCCTGGCAGAATGTTCCTTTCCCAACATGCTGTACACACCTACAACAAAGGCCTCATGTGGAGCCAGAGTCTCAATTTTATCTCTGTCAGGGTAATCAGCAACGATTTCCTTGATAAGCAGGTAAAGACAGGAGGAGGATTTTTCATTGTCAGCCATGAAACACTAGTAATGAAAACTGAACAGTACTTAATGTTTTTAATTTGTTTATGTGCATAAGGAAAATGTGATGATCAGGAAAGCAACATGTAATTAATGTATATATTTATTTATTTAGTTTTATTTTTAGGGCCCAGTTGAAGTTTTTTTAAGTAAAGATAACATCTATGTTTGTGATGGAAAGTCAGTTCTGGGTGTAGGGGATTGATTTGCTCATTGTAGAATGCGTCTACTGTCCTAACAAGTTCAGTCAGGTTTAGGACCAGAATGACTGTGCATTATTACAGATTATACAATGGGCTGTGAAAATTCTGCAACCTGATTGGCTGGCTGGCATGATTTACCTATTGTAAATCCTGGCATCACCCATGGGAAAAAGTGCCAGTCAGCCACATCTAGAATCTCCCGATTTAAATCACTCCAACCCCCCCAAACATGAAAGGTGAAATTCTGCCGTATTGTCTCCCCCGTTACCCGACAGTTAACCTCGATGCTGAGCAGGCAATTTTTAACAGAATTAAACCTCATCCATTTGTATCTTGCTTTAGAAAATGCTGTCTCTGTACCTCCTCCCCTGCTCCAGAATGGGTTCACTCTCCAATCCCAGACACAGTCGGCAGTTACGACAGTACAGGAGCCCTGCACCTAATCCATTGCTCCAAATTTCAAACTTGCGGCCATTACCACTCAAAGCCCTCTAACCTCGAACCTGCACAGTATTCCTAAAGGAAGCATAAAATGACAAATGACCAAACAGCAACCACTGAAGACTGTCCCTGCTCCTAGAACAAAAATAGAGCTGGACACACTCCAGTGGCAACATAGTCACACTTAAACATTTCCCAGCCCCAAAGAAAGCATCAGGATCAGGAATGACAAAGCAGTATTGCATATGCGCAGTACCACCCCAACCCTAGTAACCAAGAACTATTTTTTTCTGGTGCAGCAATAAATAAAATAAAAAAAATAAAAATGGGGAAAACGTTTTATTTATTTATTTTTCTGTGTTAAAAAAATATATGGGGACATTGTATAATTGCAGTACACCACTCCAGGGTGTGGGTTACCCTAGGATTTACCCACTTCTGGTGTGGTTTACTCACTCGGCCTGCGGCCTCGGGACCAAACCCCACCAGGTGTGGGTAAATCCCTGTGTAACTCACACTCTGTCATGGTATATTGCTTAAATAATGAACGGTCACCTGACTTTTTTTTACCTAATTCAATTTCTTTGATTTTTAGACCTATTTTATAAACTAACCTACATAACTAGAGGACCAAAAGCAGTGAGAATTATTTCACTGAAACTAGAACAAAGCAGAGCAGCACACATTATAGCAAGTATCAAAGCTCTAATCTCTGCAGCAGTCACCACAGATGCATAGGAGATAGATGCCACCATCCAAGAATTCTGTAAGAAACTATACCTCTAGGACACCATTGCATATGCCGCAGCCATGGATAGGTTCCTAGACTAGGCCCAGCTCCCATGCCTCTTAGAAGAACAGACTGCAGAGGCAGCAAATCCGATATCCCTGGAGGAGGTCCAGGTGACCCTTAAGACATTGCCTCACAAGGCCCCGAGGTCTAATTGGTACTGTCTGATTCCTACACAGCACTCAGGGATAACTTGGCTCCCGTCTTACTCCAGGTATACAGCTTAGCAGTGCTGGAAAATAGTCTATCAGGAACATTGTTAAATGGGTTTCTCTTTCTACAGCTGAAACCTGATAGCGAACCTACAGCATGTAGTTGTTATTTGCACAGTTTCAGGCCAGGAATAATTTCTGGTCCCACACTAAGGACTCTGGTTTGCCTGCTGACATGCAAAAGTACAAAGCAGCCCACAACAAATGCACCGAGAAGTCAGGAAAGCGAAAGCGGATTTCTACAAAGAAAAACAGGTAAAAACATAGAGCAATGGGAAGACATTTTGGGACTGCCTAAAAGACCTCCTAGGCAATAATGCCAAGGCATCTCCTACTATGCTAAACTCTGAGGGGAAAAGCACCGTTGAGCCCTCAGAAATAGCGGATATCTTCAATGAGGCCTTCACAGACCTGATCTCATTCCTCCCACTGGACCAGGCACAAAGTGACAACAAAGATGAACATGCTGAACAAAGCAATTCACCTGGCCCCGAAATGGATCCCCCAAAGTTTCTACTTCAAGCATGTTTCAGTGAAGGAAACTGGCAATTATATTAAGAAGGTCCTGGGTAAAACAAGAATGGATGGAGGCATGGTAGATATGAAGCTACTGGCCTAAGCTCTGGACGTACTAATAATTCTCTTGGCCAAAATATTTAATATGTCCTTACAACTGTCCCAGTTTCCCAAAACCTGGAAAGCTGCCATTGCCACGAGTCCACAAAAGTGGAGACCGCACCAATGGAGCCAACTATAGACCGATCTCCATCCCCTCCCCACTGTCCAAGGCTCTGGAGAAAATTGCTTCTGACCAAATGGTCTCCTTCCTAAACAAATATAACCTGTTTTGCAAGTAACAACACGGCTTCCGAAAACTCCATAGCACCAGAATCGCACTGGTTGAGTACACCAAAAATCTACACTAAGCTCTTGACAAAGGAAACTTGGTTGATGCTACATATCTAGACCTGACTCAAGCGTTCAACCTTATAAATCACCAAAAGCTACTGGACAAGCTATCCGAGCTGGGCCTCTCAACAGAAACCCTCACTTACATAGAAACATAGAGTTTGACGGCAGATAAGGACCACTTGGTCCACCCAGTCTGCCCCTTACCCTATCTACTGGATAAGCTGCAGATTCTAGTTAATCAACAGCCTACTTCCTGCAACCCCCCACTATAATTGTCTTATGTCTGTCCCATGCATGTTTGAATTTCCCCACTGCTTTAGACCCCACAACCTCTCCAGAAAGGCGGTTCCATGCGTCCACCACTCTCTCCGTGAAAAAGAATTTCCTCACATTACCCCTGAGCCGTCCCCCCTCTAACTTTAAATTCTGTCCCCTTGTTCTTACACATCTCTTTTTCTGAAAGATGCTACCCTCCTGGACTTTGTTGATTCCCTTGAGGTACTTAAAGGTTTCTATCATGTCCTCCCGTCCCTCCTTTCATCAAGGGTATACATATTAAGCTCTCTGTCTCTCTTCATATGGTTTCTGATGTAGACCCTGCACCATTTTAGTTGCCCTCCTCTGGACTGCTTCCATCCTGTCTATGTCCTTGTGTAGATGAGGTCTCCAAAACTGCACGCAGTACTCCAGATGGGGTCTCACCAACTGTCTGTACAGAGGGATAACCACTTCCCTTTTTCTACTTGTGATGCCCCTCCCTATGCATTCCAGTATCCCCCTGGCTCTCCTTACTGACGTTTCAAATTGCTTACCCACCTTTACGTCATCTGATATGACTACACCCAGATCCCTTTCCATTATTGTTGTCGTTAGTTCCTCCCCTGCTATTGTGTACTCTTCTCCTGGATTTTTATTTCCCAGGTGCATTACTTTGCACTTCTTTGCATTGAATCTAAGTTGCCATATGTCTGATCATTCCTCCAACCTTGCCAAGTCCCTTCTCATCCTTTCTACCCCCTTTGTGTATCAACTCTGTTACAGATCTTTGTGTCATCTGCAAAGAGGAATACCTTTCCTTCCAGACCCTCTGCAATGTCACCTATAAAGACGTTAAAGAGGACTTGACCCAGTACTGAGCCCTGAGGTACTCCACTAGTAACCCCCCTTTCTTCAGAATGTGTTCCATTCACTATTACCTTCTGTGTCCTGTTGTGCACCCAGTTTGCTACCCAGGCTACCACCCTGGGACCCACTCCCAGGCTGGCTAACTTGATTATTAATCTCTTGTGGGGGACTGTGTCAAATGCCTTGCTAAAGTCTAGGTAGGCCATATCCACAGCCCCTCCCTGGTCTATTACTTTGGTCACCCAGTCAAAGAAATCGATTAGATTCATCTGACATGACTTTCCTGCTGTGAATCCATGCTGCTTTGGGTCCTGTACCCCGCTGGCCTCTAGGTACTGAACAATTCTTTCTTTCAGAAGTGATTCCATCATTTTCCCCACCACTGAGGTCAAACTAACAGGTCTGTAGTTTACTTGGTTTAGATGCTACCTTTCAAGGAGATCACAGAGGGTCAAGATTGAAGGGGTACTCTCAAATATCAAAAGGGTTACAGTTGTGGTCCCACAGGGGTCAATACTTGTCCATCTCCTCTTCTGCCTTTTCATCAACAGTCTTCCTGAAGCCTGGCCCCATTCCAAAATGCTGCTATGTGCTGATGATGTGTGTTTTTTTTTTTATTATTTTATTTATTTATTTCAATCTAGGATTACAATACCTTTGAGCCGAGGCTCTTTTACAAAGGTTCCACGTCAGCGTGTGCAACGTCATCATTTTTAGTTATGAACATATAATCATTGACTTACAGACATGTAATAACCAGTACAAAGACTTGAGCTATGAGCAAGACAAGGGTAGGAGATCGAGGGGAGGAGGTGCAGGGGGTAAGGGGGAGTACAAAAGGTGGTTGGGGTTGGGGGCAGGAGTGGAGATACAGGGGGGAGATGGGCAAGGGCGGAAGACAGTGCAGCCAGGGGGCCTTGTCGAGGGAATATGACAGGTGAGGTGCTAGAGGTGCAAAGACTGATTGTAAATACTGGGTGCTGGGGCATGTGCAGCTGGAACGGTGGAAATGTTAAGATGGGTAATATACAACAGTAACTCCCAAATGGCTGACCTAACCAGTGATCTCCAAAACAGGTTTCAAGGCCCTCGAAGAATGGTTTGCAAGAAACAAACTTGTTCTTAACTACAAAAAACTAAGTTGATGCTGTTTGTGGGGCAACGTAACAAGAAGAATGCACCCCCACTGGTCATCCTCAATGCACACTGTGCCACCTTGGAACAAGTTGAAACCTTCAAGTACCTGGGTATCACCCTGGGTGATACTCTCTCATTTGCCACTTATGTTGACAACATATCTAACCAGACCAACCAAAAACTAGGAGCGCTGTATATGCAAAAATCAAACCTAACCCCTGATGCAAGACGCATGGCGGTCTCTGGTACAATACTCCCCATCATAGACTATGGTCTTCCCATTTATGGTGCGGCCTGTGAGACAGTCCTTAACAAGATACACCTGATCCTCAACAAAGCTTGCAGCTTTGTTTGCAACACGGACAAACTAACACACACTTGCTTCCTGTGCTCCCAAACTGGATGGCTCCCACTCCAAAAAAAGACAGAAATATCAGACTTGCCTCTTGGCTAGAAAAGCCCAGTTGGGCCTCACCCTAGCAGCTAAAAGTGACCTTCTTCACCCAGTTAATAACTGTTTAATCAGGAATATGACTAGACAGTCCCTTGAAGTCCCCTATTGTAAAACCAGCATAGGGAAGTGCTCATTTGATACCTGAGCTGCATGATGGATGAACAATCTCCCAGAACCCATATGGGGCCTACCCAAGATTTTCCAGTTTAAGTCGTGTTTGAAAAAGGAACTCAAAAGATGGCATCATGCTGCCGTTATGCATGATAACTAAGGCGACCATTAATTGCCCGCAGTCCATCCCCCATGTTGCCACTTCTAGATTACAACTCCCAATACAGTAAAGCTTTAAATCATTGGAGCCCCATAGACCAAGCCCCATTTGGGCTAGCAATGTATCCTCATAAATGTCACAGCTGGTAGGGTTTTCACTAACTGCACTACTATATGTACCAGACTAGGCTCTATCTGGGCCACCACTGTAATTGTCTCTGACTTATGAATGTACTGTTTGACCAAAGCTCCCCATGAGCTAGATTATGTGTAATTATGTACCGTAAATGTAATGTACCTAACGTGGAACCTTTGGAAGAGCACTTGTTGCTCAAAGGTGTTTCACCGAAAATCAAATAAATAAATAAATGTAGCAATTATAGACCAATTACCCTTCTTAACATCTACACTAAAATCTATGCTGAAATCCTAATAAACAGACTTAACATCATAATGCTTGCTCTTGGTAGTGATACAGTACATCAGAGACTGGCTTCTTGAAAGGGAGCCACATTACTGACAGTGCAAGGGAAGCTGCCTATCTCCTGCATGCTGTGAAACAATCCAGAACCCCGGCTGCTCTCATAACGCTGCTGAATATTTGCACTGCCTAGATGTTTTGCTATTGTACTTGTTTTTGTGGTTACTTCCTAGCTAGGTCACCCTTATATACTACCTCCCTCATAGCCACCTGCTGCTGTATATTTTTGCACTACCTAGCTGCATATTGCACTGCCTAGCTCCTTCAGCTACAGAAACTGATAGTTGCGGTCACTCTCTATATCTGGGTCACACTTGCTTATGGCTTTCTTCATTGACACTTGCTGCTGCTGACTCCTTTGCCTAGTCTCTGCTGCTACACTGTAACATTAGTATTTACTGTTAAAGTCCCCCAGTTGTACTGCTCTCATCTGAGGTCTGCTTATAGCTACAGTACTGTACTTTGCTGGCATACATCGGTTCAAATAGTTGCATCGAACTTGCACTCTGTCTGGGTGGCCAGTGAATGTAATCCCAGCTCTACCTGTCATATAGTAAGTGAAGTCTGCTTATTGCCTGAACCAGGCTAGCATCTTATTTGGGTGGAATAATCTTCTTAATTACCATGGGTCCCTGAATAGGATTCTGGTCCTTACTGGTATACTTGTCTGCCTTCTGTTGCTGGCTGAAACCCTCCCTCCCGAACATCTGCAGTGCTCTACGTCGAAAAACCTCTCCAATTTTTCTGTGTCTAATGCATTAATAAACCAATATTTCGAGTTAACTGGAAACTGCCACTACCTTCTGTTGAGGGTCTTGCTTCGGGCTATAGCATACCTCATTAGGCTGCCAAGGTGGGGCTGCCGTTTACCATTGCCACCCAAGCTTTACTCCCTCACCCTGTTAACTGTATCCCTCCTTATGATTGCTGGTGATATTGAACCAAATTTTGGCCCCCAGCTGGCCACTCCCCTAAGACTTGTGTCACCAGCCTCCTGTGTTGTAGCATCACCAACCTGGCAGCGTGTCAAGGGTCTCAAAATACCCACATTAAGATAAAGAGCCTTACCAAAATCTTAGTGAACTCACAGTGTGGGTCAACCAGTATAAACTGAATATACTTGGCATCTCTGAAACCTGACTTAGGTCAAATATTCCTGATCATTTTTGTGCCTTACCAGTTATAATTTCATTAGGTCAGACTGTATTACATCTAAAAGGGTGCGAGAACTATGATCTATTATAGGGATCACCTCCATGTTATTTACCCCCGTCCCCTGGTTGAACTTTGTCATGCAGCCCTCATTTTGGGTAACTCTAAAAAGCTTCATGGTTTCTGTGCCTACATCCCTCCATCTGGTAGCCAACATGCCCTGCCCTTCTCTTACCTGTGAGCTCAGTGGGTCCACTCATTTAAAAGAATGAATTTCTACTAATAGGAGATTTTAACATTGATTGGCTTGGTGGTGTAAGCCCCCCAAATGGACTTACCTGTGAGGGCTGTGGCTCTGACACTCCCTGCTGAGGTTCTCCAGTGGCTTCAAGAGGGCTATGGACTCTGGAGTCCTTCACTATCTTTGCAGCCATGGCCACCAAGTTCTTCAGTTCCTCGGCCCCGTGCCAGATAGGGGCCAAGGTCTGATCATGTTTCTGAACCTGCGGGCACATGGGAGCAGCCTGTTTGGTCCCAGGAGCTACAAGGGAAGCCCGGACCGAGAGTAAATAAACAAAATGGCAGCCCATGCTTTACTGGGCATGCACAGCTGCCAGGAGTTGGAATTTAAAGGAGCTGTGGCTCCAAAAGAGTTGTGTGGCTATGGCCACAAAGTAAATAATGTCCCCAGCTCCAGGCCAGGCAGCGGAGCCGGGGACTGAGTGCATTCCAAGGTGGAGAGCCTCTGGTTTCGGGGGGAAGTGTTTTCTGCCCTAATAAGGGAATAAACAATAAATCATAAGGGCTGAGTGTTTGTACTACAGTATAAACCAAGATGGCAGCCTCATGGGACTACAAAAGCAAGGGGGCTGCTGGAAAAAGTTGTAATGCAATGGATTTTGCCTGGGAATGTTGCGGCCAATCCATGGAGGGCTGTGGGAAAAGGATAACTAGAATTGCCAGCCCACCATAATGGGGTTAAGACCCAACGGACTGTCTGGTCCAGAAATACCTGATCTGGATAGCCAGAGAAAGAGCTTGGAGCTTTTCAGCAGGAAGAAGAGGAATAAGGTTTGAAATCTGCTGAAAATGACCAGGGGGCAGAATTTCCAGCCAGAGAGAGCTGAGAGAACTGTAAGTTGTGCAACATAAATATCTAGTTTGCAAGAGAATGTAAAGCTGAGCCACCGGTGTTCCTACTTTTTGGAGTAAGTGCTGTTTTGTTCTGTTTTGTTTTTGGTTTTTTATGTGCCTCTCCTCTTCCTGATGGGCCACTCCTTCAGGCAGCCTAGGACCCCCCCCCCGGCCACCACTGCCCCTGGCCACCATCTGCTGCTCCTGTCATTGCCGGTTACCCTGGCAATCCAATGTATCCCTTCATCAGGTGGGGGGAGAAGTGCCCTTAGGCACAACTCAAGTGTATCCTGGGACCGGCGGGAGTCAGCTTGGGGCTATCCCAGGCTACTGTAGTGCCGGCGGACCGTCGGCTGTCATCTGGCTGGTCAGGGGGCATTTTCTGTTTTCCTGGCCCTGCCCACCCACTGAAGGTGTGCTACAGCATGTATCGTGAGTGGGGATGTCCAGCAGTGCGTGATCAACCACACTGCCTAGAACTCCACCCCAGAGCCACCAGGAGCCACTAGACAAGTGGCAATTACCTTAGCCCGCCCCCAGGAAGGAAGCATCCAAAGGACACTTTGAACCCCTTCCCTGTCTGCAGCCATTCCTGACATCCCGGGTTTGGGGAGTTAACCTGGGTCACCAGTGTGCCAAGTGATCACCCATCGCTCGGTGTCACAGCACTGGCCAAAGTGCTGTGTTGTACTGCATTTGTGCTGCAAGCCAGAGAGCCCAAGTGACAGTAGCTGTAGTGTGATGAGAGACTGCGTGTATGCAGTTTATTTTGCCAAGCACTGCAACCCTTGTGCAGAGACAGCTATTGTGTCCTCTCACGGAGGGGTAATTGTGGAGAATGCAAAATTTGGCAGGGGGAGAGCCTGAGCTTGCTGTGCTAGAGACTGTGCAAAAGCCCAGCTGTAAATTGTGTGACCTGGGTGTGCAGCAGAGGAGTCTAGAGGACTTCACCTGCCTTGTCCCTAAGCTGAAGAAAAGGAAGAAGATGACAAGAGGCCTGCCTGGTAAAAGCTATCTACAAAGACCTTGGGCCAGTCAGACAGTGCAGCGGTAGTTACCGCTTGCCATCCAGATGATCTGGGTTCACTCCCCGAGCCCGGAACATCTGATACTGGCTGGCGAGGTGGGCCAGGCATCCATTGGATGCCTCAGGGAGGGAGGAAGGGCACCTCCTTCAGCTACATGACTTCCCCCTGGTGACCCAGGGGAGGAGGTTGCCAAATGGGAAGGAACAAGTGGTCTTTTGGGGTGGCCTTATGTCGGCACGCACTCCACTCATCTGGCAGTTGACACGAAGCATCACATGCCCAGAGCGGGGCTGGCAGAGGAGCACTAGGTGGGGTGGGGTGGGGTGGGGCTTACCCACCCTTCTGATGGCCCTGATAGGCATCTCACCAAGGCCACCTCTCAGGACCATGCCCTTGGATGTGGGAAGGAAAAGGGAATAAAATCCCCAGCAGCTCCGGGCTGATGAAGTCACCCCACCCCCCACACCTAGGCAGGGTCTCCTCGACTCCTTCCACACCTTGCCAGCTCCATCCCATGGGCCCCAACTGTCGAGTGAAGTATGTTCTTCCTGGTTTGAGGGGGATCAGGGGGGTCCTGCTTATGGGGGATAAGCCATGGGTTACAGTCGGGGTACCCGGAAGGTTGTCAAACAAAGGCTCGTGTTGGGCTGGATCATTTGGGACATCACGTGGTGGGTGGAAGGCTTGGGCAGGTGAAAGGAGGTCCCAGCACCCGGTGAGGTGAAAATGGGGACAAAAATGGAAATTAAAAAAGGAAAAAAGAAGACTATCTACAAAGACTTCTGAGGCGAAGTTGGCAAGGTCAAGCAGGTGAAGACCAGCGTTCTTCATTTTCTCCAGTCATTCAGTTCTGCTGCCTTGTAGTGTGCCACCAGCAGGATACCGTCTTGGTACTGTACCAGAATACAGTCTGCTGGAACTCCCCAGGTGAACTGCTGAACTGTAAGTACTCCAGGCTGTGGCTTTGGGGAGTCTTTATTAGCTAGCTAGCTTGTTAGGTTACAGGGGGTAAGTCCTGGGCTGGACTGCACCAAGTGCCAAGCTGCATCCAGGCAGTAAAATGAAAGTTGGAACCATTTAAAAGTTATTTGGGCCCCAACAAAAGATTCCCTGCTTGAGTCAACAGCATCACCCTGGTGAGGTACCCACTGTTACAAAAAAAGGACAGTACTCAGGGTGCATCCTAGGTGGTAAGTGGGAAACTTGTGTGGGGTGTCATTTGTTGTGAGCTGCATTGCCTTATCCCTGTTTTCCCCTCCCCCAATAAATATTGTGACTGTTTGCATTTCTTATCTGGTATTTGCATATCATTGTGAAGAGGAGGGAAAGTATTGTTGCGGGGAAAGTGTCTGGAGGACTGCTTATGTATTTTCCTGGGGGTTGGTAACCTATTCTCTCTCCACAGGTATCCCTTGCCACTTCCCTGGGTAGAGGCACCGTGCCAAATATCTGGTCCACTACGGAACCCAGGTCGGCCCCCTCAAAGGTGTTGTGCAGTGTGAACCCCAGGGCCCCGGCGTAGCCAGGGTGAGTCAAATGGCTGTTACAGTGGCAAAACAAAAAAATCCTGAACTTACCCTTAATAAACTGCTTCACCAGCTCATCTCTGAATCCATTGGAAGGGCAAATAATTGTCAGACCTTCACCGTAATCGACTGGATACTCATCCCTAGACTGATAGAATTGCTTGCTCTGGTATCCTTCCTGATACTGTAACTGACAACTCCCCCATCTATTGTGTCTGGAGGGCAAGGCCTCTAAGGTCCCCCTAGAATTATATGCTTCTGTGACTTCTCAAAGCTTGACTCTTCACAACTTAAGGAGGAGGTTGCAAGTATGGGATCACAGTTGTGGGCCACAAATGATGTAAATCATGCCTTCTTTTTTTTTAATCTCCTGATTTTCCTGCGGCAGCTCCCTTCAGATTGACCCCCCTCCCACAGCCCCATCACCCAGCTCCCACAGGACTTACCTTCACAGTGGTCCTCTGCTACAGAACCCGTGGTTGTGCCCAGCCACTGGTGCAGTGCCAGCGATGGATCGGTCCTTCATCTTGCCGCTCGGCGGTGTTTTTCCTCCGATTTTCTCCCTGGGCCCACAGATGTGCAACGGGTGCAATGTCTGAGCTCTGCCTCCATGGAGACGGCCCTGGCATCCTGAACATGGAGTCCCTTCCCCTGTGTTGTGGTGTGCATGTGCTGCCACCCAGCCATTGCTGGATGGCAGGCAAGTAGCACACCACACTAACCCCTTCCCTGAGGAAGGAGAGCTTTTTCTGGGATGCTCAGTCCTTCCTCTCCCCCACGGCCTCTGAGCAATCCAAGTCCGTTCCTGACCCCAGGTGGCTGGCGTGGCAGGAGGTAAGGCGCCCAGTGCCTCAGCCCTGCACGCCACTGGGCCAGCTAAAATCATGCCTTCTTTGTCTTCAATGAGGTCTACTAGGTATCCAGGATGAATATGTCTCATTCAAACATTTGAAATTAGCCAGCGGTTAAAGGCCAATAGGTCTATCAAGTCTGCTTGATTATGCAGCTAGCCTCACTACTTGGTAGCTGCCCCTCCTCCTACCTCCCCTCCTTTAACCCCTCACCCTATCCCATCCCCTTTTGAAGCCACTCACCATCATTTTATTTAAAAGTGACTATTTTCAGGCACGACCACTCACCATTAATTTATTTATTTTTTGATGACTGAGTAGGTGCACTAGACACAAAAGTGACTATTTTCAGGCACGACCTGGGAGGTCAACAACACAGAGGGATACAGGTACATGGAATATAGTGTCAAGAAATATACAGTACATCACATATCAGAAGTCAAACAAGATTAAGACAATAGTGGTACTGAGGCACGTAAAGGTGTATTATGCAAATAGAAGGTAAGTTCTCATGAGTAAACAGTTGTAGTAATATCACATTTAAAGTGCAGAAAAATGCCACAGGGTATCATTACGGTGCAATATACATCCCTCTGAAACTGAAAAAACAGTTATTGGGAGGAGGTAGGGAGAAAGGTAATGCAGAGATGTAGCCTAGCGAGAGAGAGAGAGAGAGGGAAATGGATGGGAAAGGGGGAAAGGATAGAATTTGTGGGGGAAGCTGAAGGAGCAGGGTGCCAGTTCACTCCACAGAAGGTAGGAGGGAAACTTTTGTGTCTAGTGCACCTACCTGGTCATCAAAAAATAAATAAATAAATACAATTGTGCAGGCCACCAATTCCTCTGGCAGTGCGTTCCACTCGGCCACCACTCTCTCTGTAAAAAAGTGTCTTCTCATCTCCCTCCTGAACCTTTCCCCCTCCGATCTCAAAGCATGGCCTCTAGTAACCCTCCCTTCCCTTACTTTGAACAGCCCCTCCATCCCTGTTTATGCCCTTTATGTACATGAAGGTTTCTATCATATTCCCCTGTCCCTCCTCTCTTCCAGCGAGTACATGTTCAGGTCCCTCAATCTGCTCTTGTACGGTAAGTCCCCAAGACCCTGGGTCATTTTTGTTGCCCTGCGTTGCATTCCCTCCAGTAACTTTTTATCTTTTTTTCAGGTACAGGCACCAGTATTGCACGCAGTATTCCAGATGTGGCCTAACCAGCGATCTGTACAAGGGCAGAATAACCTCCCCCCTCCATGAGGATCTCCCCCTGGCAATACAACCCAGCAATTTATTGGCTTTGCAGCTGCTTTCCTACATTGATCTGAGTGTTCATTGATCCCATTATGAGGATCCCCAGATCCTTTTCTTACTATGTCATGCAAGCTGAACCCCCCCACCGATGGTAGCTCTTTTTTAGGATTTTTGCCCCAAAATGCAGCACCTTGCACTTTTTTACATTGAACCCCAACTGCCATGTGTCTGACCAGGCCTCAAGCTTCACCAGACATAGAAATAGAATTTGATGGCAGATAAGGACCGCTTGACCCACCTAGTCTGCTCATTTCCCTACCTAATGGATAAGCTGCAGATCCTAGTTAACCAGCAGCCTACTAACCTAACCTAACAGACCCTCCTGCAACCCCTTCCACCCCTCCAGATCATCCACCACTGCCCCTATTTTGGTATCATCCGAAAACAGACTGATCTTGCTCCCACTGAAATGTCTGCAATGAATATCCCAAATAACACTGGTCTCAACACTGAGCCCTGTGGCACTCCGCTAGTCACCATCCTTGGAGGTGAGATCTCCCCGTCCACCACCACTCTCTGCTTCCTACCACTTAACCAGTTTCTCACCCATCCCACCATCTTAGCACACGCCCCTGTGCCTTCTAGCTTACTTCCTAGTCCCCCATGCAGCACTGAGTTGAATGCCTTGCTGAAATCCAGATACAGAACATCCACTGCATGGCCCCTGTCTAGCTGTCTAGTTACCTAGTCGTAGTACTCCACCAGGCTGATCTGACAGGATCTGCCAGTAACAAAGCCATGCTGTCTGTTGTCCTGCATCCTACTGACCTCCAGAAGAGCCACCAGCCTCTCTTTCAGGATCGTCTCCATCAGCTTGCCCACGATGGATGTGAGGCTCACTGGCCTATAGTTCCATGGTTCATTCTTGGGGACACTCTTACTGTGGTAGGAGTACCACATGAACCATCCTCCAGTTCTGAGGTACACAACCCAATTTCAAAGAAGCACTGAACAGGTCTGCCAAGGGCCCTGCTAAGACCCCTGCCAGTTCCTTCAGTACCCTGGGGTGGATGCCATCTGACCCTGGCACCTTGTCTACCCTCAGAGCCCTTAAGCTCTCCAGCACCCTACTTTCTGTTATAGCCCCATCTGTCACCCCTCCCCCTCCGTTCCTGACCTCCCACTCCCCATGGGTATCTCCCCCCCTTTTTCTTTAGTAAATACAGAGAAGAAGTAGTCATTAAGTGCTTCACCCCCCCTTTTCTGCCCATCCCCCATCCTTTTTAATCCTCACTATCTGTTCCTTACATCCCCTTTTCTCCCTGATGTTCCTGAAAAAGCCCTTCTCTCCATCCTAAATGCCTTGCGCCAGCCTGAGCTCCTTAGACACTTTAGCTGCTCTCACTGCCCTTGTCACCTCCCTTGCTTCCTTCAGGTGCTCCCCCCTGTCGTCTTCCCTCCCTATTTTTTTGTATCTCCTAAAGGCAACCCTTTTCCTCCTCACCTTTTCCATGACACCCCCGCTCATCCAACTTGTTTTTTTTACCCTAGCCTTCTTACTCTGCACCCTGCTACAGGATTTGGTTGCTTCTCCTAACCCCTTCTTTATGAGCTTCCATCTCTGGTTTGTGTCCATCTCAAGTTGAATTCTGGCAAGGTACCCCCTTACTATTTCCCCCATCCTCTTAAAGTCGGCCCTTCTGAAGTCCAGTACCTTCGTATTGGATACTACTTCCTCCTTACCCATATCCAGCGTGAACCGTACTGACTGGTGGTCACTCCTCGTCAGTGGTTCTTCCATCCCCAGATCCCTCACATATTCCCCATTAGTCAGCACTAGGTCAAGGGTGTCCCCCCCCCCCGGTTGGTTCGCCGACCATTTGTATCAGGAAGCTGTCCTGGAATACGTCAAGCAGTATCTTTTCCCGCCTATTGTTGGTGGCTGAGGTACTCCAATCTACTCCTGGCAGGTTGAAGTCCCCCCAACCACCGCACTCTCCCTTCCACATGTCCTCCTGATCTGTTCTGCTAGTTCCCTGTCCAACTCCTCTGACTGGGAGGGCGGTCTATACACCACATCCAATCGGATAGTCTTATTCCTGGAATCCTGGATTAGCAACCATATTGGCTCCGTACTGCCCTCCTCCCCCTCTCCCTCCTCCCTTACACACTTCAGTCCTTCCCTCATGTATAGTACCCCCCCCATTTATCCTATCCCTGTGGAATATCCTGTACCCTTGTACTGCCATGTCCCAGTCGTGGTACTGGGTGGCCCATATTTCAGTGATTGCAGCCATATCCACCCGTCCCCCCACCATGAGGGCCTGCAGCTCCATCATTTTATTCCCCAGACTTCTAGCATTTAAGGAGACTACCCTCCATCCCCTTTTCTTACCCCCCCCCACCCATCCTTTCTATTTTCCCCCTTCCTACATTCACCTATTTCCTTGCCCATGACGCCCAGGCCAGTACATGGCCCAGTCACTAAATGGCTGGTTCGTCCCTTGCTGGTCCTAATTAAACAAAGGGTTGCCAGCTGGTCAACCTACAAAGCCACCATGTCTGCGACTGACTGGTTTAACTACAGAACACTCAAAAAATGAATGCAAGAGGGCATAGTAAGAGCCTACATTTCAAATCTTTGTTTGAGGTCTTGGCTAGAACTCCAACTTATTTCTGGAAAAATATCAAACAAGTCTTAGGTCAATCTTGTAACTTATGCCCAAGGACATAATTATTGACAGAGTAAACTGCAATAATCCTGTTACCATGGCTTGCACCTGTAACCAGTGCTTCTCTGACCTCTTGGCCTACACTGGGGCCTTTCTCTCCCCCGTCTCTCCCCCTAGTCTTTCCATCATTAACACCTGCCCCTGTCATCCCCCCTTCTACTTCAAACCAGTCACATGTGGTAAGGTTCACAAACACCTTACACAAATCCCATTATCAAAGCCTAAAACATTGAAGATTGCTGTGGTGGAACTTGCCCTACCTGTCACAAGAATCTTTTACCTGTCCCTTACAACTCTTATGGTTCCCAATTACTGGAAGATCTCACATGTTGTTCCCTACCTGTCACAAGAATCTTTAACCTGTCCCTTACAATTCTTATGGTTCCCAATTACTGGAAGATCTCACATGTAGTTCCAGTTTACAAGAAAGGTGTCAGTATGAACACTGGCAACTACAGTCAAATTGAGATACTACCAGTACTTAACAAAATACCTGAAAAATGAGTAGTTTTTCAACTAACTGAGTACCTCGCCAACCAAAACCTCCTGTCTCCTGCACAGCATGACTTTAGGAAAGACCACAGCCCCACTACTGCCCTCCTACCACTAACAACCACCTACATCACTTCTGCCATAAATAATGGGTGAGCTCACTGATGTGGTCTTCATTGACCTTACCAAGGCCTTTGATTTGGTTAACCACATCCGACTCAGTAGAAAGCTAAGTGCTTTGGCCATTTCCTCCACTGCCCTGTCATAATTTAAAAGCTGTCTGGGAAATAGATAACAGCAGGTTTAATTTGGCCACACCATGTCTGACCCAGCTGCTATCACAGTTGGTGACCCTCAAGGATCCATACTGGGGCCTCTCTTTTTCTCTCTGCATATAAACTAAGTCCAGTCTAGTCTGAGGCACAGCTTGCCCATCCTATATGCTGACGACCTAGTCCTTTTCACGAGCTCTTGCAACATACTGGACCTAAACTGTTAACTCTCATCTGAACTTCAGTCGGTACAACCATGACTCTGTTCAAACAGGCTCCCTATGAACACTAATGAGACCCAAGCCATGCTTTTGGGCTCAGCCCCAAGGGTAAAAATGTGCCACACTCCTCTGTCAATGACATGTATGGATGGAGCCCGTCTTACCACAGTCCCCTCCTTTAACTACCTGGGAGCCATGCTCAGCACTTCGCTGGACTTCTCAGCACATATCTCTGCTGCATGTAAGGCTGTAAACACCAGACTGAGGCTCTTCTACAAAATCTCAGACAGTCTTACTCCTAAAGCTCATATAGCCATTGCCAGTGGCATTCTGCTACCTAGATAGAGATAAGGGATGGCGATATACTTCTCAGTGTCCAAAATAGTCCTGCAAAAATGGGACGTGGCCTATAATAACATCTGTAGGTTTGCCTTGGCCACAAACAGATACACACATCATTGTGACCGTTACTCCGAACTAAGTTGATTTCCTCCACTAGCCTTGTGCAGATTTACTATGGGTGGTGTGGTGCATAATGTTGTGACTAAACGGACCATCTTGTCCTTTTCAGTGCTATACCTGACAACCAATCCTATCCACTAAGGTCTAATGTCACTGTTCCTTAACTATACCCAAAACCAAGATACAATTAGGGGAAATGTCCATCTCCTACTCTGCCTCTAAACCTTGGAATTCCATCCCGGCCAAGGTCCAGATCCATCAGTGTACCTACAGCCAACCCTTCAAAAGAGAGTATTGCACCCTTCTGAACAATGCATCTGTATGTACTTACCTGTGGGCTGCTAGGAATAGTTACAATTTATCTGTTAGGCTGATTGCCAATACCAGTGAATGTAACCTGTCTCTGTACTTGATTTTGTGTCCTACTGATGTACATTGTCCTATATCTTGCACCATGCCCTCCAAATATTGTACCTTTATGTTGTTTTCCCTTGCCTTCTTTCTCTGTACTACTGCTTGGCAAATGTCTGAACCCTGTATTCTTGTTATTCTTGAATACTGTTGTGATAACGTCCTATGTTGTTCTCTCAGGTCATGATGAAAATAGGTGAATGTTTTGTCTAGTGCACCTACCTGGTAAATAAAAATGAAATCAATTAAATAAACCCACAGAGTGGTGGGAGTGTGCAGTAATTACTAGGGCTGGGCAGACTGTTCTGCGGGAGATCCAGACCCCTGGATCGAACCCCCAATCCATGGACCCGGATAAATATGGACTTCATGGTAGAAGTCCGGGTCCGTGGAGATGACATTTCCCTGATTTTGTTTTCTGTTGCCATGGGGATACCGCTGGCACGTACAGGTGGTCGGAGCCATCCAATCAGGCAACAGAAGGTCACATGATACACTCATGGCCCAGAACAAGGAGGACCACGAAGAGAGAGGATCGGAGGACCTGTGCTGAGCAGCAGAGCCGAAGCAAAACAAAAAAGCACCCTGAAAAAAAAAGTTTCTCCAGCTGGAGGGAAGGGAAGGGAGTGGGACAAAGAAGAAGTTAGGGAGAGAGGACTGATCATGGAAGTGGGTGAAGGTGGTCTGGGTCGGGACTCAGGAGGAAGCATTGGGAGTTGGATTGGGGAGGGAGTCTTGGGACTGGGGAATAGTGGTGCAGTGTTGGTGGGATGCTGGCAGTGCTGGGCTGGTGACTGTGTGAGCAAGGGCAGGCTGGCAAAATCTGACTTGCGCCATTCCAGAGGAGAGAGGGTGAGATTAGTGTGGAGAGAGAGCAAGCGAGAGAGACTCGAGTACTGGGGGCCCAATACAGTTACAGAAAATCCCAAATGAAAGTTTTTTTTTCTTGGCCTCAGACAGTAGCTGTGTGTACAAAAAAGGCAGGCTGGCAAAATCTGACTTGCTCCTTTCTAGAGGAGAGAGAGTGAGACTAGTGTAGAGAGAGAGAGAGAGAGAGACTTGAGTACTGGGGGCCCAATACAGTTACAGAAAATCCCAAATGAAAGGTTTTTTTTCTTGGCCTCAGACAGCAGCTGTGTGTACAAAAAAGGCAGGCTGGCAAAATCTGACTTGTGCCATTCCAAAATCCAGACTACTGGGGTAGAGATTGCAGTTACAGAAAATCCCAAATGAAAAGTGTTGTTTTTTTTTGCCTCAGACAATAACTATGTGTACAAAAGGGCAGGCTGGCAAAATCTGACTTGTGCCATTCCAGATCCAGAGTACTGAAATAGAATTACAGTTACAGAAAATCTCAAATTACAGTTTTTTTCTTGGCCTCAGACAGTAGCTGTGTGTACAAAAACCAGGCTGGCAAAATCTTTGACTTGTGCCATTCCAGATCCAGAGGAGAGAGGGATAGACTACTGCGGGTACCAGAGAAGTTTTACAGTTACATAAAATCCCCAATTTTTTTTCCTGGCTTCAGTGCAGCTGTGCATACAGAGCAAGTGCAGCAGGGTGGCAAAATAAATCTTTGACTTGTGCCATCCAATCATGAGTAACGATCATCATCACCTACGTTCATTTGCAAATCACGATTTCATGTATTAAAACAAAAAAATACTGTTCAAAACAACATACAAGTTAATGCGCCTGCCCTGTGCTGCTGGCTGTGGGTGGTCCAGGGGATAATCTGACTGTGACTTGTAGCAGGCTGAGTGTTCACAGTACAACACAAGTAAAGCACAAGCACTACGCACAAGTGTCATCATCATCACTCATTCCCCATTATTCCTTATTATCATTAGATTATAGTATATCGCGTTACAAACTTACATTCAATCAATCAATCAATCAAAATCTTTATTTAACCAGGCAGTCACCGTTGAGCAAGGCTCATTCTCGAGGTGGACCTGGATGTAACAAATACAGAATAAGGTATAATACACAATAATTACAATACAATAGCATAAACCGTGTGGAGATAAACAGAGATAATAATATGTGATACAGGTTAAATGAATATGTGTCGGGTCAAGCAGAGTGCATTAATGTTGAGACAATAGGGAAACAAGAAGATACACAACATTACAATGTACTAGCAAGAAAGCAGGGGCGAGAGCAGGAGTTGATAGAAATAAGTGAACAGCCAACAAACTGTCCCGACAATCAATATTGCAGATGGCTTCTGCAACTAAGGTGCAAAAGTATGGGTCATAAGGGGAAGGTGAGCTGACTGGAGCCACAGGGTCACGTAGAAGGCTCACAAGGGGTATGGGAGGGACAGGGTGAGGGGAGCAGGAGAGGAAGGGGGAAGGGGTGGTGTTTAAGAGTAGGGTGCACATTGCAGATTGCATTATGAGGTCTTCTAGTAGTAAGAAAGATGGAGGGCAGGGCACAAACGAAGCCAACGCAGTGCCAGAGCAGGTCAGGAGAGGAAAGAGGAGGAGATAAGCAAAGAAGGGGAAAAAGATGGTGTGAGAGAGCGAGAGAGAGAGAGGGCCAGGCTGTGGCTGGACCAATTATTAGGGAAGGTTGCAGTGAGGTGGAAATGGGTCCAGAAAAAAGGGGTACATGATCAGGAGTGGCAGACACAGGGTTCAGTGACATGATTGGAGTAAAGTGTTTTGAACGTTCCTAAGCTGATGACATAGTTTAGCTTTAGAGATTTTTGCAGTTTATTCCACATTGATGGCAGCTCATGGCTGTCGGCTGATGCCAAAGCGTAGTACTGGCCTTTACGCATCTTCAAGGAGATATAGGAGGCACTTCTCAGCGTATACTTACTGACAGTGCAAAATGGTAAGCAATCAGAAATGTAGTTTGGGAGTTTATTTAGAATGACTTTATATGTCCAGATGATGGGCATTTCATTGTTGCCTGAAGTTGAGAGAGGACCACAGTGGTGGATGGAGTAGGGAAGGCCCGTTATGAATCTTAGGGCTCTGTGATAAAGAGTGTCGAGTTTAGAGAGCACTCCAGCAGGCCCTTGATTGTACAGGAAGTCGGCATAGTCTAGGAGAGAAAGAAATGTAGTCTGAACTAGCCTCTTCTTGGCTTCCCTGGGGAGGAGGTTTTTTATCCTGAAAAAAACGCCAAGCCTCAGATGAAGTTTCTTTATCAGTTCCTCAATATGAACCCGGAAGGAGAGTCTGTTGTCAAGCCATACCCCCAGATATTTGAATTTGGTCACATACTCTAGCTGCTCACCAAGTATGGTAGTGACCAGGGGGAGAGTCCCAACCGAGGCTGGGTTAGGTAGGTTGGGAAAAGGCGAGAAGAACATTGCTTTTGTTTTCTTGGCATTCAAAAGTAACTTCTGATTTATGAGCTGACATTATAGAAGATTAAATTCATCTTGGAGGACTGAGTACATAACCAACCCCCACTGTGGGACTGTGCTGCGTGCGGCTAATGCACCAGATGTGTCTGCATCTCCAATTCAAATTCTGAGGCACACTTAACAGTTGCTGAATTTGGTCACTTAACAGTAACTGTATTGTAGGAGCCAGTCAGGTAATCTTGAAAAGAAGTGGTGGTGGACTGCTGTTCTGTTGGTGTGCTGTTAGTGTATACACTGTACAGTCACGAGTCACGACAGTAAATTTGTCCCTGGCCTGTGGGTGGGAGTCATCAGAAGGACATGACGTTATTAGAGGATCTTTTGTTTCAAAATGGATTAAAGTATTGATGAAGCATATTCTATTTCTCAGGTAGGCAGTGGCACTGCAAAAGACATCAAACAGCCTGAAAAGGGAAAACAAAATCAAACCCCAAAAAAGTGATTTTTCATGTCTAAGGTTTCGTCTTCCAAGTAAATGCTTGAATCCAAAAAAGGTGAATGTCTTGGGTCATCATCAGTCCCAAGTAAAAAAAAAAAAAGTTCTGTAGTTAAAAAAACTAAAGGCGTGCTGGGTACCACCCGTATAGGCACCCAATGGTATGGAACAATTGCATACTATGCCACTGCCAGTCCTTCATCCAGTTCTTCTGAGGTTGAACCCAATGAGGTAATACAAATAATAAAGTTGAAGAGAATGATCAGGCAGCACAAGGTTTACTGGAGGGGATGTAAATTGCAGATGACGAAGAAACAGGCAGAAATGTTTTGGTTGTGGAGGGGGGGTAGTGGGAATAAACCACAAGAGGAACAGGCCCAAGAAAAATCCATGGGGGGGGGCCTTGAAAAGGTGACCGAGGTGTCGTGCCTTCCGGGGGAAAAAAACGAAACAAATATCTTTTGTTTGGTCATACTTCTCCATTAGTGCTTCCAATGAGTTGGTAGCAACATGTGTTATTTGTAAAAGGCCAATCAACAGGAGTAAAAGGAGAGGAGCATTGGGAACTTCAGCACTGGCAAGGCACCTAGACAGATATAACGTTACTGAGAAGTTCAGTTGTGAGTCTCAAAGAAAGAGTGATAGTGATAGCTCACTACACTCAGGGGTATCACCCATAGATGAAAGCAATGGCAGCCCCTGCAGCACTACTGAAACACCTCCACAATCACTTCCTCCCATTTGAAGGACTCCTCCAACTGTTACTGAAAGTGACCATGTGTTTAAAAGCCCTCCTCCTTCAAGGAGACAGCTTACCATCTCAGAAACATATGAGCGTAAAGCCAAATATGCCTCAACTCAACCTGTTGCTGTTACAATAACCCAAAAAATTTCAGAATTGATAGCTGTTGACTTGTTACCATATAACGTGGTTGAACACATAGGATTTAGGCAGCTGCTTGAGTATCTCGAACCTTGATATAGTACACAATTGTGGAAATACTTCTTGACAACAGGGATTCCAGATCTTTATGATGTTGTATATAAAAGCTGAAGATGCGTGTTGTGCAGTGCTGTTGGGAGGGTGGTGCATCTCACAACAGATATCTGGACTAGCTGTCAGCCTGAACCCTTCATGTCTGTCATGGCACATTGGGCATGTTTTGATAATTCATGTGGGACTGGGGACAGTTTGCTGTTCTAACAATGTTTCATTTTCCTTCTGAACATACCTCATACAACATCAATTAAGAGCTCCAAAAACCAATACAGCAATGGCTCACTTCACAGGGACTGTCAGTTGGCTTTATAGTTGTAGATAATGGGTCCAACATAAGGGAGGCCTTGGAGGAGGAGGGCTTTGTCCACATCTGCTGCTTTGCATATTGCTTAAATTAAATAGTTCACAGTTTTCTCAATGATGACAGGGAGATTAAGGCTCTTGTTAGTACTGGTAAAAGAATATGCACTCATTTCAGTCACTCAAGAAAAGTCTGTCACTTGTTTGAAAAAGTACAGCAGGAGCACAGTTTATCTTTGCGCAGACTGATTCAAGACATTTCTACTTGATGGAATTCAACCATTTATATGTTTCAAAGGCAGCTGGAACAAAAGAAAGCTATCAGGCCTTACACCTTAGAAAATAATATTGGTGATACAGACATCTATATTATTCCACCACAGTGGACCATGCTGGAGTTTCTGATTTTCCTGCTCCAGCCATTTGAAGAAATTACCTGGGAGGTTAGTGCAAACACAGCAACTCTGACCAGGTGGTACCCCTAATAAAAATGTTGAAATTCAGATTGAATCTGATTAGGTAAATGTTAGAGAAGCATGATAGTTCCATGATCACACAGGCTGCCAGTGATGCTGACACATACAGGTTGCTCTTCAGAATACAACAAGATCTAAAAAGTTGCAGAGGATGACAAACTATGTAAACTACATTAATCTTGGACCCTCGATACAAATCAAAGCAACTATTAAGTGATGATGATGACACTTGTTTTGAGAAAAACAAATAAGACATAATTGACAAGGTGCGTACAGTCATGGAACAGAGTACAACAGCAGCACCACATTCAGAATCTTCTTCGCAACACAGCAGCACAGCATCAGGTGGCCCATGCTCTACTGTTGCAGCATTTTCTCCCTCTTCCTTCTCAGCCACTGCAGCTGAATCTTCTTCACCACCAGCCAAGCATAGCACTGTCCTACAGTCACTTGGTTCAGTTTCATGTCTCTGGAGTCACTTAGAAGATGTTACTGTAACATCTTCTTCATCTGCCTCTTGTAACACAGCCTCAGCACAGACCATTGTTGAAATGTGCCTGGCAGAGCCCAATATCTCTTGCATGAGACGTTAAACCGAGGTCCCATCTGCCTGCATTGGTGGTAGTTCAGATGGATGTTAAAGATCTCATGGCACTTATCGAAACGAGTAGGGGAATTTCCCCGGCGTCCTGGCCAAATTTCCCCCATTCTCTAAAAATACCACCAACAACTTAATTTGGTTCAAGGTCAGTTGCCATTCATCTGTATCCCACTCCCCCGGGTCGTGCCTGAAAATAGGCAGGATTTGTCTAGTGCACTTACCCGGTCAACAAAAACTAAATAAATAAAATAAAATTAAAAATATATAAAATATCAGCTCAAATGCTGATCCTTTGAAATACTGTAAATCCAAACAAAATATGTGGCCTGCTTTAGTAAACATTGCAATGAAGTATATGAATTGCCCTCGACTAGCGTCTGTTTAGAACGATTGTTCAGTTCAGCTGATAACGTCATTTCTGACACACGATCCTGTTTGACACCAGAAAATGCTGAGCGCCTCACGTTTCTCAAAGTCAACATTCCTCACTTTAATTTCAAATATGATACCTGAATAAAACATACACTGACTGCTCCGAGCAGGCCCTATACACAAAACACTTTCAAGAATTTGTGCCTGTGGTGAAAATCTTTTGTGAATAGGGTCTGCTACATGAGGTAGCAATTAATTGCAACAAATCAGGTCAGGATGTACTAGGCCAGGCCACTCTGATCACATGAGCAGCACAGAATAGAAAAAAAAAATATCAGTGGGGTTAGAGTCCAAATACAGCAAGCAACTGCATTTCATGTCACAAACTTACTTGGTGGTACCTGGTACCACTATCTGATCTGGAAGTAGGGCACTGCTGTCTACTACTACTACTACTATTAGTTTTTGCCCTCACGAGTCACGACTACTACTTATTTATCACTTTTTGTCCTCACTCCAGTCCTACTCCTTACTACTACTGCTTGTCACTTTTTTCCCTCAGCAACTGATCCTGAGTCCTATCTGTACTGTTTTAATTTTTGTACAGTCATGGCTTAGCAGATGCCTGAAAATTCAGAAACTGAATACTCTTTGCATATTTCTCACGTCCCCAATATTTGGCTGCAACTACGTCACAGAAATAAATGCTACTAAATTGAAAATTCATATAATTTCTTTACTGTTTGTGTGTGCTTGGTATGCTAGCCTGGTTACATCTCACTTACAGTAAATGGGCTGAGATTATTATATTACTATATTTTATGTGTGATACTTAAATTAGTTGGCAGTGGCTGGCAGCAAGCAATTGTGGAACTAGGAAGGATGTCATTGTGTTGTGTTGTGTGTCATCAGGTCTTCATCAAGTGGCAGTGGCAAACTTTTTTATGACTGCTCTGCACTTAACCAGTGAGATGTGTGACTGGCTGCCTGCCTGGGAGGTGATCACTATGTCTTTCATTTTTCTTCTTTAAGAATTCAGAATCCTCAGCATGTTGATCAGATTCAGTAGAAGTAGTTGTAGTACTAGAAAACATTACCACCCCTTGGACCAGGTAGTGTACCATATATCATAGTACACTGGGGCATGCAAAGCAGTTGCATCATCCACATGGGTAGGGTGGGTGGGCTTCTTAGTGCTGCTCATTTGATCATTCACATTCATTTCTTTGGCCTGTTCATCTCTGACTGGAACATCCATCAAAATAATACCCACACAGCACCATTAATAAAAAAAGAAATCTTAGCTGCCTAGCAGTGCCTGCAATGCTTGGTAGTGCTATGATGTAAGTATTTGCATCTGTCTGTCTCTCTCTCTCTCTCTCTCTCTCTCTCTCTCTCTCCCCATCTCTCCCAGCACACTCATGTCATGGGCCCGATCAGGATATGCCAAAATTATGGGCCAGCCATGAAGGGGCTAGTAGTGACAGATTGCTTTTTTATTTAGCAGTTTTACTTTTTTATACAAATGATCCATAAAATTATTTCCTTTGGGCCTCTGTGTCAAATGTGAGCAACTCTGGCCACTTTTATGCATTTTTTCGCATTTTTTCAAATATTGGTCAATAAATCAGAACTAATCAGGATAAATCAGAACTTCACCGTGTTCTGGTTCTTATTTAATAAGGGTCAGAACTTCACTGAGTTCTCCCAGTCCTAGTAATTACCCAATAACTGCATGCCCTGTTGTGTTGCTTACATAATGAAATGAAGAAAACCCTCCTTTATTTATTTATTTATTGAAGAGAATCGAAATTACAGTTCTTTGAGTCATAGACTCCTTTGCAAAGGCTCCACATCAGAAAAAAAAAAGAAAATACTCATACATAACATACAGTACAATACGTAAATCATACACCCCCACCACCACCCTTGGTCGGCACTCGAACTTATAGTGGCTTAGGTGGTCACGTGAGCTGAATTCACTTATCAGCTCACTTTGCCATTTGCAGGTAATACAGCTTTGCCACTAGGGGTTCTCAATCATCCCTAAGATAACTGCTTATTCTTATATAATTTCAGTTTCCCCACTAGAGGTCTCCCTGATTGCTCTTACTTCCAATAGGAAAACCTTCCCTCACAAATATTTCACTGTCATTGACTAATACTTCCCATAGTCCTGATTAAAATTTGAATAGAGAATCCTATTCCAAACTACAGGCCGATTCAGCTTGTAACTTTGCTTTTCTCTAAGGCAGCTCCTTCCTGACAACAGTTCATAATGACCTCTCCATATGAGCCTCCTTTCACAGTACTCCGGCCTGCACCCTTGCCAGTTGCACAAGATGGTGACCGGGTTTCGCCCCCTAAGAGGAGTGATGGGCGGTTGACCCTTCCCCTCCCTTATTTACCTCCTGGTCATTTGGGTAGGACCCTTTTAGCCCTCGGGGGGGATATTGAACCTAACCCTGGTCCTTTCTCCCCAAATCTCACTCTCAACAACCCCTCATGCACCTCGTGGGCGGACTCTAAGGGGATCAAACTTGCTCATATGAACATAGGCAGTGTAAGACACAAATTCCATGGCCTGGAGGCATGGGTGTCTCTAAGCCAGACGCTCTAACCCCTGACAGAAACCTGGCTCAAACCAGATTCTCCCCACCTAAGTGGAACTAGTGGACTACCTACCTTAGAAAAGACAGGTAGGGGAAAGGGAGGAGGGGTTATTATCTACGTAGCACTGACCTTCAAGCTTCGGAGTTGGACTTCCACTCCTGTAGTGGTTCCCTAGCTGAAATGCTGTTCATTAAAATACTTCTTGGAAACACTAAACCCTTTACCTTAGGGGGTATCTATCTCCTTCCCCAATATGCTACCTCCTTGCTGGAATCCCTAGCAAGCCTCCTTGAGGACAATGTCTTGGGGGAGACCATACTCCTGGGGGATTTCAATCTCCATTGGCCTACCCTGCTTTCATCCCCTACCAAAAACCCTCTGCTCGGCTCTTCATATACACAGGTCATCGACATCTCCACACAACATAATCCCAAGACTGGAAACCACTCTCTAATTGACTGGATCCTCGTCTCCTGCCCGGGCCGTATTCTGTCGGCAGGGATTATGGCTGACGCCCTGAGCGATCACTCACAGATATTCTGCATCTGGTCCAACAAGCCTCCAAAAATTTCCTCTATGGTCATTGAGGCGCGGAACTACAGTAGGTTTGCTCCAGCTGACTTCTGCTCTGATTTGTGGAACATCGACTGGACTCCTATTATGTCTCTCCCCTCACTTGATGAGGCTCTGAATATTTCATTCAAGCCTTCTTGTTGGCATCAAATAAGCATGCTCCTAAAAGAAGCTCCGGTACAGGAAAATGCCATCAATGGTTGAACCCGTCCTCAAGCACCCATGCTCCTTCAGGACAGAGCATGGGGAAACTACAAATCCTCTGGCACCCAATCTGACTGGGATAAGTACAGAGAGCTGAGAAACCAGTGTAAAAGAGCCTCTAAACAGGCCAAATCTAAATACTTAAATGACCTTCAAACTAGGCACCTACGTGACCCTAAAAAATTCTGGGACCACATAAATATTCTCCTCAAAGGCTCCTCTAATAGTCAAATAGACTTCTTTCTGGTGGGGGACTCATTGACCAATGACCCATTAGTAGTTGTGGAGGCGTTCAGTGCCTATTTCTCTAACCCGAGTGTTCCTCCCCCCCCTTGACCTCTCCAGGCCTACCCGTCCCCCTGGAGATATTTGGGTGCACCCCCGGCCCCAATTCCACTTAAAGCTGGTCAATCACTCAGAGGTTCTACCTCTCCTACATAAAATTAACCCCTCTTCCTCGGTAGGACATGACCACCTTGAACCTCGCCTACTGAGGGCTGCCGCCCTGGCAATTGCCCATCCTGTCTCCCTACTCATAAATAGATCGCTCCTGGAAGGTGCTGTCCCAAAAATGTGGAAAGTAGTGACCGTTGTCCCCATCTACAAAAGTGGGTCCCGAGACGCCTTGGGGAACTATAGGCCAATCTCCCTACTTAGTCCCCTTGGAAAAATCCAGGAGAGACTAGTCTCTAACCAACTTCAAGACTACCTGGAGCAGCACCTTCTTATGGCTGATGTGCAGCATGGCTTTAGAAAGGCCATGGTACAGATACTGCACTCATCTGGCTCTCTGGGACATCCTTGCCTCTCTGGACCAAGGCTCCCTCAACAGGTGCCCTCTTCATTGACCTGTCTAAGGCCTTTGATTTGGTCAGTCATAATCTCCTTCTAGCAAAACTCCTGCACTTAGGACTGGATCACCACTCACTCACATGGTTTGAGAGCTATCTGAGTGACCGTAAACAGTGCCGCTGAAGGGTACCCAGTCTGTCCTAGATCCGTTACGGCAGGGGTTCCCCAGGGCTCAATTCTGGGTCCCCTGCTCTTCTCACTCTTCCTCAATAACATTGAGGGAAACTGCCCCACAGCAAACTCATTTTGTATGCGGACGACACCATCATATACTGCAGTGATCCCCAACCTAGTGTCATAGCTACGAAACTGCAAAAGAGTCTCTCAACACTTGAGGCCTGGTTCTCCGCAAACTCCCTTAAACTCAATGAGGAAAAAACTAAAGCCATACTGTTTGGTTCTAGATGACTGGGCCATGACAGGAGTCAGCTGCTCCAGATCCACACAAACCTTGGGAAAAAAGTAGAGGTCTTGGCCAGCTTCAAATATCTTGGGATCCATCTTGACCAAGAAATGACCTTCCGACCTCATATCGACTCCATAACCAAGACCACCCACCAAAAACTTGGCCTCCTTTACTGCCTGGGGAATTCCCTATCCTCGGTAGCCCGAAGAGCAATTGCTAATTGCAATCTCCTTCCCTCTATCTTATACGGAGCTCCTCTACTGCAGTTCCTCCGTGAGACCGAATTCAGTAAACTTTCAGTGCTCTATAACCATGTAGCTTGTTTCGCCACAAACTCATCTCCTAGGAGGCATCATTGTGAGGCACTTAAGGAACTAAACTGGCCCACACTTCGGCAAAAGCTAGCTTACCCCATTGCCTGCCATGCCTTCAAATTGCCTACACTTGGTTGCCCTCCCCACCTAAGAGGGTTACTCCCGAAGAACTTACCCAGACACCGCGCTCATCTGCAAATCATCCCCTTAACATACCCAGGATTCGCCTCCAACCAAGGCAAATGCTCCTTCAATTTGCTGCCTCCCAACTATGGAACTCCTTCCATCCAGCCTGACGGCTCATCCTCCCTCACCCAGTTCAAGTCTGGCCTCAAACTATATCTTCTAAATCTCAGTCTCTGTGGCTGCAACCGTTAGCTCCCTAGCCCAAGCCTCTTTTCTGCTGCACTGCCTTGAACCTCACTCCATTCCTGAATGTATCTCCTAATTCTTTGTTTGTCAATTTACTGTTGTCGCCTTCCCCTACAAATTGGTGATTAAACTTGACTTCATAATATATTTTGTCTCTATACTACACTTGTATATCTAATGTAACTATTGTAATTAATGCTTGAGACTGTTCTGTGTATTCCTTACTCTACCCCTGTATACTGTCACTAATGTCTATTCATGCAACTTATGTAACTTCTGTAAAGAAAAATGTAATTGTCTTTTCTGTAACAATTTCCGGGTCGCCCCTGAGAAAGGGACCTCTGGTCTCAGTGGGCTTACCCGGTTACCAAAATCTAAATAAATAAATAAATACAGCACAGGGATATATACATTGGAAGGTTACAGCATCAGGGATCTTAAAGCAGACCCCGGGTTAAAGTTATGTAAGTATGACAGGATATAGTTTCGGAGGGTCTTAAATGGGCCCAGACTCATTGGCCCAGATATTCAAAAGGGTTGCGCATGGCACAACCCACTGGTGTGCCCCGGCGCGATATTCAGAAGGGAAAAGTGCGCAAGACAAATCTCGGCGCACCGGAGTGCATCAGAATTAGCAGGCACAGGTGGGGGCGTGCCTATGCATAACCTGCACAGCCCGATATCTCAGCCCGGGATGCAGAGTCATGCATGCGCAACCCCACCTGCGCCTGCACAAAGTTAAGCCCCCAAAAAGGAACAGTGATGGCCACCCACAGGTGAGCTGCACATTGCAGGGCGCAACACGGCAGCTGCCACCTGTGGGTGGCCACCCGAGTTCCTGCCACACCTGGTGGCGCCCCCCCATGCCCCATCGTGGGCATCCGTGTAGCTAAATCCCCCCTCCTATATCCCTGGTGGTCCAGTGGACCGCTATGTGCCTGATCGCGGGCATTTGTCTCCAAGAATAAGCTCCCGTCCTATATCCCTGGTAGTCCAGTGGACCGCACTCTGCCCGATCACGGGCATCGGTATAGTAACCCCCCCAACGTCCAATATCCCTGGTGGTCCAGTGGACTGATCGCTGCCCGATCACGGGCGTCTGTAAATCATAACATACTCCTATTACCCTGGTGGTCTAGTGTACCCCCCCGAGCCCCACCGCCCGGCTCCCCCCCCAGTCAGCTGGCAGGCGGCAGCACCCACCCGATGCCGCCGCCGCCTCCGCTGACTGACAGAAGCTCGGGTAGGGCTGCATTTATACCGCGAGCTGATGTAGTCAGATTAATTAGTCCAGATATGTGAATGAATTCATTCACATACCTGAACTGTGTTGTACGGTATGGGCTGCATGCCCATTGGCTCACGCCGTGAAGTGGGGTTGGCCAGGGTGTGATATTCAAAACTGCTGCGCTATAGCGCAGCTCCATTGAATATCGCCCAGGCCACACCCCTGCGCAACAAAGTTGAGCTGCGCCCAGGCTTGCGCCACAGCCTGGCACAGTTTGAATATCTGAGCCAATGTTTATAAACAGTGAAATTAAGGAACCTGGGAAATTAATCATGAGAGACAGCAGAGCATATTTCCCCTTTCCCGTGGGCTTCCTCACTGCACTAGAGCTAAAACTTGTTTATAATATGCCTCTTTTTGAGAATCAGAAAGGGAGGTGGAATATTATTTATAGTCACAGGCTGCGGAGACAAGGAGGAAGGTCCAGGGGCCTGCTTTTAATTGGCCAAGACTGGAGGCCAGGGAGATGGTGGACAGTAGGCTGTTTAGCCACAGGGGGGCACAATATCGGAAGGACCTTTGACCAAGGGAGGTTCTACAGTAGAAGAATAGGAGGGAGGTGTTGGTAGAATGTCTAGGGGCCCTTCTATGTGGGACTATATGGATGAGGGGGTGGAGGCCTATAGGTGCTTGCTTGTGTAGTATCTTTTTGTCAAGGAGGCAAGTGTGATACTTAAGCCTGCCATTGAAGTTCAGCCAGTCAGTAAATTTGTAAAGCTCGCATGTGTGGGTTAACCTGTCACATCCAGAGACCAGGTGGCAGGCTTTATTGTGGGTGAGGTTAATCTTTCTTTTTCTTTTCTTTTTCTATCCATTCCCTTTTTAAACTAGCCTATTTTACAGAAAGTGTGGGAGAGCTGTAGAATAGTCTGCCAGCAGAGGTGGTGAGCACCAAGACCATAAATGGTTTCATGCATGGTTGGGACACAGTGAAGGGTTTGGTGCTTGCTACGGTCAGTAGCAGTAGGATGGGAGCAGGGGTGGACTGGGAGGGATAAAACCTCATATGGGCAAAAGGTCCCAGATTTAGGGAACTCCTGGCAAACAAAATGGACCTTTGGTTCTTTTTCTGCCCCTATTGTTTATATTTCTATTACAGTATGAAATGTAGTGCTACACATGTGAATGCATGTAGAAAATGGGAAGCAAATGGAATATATTAACCATTTTGCAAAACTTCAATATGAATATTAATCACAAAAAACAAGGGCACATTACTTTATTCCCAGGACTTTTAGACATCTATACTGGGGGTTAGTTGTAGTAAGCCAATAGAAAGACACTGCCCATGGCAGGTAAAGCAGGCCGAGTCTACAGTGAGCTCTCCAGCGCCGTCAGCGTGGCAGTCTGCTCCACATGTAGAGGTTAGATGTTATGGTTACCTATAGTGGTACCCTAACCTCTGTGGTGTTCACTGGCCCACAATAATCAGTTTAAACTAGAACTTGTATAGTAAGACATTTAATCTAGTAGGGAATTAAAAAAATTTAAACATTAACATTTCCAAGCAGTGTGAGTCAAAAAGAGTAACAGAAAATATCTTTCGTACTTTTTTATAACATTGCAACACATTATCTGGCATGTCCCAAGTGGATACAGGGATTTAAAAAAGCACTTGTGGGAAGGGGTGGAAGAGGAGAATACATTAGGTGGGTAGGGAAACAGCTAAAGACGTCAGATACAAAAGGGAGGACTGGGTAAAGAGATTGTTAGTTTTGATAGACCATTTAATAGATTGCACAGGGATAGACCAATTATTCATTAGTCCCAAGGATAGCAGTTGAAATAGAAGCATGTTCCAACAGGCATAGCACCTGAACACCTACTCAATTGGTATGGTCATTACAGCAAACTTTTCTGCCTCCTCAGTAAACTCAGGTGTTTCCTTTCACCAATGTCATATCATCTTGTGAAACCACAATTTCAACCCGAGGTGGTGTCGATATGGGGTTTTCTGATACTTCTATTTCCTTCAATCTATCAGTTATGGATTCTTCAGAGGATAGATCCTTCTTTAATCCCTGTGTAGCCAGATTTGAGGATTCAGGTTCATCAGAGTTTCCGATGTTTGCCCTGCTGCCTCGGCTTCTGCTACAGGCTCTGCCTTATGGTAGAGTATCTTTGAATGAATAGGCTGTTGTTCTGTTTCTCTACTTCTGCATCAAGACTTTTGAAAATTTTTATAACCAGCCTACCATTGGGAACTGTTTTCCAGCTATATTCCCACATAGGCTCAGGGTCAACATCAGACTGAACCCCCTTGGAGTCATAAGATGATGTACTGGACAATCTGGAGTGTGAATGTTGCATCTCTTGTATCCACTGGTATCTGTTCCAGTCCATAGAACATAGAAACATAGACTTTAATGGCAGATAAGGACTGCTTGGCCCACCCAGTCTGCCCATTTCCCTACCTATTGGATAAGCTGTAGATCCTAGTTAACCAACAGCCTACCTCCTCCCACCCACCCACCACTAGAATTGCCTTATGTCTGTCCCATGTATTCTTGAATTCCCCCACAGCTTTTGACCCCACTACTGCCTCTGGAAGGCCGTTCCATGTGTCCACCATTCTCTCTCTCTCTGCGAAAAAAAACTTCCTCATGTTCCCCTGAGCTGTCCCCTCTATCTTCATGTAATCCCCCCCCGGCCCCCTCATCTAGGGGCATAAATTACAATCACAGATATTCCAGAGGGCACAAAGGGGAGCTACATCAAGCACAAACCCGAGCCAGTGCACATCCAAACAAGATAGGAAAAATATGATCCTACCTTCTGGTGACTTCATTTACCAGTGCACTCTCAATCTCGTCACAGAAAATCTCTGGAGTCTCCCTGAACGCTGACACTGGACCAGAATCTCCAAGCTGCAACCTCTTGACTCTTACAGCCCCTGAGACCCTCGATCCTGAATGCAGCAGGATGGATACTGTTCTGGAATTAAAAACGTATGAAATAAATTATACACAACGAGAGGGGAATTCCCATTTCATTCTGTCCCCCTTCCAGCTTAAATAAAGGAACATCGCTACCAGTTTCTTCCCAAACTAACCTCTTTATTTAGCTCCTGCACCCCAAATGATTCCAGGGAAGCAGGGGTCACATCCTTCATTGAAATAAATAAAGCAGTTCCATGGGACGACTATCTAAACCTTTTTACAAATATACCGGCTGGACATTCAGAGCAGCAGTTATGGCTTAAAGGCAGTGCAAACAGGACGTCTCCACTTAAACCTACTTGGATCATTTACCAAAGGCACCTTTCCTCTCAGAAACCCACAGGCTCTTGGCTCGCTGGTGCTGGTAAGCCAAACTTTTTTCTTTGTTACTGGGCTACAACTCTCTGTACACTGGCACTGATCTCTGCCCTACCTCTGGCGAGGGAAAGCAAGCTGCCTTTCCTACCTGGCCCCCGGACCTTGGCTCCAAATCTCAAGAGGTACCAGGATTTTCTTCATATGACCAAGGCCCTGTAACCCACTCGTTGCTTCAACTGGGAACCTAAACCTGCTGGTGCTCCCCAACTCTCGGCACCCGTTCCCTCATTACAGCTCAGCCTTTCACTTGTACTGCTCCCCACTGGTGCAGCAGCCGTCAAATCCAGCCTTGCTCCAGTAGCTGAGCCCCCCTACTACCAGCTGCCCTGGCACAGGAGAGCCCCTGGGCCCTGCCACCACCCAGGCCACTTTGAGCAGCCCTCCTCCACAGATAGCGCAAAACTCCTACCTTCAGGCCGCCCTGCCACACTGGGTATGGGAAAGAACCACTGCCACTAGCCTTCCCCCTGTGAGGATCCTGCCACCATCCCCACAGCCCTGGCAGCCTGAGTGAACTACTTCATGGGATCTCTAAGGGCTCCTTCCTATCCTGGCCGCCTACTGCCACCCGCACCTACATTACCCCGACAATGTAGAACCTGGCTAATCATCCTCCCTACACAGCTTCCTCCCAAACTCCTCGATGCCATGTCGCTGCAAAGGCCGTACCTCACTGCCACTTTGAGTAAGGGTTCCTCCTGCTGGCCCACCCAGACCGCTGAGCTCCCTTTCTTGACCGCCTACCCTGCTGCTCTAGCCACCCCCTCCAGCCCCAGGCCTAATGCCCAGGCTGGAAAGGCACCAAACATCCTGTCTCCCAGCCTTATGTACCTCCCTCAACTTGCTTTCTGCTGCCACCTGGAGGCATCCAGCAGGTGTTGACCCCCAGAGCACTAAAAGTTTCTCTATCCTTGGGGGGGGGTAGGAGGGGGACAGGGATGCCTAAGCAGGAGCATAAGCCCCTCCTGCAAGGGGGGGCCTACACTCTTCACCCACCTAGAAAAATCATTCCCTCCTGGGGATGATGGCAAGGGTCCAGTGATGGTCTCCTCCCATCAAACTGGATATGCCTACTCCCCAGCATTCTGGAAACAGATTCACCATACCTGGCCACAGGCACCACCCTACCTGCCACTCTAAATCCAACACACCCTACCAAATTAAAACCTACCTGGGCCAGGAGATAATCTAAATGCTTAGAAAACCTTCATTGTTTCTTCATCAAAACAGATAACAATAATCATTGTTCCGTAATGATTGGACGTCAATATTAAACATTGCAAAACAGTAATGAGGTAGTTTTATAACACCTTAACTATGCCCCAGTATACCACCCTTCAATTAAAACAAGTTACTCTATGTACAATCCCCAATCCATTCACTCACACACTCACTCACTCATTCATCTGCCAGTCTCCTCCAACCTTCATTCCAACATTTTCCCATGATTATAAAAATTAAGTAAGTAAGTAGGGAGAAGAAAAAAAAAGAAAACAGAGGAAATATTAAATATTCCAAACAACAGTTAAGGGGCCAGAAATAAGACATGATGAGAGTGGTGCAGCGCAGTGGCTGTGGAGCAGCAGTCTTCCGGGAGACGTTCTGGAGGATGCGGTGTTGTCCCATCTGCAGGCACCTCTCTGGGCTGAGGGAGGAGGTTGCTCATCTCCAGGCTGAGTTGGCCAGGATTTGGGGGACCTCTTCTCCCACCCAGGGACCACCAGAGCCACTGCCATTGCTTCAGAGGATGCCAAGAAAGAGGAGTGGTTGACCCACAGTGGGCTCACGGAGGGTGAGGGTGGTGGAACAGAGGCACAACCCTCTAGTTGTACCTCTCCACAGTTTATATGCCATTCTGGCAAAGTGTGGTTCCTCTATGGAGGCACCCGCAGTGGAGATCAAGGAGGATGCTGGGAACCTTCACAAAGGAGACCCACAGAAGGGTGGCATGGGACCCCACTTGGGAAGGAAACAACTCCTGGTGGGGGACTCCATTGTTAGGAGGGTAGAACTGGGGGAGGAAGGGGAGAGGGAGGTAAGGTGCCTGCCTGGCGCCATGGCTTGGAGGGACAGGGAGTGAATCTTTAGGATCGCTGGAGCAGCTGCACTGGGGAGGGAGCTGGATGTCATTGTCCACCTAGGGACAAATGACCTGACTGAGAAAGGGATCAGAGCAGTGCAGGAAGAGTTTGTGGAGTTGGGGAGGGGCCTTAGACAAGTAGCACTCACGGTAACCTTCTCGGAGGTGCTGCCTGTCTATGGCATGGATGAGGCTAGGGTGCTCCACACCATGGGATTCAATCAGTGGTTGAAAAACTGGTGCAGAGCTCAGGGATTTGGCTTCATTGGGGACTGGGGTCCACCGAGATGATGCAGGCCTATACTGGCGTGATGGTCTGCATCTGTCTAGGAGGAAACCAGGATCTAGGTGATGGGTTTAAATACTTTATTGGCAAGCATTTAAACTAGCCAAGGGGAGGTACTGAAGGAGTAGGAAAATCCTAGCCCCCTAAAAAAAAATCAGGGTAGTAAGTGAGGTAAACACCAAGATAGATATGTCGATAGGGAGAAGGGCAGGGGTAAATGGAGAAAATGACAAAGGCAGTAAGGACAGGGATGGGGCAAAAGGGGGTAAGGCCATCAAGAAATGGAGAGTAATGAGTACCAATGCCCATAGTCTGGGCAACAAGCTCCCTGAACTTGTGGCCTTGATGGAAGAGGGATGCCTGGATATCGTAGCAGTCACAGAAACATGGTACACAGAGAACCATGACTGGGATGTTAACTTGCCAGGGTACACAACCTACAGAAAAGACAGGGAGGGTAGAAGAGGGGGAGGAGTAGCTCTCTATGTAAGGGAAGGGATAAAAGCAATGGAACAAAAAAGTAAACAGGGAGGAGAGGAGGCACTGTGGGTCACATTAGAGACTGGAAATGGCACCACAATCCGCTCAGAGGTTGTATATAGACCCCCATGTCAGGGAGAGGGAATGGAGAAGGATATGATAGAAGGCATCCTTAGGATGGAAGAGAAAGGGGAGATACTGTTGATGGGGGACCTGAATATGCCAGATGTTAACTGGAGCACCTCTGCTGCAGCCACATCCAAGAGCAGGGCCATTCTCTACAGGTGGCAAGCCTCAGACAGCTAGTTTTGGAACCCACTCATGAGAGAGAAATCTTAGACCTCGTACTTTCACATGGGGACAGTGACAGGATCATGGATCTAGAATTGGGTAGCCATCTGGGAACAAGTGACCACCAAACAGTGTGGTTCACGATAAACAGCTACAGAGTCAAGCCATACAAAAGTGAGGGTACTGGACTTCAGGAGGGCTGACTTTGGCAAGATGAAAAAGTGCCTTAGAAAAGCACTAGCAAACAGGCTAGAAGGAGGGGTGGAGCAACAATGGGGAAACATCAAAACTGCCATCACAGAGGCAACAAGCCATTGTGTGAAGCAAATAAACAAATCAAAATGAAAGAAAAAGACACTATGGTTCTCAAAAGAGGTGGCAGGGAAGGTTAGGGAGAAAAAGATAGCATTTAGGAAGTATAAGGAAACAGAGAAGGAGCAGGACAGAAAACTGTACCAGTTAAGGCAGAAGGAAGCAGGGAGGGAAGTCAGAATAGCAAAGGCCCAAACTGAGGAAGAGATAGCCAACTCGGTTAAGAAGAGGGATAAAACCTTTTTACCACTTTCAAAAGGTAAACAGGAACACACTTCCTTCTCCAACAGAAGGTAAACAGAAACTGAACTTGAAAACTCCCAAAGTTCTAACTCACTCCCTGAGCTGCAGATTCCAATGTGGCTTATGCAGCTGTGACAGTTCTATGGTGATGTCATCTCTCAAGTCTCAGCTGTGACTGAGAACAGAGTGAGACAGTGTGAAACCCATTTAACTGGAGTTTCACAAGCTGCCTTCCCTGCCTACCACTAGGTCTTACTGGTATTCTAGTAACCCCGGGTAACAAGGGGGTTACACTCACTTTTGTAACCCCTCACTCCTGCCTTTTTACTAAAACGACAGGTGGCATGCTGTTGGCGTTGGCAGCAATACCTGGTGGGGACCTGGGTTCGGGGAGGATGAGGTTACCTGGCACAAGGGACCTAGGTTTGGCTACTCTGCACAGGGGCACCCAAGTAAATCCAACTACAGGAAGCAATAACTGTAATGTCCAGAACCGGGATTGGGATTTTTCAGTGTGGCTTTATTCACAACTAGCTGAAACATGACAAAGCATTGATGGTCCCTCAAGGGGCTACGTTCACTGTATATGCAGATAGAGACTACAAGGCAGTCCATTTGAAGAATGAACACATTTCTACTATGGTCTGGCTCTGGACCCATCAGGCACTCAGCCCGGATTTGCATGCGCTTTGGATACACAGCCCGACTGGCCCGGCTCCCCTGCCGGCCACTTGACTGACGGTCCATTTGAGGAATGAACCCAAACTTTACTTGGAGAGACTCCCATCAAATAAGGAGTATATTTCCCAAACTGTGGCTCCCCACACCACTTAGAGTCTGCGACTCCTAGAGAGATTTAATTTCTTACTTTCTTCGGACTTCCATCAAACAAGGAGTATAATTTCCCATCCTGTGGCTCCCCACACTACTTAGAGTCTGCGACTTCTAGAGAGATTTTCAAGTTGCGACCCACGTCTGGGTACCCACCTCATCACTGGCCAAGTGCATGAGGCAAGTAGCAAATCACAGAAGAAATCTGTAGAGGTGGACCTGGTTACTAAAGATGGGGGGTGTTCCCACCTCCAGCTCCCACAGCCCATACCCGGCCATTTCTCTGGACAAACAGAAACTTAAACTTTGAAATGTAGATTAAACGGTGGATGACCTGAAGCACCCCTTCTACAGCATTACTTGAAATCCATTAAAACTTTAGACTTTTTTGACTGCTCTAATTGTTTGTCCTAGTAAAATAGTCCTCCCAAAATAGCAGTCCACATCCCAGCTTTCTTTATATTTCCAAACTGATGAAGCAATTGGTTTGCCCCTTCAAATGGAGCAAAACACTCACCCTTTCGTTGCAGGTGCCCCACAGGCGAAGTACCACTTCTTTCACTGTTATACAAGAACAGAAACTGTAAACAGGCAGCTTTCTTCTGTAGTGCAAAATTATGGGATTGCCCCTGGAATCCACAGAGGGACTTTTCTCTTTCACCCCCCCCCCCCCCCCCCGGAGGGAGGGGGCACTGAGACCTGGACAGCGGTCTCCACCACTTTAAACTGGACTCTAACTTTCTCCCAAGGAGGTAAATAGAAAAACACTTCCTTCTACTTGTAAACAAAACAGTAGACTTCCTTCTTGCTTTAAGACAAACAGAAGACTGACTTTGAAAATTCCCAAAGTTCTAACTCACTCCCTCTGCTGCAGATTCCAATGTGGCTTATGCAGCTGCGACAGTTCTATGGTGATGTCATCTCTCAAGTCTCAGCTGTGACTGAGAACAGAATGAGACAGTGTGAAACCCATTTAACTGGAGTTTCACAAGCTGCCTTCACTGCCTAACACTAGGTCTTACTGGGATTCTAGTAACCCCGGGTAACAAGGGGGTTACATAGGTACATCAGGGAGCACAGAAAGACAAAGGGAGGGATAGTGAGGCTGAATAGAAAGGATGGTGGGTGGGCAGAGAGGGACAGTGAAAAAGCAGGGATGCTGAATGAATACTTCTGCTCAGTATTCACAAAAGAGGAGGAGGGGGAGGTGCCTAATCCAATTAACAGAAGCACTCTGGATAGGGGGGTCGATCCCAGTCCTTTCACAGAAGAAAGGGTTCTGAAAGAACTCCTAAAACTGAAGGTGGACAAAGAAATGGGGCCTGATGGAATTCACCCCAGAATTCCAAAAGAATTAAGGGGAGAACTAGTGACACCACTGACTACACGTTTTAACAAATCATGGGAGGATAGTGTGGTACCTGAGGACTGGAAAAAGGCAGATGTGATTCCCCTTCACAAAAGTGGGAGCAAGACAGAGGCAGGAAACGACAGACCTGTCAGTTTGACCTCTGTGGTAGGGAAAGTGATGGAATCACTTCTGAAGGAAAGAATTGTTCAGTACCTAGAGGAAAGTGGGGCAGAGGACCCAAGGCAGCATGGGTTCACAGCGGGAAGGTCATGTCCGACGAATCTAATTTCTTTGACTGGGTGACCAAAGTAGTAGACCAAGGAGAGGCTGGGGACATGGCCTACCTAGACTTTAGCAAGGCATTTGACACAGTCCCATGCAAAAGATTAATACTCAGTTTAACCAGCCTGGGAGTAGGCCCCAGGGTGGTAGCCTGCGTAAAACATTGGCTGGACAACAGGACATAGAAGGTAATTGTAAATGGAGTCCACTCTGAAGAAAGAGGGGTTACTAGTGGGGTACCGCAGGGTTCAGTACTTGGTCCAGTCCTTTTTAATGTCTTTATAAGTGACATTGCAGAAGGACTAGAAGGAAAAGTATGCCTCTTTGCAGATGATACAAAGATCTGCAACAGGGTTGATACACAAGGAGGCGTGGAAAGGATGAGAGGGGACTTGGCAAGGTTGGAGGAATGGTTAGAAGTATGGCAGTTTGGATTCAATGCAAAGAAGTGCAAAATAATGCACCTGGGAAGCAAAAACCCAGGGGAAGATTACACAATGGAGGGGGGGGATAGTAGCAACAACAAAAATGGAAAGGGACCTGGGGGTAATCATATCAGATGACCTAAGGGTTAGCAAGCAATGTGAGAAGGCAGTATGGGAGGGCTGGGGATACTGGGATGTACAGGGAGAGGCATCACCAGCAGAAAACAGGAAGTTTTTATCCCTCTGTGCAGGCAGCTGGTGAGACCCCACCTGGAGTACTGCGTCCAGTTCTGGAGACCCCATCTCCGCAAGGACATAGACAGGATGGAGGCAGTCCAGAGGAGGGCAACTAAAATGGTGCAGGGTCTGCAAGAGAAGCCATATGAGGAGAGACTAATGGAGCTTAATATGTATACCCTCAAGGAAAGGCAGGAGAGGGGGGACATGATAGAAACTTTTAAGTACCTTAGTGGAATCAACAAAGTCCAAGAGGGTAGGATCTTTCAAAAAAAGAGATGTGCAAGAACAAGGGGACACAATTTGAAGATAGAGGGAGGGACGGCTCAGGAGCAATGTGAGGAAGTATTTTTTCACAGAGAGGGTGGTAGACGCATGGAACAGCCTTCCTGAGGAGGTTGCGGGGTCTAAAATTGTGGGAGAATTCAAGAATGCATGGGACAGACCTAAGGCAATTTTTGGTGGGGGGTAGGAAGAAATAGGCTGTTGGTTAACTAGGATCTGCAGCTTATTCTGTAGGTAGGGAAATGGACAGACTAGGTGGGCCAAGCAGTCCTTATCTGCCGTCAAAGTCTATGTTTCTATTATTGTTAATAGAAACATTATTTTTTAAATCCCCAAATTTTCCTCTTTTGGTTAGAAATAGGAACTGTATACAGTCACCTAATCCAGCTCCGTAGAGCAATTATCCTGGCGCAGTTCATGAGTCTGAAATCCAGGAGGCCTAGGTTGCAGGCCCCCCTCCTGGAGAGAAATAATACTCTGGGTCTGACTTGGTGGTCACATCTCCAAAGGAATCCCAGTCCAGAATGTAGTATTTGGTCCAAGTCCCAGCCAAGTCCTGGACCAGAGGGAAATGTTTGAACAAAGTCAAGCCAAACCAAGTCCCTGTGCGACACATTGACTGCGCCTGCTGTATTAACTGTTTAGATGGGGCACCTCCTCCACCAGGGCGATTCTTCAAGCGCTCCAACTGTTCTTTGACGATCCACTCCTCTCTCATCTCCTCGATGATGTCCCATATCCATTCAAGTATGTAAGGATAGTTCATATGGGGATAATCCACATGCAGCCTCCTGCAGACCCATCTCTCTGCCTGGGTCTTTTCTGGCAGTCTCTGACACTGGTCCTCCTGGCTTGCCCAACTGGCAACCGTATCCCCTGTTGATATTTAATGTTCAACGAGTCACTAGGATGTAACATGTCCATCCGGGTCCGGAGGATCTTTGCCCAGACCGGGAGCTGTGGAGTACAGTCTGCCAAAGTAATCGCGGGGCGATGGTAAGGCCTGGGGATTGCCCTACTCACCTGGTAGTCCTGGAACTGAAAGGTGCTACCAGTTTGCTTCTCCTCATCCAACTCCTCCAGCTCTTTTTGACTACCAATACTCTCCACGGCTACTGATTGTGCAGGGGTGGACTCAGAGCCACACCCGCAGGGCTTGATTCTGAACTTAGCTCCCGAGGTAGGCTCTGACTTGGTAAACAGGGTCTGTGGGCTACCGCTAGACAGGGGCTGAGGCAGAGACCCCCCAGGCCCTAGGGGATCTCCTGCTGGTTGTCTAAGACCCCTACCCCTCCCTCTGTCACTGGGATAGCCAGCGGTGGGGAGCAGTGCAGACGGCTGTGCTCCTGTTACCTTCTTTCTTTGCTTTTACCCCTGCACTTTCCTCTTCTATGGCCTCCATGATAACATCTAAGGAAGCATTCCTGATCTCATCCACCTGGGCACGAGTGCTTTCCCCCAGGGAGAGTCTCTCAAAGACCCCCGTATCCCCACTGGCTTGTGACCATGATACAAAGGAGCTTGCAATGGAACTGGGAGGGAACATCCCCAAATTTGGAACTGGCAGCATGCCTGTACAATGTCAACACACAGGCACCCTGACAGCTCCTTCCCCCTGATACCCACACCTCACACACTGATCATTTATTTGTCCTTTCCCCCCAGCTTTCCAGAGCCAGGAGAGCAGTGAGGCAGGAAATGTGGCCAGTGGTTCCTCCTGGGGGGTGTTGCTTCTGCTCCACCTGCATCCTTGCCAGACACTATCCACCGCCAATCCATGGGGCCATCTGCTTAAGTTTCTCCTTAAACCTCCCAGTACCCACAGTAAAACTTGCTTACTTTGTTGGTTCTGATTTTTTTTTTTCTTTTTACTTTACTTGCACTAGCGGGAATGTGCAACTTTTCTCTTGCTATTTGACTCTCTGACACCTCTTTCCTTCCTTCTCTCAGCTGTGCTCCCTCTGATTTTTTTTCTCAAAATGGCATTTCTGTGTGCAGCTGCTGTAGCTTCTCTTTGGCCATCATCCAATCGGAGTCTGCCTGAGGATCATGTGACCCGCTGGTCACACGTTCACACCACACCAGGCATGCTGAGGCCCACATCCTGTTCAGGCCTACCCCACAGCTAGTTTCTTCTGTGCCACAGGGCCCAACCAGGCTGGGAAACCTGACAACACACCGGACCTCAAGGCTTGGGGTCAGGTGGCATTTCAGGGTTTGGGGAAGATCCTGTATGAGCCCCTATGTGTAACCCATCCAGGTCCCCTCATCTAGGGGCATAAATTACAATCGCAGATATTCCAGAGGGCACAAAGGGGAGCTACATCAAGTGCAACACCCGAGCCAGTGCACATCCAAACAAGACAGGAGAAATATGATCCTACCTTCTGGCGACTTCATTTTCCAGTGCACTCGCGATTTCATCTCTGAAAATCAATGGAGTCTTCCTGAACGCTGACACTGGACCAGGATCTCCAAGCTGCAACCTCTTGACTCTTACAGCCCCTGAGCCCCTAGATCCTGAATGCAGCAGGATGGATACTGTTCTGGAATTAAAAACGTATTAAATAAATTAGACACAACGAGAGGGGAATTCCCATTTCATTCTGTACCCTTCCAGCTTGAATAAAGGAACATCGCTACCAGTTTCTTCCCAAACGAGCCTCTTTATTTAGCTTCTGCACCCCAAATGATTCCAGGGATACAGGGGTCACATCTTTCATTGAACTAAATAAAGCAGTTCCATGGGGCTATCTGAACCACAGAAACATAGACTTTGACAGCAGATAAGGACCACTTGGCCCACCCAGTCTGTCCATTTCCCTACCTATTGGATAAGTTGCAGATCCTTGTTAACCAACAGCCTACGTCTTCCTACCTCCCACCAGAAATTGCCTTATGTCTGTCCCATGCATTCTTGAATTCCCCCACTGTTTTTGACCCCACAACCTCCTCAAGCAGGCCGTTCCATGCATCCACCACCCTATTTCCATTAAGTATGATTATCTGTTTCTATTTATATGTATTATTTATATATAATGATATTGTGTTAGATGTTGGTAACTTATGTGGTATGTGGTCCCCTTCTGTTTTCCTTTCCTCCCCCTCTCCCATCTCCTTTCTTTTCCCTGTCTTTTTTCCTTTTTTCTGAATTTATAATGGTTTGTAAACATTTATTGATTATTTCATGCACTGTTTAGCACTTTGGTCTATAAAGTCTTGAGAAATGTGACATTGCCACTTTAACTATGATGTAGTTTGCCTCAACCAATCAGATGACAGTTTGAGGATGCGACTTTTTTGAAATCATCATATTAATCATTGCTACATTTGTGTGTGATAGCCTTTGAGAAAGGATGGTAGTGCCCGTCCGAAACGCGTCAGGCGTTTTTTATTTTATTATGTTACAAATTAAAGTTTTTTTCTACTAGAGATTGGTGCCCTTGCTATTTGAGGTTGGTGGGTGCTGGATTTATTTTGGTTGTGCTGTCCTCCACCCTCTCTGTGAAAAAATACTTCCTCATATTGCCCCTAAGCCGTCCCCCCTCTATCTTTAAATTGTGTCCCCTTATTCTTGCACATCCTCTTTTTCTGAAAGATGCTACCCTCTTGGGCTTTGTTGATTCCCTTGAGGTATTTGAAAGTTTCTATCATGTCCCCCCTCTCCCTCCTTTCCTCAAGGGTATACATATAAAGCTCCTTTAGTCTCTCTTTCTATGGCTTCTGGTGCAGACCCTGCACCATCTTAGTTGGCTTTCTCTGGACTGCCGCCATCCTGTCTATGTCCTTGTGGAGATGGGGTCTCCAGAACTGCATGCAGTACTCCAGATGGAGACTCACCAACTGTCTGTACAGAGGGATAACAACTTCTTGTTTTCTACTGGTGATGACTCTCACTATGCATCCCAATATCCCCCTTGCCCTCCTAACTGCCTTCTCACATTGCTTGCCTACCTTCAGGTCATCTGATATGACTACCCCCAGGTCCCTTTCCATTTTTGTTGTTGTTAGTACCCCCCCAATTGTGTACTCTTCCCCTGGGCTTTTGTTTCCCAGGTGCATTACTTTGCACTTCTTTGCATTGAATCTAAGCTGCCATACTTCTGACCATTCCTCCAACCTTGCCAAGTCCCTATACCTTGTTTCATAGGGACAATTGGTGTCTGGCTGGGTCTCCGGGAAAAAGCGTGATACAAATTGTCATGTTTGGTGCGACATCATGAACTCCTCTGTGGCAACATTTGCAAACAGCATCAGTGTAGCTGTGTAGTTCTCTCTTTACTTTATTCCCAGGTATGTCTTTTAGATATCCACACAGGGGGTTCTATTCTGCTCTTTTGAAGGTGACATCTGTGGAATAGTCTTGTGAAAGTGACATTTTAGCACCTTTCAATCTCAGTTCAGTTGTTTTGGTCAGTCTGGCTACAGTTTCTTTAACAGAATATCTGAGAAATAGGAAGTACTTGTTTGGGGCCTTGCCGGGGTGCTACAGTAGGTAGTGATGACCTTGCTCAGAGTGTAGTGGTGAAGAGGTTTGCTGACTAAAGAGCTTAGGTAAAGTCTGACAGAAATGTTATCATATTGGAGCCTTCAGCACCCCAAGGGATGTCCATTACTCTTATGTTACCCCTTCACCTATTTTCCAGCCCCTTCACTAGGTTATATAGGATAGAAAGCTATTTGTTCTGTGCTTTCACTACCTCTCTTAATCTATGACTGTCCTGTCGTTCAGTGATACTTGCCTGTCCGGTACATCCAGTTGTCTCACCCAGCTCATGGATGTCTTTGTTCACTCACTAGATGGATGTTTTTAGCCCTGCCATATTAGAAATCAGCATTTCTAGCATGCTGATAATGTACTTCTGCTGACCGCTCTCAGTGCTTAAACCATTCACAGCTATTAGTAGGGCTGACGCTAGTTTTACAGGCCATACATGACAAACTTTTCACTCGACAAATCTGAACAAGAAAAATTGTTTAACACACTCCTACATAAAAGTTTGTTTACTCTGGGAAAGATGCTGCATCTCCAAGCTGATTTAAAGTATTAGCCCAATATTTCAAAGACTGACCCTTTTGTCTATGAAAATTAGATTTAGTATTTGCCGTATTGTCCTTGCAAGAACAGATCCAGAAGCAAATGATTTGATACCTTTTAATGGACCAACATAGATGTAACAACAAGAACAAAGTGCTCTAGCTTTCGGACCAACCAGTCCTTCTTCAGAAGACTAATGGCCGTTGTTTAGAAAAAACAATACTTTCAACAGCTAGATCATGCAGAAAAAACAGAAAAAATCCCCATTGATTTAAAATACTCATTTAAAAAATACAGATGATGATGTCAGAGAAGTTTAACAGTACCATATTACCTTCAGAAATTACATTTTTTTCACTTGTTCAGATTCCTTAGACACTTCTGGTACATCAAGTTGTTAAATTCTCAGTGTATATTGACATCAGTACATGTCAGTCTACATGGTCTTAATTCCTTGGTGGTCCTCGACTAGAGTTTTTTGTTTGACACTAATACTGTCAATTTATATTTAAATTATCATTTATAAAGTCCTGTCACTATACTAGAGGTTTTTGAAGTTATGGGGCATGATATCTAGCTGGAAAGTACAGCTGGGTGATAGGTCCTGCTAAGTTTTACACATCATACAGTGTGCATTGATGTTTTTAAGACAACTTTACTGGTAATTTCTTGTCCATAATGCATGCATTGAAACTTCTTGGAGTCCTAAAACAATCTTAGCATGGCTTTAATCTGGGTGGGGGTTGCTTTTCAGTAATCACATCCTTATACACACTGTGACACTCATAGCTTGATTTAAGAGTCATCTGCTCCAGCAGTGTTATCTTATGTCAATTAAATTTATATGCAGTAGGATTCTTTGTATGTGTTTTGCACCAAACACCTTTGACCCTGGGACCCTCCTGGCTGAAGATAATATGGTACTGTTAAACTTCTCTGACATCATCATCTATATTTTTTAAATGAGTATTTTAAACCAGTGGGGATTTTTTTCAGTTTTTTCTGCATGATCTAGCTGTTAAAAGTATTGTTTTTTCTAAACAATGGCCATTAGGCTTCTGAAGAAGGACTGCTTAGTCTGAAAGCTAGAGCACTTTGTTCTTGTTGTCACATCTATGTTGGTCCATTAAAAGGTATCAAATCATTTGCTTCTGGGCCTTTTGTCTATGCAAACATCTGGTTATTTATAGCGCACTTGCTGTGATGCTTTTTTATTAGTATAGGTCTCCTGTTGTCACTGTCCTGTGTAAAAGTTTCTCCAAGCTGATTTAAACACCAGTATTTCAAAGATTATCCTCTTTGTCCATGCAGACATCAAATTATTTATAGTTTTCTTGCTGTGACATTTCCTTATCAACAGAACTGTCACACTCATGTGTAAAAGTTTATTTATTGCTGAAGTACTTGAATTTATGATTCTAATTAGCAACGAGTTCTCTGTTTAAAGACCTTTCCATTAAACTGTTTTACCACAGTACCTGGCAAGGCCTATGTGGCTTTGGAAGCTTGTTTATTAAATTTCTGCTAGTCAAATAAAATGAACTACAGCCTATTTTTTTCTTTTCCTTTTGTATCAATGCATGCAGGAAAGAATTTACACTGCCTTTGGATTATCAGAAGGAGTTGGCCTTTATGTACTGTGCTATCCAAGCTTCTGTCACTGCACGTACTTTCTGTGTTCTTAAGATATCACATATTTTGGTGAACAGCCATTTTATTTAACTTGGTTCCTTTCCATTTTTAGACATCACATCTTTGTACAGATGACCTTTTTCCTAACTTGACTGTTTTGTGCATTGTAAATGTTTTTGATCAAACATTTAAGTGTACTGTAGGATGAGCTACGTGGCGCAGCACCTGATTTGTAATTTTTAGGCCTGGAACCCCTATTGAAGCTGCTGCCATACTGCTGTTAATAAAGGCTATTAATGAGGCTTACACAGAAATGAGGTTTAAAGACAAATGTTCTCGCACAAAACAGAAGAGAGATTAGAAGTTTACCATGTTCCAAGTCTGTTTAATAACTTACCTGTGAATAAGCACAGATACTACACCCGCAGATCTTGCATTATTAGTACTAGATTATTCAACAAGATCAGCTTAATGAAATTGTTTCCAATAATGTCAGTCATCATTAATTAAGCAATAATACACCACCAGGTGTGGTATGTCATGAGATACTGTCACACCTAGAGTGTGTTTTGAGGCACAGGGTGAAACCTAGTGACTTCAGCCTCAGTGGAAATGCCGATATCCCATCATGATATGCCACAACCTCGAATGCATTATTGAGATTATAAAACACTGTCACAGTGTTTAGATTTGACTGATCTCGGTATGCAGTTCTGACCTTTGACAATTTACTGAAATATTGTTATGTGTCAATGACTGCTTCTGCCAATTAGCTTTCAGGATTTCTCCTGTCCAATTTCAAATTAACATGTGATATTGTCATAACTCAGATGTGTTGTGAGTCATGAGGACGCTGCACCCAAAAAGTGATAATATCTGATGATATGACACACCCTAGAGTGTATTATTGCTATTATATAACACAAAAGGGGCCTTGAAACAGTCATAATTTTCAATTTAATGTTATTTATTTGAGAAACAATAGTTGAACTTTAACTTTAAATTAACAGGTTAAAAATACTGGAGTTAATTAAATAGTTACATTTGCCTTAAGAATGCCTGCTACGTTGTGACTCTTAGCCATCTAAGGTAAAGAAAATGAAAGTGTAGTGATTTATTGTTTATGTTATGAGGTGTAAGGAGGTGGATAGGGAGCTGGGGGAGCAAATCAGTAAGGTCAGTGGCAAAGGAAGTACAGTTGTAGTGGGAGACTTTGACCTACCTGGGGTTGACTGAAGGACAGTAACTACAGCACACGCCAGGGAATAGGTACTGTCGGAGGCTATCCAAGACAGCTTCCTAGTGCAGGGAGTGACGGAGCCTACCAGGGAGAGGAACATACTGGACATTGTGCTAACAAATGTCAACCAAGTTCAGGATGTGATAGTACAGGATCCTCAAGCAGGAAGCGACCACCACTCAGTGTGGTTCACCCTCAACACAGGGAAGGAGTTGGCTAAGACCAGGACAAGAGTGTTAAACTTCAGTAAGGCAGAATTGCCAGAGTGGGCAGCATCCTAGAGGGGTATTTAGCTAGAATTAGCCCAGGGATGGATGCTGAACAGAAGTGGGCAACAATTAGGAAGGGACTGAATGAGGCCACGAACACATGTGCCAAGTCTCAGAGTAAGCAGTCCAGGTAAAAAAAAGCATTTGTCAATGCCGAATGTTGTTGCGCTGGCATTGGCAGCGGCGAAGGTGGAGACGCATAGTGCTGTGATTTTGTTAATGTGTCCCAAAAGATGATTTTGCACAGTGAGTACGCCATTGTGTGGCAGAGCTTCAGAAACGTGTTTTTGGCAGGCTTTGGAAAATGGCAGCTGGACTGTTCATAATGAGATGTGTACAAATGCCAGTGGTGAAAATGTGGCATGAAAATATTGCAGATTGACGAAGTTACAAGGGTGCATGGAAACTGCACAATGCACGCTTGCAACACAGTCATTGTATTGACTTTCGGCACCAAATGTTCAACATAGGCATTTTAGGACCACTGCTGATGAAAAGTGTCACCGTCATTTCCTCAAACTGTCCCGAAAAGTGATTTAGCACAGTGACCTTGCAATTCTGCACCAGACAAGCAAAAACACATTTCAGCCAGCTGTACTGTTCATAAGGAGGTATGGAAAAATGCCAATGATGAGCTGCTGGAGTGAAAGTATTACAAATTCACAAAGTCACGAGCATGCGTGCAAACTGCGCAACGCGTGCTCGTAAAGCACTCATTTTATTGACTTTCATCCCCAAATTTTCAACATAGGCATTTTAGGACATCCGCTAATGAACAGTGTCACTGCCATTTTCATAATGTGTCTTGAACATGGACTTTCCACAGCGACCGTGCTATTGTGCGCCAGAACTGCGAAAACAGATTTTGGTCAGGATGTGAAAAATGACAGCTGTACTATTCATTAGGAGGTGTAGAACAACGGCACTGTTGAAAATCTGGAGTGAAAATATTATACATTTGTGAACTTACGAGCGTGCATGCAAACTGCACAACGCACGCTCATAACACAGTTATTTTATGGAGGGTTGTCACCAAATTTTCAACACAGGCATTTTAGGATCTCTGCTCATGAACAGTGTCACTGTCATTTTTGTAATGTGTCCCGAACAGTGATTTCGCAACAGTGACCGTGCTATTCTGCACCGGAAGTGCGAAAACACTTTTTGGCCAGGATGTGAAAAATGACAGCCGAACGGTTCACAAGAAGGTGTGGTAAAATGCCAATGTTGAGAATCTGGCATGAAAATATTGCGAATTCGCTAACTTATGAGCGTGCGTAGCAACTGCGCATTGCACGCTCGTAAAACAGTAATTTTTTTGATTTTTCCCACCAAATTTGTAACATAGGCTTTTTGAAAGTCCCCCTCTTGAACAGTGGCACTGAAGTTTGAAGTTTATTGTTCTAAGAATTAATACCTTTGAGCCAAGGCTCTTTTACAAAGGTTCCATGTCATTAAGTACAAAAACATAATAGACAGTGTTACAAACAATCAGTAAGCCGTTTAACAAGGCCACAACTTAAACAGTAACATTTATGTACAGAAAAGAAAAAGGAACTCAGAGGCAGTGTCAAGGGCAAGGAATAAGGACTGGAGAGCTTGAGAGGGAAGAGAGGGAGAAATAAGAAGTTTAGGAGCAGACAGAACCAGGTTAGTGGTACTCGGGTTGTTTTTGTCAAAGAGGAGACCATGGTGGTTGAGTGAAACAAATGTAAGTGCACTCAGTGTGATGAGACTTTAGTCAAAGCAGTCACAGGAGCTGGAGGCTGTGAGGTGAGCGTAAAGTATGGATTTGAAAGCTCCCAATGTCGTGGAGGATAGGGAGGGCAGGTTAAGGGCATTGTACCAGGTAGGGGCACGGTATGTAAAGGTCTTGTCCCTGAGCAGTCCGGCATCTAGGGACAAGGAAAGGTTGGTGGTCAGATCTTCTGGTGGTATGAGTGCCATTGTTCAGGCAGAGCAGGTCCCGGATACATGGAGGAGTGAGTCCCAAGATTGATTTTTTTGCCATCACGCAGGTGAGATACACGAGGTGATTGGAAAGATGCAACCAACCGGTTTCCATGTAGAGGTCACAAGTGTGGGTCTGTCTCTGTGCTCCAGTGAGGAGTTGACAGGTTTTGTTTAGTGCTGTTGAGATGCGCTTTAGTGCAGTGGTAGTAGCTGAGCCATAGACAATTAGACCATAGTCTATGATTGAGATGATGGAGCTTTGAACAGCAATCCTCAAGGCAGCTTGGTTGAAAAATTGACGGTTCCGGTACAAAATTCCAATGCGTTGGTGCACTGTTTTTTGCAGTGTTATCGATATGGGCCGCAAAAGTAAGACATTCGTCAAAAGTGATACCAAGGTATTTGAAGGTGTTCACTTGTTCTAGTGTATTTCCAAGAGAAGTTTTTATGACGAGTGGAGTATGCCTATTTCTGTTTTGATGACTGGCGAAAAGCATGACTTTTGTTTTTTTTTGATTTAGGACCAGTTTGTGCTCAAGGAACCACTTTTCAACACATGAGAAAGCAAGCTGCAAGCTCTGTCGTAGTGGATTTGGATCCTTATGGGAGGAGAGAATTACAGCGCCATCAGCATAGAGTATTAATTTTTCAGGGCAGGATTTGGGAAGCAAGTTTAGAAATAGACTGAAGAGGAGAGGACCTAAAATTGAGCCCTGGGGGACACCAGAGAAGACCGGTTTGGAGTCAGAGAGAACCTCAGAGATTTTTGCTGTTTCAGAACGTTGTGCCAGGTAACTTTTTACCCAGGCTCCAGGTCCCTCGGCTAGCCCAATGTTGAGCAGAAGACAGATTAGAAGGCTATGGTGAACAGTGTCAAAGGCATTTGTGAGGTCTATGAAAACAGCTCCTGTTAAATAACCCTTATCCAAGGCTTTGTGAGTTTCACTAGAGAAATCAAGTAGGGCCGTCGACGTACTGTGTCCTTTCCTAAATCTGTGTTGCTGAATGCAGAGTAGATCGTACTTTTGCAGGTAGTCTGATAGTTGATCCGTCACAATCTGCTCAAGAGCTTTGAAGAGGGGTGGAAGTATAGATATGGGCCGATAGTTCCCTGGTGTGGATTTGTCGCCCTTTGCGCGCTGGTGTGACTATAGCGCCTTCCATGTGTTGGGGAATTGACTTTGGCAAGGGAGAGGTTGAGAATTTTGGTGAGGGTGGATCACTTCTTCCAAGGTGAGAGACAGAAGTTTTAGATCAATGGTGTCACTGCTATTTCTAGATTTAGAGCAGGCCTTTTTTATTGTATCTGTAGGCTTCATATGTTTTAGCTATTTTAAAGTGAAATAGCGGTTTGTCTGGCGAGGTGGTTTGGGATACAAGTTTTGGAACTGACAAGTCCTGGAAGAAGTCTGGTGAGAGGACACCACTGAGGTCAGTGAAGGTTTTATTTAGGGCATCGGCCATAGTCTTAGGGTCATGGGTAGTGCAGCCATCAATGTTCATTGCCGTGGGAGAGGATTTAGACTGTTTGCCTGTAATATTACGTATATTGTCCCAGAAGGATCTCCCATCACCCCAGGTGGTTTCTAGAGCATTCTTGAAATAAGAGCTCTTCATTTGCCTGATTTGTGAAGTGCATAGGTTGTGCGCCTGTTTATAGTTAAGTGAGTCTGTTATGGAGCCTGTGGCCACTGTCATTTTGTTACTTGGCCCCAAAAGGTGATTCCGCACAGTGACTGCGAAATCACCTTTCGGGACCGAATAATGCCATGACAGTACAAGAATTCATGAGGAGGGTGCCAAAAACCCCATGTTGAAAATCTGGGGCCAAAATTCCCAAAAATGCCTGAGATATGCAACAAAGTTGAAAAATACTATTTATTCCATTATACAGCTTACCAGCATTTCCTCAGTTCGCGGTCGGCTTTGAAGAGTGCAGACATGTTCCCGGTCCACCGATGATCGTTGTGTCGCACTCTGGAGGTAAGTGTGGAGGTGAGGGGGGTGGGAGGCAGGGTGCAGAGGGTGGGTGCGGTGGGGCCAGGGAGACTACGGGGACCGCTTTTATTTTACAGGTGGAAAAAAATACATTATGGACAGTTTTGTATTTCAGGGATTTGTACGCTGGGGTGGGCTCCCAGTGTGCCACCTAAATGTTTTGGGGTCTGTAGCCGATGGGGATTGGGCACCCTCTTGGTACACAACACGGGGAGGTGAAGGAAGTTATGCTGACGGGGATTGGGCACCCCATCAGCACACAAAGAAAGCGGGGTGGGGTGAGCCAAGGGGATTGGGCACCCCTCGGCATTTAACAATGGGGGTTATTCTGACAGGGGATTGGGCACCGGTCGGCAGTTAGGGTGGTTGACCCGCCCACCATGTTGATAATGTTGGCAGCACGTGAGGAAGAGTCCGCTGCATCTGACGAGCTTTGCTCGGATTGCAGCAGACCTTTTCTTAGATGTGCTCGCCACATTATGTATGCATGGTGTGGCACCGGCATGCAGGCTGATTGAGGAATGAGGGACGCACCTACTGGTGCGTGCCCTGCATTCGCCCAACAGCAACTGCACCTCCACAGCTGCACTGTCCCAAGATGTTGGCTGCACAAGCATGCCAACATAAAAAAACTAGCTGGCTCAGCAAGGAAGTGGAGGGGAAGGTGAGGGAAAAAAGATTGGCCTTCATTAAGTTAAAAACATCTGGGCATGAGGAGGACAGAGAGGTGTTCACAGAGGCATCTAGGGAGGTGAGCAGGGCAGTCAGGGCAGCCAAGGCAGCAAAGGAGCTGAAATTGGCTCAGGGGATCAAAGAGGGGGAAAAGGGGTTCTTTAAATACTTACAGGAGAAGAGGAGTTATAGGGCTGACATTGTTAGAATCAAGAGGGAGGGGGGGATCGGCAGAAAAAGGAGAAGACTAGGCAGAGGCAGTCAATGAGTACTTCTGCTCGGTGTTCACGAAAGAAAGGGATGGCCCAATACCACAAGGGAAAGGTGGCAAGGGTGGAAAGGGGGCAGAGATAACAGATGGGGCCATCCAAGAGGACAGAGTTCTGAAGGGCCTACAAGGCACCGGGACCGGACTGTGTACACTCAGTGGTCCTAAAGAAACTAGCAGAGGTGTTGGCAGGCCCTCTGACAGACCTGTTCAACACCTCCTTGGAGATGGGGAATGTGGTCAGAATCTGAAGAATGGCTTGTGTGGTGCCCCTCCACAAGAGTGGACCCAAAGATGAACCGAGCAATTGCAGACCGGTGAGCTTGACTTCTATAGTGAGGAAGTTGATGGAGACCATTCTGAAGGAGAGGTTGATAACCTTTCTCGATAGTAATGGTCTACAGGACAAGAAACAGCATAGATTTGTCTCAGGAAGATCATGCTAGACTAACCTAACATACTAACATACTAGATGCCAGCAGAGTAGGCCTATTGGTCTATCAAGTCTGCTCGTGCTTCAGCACCCTGATTGAGTACCGTAGCCCTCTATCTGTCTCCTTCCACTGTTCCTAATTGACTTCTTTGACTGGGTCACTAGGGGGGTCACTGGGGGGTTGACGAAGGCCATGCTGTGGATGTCCTGTATCTGGACTTCAGCAAGGCTTTTGACTCAGTGCTGCACGGGAGATTACTGACCAAGCAGAGGGACATGGGGGCTGGGGAGAAACTGGTGGGGTGGGTTGAGAGCTGGCTGCAGGACAGACAACAGAGGGTAGTTGTAAGGGGGGAAACATCCAAGCCAAGGCCAGTAACTAGTGTGGTACCGCAGGGTTTGGTGCTGAGCCCTATTTTGTTCAATGTTTTCATTAGAGACATTGCAGAGGGGGTCAAGAGTAAGAGCAGCCTGTTCACCAATGACACTAAGATTTGTGCGAAAGTGGACAGTGAGGAAGGGAGACAGGCACTCAGGGAAGATCTAGCTAAACTCAAACACTGGTCAAAGGAGTGGCAATTGGGGTTTAATGCTAAGAAGTGCAAGGCCATGCACCTCGGAGCTAGAAATCCCAGGACCAGCTACTGGCTGGAGAGAGTGCAGGTAGCAGCCAAGGGACATACTAGTCACAGTGGACATGAAGGTATCAACACAGTGTAGGAGGGCAGAAGCAAGGGCAAACTGGATGCTGGGGTGCATTACCAGAGGGATCACCTCTAGAAAGGTGGAGTTCATCCTGCCCTTGTATAGATCACTGGTGAAGCCACAGGCTGAGGAAAGATTGAGAGAGTTCAACACGTACTTGCTGGAGGAGAGAAGGGAAAGAGGGGGCATAATAGAGACCTTCAAGTACTTGAAAGGCATAAACAAATTCAGAGAGGATGGATTGTTTCGCTTAAGGGGGGTAGGGTCACTAGGGGGCTCAGTCTGAAGTTGGAAGGGGGAATGTTCAGGATGGAAATGAGGAGGCACTACTTCACAGAGAGAGTGGTGGTGGGATGGAACGCACTGCCGGAGGAGTTAATCAAATCAAGGAGTTAATCAAACTGAGAACAGTGACTAACTTTAAGTGAGGTTGAGACAGAGTCAGGGGCAGGGTTAGTACAGACAAGAACACAATGGGAGGAAGGACCGGGAGAGGGGAAGAAGGGACAGGATTGGGTGAGGTGGGGTGGCAGCTGCAGTGGTATTAAACTGAGAGCTGCACAACCGGGCAGACTTGACAGATGTGTGAGCCTTTTTCTGACAGCAATTTTGTATGTTCGCATGTATGTTCGTAGGTGTCTGACTGGAACTTTTTTCCTGTTGTTATGTGCTGGGATTTACAACAGCCCTTAGATGATGAAGTTTCTTTATTGTCGACTGCCAAACCTCTCAAACTAAATTCTTTTTTTTGAAATAACTGTTTATTGAAGTTTTCAATTTTTAAATTTCACATATACCAACTATATACACAAATAGAAACAGAACAAAGCTGGCAAAAATAAAATAAAACTCCGTTATATCATTACATGTATCATCTTTAATTCTCATTTCTGAATCTCTAAATAAATGGACACTCTTCATCCATCCCTCCTCCCCCCCCTTCAGATTCTCCCATTCTCCTTGAATTAAGAAGACAAGCAAGTTTATTATTATCAAATTAATTGCAATCCCAGACCTTGGGGAGTGGGGTACTATAAAGTAGGGGATATAAAATAACCGGGCACCCTTCCCCTTTAATCTTGTTCAGTCAATATCTCCAGGATGGTTTTATTTTGTCTCTCTGCCAAACAATGGAAAAAAGGAAGCCACTGGCCCCCAAAATTTATCCTTTTGTAATCTCACTTTGGCCGTCAGGCGCTCTATCTCCATCAGATGTAGACAATTCTCCATCCAGGCTGCCACCGCAGTCACTGTTGAGGTCAACCATTTTTGGGAGATGGCCTTTAGGGCCGTTGCCACACAAATATTAAAAAGATATATCTGTTTCTTTGATTTTAGTGTGCCCGGTGGTAACCCCAGAACCCATGTTTGAAAATCCAAGAGTATTTCCACCTCGAATATCTTCTCTATCACCTGTCCCATCTCCCTCCAGTACTTTTGTAATAACGGGCATGTCCAAAAGATGTAGGTGTGTGCCAATCCCTGAACAGCCTTTCCAACACTACTCTGGGGGGTGAGCTCCATAATGTTTCATAATCACTGGGCTCCTAAAATACCTAGCCACCACCCACCACCCACCACCTAAAATCCTTCCAGACTGGAGTGGCCAAGGTAGAGAACACCCCTTGCCAAACCTTCACCCATTCTGCCTCTGTTAGCTCCTCTTGTGCTTCCTGGTGCCACTTGTCCTGTATCTGTTTGGTTGAGTCCCTCCCCATACTCTTGAGTAAACTTGTAACCTGTGTAATTCTACCCATAACTCTAGGGGACTCTGCCAGGGAAATGAGAAGTTGTACTACCTGACTGGGAAATTCCTGTAGATTTGATCTACATATCTGGTCCTTTAAGTAGCATCTAATTTGCAAAAATTGGAAGAAATCCTTCCTGGATATATGAAATTCTTAATAGATTTGTTGAAAAGATTTAAATTCAACTCCCTCAAAAAATTGTCCTTTAATGGAAAGCCCCTGCCTTTCCCAGGCTTGATACCCACCCTCCAATTTGAATGGGAAGAAATTCAAACAGGCCCGCAAAGGGGTGTCCCTTGAAAAAAGTATGGAAAGCTTAAATTTATTACAGATCTCCACCCGTGTCTTTTTTTAAGGTGTCTGCCGACCTATTACTTGTGGTCCATAATTTGATATTGGCAGCATTTATAAATAATAAATCTCCCATGATGGTCATTCCTGTTGATACTTTTTCTAGATGGACCCACATTAGGCGCTCTACAGTACAAATATGTGGTATAAAATGTTGTAATTGGGCCACCCAGTAGTACCCTCTAAAGTCTGGAAGAGCCAGACCCCCTTCTTCTTAGGAGCGATGAACATGGACCATTTAACCCTGGGCCTCTTCCCTCCCCATATAAACTTAGCAAGGACTGCCTTTAAAGTTTTCCAGAAATTACTAGGGGGTCTTAATGGGACTGCAGAGAGAATTAAACAAGAATCTAGGGAGCACATTCATCCTAATTGTTTATATTTTGCCAAAAAGAGATAAGGGGAGTTCTTTCCACCTTTTACATTCTGCCTGTATTTCTAACAGTAATTTCACATGATTCAACTGGTACAATTTAGAAATATCTCTTGGGACCCATATACCCAAATATCTGTACCTGAGTTTGCCCAGTGAAGCTCTCCTAAATCTAATGCAATGAACCCGAGAATAAACCCAACTGGAACAATTCAGTCTTGGCCTCATTCACCTTAAAACCCGATACTGACCCAAATTCTTTCAATAATTCCAGAACCCTAGGCACCATTTGAGTTGGATCTGTAATGTACAACATATCATCCATGTAAAGTGAGACCTGTACTTCCTCACCCCCACCCTAATACCTTTATAAACTAGGGACTGGTGAATTAATGGCGCTAAAAGCTCAATACTCAGGGCAAACAAAAGGGGGATGGGGGCAGCCCTATTGGGTTCCCCTCCTTATTTCAAAAGGTGTTGAAGTGACTCCATTTACCTTGACCTGGGCTGTGGGATGCTTGTAAAGGTTAGATATCCATGAACTAAATTTAGGGCCAAAACCAAACTGTTTTAATGTTTCATCCAGAAAGAGCCAGTCTGGTCAGTCAAAAGCTTTCTCTGCATCAATCGAAATGACTGCAGAAAGAACCTCATAGGGAAACGATTTGGCAGCTTCTAACACATTCAGCAGAAGGCGAATATTATCCTGAACATGCCTACCAGGAATAAAACCCATCTGGTCCAGATGGACCAGACCTTGAATGACCCCCTGCACCCATACCCCAATGGTCTTAGAAAAAAATCTTGGCATCCTGATTTAATAATGAGATGGGATGGTAACTCTTACATAGGGAGGGATCCTTGCCTGGTTTTGTTAAAAATGACACCAGGGCCGTGCTCCAGGAATCCGGAGTTTGCCCTTCTTCATGGGTCTCATTACAAACCTTAGTCAGAAGGGGGACAATCTCTCCTGCAAACATTTGGTAAAATTCTACCGGGAACCCATCCTGTCCTGGTGCTTTGCCCTTGCTAAAAGATTTAATCACGGCCAGAATTTGTGAGTTAGTGAATGGGGACTCCATCAATTGCTATTGCTCCTGAGTGAGCCTCGGTAGAGTCACCTTTCCAAAAAACTCAACTATCCTTTCCAGGTGCCTCTCACTTTTTTCTTGACTGTATAGCTGGGCATAATACCCTTGAAATTCCTTTGCTATCTCTATGGGAGCTGAAGTGAACCCCTTCACATGGTCTTTAACTTTTAATTTAGAAACATATCTATCCACTTCTTGTTTTTTTAATCATAGGGCCAATAGTCTCCCTGCTCTGTGTCCCCATTCATAATATATTTGCCCTGTAAATCTGAGCATATTTTCCATTTTCCTCAACAAGATCCCATTTAGTGTTTTCCTAGCTTGTTTTAACTTTGGCAAGAGGGCTGGATCCCTTGTTTTTTATAATCAGATTCCAATTGCCATAAATTGTCCTCTGCTTTCTTTAGGACAGCTTCATGTTGTCTCTGCTTATAAGAGGCATAAGATATAACATGACCCCTCACCACTGCCTTAAGACAGTCCCAACATACTTAATTGGGGTATCTTTCTCTGTGTTCTATCCAATATAGTTTGAAATAACCTCTTTAGTGGAGGTAATAAAAGCCTGATCATGTAATAAACTCACATTAAATCGCCATTCTTCCTTAGAACTCCCTGTAGCCCATTGTATTTCACAGACCAGCAGAGCACGATCTGATAATGTAATGGGCCTAATGCAAACCTCCTGCACTGTGTGAGCCCATTTCTTTTTGTGTATATTCTATCCAAACGGGAGTAAGAATTAAAACCTGACAAGTAAAATGTGAATTCTTTACCCTTAGGGTTCCATAACCTCCACAGGTCCACCAGACCCCTCTCTGTCCTTAATGTTTTAAGTAATTTTGAACAAGATTTATAACCCCTACCCTGAACTGGATTCCTATAAAGCTTTACATCTTCCACACAGTTCCAATCCCCTAAGCATAGAATTTGTCCATCCGGCAAGGCTGCCAAGAATTGAGATACCTGTCTAAAAAATTCCCCTAAGGATGGGGTGGATGCATACACAGATACTATATGAATAGTTCTACCCCTCAAGCACCCAGAGATAGAAACCAATCTCCCAGAGCCTGCAGAGTGTACCTGTGTAATTTGGAAGGGCAGGTCCCTGCGCACCAAGATCACCACACCTGCTTTCTTGGCATCTGGGTGTGAGTCTGCATATACATTCCCTACCCACATCCTTCTCAATTTTTATTTTTTATTTATTTATTTTTATTATTTATTACTAGGATTACAAATACCTTTGAACCAATGGTTCTTTTACAAAGGTTCCGCGTCAGCAATAGATACAAGCAAAACAGTGGTAAGATACAATACAAGGTCAGGAGGTTAACATAGAAGTAAGCAGAGGTAAGATACAATACAAGGTCAGGAGGTTAACATAGAAGTAAGCAGAGGTAAGATACAATGCAGATCAGGAGGTTAACTTAATAGCAAAAGACAGTACATGTGTATAGACTAGCACAGTAGCAAACAGTCAGTGGCAGATAACAATGCACAATTAACAATATGGGTGTATATATAGCAAGACACAGATACAAATGAAAACCATCCTGGGGTGACATAAGTGGAGTAAGGGGTGGGGAAAAGGGGGGGTAGGCAGTCAAGGATTTTGACATTGTCAAAAGTGCAAGAACAGAAAGAAAAGTGCTAGGTAGTCTGGGGTGGAGCAACAAGAGATAGGGTGATAGGGAGAGGGAGACAGGAGGAGAGGAGCAGGAGAGGGGGTGGTATGGTAGGTGGGAGGTGAGAGGGGTAGAATGGTAGGTGGGGTGGGAGAGAGATGGGGAGTAGCAGGGGATGGAGGGGTGGAGAGAAGTGGGGAGGGTAGCATGGGAGGAGAGAAGAGGAGGGAGAGGTGAAACAAAGCCGCAAGCCTAGGCAGAGCAGTCACAACTGCTGAGGTCAGTGAGGTGCTGGCGGAGTTTACGTTTGAATGGGCCAAGCTTGTTTTCAGCTGCAGTTTCAGGGGGAAGGTTGTTTAGCAGCAGGAGGCCCTGGTGTGGAAAGCACGTTGAGCCTGGTTGGTACGGCAGAATGGAACGATAAATGTTGGTTTGAGGGAACTGCGCGTAAAATGTGCAGTGACTGCGGGCAACATTAAGGCATGAGTTGCAGCGGGTGGGAGGTTAAGACAAATTTTCTTAGCCAGTAGGCAGGTCTGGTAGGCAAGTCTACTATTTAGATTGAGCCAGTTGGATTGCTTGTAGAGATCACAGGTACACGTATGCTTCTCTGCGCCAGTGAGAAGTCTATAGCATTTGTTAAGGGCTGTCTTGACCCGTTTTAGGGTGCTATCAATGGTAGCCCCATAGAAGACAAGCCTGTAATCAATGACAGGTAGAACTGAGGCAGTTATGGCTGCGCGCATAGCTTCTTTGGTAAGACAGCAATGGTGGCGATAGAGGACCCCAGTTCTTGAGTTGACTGATTTTGAGACGTGTTTAACACGCGAGCTGAAAGACATTGTGCAATCAAAGGTAATACCAAGGTATTTAAACTCCAGCACTCAAGTGGCTGTTCAAGTTCATTATGTATGGTGACGTTTATGGATCTGTATTTGCTGTGAGAGCTATGGAACAGCATGGACTTTGTTTTTTTGTAATTCATCAACACCTTATTTTGGTGAAGCCAGGTTTCAACTAGGCTGAAGTTCATCTGTAGCACCTTGGAGAGCGAGACGGGGTCAGTATGGGAGGAAAAGAAGACTGCATCATCGGCATAGAGTATTAAGTTATCATTGCAAGCTGCATGAAGAGTATTGATGAAACGGCTGAAAAATAGAGGGCCAAGGATGGAACCCTGGGGTACACCAGAGTGGACAGGAAGGGCACTTGAGAGAGAGTCAACGATTTTGACTTTTTGGCTCCTTGCCGAGAGGTAGCTTTCAAACCATTTGGTTATTAGATAGCCCAAGGGAGGAGACTGAGTGAAGCAGGAGCTGGTGGTTCACGGTGTCAAATGTTTAGCAGCAGACAGTTTTGTTTCTTGTAGGCAGGCTACATCACATAGAAACATAGACTTTGACGGCAGATAAGGACTGCTTGGCCCACCTAGCCTGCCCATTCCCTATGTCTTGGATAAGCTGCAGATTCTAGTTAACCAACAGCCTACTTCCTCCTACCCTTCACTATAATTGCCTTATGTCTGTCCCATGCATTCTTGAAACCCCCCACTGTTTTTGACCCCGTGACCTCTTCAGGAAGGTGAATCCATGCAACCACCACCCTCTCCATGAAAAAATACTTTCTGACGTTGCCCCTGAGCCATCCCCACTCTATCTTCAAACTGTGCCCCCTTGTTCTTGCACATCTCTTTCTCTCAAAGATGCTCCTGTCTTGGACTTTGTTGATTCCCTTGAGGTACTTGAAAGTTTCTATCATGTCCCCACTCTCCCTCCTTTCCTCAAGGGTATACATATTATGCTGTTTCAGTCTCTCCTCGTATGGGTTCTGTTGCAGACTCTGCACCATTTTAATTGCCCTCCTCTGGACCGCCTCCATCCTGTCTATGTCCTTGCAGAGACTGGGTCTGCAGAACTGCATGCAGTACTCCAAATAAAGTCTCACCAACTGCCTGTACAGAGGGATAACAACTTCTTGTTTTCTAATGGTGATGCCTCTCCCTTTGCATCCCAGTATTCCTCCAACTCTCCTTACTGCCTTCTCACATTGTTTGCCTACCTTAAGGTAATCTGATATGACTACCCTGAAGTTCCTTTCCATTTTGTTGCTGTTAGTGCCTCCCCCATTGTGTACTCTTCCCTGGGTTTTGTTTCCCAGGTGCATTAGTTTGCACTTTTTTGCATTGAATCTAAGCTGCCATACTTTTGACCTTTCCTCCAGCCTTGCCAAGTCCCTTCTCATCCTTTCCAACCCCCTTGTGTATCAAACCTGTTGCAGATCTTTGTATCATCTGCAAAGAGGCATACTTTTCCTTCCAGCCTCTCTGTGATGTCTCCTATAAAGACATTAAAGAGGATCGGTCCCAGCACTGAATCCTGTGGTACCCCACTAGTAACCACCCTTTCTTCAGAGTGTACTCCGTTTACTATCACCCTCTGCATCCTGTTGATCAGCCAATTTGTTACCCAGGCTATCACCCTGGGACCCACTCCCAGGGTGGCTAACTTGTTTATTAATCTTTTGTGTGGGACTGTGTCAAATGCCTTGCTGAAGTCCAGGTAGGCTATATCTATAGCCCCTCCCTGGTCTACAACTTTGGTCACCCAGCCAAAGAATCTATTAGATTCGTCTGACATGACCTTCCCACTGTGAATCCATGCTGCCTTGGGTCCTGTGCCCTGCTGGCCTCTAGGTACTCAACAATTCTTTCTTTCAGAAGTGATTCCATCATTTTCTCTACCACTGAGGTTAAACTAACAGGTCTGTAGTTCCCTGCCTCTGCCTTGCTCCCACTTTTGCGAAGAGGAGTCACGTCTACCCTCCTCCAATCCTCAGGTGCCACACCATCCTCCCATGATTTGTTAAAAAGTGTAGTCAGTGACATCATTAGGTCTCTTCTTAGTTCTTTTAGAATTCTGGGGTGAATCCTGTCAGGCCCCATTGCTTTGTCCACCCTGAGTTTTAAGAGTTCTCTCAGGACCCTTTCTTCTGTAAATGGACTGTTATCAACTCCCCTGTCCAGAGTGCTTCTATTGCTTGGTTTAGGTACCTCCCCCTCTTCTTCTTTTGTGACTACTGAGCAAAAGTATTAATTCGGTATCTCTGCTTTTCCACTGTCATCCTCTGCCCACCTCCTCTCCACTTTGTTAAGCCTCACTATCCCTTCCTTGGTCTTCCTTCGCTCCCTGTTGTACCTATAAAAGGTTTTATCCCTCTTCTTACCAGAGTTGGCTATCTTTTCCTTGGTTTAGGCCTTTGCTATTCTGACCATCTTCCCCGCTTCCTTCTGCTGTAACTGGTACAGTTCTCTGTCCTGCTCATTCTGTGACTCCTTATACTTCCTGAATGCTATATTTTTCTCCCTAACCTTTCCCACCACCTCTTTTGAGAACCACAATGGTTTTTTACTTCATTTTGTTTTGTTTATTTACTCCACACAAAGACTTGTTGCCTCTGCAATGGCAGTTTTGATTTTCTCCCATTGTTCTTCTACCCCTCCTTCCTGCCCATTTGCTAGTGCATTCCTTAGGCACTCACCCATTTGCCAAAATCATCCCTCCTAAATGCCAGTACTTTTGTCTTTGTATGGCTTGACTCTACAGATGTGTTTATCGTGAACCACACTGTTTGGTGGTCGCTAGTTCCCAGATGACTACCCAGTTCCAAATCTGTGATCCTGTCACCATCTCCATTTGAGAGTACTAGGTCTACGATTGCTTCCTCCTGAGTGGGTTCCAACACTAGCTGTCTGAGGCATGCCCCCTGCAGGGCTTCGAGAATGACCCTGCTCTTGGATGTGGTTGCAGCACATGTGCTCCAGTTAACCTCGGGCATATTCAGGTCCCTCATCAACAAAATCTCCCCTTTTTTCTGCCATTCTAAGGATGCCTTCTAACATTTCTTTGTCCATTTCTTCCCCCTGAGATGGGGGTCTGTATACAACCCCCGTACAGATTGTGATGCCATTACCTGTCTCCAAGGTGACCCACAGTGCCTCCTCTCTTCCCCATTTACCCTTTAGTTCTGTTGCTTTGATCCTTCTCTTACGTAGAGAGCTACTCCTCCTCCTCCTCTTCTACCCACCCTGTCCCTCCTGTAGATTGTGTACCCTGGTATGTTTACATCCCAGTCATGGTTCTCTGTGTACCATGTTTCTATGACTGCCACAATATCCAGGTGTCCCTCTTCCATCAAGGCCACTAAATCACATTTCGCCTGCTGTAGCTCCTGCTAAACCATGGCCCTTTTAACTACATTATTAATTCCCTTAATATTCCAAGTACCAATGATTAACTTATCTAGGACTTAAAATACTGAGTTGCCACCTTAAATGACCCATATTTACATTCACTTACGCCCCTCCCACCCCGACACCGAAACAGACATGTTGCCCTTTAACATGCTTCTTGATATCCCCGAAAATATATTGCCAGTAAAAAAAAAATAGCAACCCACCCATTCCCACAAACATTGTAACATAATGAAACAAGTTTAACAACATGAAAAACAAGAAAAACAGTGAAGACAATATGTCTTCTAGTGGCGCGTGTGCCACTCTACAAAAGTTTCTCCTCGAGAGAGAGCACCCAAAGAAAATCGGATATAGAGACCTAGAGCGGCCAGTGGCCCTCCTGTATCTCCTCCCTCGAGTGGACTTCCGGATTCTCAGAACCTCCTTTCTCTGGTGGTATACCTAGCTTGGGGGGAAACACTTCAGGGAAAGATATAGCAATGCATCTTCGAGGAGAAGCTCAGCCCAGTATTAGTCTCCTCTACCCATGCTTTGATCACTTTAACTTTCCCCTTTACAAGCAACCCCCCCATTTTTCTTTTACAGGCTTTTCCCCTTTGTTTTTATTTTTTATTTTTATAACTAGAGTTGTTTATATTTACAAGTATTCCAAATTGGGGTACTTTCCAAATCCCACGTAATAATAATCAGACCCCTCCAAACTTAAAGCAAGCAGCTTTTAAGAACTATAACATAATTCCTTTCTCCCTTGACCAGAGCCTCTAGCCCTCCCCCTTCACCCTTTCCATTAAACCTGTACAGCTTGTAAACAACAAAAGGAGAGCCAAATGTATGGCCCTTGATAACCCTTGCCTGGTTATATTCATGCCTATATCCGCTATCCATTTTGAGTAATGGCAATTTTATTCTAAGTAGGACAATAGATGTCATCCCCACTATATTACCAAATCATAGACTGGCTATATATAACTGCCAATTTCCTTTCCCTAAAGAACATGAATCTTAATGAAAAATTTAAGTTTTTGTTTTTGCTAGGGAACCTTCTGCCTAGCTTGCCCTTCCCCACTTCTCGTGGGAACTGGATGATTTAATGTAATGTTCAGGGCCAGGGTGTTACCAAAGCCCCGCCACTTAGCAGAGTCCTTTTCCGCTTTTCACGTAAGTTCAGTTGGTCCATGGTGAGATAGAAAGTAACTGTGCAGCATTTCTTATTCATCACAAATGAGTTCTACTGTAGCCACGGGACATACAGTCTAAGTCCGTCCCATCCAAAAAGTTCAATAGGCGCTGTGCGTTCGTTATACATTAGAGAATACCAACAGTAGCCTTTGCTCACCCCCACAAGACTCCGCTTCTTCTCAAATGTTAGGTTGTTTTTTTTAACCACATTGCCAAGTCTGAGTGAAGTGACAGCAGACCCCCAGGCTTCCGTTTACCCTTGGCTGTAGATGGTGACGCTATGTCCCAGATCAACTCCACCACCTCTAGTTCCGCTAGGTCCTCCTTCAGGTCTAGCAACACAATTCCTGCTGATTGTAGGAAGGAGGAGGCTGCAAGCAAGTGGTCAAAAATCTTTACTTTGTCCTTGTCTTGCACCCATAACTTCGCAGGATATCGAACTTACGCTTTCATCCTTTTGCTTTTTAGTTGCTTTACCACTGGTAACTCTTTCTTCCTTTTTGCCAATAATTGTGGAGGGTAGTCTTGGTCCACATACACACGCTGCCTGTCGAGATTGAGATTTTTTTTTCTCTCAGGTCATACATAGCACCTTCTCCTTTGCAGGGAAGCTAAGGAAATTAATGATGGACCTGGGGGATCCCCCACTCTGGGTTTGGAGACTAAAGCTAAATGGGCCCTTTCTATGCCCAGTTCAGAATCAGCTGACAGATGCAACTCTTTCTGTAACCAACAAGCCTAAAAGCAGCTGTATCATCTTGCTCAAGCCCTTCTGGAATGCTGAATATCCTTATATTATTGCACCTGGATCGTGCCTCTGCATTTTCAGCCCTGGCTGTGAGCCCCCTTTCCCTTTTATATAGATATAGCAGGGAACGACCAAACGCTAAGTGCTCCATCCACAGTGTGTCCATGTGGCCTTTCATTTGTGAAGTACGTTGTTCCAGTTTTTGTAAGTTGCTTTGAATGCCTGTTACTTTATTATCTATTTTATGCAGCACCCTCATAATGGCTCTGGTTTTGGCCCTTCCCATCATCGACCCCGCTTCCAAACCCGTGTTGTCGTCTTCATCCCCCGAGCCTGCAGTGTCAGTTGAGGTATGCGACACCATCGGGCTCCTGTACCTAGGTCGCAGTTTTTTGTATTCCATTTTCTGCAGGCTGGGAGTGCCTCACCCAGATTTTTTAAGGTTTGGCATCTTGAGTTAAGTTCACAATATCAGCAGAGGCCATGATAAGCACTTTTATGCAAAAAGTACTGGTCAATTGTAATAAATTGTGCTGCCGAGTACTTACCACTCTCAGCTCAGGTAGCCATGCCAATGGTGATGTCACTAGAAGTCCTCCTCTCAAGCTAAATTCTGGAGGGACAGTGAAATATTTATTTATTTATTTATTTAAAATTTGGTAACCAGGAAAGGCACACTGAGCAGAAACTCATTTCCAGATGCGACCCGGGGACAGGGGGTATAAATGTAACAAAGGGATTGCAAAGTTCAGATACAGTATAATACAATATGCAAATAAATTCTTCATTACATTATATGTGCAAATAACTTTTCATTATTAGATTGCATTACAGAATATTGTACATGAGCTTAAAAGAAAGCAGAGTAAAACAACAAAAACTAAACATGCGGTCTCTAATTAATACAGAAAATGGAAGAGGGGGAGGAGGACAGAAGTGAAGTTGTTGATTAGGGCAGTGGACAGCTACACGATGTAGCAGGAGATGGCCTGAGGAGGCACTTAAGTGTAGGAAAGGAGGGGGTGAGGCAGATTTGAGGGGAGATGTTATTCCAGAAGAAGGGAGTCTGTAAGAGAATGCTAGTTTCCCAGCAGAGGTGCGTACTTGTGGGAAGGCGAAGGAGTGGAGGGAATTTGTACTCGAATTGTAGGGGAAGGGAGTGGAAAGATTAGGAGAGAGGAGAGGTAAGAAGGAAGAGTCCCAGACCACTATTTGGAGATGAAGGTAGAGCAGTGGGACAAGTGTCTCTGTGAAAGGGATTGGAGGGATAGGGCAGCGTAGAGGTCGCAGTGGTGTGTCAGGTGGGAGGAGAGTTGAGGCGAAATGACAGACGGCATTAAAGATGACATCAAGTTTGGTGAGGGAGGTGGCTGGAGCTACACTGAAGATTACATCAACGTAGTCAAAAGCTGGGAGTATCCATTTGACCAGCAGGTCGCGTCTGACAGGGAGGGAGAGACTACCCTTGTGGCAGAAGAGTAGCCCCAGTTTGGAGTGAAGGGCATTAAAGTAGGAGGAGACATCTAGTGAGGGATCAAGCCACACTCCAAGGCATTTGTATGCCGGGACAGGATTGAGGGGAGTGTTGGCTGGGGTCAAGAAGGCAGGGAGGGTGGGGAGCCTAGCAAGTTTCTGTTTGGAGCCAAAAGTCATGGCTATAGTCTTTGTGGCATTCATTTTTAGGCAGTTATCACTGAACTAGTTTAATACTGCAATAAAGTCATGTTGAAGGGGAGTTTGGATGGCTGGAGCAGAGAGACCAGATAGGAAAAGGGCAGTGTCATCCGCATACATATGGATCTTTGCACAGGTGCATGCAGAAGGGAAGTCATTAAAAAACAAGGAAAAGAGAATAACTCAGAGGATCAATCCCTGAGGCAGCCATGGTCTGAAGCCTACTCCCACAGCCAGTTCTCTTGGGGATTTCATAGCAGTAAAGGAGAAGTTTATATGACTCTCAGGGCAAGACAAATTGTATGCACAAGGGATCTGAGAACAGAAAGAAAGCTTGGTGGATCTAGGGCCGAAGATCAGGGCGAGAGTTCAGTTAGGTGCTTATGTGCTGGAAAGACAACCGTAAGCCAGGAAACATAGAATTTGTCAGCAGAAAAGGACCACTTGGCCCACCATCTCTACCCAGATGGTCCCTGCCTAGTCTGGTTTCTCAGACCCTATCTGGTCTCTGGCGACCTTCCCTCCTGCCTGCCTATTTATTGATATTCCCCTATATCTATCCCACACATGCTTGAAGCTCCCTACTGTTTTCACCTCCGTCACTTCCACTGACAGTCTATTCCTGTTTTTCTTCCTCATTCAAAAGAGATTCCAGTCCTGCACCCTGTCTCTGCCCCCCGTGAGGTACTTGTATGTCTCTATCATGTTTCCTCTTGCTCTCCTCTGCTCCACTGTGTACGCATTGAGATCCCTCAGTCTCTCCTAGTAGGGCTTTTGGTGTAACCCCTGCACCATTTTAGTAGCCCTCCTCTGCCCATATCCTTTCTAAGGTGTGGCCTCCAGCACTGGATACAATACTCCAGGTGGGGTCTCACCAGTAAGCAACACAGTGGCAATACCTACTCTCTCTTCCTGCTAGGGATACCTGTCCCAGTGCATCCCAGCATCACACTGGCCCTACCCACTGCTCTGTCACACCAGTCTGCTACTTTAAGATCATCTGATATGATAATCCCAAGATCCCTTTCCTGCTTAATGAATGACAATATGTCCCCCCATCCTATACTCAGTTCCTGGGTTCTTATGCCCTAGGTGCATGATTTTGCACTTTTTGGCATTGAATCCCAACTGCCGTGTTCTTGACTGTCATGAACGCAACACCGTGGGTGCAGCAGGACCTCCTGTTAGCAAGGGTGGTCCCCCTTTCAATGGAACTTGTGAGCAGTTGTAGGGTTCAGGAAGAGTTACCAACCTTCCTTTTCCCAGTGGGAGGGTGGAAACTGTAGTCTCGAGTCCACCCTGACTCTTTACTATGCTCTCTGGTTAGAATCCCACCATGGCCACTGGCAGCCTCTTGCCTATTTGGTTTGTAGGATAGCCGAGCGGTCACTATCTTCATTAACAAGGCATACAGTCTTTACAAAACCCTTCTGTTTAAAATGCTAGATCACACAACCAGACCCCAGCCAGAGATGATAAGAAATTATTTATTTATTTATTTAGTGTTTGTTTACCCGGTAGGTGCACTAGCCATAACAATGACTATTTGCAGGCACTACCCGGGAGGATACAAAACAGTGCAGCAAAACAACATAACATTACAAAATGAGGTGACATAAAATAGAAAAAAGTAACATTTAGGAATAGCAGTATGTTACAATGCCAATGGTAGGTCAGGAGACAAAAACATAAGTACAGCTAAACACTACAAATATTGCAAATAAGGAGCTCCATTATAAAAGTTTACTTCAAAGAAAAAAAAAACAACACAGTAAATTCTACAATTTGGAAGATTTTAAAAGTAGACAATACGAAAAATAAATATTGGATGGTTATACAGAAACACTATACACTGTGGTTCTAAACTATACCTTGTTTAGAGGTTTAGAGTCCAGAAATATCAAATGTCCTTTTTGAGAGGAAACTCATTCTGTAGGTAAAGAAAAGTTCTTTTGAAAAACACTAGATCGTTGGAAAGAACTTGAGTCTCCGAGTTTCCTCTTGGTGTAAAACTCAGGGTTGTCTTGAAAGGCAAAAAGTCTTGATTCCCAAATTCTGACTTAAAGATCAGCATTTTCTGTTCAGCATGTGAAAAGTCCAATCTCACAAGGCTCAAGTCTGGTTCAGAGGTTTTGTTCCAGGCTTACATATACTTTTTAAAAAGTATATATCAGCATTATAAGTTCTTCTTAGCTCTGAGATTCTCCAGGATCAGTTCCTCGGTTTCAAACTCCAATCTAAAAAGTGCACTGATCCCAAAATTCTGTGTGTAGTTAAAGTCTGTGTGATGTCATTTTCAAGCCACACCCATTCTTAAGCTGTACATAGATTGGGGTGCAACAGTTTACCCTTTCCTGCAGGTGTCACTTTGATTTCATGTCTGACAACCCCTGTAACATCTATTTTATTCATAACCTCTTACTGTTTGAGTTCATGACTTCAGTCTGCCCCTACTGGCCTTTTCCTTTTATTGGAAGGCTAAGTGTCCAGTTTGACCATTCGATCCAAGAGTTATGACCCTTAGGATACATAAATCTGTCTGTTCCCTATCTAGATGAATACCAGGCCCAAATTGGCTTTGGTAAATTCTTTTATTTGTTCTACTCTTTCTTGGCTTTTTAAAGGGACAGTGCCTTAACTCTAGAGTGCCTCACAGCCCCGGAAATAGGAACATTAAATAAAGTGGTAATAGGCCTATTTTGCTACATCCTTCCCATTCTAAAACAGAACCTGAGGGAACACGCCTCTATTGATGGCAATGTTCTTCCCAGTTCTGTTAGTGATCCAGTATGCTATCCAGTATGCTAGCTAGGCCATCTGCATTCCCATTCTTAGGCCCTGGCCTATGGGTAACTTCCATGTGATAAGCCTGCAAGGAGTTACTCCATCTGAGAAGTTTTCCATTTGTTTTCCCCATTTGGCCCAACCATACTAATGGGTTATGATCCATTTGGACCTTGAAATGCCTTCCATAAATGTATGGTTCCAGTTTTTTAAAAGCCCAAACTAAGGCTAGGCATTCTTTTTCACTGTCGATTAAGCTTGTTCATGTGGAAGCAGCTTCTTGCTTAGTATACAATGGGGTGCTCTCTCCCCTGATTGGATAATTAGCCAAGGACTGCCCCTATTCCCACATCTGAGGCATCCATTTACACCACAAATGGCCTGTTGTAGTCTGGGCTGGCCAGCACTGGGGCCCTACACAATGATGTTTCTAGCTGTGTGAAGGCCCGCTCACAGTCTGGGTCCCATTTTACCCTCCAAGGCTTCTTCTTTGTCAGCAATCCAGATAAAGGAGTGGGCAGAGAGCTGTAGTTGGGAACAAATTTCCTATACCAATACCCTGCTGTCTCCAGAAAGCTTCTGACTTGTCTCTGGGTTTCAGGCATGGCCCATGCTGCAAACGCATCTATTTTCACTTGTTTTGGGTGGAGTTGGCCTCGCTCCACTACATGTCCCAAATAAGTGACTGCTGCCATGGCTGCCTGGCACTTTTGTGCCTTAATAGTCAGACCTGCGACCTGTATTCGGCCAAACACCTCCCTCAGGTGTGTCAGGTGCTCCTCCCAGCTATGGCTGAAAATAGTAATGTCATCCAGGTGGGTGACTGCAAAGTTCCCCTTATCCTGTAACACCTGATTTACTAACTGTTGGAATGCAGCAGGGGCATTCTTCATCCCAAAGGGCATGACCTTGAACTCAAACAGGCCAACTGGGTGATGAATACTGACCTTTCCCTAGCCCTGTCAGTGAATTCCACCTGCCAGTACCACTTTGTCAGGTCAACTGTAGTTAAGTATTTTGCCCCCTCCCCCAGTTTGGCCAGCAATTCATCCATGCATGGCATTGGGTGGGCATCAGATTTCATGATGACGTTAAGCCCATGATAATCTATGCAGAACCATATAGTCTCATCTGGTTTTGGTACAAGGACTACAGGTGAGGCCCAGGGGTTGTAGGGTTTCTGGATCTCTCCTAGATCCAGCATCTCACCCACCTCCCTCCTAGTGTCCTTGAGGACTGTCTCTGACACCCGGTAAGCTGTCCTACATATGGGTGCTTGGGCCCCCGTGTCTACGACATGCACCGCTAGTGCTATTCAGCCAGGCTTTGGCACAAATAAAGTGGTAAATTCCTGCAAAATGGTCCTCAATTCTTGAGCCTGACAAGGTGTCAACTGGGGTGACTGCGTGATGGTCTCCACAGATGACTCCTGCTTACTCTCAGGTAACAATTCGAGAAGGGGTTCTTCCTCACCTAACTCCTCCCTAGGACTGCAAACCGCAAGTACCATGTCATCCCTATTAAAATATGACTTCTTCAAGTTTACATGATACATCCTGTGAGTACTGTATGTTTTTGGTCAGGTAACTCCACAATGTAATTAACATCATTTACCTGCTGGACTACCTTGTATGGCCCCACCCACTCAACTTGCAGCTTGTCCTTCTGGACCGGGATCAGAACCATTATCTCCTGCCCTACCCTGTACATGCAAGCTCTGGCTCCATATGCCATCGCTATGGTGAAAATTTTACCATGACCAACACTATAGCAACAACAGCGACAGGTCGCTGTAGTACCAGCACAGGCCCCTGGTACTGCTTTCTGGGTGTCTTGCACCCCCTCTCCGAATCAACTCCAGCTCGGTATTGATTACTTTAGTTATGGGGAGTGCAGGGAGCAGAGCCCCCTGCATGGGGGGTTTGGGGGCAAAGCCCCTCAAAGAAAACACAGCCAGATGTAACTGTCTTTATGCCAACTACAAATGCGGTTGACATAAAGGTGTTGCTGTAACATCAGTAGACAACAAATTTGTTGACCAACTGTCATGGATTCCTCTGGCTCTGCGATTGTACCAGGTCTTTCATTTTTGCTGGGCTGCTGCCAGGTGTTCTGAGTCATGCCCATAAGCTCCTTCACTGTCTCCCTGAATTTTAACACATACTCCACTATGGAAGTCCCCAGGGTGGCATGCTTACCTTCTCTGTCTTCTCGTATTAAATCTAGGGGCCCCCTCACCTGGCGTCCATACCAGAGCTGGAAAGGTGAAAACCTGGTCAACTCTTGTGGCACTTCCCTGTAGGCAAACAACAGATGGGGCAAGTATTTCTCCCAGTCCCACCCATGCTGTTCTGCAAATGCCATAAGCATAGCTTTTATAGTCACATTAAATCTCTCCAAGAAACCATTGGCTTGTGGGTGGTAAGGCATCGTGTGCCTCTGTACAACACCACACTTCTCCCACAAACACTTCATTAGGTCTGGCATAAAGGTACTCCCGCCTTGATCAGAGATAACCTCCTACGGAAACCCAGCACGGGAGAAAATCCCCAACAAAGTGTCTGCCACCTTGTCCACAGGGAGGACAGTGTGATAGCTTTGGGATAGTGGGTAGCTAAGGAGAGGCTTGAAAAATGGTCTGAGGAGTGGCAACTGATGTTCAATGCAAAGAAGCATAAATAATGCACCTGGGAAGAGGGAAACCTGGGAAGAGTTACAGGATGGGGGGAGGTGCTGATTATCACTAAGGAAGAAAGGAACCTAGGAGTTATCAGTTCTGATGCCCTAAAGGTGTCAAAATAGAGCACAAATTTTGCAAGGAGGGCCAGTGGCATGCTGGGGTGCATAGGCAGAGGTATCACTAGCAGAAGGCGTGAGGTGGTGATGCCATTGTATAGTGCACTAGTGAGGCCTCACCTACAGTACTGTGTGCAATTCTGGAGGCTGCAGCTATGCAAGGACATTGACAGGGTGGAGGTGGTCCACAAAAAGGCAACCAAGATGGTACATGGCTTGCAACACAGAACATTTCAGGAGAGATTAAAGGACCTCAATATGTACTCATTGGAGGAAAGGAGGGAGCAAGGGAACATGATAGACACATTCAAGTACCTCAAGGGCATAAACAAGGAGCAGGGGTGGACATCTTCCAATGCATCAAATGTTCGGCATTGACAAATGCTTGTTCCTTTTAGACCTTCTTAGGACACTGCCTAGAAAGATGGTTTGGCTGTTTACAATACCAGCATTCATCATTTTCTTTGCTCCTAAAATCCCTTTTGGGGACTGGGTGATTTTCTTCTTTCTGCAGAGATGCCATGGTTTTTGATTGTCCAAAATGCCCATTTTTTCCATTCACCCCTGAATTCCCTGCTCCCCCATTCCCCTTGAGAGCAGGTCTGCTTCAAGCATAGTGATCTGCCATCTCTGCAGCCTGCTTGGCCATCTTAAGATCTCAATCCTCCAGCCAAAGCTTCAAGTCACGTGAGCAAATCCAATAAAACTGTTCAAGCAATACCACCCCTTCAATAGCTTCAACAGAATCTGCTTTCACCCCCTCCCACCAATGTTTTAAATATTGATGCTGTTCAGTGGCTACTTCCTCAAAGCTAATTTCTGGCCCCTTTTGGAGTTTCCAGAATTTTACTCTGTGTGCATCAGGGTTCAGATCATATTTTTTAATAATGCAGTTTTTAACTTATCAAACTCTTTACTGTCAAGATTGTCCATCTGTCCCAGTGCCTCCCTCCCCTTGCCAGTAAGTAGTGGAGACAGATGAAAGCTCCAGGTCTCTTTTCGGAGATTGGCCTGGATACAGATCTTTTCAAATGAATTCAAAAACATGTCCATATCCTCCCCCTCTTTAAACTCAGCCATCAGTTTTGAATTTAATTTGTACCCTAACCCTGGAGTTTCAGACCCACCCCCACCACTTACCTGCTCAGGTGTTGGGCTTGCTGCCTGTTGGAACTTCAGCTTTTCTAGCTCAAACTCCCTCTGGCATTGCTGTTCATCTCTTTGGAGCTGTTTTTCTTTGGCCTCTCTCTGACGTTGCCTTCCTTCGGCCTCTCTCTCTGGAGCTGCCTTTCCTGTAGTTCCATCTTAAACCTTTTTATGCTCCATCTCAAGCTGTCTCTCCTGCATTGGCAGCCTCCTCAGCTCCAGCTTCTTGTCTGAGAATGGCTCCTCCTCCTCTGGGCTCAGGGTATCTGGAATCACCACCTGTGGCTCCAAGTGCGGTGGTGCTTCCTCAGCCTCAGCTGCCATAAGGGCCTCTGTGAGTCACTTTTTATGTTTGTTCCACTGGGAATACCCTTTTATAAACAGATCTTCAACAGCTGTTCCAGGTTCATAGTGCTGTACTGGGAAGACACTCTTCTTCTATACTACACTACTTGCTCAAAAAAAATTAAAACATAGGATAGGGTCTATTGTTTGCAAACACATTTCTTTTTCCCCTTTCCAAATTCTGCTGTCTCTTGTGTGATGGTTTTGTAAGACTGCTCAAAATCTCAGTAGCTGACACCAAATCTGTCACGAGCCCAATCCTGTGGGCATGGCAGGACCTCCTGTTTGCAGGGATGGCCCCCCCTTTTTACAGAACTTGTGAGCAGTTGTAGGGCTCAGAAAGCATCACCAGCCTTCCTTTTCCCAGTGGGAGGATGGAAACTGTAGTCTGGAGTCCCTTCTGATTCTTTACTATGCTCTCTGGTTAGAATCTCACTATGGCTACTGGCAGCCTCTTGCCTATTTGGTTTGTGGGATAGCCGAGCGGTCACTATCTTCGTTAACAAAGTGTACAATCTTTACAAAACCCTTCTGTTTAAAATGTTAGATCACACAACCAGACCCCAGGCAGAGTTGATAAGAAATTATAAAAGTTTACTTAAAAGAAAAAAAAAGCAACACAGTGAATTCTACAATTTGGAAGATCTGAAAAGCAGACAATATGAAAAATAAATATTGGATAGTTATACAGAAACACTATACACTGTAGTTCTAAACTATACCTTGTTCTGAGGTTTAGAGTCCAGAAATATCAAATATCCGTTTTGAGAGGAAACTCTCTGTAGGTGGAGAAAAGTTCCTTAGAAAAACATTAGATTGTTGGAAAGAAACTTGAGTCTCTGAGTTTCCTCTTGGTGTAAAACTCAGGGTCGTCATGAAAAAGCAAAAAGTCTTGATTCCCAAATTCTGACTTAAAGATTATAATTTTCTGTTCAGCATTTGAGAAGTCCAGTCTCACAATGCTCAGGTCTGGTTCAGAGGTTTTTGAAAGTCTACATATGCTTTTTAAAATGTATATACCAGCTTGGTAAGTTCTTCTTAGCTCTGAGATTCTCCAGGATCAGTTCCTCAGGCTTCAAACTCCAAGCTAAAAAGTGCACTGATTTCAAAATTATATGTGTAGTTAAAGTCTGTGTGATGTCTTTTTCTTTTTTTATATAGGTTTTTATGGGTTTTCTTTGTAGGTTGTCCCACTTTCCCCATCTGAGGCACTTGCTCATAGCTGTGCGTGCGTGTGGAGGGGCACACACACACACCCCGTGGCACCAGCTCAGCCCCTTCCACCTTCCTGTCCTTGGCGCCCCTCCACCTATGCTATCCAACTGGACCTCCACCTAGTGGAAGCAGAACTATGGGAGGGTGACAACCCACCCCCACCATGTCCAGCAGAGGAGAGCAGCCTGCCGGCTCCGCTCAGTCCTGCTTCCCCCCCTTGAAGGCACCCCCATAACTCAAGGTCGTTCCCAAACCCAGGTCACCAGTGTAGTGTGAGGTAAGGAATCCAGTGCCTCAACCTTCTGCTCCACCAGGTCAGCTTTCGTGATGTAATTTTTAAGCCACACCCATCCCCTTTGGGATGGGATGAGTACTTATGAGCTATACAGAGATTTGGGTGCAACAGTTTACCCTTTTCTGCAGGTGTCACTATGGTTCCATGTCTAACACTCCTGTAACATCTGTTTTATGTATAATCTCTTACTGTTTTGAGTTCATGACTTCAGGCTGACCCCCTACTCACCTTTTCCTGTTATTGGAAGGCTAAGTGTCCAATTTGACCATTTGATCCAAGAGTTATGACCCTTAAGATACAGTAACCTGTCTGTTCCCTATCTAGATGAATGATAAGGACCAAACTGGCTTTGGTAAGTTCTTTTATCTTTTCAACGTTTTCTTGGCCTTTTAAAAGGACAGTGCCTTAACTCTGGAGTGCCTCACAACCCAGGAAATAGGAACATTAAATAAAGTGGTAATAGGCTATCTTGCCACATTGACCACTCCTCAAGGTTCCCAAGATCCCTATGCAGCCTTTCCACCCCAGGTTGCTCTGTTTCCTAATCAGTCTCCTGTGCAGCAAGGTGTTCAAGGCCTTATGAAAGTCCAGATAGGCCATGTCCACTGCCCCCCCGGTCTATGTATGAGTCACCATACTACTTAGAAGGAATCTACGGTTAAAAGTGATAGCCACTCAGACAGATAAAGCTGGTAGCACAGTAACATAGAATCTGACAGCAGATAAGAAACACTTGGCCCATCCAGTCTTCCCATTGAAAGCTACAATAATATATTTAGAAACAAAGATGTATAATGTTAACAAATAAGCCCCAAATGAAGATTCCCTGGCACATGTAATTTTATTTATTGTTAGTTATTTATTTAGTTACCGGAAAGGCACACTGAGCTGAGGCTCATTTCCAGCTGCAACCTGGGAGAGGGGAAGGGGAGAACAACACAACAAAATTACAGTAAGTCATATTGGCCTTTATGCAGGAAGCCATGCAAAGCCTACCTGCCCCGGATATGTGGCACATAGGATCTGTTATGGCAATAAGCCATACAGTTGAGGTAGTGCAGAAACTCCATGCATTTATGATGGGTGTTTCTGCACTGGTTCCACACCCCTGACTAACACCAGATGCAGGCTATGCACATGGCCTGGCAGCGAGAGTGGATGGGGCATGCCATGGTCACATGCCATGCATGGCACCCTTTTTCCATGAATGAGGTGTCCACAGTGGGAGCTCTGACTATGCTAGCCAGGACTCACCATAAACACCTTGTGGTACCTACATGCCCCCTCCTGCTGGCCACACAGGGCAGCAGACATTGTACTGCCCCACTCAGACTGCTACATGGCTCAGCATGGCTCAGTTGGTAGCACATCTACCTCTGGACCAGAAGGTCATGGGTTCTCGTCCCACACCAGATTGGACTTGCACCTAAAAATCGCTGACATCCGAGTGCAGTATTGGGGGATGCTGTACTGCTGGGGTGTGCCGTCCTTCGGATGAGACATTAAACCGAGGTCCCTTCTGCCTATCCTGGTGTTGTCCTGGTGGATGTCCAGGTGGAAGTAAAAGAACCCAGGGCACTCTTTGCAAAGAGCAGGGAGCATTCCCGGTGTCCTGGCCAGCATTTCCCTTCCCATAAACCGGTTCATGCAATTATCCAGGCTGTGTGTGGGTGATTATGTGTGATATGGCCGCCACCGCACATTCAGTCACTTCACTACCAGTCTAGCATTGCTTGTGAAGTGCTTTGGGTTACTGTGTATGAAAAGCGCTATATAAATGCTGGTTCTTCTTCTTCTTCTACCTCCAGTCCTTGGAGCATACCAGGAGGGTTGGGGGTGTGTCCATGTCAATGAGCCAAGAAGCACAACCTGGTAATTCCCTTTAAGTGATATGCCAGTCCTTGAAGGTCCAGCCATATCCCTCCCACAATCCCCCCACACTGCTTAATGTGGGGATTCACTCATGTGGCAGTTGACCATCTTGGATGGCCATGGTCAATCACCATGCTGTACCTGCTTCACCCCTGTGCAGCTAAATGGGTGGGGCAGCACTGGTGATGCACCCACTGAGTATGGGAATATGGCACAAGATGTGCACCACAACAGGTGCAGGGCAACATGGCTCAGTTACTCTCCTTTTGAGCGTAACTGAGTCATGTTTGTGAATAGAGGCCATAGTGTGGTTACATTGCTAGTGAACAAAAGCTGAAAAAATTGAATACAGAACAATCAAATTATCAAAATCTTGACAAATTGGTGAGGACAATAAATAAGCTTACAGATCATCTGTCCATTTAGAAAAGAGCAAAATAAAGTGCTTATTGCTTGTGGGAATTGTGGTGGAGCTTATGCATTGAAGATAAGGTCAAGCAGGCAGCTATATTACCTATGGAAGAGCCAGAATCATGTGGTGGGTGGTGGGGGTTGATAGCGGGGGGGGGGTCATCTAAGGAGTCAAGTCAAAGGTTGACAGGAGCAGGTTGTGTAGGAAAACGTTTAGCTGGTGTCTAATGGAGAGAAGTGAGGGAGAGAGACAGAGGGAGGAGGGTAGCAAATGCCAAAGGGAGGGGTGGTGATAGGAGAATGCAGATTGCACAGCTGAGGAATGTGTGTGGGGAAAGGAGAAGGTGTGAAGGTCCCTGGAATGCAGTAAGTAGGAGAAAGAGGGGATGGGAGAGAGGCGTGAGGATAGCTATGAAGGGAGAGACCCAAACCAGTATTTGGAGATAGAGGAGGCACAGTGGGACTGATGGCATGAAGGGAGAGGGAGGATGGTTAGGGAGGAGTAAAGGGAACAGTGGTGGGTACAACAGGGTGAGTTGGTAATAAAGTGGCAGCAAGTGTTGCAGAGGGAGTCCAGTCTGATGAGGGAAGAGGGGGCAGTGCCATAGACCACATCCACATAGTTGAAAACCAGGAGAATCATTTTGGTTACCAACTCCCAGCAAATGTGGGGAGAATAGCAGTCTTTGTTATGATACAGGGCACCGAGTTTGGGGTGGTGCATGGCATGGATGGTATCAATGTAGGCAGGGAAGTTTAGCCTGCTATCTAACCACACACTGAGGTACTTTAAGGAGGTGACTACATAAGCAATAATACCCGACAGGGTGGGCTTTATTAGGAAATACTGGACGGCCCAGGGGCATAATGAGGCCCAATACCACAGGCGGAGGCCCTTATAGCCCCTGGAAGGTCTGGTATTTCCCAATAAAGCCCACCCTGGATGGTATTATTGTGCTTAGAAAATGGGCACTGTTAAAAAAAAAAAAAAAAAAAAGAATAAAAAATTGTGAATAAATGTTTAACATTAGTTTTGTAATAAAATAGTTCCTCCGCCTGCATGAGCTATGGAGTTTTGACCTACTAGGGACTCTGTAGTTAAAAAAAAAATCTGGTTGTATGCAGTTAGAGCCTCCCATAGCAGTCTGTTTATAACCCCCACCCATTCAGTGTGTTAATTTTATGAGACAAAGTATATTTCTTTTTTTTTTGCATGTGTCCCCATTTCTGAAGGTTCAGGAGCTGCTGCAGTTCAGCTCGGGAGAACGAAGAGCCGTTTGTGCCTGTTTGGGAGACAAAGCATAGTCCAGGAACAACTGTTTACTTTGGGCTGCAGGTGAGACCGGGGCAGAGTTATGCATGTATGTTAAGAATTTGTTTTTGTAATGGCTACTGGTGTGGTTTCTGGTTCCACCTCCCGACTCTCAGGAGATGTGTTTACTGTGTTGCAGTGCAGTGAGTGGTAGCAGCCGTTTTTATAGATGTGCTTCGGAATATGAAGCTGAAAAGAGCAACGGCTTCTGTTTACTTTTTGTGCAGCGCGCTAGTGCGAGATGGCAGTCGGGAGAGTCGTGCCATACTAAAGAATAAGGCTATGAAAATGTCTTCACGCTCCCGACTGCAAAATCATTCTCCGTGTTTTTTTTTATTTTTTTATTAAGAGGTAGACAGCAGCACTGAAGCAAGTAGTGGGGGAGGACCTGTAGCTCTCGCTAAGCGAGAGAAAAAACATGGTGGGCAATTCAAATTTTCTGGGATGCTTTCAGCCAATTACAGAGCAGGCTGGGCACCTCTGCAGAATGTTACTCTGTAAAGTGGCACTTGGACTGGCTCTTATTTTTAGGTGGGCATCTATTGAAAAATACAGTAAATGCCCAGCTTGGAGCCTGTCTGAGCCAATCAGATTTGAGAATTGATTCTTTCCATTTTCTAATTTAAGATAGGTATTGTCTAGCATGGAAAAGATGGGGAGGGGGGAGAGAGCCTGGACAGCTTCTGGCTGGTGCCAAAGATCATGGACACTGTTTATTAATGTTGACCCAGAGATGTTTGGACTGGAACCAGCACTGAACATTGTGAAAGTCATACTGGAGTGAGACTTTCACAGCTGTAGTTGAGGAGCCTGAGGTGTACAGAACTTGTCATCTGCATACATGTGAATATGCGAGTTGGCGCAGGCTGAGGGGAGGTCATTTAGGAAAATGGAAAAGAGGACTGGACCCAGAATGGAGCCCTGTGGGAGACCGGTCTACATAGGAAGGGGAGGAGACAGGGCACCTCCTACCTGTATCAACTGCCAACAGCCCGAGAGGTAGGAACAGAACCAGTCAACAGCAGGGGCTGAGAGGCCAGCAGAGCTCAGCTTGTCCAGAAGGAGTCAATGGATCACCGAATCAAAGACTGTGGCAATATCAATGAAAATGGCAACGTTGATGTGCTCCTCATTCATCCCAAAGAGGATGGAGTCAACGACTCATAGCAGGGAGGAGATGGTGGAGTGCTGCTTCTGAAAACCAGACTGGAAGGGCGAGAGAAAGTTGGAAAAGTGGCAGAAGCCAGCAAGCCTGAAGCAGACAAGTTTCTCTTACAGCTTTGCAAGAGGGAGGTGGAGGAAGATAGGATGGAAGTTGCCAGGGGATGAAGGGATCGCCCCCCCTTCTGATAGTGGAGAAGTCTGGCAATCTTGCAAGACTGAGGGACAGTGCAGAAGGTGAAGGAGAGGTTTAGGAGGTAAGAGGAGGAGTGATGGCAGGAGATGAAAGATGGAGAAGTTTGGGGCACAGGCCATCTGGGCTAGAGTTGGACAGATGGAGTGAAGAAACAGAAAGCAGGGTTTCCTGGGTAGTGACAGGTAGGGTGGGGTGGCTGAGATGGGGGGAGAGGAGCGGGGGGGGGGAGGAGACAGCACAAATAGTGAAGAACTAACTGAAGTGAGCATTGACAGAGGAAGGATCAGATACTAGTGAGACATTTACTTTGATAACCGAGGGAGTGGACTGAGCTGGTGGATGAAAAAGGGGAGGGACTCGCCTTCCAGAATTGGCTGGGAAGTTAAGCTTATTCTGGAGGTTGGCCTTAAAATATAGGGATTTGGTGGTTCAGATGGCCTTTGTGCAAGTTTTCCTAAGTGGCCTGTAAGAGAGGAAATCTAACAGAGAGTGGGATAATTTGTAGGGCTATGTCAATGTCTGGGGCAGAGAGAATGCATTGCAGCCAGATCACTCAATAGAGCATCTTTGTTTGGTGACTAGAGAGACCTGGACCAGATGTACATGGAGGAGGGAGGGTGCCAGACTTTTCTGACACAAAATGTCATGCAGTGGTCACTGAAGCATAGCAGGGAGGAAATGGTGGCGTGCTGCTTCTGGAAACCAGACTGGAAGGGGAACTTGAGACACTATCTACATTAACATGATAGTTCCTCCTCCTGGCGCTTCTGCTGTATATATCTGTGCTCATGTTTCTTCTCTTCGGCTAACCTCCTCATCCCTACATCTCCTTCTTTGTTTTTTATATCATAACATTCACCTTATATGTATATACTGTATTTAGCTCATGCTACCTATATGAAATGATATTTTGTATTTGATATTTTTAGTTCTTTACTGTTGGTATTACTAACTACATGCCCAGGTCCATCTTGTAAATGAGTTCTTCTCAATGATGTCTCACCTGGTAACAATAAAGATTGATTGATTGGCTGCATCCAACAAAATACCTGCTGCAACAAGGCAGTGGGGTGTGAGGAGAGAACCCACTTCAGGATGGTGTAGTTTGATGAGTGAGGATTGAGCCAATTGGGTTCAGTGATGGGCTGTGAGAGGTTTAGGGACTCAGTCCAGAGAGAGAGGTCAGCCTGGAGGCCAGAGAAAGCCAGTTAATATTAAAGTCGCCAAGGAGGATGAGTTCGCCAGAAGAGAAAAATGAGGTGATGGGAGAAAGTAAGTCCACCAGAGGAGAGGGACAGATTTTCAGAGAGGCATAGAGAATCCAAATGAAGATGGGTATGGTGGCGCGAAAGGAAAGTTTAGTAAGGAGAAGCTCATGGGAGGAGGGTACAGCCTCCCTGAGAGTGATGCTGCAGCAGAGGCTCTGTAAAAGCCCTGGCTACTTGAATGTTTACCTTAGACCTGGGGATGGTAAAACCTGGGCCGTTGTCCAGACCAGGTTTTACCATCTCTGGAACATTGCCCAAATTAAGTTCCTTATCCTCCCTGATGACTCGGCCATGCTGGTATATACTTTTGCACCTTGAGGCTTGACTACTATAACACAGTCTACCTCTGGGTCAGAGGTGGTGTAATGCAGCACCTGCAGCTTTTGCAGAATGCAGTGGCCCAGTTGTTGACTGGCCACTTGAGGTTCAGTTATATCACACTGGTGCAGCATGAACTGCATTGGCTGCCAGTGCACTGGCTCATCACCTTTAAAGTTGGTCTTTTGCCCTATAAGGCCCTACACGGGATGGGTCCGGATTACCTGAAGGAGCTACTGCATCCCTACACCCCTTCTTGCTCTCTCAGATCAGCGGACGAGGCCCTCCTGGAGGTACCTAGGGCTAGGATAAAATCTTCTGGGGACTGGACATTTAAGGTGGTGGCCCCTGTCCTCTGGAACTCATTGCTGAGGTACTTCCAGGAGGTGTCATCTGTAGAGCTATTTCAGAAACATATGAAAACCTTCCTATTCGAGCAGGCCTTTGGAACCTGAAGTCTAGTTTGGGACCACCTTACTATTTATGTAGCAGCTTGTTTTTAGATTTTAGTGGGTTAAAGAAAGTTTTTATATGTTGTATGATTGTCTATTTTTCTTCATTGCTATATCTGTACTTTTATTATTGGCTGTAAGGGCACCCTGAGCCTTTGGGGAAGTGCACCCGAAATAAATAGACTCTACTACTATAATATTAATAGGGTGTGATTTTAATAAAGTACAGTACCATTACTGATTTGGGACAGAGCTTCATGCAACATAGAAACATAGAAAATGATGACAGAAAAGTCCCTGATCCATCTAGTCTGCCCATAAACCCTAACCTACCTTGAGACCTAGGGCTCGATTTTCATAACTTGGCACAAGCCATGCCAATGGCAGCTTGCACCGACTGCCAGTGCGTCAGGAACCCTGCACCCGATTCTCCATCAGGTAGGGTTCTGGTGGCAAAGTCCAGCAGCTTGTGGCAACCATGGTGTATGCCAAAGAGACGGCTCATCTGGGTGATGTGCCGCATGCTGTGGGGTGGGTGTACAGCAGTCCCTGGTGGCTAGCACCCCCAGCCCTGACCTGCCTGTATAGTACAATAGTACAAATATTATTCCCTGGTCTAGCAGACCCCCTCCCTATTCCCGATGTGCCTGTAAATTAGAATATTAATCAAATCACATTCCCTGGTGGTCTAACAGACCCCTCCAAGCCCCAATGTGTCTGTATATTAAAATATTATGAAAATCATTCCCTGGTGGTCTAGCAGACCCCACTCCCTATCCCACATGTGCCCATAAAGTACAATATTAAAAAATCATTCCCTGATGGTTTAATGGACCCCCTCCCTATCCCCGATGTGCCTGTATATTATACTATTAAAAAACATCATTCCCTGGTGGTCTAGTGGACCCCCGCCCACCCTGTCAGGTAGTGCCCACCACCACACTCCCCCATCCCAAAACAGAGCCAGCAGACGGCACAGCCCTCCTCACACCATCATGTCTGGCTGCTGACTGAGACGTCAAGAAGCATGTGCTGTATATATTTAGCTCATGCTACCTATGTGAAATGATATTTTGTATTTGATATTTTTAGTTCTTTACTGTTGTTATTGCTAACTACATGCCCAGGTCCATCTTGTAAATGAGTTCTCCTCAATGATGTTTCACCTGGTAACAATAAAGATTGACTGACTGATTGATTGCATCCAACAAAATACCTGCTGCAACAAGGCAGTGGGGTGTGAGGAGAGAACCCAGTTCAGGAGGGTGTGGTTTGATGAGTGAGGATTGAGTCAGCTGGGTTCAGTGGTGGGCTGTGAGAGGTTTAGGGACTCAGTCCAGAAAGAGAGGTCAGCCTGGAGGCCAGAGAAAGCCAGTTAATATTAAAGTTGCAGTATGCACTCCTTGACAACTTAGTCAGCAGCCAGATGTGGTGGTGTGAGAAGGGCTGTGCCAGTTGCCGGCTCCATTTCGGGATGGGGGGAGTGAGGTGGTGGGCACTACCTGCCAGGGTGGGGGGGTTCACTAGACCACCAGGGAATGATTGTAATGTTTTAATATACGGGCACATGGCGGATAGGGAGGGTGTCCACCAGACCACCAGGGAATGATGATTGTAGTATTCTAATATACAGGCACATCGAGGGTAGGGAGGGAGGTCCACTAGACCACCAGGGAATGATGTTTGTAATACTCTAATATATGGACACATTGAGGGTAGGGAAGGGGGTCCACTAGACCACCAGGGAATGATGTTTGTAACATTCTAATATACGGACACATTGAGGGTAGGGAGGGAGTCCACCAGACCACCAGGGAATGATGATTGTAATATTCTAATATACAGGCCATTGGGGATAGAGAGGGGGGTCCACTAGACCACCTGGGAATGACATTTGTAATACTCTAATATATGGAAACATTGAGGGTAGGGAAGGGGGTCCACTAGACCACCAGGGAATGATGTTTGTAATATTCTAATATACGGACACACTGAGAGTAGGAAGGGAGTCTACCAGACCACCAGGGAATGATGATTGTAATATTCTAATATACTGGCACATTTGGGATAGAGAGTGGGGTCTGCTAGACCACCAGGGAATGATTTTTTGAATACTGTAATACAGGAGCACATCAGGGCTGTGGGCCACTAGACCACCAGGGCCATGATTAATATCACTAAAAGAGGATCAGGGATGGGGGAGTACTGCAGTGCATGTTGGGGGAGGGTTCCGAGAGTAGCCTAAGTGGTCAAATCCACCCAGAATGCAATATTCTAAGTACCCTTAGACCAGCCCTGGCTGGTCTAAGGGTACTTAGACTTTCACCTTCTGGGAGGGTTTAGAGAATTAGGGGATATGGCAGCTTATGGGTACCACATGTTCCCTAGCATCATGCTGCAGCCCATTTTATGCTGCAAGGACAGCGTAAACCCCCTTTGGAGCATGCAACCTGCAGTTGACACTGACTATGCTTGAGAATCGCTTCTGATGCATCTTTTGGCGTAAGTGGCACTTTGTGCCATTCCTTGTGGCACAAGCCCCTTGCACCATTCCAGGAACTTTGAGAATTGGGCCACTAGTGTTTATATGGGGTTTTTGCTACTGCCTCCACCCATGCCTCCTGCCTTACTGCTACACCCCCCCTTGGGTCACTATTAAGCCCTTAACTCTGTTCCAACTGTGTTTAAAGTCAGTGATGGTTTTGGAACCAACCCCCAACAGAAGTACATATAACTTGGCAGTTCATGCCCTAAATGGGTTATGTAAAGAGCTTGGGCTAGTAGGTCTGTGGAGATACCAACACAGAGAACAGCATGAGTATACATCTTACTCACATGCAAATTATGTATACTCCAAATTGGATAGGTTTTATGTAAGTATAAAAGCAGCAGACAAAGTGAGACAAACTAAAATCCATGATAGTACTATCACAATCAAGCAGCAGCCAGCTGACGTAAGTAAACCAAAAATATTATGAGCATGGAGAAAGAACAGAAAGGCAGCCAGCCCACTGGTACAGTGGTAGCACCACCGCTTGTGGCGTTGATGACCCAAGTTTGGGAACAAGCTCGGAGCAATTGAGGGTTAGCTTGGGGGAGGAGGATCAAGCATACATTGGACTGCTCTCCTACTTCAAGGGGGAAGGACTGTGGCACTCACATAAGCCTGACCCCTTGTGGTGACTGGGGGTAAGGGAGCAACAGATCACAGAATCTGGGGAGGAAGAGGAGTGGCAAGAGGAGTAGCAGCTGTTGACGTGCTGTATGCGGGGGTGTACACAGTGACGTGACTGACGGCACTGCATGCCCACTTTTCCAGGGTAAACCACATCAAATAAAAAGCACCACCTACCATAGAGATGATGCTCTGCTCTGCCCCCAGTTTCTATATCAGGTCCTATCTCCTGCTTCTGGATCCTTCCAAGCTTCACCTCCACTGAGATTCCGACAGGATAATGTATGGAGGATGCCATGGCACTGATGGCAACCACTTACCAGGTGGCAAGCCAGAAGGGAACAGCATTGAAGTGTATCATGGGTGGCTTGTAGCACAGGTGAGAAGGGTCTCAGGTGGACTGGGGGAGGCACTGGTGGACAGGCTGAAGGAGATCCTGGTGGGTGGAGATAAGGAGGAAAAAAGTCAAATAGCAAAATGCTTCCAGGAGTTTTACACAGAACTCTATTCAGTGGAGATGAGGGTGGGACATCCAGTGCAGATAGAACACTTTTTGAACAAAATTAGGCTCCCCACACTGTTACAAGAAGTTAAAATAATGCTACTTTGCTACATATGCTATAATAATAATAATAGCTAATAATGCTACATATTACCAGTCTGGAGTTAGAGTCAGCCATCAAGAGTATTACTATTTGGGAAGGTATCATGGCTGATGGGTTCCCAGGGGAATACTATAAGGTTTTTAAGGATGCACTAAAAGCAGTATTGCTACAGGTATTTAACAACTGCTCAGACCCAGATTTGAAACCCAGCACATGGAAGGAGGCTGTAGTATCAGTGCTTCACAGTGAGAAAAAAAGTGAAGTTACGTGCAAATTATCAACCGATAGTATTTCTCAACACACAGATGCAAAATTATTTACAAAAATGTTAGCTGCTAACAACAGATGATCACCAAAATTATACACTCAAACCATATGGGAATTATACCTCAGAGATAAAGAAAGGGTAATTTAAGAACGTAAATAGCATCTCTCTCTGGAAAAGAGAGCCTCAGAATGACAGCTGGCTGGGTTTGTGGGCACTGAAAAGGCCTTTGATTGGCTTAACTGTAATTTTTGTAAGCCACATTGAAAAGATTTGGGGTGGGCTCACTGTTCAGGAACTGGATAATGGAATTATACCTCCAGCCCAATGGACGAGTAAAAGTGAATGGTACTCTCTCTCTAACCTCTTCAGTATTAGTAGGGGAGCCAGGCAGGGGTGCCATCTTTCTACATGATCCCGAACAGTTGTATCCTTTCTTGGAGCAGTTGGTGCAAGAATATGGTAGGGTTTCAGGGTTTCAAGTGAATACCACAAAACTTGAATGGGAAGCTCACCACAGAACTAAAGAAGATGATACCACTCAGATGGTCAGACAGGGCGGTGAGATATCTTGGGTTCAATATAATCTCACATACAGATTATTAACACACAAATAGGGCACTCACTACCTCTTTATAGAAATGAGGCTCAGACTCCAAAGCAGTATTTCAAAAAGTGCTGTTTGAGCGTTTTATTAGGTGCACAAAATACACTTTAAAAAATCCAGCAGATGCCCATAACGCTTGCCTGACACATTTCGGATCTTCTGATCTTTTCTCAAGAGCGACTAAAATCTACCACATATCTTTCTGAAATGCTTCTATGGCTAATGATGTCAAACATGACGTCAGAAGTTATTAAAATCTGTAATAGTCTTATTGTTGCACATATATTACCATAAATATGAATAAATACAACACATAAATATTCATGCTGTGAAGATCAGTGAAAAAGGTGCAAAAATAGACAGCTATACTATGTTAAAACGTAGTACCCGAGTAAAGCTGCTACGATCAGTTTAAAAAGCAATTTCACTTCAAGGCACATCATTTATTATGGTACAATATAGAACATTTTAAATGGCACAGAGTTAAATATTAGATGATTGAATATATCTCTGTGACAGGGAAATGCTGCCACTCTTGAGGATCGACCTTTTCTTGTATCTGTTGCAACAGTTATTCTATTTCTTAGCCTAATCTATCCTTTACAATTTCTAGTCCATAAGGCTGGCCACCTATGGGTTCCCCCCTCCCCTTTCTTGACTATGCTATAGTGGCCTCTTTAATTTTCCTGTTCCCTCTCAGGTCCTTATACAGGGATGTTATTGTTGTGACCTCTGAACTGATGTAAAACAACAGGCTGTGTTCCTTGTTGCTGGATTTAGTATACAAAAGTACTATGTCATAAAATACCTTGATGTATATCCCTTATGTGTATGAAACCTGCAAATGTTGAAAATACCATGGCACTAGGTGTTTTTGATAAAGGTAAAACGTACTAGTTGACAGTATTATAGAAATTAAGTTACCGGGGTAGAGATATCAGAAAACCCCCGGTTGTGTTGTTAAATGCATGTAAATTGCAGATTATTTGAGAGGCCCTTTTGGTACCATGCATTTCTGCTATAAACTGAGCCAGTCTGAAATTTCATGGTGATTTGCATATACATCCCATGATGCTTTGCATTATGGGGGTATGTGTGATGTTGTGCTTCTTTGAAACTTGGCTTTATTGCCAGTGCCCTTTGGGGGTAACCCTTGCTTCAGTGCTTCTGTACTGAGGTTCTTTGCCTTTAGATTTTTTTTTAGTTGAGCCCTCATCACCCAAACAAACAAGACAAACATAGAGATGAAGTGGTTTTAATTAAAAAGTTAGAAGTAAAGCAATGGGTCAGTAGGTGCTGACTAAGTGCAGAGGAAGGACATGCATAGTCTGTTGTTGCAAACTGATGTATTGAAGAAGGGATATGCCATTGCTAAAGGTTATTTCTGTATTTTAAATAAACATCATACAGAGATTGTGTGTTGAACCTGAAGTTCTGCGTCTGGTCTGTCTGGTATCCCACAACCCCTCCACAGACTTGGTGTTAGAAGTGTGCTAACTTGCTGGAAATGTCTGGACTGGCCAAAGAGGAATGTTTGCTGGTGGATTTCACCCAGATATCCCAGGTGGACCAATGCACCAGGAGTTACCAGAGGAGAACCCAGAGAAGAAAGTCCATGGAGTTCTGACCAGAACTATGGCCGTCAGACTGGGAGAGAAGCTGCTGCCTGGACTGGACCTGGGAGCTTGGAGGAAGGCCAAGCCTGAAGATGACAAAGAGATGCAAGGGGACGAGGAAGAATTGAGGGAACTATCCCCTCTTGAAGACATTCCACCTGAGGATGTAGAGGAGTTGTTGAAATTGTTGTACATAAAACAGATGCAGATGGAAAGACATAGAGACACTGAGTGGAGAGATAGAGACATTAAGCTGAGAAGGCAAGATGCCAAATGTGTGGATACCATGAGGGTCTTACATGCCATCAATGTAGGGCAAACAGAAAGAGCCAGTAGTCCAGAAGTCATTAAACTGTCTAAACTTTCAGACAGTGATGGCATTGAAACCTACCTCACAACATTTGAGAAGATCGCTCGAACATGCACATGGCCAAGGGAACAGTGGGTTGTTTGACTGGCACTAGACCTGACAGACAGTGCACAGTTGGTTTACAGCCACATGGACTCCTGAGAGGCAGAGGACTATGACCATGTGAAGCAGGAGATCCTCAGGCGCTATGACATAAACACTGAAACCTATCACCAGAGGATTAGGTTTCTTGAAATGTAGTCACTGGATACCCCTCTGAGAGACTTATGCCTGTCTCAAAGAGCTCTGCTACAAATGGTTGCAGCCAGATAACAAGAGCAAGGACCAACATCTGGAGGTGGTGATTACTGAACAGTTTATTAAAGTTTTACCTCAGGATGTACAACTTTGGGTTCAGGAGCATAAGTCTGATTCCACTGATAAAACCATCACGCTGGCGGAAGACTTCCTGGCAGCCCAACTATCCAGACCCAGAGGGTTCCAAGGGACATCAGCAACTGTGACCACCAGCAATTCGGTAAGGAACCCTTTTACTTATAAACTGTCAAATCCAGCCCCAGTGAAACAAGACTGGAGAGCGGGGCACATTCCAGTAACAGAGATTGTATGTCATGGGTGCCAAAAGAAGGGACATTATGTAAAAAACTGTCCTAATATAAAGAATGAGACAGCTCATGTAGCCTTAGCAAGCTGGGGTCACTTTATGACTACTGTGCAGATTGGATCACAGCAGATGACAGAAACATAGAAACGTAGAAACATAGACTTTGATGGCAGATAAAGACTGCTTGGCCCACCCAGTCTGCCCATTTCCCTACCTATTGGATAAGCTGCAGATCCTAGTTAGCCAGCAACCTACTTCTTCTTAACCCGCACCAGAATTGCCTAATGTCTGTCCCATGCAGTCTCAAATTCCCCGACAGTTTCTGACCCCACAACCTCCTCAGGAAGGCTGTTCCATGTGTCCACCACCCTCTCCATGACAAAATACTTCCTCACATTGCCCCGAGCCATCCCCCCTCTGTCTTCAGATTGTGCCCCTTGTTCTTGCACATCTTTTTTTCTGAAAGATGCTGCCCTCTTGGACTTTGTTGATTCCCTTGAGGTATTTGAAAGTTTCTATCATGTCCCCCCTTTCCTGCCTTTCTTCGAGGGTACACATATTAAGTTCCTTTAGTCTGTCTTCGTATGGCTTCTGGTGCAGACCCTGCACCATTTTAGTTGCCCTCCTCTGGACTGCCTCCATCCTGACTATGTCCTTGTGGAGATAGGGTCTCCAGAACTGCACACAGTACTCCAGATGGGGTCTCACCAACTGTCTGTACAGAGGGATAACAACTTCCTGTTTTCTACTGGTGATGCCTCTCCCTATACATCCCAGTATCCTCCCAGCCCTCCTTACTGCCTTCTCACATTGCTTGCTTACCTTTAGGTCATCTGATATAACTACCCCCTGATCCCTTTCAATTTTTGTTGTTGTTAGTACCTCCTCCCCCCATTGTGTACTCTTTTCTTGGGCCTTTGTTTCCCAGGTACATTACTTCGCTTTTCTATGCACTGAATTTAAGCTGACATACAGTACTTTTGACTCATGGTGGGACTGATTGATTCAGGGAGCCGCCAGTCTCTTGTGTAAGCAGATCTAGTGACTATGAATAATAAAGGGATGGATACAGCAGTCATCTGTGTGCATGGAGATACCCATTGCTACCCTTCAGCCACCATACAAATGCCTGTTCAAGAAAAGACACATGAGGTAGAAGTAGGGTTGGTACCTCGCGTACCTGGGCCAGTTGTTATCGGGCATGACCACCCAGACTTTGCTTCATTTATACATTGTCATGCCACCCAGGACTCTGCTGTAGTTGCTGTAACCACCAGAGCTCAAGTGAAGCAGGGATATTTACCATCTGTGTTCCCATTTGATGATGATGTTTTTGAGGACCCTTGCAAGAACCGTAAAACTAAGGTGGAGAAGAGGAAGCTAAAGAAGAACTGGATTGATACTCATGCTGGTGTACAGCCAGACTTGGGACATACTTTTAAATGTGATATACAGCATGAGCAAAAAGCAGACCCTTCACCTAACCTTTTTTTTTCCACAGGTGGGGAAGGGAGTGGAAAAAGGTGCCCCTCAGTTTGTTGTAAAACAGGGAATACTGTATAGAGAATACACTAACCCCAGAACTGGAGAGGTAGTAGACCAACTAATGGTTCCAGAAAAATTCCGCTCCCAAATCATGTATCTAGCACATAACATCCCTATAGCAGGCCATGCATGCAGAAATAGCACCCTGAATAGGACATTTCCCAGGTTTTATTGGCCCGCTATCCACGAGAACATAGCTGAGTATTGTAAAGCATGTGCTGAATGTCAGAAGGTAGCTCAGACAGGAAAAAGGGATAGAGTACTATTACAACCCATCTCCATTGTGACTAACCCCTTTGACAGGATAGACATGGATGTAGTGGACCCCCTAGAAAAGAGCTCCAAGGGTTACAGATTTTTACTGGTAATATATGATTACTCTACCCACTACCCAGAAGCTATTCCCATGAGAACTGTCTCTGTCCCAAGGATAGCAGAGGAGCTAGCAAAGGTATTTAGCAGCATTGGAATCCCCAGGAAATACTTAATGATCAGGGGAGTAATTTTAATGCACACCTGCTAAAAGAATTGTACCGTCTGCTGGTCATGGTAGCAGTGTGTACTTCCCCATACCACCCACAGACTGACGGCCTCATAAAGAGGTTTAATCAGACATTAAAGAGAATGTTGAGGAAATATGTAAAAGAAGAAGGTAAAGATTGGGATAGGTACCTCCTCTATTTGCTTTTCGCTTGCAGAGAAATCCCTCAAGCATCCACTGGTTTCTCTCCTTTTTCATTATTGTATGGGAGGAACCCAAGGGGACCACTGGTTGTGGTTAAATAACACTTGGAGGAAGGGAAAGAGGTGGGACATCTTAATGTCATAGAATACATGACTCAGTTACCAGGGACATCTTAATGTCATAGAATACATGACTCAGTTACCAAACACCTGGTGAGGTATACCAACTTGGCACACCAGAGCTTTGAACAGAATTAGGACTTGCAGAAAGAAAGATACAACCAGGGTTTGAAGACTAAAACTTTTCGGTCAGAGGACAAAGTGTTGTTACTCCTTCCCTCCACAGAGAACAAACTACTAATGAAATGGCAGGGGCCCTACACCATTTTGAGGCAAACAAGAACAGTGAACTATGAGCTTAGCATGCCCAGAAAGAGACCTGCTCAGAAAATTTACCATGTGAACCTCCTTAGGAAATGGCGTGAGAAACCTAACCCCTCCCTTTATATCCATCCTGGCATTAGGGAGTCAGAGCTGGAGGCTGCCTATAAAAAGCTAGAGCAGTCAGAACTGTTGGAGGAGGTTCAGATAAACCCTGAAATGGAGCATCAGCAACAGAAAGATTTGCAGGGGGTATTACAAGAATTTGAGCCCATATTCACAAACGTCCCAGGAGGGCCAATGGAATTGTGCACACCATAACTGCCATGCAAGACAAGCCCATACACAAAAAGCCCTTCAGATTGCCCATGAATGTGAGGGATGAGGTGATTCAGGAAGTCAAAAATATGGGGCAGTTAGGCATACTTGTGCCATCAAAGAGTGCATGGTCTTCACCCATGATCATAGTGGACAAGAATGAGGGTGGGATACATCTATGCCTAGATTTTAGAAAGCTTAATAACATGTCACTACCCAATGCCCTGAACTGATGACATCATTGATAGGCTAGGCAATGCACAGTATTTCAAACAACATGAAGTCTTGCTGTATTCTGACAATCTGCAGTTAGCTCCAGCCTTTGAACTGCCCCGGAGTGTAGAGGGTTAATTTTCTATGCAGTGCATAGAACGTTGAGCTTGAGCTCGGTTGAGGTCTCTGTCTGCAGCACTTTGAAACCCAACCACCAGATTATTTACTCCGCCTCACTGAACAGTCGCTCCGATTTCTCCTTCTGCTCGGTTCAAGTCGGTTAAAGTGTCATTTTTTCCGCTTAACTCCCGTAGTATTACTGTTCAGGGCTCTGTCTGTGGTACAGTAAGTACTTTAGGTATTAGTTCTGGGTTATTTGTGGAAATTTTAAAAACCTTTTCTCAATCGGGTCGGCTGAACCAATCCAATTTATTTGAATTCTGTGTGTTTTGCTTTAGTGTATGGTTACCGGTCCTTATCAGTTTAAAAAAAATTGTGTTTTAATGTTTTTTTCCAATACCCGTAACACGGTTAGAAACTGATAAGGGAGTATTGCCTGGTGGTTGCCAAAAAAAGGGTAAGTTTGGTTAGGTTGGCCATGTCTAAGAAACCCAAGAAAAAAACCGGGCCCACTTGGTTTCAACATTGCAGTGTGGGAGGTCTTTGCTAAGGCCGATCCCCACACCACCTGTGTTTATTGTCTGGGGTTTGACCACTTCGATACAGACTGCCAAAGATGCAAAAACTTTCCTAACTCTCCCGTTGAAAAGAGATTAGGTAGACTTAAGGAAAAGGAGGCCGAGAAGTCTGCTGACCCGGATGGCCTGCCTGGTTCGGTTCCGACCAAACCAGAAGGAGTGCCCTCTGACCAGGGCGATACTTCTTCGGGCAAGAGGAGAGTCGATCCTTAGGGATCAGTTCCTACAAAGAAGAAATGTAAAGAAAAATCAGCCGGTTCAGATCCGGAGTTTCATGTTCCGACCGCTGATGAGATTGCCTGAGCGATTCGGATTGTTGAATCGCTTCGCCCGGTTCTGTCTGATCCGGCTCTGTTAGCTAAGGGTTCGGTTTGGTCGGTTCCTCCGGTTCAGGATTATGCCCCTGAAGATTTTTATGAACCGGAATTTGAGGAAGAGGGGGATTATGAGCAAGATGATGAGTATGATGGAGCAGAAAGTCTGGATGTGCCCATTGAACCGGACCTCTCCCCAGACAGACCTTCTGGTGTTTCCCCTCCTAGGCTCTCTGAGTCCCCTCCCTACTATCTGTTTTACAGAAAAGTGGCTGAAACCCTCCAGCTTCCTATGGAGGAGGCTACAAAGGATCAAGAGGAGCATGATTTTGTTGAAATGATGGACATCCCAGAGTCCAGGAGGCTGTCTATTCCCCTACACAAATCTTTTGGGAAACAGACACAAAAGATTTTAAGTCTCCAAATTCTGTACCTCCTGTTGATAAAAGAATGGACAAGAGGTATACCTTACCAGGCTCAGACACAGAGTTTTTCTATCAACAACGCAGCCATGTTGGGGTCGTGCAGGCTGCAGCATGTGACAGGGCTAATGTTCCCTTGGCTTCACACCTCCCAGATGAAGACTCCAGGAGGATGGATGCCTTGGCAAAGAAACAGTACATGGCATCCTCTTTGGGGCTCAGGCAAGCTAATTATATGGCCTATACCAGGGTTTTATTTAACTCTAAAAATTGATTAGCGTTTTGCTCATAAAAGTGCTAAAACACTGTGAAAATGCACATTTGCCTCACTGTGTTTAACAAACATAACACTTCTAGAAAACCTATATAAATGCTTTCTGTACAGTTAGTATTGTCCCAAGAAAAAAACTGCTATTCAATTATTTAAAACCCTGCCTATACAGTCAGGTACCAGAAGTCCAGGTGGGACATTGTACTGGCACTGGCTAAACAGGCTCCCCAGCTGGCCAAGGAGCTGGAGAAGGTAGCTGCTGATGGGATTGAGGCATCTAAAGTACAATTTCATGCTGCGGTGGACTCCAATGATGTGTCATCAAGAGTCATGGCTACATCTGTGGCTCTTCAGAGAAAGGCTTGGCTCAGATGTACTAGCCTCTCACAGAACACCCAGGCTAAGGCCATGGATTTCCATGTGGAAGGTAATTCTCTGTTTGGGGAGCAGACAGAGAATTACATAAAAAAGATGGAGGACTATAGGACCACTTATAGGAGTGCACAGGCCAAGGAGAGGCAGGCAACTCCTCAAAGGCAGCAATCTAGGGGTAGGGGCAAGCCTTTTCATAGGCCTTTCTACCAAGCACAGGCCTCTTCTCCCTTTTCACAGAGGGGGTTCTTCAGAGGGAGAGGCAGAAGGGGGATGAACAGGGCTGCATCCACTCCTCAGCCTAAGGCCCCTGCCAAGCAGACACCTTGATGGGTCTGCCCAGGTCAACTCTCCTATCCCTGTAGGGGGCAGGCTGGCTTACTTTGTCCAGGACTGGATGTCTGTTACTTCAGACAAGTGGGACCTGGAAGTAGTAAGCCAGAGACTGGTTCTCAGCTTCAAAAAATTTCCGAAGATGAGAACCAGATCTTTTCCACCTGCAGGTCTCCCCGAAACCCTTGCCCTAGAGGCAGAGGTTTCATCTCTTCTGGCCTTAAGAGCCATAGAGAGAGTTCCTACCCTACACTGGGGCAAAGGTCTGTACTCCAGGTACTTTCTTATCCAAAAAAAGACAGAGGAGTGGCTACCCATCCTAGATCTAAGACACCTGAACAAACATATTTTAAAACCAAGGTTCAAGATGGTGACTCTGGGAATAATTCTTCCCTCCCTAAGGCCAGGGGACTGGGTAGCCTCCCTGGACCTCAAAGATGCCTACTTTTACATCCCCGTCAGGTGCTCCCACAGAAAGTACCTCAGGTTCAAGTTGCCCTCAGGCCATTACCAGTTCAAAGCAATGCCCTTTGGTCTAACATCAGCTCCAAGGGTTTTCACAAAGTGCCTGGCAGTAGTAGTTGCCTTTCTAAGTAGGCAAAAGATTTCCATTTTTCCATATCTGGATGACTGGCTCATAGTGGGTCAGTCTCCAGACCAAGTCAAGTCAGACCTGCAAGTGACTCAGCAAGTGCTCACTTCCCTGGGATTTCTTCTCAACCTTCCCAAGTCAGTTCTCGAACCGGTGCAGCTTTCACCTTTATAGGGGCAGAGCTAGATACTGTCAAAGTAAGAGCCTTTCTTCCCTGGAAAGGGCAAGAATTCTTATAGAACTGGCTTCTTCCTTCAGCCTTCAGGTTTCCCGACCAGCAAGGTACTTCCTTTAGCTCTTGGGCCACATGGCAGCTTCTACAGTGGTGGTCCAAGGGGCACGATTCCAGATGAGGGACATTCAGTTCCATCTGAGGGCCTTTTGGTCCCAAAGGAAGGATCTTCTTACCAAACTGATTCCAGTGACTCAGACACTGAAGCACGCTCTTCAATGGTGGCAGGATCCGAACAATTTAAGGCAAGGGGTCCCATTTGTCGCTCAGCCTCATTCGGTGGTCCTTACCGTGGATGCTTCCCTTTTGGGGTGGGGAGCCTATCTGGGGGCTCTCACAGCCCAGGGACTGTGGTCCCCTCAGGAATCCCTTCTTCCTATCAATCTACTGGAACTCAGGGCAGTTTCTCTGGCCCTGCAGGCTTTCTCTCAGTTAGTGCAGAATAAGGTGGTTCAGGTCAGAACAGACAACACCACCACCATGTGGTACATCAACAAGCAGGGAGGTACTCGGTCCATGGCCTTGTGCATGGAAGCCATGAAACTGTGGTCCCTGGCTTATTCTCTGCAGACATCTCTGATAGCAGTCCACCTTCCAGGGAAGGACAATGTGCTAGCAGATGCACTGAGCAGGATCTCCTAGGGCCATCTCGAATGGTCCCTGGACCCTCTGGTGTTGAAAGTAATTTTTTCAAGATGGGGCACTCTAGAGATAGATCTCTTTGCAGCCCCAGGCAATCACCAACTTCCTCTGTTTTGTTGCAGACCCGCAGTCTTGGGCTTAGTTCCTCTGGATGCTCTGGCGTTGAACTGGGAAGGGAAATTTCTCTATGCCTTTCCTCCCTTTCCTCTACTGTTCAAAGTTCTGGTCAAGGTAAGGTCACAACCCTGAAAAGTGATTCTGATTGCTCCAGATTGGGCCAGGCAGCCCTGGTACCCCCTCTTACTGTCCCTAGCAGTCCTTCTTCCCCTGTCTCTTCCCAGGAATTACAACCTGTTAACCTCCTCTCAGGGGAGGATCTGGTACCCCAATCTTCGGTCTCTCAATCTCAAGGCATGGCTCTTGAAGAGTTAGAGTATGCAGATTTGTATCTGTCCCAAGGGGTTCTGGATATTCTCAAAGCCTCTCGAAAGCCTGCCACCAGAAAGACTTATAACTCCAAATGGAAAAGATTCAGCATTTGGTGTTCCAAGAAGCATGTATCTCCAGACACTGCTGAATGGCCTACAGTTCTGGACTATATGGTCCATCTTAATGGCCTAGACCTCAGACCAGCTATTCTCATGGTGCACTTGTCAGCTTTCTCTGCTTTCCTGTCAGTGGGAAAGCCTTCCTCACTGTCATCTCATCCTGTATTCTGTAAATTTTTCAAGGGATTGCCTCATACCAATCCTCCCTTTAGGGATCCTGCCCCTGCCTGGGACTTAAATGTTTGCATTGCTCAACTTATGCAACCCCCTTTAGAGCCTATGTCCTCAGCAGAGCTTAAGTACTTGACTTGGAAAACTGTGTTTTTGGTAGCTATTACCTCTGCCAGATGTATCAGTGAATTGCAAGCCCTGTCAGTGGAACCTGATTTTATCTCCTTTCATAGAGATAAAGTGGTCCTTAGAACCAATAGGAGGTTCTTGCCCAAAGTGGTTTCGGACTTCCATTTGAATCAGTCTATGTCTCTCCCTGTTTTTTTCACTGATCATTCTTCCTCAGGGGAGAGGAGGCTACACAGTTTAGATGTTAAAAGAGCCCTTAGCTACTACATAGAGTGTACCAAGCGTCACAGGTTTTATTCCCTCCAGTTGTTTCTCACTTATGGGGAAGTGGGGAAGGCCAAACCTGCCACCAAGAGAACTATTGCCAGGTGGGATTGTTTCCTGTATACAATTCTGCTATGAGAAACTGGGAAAAATTCCACCCTCAGGCCTGAGGGCTCATTCCACAAGAGGTACAGCTGCTTCCCTGGCTGCTGCCAGGGATATCCCTTTGTTAGAAATTTGTCAAGCAGCCACCTGGAAAACAGTCCATACCTTTACCAAGCATTACTCTCTTGGATATCCAGGCTAGGAGTGATGCTTCGGTGTACACAGCAGTACTTCAGAGCCTATTCCCAAAATAGGTTCTGTCCCTCCTCCATGGAGGTACTGCTTGGTAGTTTGCAGGTTGTCAGAATACAGCAAGACTTCATGTTGTTTGAAGAAAAAATTACTCACCTTAGTAATTATATTTCTTCTAATGGAGTCTTGCTGTATTCTGACCACCCTCCCTGCCTCCCCTCTCAGAACCTGTTTTTGGGAAGTGGGTGAGCAGGCACAGTGTTGCACCCAAGGGGTGCTTCAAGCACACCCTCTACTTTATCTGGGTGCTTTGTATTATAAGCGTTTATTTTAGATAGGTTTTAGTTTTGGGTTTCCTGACTTGAATCTTCCTTTGGGAATCCAAAACTTTCTGTTGCCATTTGGCTAGTTAAAAATTTGACAGTTTCCACATAGTTAGTCAGTGAGTGGTTGCTCGTAAGAATCTGGTGGTTGGGTTTCAAAGTGCTGCAGACAGAGACCTCAACCGAGCTCGAGCTCAATGTTCTATGCACTGCATAGAAAATTAACCCTCTACACTTTGGGGCAGTTCAAGGGCTGGAGCTAACTGCAGATTATCAGAATACAGCAAGACTCCATTAGAAGAAATATAATTACTAAGGTGAGTAATTTTTTTCATCTCCACCCTTGACCTTACTGAGAGATATTGGCAAATCCCCTTGTCACCTGATTCACAAGATAAAACCGTATTTAGCACCCCAATCGGTTTATACCAGTTTGTCACAATGCTGTTCAGACTACATGGGGCTCCAGCCACTTTTCAGCTTTTTATGGGCCACATACTAAGACCACACATTAAAGTACTGTGTGGTTTATTTGGACAATGTGGTCATATTCAGCCCTGACTGGGAATCCCATATTAGACACTTGTCCCAGGTATTGTGAGCAATAAAGGAGTCAGGAGTGACCATTAACTCTGCTAAGTGTGCCCTAGAAAAGACCAAGACAAAATACCTAGGGTTCATTTTAGGCAACGGACAAGTGAAGCCCAAGGTAGAGAAGGTTACAGCAATAGCAAACAGTCCATTACCTACCACTAAAAAACAAATGAGATACTTCCTAGGCTTGGCTGGTTATTACCGGAGATTTATTCCTAATTTCTCAGCCATTGCCAGTCCTTTGACTGATCACACTAAAAAGAGGTGGCCGAATAATGTTCAGTGGACCCCTATTTGTGATGAGACATTTAGGAATATCAAGGCCATTCTGTGTACAGCTCCTGTATTGAAAAGCCCTGGCTTCAACCAAGTGTTTGAGGTTCAAACTGATGCATCAGAGAATGGTATTGGGGCAGTCTTATCTCAGAAAACAGATGGGGAAGAACATCCGATCATAGGAGGGAGGAGACCAACGTGTGGCTGTCTGTCTGTCTGTGTTTGTCTCTGACAGTAGTTTAGTTTTTGTGGATTTTCATGTGTTTCTGCTTGGAGGAACTGGACCATTCTTGGACATGCCATCTATGAACATTTCCTGGACTAAGAAACTGTAAAATATCACCACCAGATATTAGCATTCTCATCATAAATCAACTTTTTTTGAAGCCATCAAAAGCAAAAATAAGGTCAGTAAATCTTTTATACAAGCTCTGAGTTGTGAAGTGCTGCATTGAATCCACATTTCCGTCTGACTTGTTCCTTTAAAGATCTGTGCTTGTCTTTGAGGTCCATTCACAACCATTTTGGAGAACAAAGGGAAGACACTAACAAAGGATTTTTATATCCTGCATATACCCCAGGCCAGTGTTCATCACCTTCAGGAATTTAACACATTCTGGGTCTTTGATTTACAGTAACAACAGTTTACTGGTCCCCAGTAGTTCACCATTTCCTGTGGATTTGATTATTTTTCATCATTTGACTCCTGGTACCTTGGACAAGATTACTATATTACATATGCACCTACCTGATCCCAGTAGCTACACTGATAAACATCTGACCACATTTTTTACACTGCTCATCAAGCCTCCCCCTCAAGGAAGAAGTGTACCTGCTCCTGTGTGACCTTCATGTACAATCTGCTTCCCTCTCTTTTCCTACTGTTGCTGCTTCTATCAGGGAATGTGCACCCCAACCCTGGACCCACCCCCACTAGACTGCCTAAACACAAAGGGCAACTCACTGTCATCTCTTTAAACATCAACAGTCTCCTATTGAAGTTCTCTCAATTCCAGGCTTGGGTACAGGTGACTAACCCAGACATCATTGCACCCACGGAAACCTGACTTTCTCCGAAAATCCTGGATGCATCAATCACCCTCAATGGATACAACTCCTTCAGGCAAGATAGAACCACTAAACCTGGGAAAGAGTGCCTAGTCTATACCAAATATGGACTAAAGGTGCAGGCCCTTGACTCCAGCCTACACACAGAAGAGGTCCAAATCCTGAATCTTAAGCTAAGCATAGGTCAACAGAACAAAACACTGCTGCTCTCTACAGTATGAATACCACCTGGGCACCAAACTACCAGACTAAAACTAGTTGCAGACAACCTGCAGCATTCAGGTACTAATTTGGAGACGATCATTATAGGTGACTTTACATAAACTGGCACTCCCCGAAGGAGACAAAAGCCAGGGATCTAATATCCAGACTATTCTTAACCCAGATGGTAACCAATAACACTCAGATCAACTACAAAACAGGGAGCAGCTCCTTTATAGACTGGCTCCTTTCCACACATCCAGAGCATATATCAGATGTCACCATCCTGCCTGACAGCCTCAGTGATCACTCCCCAGTGAAATGCACCTGGACAAACAATTTCACCAAAGGCCCACCTAAGGTATCCAAAAATCGCTGCCTGAGGCTGGGGCTACTTGACCATTTCAAGCAGTACATATCACAACTGGACTGGTCTCCTTTGGCAGGAGATATTGATGGTAATGAGGCCTTGAATTATTTCAGAATGAACTTCAACCATGTTTGTGATACTTTTGCTCCATACAAAACAAGGAAAGTCAGGGGTAACTCCAACCCATGGCTCACTAACCCCCTGATCAGTTTAATGAAGAATAGAGACAATATCTGGCACATTGCAAAATCATCTGGAACTCCTGCTTCACTCATTGCCTACAGGGCAGCTAGAAATGCCTGCACCAAGCTCATTAGGCAGTCAAAAGCTTCCTACTATAAGGACCTCTTAAGCAAAAGCTGTGGCTCTGGTAGGGAATGCTGGAACTCCATTAAATTCCTAACAGGAAAGACCCCTAAGGCCCCACCCTATCTACTAGTAACAATGGAGGGTCCCCTACAGGAACCCATTGATATCACAAATGAGCTCAACCATGCTTTCATAGACCTATCTGGAGTACTCAAAAGAGGTGGCAGGGAAGGTTAAGGAAAAAAAGGCTGCATTCAAAGAGTATAAGGCATCACAGAAGGAGCACGACAGGGAACTGTATCAATTAAAGCAGAAAGAAGTGGGGAAGGCAGTCAGAATAGCAAAAGCCCAAACTGAGGAAAACATAGACAATTCAGTTAAGAAGGGGGATAAAACCTTTTATAGGTACATTAGGGAGCATAGAAAGGTTAAGGGAGGAATAGTGAAGATTAATAAGGGAGAGGGAAGGTGGGCAGAGGGAGACAGTGAAAAGGCAGAGATATTGAATGAATACCTTTGCTCAGTATTCACAAAAGAAGATGAGGAGGAGTTACCTAAACCAGACAATAGAAGCACTCTGGGTAGGGGGGTTGACACCAGTCCATTTACAGAAGAAAGAGTCCTGAAAGAACTCCTAAAACTCAAGGTGGACAAAGCAATGGGGCCTGATGGGATTCACCTCAGAATCCTAAAAGAACTAAGGGAGGACCTAGTGACACCACTGACCTCACTTTTTAACAAATCATGGGAGGATGGGGTGGTACCTGAGGACTGGAGGAGGGCAGATGTGATTCCCCTTCACAAAAGTGGGAGCAAGGCAGAAGCAGGAAAACTACAGACCTGTAAGTTTGACCTCAGTGGTAGGGAAAATGATGGAATCACTCTGAAAGAAAGAATTGTTGGATACCTAGAGGCAGCGGGCACAGGACCCAAAGCAGCATGGATTTACAGCAGGAAGGTCATGTCAGATGAATCTAATAGATTTCTTTGACTGGGTGACCAAAGTAATAGACCAGGGAGGGGCTATGGATATGGCCTACCTAGACTTTAGCAAGGCATTTGACACAGTCCTGCACAAAAGATTAATAATCAAGTTAGCCACCCTGGGAGTGGGTCCCAGGGTGGTAACCTGGGTTGCAAACTGGCTACACAACAGGACACGGAAGGTAATAGTGAGTGGAACACATTCCAAAGAAAGGGGGGTCACTAGTGGAGTACCTCAGGGCTCAGTCCTGGATCCAGTCCTCTTTAACATCTTTATAGGTGACATTGCAGAGGGTCTGAAGGGAAAGGTATGCCTCTTTGCAGATGATACAAAGATCTGTAACAGAGTTGATACACAAGGGGTAGAAGGGATGAGAAGGGACTTGGCAAGGTTGGAGGAATGGTCAGACATATGGCAACTTAGATTCAATGCAAAGAAGTGCAAGTAATGCACCTGGGAAACAAAACCCAGGAGAAGAGTCACATCAGCAGGGAGGTACTAACAACAACAAAATGGAACGGGACTTGAGGTAGTCATATCAGATGATCTAAAGGTTGGTAGCAATGTGAGAAGTCAGTAAGGAGAGTCAGATACTGGGATGCATAGTAAGGGGCATCACAAGTAGAAAAAGGGAAGTGGTTATCCTTCTGTACAGACAGTTGGTGAGACCCCATCTGGAGTACTGTGTGCAGTTTTGGAGACCTCATCTATGCAAGGACATAGACAGGATGGAAGCAGTCCAGAGGAGGGCAACTAAAATGGTGTAGGGTCTGCATCAGAAATCATAGGAAGAGAGACTGGGAGAGCTTAATATGTATACCCTTGATGAAAGGAGGGATGGGGGGACATGACAGAAGCATTCAAGTACCTCAAGGGAATCAACAAAGTCCAGGAGGGTAGCATCTTTCAGAAAAAGAGATGTGTAAGAACAAGGGGACACAATTTAAAGATAGAGGGGGCACAGCTCGGGGTAATGTGAGGAAATTTTTTTTCATGGAGAGAGTGGTGGATGTGTGGAACTGCCTTCCTGGGGAAGTTGTTGGGTCTAAAACAGTGGGGGAATTCAAACATGCATGAGACAGACACAAGGCAATTGTAGTGGGGGGTTGCAGGAAGTAGGCTATTGGTTAACTAGAATCTGCAGCTTATCCAGTAGGTAGGGAAATGGGCAGACTGGGTGGGCCAAGTGGTCCTTATCTGCCATCAAAGTCTATGTTTCTATGTTTCTATGTTACTCCCAGCTGACTACTTTAAAGATCAGTTCAGGCAACAACACCCCACTACCACTCTTAACCCCCCAAAGGATGCAATACCGCCATTCTACTTTAAGCAGGTCACCAAGTCCGAAACCACCAAGCACATTAAGAGGGTTCTTGGCAAGACCAGGATGGGGGCTGATCTAGTGGATATGAAACTCATGGGTCTTCTCCTAAATGAATTGGCCGTTCCCCTCTCAATGGTGTTTAATGCATCTCTAAGAATGGGGGTGTTTCCAAAACTGTGGAACTTAGCCAATGTCACATCTGTCTTTAAAACCGGGGACAAAACTCTAACGTCCACCTACAGACCAATATCCATTCTACCACCCCTCTCTAAAGCACTTGAAAGAATGGTCTCAGAGCAGCTTACAGAGTATCTTGATAAATATAACCTACTTTGCCCACAGCAGTGTGGGTTCCAAAAAAAGCACTCCACACTTACCGCCCTTGTTGATTACTCTTCCCAGTTTTATGATGCCTTAGATAATGGGGAGTCAGTTGGTTCAGTCTTCATTGACTTTACGAAGGCCTTTGACTCTGTTAACCACAAACTACTCCTAAATTGCCTCCATTCAACAGGTCCATCCCCAGACACGGTACTGTGGTTCAGAAGCTACCTCACAAACAGGTCACGATGAGTCAGAATTGGAGACACTCTGTCATCTGCTAGGGAAGTGTCCCTCGGGGTCCCACAGGGCTCTATTCTTGGCCCACTGCTTTTCAGCCTCTTCATCAACTCTGTACCATCTGCATGTACAGCACATACTATTCTCTGTGCTGATGATGCAGTGATATCGGTCGCTGAGAAAGATCACAACTACATCACAACCGAACTCCAAGACAGCTTCTTCAAGCTTGAATCCCAGTTCACATAAAACAAAGTACTACTAAACCATAAAAAAATGAAAAGTCTACTCTTCTCTACCTCCCAAAGCAAAAAGAAATACCAGCCTTTGCTCATCCAGAACCATAATGGTGAAACACTGGAACAAGTAACAAAGTTCAAATACTTAGGCATCACCTTTGATGATACACTAACCTTCTCCAGCCATATAGACTCAGTCGTCAAGTCAGCGAATACAAAACTTGGGGTCCTCTACCACCATAGGCACTCTATGACACCAGATGCTCTGAAACTTGCCATCAGTAGTTCAGTGATATCCTCCATAGATTATGGGCTGCGTATCTATGGGGCAGGCACTAAAACTGCCCTAAACAGGGTCAGCACTAAATAAGGCCTGTTGACTAGCCATAGGGGCTGCCCAGGACACCCACACCTGCACGCTCTACACCAAAACTGGGTGGCTCCCACTCCATCCTTAAAGTACAATACCAAACCTGCCTACTTCTGAAACAAGTGCTTATTGGGCTTTCTCCCCATGCACTGGGCTGCTTCTTTACACAAGCAGTTCCCACCAAATCAACAAGAAGCACAGCTACAGACAGGTTGGTGATTCCCTTCAAAAGGATGAAACTCACCCAGAACTCCATCCTGTACCAAGGACCAAAATGGTACAATGAGTTACCTGCTAACCTTACAGAATCACCCAAGATTAGTACCTTCAAATCTGGGCTCAGATCCCTTCTTGACACAAAAAAGAATTGTGCTTGCCTGCACTAATATGGCAGAATTTCAGCCACCCAACTCTGTCCCTTTCACCCCCCCTTTTTATCTCATCAACCCCTCATCCCTGAACGAGGCCCACTCGGCTGACAAACTACTTCCACCACCACAACGCCATCCCTGGCTGACCCCCTACCCCCTTAGGCTAGACTGACCAACTAAATAGTAACTACAAGGCTGAATCCTATTTACCCTATCCTCTTCAACCTTTAGTTGGATATATAAGATTTCTTTGGTATTTGAATGTCTGTGTAACTGTTTTCTGTTCTCTGTAAACACTGTTATATTTGTAATGTTTGTTCAACAATGACATGGAACCTTTGAAAATGAGTCTTGGACTCAAATATATTAATCCTAAACTGAAATAAATAAAATAAATACATGTATATCTGCAGGAAGCTACATGAGCGATAGAGAGAGAGAGAGAGAGAGAGAGAAGATATGCTACCATAGAGAAAGAATGCTCAGCTCTGAAGTAGGCTATTGAGTTTCTGAAATATTACTTGTGGGGGGCTGAATTTAAGGTTGTAACTGATCACAATGCCCTCTGTTGGTTGCACCAAATGAGAGAAAAAAATCCCTGTATAATGTATGATTCAGCCCTATTGATTTACTGTGTCCTACAGGGTAGGGACAAAACATGTAAATGCTGATTTCATGTCTAGATATGGTGCAGGAATTGATGTCAATGAAATATGACGGACGTTCTCTAAAAGGAGATAGTGCAGGGAAGGTACCATTAGTCTCTGTTGAGAAATGTGTTAACACCTCAGGGTAAAGAATTATGATATCCATTGTTTATGATGGAATATTTATCATTAATAGGGACCCTGTGACAGAGCTTCTGAAGATGGATGAGTGGAAGCTCCATCTCTTTCTGGGACAGGAAGGTGGTAAGCAGTCTGAAATAACTGCTTCCCTCTTAAGGTGGGGGATATGTGACAGGGAGATCCTGCCATTCTTGAGGACTGACCCTTTCTTAAATCTGTTGCAACAGTTCTTCTGTTTCTTAGCCTAATCTATCCTTTACCATTTCTAGTCCATAAGATTGGCCACCTATTGGCACCCCCTCCCCTTTCTTGACTATGCTATAGTGGCCTCTTTAATTTTCCTGTTCCCTCTTAGGTCCTCGCACAGGGTGGTTATTGTTGTGACCGTCGAGTTGATGTAAAACAACAGGCTGTGTTCCACTTTGTTTGATTTAGTGTGCAATAGCACTATGTCATAAAATACCTTGATGGTATATACCTTATGTGTATGAAACCTGTAAATGTTGAAAATACCATGGCACTAGGTGTTTTTGATAAAGGTAAAAAGTACTAATTGACTGTATTATAGAAATTAAGTTACCGGGGTAGAGATAGCAGGAACCCCCCCCCCCCGTTGTGTTGTTAAATGCATGTAAATTGCAGATTGTTTGAGAGGCCCTTTGGTACCATGCATTTCTGCTGTAAACTGAGCCAGTCGGAATTTCAGTAATCTGCATATACATCCAATGATGCTTTGCATTATGGGGCTATTGTGACGTTGTGTTTCTTTTTGAAACTTGGGCGTTATTGCCAAATGGGTAACCCTTGCTTCAGTGCTTCTGTACTGAGGTTCTTTGTCTTTAGTTTTTTTTTTTGAGTGCCCATCACCCAAACAAACAAGACAAACATAGAGATGAAGTGGTTTCATTAAAAAGTTAGATCAGTGGGTCAGTAGGTGCTAAGTGCAGAGAACAGACATGCATATTCTGTTGCTGCAAACTGATGTATTGAAGAAGGGATATGCCATTACTGAAGGTTATTTCCTGTATTTTAAATAAACATCACACAGACATTGTATGTTGAGCCTGAAGTTCTGTGTCTGGTCTGTCTGTTATCCCCCAACCCCTCCACAATCTCTCATATTCAGTGCAAATAGCTGTTTGTGTAGTGGGAGCGGAGGAGGTGGTGGTAGCCTATAACAGGGCTGCTACTGCAGCCTTTGACTCTATCATGCCCATCTGTGTCTATCCCTTATCTAGTCATCAGAGGTCCCCATGGTTTGATGGGGAGCTTGGGGAGTTAAAGATGAAGGGACAGAGGCTGGCGCGATGCTGGAAGAGATAGGGACTGATTAAGGACAAATTGGCTCTGAAGTCACATTATGCTGACTGTGAGAGGGCAATCTCTGAGAAGGTGGATTTTCTGTTAAGGGAGATTGCTGCAGCAAGGAATAGACTGGCTCCGCTCTTCCACATAGTGGACAACCTGTTGCACCCAGACTGTCTCCGTACTGGGGGAGTTAGTTTAAGCACACGGTGCAAAGAGTTTGCTCTATTCTTTGCCAACAAAGTGTCCCCTATCAGGACTGAGATCTCCTCCAGTGCTGCTCATGGATCTTGCAGGGTTGGACCGGGGATGTGTCGAGGCACCCCTCCTGTCTGGACTGAGTTTAATCCAGCTGGAGTGGAGGAGGTGGCTGAGTTGGTCTTGAAGCTGTGACCTACCCATTGCTATCTAGACCCAGATCCAACCCGACCATTGGTTGTTTGCAAGGACCTGATTGGCTCTGTGGTTGCTGGGATCATCTGGTGTTCTTTGAGGAGTGGGATCTTCCTAGTAGCCTTGAAAGAGGCATTGGTGAGACCCCTTTTGAAGAAGAAACCATCACTGGACCTGGGCTGTCTCACCAACTACAGACCAGTCTCAAACCTCCCATTTTTTGGGAAAGTTTTAAAAAAAGTGGTGTCCATTCAGCTTGAAGCCTGTCTTGCCTCCTCAGCCACTTTTGAGTGCTTCCAGTCTGGATTTAGGCCTGGGAATAGCATGGAGACTGCCCTGGTGAAGGTGCTTAACAATCTCCTAGAAGCGAGAGATGGAGAAAAGCATACCATTTTTGCTGTCCTGGATCTCTCTGCGGTGTTTGACACCATGGACCATGCAGTGCTATTGGACCATCTGTGGAACTGGTGTAGATTAACTGGCACTGTCATCAGCTGGTTTAGATCCTACCTCATGGACAGAGTACAAAAGGTGAAGATGAGGTTATCCTCATCTAACCCGATGTCTCTGCACTGTGGAGTCCTGCAGGGTCAGTCCTTGAACTTCTGTTGTTCACGGTGTACATGCTGCCATTGGAAGATGTTATCAGGTGGTATGGCTTGGGTTTTCATTGTTACACTGATGCTACTCAGCTACACCTGTCCTGTGCACCAGGAAACCAGATGGCGGCCTCTGTGTTTAACACCTGCCTGGCTGAGATCCAGAATTGGATGACTCATAACTAGCTATGACTCAACCCAGACAAGACAGAGGAACTGGTGGTGGATCCTGGCTGGTGATGTGATGCGGGAGGATTGGGGAATGATCCTGGCTTGAGGTTAGGGGACATCCCTTTGATCCCCTCAGATTGGGTTAGGGATCTGGACATGCTCCTTGACAATGGTCTGACGCTTAATTGTCAGGTGTCAGCTGTCATCCAAAGTGGAGTCTATCATTTGAGGAACATTGCCTGGATCCGAGCTCTGTTACTGGCTGAGGACCTCACCAATTTAGTGCATGCCTTTGTCACATGTAGGTTGGACTACTGCAAAGCTCTCTACCTAGGGCTATCTAGAGGCAATGTCTGCTGTCTGCAGCTGGTGCAGAATGCAACGGGCAGGCTGCTGACTGGCACAGCAGGGTCAGATCATATCACACCTGTTCTCCGCAGACTGCACTGGCTGCCATTACAGTGGAGGATTGCCTTTAAGGTCGAGTTACTGACCTATAAGGTCCTACACAGCCAGGGACTGGATTCTCTGCAAGACCTCCTGGTTCCTCACTGCCTGACCCACTCTCTCTCTTCCTCTAAGGGTTGCCTCCTAGTGGTTCCCAGGGCTTGGCTGCGGCACCCAACAGGGCTTTTTTCAGTTGCCGCGCCAGCCCTGTGGAAATCACTGCCTAGTCATTTGAGGGAGGCACCCTCTGTGGAAACCTTAAAAAAGGGCCTGAAGACATTCTCATTTGGCCAAGCATTCGAGCTATACAGTTAACAAATAAAATTATATGCTTTAGGACTGTCTTGATATAATAGATAGATATTATATGCTGAGTGTTTTTAGAGCTACTTAATCTTAAATGTTATTTTCATTTCTTTTCTGCAAGTTGATTGCTGTTGTTTTTACATGTGATATATTCATGAATTGTGAAGTGTTTTCAGTCTCTGAGAAGGAGCGCTATATCAATAAAATATTTATTTATTTATTTTTATTTATTTAGATTTTGTTTACCAGGTAAGCCCTCTGAGACCAGAGATCCCTTTTTCAGGGGCGACCCGGGGTTGAGTACATCAACCACTTTACATTAGGATACAATAAGACAGCTTCAGAAATACATATACAGTTTGTACATACATATACAGTTTGTACATGAGGCAAGGGAACAGTAAGACAGTGGCAGAGAACATACAGTAAGAAACTGTGCCAGAGTACATACATTGGCAGTGGGGTACATTGGCCTACAGAGATAATAGCATTGGAGATTAGCTAGTCCAGAGGGAGCAAGAGTTGTGTCTGGTACCAGTTCAGAGGGGTGAGGTTGGGTGCATTATCTAGCGGTTGCAGCAGCAGAGACTCAGTTCAATAAGGTAGACTTTAAGACCATCTTTGAATGAGGAGAGGGAGGGTTTGTCAAGTAGGGAAGAAGGGAACTAGTTCCAGAGGTGAGGGGCAGTGAACTGGAAGGAGCGCTTTCCTTGGTTGGTCCGGATGCGGGGTATGTTCAGGAGCCGACTGGAAGTAGACCGAAAGTTACGGATGGAGACTTTACGGGTGAGGAGGTCGCTAAGGTGAGGCGGGTGGTGTATGGAGAAGAGTTTGTAGGTAAGGCAGGTGGAGGAGTAGGATAATTTATGTCTTAGTGTCGGCTAGTGAAGGTCATTGAGAGCCTCACAGTGATGCCTCCCTGGGGAGGAGTGGGTTCCGAAGCGAGCAATGCGGTGGTAGAGGGTGGAGAGCTTGTTTAGCTCAGTCTCTCTGAGGGACTGCAGTAGTGGGGAGCTGTATAGCAATGAGGGAAGGAGGTTGCAGTTTGCAATGGCTCGCCGCGCTTTCTCCAGAGAGGGAGTTCGAGGCGGTATAGGCGGCCCAGCCTCTGGTGGTTAGATTTTGTTAAGGCATCTATGTGGGGTTTGTAGGTTAGCTCTTGGTCGAGGATAAGCCCAAGATACCTAAACTGGTCAGTGACCTTGACACACTTTCCTTGGGCTGACAATAGTTGGAGTATACCGCTTCGGTCATTGCCCAGCTGCCGGGTCCCGAAAAGGACAGCTTTTGTTTTCTTCTCATTTAGTTTTAGGTGGTTGGCAGTAAACCATGCTTCAAGCTTTGCAAGGCAAGCTTGGAGTTTGGCTGAGATGACTGAGGGTTGGGGGTCACTGAGGTAGATTACAGTGTCATCCACGTAGAGGATAAGGTTGCAGGGTGCACAAACTTCTTCAAGGTCATTTACAAATAGTGAGAATAGTAGGGGGCCCAGGATGGAGCCCTGGGGTACCCCAGAGGTCACAGGCCTAGGGTTTGATTGGACGCCCTGCCAGCGGACTGTTTGCGATCAGTTCGTCAGGTAGCTTGTGGTCCAGGAGAGTGAGAGCTGATCCATGCCAAGCCGTTGAAGCTTAGTTAGGAGCAGTTTATGATTGACCAAGTTAAAGGCCTTGGAGAGGTCAATGAATAGTGCTCCTGTGGGATGCCTTGGTCCATGGCATTGAGTATGTCCGATGTCAGCCTGATAAGGGCAGTGTCAGTGCATGGCTTTCCCTAAAGCCGTGCTGGACTTTGGAGAGGTGCAGGTGTTGTTCCAGGTAGTCTTGAAGTTGATCGTAGACTAATCTTTCCTGGATTTTTTTCCAGAGGGCAGAGAAGAGAGATGGGCCTGTAGTTCTCCACCCTGTCCCGAGTTCCTTTTTTGTGGACTGGGACAATGGTGGCAACTTTCCATTTACTGGGGACCATCCCTTCTAGGAGGGATCTGTTGATAAGTAGGGCAATGGGGTAATCAATGGCCGGTGCTGCAGCCTTCAGCAGCTGGGGTTCTAGCTGGTCATTCCAAGTGGATGAGTCAGGGTTTATTTTGCAGAGGAGTGGTAGTACTGTGTTGGGATACACTAGTTTCAGGTGGAATAATGGGCGAGAAGGCACTGTGTCTGGGCGGGTGAGTAGGGGTGGCATGAGCACTACTGAGAGGCAGCCAGTAGGGTTTGTAAAGGATATGCAGAATGCTTCAGCCACTTTTGGTGGGGTCATTGGTAAGTGAGTTCCCAGCTATGACTGAGGCATTGTGTTCCCTTGTGTGGCCTTTAAGGAGAGTGTTTATATGGCTCCAGAATTTATCTATCTGTCTGTCCATCTATCTGTCCATCTATCTGTCTGTCTGTCTATCAATCCATCTATCTTTCTATCTGTCTGTCTATCTATCTATCTGTCAGATATTCTATCATTACATGGATCTCCTTGAATATCAAATAAAAAAGATAGTTTTACATTAGTTAAAAAGACTATCCAGTCTTTCTGCACTTCACTAAATGCAGCTTGCTGCCTATTATTTCACTGCTTTGCCTGTTTACTTTTTTCATGGATTCCTGATTGGTGACTGCTGTCTGTGGGCTGTGTGGCCGTTGCTTTGGTTAGGGAGGGACTAGCCACCAAATTGGATTGCTGAGCTTTTGGATGACTCAAATTGTTGTTGCTTGATTCTGGCAATGCCTTACAGGAGGAGGGGTCAAGTTGCTGTTGTGTGACATGAGCCCTCTTGGCACCATTCACCATTTTAGTGAAGTGGAGAGGGAGTAGTGAAGAGGTTTGGTCACTCCTCACTGCAAACAGCAGCCATTTCATTTCATCCAATAATAGCCAGGGCCTAGCCTTCATGGGGAAAAAAGGCAGACTGTCTAGTAGTCTGACTGCAGATAAGATCAATTTCCCACCACATGTGCCAACCACTACTGACACAGGGCACTCACTCAATTGACCACCAGACTGCCATCACAGACTTCATTGACTTGATTCATATGTACTAGGTTTGGGGAACTGCATAATAAATTAATTTCTATTAGGATATATTGAAATTATGGATCAAAGTGGGATGTAGCAGCTTCCAAGTGACCTGTTGGGGCAGGGTGGTGTTGATCTCAGGAAATGGGACATTAGGCTTGATGGAGTCACCACATCAAGGCACAGAACCAGCTTGATAGAATATATAGGGAAGGGTATAAGTATTATGCTTTGCAATGCCTCTGAATATTTTCTTTATTGTTGTTGTTTAAAACTAGACATTTAAACTTCAGCATTTTGAAGGAAAAAAAAAGACATAACACAACTGTATTCAGTTTTCTTCCATTTAAGTGTGATGCAGTTGAAATTAGCTTGCTGAACGAACAGATTGCATTTACTATGTGATGAAGCTGCAGGGATGGTACACTATTCAGTTGCAAAGAATAGAACACTTGCCCCTTGATATTAGTCTTTAAAGTACCAACACGCTTTGCATTGTGGAGCTGCTTTAAATAGGAGTGTTGTTGCAATTATATTACAGTTATACTGTATTTCAATTATATCATATCACACACTGACACTTGTGCTGCTCCCCCAGTTCATAAGCCATTATTCCCTGCTTCTCATATTATTGTTGTTGCTCACTGTTTTATGTTCTTTTACCTGTTCTGCAGTTTACTGTAAGGTAAGTTACTGTATGCCAATGTTATTCTTAAGCATTCTTGTATATTTCGGTATCTTATTTTCATATTACTGTAATATTTTTGTACATTGCACTGTAGTTTGTATCTGTTATGTTCTCTTCTATTCCCCCCACCCTCCATGACTTTCCTGGTAAAACTTTTAAAATACATACATACGTACATACGCACATATATACATACATAAATATTAAAAGCCCTTTCTCAGCGCAGTGTGAGTAAGTGAAGAACACAAAAATCAACAAGAATCTGAGTTCTTTTGTCTGAAATGGTGAAGCATCCGCTTTAGATTCTCCACAGAGCAAATGCAGACCCACCTGCCAGCTGGCTCATTTTAAAAGTATAGCTTTATCATCTTTAAAAACAAACTAATTGGCGGGAAGTATCACCTCTTGTGTCTGAGAATGGATTCTGCAGGGAGGCAAAATCAGTGCAAGCACTGAAGATCAGAAAGGAGGTGGGAGTTAAGGAATCCGCTAAGAAGGTACATTAACCTGAGTATGCAGGGAGTCGAAGGATATGGTTATATTGAAACCAAAAGAGAACAGTGTAAAACACGTTAATACCTCTCAGGTGCCCCACATCACAAAGTCCCCGACCCATTTAACCCCTTGGAAGACCTCTGTCCTACATGGAAAGAATGTTGCCCCACTGTGCACTCAGATTTTAAACCAGAAACTCATGACCATCTGGACAGACAGGATGTTTGTCTGGCCATATATGCATCTGAAGTTTCAGTTTTACTTGTAGCCTGTGTAACGCTCCTATGGGTTGTCCTCGATGCTTGCATCTGAATCTGGGAAGCATGGTGACTACAGGTATGTATGTAGCCACTCTTTTCCATGCACATCAGCAGCAGCTAACCTAAGTTGAAAACACTTTTGGTCAACTGCATGTACTGTGCTGACAGAAATATGGATTGGCACAAATAAATAAAAGCACAGTACCTCTCACCCCACCCCCCACCACCACCATACTGTACATTTCTGAAATTATTTGGGTGGAAAGTGAAACTGGATGTTATTTTTTGGGGGGGGGTTACATGTTATTGTGGAGGCTGCTGGAGGCTTGATAACCAAAATATGGCCTCAGGTCCCCCCCCCCAACAAAAAATAACCCACCTCCCATTAGTTCAGAAAGCAGTTGGATTATGTTTCAGGAACTGCAGTCTCTCGTGGTGTGGATGTGCTTTTTATCGGTTTCAAATGTCTGTCTGCAGCGCGGCACAGTGAGTCTATATAGCTGTATATGGCTACTATGTTTGTAATGCTGTTAAATAATATTTATTTTTTCTCCTCTTGAACTAGCTTCCATACCTCTCAGCCCCAAGACTCATTTAGAAATTAGCTGTTATCAGCTCAGTATGTCTTCCCTGGTAAACATTTGAAACAAATAAGAGGATTACTGAGAATTGTGCAAACATTAAATATCTTATTTGGTACAAAAACTGGATCATCAGATAGGGGAGGTGGAATCAGAACCAATAAGGTTAAGATGGCAGGAAGAATTACAAAAATATATCTCCCAGCCACAATGGAAGGTTATCAGGGTGGAGGTGCACAAAATGACTGCTAGTAACACATAAGTATAGATGAAAGTTGATGAGCCTCTATTTTAGAAACCCCACAATAACCAAGCACTTTAAGACTACTTACTTGGATGGACTTACTGCGAAAGATTGAAACTCACAATACCGAGTGTCAGGATCCCGAGACTGATATCCCGAAACTCGGAATCCCTACACTTGGTATTTTCCCACGGCAGAGGTTTTCAGGGGGCTTTATCCCCACCCCCCCTTATTTAGTATAACAAACTCTGCCACGGGCAAATAACGACTGTCAGGATTCTGAGTTTCGGGATATCAGTCTTGAGATCCTGACACTCGGTATTGTGCGTTTCAGTCTTTCATAGTGATATCCCCTTGAATCCTTTTGAATCTCCTATGGAAAAAGCTAAAAATACTGTTTATCTGGCTTAATACCTGTTTAACCTTGTGATTCCTGCTGTCTCTGTGCCCCACGTTTGATACCCACTCCCTGACTTGTACCAGCTGTTAATCTACTGTACCCCAATATCTATGTATGCACTCATTGTAACTAAATATGTATTCACTCAATATAATAATAATAATAATAATAATAATAATAATAATAAATTTTATTTTTAAAGCGCCTTTCAAGTTTTCAAGGCGCTGTACAAACATGTATAGAAGTCAAGCGTTATAATTCAATATAAAACACAGATAAAACTTCAATCTCATTAACAACATAACACAGTCAATAATCCAAGAAGGCAATTTGATAAAAATGAATTTTTTTTAACCCCTCTTAAATTCCTCCATGGAGGTGCACTACCGTAAATCAAGGTAGAAATTCCAAAGAGGGAGCAGCATAAGAAAAGCTCTGCAACCAGATGAATTTAGACTCACTCTTGGAATCTCTAGCAACCCCTCGTCGGCTGAGCGGAATGATCAGCCAGGGCAGTAAAGAGCCAAAAGATCTTTCAGATAGGGTGGACCCTGATCATGTAGGGCTTTGAAAGTCAGTAAACAGACTTTAAAGGTGATCCGTCACCGAATGGGAAGCCAGTGCAGATCGCACAGCACCGGGGTAATTGGCAAGACCTGCTTGTCCCATTCAAAACCCGGGCTGCCGCGTTCTGCACTAGCTGAAGGCGGCGGATTTCAACCCCAGAAAGCCCAAAATACAGGGAGTTGCAGTAGTCCAAACGTGAGGACACAAAGGCGTGGACCAACATTGGTAACGTGTCAGACGGAACAAGGTGCTTCACTCTAGTGATATTCCTAAGATGGTAAAAGGAAGTCTTGACGACTGCTGACACCTGTGACTGTAGTGTCAGCCTGTCATCCAAGATAACCCCTAGGTTATGCACCCGTTCGGAGGTAGGAAGTGACACACCCCCAAGAAAAATTCCTGAGGGTGCACCAACAGGCGGCCCCTCTATCCGACAGCCCGGATCCACTACCAAAACCTCTGTCTTTTCTGAGTTCAACTTCAGCCAACTAGAATCCATTCAATCCTGGATTTCATTCAGTCAGTTGTTAAACACAGAGAGAGCTCCATCCTGGTCAGGAGTGAAAGACAGGTATAGCTGGGTATCATCTGCATAGCAGTGAAACCTCAGCTTATACCATCTTATAATGTCTCCAAGGGGCAGCATATACACAGCGAATAACATGGGAGATAGCACAGAACCCTGAGGCACCCCACACAACAAAGGAGTTGGGCCAAAGGAAAAAAGCCCCGACACAACTCTTTGTGATCTCCCAGTGAGGAATGAGGTGAACCATCGGAGGACGATTCCCAATATTCCGCAAATCTGCCTCAGGCGTGCTAACAACACCACGTGATCTACAGTGTCAAAAGCTGATGACAGATCAAGAAGAACTAGAATAGAACATCTCATCTGGTCTCTCGCCCTCAGGAGATCATTAAGCACCCAAACCAGCGCAGTCTCGGTGCTATGTCTTTTACAAAAACCGGATTGGAAGGGTTTGTAGATGTCATGGATGGTTAAATGGTTCTCCAATTGGACCGCCACTACTTTCTCAATCACCTTCCCAATAAAGGGTAGATTTGAGATGGGTCTTTAGTTTGTGAAACAGTCTGGGTCCAAGGTAGCTTTCTTCAAGAGAGGTGTCACCACCGCCTCTTTCAGGGAGTTAGGAAACTCGCCTGACTCCAGGGAGCACCAGACTATTTGCACAAGGATTGGACCAATGATGTCACAACAACCCAATATTAGGGAAGTCGGTCCAGGATCCAAACTACAGCTCGTAGGGCGCACACCATGGATAATCCTCATGACATCCACGAAATCAGGTCTGTTGAAGGGGCGTACATGAACAGGAGCAATAGTATCCAGAGCCAATGCAACAGCCCTGTTATAGGCCATCACCAAGGTCTCTGGACTACTGCTTGCCAACGCGGGGGACGAGAGGTCAAGAACCGCCACAAGGCCTTGGGGAGTAATATCCCATAAAGGGCGGTATCTCGCCATCTCCACAGGGGTAGGTCTTCTCGGGGGGGGTGCTAAAATTGAACCTCACAGTGTAGTGGTCTGACCGAACGACTGGTTCCACCCCCAAATCGGTAATATCAATCCCTAGGAGAAAGACTAAGTCCAAGAAGTGTCCAGATTTGTTGGTAGCTGTGGAAACCAGCTGTGTAAAGCCCAAAGAAGTCATTAATTGGAGGAAATGATTACCAAATTGCGAGAGTTCATCGTCGACCCAGGCGTTAAAGTCACCCAGAACCATCAATCTGGGCGACTCAAACGACATGTCAACGATGAAGTCTGCCACTTCCTGTAAGAACTATTGTATTTTACACTTATGTATGCATTCTTTGTAACTAATTCCGGGTTGCCCCTGAAAAAGGGATCTCTGGTCTCAGTGGGCCTACCCGGTTACCAAAATCTAAATAAATAAATAAATATCATTTGGACATGAGCTAGAAAAGCTGCCAGTAAAAAACTACTCACCTGCATCTAGCTCTGACAGCTTTATAGAAACATAGAAACATAAAATTTGATGGCAGTTAAGGACCGCTTGGCCCACCCAGTCTGCCCATTTCCCTACCTAATGGATAAGCTGCAGATCCTAGTTAACCAGCAGCCTACTTCTTCCTACCCCCACCCCTAGAATTGCCTTATGACTGTCCCATGCATGCTTGAATTCCACCACTGTTTTTGACTCCACAACCTCCTCCGAAGGCCGCTCCATGCATCCACAACCTCTCTGTGAAAAATACTCTTAAGTTTCCTCTGAGCCGCCCCTTCTATCTTCAAATTGTGCCCCTTGTTCTTGCACACTCTTTTTTGAAAGATGCTACACTCTTGGACTTTGTTGATTCCCTTGAGGTACTTGGAAAGTTTCTATCATGTCCCCTCTCCTCCTTTCCTCGAGGCTATACATATTAAGCTCCTTAAGTCTCTCTTCATATGTCTTCCGTGCAGACCCTGCACCATTTTAGTTGCCCTCCTCTGGACAGCTTCCATCCTGTCTATGTCTTTTCGGAGATTGGGTCTCCAGAACTGCACGCAGTACTCCAGATGGGGTCTCACCAACTGTCTGTACAGAGGGATCCAGCTGTCTGTACAGAGGGATACCAGCTGACTGTACAGTTTACTGTCTGTCTGTAATTACTTCACCTCTCTGACCCTGCAATCACAGACCCACTAACCTATATCATAAATCTTTCCTTCTCCGGCAGAGTGCCCCAGGCTTGGAAGATGGCAAAAGTAATCCCCCTACACAAAGGTGGTGACCCCTCCCTACTGGCTAATTACCATCACATCTCTCCCTGCCCTTGCCAAATTGCAAGAATCCCTCATCCTCTAGACTGTCTGATTTCCTCTACTCGTTGGGTTTCCTCTCACCTTTCCAATCCAGCTTCCGCAAACATCATTCGACTATCTCATCCCTCACAGACTATATCCTCTCCACTATGGACCATGGCCACCTGATTGCTGCCATTTTTGTGGACCTGGCAAAAGCCTTTGACTCGATCTCCCACCTCTCCTCCTTGCCAAACTTGGTGCACGCCATAAACTAGTTCAGTTCATATCTAGGTGGGAGACTGCAATCAGTTCAGGTGGATGCTCCTTCTCCTCCCCCGGCTTCCTCAGGCATACCCCAAGGATCCATCCTGGGTCCCATTTTGTTCTCAATATTTAATGACCTCCCCAACACATGCTTCATGTCCCAGATACATATGTATGCAGACGACACCTTCCATTCCACTGCAGGGCCCTCCATCACAGATATCCACCCCCCCCAACAAGACCTAAACAAGGTGCAGGCACAGTTCCTTGCAAACCAACTAAAAATTAGCACTTCAAAGACTGTAGCTATGCTATTTGGCACCTCACAAAACCTAGCTAAAAATGCCCTCCTCATCTCCTATCACCACCCTGAACGGCACTGCACTCAACCAGATTCCTGCATACAAATACCTAAGGGTCTGGCTTGACTCAAACCTAGATTTCTCAGCCTGCATTGATGCAGTCTCAGCCAAGCTCTGTCCCGAACTTGGAGTACTCTGCCAAAACAAAGATTGTCTCGCCCTCCTAACACGTCGAGATCTAGTGGCAAAGATAATAATTCCCATTTTCGACTATGCCAATGCAGTATATGGCACAGCCCCGGCCTCCTCTCTATCCAGACTACATACATTGCTAAATTCCTTCTGCAAGGCATAAATTAGTGTTGGAGACTTTTAATTTTTTTTTCTCCAATTGTTTAACCAGGTGAGACACACTAAGCTGAAAGCTTGTTTACAGGTGCAACCTGGGAGCACAGGGAAGTTAAGTGACTTGCTCAGGGTCACACAGCCTGCAAGTGGGGGATGTGGGATTCAAACCCAGGTCTCCAGATTTACAGCTCAGAGCCTTAAACCACTGCGCTATACTGCCTCGATTAGCTTGACTGACTTGATTAGCTGCCTTCACTAATCAAAGTAAAAAATGATTAGCAATTGGCCAAAGTTGATTAGCAATTACCAAAAATTTTATTTTTGCTCAAAACCCCATAAAATCTACTTATCTTGCTCTATATTGATAAAATACACATTGTACACGTAGTTTGAGCCATATCTATTTTATTTAGCCATTTCCAGAAATAAGCATATGTGCAGCAGCACATTTAAAAGCCGAGAGCTGGATGTCTGCCAAAGCAGACCGTGACATTCATGAGCATGATTATTCATGATCATGAGTTGTGACAAATAAACATTCTAAATTTAAAATGAACCCCTGCCCCACCATAAACCTGGTACCGTGAGTGACCATAAAGTAACCAACAAAGACTGGGTCGATCTATACTACTCTTCTCCACCAGGCATGTAGCCAGTAATTCTGGCCTGTTTTGGGGCGGGGAGGGACCTGAGGTGGTCCACCATCCTTGGATGCCAAATCACCAGGACATCTTGGTTTAGCACTAAAAATATGTTTACAGCCCTGTCTGGGTTGATTTCAGCTAGAGGGGCCCTGCTTTTTAACGCGAATCAATGTTTCTACAGTATCCTCTGCCAGGCTTGCTCTCCAGTCAGTTATTACCTTGTTCATACTTGAAAAACACCTTTCTACTATTGCATTAGACACAGGAAATACTCTCAACACATTGACAAGCTTCAACAGATTTGGATAAGAATTTTGGAAGTCACATGCCAGCTTTGACAAGATAGCAGAGGCAGAAAGATTAATGAAATTGGTTTGAGCAAAAATCTTAAACTCTTGCCATTCTGCAAGTAGCAGAGTGCTGTCACAGTCAGGCTGCAAAAGTGCTGAAAAGTGGTCAGCTACTGCAGTAATGTCACTGCTACCATACAGCTACAGTTCCTTTCTGTCTTGCTGGCCAAAGTCTAGTAGTATCTAACACTTTTTTGCATGGTTATAGATATTACTTTCATCAGTCAAACCGAACCTTTGTTCACAACAGTTCTCAATGTTTGTAATGTATTTCTTAGTTTGCTGTTTAAAAGTTTTAACAACTTGGCCACTAAAAAGTGTTAATTTCACACCCTTGTAAGTCACTTCAGCACATGCTCCTGAAAGAACATCAGACCCATTTTTTAAGAGAATGTCAAGTTCACTGCCACGTATGGGACCACTCTGCTTAGCATGATCAAGAGTGCTTCTCAAAGTTTCAACAGAGCTAAGTAGCTCTGGCATTTCAACTGCTTCTTTTTGAAGTGCTAGTGAGAACCCGGCATATGGCTGAAGCAGCTGTTCAAAATACAAAAGGTGTGCCACCATTTGGAATTTAGTCATAATTTGCAGCACTCTTTTGGCTTTTGCCAGGTCATGAGTTGGGTCTGTGGCCATAGATTCTAAGTGGGCACAAATTACAGGGAATGATTTGGTAACAGCACGGGTGGCAAGAAATTTATGCTGCACCCAATGTGTGCCATGGGCCATCTTGGGCTTTTCAACTGACATCTCCATGGCCTGGGCAAGGGACCGTTACTCTCTGAGTGTCTTAGGACTTTTCTGATAGAGATAAAAAGTTGGGTCAGAAAGCTTGAAACATCATTGAAATAAGTGTTATCCAAAGCGTCTTTTGTGGTCAGTTCTAATCTGTGTGAGAAACAATTAACACCAACTAACCACTGTATGTCTTCCCTTAAAAGAGCAGCAAGACCCCATCTTACACCCATGTTGACAGTGGTGCTATGTGACAAGAGCAACTGCAGGATGGCGGCTTGCGGAAGGGTGCAAAAACTACCAGGGCAACTAAAAAACAGTTTGTTGTTTAATCGCCCCCCACATCCCCCCTTACTTAGGATTCCTACTCAGGGGAGGCGCAACTCGGGAAAGAGGGAAACTTAGGTCGCCACATTGTCGGCGCCATTGTGCCATCACCCTTATGAGCAGTCGCCGACATACAGTCGCCCACATCACAGGCTTCCTTGACAGTTGCACCATCAGCCCCAAACCCAACCATGTTTTTATATTAAATCCACAGTCTGTAAGAATGTCTAAATGGAGATTTTTCAATCCCTCACTTGTGCCATCTGATACAGCTTTCATTCGTAAAAAATTAGCCTCCACATGATCATTGATGGGATTTACATAAATTACATAAACCAGTTCCTTTTCAGTTACACCACTGTCAGTACTGCCGTCCATAAGCACTGAAAAATAATTTGCATTTTTATGTTTGCTTGCACGCATGTGCAAGAAACATAGTGCCACCATACGAGTTTTCATAGGTATGCCTCCCTCACTTCCAATTCCCTGCTCCATTTTGCAGGTGCGGCCGCACCGTGCCAATGAATGTCTGAGCTGTCTATGACAGCCGTTCAGATGCACTGGCGTGCAATTGAAAGCGAAAAACTGCTGCAATCAGCGGTTGTAACATGTAGGCAATTTGCATACTGGCGTCCGCAGGTAATTTACATACTGCCGTCGGCAGCATGCAAAGTGCCTACACTCATCACTGCATCCTGAACAGCTGTCATAGACAGCTTCTTTGTGTCTACTCTCCCCCCTCCCCAAACACTCAAGTAGCACGCTGGGAGCCCAACCCAGCGTGCTCATGCATCCCCCCCGCCGCACACCATATGACTGACAGGGGTGCCCAATCCCCTGTCGGCTCCACACCCCCCTCGACTTCTAGGTGCCATGCTGGGAGCCCATCCCAGTGTGGCAAAAGTCAGCATGGTGATGGGGTTCCCAATCCCCCATCGGCTCCATTGAACCCCCCCAAAAGAAACGGACTTCCAGTTGCCAAACTGGGAGCCCACCCCAGCATGGCAAATGTCTGTATAGCCAAAGGGGGTGCTCAATCCCCCGTCGGCTCCACTAACCCCCTCTAAAAAAATCTTCCAGCTGCATGGCACAAGTCCTGCGTCATCTTTCTAAAAAGAAAACAAACACCTGAAAAGAAAAAACAGTCCCTCGTTGATTGTCTTGCCCCCCTCCCAAACCTGCACCCACCTGCTGCATATCCACCTCCTCACACCCCCCACACCCTAAAATTACCTCCGGAGTCCAGCGCGATGATCTTCGGTGGACCGGGAACATGTCTGCACTCTTCAAAGCTGACCGCGAACTGTAGAAATGTCGGTAAACTGTATAATGGCATAAAAGTTTTTTTTTTCCAACTTTAGTGCATATCTCAGCCATTTTGGGGAATTTTTTCACCAAATTTTAAACATGGGGTTCTTGGGGCCCCACCTCATGAATTCAGTCACTGTAATTTTGTTATTCGGTCTCTAAAGGTGATTTTGTGGTCATGGTGTGGAACCACCTTTTGGGACCACATAACAAAATGACAGTGTCACAGTTCATGAGGTACGCCCCCCAAAACCCTATGTTAAAAATTTGGTGAAAACATTCCCAAAAATGACTGTTTTACGAGCGTGTGTTGTGCAGTTCCTACGCACACTCGTAACTTCGCAAATTTGTAATGTTTTCACTCCAGATTTTCAACATTGCCATTTTACCATACCTCCTTATGAGCAGTACAGCTGTCATTTTTCATATTTTGCCCAAAATGTGTTTTTGCACATGTACCGCCCAATGTCGCGGTTGGTGTGCGAAATCAATGTTGGTGACAGATTAAGAAAATCACAGTGACACTGTTCATGAGCAGAGGTCTTAAAATTGGTATGTTGAAAATTTGGTGACAGAAGTCCATAAAATGACTGTGTTACAAGCGTGCATTGCACAGTATCCAAGCACCCTCGTAAGTTCATGAATTTGTACTATTTTCAGTCCAGATTTTCAACACTGGCATTGTTCTACACCTCTTTATGAACAGTACAGCTGTCATGTTTCACACCCTGGCCGAAATGTGTTTTCGCACTTCCAGCACAGAAATGCATGGTCGCTGTGGAAAATCAGTGTGTGGGACAGATTAAGAAAATCACAGTGACACTGTTCATGAGCGGAGGTCCCAAAATGCCTGCGTTGACAATCTGCTATAAAATATCACCAAAGTAATTACATTATGGGTGTGTGTTGCGCAGTTTCTACGCACACTCGTGACTTCAGTTTTTTATATTTTCACTCCAGATTTTCAACATTGCCATTTTTTACACCTCCGTATGAACAGTACAGCTGTCATTTTTCACATCCCGTTTAAAATGTGTTTTTGCACCTGTGGTGCCAAATGGTATAGTCACTGTGCAAAATCAGCTTTCGGCTAACAAACTGATACAGCCACTGTTCATGAGGTGGGGGTTACAAAAAACCCATGTTGAAAATGTGGAGTGAAGATACCAACGAACACCTGGGGCATTAGGGTTTCCAACCATAACACCCCCTTCCCCCCGTAGAGACTGACAGGTATCAGGGGTGCAACTTGGGATTGCCACCTGTAATGCTCATGCCATTCCACCCCCATCCACACCCAGCAGCCAGTTACAGGCATCGAGGTGTGCCTTCGACTCTTTGGCACCAAAGTTCACCCCATTCTCCTATACTGCACCCATCTCACTATATTTCTATATGGAATGGGGTGAGCATAAGGCCCAAAGACCCCAATGCACATTGTGACACTTGTTGGAGTCTGCAGAGTAGGCTGTGGTGAAATGGCATGGCCGTTATGCCTGAAGACCCAAAGGCACACCCCAATGCCTGTCAGTCTCTGCAGGGTGGTGGTGGGGTTGACTTCAATTCAATACTTCACTGCCATTCCTATTATGCATCTCTCTAACTCCTACACTACCAATGCCAGCAAGCAAACATTCGGCATAGACAAATGCTTGTTGCCAGTTGCCAGCAGGTTTTCTTCTAGGTTCTGGCCAATACACATTGTGAATGCTTTCCCACTAACAGCATTAATGTATTTATTGTTCAAATGAACTCCATGGCTCTTCTCTTGTTCTGCTGTCGCTTCAGAATTTTTAATAGGGATCTCCTCTTTGGCCATCATATAGGATCTTCATCGGCCTGCCTAGAATCATTCTATGCTATTCCTCTACATTACTGAAAGCTCTCCCTGCAAATAAATTAAAATTGTTTTTAGGTCTGGGTCCAAACCCCTACCCCCCACTCACTATTTTAAACTTACCAATTGTGATATGGCGATGTATATCAATTGGTGACCTTGTTCTACCAAATTTCAAAATGTTAACAGCTTTCTTGTCCTGCTCTGTCAGAAGATGTTTCCGGATGGTGTCAACTTTTAGCTGGAGGCCTATCATCCCTGCAATTAATGCCTCACTGAAGTTTCTCAACACACGTACTGTAGCTCATCTCTGTACTCACAGCACAATTTGCAACTAACACACACTACAAAGTCTCCCTCACTGCTTATCTGTACCCAATTTTTTTCGGGATCATATTTTTGGTGCCATCCCTCTGCAGTTGCTAATTTAACTCCAGCCATGTTGGACTGTAATTATTAAAAAGTTTGAAGTTAGCAAAACAATGTGTCAGGGTGTGCAGCTTCCTTAAATTAACACAGGATGCTTTTCCTGTACTGAAAAAAAGAAAATGTCGGCATATTTGTGACCCCCAGCTCCCCCCCAGTCACTGGCACTAAGTCTCTCAGACCAAAAACCCTTCCTGTGCCTAAGTGGGGCATTCCTCCCAATAACTGTGTGCTGCAGGCAGCAGTCACTTTATAGCAGGACACAGTATTTAAGTTTTTTATGTGGGCTTGCTGCCACAATAAGTGTCCAGTGTGTCCAAATCAAAGTGCAAAAGGCACAGTTTAGTTCCTTCCTCTGTAAAAGCCAGGGCACAAACACTTAGCAGTTAAGTTAAAATATCTGCAGTTGCAGGGCACAACATTTATATTTTCATTTTCTGCCTAGAAAAAGGGCAGACAGTATTTTTCATAGTTTATTTTTTCCAACAGTGCCAAAGCAGGGCACAAGTCTTTAAGTTCCCCTCAATTAGATCGCTGCAAAGCAGAGCACGTTAGTCTTATTCTGTGTTCCCAAGTTCACTGCAAAGAGCAGGGCACAACACTTAGCAGGGCACATTTTCTGGTTCCCCTCATGGATCTCTGCAAAGCTGCAGGGCACAAATATTACCTAGTCTTTATTCTGTTCCCAAATGTTCACTGAAAAGAGCAGGGCACACAACATAATAGCAGGTTCTTTTTGGTTCCCCACATAGATCTCTGCAAAGCAGGGCACATTACTTTAAGTCTTAATTTTCTGTTTCCAAGTTCAAGAGAGCAGGGCACAACAAGTTAGCAGGGCACATTAAATCTTTTTGGTTTCATTGATCTCTGCAAAGCAGGGTACATGACTTAGTCTTATTAATTTGTTCCCAAATGTTCACTGCAAAAGAGCAGGGCACACAACATAAGCAGGGCACATAAAAAGTGTTCTTTAAGTACTGGTTCCCCTCATCTCTGCATAGCAGGGCACATCACTTAGTTGTTTTTATTCCCACAAATGCTTACTGCAAAGAGCAAGGCACACAACTAGCAGGGCACATACATTCTTTAGGGTCCCCTCATGGATCTCTGCAAAGCAGGGCACATAGCCTTTTCTGTTCCTCAATGTTCACTACAATTACTTCACTGTTTTGTTCCCAAATTCACTGCAAAGCAGGGCACAAACTTATAGTTCAAGCAGGGCACTCTCTTACTTGCCCAGAGATCATGCCTACAGTCCATAGTGTTCCAGGCCTTGCCCATTGCTGTTACGCCATCTCCCCCATCTGTGCCCTGAAGTCTGTGTGCCCTTTCCCTCCTCCAGGCTCCCCGACCAGAATGAAAATGTTTTACTTGTTTTCTTACCTGCTCCCTGATTCTCTGTTGCATCTTGCTCTGGTTACTGAAATCTGTATCCAACCATGCCTCACCCCATGATGCAGCCACCTGCTCTCTGCTCCGTCCCAGTCCCGTGCCCTCCTGCTGTCTTGGCCTTCTCCCTCTATCTCCTCCTCAGTGCAGCCACCTCTGGTCACTCCTCCTGCTTGTTTCCAACCTGCAAAACACAATAACAAATTTAGTAAGTTACCAGATGATGCCAACAATGACAGAGAAAATAATAAAAAAGAAAATTAAGAAAACTCACTTTTTGACTCTAGCTGGAGCTCCCAATGCCTGCTTGTTCTTCAGGGTGTGCTGCAAAAGGACTCCCTCACGTTTCTCCCATGCAGAGACCAGGTGGAGGGGAGAAGGAGAAGCATCACAGGACTAATCACAATACAGCTCAGGGTTCATGGGGTGGGGCATGGAGGAGGAGGACAAAAAAGGATACCCAGACCCAAAAAAAATTAAAAATTAAAGTGACAGTGCTCAATAAGGCAGTTTTACAGGACTCAGGACCAGATGGCAATGATTAGCAATGACTGCTAATCATTGCTTCACTTGACTTGCATTTTCCTGGTCTTGGGTTGTAAATTACGATGCAAACCCATTTATTTTATGTCTTGTTCTGTCATTTCACAACCAACCCCCTCCCACACCGCACTCGTCAATGCAACCTCTAGTCCTCCCTAGGCATCTTACCATTATCCCACAGATGCCATATTCACATGCTAATTCTCATCACCAATTCTGGTTTCATGACCTTTCCCCATCTCACTGCTGTGCTGTCTGCCTCCACCCCTCCTCCTCCTAAAGCCTATGCTCCTGGGACTACCGCTCTTTCTCCCTGCCCCATCCCCACACCTCAACTGGACAGTCCGCTTTCTGTTACAGACTCCCATCCTTTTGGAATCGTCTCCCTCCCTTCCTCTGTAATTCTCCCTCTCTCTCTTCTATCAAAAATCACTCAAGTCTCTTTCCTTCCCCATCATCCTCCTGTTTCCCAAACTCCTCTCCCTTTCTCCTAGCTCCTCCTCAACCAGTGAGGTGAGCCTCTACTCTCCCTCCTGAGCATTATTCTAATATGTAAAGTGTGTAAATATTTATAATTACTTTGTACATACATTGCACTGAATTACCATATGCAATACCAAGTCATGTACCAGCCAGGAGGGATAGGGGGAATAAAAAAAGGAGAAGGGGTGGCCATGTATATCAGGGATGCTATAAAGGCAGCAGAAGTACAAGATAGGCAGGGGGAGGACGAGGCACTGTGGGTCACCCTTGAGTTGGGCAAGGGCACAGCAATCCATACGGGGTGATCTACAGGCCTTCAGTGCAGGGGGGAGGAGGTGGATAGGCAGCTAGCAGAAGAATTACACAAGATGGCAGCAAAAGGGGAAGTACTACTGCTAGGTGATTTCAATATATTAGACGTGGCTTGGACTATCCCGGCAGCTGCTTCAACCAGGAGCAGAGACATCTCGGATTCCCTAGAGGAGGTAGGCCTCAGGCACCTAGTGCTTGATCCCACCAGAGACAGGGCAGTTCTGGAACTATTGCTGACAAATAGTGACAAAATCACAGAAGTCCATGTAGAAGGCCAACTGGGGTCCATCAACCACCATATAGTGTGGTTTAGCATTGGGACAGGGACACAGTCAAGTCACACAGAGGCTAGGGTCTTAGATTTCAGGAGAGCAGACTTTAATAAGATGGGGAGGTGTATTAAGGAAGCACTGGTGAGGAGGAGGGAAGGGGGGGAGGTTGCAGTCCAGTGGGAACACATAAAAGGAGCCATACGGGAGGTTAAAAACCTATGCACTAGGGTGCTAACCAAAGGCATGAAACAAAGGAAACCTCTATGGTTTTTAAAGATGAAGCAGAGAAAGAAAGAGCCAAAAGGATGGGATTGGAAGTATAAGGGGACTCAAAAGGAAGAAGACAGGGAGGTGTACCTAAAGTGTCTAAGGAAAGCAGGGAAGGCTGTTAGGAGCGTGAAAGTGCAGACTGAGGAAAGATTGGCACAGACAGTAAAAAAAAAGGGGAAAAGACATTTAATTTTTATTTATTTATTTGAATCTATGATTACAAGTACCTTTGAGCCAAGGCTCTTTTACAAAGGTTACACGTCAGTTGCAGTACAACAACAAAAAAAAACCCAAGACAATTAAGTAACAAAGGCAGGATAACAGGTTAACAGTCAATTACATGAATATGAACACATACATTTGGGTTAAACTAAAGCCAGAGACATTGACAGGGTAAACAGTGTTACAATACATGGCAAGGACTCTATCTGAAAACCCTGCCCAGTGCATGCCCTGGCAAAATGCTGCTGTATGCAGACGACGCTGTCCTTTTTGCCACCCACCGCAATCCCATCTCCCTACAGGACTCCCTACAGCAGTCTTTCAACAGTGCCGAGGCTTGGTTTAAGGAGCACAGACTCGTCATCAATCTTAATAAAACCAAAGCTATGCTCTTTTCCCACCCCCAAAACAAAGCCAGCAACCACCCACTCTATATCCTCCCATGTACCAATCAGCCATTGGAACAAGTCTGCTCCTACAAATACCTTGGGGTTACCTTCGACTCAGCCCTCATTTCACAACCACATCGACGCCCTAACATCCGCCACTAACACACGGCTTGGCATCCTCTTCCGCCATAGAACCTGCCTTCCCCCAAATGCTCTCCGGCTCGCTGTTAGATCATCCGTTCTGTCCCTTGTAGACTATGATCTACCAGTATATGGTGCTGCCGACATCACTGCACTCAACAAAATTCACCTAACCCTGAATAAAGCATGCAGATTGATTACTGGTGCCCCCAGGCTCACACACACCTGTCAGCTGTATGTCGAGGCTAACCTGCTTACTCTGGATGAACGGCTCCGATACCAAACCTGTCTCCTCACAAAAAAAACCCTACTCGGACTCTCCCCCCCCCCGAGGTAACGGAATCCATCCACCAGAGCCCTCCCACTATTGCAACACGGTCTTCCTACAAGACCACTCTAAAGGTCCCCAGAACAAGAACCAGCCGTTGCCAGAGGTCCTTCTGCTATAGAGCCCCAACCTGGTTTAACTCTCTCCCTGCCCCCATCACCAATGCCACCACCATCTCCAAGTTCAAAACCACCCTTTGGAACCACATCATCAGCACTCGTAACTGCTCCTGTCTCTGAACATAGCCTCCACCTCTGCTTCTCTTGACAACGCCCCCCGGGCAGCTCTCCACCTAGCCATCCCCACCACCACTTCCTTGTACACCGTGCCTATGTTTAACCTGGCCAGTGCCAGCTGTTTAGGTGTTTACCAATTAGATTGCTCACTTGATACCAACTTGTGTAACACCTGTTATCAATTACATGTACCCTGTAACCTAATTGTATTTGTCTGACCACAGTGTGACGTGGCGCCTCTGTTGAATGCCTATTGTTTTGCAAATCTATGCTATGTAACCAAAAACACAATGTATGTCTTTATATGACGAAGTACCTTTGGAAACGAGCCTCTGGCTCAAAGGTTGTAAACTGAGTCTTAGAAATAAATAAATAAATAAATAAATAAGAGGTAAGAACAGCCAGAGGCATTGTCACATCACAGAGAAAACAACAGGCGTGGAGGGGGTGCAGGGGAGGGGGGAAAGGGTGGGGAAGGGGGTTGTAGGAGATATGGAGTAGATAATAGAAGTGTTATGTACAAAGAGCTGAGACAAGGATTGGGTAATGGTATGGAGGGCTGATTAAAGGAGACAGTCGCAAGTGCTAGAGGCAGAGAGGAGTAGGCGGAGCCTGGATTTGAACGGGCCAAGCTTAGGTACAGAGGAGATGTCACTGCTGAGACCATTCAACCTGCTTGGGGCCCTGTGAGCAAAGGATCTTTGTCCCTGGGTGGTACGGCAGCGAGGGACCTGCACGAGTTGAGATTCGGATCCCCTAGCATGGCGAGGGTTACTACTGGAGCAAAGGAGAGCTTGAACTCCGGAAGGTGCTTGGCCCATGGTTATTTTCTTTGTCATAATGCAAGTTTAGTACTTTATGTGGTTTGAGAGTTGTAGCCAGCCAGTTTGTGCATAGAGGTCACATGTATGAGTGAGATGGTGAGTTCAAGTGATGAGCCAACAAGTTTTGTTGAGAGACGTGGATATGCATCTGAGAGCAGTTACAGTAGCAGAACCGTATATGATCAGGCCGTAGTCAATTATGGAGACAGCAGCGCTCTGAACAGCAACCCTTAAGGCTTCCAGAGGCAAAAGTTGCTCAAAAGCCTGTAGAGTGTAGTCCAACAAGTAGTATTTGCAGCTTTGGCAACGCTTATCGACGCGGGCACCATAGGATAGGTTACAGTCAAGAGAGATCCCAAGATATTTAAAAGATTGCACCTGTTTGAGGGCAGTTCCAAGGCAGTCTGTGACAGTCAGGGGGTGTAACCTGTACCTGTTGTGGGAGCTGCTGAAAAACATTGACTTGGTTTTCTTATAATTTAGGACCAATTTGTGCTTACTAAAACAGTTCTCAACTGAAGCTAAGCTTAGCTGTACATTGTTTTGTAGGGGTTAGGGATCCTTATGGGTGGTGTGAATTATGGTGTCATCAGCATAGAGGATGATTTGTTCTAGGCAAGAGTGTGGAAGGCTGTTCAGGAAGAAACTGAATAGAAGGAGACCCAGTATGGATCCCTGGGGGACTCCTGAGAGGACGGGTCTAGCGTCAGAGAGGACATCTGCAATTTTAACTCTTTGGGATCGGTTTTCCAGATAGCTTTTAAACCAGGCTGTGGAGTCAGGAGAGAGCCCGGCATTCAGAAGCTGCTTAAGTAGTAGACGATGGTGGACAGTGTTGAAAGCCTTAGTTAAATCGATAAAGACCAACCTGGCTAAGTGACCATTATCCAGAGAACTGTGGATGGCTACGGTGAATTCCAGAAGGGCAGAAGTGGTGCTGTGCCCTTGTCTGAACCCATGTCATTGAGAGCATAAGATACTGTGTTTGTCCAGGTAATTAGTGAGTTGGTCTGCTACTATACGTTCGATGGCCTTGGAGAGGGGAGGTAATATGGAGAACGGTCGATAGTTTCCGTGGAGGGCTCTGTCTCCACTTTTGTGGACCGGAATAACAGTAGCAGATTTCCATCTGTCAGGGAACTGGCTGAGGCTGAGGTAGAGGTTTAAGATCTTTGTTAATGGTCCTAGTACTTCATCTAGGGTGAGGGACAGCAGTTTGAGGTCTAGTGTGTCCCCACTATTTCTGGACTTGGCAATTGCTTTACTAATGTATTTGTGGGCTTTCTGCATCTTGACTGCTTTAAAGTAGAACGGCGGGTATTTGGAAGAGGGGAGATGCTGGAAGGGTGAGTTGGAGAGTCATCTACGTTGAAAAAGTCAGGGGGGGAACACTACTGAGGTCTGTGAAAGCAGCATTGAACATATTAGCAATAGTCATAGGGTCCAATGTTGTAGTCCCATCAATGTCCAGCATAGTAGGGGAAGTTTTAGGCTGCTTCCCAGTAACTTCTTTGTTATTGTTCCAGAAGGCTGTCCCATTTCCCCAGGTATTATTGAGAGCTTCCCTATAGTAGATACTTTTCTGTAGGCAGATTGATTTTGTGCAGTCATTTCGAGCATGTTTATAGTTCTGTATGTCAGTTTGCATACCTGTGTCCCACGCCTGCAGCCAGAGGTGGTCCCTTGCTTTTAACTGTGCTATAAGCTCTGTGGAGAGTCATGGATTGTAAAGGCCTTTGACTTTGAGCTTTTTGAAGGGGGCATGGGAGTCACGAGCTGCATTAAAGGTGTAGATGAAATAGTCCAGGGCCAAGTTGACATCCGACACTTTGTAAATGGGAGTTCAATCATGCTGAGTGAGACGGGATTTGAGGTGATTCAACTGCCCACGGAGAAGGACTCTACTAGAGATGACTGTGGAGGGGGCTTTCAGAATTTGTTTGACCATTCGCAGATGACAGGGGAATGGTCACTGAGTGAATCTGGGAGGACAAAGATGTTAGAGATATGAGTTGGATGGCTGGCCAGAACCCAATTCAGGAGGGTGCTAGAGCTTGTTTTGTAGTTGTGCTTGGTCGAGGAGTCGACCAGTTGGGCAAGATTTGCTGATGAGATGGCATCCTTGAGGTCCCCTGATTCAGGTGCAAGCCAATTAATGTTAAAGTCACCTAGCAGGATTGACTCGGAGCCTGGAGGTTGGGTTTGGATAAAGTCCAGGACAGCATTGAGTCCTTTCTCTTGCTCTTTTGGAGGGATGTGGACTGAAACAACTGTGAGGGCTTTGTTGTGGGCCATTAGTAGGATTCTGATAGGAAGAATCTGCGCAGATGATTCTGAGAGGGGGGTAGCTATGGGGTGACCCAAGAGAGACTCTTTGAGGTATATTGCACAGCCCCCTCCTCTTTTAGTCTTCCGATCCAGCCTGAAAATGTTGTAGCCTGGCAGAGTAATTGCCATGTTAGAGACTTTAAGTGTTAGCCAGGTTTCGACAACCGTGAGAATATCTGGATTGTATTGGTTTTCAAAAATTTGCAGGGCATCAAGCTTTGGGAGTAGGCTGCAGATGTTAAGAGTCACAAGGAAGAGTTCCCCCAAGTGATTGACTTGGTTGGTTGAACTAGAGGTTTTCGGGCAGGGATTGAGGTGAATATTGCCAGACAGCAGCAACAGGAGGAGGGCATGGGGTCATAATGTCGCACGGCAGAATGCCATGTGACTTAATCACATTGCACGATTTCCCATTAACTTTTCTTCTGTGCGGGGCTCCCTCCACACCCCTCTATTACAGGACTGTGCCCTCGAACCCCCCACTTAGGATTCTAACCCGGGGTCCATCTCAGAGAGCGCACAGGTCTGGTGTTCATAATGCCGTACGCTATTAAGCATACGACATTATGACCTTATGACCTGGTACGCAGGAGGAGCAGGAGCTTCAGAGTGCACAGACATAACTCCCTGAGGGTGAGTTTATGTGTCTGCTTCATGCAGGAACGTATGGAGAGTCGCTGGCACTGGTTCCAGAGCAATGTTATATGCGCCAAAGGTGGGAGAGGAGATGAGTGGGCCCGTGACCCCCTCTCATGAATATATGGGTGCGGCCATCCATTTTCGGTGGGCAGTGCATGAGGTGAGCAAGGTTCAGAATGTAGGGTGTGTGGGTGCTAGTAGATATAGTCAATCTGGTAGCTAGGGGGAGGAGAGGGGTAACAGGATCCAGGGAGGTAGAAGAGGGGTAGCAGGGATGAAAGAATAAAAAGTTGAGAAAGCATAAAGGACAGAATCATTATGCTCAAGTAGTAGAGGTCATGTAAGGCAAACTAAAAGGAACAGGAGAGAAGACCGAGATATGGGTCTGACATAGGGTGAAAGGAGTGGGAGGCAGGAGGTAAGGCAAGTGTGTGATAGAACAGCAGGAGGGGTATGGGGGGGAACAGATTAAAGCAAAATACAGGCAAACTTTTCTTACAAAACTCTTGTGAGCATAAGCAGTATTTAACACATGTTCATAGGAGGAAGAGCTTGTATGTAGCCCTGGTTTAGTAGGAGCAGAGGATGCAGGCAAATGCACCAGAGATATAGCCCTCTAGTGGCTAGAGGATATAATCTGCTAATGGAAAAGCGAGTGAGAGAAGGAAAGCTAGGGAAGGAATTGTAAGGCTCTGAGAGGAACAGGGGCAGTGTAAGAAGGGAGACCTGGAAAAGGCATAAATAATGAATAAATACTTCTGCTCAGTATTCACTGAAGAAGGGGAGGGTCAAAGACCACAGCTGAGCAACAGGTATGAGGGGTGGGAGGTCAACACCAGTCCATTTACAGTGGAGAAAGTCTTGGAGGAGCTCGCAAAACTGAAGGTGGACAAAGCAATGGGGCCTGATAGCATACACCTGAGAATATTAAAGGAACTATGAAAAGAGCTGGCAGAGCCTCTGGCAACCCTGTTCACAGAGTCACTTAACACAGGAGTGGTGCCACAGGACTGGAAGAGCGCACATGTAGTCCCTCTTCACAAGAACGGTAGTAGGGAGGAGGCAGGAAACTATAAACTGGTCAGCCTTACCTCAGTAGTGGGTAAAATCATGGAGGCACTGCTTAAAGAAAGAATAGTGGAGCACTTGGAATCCCACAGTGCCTTAGATCCAAGGCAGTATGGATTCACATTAGGGAGGTCATGTCAAACAAATCTAATAGATTTTTTTGACTGGGTTACAAAGGAGGTGAATTGGGGGAGCGGTGGACATGGCCTGCCTCGATTTTAAGCAAGGCCTTCAACACCGTCCCACATAAAAGGCTGGTCAAGCAAGATGGAAAGTCTGGGCATGGGCCACAAGGTGGTAAATTGGGTTAGAATCTAGTTAACGGACAAGAGGCAGAGGGTGGTGGTAAATAGGATCCAATCCAGGAAGGGGGGGTTCCTCAGGGATCTGTCCATGAGCCAGTACTACTTAATGTCTACATTAGTGACATAATGGGAGGGCTGGAGGGAAAGGTCTGCCTGTTTGCAGATGACACCAAGATCTGCAACAGGGAAGATAATCTGGAAGGGTTGGAGAAGATGAGAAGAGACCTAAGGAAACTGGAAAACTGGTCCGAGGTGTGGCAACTGAGGTTCAGTTCTAAGAAGTGCAAAATAATGCACCTGGGGCACAGAAACCCAGGGGAGAGCTATAGGATTGGGGCAGTGGAGTTGCTGACAGTCTCCAAGGAAGAAAAGGATTTGGGAATTATCATTTCTGATAACCTAAAGATGTCTATGCAGAGCACAAAGGCTGCAGCGAAGGTCAGCGGCATACTAGGGTGCATAGGTAGAGGTATCACTATCAGAAGGAGGGAGGAGGTGATTCCACTGTATAAAACACTAGAGAGGCCTCACCTGGAATACTGTGTACAATTCTGGAGGTCACATCTTTGAAAGGACATAGACAGGGTGGAGGCAGTCCAGAGAAGGGCGACAAAGATGGTACAGGGCTTACACCAGAAAACATACAGGGATAGACTGAAGTCCTCAATATGTACTCACTGGAGGAAAGGAGGGAGAGGGGAGGCATGATAGAGACCATCAAGTACCTTAAGGGCATAAACAAGGTGCAGGGGGTGACATCTTTCAATATAGAAGTACAAGAATGAGGGGACATGATATGAGACTGGAGGGGCAAGATAAGGGAATGGAGGTTCTTCTTCATGGAAAAGGTGGTGGATACATGGAACAATCTGCCACAGGAGGTGGCAGGAGGGAACACAGTGGGGGGTTCAAACCAAGGGTGTAGCCACCGATCATGAACACACCAGTAGGTGCTAAAGATCAGTTGTGTAGTGAGGGCCGCTGGCATCTCCGCATTTCTTTGTGTTTTTTTTTCCCATGGGCTGATTCGCAGCCGCTCCTAAGGCTTTTCACTTTTTTAAGGGAGATGGGGTGGGAGGTGGGGTCTAAGCCTGTGATGTGACCCTAGCGGACCTGATTGAGATATATTTTGCCGTCTCAATCAGGTTTGCTTGCTTAGAAAGGGGGTGGGTCGCGCGGGCTCTTTAAATGCCCACAGAAAAACAGCCTGGCCCTGCACTAGTTCGTTGTTCCTTTCTGGTCTACTCTGGACAGAAGATTCGGGAATCGAGATTAAGACGCCGGAGCAGAGGTGATAACAGCAGCAGCATGCCGGTTTTGTGGTGGGTAGGAGATTGTTTATTTGTAAACTACAACTCGCCTCAACTCGGAGCTTTCTAGCGTGCTTGGTGGTGGTGGTGGAGCTGCCTGTTGAGCCTTGGAGTCGGACTGGAGTTGCACCGGACTGGAGCCACTGCAGTTGGAGAACTTTTACTGCAGTCAGGGTGCAATTTGCGGCAGGTCGGGAGTCTGACCTGGGACATCAGTACTGTGCACAGTACGGCAACAGCCAGTAGTCTCAGTCAGATAGACGGGCCAGTAGTCCATGAGAGATGCTGACTCACTGAGCCGAGGTACAAGACAACAAAGGAGACCAGTCTGATCGATGAGTAGGCAGTCTGGCATCTGTCACACAGTCTGCGAGTAAAATAGCTGTAGTCTAGTGACTAGTCACTCACTCTGTGTGGATGCCTGGATGGTCTTTGTCCTTGGCCTTGGGGAAGGTGGGAAGCTGTGCCAGTAGGTATATTCTGGTGCCTGGTGGTCAAGCCGCTGCCACCACACCTGCTGCGAGTGCTACTGTGTGTGTGCCACTACTCTCAGTCTCGAGGGTCGATCAAATCGAGGGAGCTTTGCATGCCACCAGCATCAGCCCAGAAGCTGCAATCTAATGTGGAGTTGTCTCGGGGTTGGGTCAGAAGTAGCTGAGAACCTGTGAGGGTGAGTAAAGGAGTCAGTAAATGAAAAAAGCAATGGCCAGCATTTTATACTTGTGTTAAAGTAAGAGTGTGTGTGTGTGTGTGTGTGTGTGTGTGTGTGTGTGTATACAGTGTACTAATGTTGCTACATAACTAAAAGTCCACTAGAATGCCCACATTGTAAAGAGCTTGACTGCAAAACATGTAGCCCGTCATAATTGGTAAGAGCATCAACTGCAGTGGGGGGATACAACTGTGGGGAGTGTGTCTGAGGAAGGGGGCTGCTTGCTCAACCTGCCCTTCTGATTTCTCATAATGAATACTGATCCCTGATTGCAAACATTAAATCCAGGTTAGCTGTCTGGGAGTATCCAGGTGCCAAGTGCACTGACCGGGGGGGGGGTGCAGAAAGAGAATCCCAGTGTGTCCTCCAGAAATAAAATGCCCACTGACCCCCAGGGTAGGTGCCCACTTTTCCAACCAATGACAACTAGTATTGGAGCCCACTCAAGAGGGAGCAATCTTAGACCTGGTTCTCTCAAATGGAGATGAAGAGAGGATCACAGATGTAGAAGTGGGTAGCCATCTGGGAACTAGCCACCATCGAACAGTATGGTTCACAATAAACACAGCAATAGAGTCAAGCCTACAAAGACAAAGGTACTGGATTTTAGGAGGGCTGACTTTGCTAAATGGGTGAGTGCCTAAGGAATGCACTAGCAAATGGGCAGGAAGGAGGGGTGGAAGAACATGGAGAATAATAAAACTGCCTTCACAGAGGTAACAAGCCTTTGTGTAAAGCAATAAACAAAATGAAACGAGGTAAGAAACCACTATGGTTCTCAAAGGAAGTGGCAGAAGGTTCAAGAAAAAGAAAGCATTCAGGAAATACAAGGAATCACAGAAGGAACAGGACAGAGAACTGTATCAGTTAAAGCAAAAGGAAGCTGAAAGGCAGTCAGAACAGCAAAGGCCCAAACCGAGGAAAAGATAGCCAACTCAGTTAAGAAGGGATAAAACCTTTATAGGTACATCAGGGAGCGAAGAAGACCAAGGGAGGGATAGGGAGGCTTAATGAAGGGAGGGAGGGTGGGCAGAGGTGACTGTGAAAGGCAGAGATACTAAACAAATATTTTTGCTCAGTATTTACAAAGGAAGAGGGAGGTACCTAAAACAAACAGTAGAAACACTCTGGATACAGAAGTTGATACCAGCCCATTTACAGAAGAAAGGGTTCTGAAAGAGCTCTTAAAACTGAAGGTGGACAAAGCAATGGGGCCTGATGGGATTCATCCCAGAATTCTAAAAGAACTAAGGGTAGAACTAGTGACACCACTGACTACCCTCTTTAACAAATCATGGGAGGATGGGGTGGTACCTGAGGACTGGAGGAGGGCAGATTGATTCCCTTACAAAAGTGGGAGCAAGACAGAAGCAGGAAACTACAGACCTGTTAGTTTAACCTCAGTGGTGAGGAAAATGATGGAATCACTTCTAAAGGAAAGAATTGTTGAGTATCTGGAGGCCAGAGGGCACAGGACCCAAGGCAGCATGGATTCATGCGCGGAAGGTCATGCCAGACAAATCTGATAGATTTCTTTGACTGGGTGACCAAAGTAGTTGATCAGGAGGGGCTGCGGACATGGCCTACCTAGACTTTAGCAAGGCATTTGACACAGTCCCACACAAAGATTAATATACAAGTTAGCCAGCCTGGAGTGGGTCCCAAGATGACAGCCTGGGTCAGAATTGGCTGGAGAATAGGACACAGAGAGTAATAGTAAATGGAGTCCACTCTGAAAAAAGGGGGGTTAGTAGTGGGGTACCGCAGGGTTCAGTATTAGGACCGGTCCTCTTCAATGTCTTTATAAGCGACATTGCAGAGGGACTGGAAGGAAAAGTTTGTCCCTTTGCAGATGACACAAAGATCTGCAACAGAGTTGATGCACAAGGTGGGGTGGAAAGGATGAGAAGGGACTTGGCAAGGTTAGAGGAATGGTCAAATGTATGGCAGCTTAGATTCAATGCTAAGAAGTGCAGGTAATGCACCTGGGAAACAAAAACCCAGGAGAAGAGTACAATGGGGGTGAGATACCAACAACAACAAAATGGAAAGGGATCTGGGGGTAGTCATATCAGATTACCTAAAGGTGGGAAAGCAATGTGAGAGGGCAGCAAGGAGGGCTGGGGGAATACTGGGATGCATAAGGAGAGGCATCACCAGTAGTAGAAATAAGAAGTTATTATCCCTCTGTACAGACAGCTGGTGAGACCACATCTGGAGTACTGCGTGCAGTTCTAAGGACCCAATCTCCATGAAGACATAGACAGGATGGAAAGCTGTCCAGAGGAGAGGCAACTAAAATGGTGCAGGGTCTGCACGGAAGACATATGAAGAGAGACTTAAGGAGCTTAATATGTATAGCCTCGAGGAAAGGAGGAGAGGGGGGACATGATAGAAACTTTCAAGTACCTCAAGGGAATCAACAAAGTCCAAGAGGGTAGCATCTTTCAAAAAAGAGGTGTCAAGAACAGGGCACAATTTGAAGATAGAAGGGGTGGCTCAGAGGTAATTTAAGGAAGTATTTTTCACAGAGAGGGCTGTGGATGTATGGAACAGCCTTCAGAGGAGGTTGTGGAGTCAAAAACAGTGGTGGAATTCAAGCATGCATGGGACAGTCATAAGGCAGGAAGAAGGGGGTAGGAAGAAGTAGGCTGCTGGTTAACTAGGATCTGCAGCTTATCCATCAGGTAGGGAAATGGGCAGACTGGGTGGGCCAAGCGGTCCTTATCTGCTGTCAAATTCTATGTTTCTATGTTTCCATGACAGAGGCAGGGTGGAACACGTTTCAGGACAGAAATATCTGGGATGGAAGGGATGAGAGGGCTATAAAAGTTTTTTATTTGCAAAAGCAACTTCCTAAATTAGATACAGACTGAAGTAATAAAGACTTCTGACACCATTTTTTGGCAGCCTTACAAACCTGTTTTGATATAGTGTAAATACCAGACTCACACATCTATTCCTCATTGCTGGCATAAAAAATAATTTATCATCTGACACAGCTATATCAGTGACAAAAGGTATGTTCAACTAGGATGGCATCATTGAAGAGTGTGCCAAACCCACCTGAATGTTTGCATGTTGTATTGCGTAATGCAAATGCTGACACACCTGCTTTTCTCTGTAAAATAAGGAAGAATTGATCCAGACTGTACAGTGATGCATGAGTTTAATCAAACTATAATCAGGTGAAAAGGGTGAAGGTGAGTGGTGTGGTGCCAGAGGGGGGGGATGGGACTGTGTTTTTTGGGGGGTTGAATCCACTGTAGGCGGACAGAACACAGGCTGTATTATGTGCTATTGATAGAAATCAGCACGGATTTACAAAAGGCAGATCATGTATGACCAACCAACTCTGCTTTTACAACCAGTTAGCTCTGCCCGGGACAATAAAATCCTATGTAATATAGTATTTCCAGACTTCAGCAAAGCCTTTGATTTAATGTTTCATTGGGCCATTGCCGAAAAACTTTACAGACTAGATATTGCTCATAGATATATTACAGGGATAGCTTAATGGCTGACAGACTGTTCAATGGGTACAAATAGATGGTTACCTTTCTGCTTGGGGTCCTGTATCGAGTGAGGTTCTGCAGGGGTCAGTGTCTGGTCCGATGAGTTTTAACATTTTCATTGCTGATTTGTTCTTTTAGCTAGAAGGGTGTGTTGCTAAATTTTTAACTGTGGGTGATGGCATGGTATGAGAGTGACACAGGGCTGGGGGGCTACTTTTGAAGCTGGTCAACATGCACATGCAGTTTAGAAGAAGCTGCTGCTGCACAGTTTAGTGGTGGTGTTGATTTAATTATGAGAATGCCTCACTAGGGGAAGAACTATTTGAGATGATTACAGTGTAATCTTAAGACAGCACCCATGTTTTGCCATAACGGGATCATTTTGGCCTTGTCAAACATTTTATTTATTTGGAGGGGGGGCAAATTGTAATATAAATCCAGTTATTTTGGCACTGCCCCTGATTAATGCAGCAGTACTATGTTAAACAAAAAAAACTGCACTTTTTTGACTGGTTTTTCCCTGTACTCTGCTGCTGAGCATGTACCTGGTATTCTTTCCCACTGGCAATGTACTGTTAGTTACTGAGTAATTTGCTCCCTTATACTTTGTTTTACATTTCTGCCCCCCCCAACTCCATTGACAAGATAGCGGGTGCCATATTTTCTGTGTTTGCACCTTAATTGTAGGTAAACCTTGCCCTTGAGGGTGGTCATTATTTGGGGGGGGGGGTTGAGTGTGTGGTAGTGGTGGGGTAACACTGTTGCCTTACAATACTGCTGCAGGACTCCATGACTGCAGTGGTCATAAATTTAATCCCCGGTTCTTCAGATACAGATTACCAAAAAATTTGATCTGAAGTGCCACACAGCTCTTGATTGAGCGGGCACAAGGAGTCATGGGTATTGCACCCATTTAGTGACATTGCCGCCTCCACCAGTACTCTTATTATAGCAGCAGTGGCGGTCCTTATGTTTTATGGCATCGATCTGAGGGTTCTTGATACCAGTGCTACTAGTAGTACTCACAGCAACAGCCTGTACAGGTGTTGCTGGAAGTAACGTAGGTATCAAGACCCCCTTAGAAGCCATACAATAAACATAATAAAGGACCACCACTGCTGCTATAATAAGTTGTAGTAAACAATGAAGATCCTCCAGTGGATTTTCACCAATTTATATCTAGAACCCAAGACTAAAAATTATGACCACCACAGCCTTGGGCTCTGGCAGCAGCACTATAAGGTATTTTGGGACAGAAGCAGGCCACAGTGGTTTGCAGGTCACCTTTTTTCTTTTAGTTTTTGGCAGCCAGGTAAGGCCCACTAGTCACATGTGCCTGTTTTCAGGGGTGAACTGGGAGCACTTGGTGGTTAAATGTGACTTGCTCACAGTCCGTCTGCAAATGGAGGTTGTGAGAATGACCTGCATTGGTGACACAGAACTTGGTCCAGGATTGTGCACTGCACACCTAGATATTTCCAAGTAGTAATTAAAAAAAATAGTTGGTCTGACACCTGTTGGTGGTGGTGTGGTGGTGGCATATCTAGTGCGTGTGTGTGTGTGTGTGTGTGTGTGTGTGTGTGTGTATGGACCTCTGTGGGACTGGCTACCTTGATGAGGTACAGAGGCTTGTCACAATGCAATATTGTAACCAAAAGCCAGTCTGCTAGTCTGACACGTGGTGGTGGAGTGGTGGCATGTCTAGTGTGGAGTTTGTGTGTGTGTGTGTGTTTGTGTGTGAGTGAAAGAATGGACCTCTGTGGGACTGGCTATTTTGATGAGGTACAGAGGCTTGTCACAATGCAATATTGTAACCAAAAGCCAGTCTGTTAGTCTGGCACCTGTTGGTGGTGGGATGGTGCGCTGGCATACAACACAGAAAATGGCACTAGTGTCTGAGGGCATGGATGGTGGGGGAGGGGTAGATCACTCTAATGGGGGGGTGGGTAGCAGTGAGTCCACTTGGTGTGCAGCTCAGATATTCCTGGCTACACCCCTGGTTCAAACATGCATGGGACAGGCATACAGGGACCCTTAGGGTGGGAAGATAAGTAGTTAGCCACTGACCAAGTAGGGTCAAGTGCCACAAACAAGGGTAGGCTTACGGGCAGACTAGATGGGCCTAGTGGTCCTTATCCTCCGACAATTTCTATGTTTCTATGTTACTTGTCATGCTACCAAATGTCTATTATGTGTGTCTCCTTGTTTTGCTTTTATTGTAATTTTATTCCTATGTTCCCGGGTCGCACCTGGAAATGTCTCAGCTCAGTGTGCCTTTCCCGGTTACCAACATTTTAAATAAATAAATAAAAATAAAATTTCTTCTGCACTTGCCATTAGATTATGACATACTGCCAGGCAATGACACAAACAATACAAAAAATCCTGTAATTGCAGAACAAATAGGACTTTGCAATATAATACTTGGCATCCCCCCAAAGTGATTAGAACCTCTGATGTAAGATATTAATTTCACAATCTAATGGTAGCAGTTGCTAAAGCAATGGCATTCAAAAGACTCACTCCCATGAGTTCTACTTTAGGAAACTGGCTAAGAGAGATACCACTCCTGTTAGTTTCCCTTTCACAGATACTATATATACACTCAAGTATAAGTCTATTTTTTTTTAATTTTAAAAGCAGGCCACCAAGAAGGGGGGACTCAATTTATCTGCGAGGTAGACCTATCTGCAGAGTTTACAATGGTAAATTAATTTTGCAGCTCTGTAACCTGATTTTGTGTCATGTTCTGGCCATGAAGACTGACTCTATATCTGATGTTAGTTAGAAGGCAGTGTAGCGTAGTGGTTAAGGGCACTGAGCTGCAAACCTGGAGACCTGGGTTTGAATCCTATCAACCCCCCCCCCCCCCCAACATCTACATACTGTGTAACCCTGAGCAAGTCACTTAACTTCCATATTTTCCCAGGTTGTACCTGGAAACAAGCTCCGGCTTAGTGTGCCTTTCCTGTTTAAAACAATTTCCCCTTTCTCTTTCCTAGAAAACAGATTTTTCCATCCCGTTTAAGCAGCAAACTAATATCTATAATTTTGCTAAAACTGACACAGTAAAGGTGGCCAGCATGTATACGAAGTCGACGTAGGCGAGTATGTATGGTTTTTGGAAGACACAGAGGAGACTTCCCATATTTACGTATCAGACACATTAAAGGTAGAATAGGTAAGAGAGAAACAGTTACAGGTCAGATAATGTATGGGCAAGAAAATAGTAAAGACTACTTGCAAAGGCCCCATGTTGTGTTATCGACAAGTGGATTGTAATGGGAAGGTGATGACAGTGTCTAGATAGTTGATGCATCACTGCAAAAGTGTTGTATGATCAAATGTATTTCTGTCTTATGTGTTTTCTTTTTATTACCTTTTTGTGTATTTGTTCTTGTTTTACTGCAAGTTTTGACAATTAGATTATATCCTTCATTTAAGTACATATATATTTTTGCTGGAGTGTCTGTATTTTTTAGTCTAAAAAAAGGAAGATGTTATATAATATTGTTATGTTTCATATAGAAGGGGTAGAGGAGAAAAGTGCTGGTATAAGCCTGATTATTCAGAGACAAGGTGTGAGCAGTTTGACAGGTACTCCTAGTAAGGAACACTGTAAAGCCTTTTTTGATGGATTTGTAGTAATGTTTCTGATTCCATTTTCGTAACTCACAGTTTCTGGAGCATTTCCGGCAATCTGAAGTGGTGACAGTAAGTCCACACTCAGAGTGGACATGGAAACTCCCAAATCCAGGAAATGCACTTGTAATTTGTTTTGCATGCTGAGGAATAGGGCTGCATGTCGCATATACAAGAGGCATGTCTATGTTTTTGCACTCTGGGGGCCAGATATTCAAAAGGGTTGCGCCATGCGCAACAGGGTTGTGCATGCTCAAGTCCTAAATTGCGCCATTCTGCGATATTCAGCAGGAGGCAGTTGCGCCACTGAAAACAGGCTGAGCAACAGCGCAATGCAAATGAATGCATGCTCAACTGGAGGGGGAGGAACCATGCATAAACTGCACAGCCCGATATTCAGCCGGGCTGTGCAGAGTTAGTGCAGTGCAACCCCAACCTGAGCCTGCAGGACTTTGAGCCAAAAAAAGGCTTAGTCGAGGGGCCACCCACAGGTGAGCTGCTGTATTGCAGGGCTCAACACAGCAGCTGCCACCTGTGGCTGGCTCAACTCAGTCCCTGTGCCCCCGCAGCCCGTCATTGGGCATAGTGTACTCCCCACCAGCGCCGTCGCGGGCATCAAGTGGACTCCCCTCCCGTTCACATCCCTGGTGGTCCAGTGGACGAAATGCCCGATCGTGGGCAGAAGATAAACTGAACCCCGAACATCTCCCTTATGCCCGATCGCGGGCGAGTAAGTAAGTGAAACCCCCACCCGAACATCTCCCTGGTGGTCCAGTGGACCCGAAATGCTGTCCGGGCAGTAAGTAAGTGAAACCCCACCCAAAACATCTCCCAGGTGGCTGTGTCCCCCACCCCACCCACCGAAGCCCCCACCCGCTCCCCGGCGGCGGCGGGCGGCATCCATCCCGCTGCTTGCCCGCTCGCCCGACTTTAACACCGGTGGGGTATGCAGCCAGTGGCGCGAGCAAGACCAATGAGCGTGCAGCTACTACGCCATTATGACAGTCAGATTTGTGAATGAATCATTCACAAATCTGGACTGTCATGTATCGATATGAGCTCTGCATGCCCAGATGATCTGCTCTGCATAACGGCAGTCACCGGCAGTCAGTCGGCAGGCAGCGAGGCGGCAGGCGGTGGGATACTGCCGCCCGCCGGCTGCCGGGGAGGGGATGTGGCTTCGTGGGTGGGTGGGTGGGGGACACTAGCCACCAGGAGATGTTTGGGGGTTCAATTTACTTACTGCTCACGATCGGGCATTTCGGTCCACTGGACCACCAGAGGATGATGGGGGAGTTATTAAACATACCGCCCGTGATCGGGCATTCGTCCACTGGACCACCAGGGATATGCACGGGAGGAAGTGGGGAGCCACATTGCTGCCCGCGATCGGAGCTGCAGGGTGCGTCGGTCCCGACGGCCGCTGCCTGGCAGGGCGCCAGGCGAAGTCCTCGGGATCAAGCACCTGCTAATGGCATGCAAATGGGCATAATCGATGCAAATGGCCCCTGCACCTGCATGAATTATGGCCCCATTTTCATGTCACCTTTGAATATCGTGATTCGCATGGCGCAATGGTACTAGCGCCACCGCAAAGTTGAATGCCTCCTCTGACAACTGCGGTGGAGCAAGTTCCACTGCGCCATGCACAGTGGCTGTGGCTGGGGTGATATTCAAAGAGTTGCCTTAACAGCGCAACCTTTGAATATCGCCTCGGCCACACCCCTGGGCAACTATTTTGCGCAGCGCAAGGGCTTGCGCCTCAGAATGGTGCAGTTTGAATATCCAGCCCTGAGTCTATAATTTTCATATGCCGAGGTATAACATGTTTAACTGCTCTGACTATTGTAATTATACACACTAAGGTAATTCTATTTATTTCTTTACTGAAAACATCAGAGATTACCATTGAGCACACGTGCTCATTGACAGAGGTTCCACGTCAACTACAGTCGCAAAAAAAAAAAAATACAATAAGCAGTTCCAGAGGAAATCCATACCTAATCCTATTTCTGTAATGTGATTAATTCATATGTCATCACTCAAGGTATAATCTGTCTTAATATTCTAGGGAAAGGGAATGCCGACATGTATTTTTGGTGGAGAAATGCCTCCTGACTTTATTTGTAAATATGAAAACTATGAATGCTTATCTCATGCTTACCCATATAATGGCAATAAATTGCATGTACACAGCTATATGATGAAGTGTTATTAATGAATAGAAAATAAAAAATACTGAAGCCATTTGCACCAAGTGTGATGGCAGGCATACTCACTGTATCCATTTGTGTACAGTTTGTTAAGTAGCAGAGATTGTTATGGTGACATTTTTGGCCTATATGCTTCATTCTGTTTTTGAGTACCGTTGTTCTGTTGTCTAGAAAGAGGCCCTTATTCGGCATTTGGAGTCTGCTTTAGCACATTTTTCTACCTTTGAAATAATAAAAGGAGTACTTCTTGTAATATGGCAATCCCCTAGGTTTTTGTCAGTAATATAAAATGTCTGAGAAACCCAGCGTGCTGATTTGCTATAAGAATTCTATCAGCCTTATGTTAATATCTGGTTAACATAAATGTATGGCATAATCACATGCTGAACAAGGAAACACACTGTTTAAAATCACCATTTTGTATTCTGTGTCTGGGAGATAAAAAAAGGCTAAGGTACACTTTCTATCCACCAGGTTCGCAGACAGCCAACGTTATAAGCTAAGGGACTTGGAGGCAAGTCAGAAGTCTGAAAACTCCAGCTGCTTCTTCCTTACCTGGCTCCTTCTTGCTTGATGTTGTGCAGGTCACTGACCCCAAAATTGCTGCTGACAATTTTAATAAATTATTTGTAGCAGTGGGCTCTGTAAACCACGAATAGATGGGTAGCAACCAGGATGGGCCAGGTGAACCAACTAATCTTTCTCCTCACCCCCAGGACCTAAGATGCCAATACCAAATAGGGTAATCAAAGTATAAGTACCGCTTGTCACAGTACTTTAATTGATAGAAACATAGAAACATAGACTTGACGGCAGATAAGGACTGCTTGGCTCACCCGGACTGCCCATTTCCCTACCTTTCGGATAAGCTGCAGATCCTAGTTAACCAACAGCCTTCCTCCTCCTACCCCTCACTAGAATTACCTTATGTCTGTCCCATGCATTCTTGAATTCCCCCACTGTTTTTGACCCTACTACCTCCTCTGGAAGGCTGTTCCATGCGTCCTCCACTCTGTCTGTGAAAAAATACTTCCTCACATTGCCCTTGAGGCGTCCCCCTCTATCTTCAAATTGTGCCCCCTTGTTCTTGCACATCTCTTATTCTGAAAGATGTTACCCTCTTGGACTTAGTGTTGATTCTAGGGATGCATGGATATCAAATTTCTACCGGATATCAGATTTTGGATATTTGTTTCTGACAACCGGATCGGATCGGATAGTGCCGTATCGGATAGTTAGAAAAAAAGACCCACTGTAAGAGTAATTATTTTGTGCTTTCTGTCTCTTTAAACATGAAGTTGACAGAAAAGCAGCATTCATTCAGAAAATTTAACTTTGACAGCAGCATGCAGCACTTTAAAATGAACTTTCCACTTTGAGCACTTATAGCACTTTACACATAGCAGCATGCAACATTTCAAAATGAACTTTCCACTCTGAGCATTTATAGCACTGCACTACACAGCAGCATTAATTCTGAAAGCAGCAGTCTGTGACTGTGATCCCATATATTTAAAATGCAGCACTCATTCATTCATTCATTCATTGTCATTAATGCAGTGTGACCAGCTTTCATTCTTCAAGAGCTGGCAGCATTAAGTTTGCACTTACACCATTTTAAATAGATTTACCACCAGCAGGTCACAGGACAAAGTGTTTTGACAGGCAGCAGCATTCTCATTCATTCGTCAGTTGCCACTCCCCATTCATAGGTTGCAGTTATGGTGCCGGTCCCAAATCGCAAAGGACGCTACTTCCAGCTGGACACAGAACACAGTGTTTTGTCATGCAGCAGCTCCCGACTCACAGCTCGCAGTTACAGTGCCAGTCTTCCTGTTTTCTACTGGTGGTGCCTCTCCCTGTGCATCCCAGTATTCCCTCAGACCTCTTTGCTGCCTTCTTACATTGCTTGCCTACCTTTAGGTCATCTGATATGTCTACCCCCAGGTCCTGTTCCATTTTTGTTGTTGTTAGTACCTCCCCCCCCAATTGTGTACTCTTTCCCTAGGTTTTTGTTTCCCAGGTGCATTACTTTGCACTACTTTGCATTGCATTGAATCTAAGCAGCCATACTTTTGACCATTCCTCCAACCTTGCCAAGTCCCTTCTCATTCTTTCCATCCCCACTGTGTATCAACACTGTTGCAGATCTTTGAGTCATCTGCAAAGAGGCATACTTTTCCTTCTAGCCCCTCTGCAATGTCACCTATAAAGACATTGAAGAGGACTGGTCCCAGTACTGAACTCTGCGGTACCCCGCTAGTAACACTCTTTCCCTTGGAGTGGACTCCGTTTACTATTACTGTTACACTCTGCATCCTGTAGTCCAGCCAATTTTTAACCCAGGCTACCACCCTGGGACCCACTCCCAGGCTGGCTAACTTATTTATTAATCTTTTGTGTGGGACTGTGTCAAATGCCTTGCTAAAGTTTAGGTCGGCCACATCCACAGCCCCTACCTGGTCTACTACTTTGGTCACCCAGTCAAAGAAATCTATTAGATTCATCTGACATAACTTTCCCATTGTGAATCCATGCTGCTTTGGGTCCTGTGCCCTGCTGACCTCTAGGTACTCAACAATTCTTTCTTTCAGAAGTGATTCCATAATTTTCCCTACCACTGAGGTCAAACTATCAGGTCTGTAGTTTCCTGCCTTGGAGGGCAATAACATCAGCCTTCCTCCAGTCCTCAGATATCACACCATCCTCCTATGATTTGTTAAAAAGGGTAGTCAGTGGTGTCACTAATTCTCCCCTTAGTTCTTTTAGAATTATGGGGTGAATCCTGTCAGGCCCCATTGCTTTGCCCACCTTCAGTTTTAGTTCTTTCAGGACGCTTTCTTGTGTGAATGAACTGGAATCGACCCCCTATCCAGAGTGCTTCTATTGTTTGGTTTAGGTACCTCTTACTCCTCTTCTTTTGTGAATACTGAGCAAAAGTATTCATTCAGTATCCTTGCCTTTTCACTGTGATCGTCTGCCCTCCTCCCTTCCCCTTGGTGTTTCTTCTCTTCCTAATGTACCTATAAAAGGTTTTATTCCCCTTCTTAACCGACTTGGCTATCTTTTCCTCTGTTTGGGCCTTTGCTATTCTGATTGCCTTCCCTGCTTCCTTCTGTTTTAACTGATACCGTTCCCTGTTCTGCTCCTTCTGTGATTCCTTATACTTCCTGAATGCTATCTTTTTCTCCCTAACCTTCCCCACCACCTCTTTTGAGAACCATAGTGTTTTTTCCTTCACTTTGCTTTGTGTATTTGTTTCACACAAAGGCTTGTTGCCTCTGTGATGGCAGTTTTGATTTTTCCCATTATTCCTTCACCGCCTCCTTTCTGCCCATTTGCTAGTGCATTCCTTATGCACTCTCCCATTTTGCCAAAGTCAGCCTTCCTAAAGTCCAGTACCCTCGCTTTTGTATGACTTGACTCTACGGCTGTGTTTATTATGAACCACACTGTTTGGTGGTCCTCTTGTTCTCAGATGGCTACCCACTTCTAAATCTGTGGTCCTCTCTTCATCCCCATTTGAGAGTACGAGGTCTAAGATTGCCCTCTCTCGAGTGGGTTCCAACACTAGCTGTCTGAGGCATGTCCCGTGTAGGGCATCGAGAAGGACCCTGCTCTTGGATGTAGCTGCAGCAAATGTGCTCCAGTTAACACCTGGCATATTCAGGTCCCCCATCAATAATATCTCCCCTTTTTCTGCCATTCTAAGGATGCCTTCTATCATTTCATTGTCTCTTTCTTCCCCCTAAGACAGGGGTCTGTAAACAACCCCCATGCTGATTGTGGTGCCATTTCCTGTCTCCAAGGTGACCCACAGTGCCTCATCTCCTCCCTGTTTTCCCTTTAGTTCCATTGCTTTGATCCTTTCCTGTACACAGAAAGCTACTCCTCCTCCTCCTCTTTTACCCTCCCTGTCCCTCCTGTGGATTGTGTACCCTGGTATGTTGGCATCCCAGTCATTTTTTCCTGTGTACCATGTTTCTGTGACTGCCACAATATCCAGGCTTCCCTTTTCCATCAATACCACTAGTTCAGGAAGCTTGTTACCCAGACTAAGCAGATTGGTACTCATCACCCTCCATTTTTTGATGGTCTTACCCCTTTTAGTCCCATCCCTGCCCTTACTGCATATGCCTTTTTCTCCATTGACCCCTGTCCTGCTTCCTATCAACTTCTCTACCTTGGTGTTTACTTCGCTAACTACACTGTTTTGTGGGGAGAGGCTGGGAATTCCCTGCTCCTTTTCAGTGCCTCCCCCCTTGGCTAGTTTAAAAGCTTAATAAGCTTGATAAGGGCACTACTTGCAGTAAACAAAAACAAAGCTGGTGGTATGGATGGCATCCCTAACAAACTGTTCAAATTTTGTGTGCCAATTATTGCCTATTAATATGTTCAATATGTCGCTAAACCAAGGGGTACTTCCCACTGAATGGAAGCAGGCTCTGGTCACCCTGATACACGAAAGTGGTGCTAATAACTTAATTGGTAACTGCTGCCCTATTTCCTTGCTTCTCCTTCAAATATCAGAGAAACTCATGGCAACTTGTATAAATGAGTTTACTAACAAAAATAAATATTTTGTTTTCTGTTATGTCTTTTTGGTGCTTTTTCCCTGTTGTTCCCATCCCCCCACCCTTGCGTCCTTGGTGCGAGCACACGTGTGTGGAGGTACGTGCATGCCACGCACTGCAGGACACCCCGCCCTTGCCGCCCAACCCACCTGTGCTGCCACCGGGCCTCCACCCAGTGACAGTGGGACTGCAGGAGGGTGACCCCCTTCCCTGGAGAGGAGAGCCACCACTCGATCCTGCTCCCACCCTCCACCCCTGTGCCAGCACCGCGATGACCTGAGGTCATTCTCAAACTCAGGTCACTAGTGTGGCGCGAGATGTTGTGTCCAGCACCTCAACTCTCAGTGCCACTGGGTAGACTAAAAATAAATACTTTCAATAAAGGTTTTTTATCCCTCATTGGTCAGACTGGTCAATTATTCAGCCTCATCCCAGGGCACCGTCAACCATCCCTTACCTCGCTTCCCTTGGTCCAGGGATCTGTTCCCCTGTGGATTGCCCCCAGTGGTAGAGTCAGGGAGGAGAGCATTGCAACTTCCACCTCCCCCAGAGAATCTCATCCAGAATTTCCCCTGGACCTAAAGTGGCAAGGTGGGTTACAGTGCCTTGAGTGAGGTTTCATGAAGTCTAGATTCACCATTTTTCCTCCTATGTTCTCCACAGGTTCCTGGATCTGCAATGGTACATAGAAACATAAAATCTGATTGCAGATAAGGACCATTTGGCCTATCCAGTCTGCCCATTCCTCCCTACCTACACTACTACCGCAGAATCATGCTCAATCTAGGCTCTTTCTCCCACCACCCCTTCCTGTCCACTATGATTCCCTTGTGCTTATCCCACACATTCTTGAAGCCCACCACCTCCACTGGAAAGCTGTTCCAGGAATCCACCACTCTTTCTGGGAAGAAGTACATTCTCATATCTCTCCTGAATCTACCCCCCCTTCCAGCTTCATAGCATGCCTCCTTGTTTTTGAGCACCTTGTCTTCTGAAAAATACTTTCCTCTTGTACCTTATTTGCCCCATGAGGTATTTAAAGGTCTCTATTATATCCCATCTCTCCATCCTCTATTCCAGGGTGTACTATTGAGGTCCTCTAGTCTTTCCTTGTAGGGCTTTTGATGCACACCCTGCCATTTCAATTGTGCTCCTCTGAACTGCTTCCACTCTGTCTATGTCCTTTTGGAGATGTGGTCTTCAGAACTGAACACAGTACTCTAGGTGGGATCTTACCAACAATCTAAACAGAGGTGACACCACCTTCCTCTTTCTACTGGTGATAACCCTTCCCATGCACCCAGCATCCCACTAGCCCTCCTGACTGCCTTGTTGCACAGCCTGGCCACCTTTAGATCATCCAGTATGATTATCCCCAGGTCTCTTTCCTGCTTGGTAGTCATCAATACCACGCTACCCATTTTGTACTCCGTCCCTCAGTTTTGGTGCTCTATGTGGCCAGCTATCCTGGCTGCTAGCCCTTATTTGTAGATATTGTTCTGTTGTGTATATGTTTTTTATGTAATTCTATGTACATGCCTGTGTCAACAAAGGCACATAGAGAAAAGACTGTATTTTTTTTTTAAAAGGGGTTTGACCTTCCTCTAACCAACAAGACCAGCCTTGCTTGCTGGAATCTGACAAGTTCTTGTCAAAAAGCTTGTGGATAAATAATCAAAGAGTATTCCTCCAATGTTAACTGATCAAGGGAAACAGAAGTAATAAAATCAGCTTGTATAATCATACAATTTACAGGATCTTCCTTATAACTAATTAAATTAAGCCAGTTCAAAATCCCAGGATGAAAGAAGCTATTTCCACTGTTGTAAACCATTAAGATCAAAAGGGAAATGGTCTTAGACAAGAGATGACAGAAAAGGTTCACACGGTACACTAACATTTTTTTATAAGTGTCAGGAAACATCCTTCTAACAGGCCTACGTGAGATTGTAATGTCAGGTGACAGAAACGGTTCTCACAGTACACTGACATTTTTTCTAAGTGCCAAGACTTTGGGCAAGCACAAAAGTAACATCTAGTGGCCTAAAGTGGAAGGGCCATTTTTTATTCACAGAAGGGCCAGTCTTTATTCACAGATGGAGGGGGGGTCTTCCATATAAACTCTCCAGCACAGACACTAAGAGCCATTATACACATTTTGCTTGGACCCTCTCCTGACCACAGAGAACACCTGTCAGCACGCAGACTGGCTAAGAACCAACGGCTGCTACAGAAAGATTGAAATATTTTGCAAACCAGTGATTCTCTGGACTTTGAAATCTTCATACCTCAGGTAGACTAGCTAACTGTTTTAGTGTGTTTCATTGTACATTTTTCCATTTTCCCCCAGGTATACTGTAACCCAAATTAATGTTTTCTTTTTAGTTGTAACTGTATGTATTTAAGTATTTTAGTAAAATGTTTGTTTTTCTAAAGAATATATGTCTGAGCAATAATTCCTTATATTGTATGTGTGACTGTAGAAGGTTTATTAATAATCTGTGACAACTATTACTGGTTTAGAGGGGCCACCATATGCAACCAAATTGAAAATGGGTCTGGAAGGGACATCAGGAAGAATTGGGAGAATATCAGAATCTACAAAGATTTTGAACCAGGCTGTTGCATGTACTGTACGGAGAAGGCCAAATCAGGTTTTTACACTGCTACCCTGAAGAGAATGTTATACCTGGGTCTTCCTCCTGTGTGTAATAGCCAAGAAGGGTTCATATTTGGCCACAAGACTCGAGACTGGCATTGTGCCCTTATCCAGAGCTAGAGGGATGCCCTGGATCTTCATGGCAGAGGTGCAGTCATGACCTTGGCAAGCATTCTAAAGGACTAGGAGGGTATCCCTGTTCCCCCCCCATCATGGATTGCACTTAAAGGTGGGCACTGTGAGCTCAGTGGGCCTGACCCCCATGAGTGGGTTTGTGACAGATCTGGTGTGCAGCATTGGGATCCAAGAGATTTGGTTGCATAGTGTTGCGATTCGAGAGATATTGGTGGCACAAGCATAACAGCTGGATTCGAGCCCAGTGTATCAGATTGATAAACTGTAAACAGTCCACACACAATTAAGGCAGAGATTTAAAAAAATATCTATATCATTTGGTTACAGTATAAAGTTCCCTACCTGTTTGTGTTTTTTCTCGAGTTCAAGCTAATGTAGCAGTAGTTAGGGAAGAAGATGGCTTCTATCTACAGTGAATGCACTGCAGACATCCTGAAGCAGTTGTGTCAGGAAAGAGGAGTCCAGTGCTAGGGGCAGACCAAAAAGCACCTTGTGGAGGCTCTTGTGGCAGCCAATGAGCAAACGATTGCCAAGGACCTTGAGTCACCACCGGTGACTGAAAGGGACCAGGCAGGGTCCAGTCCCAGGGGGGAGGAGGACAGCGAGACCAGAGGGAACCCAGAGTCACAGCGCCAGGAGAAGGTCACCACAATGCTGGAGTCGGAAGGGATTAGGCTGAAGCTAGAGTTGAGGAGACTGGAACTGGAACTCGAGCAGAGGAAGTTCCAGATGGAGTTGGAGATGCAGGAAAAAGAAAGCCAGCATCGGAGAGAGGCAGAGGAAGAAGAAAACCAGCGTTGGAGAGAGGCCGAGGAAAAAGAAAGGCAGCTTCAGAGACAGGCCGAGAGAGATGAAAAAGAGTGCAAGAAGGAATTCGAACTGGCGAAGCTAAGACTTCAATGACCAGCGCCAAAGGAGGTAAGTGGCAGGGGTGAACCTGGAACTCCAGGACGGGGGTATAAATTAAATTCCAAAATAATAGCTGAATTTAAAGAGGGAAGGATATGGGTGCATTATTGAATTCATTTGAAAAGGTCTGTATCCAGCCTAAAATAGCCAGGGAGTCCTGGAGCTTCTAGCTATCTGTGCTGCTTACTGAAAAAGGGCATGAGGCACTAGACCAAATGGACAATTAGGACAGTAGTAATTATGAGAAACTTAAAGCTGCATTGCTTAAAAAGTATAAATTAATGCCTGAAGCATACAGGGTTAAGTTCTGTAAGCTCTACAGAAGCCCTGAAATGAGCTATGAGGAACTTGCCACAAAGCAACATCAGTTTTGGAAATGGTGGGAGAGAGTGGATGTAAACTCTATAGAGAAAATTGAGGCAGCTGTACTTCTGGAGCAATTCTTTTATTTATTTATTTATTCATTCATTTATTTATTTATTGACAAATATCGGAAAACATACCTTTGAGTCAAAGACTCCTTTACAAAGGTTCCACGTCAATTGAATACAGAGTCATCAAATACAATGGAAACAGTTAATCAAAAACAATAGAAACAGTTAGCAGGGCCGGTTCTAGGATTTACTGGGCCCCGGTGCAAGACTGTGCAGTAGGCCCCCCTCTCCTGCTTTTCTTGATCTCACAAAAAAAAAACCTACTAATACTTAACTGTATGTATGAGAGAATAAGACTGACTGAGTAGAGTGGCAGTGAGATATATTATATTCCCATTTCCCTCTTTCCTCAGTCCCTCTGATGATGACACACTAACTCACATCGCATTTTTTTCCTCAGCCTGCCTGAGTTGCTGACTATAGTAACTGTAATTAAGTAATGTTCATGATTTCCTGCAGACTCTGCCCAGTGCCCACAAGAAACTTCAGGTTAAAAAAAAAAAAACTCCCTCCTCTTGGGCTCAAACTCAGTACACACACACATACACACACACACAAAACATCCCCGAGGCCGCCTGGGCAAGTCGGGCTGACTGGATCTCTTCTCTCCCACTCCCCGCTGGGGCCTAGGCTCCATGAGTCAAATCTGTCTTCTCTCTCCCTTCCCACCTCTTCTGACAGGTTCCCAGTTCCCTGAATCGCATTGCACTAAGATGGCATCTTTTTTTTGTAACTTGTCATTATGTTTTTGGCACAAGAAGTACTGTATGACATATTTGGTTGCACTTACTGTGTTAATATGTGGGTGCAGCAGCACAAAACAAGAGAAGTCCATCCAATCCAACTGCTTGCTCAGTCTGCAGAGTGAGTGAGGAAGGAACCTTGTGAGATGCTTCACCTGCAAGGTGGGCTTGCAACCAGTTATCTGTTGGACTTGACTCACCCGAGCACAGTTTCAGCTGCTCCTGCTTGTACCCACCCATTCCGCCTGTCTGTCACAGCAGCAGCACAATTGCTGTCCTGGAAATTAATATTCACCAGCTGCCCTTCAGCAAGCAAATCCAAGCAGTGGCAGCTGGCCAGGAGGGTGGAAGCAGGGTGAAGCATGAGCCAACTCATGGAATGGAAAGACCAATGGAGTCAAACCCAAGCCGCTGGAGGATGGAGGAGGAGCCGAACACAGGACAGGCTGACTGTCTGCAGGTACAGGAGCGCACTGTGGTTTAAATGGATTTAAATGGCTCAGGGATGAGAGCTGAATGCAGGGCGGAGGAGGGTGGGTGCTGGCTGGGTGGTGTGCGGGTATATTACTATAGCTGCTGTGATGCTTGAGGGAGGTAGGTGAGAGCACAGCAAAGCACTAGCATTTTTGCTGACCGGGCCAGCATTAAAAGTAATATTAATTTACTATTTTGACTTCTGGGGACCTGGGCCCCCCAGCACTCTGGGCCCTGGTGCAGTGGCATCCCTTGCACCCCCCCCCCCCCGTTGCTGGCCCTGACAGTTAGACACAGAAGTAACAAAGGAGCAAGTACTACAACCAGTACAATATCAAACATGGTTACAGGTAACAGAGCAGTGCAGCTGTTAATACAATGGTACAGAGAGCTGCAAGAATAGGAAGAGAATACTGATGGTAACAGTTAACAGAGTACATACACTACAGGGCAGTGGCACAGCCATGCCCTGGTAGTTATTTGCAAGTTCAGGCTGGACTGGAGAAGTCCATTGTCCAATATAAGCATGCTCTGTGGCGGCGGGAACAGAGAGGTCCATAGTCAGGGGGGAGGGTAGGGCTTGAAAATCAAGGACAGTCACAGGCTGATTATTGAGAGATTAGGTCTCGAAGGTGGGACTTGAACTGGCCAAGTTTAGGTACTGTGAAGAGGGAGTTAAGCCAGCCAGGGTCCAGGTACCTAAATGTTCTTTGACCCAAGGAGGTCTTGCAGTGGGGTACCCAGAAGTGGGTTGCTGCAGTTTGCCGAGTGTGGTGGGTGGAAAAGGGTGCTTGGAGTAGGGGGGCGAGATCAGGAGGGAGTAGCCCTGAAGTTATTTTTTTTAGTGAAGAGGCAGGTCTGTTATTTGAGCCTCCCATCGAAGTTTAGCCAGTTGGTGGAGGAGTAAAGGGTGCAGGTATGTGTGAACCTGTCACAGCCAGTGGCCTTATTAAGGGCCATCCTAATTTTGTTGAGGTTTGCATTGTCGGCTGCTCCAGAGGTTATGATACCATAATCTATGAGAGATAGTATTGAAGCCAATACAGCTAGGTGTAGAGCTTTGGGGGGGGAGGGGAGGCAGCCCTTGTACCGGTGAAGCAAACCAATACGCACATTGACAGCGGTGCACAGTTTTCGGACGTGATCATGGTAGGTGAGCCCCGAGTCAAGGGTGATACCCAGGTATTTGAATGAAGTGATCTGCTCAAGGGGGTCATTTTACAAGTTCAGAATGAGCAGGGGTAGCCCATAGTTCTTGTTTTGTGCATGGGCAAACACCATAGATTTTGTTTTTTGTAGTTTAGGACTAGCCTATGCCAAATGAACCAGGATTCAGCTTCTGAGAATGATTTTTGGAGGGCATTTTGGAGAGCGGTGGGATCAGTGTGGGAGCTGTAGAGGATGACATCATCCGCGTACAGAAGAAGCTTCCCTGAACAATCCTTGGGCAGGGAGTTGAGGAACAGGGAGAATAGTAGAGGTCCAAGAATGGAGCCCTGTGGGACCCCTGAGTTGACTGGTAGCGGGGAGGACTGTGTTTGGGAAAGTCTGACTGACTGGCTTCTCTTGGACAGATAGCTGCAAACCAGCCAGTGGTCTCAGTAGACAGGCCTATTTGTGTGAGGGAATCCAGGAGAAGTGTGTGGTGCATCGTATCAAATGCCTTGGAGAGGTCTATAAAAACAGCGCCAGCAATGTGGCCTGAGTCAAGAGATGTGGAGGGCATTAGTAAACTCCAGGAGGGCCGTGGTGGTACTGTGGTTGTGGCGGAAGCCATGCTACTTGGGACACAGGAGGCTATATTTGGATAAGTAGTCTGTAAGCTGGGTGGCCACAATTTTCTCCAGGGCTTTGGAGAGGGGAAGCAAGATTGAGATGGGGCGGTAGTTCCCAGGCTGGGTGCGGTCTCCACTCTTAAGGATGGGTGTGATGAGAGCAGATTTCCATTTAGAGGGAAACTAGCTCAGTGATAGTGAGTGGTTTAGAAGCATGGTGAGTGGGAGGAGAACTCATTAAAGGTGAGCCTAAGCAACTTGAGATCAAGTGTGTTGCTACTAAAACATGATTTGCTGAGGGCCTTGAGAAGAAGGGGGGTGGCTTCATGCTGCAAGACCATTTTAAAGTGGAACATGGGGTCGGAGGGGGAGACAGAGGGATCTGGGGAGGTGGGGAGAAGAAATTGGGGGGAAGAAAGTACTAAGGTTGGAGAAGGAGGCATTAGATGTGTTTGCAATCAGAGCAGGGTCTGTGGTAATAGACCCATTGGCCTAGAGTTGGGATGGGGGTGCAGTGGAAGCTTTGCCACTGAGCTCCTTGAGGGAGTCCTAGAACTTGCACCCTGAGCCCCATGTGGCAGTGAGTGAAGCTTGATAGTATTCCACTTTGACCTTGAGAATATTCCAAGCACATTTATTTCACGCCTCTTGGTAGTGCTGCTTATCAGTGGGCTTCCCAGTTTCCAGGGCAATGTGCCACATGTTGTCACGATCTCGCATTTGGTCTAATAGGGCTTGGGACATCCACGGTGTATCTACCCCTTTGATGACCTGTTTGCTTATGGGCGTGTATCGATCACAGGCAGAGTTGAAGGTGGCAATGAAATGCTCTAGTGCAGAGTCAATGTCCCTAGCAGTTGAGATGGGGGACCAGTCACTAGTTGCGAGACATTGTTTAAGGGACTGGAGTTTGCCAGGTTTGAGGCGGCATTGGAGGATAGATTTGGGGGGGTCTTTTTCGCAACATACAACTAGTGACAAAGCACTGGGGAGTGATCACTCAGGGCATTGGGTACTACCCGGACTTGGGTTGCTTTGTGGGGTGCATTGGTAAGCACCAGATCAAGAAGGGTGGCAGTGCCAGTCCTCAGGTTGAGTCTAGTGGCAGTAGTCACTAGTTGGGATAAGTTTTGAGAGGCTGCTGCATCCCTGAGAGGTGCAGATGTGTCAGCTAGCCAGTTTATATTGCCCAGCAGAGCTAGAAACCTGGTTAGAGGACCAAGACCCCAAAACAGCGCAGGATGTTGCAGAGCTCTCGGACCACTATGCCAAGAATAGGCCTGCTCTGAAAGGGAATGGGATGGGCATGGAAGTGCAGAAGGGGAAAGGCGCACTTTCAAGGTAGTTAAAACCTTCACCACCACCATCTAAAGGGGGAAGCCCCAGGTTACAAAAAAATAATTTATTGGATAAAAGGAATGATGATTGTTGGTTTTGCAAACAGCCAGGGCATCTTGCTAGACAGTGTCCTAAAAAGTCACAAAGTGGACAAAGTGGTACTCGAAAAGAATTGGGGCACTGTGTATCCCTGAAAGCATGCCAATAAACATGAAGGAGCACATATACTTGGTTACTGTAAATGGGGTGCAGTCCCATGGGTTGAAGGGCACAGGGACATCTCTTACCTTGGTAAAAGGGGATTTGGTTGAGCCTGAACAGCTTATACCTAATCAGCTCGTAACAGTAAGGGGATTCACTGGGGAGGAAAAAACTCTGCCACTAGCTAGTGTTCTTCTGGACTGGGGTGAGACAAGACAGAGGTTGCAAAAAGTGGCTGTGGCAGATAACCTCGCCCTGGATGTGATTATAGGGAACAATCTCCAGAAGGGGGTGGTGTGTGCGATTACCTGCAGTCAGGTGGCAAAGGCCGATTGTAGTTCCCTCACCAATAAGTCCTGTGGAAAATAATGGGAGGCTGGTTCCCCAGCCTGTCTCTTGAAATGTAGAGTAGTGAAAGGGAGGTAGGATTTCCCCATGTAGCAGTTCACAAAACAGCTACAGAAGGTTACTCTAAGGAGGAAGGGGTATCCAGTGGTCAGAAGGTTAGGGATGGCAGTGACCCTGAATGCCCTGATGCTAGAGCTATGGATCTCAGTTTAGGAACTGAAGGGGACATGTCCCATGCCTTGGGAAAGTGTGAAGAATTTGCAGCTACTTAGAGGACTGATCCTAGTTTGGAGAGGCTGAGGGCTTGTGCAGAATCTGATGGGACTCAGGGAGGTGACAGGAGGCATAGAGTATATTGGGACAGTGGATTGTTGTATACACAGAATGTAAGGACAGAGTGGGGGTGATGGGCAGGCAGCTTGTCATTCCCCAGGGGTGCTGTGAACGGTTGCTCAAGATCGCTCATGATACCCCCATGGCAGGACATCTGGGAATCATGCACACCATGCAGTGGTTGGCCCAGAATTTCTATTAGCCCAACTTCACCCAACAGGTGAAGGAATATTGCAGGTCTTGTCACCGGTGCCAACAAATAGGAAAGGCAGGGAGTAAGTCCAAAGCCACCCTAACTCCCATGCCCATTGTGAAGGAGCCATTCCAGAGGGCAGGAATGGACATTGTGGGACCTTTGAGTACCCCACACTCCTTCGGGAAGAGGTTTATCCTGACAGTGGTAGATTATGCCACTCAATACCCAGAGGCGGTCACCCTTTCCTCACTTAGGACAGGCAATGTGGCAGATGCCTTGCTAGGGAGTTTCTCCCATATCTGGTTTCTGCAGGAGGTTATCACTGATCAAGGGGATACCTTCATGTCAGATCTGATGAAGTGTTTGTGGGAGAAGTGTGGGGTGGTGCAGAGAAGCACGACACCTTATCACCCACAAGGCAATAGGCTTGTGGTAAAGGTTAATGGTACCCTACAATTGATACTCCAAGCATTTGCTGAACAGCATGGAAGGGACTAGGGGAAATACCTTCCCCTCCTGTTGTTTGCATACAGAGAGGTGCCCCAAGACTCGACAGGGTTTTCCCCCTTCAAACTCCTATATGGACTTCAGTTGCGTGGGCCCCTAGACCTGATCCGGGAAGACTGGGAAGGTAAGCTCACCACCCAGGGAACTCCCATAGTGGAGTATGTCCTAAAGTTTAGGGAAAAGCTGAAGAAGCTTGTGGGAGCAGCCCAGAGCAACCTGTCAGCTGCCCAGCAGAAGCAAAAAGTCTGGTACGACCACAGAGCCAGAGCTTGCTCGTACAGTGTAGATCAGGAAGTCATGGTCCTAATTCCGGTCCGGAAGGACATGCTGCAGGCTGAGTGGGCAGGACAATACAAGGTAGTCCAACAGGTAAATGACATGAACTATATTGCAGAACTGCCTGACAGGAGACATATCCATAGAATGTACCATGTCAACATGATGAAGCCATATGCAAATAGTGCTAACATAGTATTTGCAGTGTGTAGTCCTGGGGAGGAGGCTGATGAAGAAGACCCCCTACTGAACTTGCTGGAGGAAAGCAAGTGGGAGTCCACTGTGGAGGCAATCAAACTGTCACCCCAGTTGACCTCGGAACAGACTCAGGAAGTAAAGAAGGTTTTAGCAAACTTTGCCCTTTTGTTTATGGCCAAGCCTGGACTAACCCCCTTAGCAACACATGATGTAGACATGGGGGTGCAAGCGCCCATATGGCATACAGCCTACTGGGTGTCTGAGGCCATCCTAAAGGACATTAGGAGGGAGGTGGAGGAAATTCTGGTAATCCAGAAATCCCACAGCCCCTGGGCCTCCCCCGTAGTCCTCGTTCCCAAGCCAGATGGCTCTACTCACTTTTGTGTGTACTATCATGATCTCAATGCAGTCACGAAGCCTGATGCCCACCCAATACCATGGATGGACGAACTACTGGACAAGTTGGGAGGGGTGGCATACCTTACCACAACTGACTTGACAAAAAGGTATTGGAAGGTGGAGTTAACTGCCAGAGCTAGGGAGAGGTTGGCCTTCATCACTCCAATAGCATTATCCAAGTTCAGGGTAATGCCTTTTGGCATGAAGAACGCCCCTGTCACCATCTAAAGGTTGATCAACCAGGTGTTACATGGTACTGAAGAGTACGCAGTGGTGTATCTGGATGATATTGCCATCTTCAGTACCAGTTGGAAGGAACACTTGTCCCACCTGAGGGAAGTGTTGGGCAGGATACAGAGGGCTGGGCTCACTGTCAAGGCTGAAAAGTGCCAGGTGGCCATGGTGGAGGTGGCATACCTAGGACATGTAGTAGGGTAAGGACAGCTCTGCCCTAATCAAGCCAAAATTGAGGTGATAGAGGCATGGCACAGACCTGAGACCCAGAAGCAGGTTTGGAGTTTTCTAGGGACCACCGGGTACTATCAAAGGTTTGTACCAAATTACAGTAGCCTGGCAGCTCCCCTCTCTAGCCTGCTAAAGAAAAGAATGCCCAAACAGGTAAAATGGGAGCCAGTCTATGAATGAGCCTTCACAGAGCTGAAGGAGTCACTGTGCAGTGCCCCTGTGTTGGCCAGTCCACATTACAGTAAGCCATTTGTAGTCCAGACAGATGCCTCAGATGTGGGATTGAAGCAGTCCTCAGTCAGACCTCTAACCAAGGGAAAGATCACCCAGTAGTGTACCTTAACAAAATGTTGCTTCCCCAGGAGTAGGTCTATTCCACAGTCAAAAAGGAATGCCTTGCGCTGGTATGGACCCTGAAGAAATTGGAGTCGTACCTCTACGGGAGGCACTTTGAGGTACAGACCAACCATAACCTCCTGGTGTGGCTGAATCAGATGGGAAAAACAAATGGTCATCTCTTAAGGTGGAGTATTGCCATACAGGGCTAGGATATGACCATTACACACAGGGCAGAATCAGTCAATGCCAATGCAGACGGGCTATCTTGCCAGTTAGAGCAGTGAACAGAACTTGTGAAAATCATACCATGCCTAGGGATGGATTCCCATGAATTCAGTCTAGAAGGGAGCATGGTGAGCTACCCTGGCTGCTAGCCCTTATTCGTAGATATTATTGTGTTGTATATATGTTTTTGTATGTAATTCTATGTACACGCCAGTGTCAGCAAAGGCACATAGAGAAAAGGCTGTTTGTTTTTTTTAAAAAAGGTGGTTTGGCCTTCCTCTGACCTACAAGGCCAGCCTTGCTTGCCGGAATCTGACAAGTTCTTGTCAAAAAGCTTGTGGATAAATGATGAAAGGGTATTCCTCTAATGTTAACTGGTTAAGGGAAACAGAAGTAACAAAATCAGCTTGTATAATCATACAACTTACAGGACCTTCCTTATAACTGATTAACCTAAGTCGGTTCAAAATCCCAGGATGAGAGAAGCTATTACCACTGTTGTAAACCCTTAAGATCAAAAGGGAAATGGTCTTAGACAAGAGGTGACAGAAAAGGTTCCCACAGTACTCTGACATTTTTTTTTTATAAGTGCCAGGAAACATCCTTCTAACAGGCCTGTGTGAGATTGTAATGTCAGGTGACAAAAACAGTTCTCACAGTACACTGAAATTTTTTCTAAGTGCCAAGACTTTGGGAAAGCACAAGAGTGACACCTGGTGGCCTAAAGTGGAAGGGCCAGTTTTTATTCACAGACTGGGGGGTCTTCTATATAAACTCTCCAGCACAGATACTGAGAGCTATTATACATATTTTTCTTGGACCTTCTCCTGACCACAGAGAACACCTGTCAGCACAGAGACTGCCTAAGAACCAAAGGCTGCTACAGAAAGACTAAAATATTTTGCAAACCAGCGATTCTCTGGACTTTAAAATCTTCATACCTCAGGTAGACTAGCTGTTTTAGTGCATTTCATTGTACATTTTTCCATTTTTTTGCTATTTACTGTAACCCAAGTTAATATTCTCATTTTAGTTGTAACTGTATGTATTTAAGTATTTTAGTAAAACATTTGTTTTTCTAAAGAATATCTTCTTGAGTGAGAATTCCTTATATTGTATGTGTGACTATAGAAGGTTTATTTATAATCTGTGACAACTGTTACTTTCTTAGAGGGGCCACCATAAGCAACCAAAGTGAAAAGGGGTCTGGAAAGGACAACTGGAAGAATTGGGAGAATACCAGAGTCTACAAAGATTTTGAACCAGGCTGTTGTATGTCCTGTAGGGAGAAGGCCAAATCAGGTCTTTACACTGCTACCCTGAAGAGAGTGTGATACCAGGGTCTTCTTCTTGTGTGTACTAGCCAAGGCAGAGTTCATATTTGATCACAAGTCTTGAGACTGGTATTGTACCCTTATCCAGAGCTAGAGGGATACCCTGGATCCTTGTGGTAGAGGTGCAGTCGTGACCTCGGTGAACATTACAAAGGATCAGGAGGGTATACCTGTCCCCCTCCCCATCACAGATTGCACTTAAGGGTGGGCACAGTGAGCTCAGTGGGCTTGACGCCCAAGAGTAGGTTTGTGACACCCTAAATACATTATTTTGCACTTTCTTGCATTGAAACTCAGCTGCCATACCCTTGACCACTCCTGTAGTTTTCTCAGGTCTCTGCACCTTTCCACACACTGCCAAGAGTGTCCACTCTATTGCAGATTTTGGTATTATCCACAAAGAGGCAGACCTTGCCTCCTATCTCTTCTGCAATATCACTTATAGAGACATTAAAGAGGACTGGTCCAAGCACTGGTCCCTCAGGCATCCTGCTGGTCACCCTCCCTTCCTCAGAGTGAACTCCGTTTATCACTACCCTCTGTCACCTATCCCCTAACCAATTTCTTATCCCGTTTACCACCTTTGGACTTACTTCTAAGTTACCTAGCTTGCTTACTAGTCTGCTATGCTTAACAGTGTCAAAAGGTAGGCCATGTTCACTGCTCAGCCCTGATCTAAATCCTTTGTCACCCGGTCAAAAAAATGTATCAGATTTGTTTGACATGACTACCCTCTGTGAAATCATGCTGCCTCAGGTCTTATAACCCACTGGATTCAATATATTCCAAAATCCTTTTCTTCAACAGTGATTCCATTAACTTTCCAACTACCGATGTCAGGCTGACTGGCATATAATTGCCAGCCTCTTTCCTGCTTCCACTTTTGTGTAGTGGGACTACATCCGCCCTCCTCCAGTCCTCTGGAACCAGTCCTATTTCTGGGGAGCTGTTAAACAGAACTGTCAGAGGTGCAGCCAGTATCTTTCTGAGCTCCCTCAACACCCCTGGATGTACCCCATCTGGCTCCACTGCTTTGTTCATCTTCAGATTAGCAAGTCCCTTCAGGACTCTTGCATCCAAAACATGTCTAGTGTCCACCTCCCTCCAAAGCTTCTGTTACTTTTTTGTGGTCACTCATCTTCTCCTTCCTCTGTGAACACTGAATAAAAGTATTTGTTCAGGATTTCTGACTTTTCTTGGTCCACCCAGGATGCCTGCCTTTTGCTGGTCCCTCCAGGATGTCTACCTTTTCCTGGCCCCCCTCTGCACATCCCACCCCTTCCTTTTTTAACCTTACAATCCCATCCTCTTTTATGATTATATGCTAACATTTTTCCATCTGTATTTAAATGAGTATTGTAACACTGTGTGTATGTTGTATGTACGAAGACACCACTGCAAATGAGCTTCTGCTCAACTGGGCTATCCTTTTCTTGATTGCTAAGAATAAACAATTACTACTACTACTACTTTCATTTACATACCTAAAAAAGATCTTGTCCCCTTTTGTTACTTCCTGGGCTATTCTCTCTTCAGTTTGTGCCTTTGCACTCCTTACTGCTTTCCATGCTTTCTTCTGTTTCCCCTGATCTGCGTCTCCTTATACTTTCTGAATGTCACCCTTTTAGTCTTTTCCTTTTCATCCATCTCTTTTGAGAACCATAGTGGTCTCTTTCTAAGTTTGCCGTGCACACATGTGCAGTGAACGTCTTGTGGTAGAGTGACTTTTGAGGGGTGTGAGACTGTCTGTCCAGTGCATAGTGGTCTGCAAGGGGCTCAACAGTATCACACCAATCATCAGCTAGGCCGATTGTGATGCTGATTTGCCTGAAGTGGTCAGCACTTGAAAAGAAAAAGCCACACTAATCATACTGCGGCTTTTTCCTTTCATCTGCAGAACACCACCCAGCAAACAGCTTTTCACTGTCCTTAATCTGATCAGCATGGCTGATGTCACAGCTGCCACCAGGGTCACTTGCTGCATCCTGTGGTTGTCCCACTCCTCCTCCTCCTTGTCCTGCAGCCCCAATGTATAAATACAAAGACAAACAATGAACAGGCCAGCAGCACTCGAGGGAAATTTGGAAAAATACACAAAATTAAATTAACCAGAGGCTACATTAATATGCAAGATACACCCCAGCAATGCACAGGCGATTACAGCCATGGGCTCCTTGCATTTCTTGCATATTTATCTAGCCTCTGGACTATTTCATTTTGTGTATTTTGCTTAATTTCCTCTGAGTGCTGCTGGCCTGTGTGTTTGTAACCAATGTTCAAATAGTTGTTGACAGCAGGGAGCCCAATCCCTGTGCCAGCAGTAGCCCCCTCTCTCCGACCATTGCCAACAGGGTGCCCAATTCCCATGCCGGCAGTAGCCCTCTTCCTCCGACCATTGTCGACAATGGCATGCCCAATCCCCATGCTGGCAGTAGCCCCCTTCCTCTGACCGTTGCCAACATTGGGGTGCCCAATCCCCGTGCCAGCAGTAACACCCTCCTTCCAACCAGTGTGAGACACTGGGGAGCCCACTCCCAATGTCCCCAGTTGTCATAACCCTCCCCACTACTGTGGAACACTGGGGAGCCCACACCCAGTGTCCCCAAACATTTCCATACATTGTCCCTGTAAAAAGGAAAAATGTCCCCCGATGTGTAATTTTTTTCCTGTAAAAAGGAAAACAGTCCCTTGTCATCTTCCCTGCCCCCTTCCCCCATCCTGACCCTCCCACTGAGCACCTCCCCACCCCACCCTATACTTATCACCAGAGGTCAAGCATTATCATCTTCTTTGGACCGGGACACGTCTACATTCTTCAAAGCTGAATCACAAACTGAAGAATCAAGTTAACCGCCGTATAATAGCACTCAATGGGGCTTTGAACTTATGTTGATATACTAACATACTAATTGCCAGAAGATTAGGCCTTACAGTCTATCGAGTCTGCTCAAACCTCAGATCCCTAGTTGGGTGCCGAGGCCCTCCCCCCTTGTGTTCCAGAAACCCCTATCATCCATCCCCACCCCCCTGGGCCAGGCCATCATCTGATACATCCGCTTTCTGTGTCTGTCCCACCCTCTCTTGAAGCCCTCCACTGTGGATCTCTGAACCAACTCTCCAGGCAGTGCATTCCAAGGGTCCACCACCCTCTCAGTGAAAAACCTCCTCCTCTTTTCCCCCCTCACCCTTCCACCCTCAAACCATGCCCTCTGGTGATACCTCCCTGCTTTAGTCTAAAGAGACCCTCCATGTTTACCCTATTTATTCCCTTGAGGTACTTGAAGACCTCTATCATGTCCCCCCATCTCTCCTCTTCTCCAATGAAAACAGGCAGAGCTCCTCAAATCTGTCCTCATACGTCAAATCCCTTAGTCCTCATATCATCTTAGTTGCCCTCCTCTGTACCCTCTCCAGGAGTTGTATGTCTCTCTTCAAGTGTGGTCTCCAGTACTATACACAGTACTCAAGGTGTGGTCTAACCAGTCCATTGTACAGCGGCAGAATCACTTCCCTGCTCCTAGAGGTGATCCCCCTTACGATACATCCCAACATCCTGTTTGCCTTGCTAGCTGCTCTCCTGCACTGCTCAGAATTATTCATATATGCATCCACCATGACTCCTAGGTCTATTTCCCCTGTTGAGGCCTCCAGCGCTTCCCCTCCCAGGGTGTACCTGTGTTTAGGGTTTCCCCACCTAAGATGTAACACCTTGCACTTGGCGATGTTGAAATTTAATTTGCATGTGTGAGCCCAGCTTTCCAGGGTGTCCAGGTCCCCTTGCAGGGCCAACCTCCTCTCTTCCCCCTCAACTACTGCTCCCATCTTGGAGTCATCAGCGAAGAGACTCATTTCACACCCTATACCCTCCCTGATGTCCGATATGTATGCATTAAACAGGATTAGGACCGAGCCCTGCGGTACCCCACTACCGACCTCTCTAGGGTTCGAGAACTCCCCACCGACCACTACTCTCTGGGTGCGTCCAGCTAGCCAGTTTTCAATCCATCTGACCATCAAAGGGCCTACTCCCAACCCCGTCAGTTTCTCCACCAGACCTTTGTGGGGGACAGAGTCAAATGCCTTGCTGAAGTCCAAGAATAATACATCCACAGGCTTTCCCCTGTCCAGTTCTGATGTTACCCATTCATAGAACTCTACAAGATCGGTTTGACATGATCTGCCTGGCACAAATCCATGTTTCCGACTATCCAGACCTCCCACCTCCTCCAAGTACACCCCCAATCGTTCCTGTAGTATACTCTCCATTAATTTTCCCACCACTGAGGTCAAACTGATGGGTCTATAGTTACCTGGTACTTCCCTTGACCCCCTTTATGGATTGGCACCACATGTGCCTCTCACCAATCTCTAGGTACCCTCCCTGTCTCAAACGACCTGTTGAAGAGCTCCGCCAGGGGTGCAGCCAGTATGTCCGCCAATTCCCATAGTACTCTCAGATGAATGCCATCCGGCCCAGGAGATTTATCTTTCTTTAGGGTCTTGAGGGCTACTGCAGCCATTTTTTGGTATTTTTGTACCAAATGTTCAACATGGTCTTTTTGGGACCCCACCTCATGAACACTGGCACTGTCATTTCGTTACTCTGTCCTGAAAGATGATTTTGAGGTCACTGTGCTGAATCACCTTTTGGGACCCAGTAATGAAATGACAGTGCCACTGTTCATGAGGTGTGGTCCCAAAAAACCCATGTTGAAAATTTGGTGTCAAAATTTAAAAAATGGCTGTGTTATGGGCATTATGGGACAAGCACAGGGGAAACATAGAGGTAAAGCAGAGGGAGGGACAGAAGCCGTAATCAAGTACAGGCCTTATAGGCAGAGTGGATGGGCTTAGCAATCTTTATCTGCCAACAATTTTATGTTTCTATGTTTTGCTATGCACACTCGTGACTGGAGAGAGCCACAGGATGGGGGGGGTTGCTGACAGTCAACAAGGAAGAAAGGGACCTGGAGGTTATTATTTCAGATGACCTGAAAATGTCAAAACAGAGTACAAAGGCAGCAGGGAAGGCCTGTGGCATGCATAGGAAGGTGTATTCCTTATTCTACCCGCTTCTTTCATTTGTCCTGCCCCACCTGGTACAATATCAATACCAACGGCAAACTTTGGCATTGACAAATGCTTGTTTCCTCTTGATTTTGCTCACTTGTTTAATGCAGAGGTTTGTTGACTTCACTATGCTCCCCTTTAGCTTTGTCTACTGCTCCTCTACCCCACCCAGGCCATTCTCCACTGCCAGGTCATCCCTGAGGCACTCACCCATCTGTATAAAATCTGCTCTCTTGAAGTCCAGGACCCTCATCCTTGTCTGGTTTGATTCTGAAGCCGTTCTTATATTGAACCACACTGTACGGTGGTCACTGGTCCCCAGGTGGCTTCCCACCTTGACATCTGCAACACTGTTCCTCTTAGTGAGTACCAGCTCCAGCATTGGTCCAACTACAAGTGAGTTCACTGATTAGTTGCCTGAGGAACATCTCCTGCAGAGAGTCCAGGATGCCCCTGCTTCTGGCTGAAGCTGCTGCTGGAAGGCTCCATTCTGCATCTGGCAAGCTGAAGCCCCCCACCAGCAGCACCACCCCCTTTCCGCCAACTTGCCATTGGCTTTCACCAGTACCTTATCTAATTCCTTCCACTGTGTTGTAGGTCTGTAGATCACTCCAGTGTGAATAATGGCTCCATTCTCCTTCTCCAGGATGACCCACAGTACCTCTGTCTCTACCAGTATTCCCTGTTTCTCCATCACTCTTATGCTTTCTGTCACATAAAGCACCACACTCCCTCCTTTCCTTCCCACCTGGTCCTTCCTGAACAGAGTATAGCTTGGTATGACCATGTCCCAATCATGGTTTTCATTGTACTGTGACTGGGTAATGGCAACAATATCCAGGTTGGCCTCTGCCATGATGGTCTGTATGTCAGGAATCTTATCTTATTTCCTAGACTTCTAGCATTCGCACACATGGCCTTCCAGATTTTGCTTCCACTATGCTTGTTGCCCCTGTTTTTCCTTTTTGCCTGTCCCCTCTCTCTTTTTAATGCTCAAGTTCCTTTCCCCCTTTATCTCTACCACCCTTCCTCCTTTATTAATTTGCACCCTGGGGGATTCCTCTCCCCTCAGATTTTCCTTACTTTCTACTTCAGCCTGTGGGGGGGGGGGCAGTTTCTGCCTCCCCAATTCTTTCCGCAACCCCCCTCGGCTAGTTTAAATGTTCATTTAAACCATCCACTGAGGACACGTGTAACCCCTCACCCCTGTCTTTTTGCCAAAATGACAGGTGGCATGCTGTTGTAGCTGACAGCAGTACCTGGTGGGGACTGGGTTCGGGGAGGATGAGGTTACTCGGTACAGGGTAGCCTAGGTTTGGCTACTCTGAACAGGGGCACCCAAGTAAATCCAAACACAGGAAGCAATAACTGTAATGTCCAGAAATAGGAATGGGATTCTTCAGTGTGGCTTTTATTCACATACTAGCTGAACAAACAAAGCATAGACGGACCCTCATGGGGCTACATTTCCTGGTAATGCAGATTAGAGACTACAGAACACTTTATCACCATTTCCAGCCCTCAGGCTCTGAACCCACCAGGCACACAGCCCGGACTTGCACGCAGCTTTGGGTACACAGTCCGACTTGTACACACTTGGGTTTTCTCCCCACGGGCCTGGCTCCCCTGCCGGCCACTTGATCCGCAGTCCATTGGAAGAATGAACCAATTATCATGTCATGGCTCCCCACACCACACTAGAGTCTGCAACTCTTAGAGAGAATTTTCCTTACAACCCCATGTCTGGGTACTTCCCCCATCACTGGCCAAGTGCCTGAGGCAAAGTAGAAAACACAGAAGAAATCCGTAGAGGTGGACCTGGTCACTAAAGATGGGGGGGGCCACCCACCTCCAGCTCCCACAGCCCATACCTGGCCATTTCTCTGGAAAACTGAACAATTCCTTTGCTGAACTTCTAAATGTAGATTAAGGGCAGACGTCTGTCACATCTCCTCTACATATTATTTGCATCTCACAAAACTCTGGGATTTGACACTACTTTTACTTGCTTGGCCCATTTCTCTAGGCTTCCCAATATGTAGTTCAATCCCTAGATTTTCACACAAGTCCCAGGGTGAAGAAAACATATGCTCTTTTAGCCAGAGCAGACACTCACCCTTAAGTTGCAGGTGCCCCACAGGCAACTCACAAATCTTCCATCTTCCAAAATAAATCCTGGACTAAACAGACAGCTTTTCTACCACTTAGCAGAATTAAGGGGATTGCCCCAGGAATCTGCTGGGAATCTTTACATCCCCCCCACTGGAGGGAGGGGGCACTGAGATCCAAAAACAGCGGTCTCTACCACTTGAGTACAACTTCACTCCTTCAAGCCAAAGTGCAGACTCTCACTTTAAAACTCCCAACGTTCTATCTAACTCCCTTTGCTGCAGATTCCAATGTGGCTTATGCAGCTGCGAAAGTTCTATTGGTGATGTCATCCCTCAGTCTCAGCTGAGACTGAGAACAGAGTGAGACAGTGTGAAACCCATTTAACTGGAGTTTCACAAGCTGCCTTTCCTGCCTACCACTAGGTCTTACTGGGATTCTAGTAACCCCGGGTAACAAGGGGGTTACACTCGCCCTTGACCAGGAAAATGCCTGTCCGCAGTCATTATTTACCCGGCCTTAGGCCATCCCACCCTATGTGCTACCTGCGGAAGGGGGTGATCAGGCCCCCTCCTACCATGTGCAAGCACAGGCAGGCAACACTAAGGTCCTAGAGGCCTGTAACTGACATATCAGCCTCTACACTATCCACTTACTATGGATATTCAGTGGCTCTGGTAGAACTATCCAGAGCATAGCCCTGATAGATCAGCACTGCGGTTCCAATGGCCACTCAGGACCACAGCCTGTCTATCCCCCCTAATCCTCTAGGGAAAACCTATCTGCCTTTAACCTAATACCCCCAAAACAAAAACAACCCGGGGACCTCCCCGACCTTGGGCAACCTGCAACCACACACCATTAAAATACTACATTGCTGCCTCCTCCCTACTCCCACAACCACACCTGTGGAAGGAAAGGGTTAATACAGCAATAACAACCATAACACCACAGTACTTTAAATTTTTACACACTAAAGTACCAATGAGGAACTCCGATGAGCCCCTCCTCCTCTTCTTGTCTTCTCTTCTGTCTTCCCAGGAACACCTGTAAGAAAAAGAAAGACAACACACGCTCCTAATCTGTATACACAGTCTATCTAAAACCCCTACCATCAAAACACTGCAGAATCCCAAAAAAATGTTCTTTTTTTTAGAAAAAAGGTAGAAAAAAACAGTATTTACATTAAAAATCAACAACATTATTTACAATACACATTTGGGGGATGGAGTGCCCTAAAAGTCCCAACTAGTGACCACAATGCCCGAAGGCTAGTCCAATAAAGAGTCTCTCCTGGGCCGGAGCCCGTTGAAGCACAGTTCTAACAGGCCAAAGTCCCGAAGGGGAGAGTCTTTGCGGACAGTTCACACATTTTGAAGTCTGTTAGTGTAGGGTGTGTACTACAATGTCATAAAGATAGAAAAGTTCGGACTTACCAGCCACTTGTAGTACGAAATTCGGCACCGACCTGCACCTCTGACGAAGACTCTCCCTGGCAGCATTTCTTCCGATACAGCTGGGCGGACATCTTCCAGGAACCACAGGAGGGCACATCTGGGAACAGTTGGGCTGATGTCACCTCTGGAGGTGGAACCTTAGAACAGGAACAGAAAGAAAACAGCTGGTCCGACGTCATCCGATTACCAGGCGATGAACAGGATACAGCTGGGCTGGTGTCCTCCGTGGATCTGAAGTCATCTGGTGGGCCAGTCGATGGTTTCTGGAAAGGCCAGTACACTGTAGACTGATGAATGTGGGGCACCTGAGTCCTGGATGTCCATATTGGCGGATCAATAAAGGCACTTCACAGTCTGGTGTGGCAGTATTGACTACCACTGCTTGGCTCTCCATTTTGTAGGCACAGGCTTATTTGCTGGGAGGTCCTTGCACTGAGGCCAATAGTACCGGGGGTCAGGGGATTGAATTATTACCCCGTCTGGGCGCACATAATTCACACAGTGGGAGATTTCACGTCCCTCTCCATCCACTATTCTCACTCTGTCTATAAACAATGTCCTGCCTCTCTTCCACTGGGTATACTTTTCGTGGAACAGTCTATTCTTTACATGCTTGTTGGCCCCAGGATGCACACTTTTCCTGGCTTCGTCCCAGATCCAGGATTTCCTGCAGTTCTCAGTCTCCTCCCAGACTTTCCGAGGAAAGGTAGGAAAGGTCATACCATAGATCTCATTTGCCTTTCTACGAACCAGTCTCTCCTCTTTACTTGCTTTGGTCAATCTGAGAACGCTGACCTGGCTTGGGGGTGGCCAGTCCTGGTTCTGCCAGCTACGCATCCTTAAGGAAATTAGAAACGGATCCCTGACTTCTTCCTCCTGTAAAGCTAGGGAAGTGGCATCACCACTTTCTTCCATACATTCCTCCAAGGCAAGATCTTGAGGCTGTGTACCCGTTCCTTTTTCACAAGGCCACATAGGTTCCCCCTCATCTTCCTCTTCACTGAGGATCTGAGCCCAGGAGTGAGCAGTCGTTCTCACTCCTGAGACTATCCACTCATCACTAGGCACAGAGGTCGACACCTCCCACTCAAAGGCCTCCCTCATCTCATCTTCACCTAAGAGACTTGGGCTAGGCCCCCCCCTCCAGGGGTCAATTGATGCTTTATCCGAACTTTCCTTCTGGGATCCAGCATCCGAAACTTCAACTTCTGGTTCTGTCTCTAACTCTGCACCCTCTAGCTTTGTGCCACACTCCCCTGAGGGGCCTTACTCCACAGGCTCCGCCTGGTGCTGTGTGCTGCCAACTGCAGATTCCTGAATTTTTGTCCATGTGGGAGCCAAACGAATTGGAGGTGTTTATACAAGCCATATTCTTCTAGGCATCCAGCACAGTGAGGAATCATGAAGACGTCCCTTCCAGCTCTCAAGCATATTTGACATACATGCACTGGAAAATTAGGAATCGCCACATGAGGAGGCAGTTGCCCTCCATAGTACCACTTTTCAATATCCCTCAGTCTATTTACTGCTGCTGTTACTTCAACCCGGGCACGATCCGGGTAACGAGCTGGTCCTGAGGCCATAACTGCAGAAAAATAAACAAAAGTTCACTGTAAATGAAAGTCCCAACTTTACTGAACACACTCTTAAGTTGTAAAATGGCTCCTCTGCTGCTGTGTTTACTTTACTACCCCACCCTGTAATGGCTGGCAGCACTCCTGTGCATCAACATTCAGAATCTGGGTCAAGCACTGCGCACCCGACGACTACAAACCACTGATAACTTTTGCTCAAACTGCACAGCTTGCTCTGTTCTGGCTTTAAACACATTTACAGAATTTTCATGGACTTTTACATGCTGGTAACATTCATTTGATTCACAGTCCCTTAAAGCTTCAGGTTTTTAGCACAGGATTGCCTGTATTTCTAGTGCTGCACTTTGCTACAATCCACAGTCTCTCTCTGGCTGCAAACTTTAAACTGAGACTAAATTCATTACTATGCACACAGTCAATGGCTTAATAGACTTGCACTTGCTGGCAGGACTTTACACAGTCGTTACTTGCAGAGCGACTACACTGCTGCACACACATTTATATGGCATAGGGCTGAAAATCACTGTTTGAGCAGTTTTAGGATGGTTACTACTGTTATCAGTAGCAGTTTGCTGCGATGGGAAAAAGCAGCCTGCAGCCAGTTCTTGGAGGCCTCAGAACAGAAATGGGTGGGCAGTCCTACCGATCATCTTTTCAACCACCAAACTTGCAATTTCAATGATCGATTAGCGGGTTGAGCCTGATTTTAAACAGCAAAGTCTATTTTTATAAGGTTTACAGTGATTTTAACACTTCACGACGCTCCTCCACTAGACAGTACACGCACTCCACTCACACTCCCTCTCGAATGCTGGAGCAGTCTCTGTAGAGCTGACTGAGGGCCGGGACTGATTGCAGCCTGACCAACCACACGATGCCATGCAAATGAGCCTCTTCTTCCTCGCGAGGGCTCTTCTCCTCACGGCGATCGTTGAGCAGGCAAATTTAAACTGCAGAATGCAATTTTTTTTTTTTTTTCAACTGACTCCATGGTAGGAGCCCATTTCAGCCATTTAACATAGCCATTTACTCTGCAGTCTCTCAGACATTTCAAAAAGCATTTCCAACGTCCAGGGCACAATTTTCCTGTTGCTACCCCTAGTCTTCCACACTTTTCTTTACAACAGTTTATTTTAAAAGCATTTCAAACATCCAGGGCACAATTTTCCTGTTGCTACCCCAGTCTTCCATACTTTTCTTTACCACAGTTCATTTTTAAAGCAGGCAAAAATGCTGTACACAATTTCTGATGCAGGACAAGGGCACACTCTTTGGCTTTACTGCTTCATGGTAAACAGTTGGCAATTTTAAACAGCTGCACAAGATCCACAGCACACAGCAACACACACTAGGGAAATTGCTTCAGCTTTTTGGGCTACCCACTGCCAGATAGCCAAAGCGCTAGACCCCCTGCCCGAGCACCTTCCTCCCAGAACAAAATCCAAAGCGGTGCCTCCATTTTTGTAACCCCTCACCCCTGCCTTTTTGCCAAAATGACAGATGGCATGCTGTTGAAGCTGACAGCGGTACCTGGTGGGGACTGGGTTCGGGGAGGATGAGGTTACTCGGCACAGGGGAGCCTAGGTTTGGCTACTCTGAACAGGGGCACCCAAGTAAATCTGAACACAGGAAGCAATAACTGTAATGTCCAGAAATAGGAATGGGATTCTTCAGTGTGGCTTTTATTCACATACTAGCTGAACAAACAATGCATAGACGGACCCCCATGGGGCTACATTTCCTGGTAATGCAGATTAGAGACTATAGAACACTTTATCACCATTTCCATCCCTCAGGTTCTGAACCCACCAGGCACACAGCCCAGACTTGCACGCAGCTTTGGGTACACAGCCCGACTTGTACACATTTGGGTTTTCCCCACGGGCCCGGCTCCCTCGCCGGCCACTTGATCCATGGTCCATTTGAGGAATGAACCAATTATTTCCAGCTCTCAGGCTCTGAACCCACCAGGCACACAGCTCGGACTTACACACAGCTTTGGATACACAGCCTAACTTGTACACACTTGGGTTTTCCCCACGGGCCCGGCTCCCCTGCCGGCCACTTGATCCGCAGTCCATTGGAAGAATGAACCAATTACCATGTAGTGGCTCCCCACACCACACTAGAGTCTGCGACTCTTAGAGAGAATTTTCCTTACAACCCCACATCTGGGTACTTCCCCCATCACTGGCCAAGTGCCTGAGGCAAAGTAGAAAACACAGAAGAAATCCGTAGAGGTGGACCTGGTCACTAAAGATGGGGAGCCACCCACCTCCAGCTCCCACAGCCCATACCTGGCCATTTCTCTGGAAAACCGAACAATTCCTTTGCTGAACTTCTAAATGTAGATTAAGAGCAGATGTCTGTCACATCTCCTCTACATATTATTTGCATCTCACAAAACTCTGGGATTTGACACTACTTTTCTTGCTTGGCCCATTTCTCTAGGCTTCCCAATATGTAGTTTAATCCCTAGATTTTCACACGAGTCCCAGGGTGAAGAAAACATGTGCCCTTTTAGCCAGAGCAGACACTCACCCTTAAGTTGCAGGTGCCCCACAGGCGACTCACAAATCTTCCATCTTCCAAAATAAATCCTGGACTAAACAGGCAGCTTTTCTTCCACTTAGCAGAATTAAGGGGATTGCCCCAGGAATCTGCTGGGAATCTTTACATCCCCCCCACTGGAGGGAGGGGGCACTGAGATTCAAAAACAGCGGTCTCCACCACTTGAGTACAACTTCACTCCTTCAAGCCAAAGTGCAGACTCTCACTTTAAAACTCCCAACGTTCTATCTAACTCCCTTTGCTGCAGATTCCAATGTGGCTTATGCAGCTGCGAAAGTTCTATTGGTGATGTCATCCCTCAGTCTCAACTGAGACTGAGAACAGAGTGAGACAGTGTGAAACCCATTTAACTGGAGTTTCACAAGCTGCCTTCCCTGCCTACCACTAGGTCTTACTGGGATTCTAGTAACCCCGGGTAACAAGGCAGTTACACACGATTCCCCTCACAGCTGGATGAAGGCCATCACTCCAGCATAGGCTTTTATCCTCCCAGGTGGGTCCCCAGTGTAACCAAACCCCTCCATTCTGCACCATTCTTTCAGCCATGAGTTGAAGCTTCCAGTGTGGAGATCCCTTTCCTTTCCCTTCCCCTGTCATAGACAGGCAGCACCTCAGTGAAAGCCACTGAGTGAACTACCTAAGACCCGCTTCCCAGCTCCCTAAACTCCCTCTGCACTATCCCAGCCCCGTCCTAGGCAAGGTCATTAGTCCCCAGGTAGACAGTGTCATCCAGCTCTCTCTCTCCTATCCTGCTGCCCTCACGATCCTCAGGATGCACAGAGGACGCATACACATGGAGGCGCACATGCACTCTGGAACCACAGCCCCTTCCACTCTCCTTGACTACCGTCTGCCTCCCGAATGTTAGTGCCACCACCAGGCCTCCACCTGGTGGCAGCCAAGAGCCAGACAGCTCACCACCCCAGTCCAGGAGAGGAGAGTTACCTAGTGGCAGCTAAACCCACTCCCTGCCTCCCCCACTGACCCCCAGCAATTCGAGCTTGTTCCTGAACTCAGGTCACCAGCATGGGGAGAGGTGAGACACTTACAATGCCTCAGCCCTGTGCACGACCGAGCTGACTCCCAAAAATAAAATGCTAAACCCATATCAGGCCAGCTTTCATTCCATGCACAGCATCACCACAGCCCTGCTGAAGGTAACCAGTGACATCTGAACTGCCATGGACGGGGCTACTGACAGGGGCCATGTTCATTGACCTGTCCAAGGCATAAGACTCCCTGGACCATGTGCTCTTCCTAAGCAAACTGAATGCACTCCACCTAAATAGTTTGATGATAAACCAGTACAAAAATGACCTCTTAGACAGGCACCAGGTCATCTCCTTCAAAGGAGTAAAATCAAAACCGGAGCCATTGTGCCAGATGTCTCCCAAGGTTACGTGCTCGGGCCAGCTCTGTTCTTACTCTTCATCAGTGACTTATGCTGTGGGTCTGAGAATGTCTACCACCACCTATATGTGGATGATACTATCCTAAATACCAGTGGGAGGAATATACCCACAGTTCAAGCCTCTCTAAGGCCAGGTTTTGACTAAGTCTAGTTCTTTTCTGTAAAAAATAATCTGACACTGAATACAGACAAAACCCAAACAATGGATTTTGGGTCCCAGAAGAAACTCAGGTGCAATAACCAACAGGCGGTTATCAGTACACTAGAGTATCATGAGCCCCAGCTCACTACTATATTCAAATATAATAGCATGTGGCTGGACCCCCATCTCAGATGGAACCTACATATTGAGAATCTAATAAAAACTCTTGGGCCAAAGACTGGTTTCCTGTGCAGGAATAAGGCCTGCTTTCCTACCCCTACAGGCCTGTACATTGTGTACAATGTTAACTCCTCTATTGAACTACGGGGAAATACTGTACGATGGGTCAACAAATCTGTCCTTAGCAAGCTAGCTGTTCTCTACAACAGGCTTGCTTGCTCTGTACTAAAGGCACCTCATGATACCCCCCACTGCACTCTATATACTGTAGTACCAATACTGCAGACACCATTGATGACGATTTCTTGTTAGTCTGTGAGTGGTTTAAAAGTAATCGATTGGTTCTCAAGGTGTGAAGAAAACAAAGTCTTTGTTATTTGGATACAATGTATCATTAACAGGGGTTTTCTTTTTTTTATCCCTGATGCCTCTGGTGGGGAACTTCAGCAACTTTCCAAATTTAAATCCTGAGGTATTTAGTTTGATCCCACAGTGTCCATTAGGGATCACATAGGGGCTATGTGCAAAAATATTAACCACAAAACTCTGCACTGTATATAAATTAAAAAAATTCTTCTCATTAGAGACCAGAAAGAAAATTGCAATGAGTTCATTACTTCCACTTTTTGATTATGTATTATTTATTTTTGAATTTAGGATCCATTAAAAATCAAACACTCACTGTTACTTAGCAACATAGAATTTGATGGCAGATAAGAACAGCCTGACTTATCCAGTCTGCCCATTTCTCCCTACCTGCACCATTACCATAGATTATGCCCAATCTACAGCTGTCCCCCCCTTCCACTATGATTCCCTTTTGCTTATCCATGCATTCTTGAACCCCACCACTATTTTTGCCCCCACCACCTCCACTGGAAGACTGTTCAAGGAATCCACCACTCTTTCTGTGAAGAAGTTCTTCCTCACATCTCTCCTGAATTTACTTCTCTCCAGTTTAATAGCATGTTCCCTTGTTCTTGAGCTCCTTTTCTTCTGAAAAATACTTCCCTGCTGTACCTTATTTACCCCCATGACGTATCTGAAGTTTCTGTCATATCCCCCTCCTTCTGTTCCAGTGCATACATATAGAGGTCCTTTAGTCTCTCCTCGTAGAGCTTTTGATGCAGACCCTGCACCATTTTAGGTGCTCTTCTCTGTACTACCTCCATTCTGTGTCCTTCCAAAGATGTGGTTTCCAGAACTGGACACAATACTCTAATTGGGATCTTACCAGCAATCTACAGTATACAGAGGGAACATCACCTCCCTCTTTCTGCTGGTGACACCCCTCCCTATGCATTTCAGTATCCACTCACCCTCCCTACTGCCTTGTTGCACTGTCTGGCCACCTTTAGGTCATCGAACATGATTACCCCAGTCTCTTTCTTGCTTGCTTGTTGGTCGTCAATACCACTCCACCCATTTTGTACTCTGCCTCTGGGTTTCTGTGCCCTAAGTGCATTATTTTGCACTTTTTCATACTGAACCCCAGCTGCCATACCCTTAACCACTGCTGTAGTTTTCTCAGGTCTCTGCTCATCCTTTCCACCCCCCCCCCGGGAGTGTCCATCCTATTGCAGATGTTGGTGTCATCTGCAAAGAGGCATGCCTTTCCTTCCAGCTCCTTTGCAATGTCACTTATAAATGTAGCCCCCCCCCATTTAACTAGCAGGGCTGCTCCTCTCACCACATAGCGTCTAGGGGCAAAGAGAGGGATGGGGGTTTATATAACAAGTACACACACTTCTATTTCTGAGCCTGCTATTACAGACAGGCAACCAAGTGTGGCAACTACCTGGCACAACCTGGTGGGACCATTTACCATGGCCAGCAACCCAGGTCCCTGGGAGAAAATGGCTGCTCACAATTGTGCTAGGTTTGCACAACTGGTCAGGCGCACCCAAGTAAATCCAGACACAAAGGAAGCAATAACATCACTGTCCAAACCTGGCTGGGATTCTAGAGTGTGGCTTTTATTCATGTAACACAGCAGGAATATTCACAAAGCGAAGATGGACCCTCACAGGGTTACTCATACTGGTAATGCAGATTACTGAGGTACAGAAATTCCTGAAATCCCATTTAGCATAGGCATAATGAACACACACAGTGAACTCTCCAGTTCTGAAATGCAGGTTGGCACACATGGCCAGTTACTGGTACATTTCCCCTCGACTAGGCACACACAGCCAGTACTAGGACACTTTCCCATATTTCATGAGGAATACTAGTGGCACACACAACCACAACAGAGCACGTACAGGCTCAAAATCTTCCAGCAACCACTATAATGAGGTGAACTGAGAACAGAGGATCCAAAACCCACGTCTGGGTATCTATTTCCATCAGGCACTGGCCAAACGCACTGACTGAAAATGGAACTGGTGTCCAAACTGAACCCGGAGAGGTAAACTGGTTACTCCAGATAGGGGGTCTCCCACCTTTTGCTTCCAAGTTTATACTCGGACATTCATCTGGTTAATAACACCCTCCCATAAACTTGTAGTTGCTATCTTGAAATCTTTTTCACACTTAACATACTACACGACACACCGTTAAGATGTCAGAAAGTTAAAAGTTCTGTACTTGGACAGTCTCTCACTAGACCCCAAACGTAGGCAGACACTTTTAAAACAGAAACAGTCTAGGTGACAGGGTCCCTTTGTAAGAGAAATTCACCATAGGTATTGCAGGTGCCCCTCCTAGGCTTACACAAAAGTAGTACTCACAGTTCTGAAGTTGTACAAAGGCAACTTCACCAGACAGACTGGATTGAGGGGACTGCCCCTGAACCCTTAAGATCGCCCCATCCCTTCTGGGACGGGGCAAAGGAAAACCCACTTGGCAACGTCTCCACCACTTCAGTCACTGTCTTCTATGTTCTTCTTCTAGGGTGAGAACAAACTACCCAAAACAAAGAGGTAGCTCTCTGTCAGAGCCATATGAGGAGCTGCACAGCAAGCTGCAGCCCCCTCCTGGAACTCCTTCCTACTCAGGACTTTACCATTAGCTTTCAATCAGTTTTACTTGCTTAAAGCCACTAAAGCCACAGTATTTCGGGAAGAGGATTGCCTGCTTGTTGCAGCCTCTCATACAACGCGCAGTCTCTCAAATTGCTCAGAAAAATCATACTGTTGCTGAATCCATAATACATGCTCACAGTCTAATGCTCAGAATTCTTGCTTGTGTAACCCCCCTGTTACCCGAGGTTACTAGAATCCCAGTAAGACCTAGTGGTAGGCAGGGAAGGCAGCTTGTGAAACTCCAGTTAAATGGATTTCACACTGTATAACTCTGTTCTCAGTCTCAGCCGAGACTGAGGGATGACATCACCATAGAACTCTCGCAGCTGCATGAGGCACACTGGAATGCTGCAGTTGGAAGTTAGGACAGAATGTTGGGGAATTTGAACAGAGTCTGTGTGCAGTCTTGGTGAGAGGCAGTAGCACAGCTGTCTGTGTGCAGGCTCTCAGAGCTTTAAGCTCTGTTTTAGAGCTACTGTTAGGAAGGTGCATGTTTCCACCATAAGAGGAACACCAAAACTGATTGGTGAAGTGGTGGAGACCACTGTTACTGGTCCAAGTGCCCCATCCCTGAGGGGCTGGGGGGGAAAGGTTTGCCTGTTTTCCAGGGGCAACCCTCCTGGTTCCGGCTAAGGGAAGAAGCTGCCTATTTCAAGTTGTGCTGTGTACTAGAAGCTGTGAGAGAGAAATTCCTGTGGCGGAATCGCCTGTGGGGCACCTGCAACCAAAGGGTGAGTTTGCTCTGACAGAGGGCCAATGTTTTTCACCTGAACTATTGGAAAGTGGGGATTGGACTACTTAATCTGTAGGAGGTCTAGTGTAATAGACATTGCCGGTTAATTCAAGTAGGTTCAAGTCCAGCACAAAGAGTGAAGTAAAGGTGGGATTGGACTGCTTAATCAGTGGAGGGCCTAGAGCAATGGGCTAAGCCAAGTAAAAGTATGTTCAAGTCCAGCACAAAGGGAAAGCAAGACAAGTAGAGGAAATGTGACATACATTTAGCCACATCTACATTGCCAAGCTTTACAGCATGAGATGTTTACTGTCCAGAGAAATGGCCGGGTATGAATTGTGGGAGTGAGAGGTGGGAGACCCCCCATCAGTAGTAACCAAATTCACCTCTTCGGATTTGCTCTGTGACACCTTTACTTTCTCTCAGGTACTTGGCCAGTGCCTGAGGAAAGTATCCAGATGTGGGATTAAAAGGAGAATTCCCTGATAGAGCTGAGGTGCTCGTAGGTGGTTTAGAGAGCCACCAGAAATGTTTCCATGACATATGGAAGGTATCTGAGTGGCCAGCAAGGGAGCCAAGCCAGGAAAAACCCAGAACAGTGTACAAGTTCAGGCTGTGTACCCAAAGCAGCGTGCAAGTCCGGGCTGTCTGTCCGGTGGGTTCAGAGCCTGAGGGCTGAAGTGTTGAAGAAGTGTGCTTGATTTTTTTAATCTGCATTACCAGGAGTGTAACCCTGTGGGAGTCCATCTATGCTTTGTTTATTCTGTTTGGATGTGAATAAAAGCCACACTTTAGAATCCCATTTCTGGTACTGGACATTACAGTTATTGCTTCCTGTGTGAGGAGTTACTTGGGTGCCCCCGTGCAGAGTAGCCAAACCTAGCCATTGTGCCGAGTAACCTAGTCTTCCCCGAACCCAGTCCCCCTGGTATTGCTGTCAGATTCAAACAGCATACCGCCTGTCATTACAAAACGAAGGGGTGGGGGTTACAAAATGGAGGCATCGCTTTGGATTTTAAATTAGGGAGGAAAGGTGCTCAGGCAAAGGGCTAGCATTTTGCTTATCTGGCAGTGGGTAGCCCAAAAAGCTGAAGCAAGGTTAACTAATGTGTCGCTGTGTGCTGTTGTCTGTATGCTGCTGTTAAATGCCAACTGTTTACCAAGGAGCAGTAAAGCCTGAGAGAGTATGCCCTTGTCCTGCATCAAAAATTACAGCATTTTGCCAGCTTTTAAAAACTGTTGTGATAGAGAAAAGTGTGGAAGACTAGGGGTAGCAAAAGGAAAATTGTGTCTTGGACGTTGGAAATGCTTTCTAGTGGATTGAGAGACTTGCTGTGTTAGTGGCCATGACAAATGGTTGAAATGGGCTCCCCACCGTGGAGTCAGTTCGAAGAAAAAAAAAAAAAGTGGTTTTGCAGTTTAAATTTGCCTGCTCGATGATCGCCGTGAGGAGAAGAGCACTCGCAAGGGAAAGAGGCTCATTTGCATGGCATCGTGTGATTGGTGAGACTGCAATCAGTCCCTGCCCCCCAAGCCAGCTCTACAGCGACTGCCCAGCATTCGAGAGGGAGTGTGAGTGGAGTGTGTGTACTGGCTTACAGGAGGAGCATCGCGGTGACTGAAAGCGCTGTAAAAGTTTAAAAAAACGGACTGTTCTGTCTAATTTTGGGCTCAATCCGCATTTCAATTGACTGGACTGTGAGTGTGGTGTTCAGAGAGACAATCAGCAGGACTGCCAACCCCGCTTCTGTCCAGAGGCCTCCAAGACTGGCTGCAGGCCGTTTTCCATCACAGCAAACAGCTACTGATAAAAGTAAGTACCAACAGAAATAATTGCTCAAACAAGTGATTTTTGCCAAAAGCCAGCTGAATATGTGTGCAGCAGTGTAGTCACTTTGCAATCAAAGACTGTGTTAAGTTTTTACCAGCAAAAGCAAGCTTGTTAAGCCATCAACTGTGAGCATAGTTATGGGTTCAGCGTCAGTGTAAAGTTTCAAAACCATGAGAGTGACTGTGAGTTGTATCACGATATGCAGCAAGAGTTACAGGCAATCCTGTGCTTGAAATACTGAGGCTTTAAGGGACTATGAGCTAGAGAAATGTTTTCAGCAAGTGAAAAATCCATGGTAAATCATATAAATGTGCTAGAAAAAAGAACAATGCAAATTTGTGCAGTTTGAGCAAAGTTATCAGTAGAGTGTGTAAATTGGATGCGCAGTGGCTTGACCCAATTTCAAAATGTTGATGCACAGGAGTGCTGCCGCCGCCATTACAGGGTGGGGTAGTAATGTAAACACAGCAGCAGAGGAGCCATTTTGAAAGTGAAAGAAAGTGTTCAGTGTTGTGGGACTTTCAATAACAGTGAGCGTTTGTTTGTTTTTCTCTGCAGTCATGTCCTCAGGACCAGCCCGCTTCCCGGATCATGCCCGGGCTGTGGTAGCAGTAGAAGTAAACAAGTTAAGGGACATTGAGAGGTGTTACTACAGAGGATGACTGCCTCCTCATGTGGCGATTCCTATATATCCAGTGCAAGTGTGCTTAATATGCTTAAATGCTGGAAGGGACATCTTCATGGTACCTCACTGTTCTGGGTGCCTAGAGAAATACGGTTTATTTAAAGTGCCCAAGATTCATTTGGCTCCCACATGGACAAAAGTTCAAGAATCTGCAGTTGGCAGCACACAGCACCAGGCAGAGCTTGTTGGAGAAGGCCCCTCGGGGAAGTGTGGCACAAAGCTAGAGGGTGCAGATTTACAGACAGAACGATGTACTGATGTTTCAGATGCTGGATCGCAGAGAGACAATTCAGGCAGAACATCAGTATACCCTTGGAGAGGGGGGCTTAGCCCAAGTCTCATTGGAGAAGACAAGATGAGGGAGGCCTTTGAGTGGGAGGTATCGACCTCTGTGCCCAGTGAAGAATGGATAGTCTCAGGAGTGAGGATGACTGCTCACTCCTGGGCACAGATTCTCAGTGAGGAAGAAGAAGAGGGGGAACCTATGTAGCCTTGTGAAAAAGGAACTGGTACACAGCCTCAAGCTCTTGCCTCAGAGGAATGTAAGGAAGACAGTGGTGATTCCACTACCCTGGCTGGACAAGAAGAAGAAGTCAGGGATCCATTTTTTGTCTTGTTGAGAATGCGTAGCTGGCAGAACCAGGACTGGCCGCCCCCAAGCCAGGCCAGAGGTATCAGGTTGACCAAAGCTAGTAAAGAGGAGAGACTGGTTCATAGGAAGGTGAATGAAATCTATGGGATGTCCTTTCCTACCTTTCCTCGGAGAGTCTGGGAGGAGATTAAGAACAGCAGGAAATCCTGGATTTGGGCTGAAGCAATGAAATGTGTGCATCCCGGTGCAAACAAGCATGTCAGGAACAGAATGTTTCACGAAAAATACAGCCAGTAGAAAGAGGCAGGACACTGTTAATGGACACTGTTTGAATAGTGGATGGAGAGGGACGTGAAACATTTCACAGTGTGAATTATGTGCGCCCAGACGGGGTAATAATTCAAGCGCCTGACCCGTTGTGCTATTGGCCACAATGCAAAGACCTCCCTGCAAATGTGCCCATGCCTAACAAATGGAAAGCAGAGCAGTGGTAGTCTGTGCTGCCACACCAGCCATTGCAGTGCCTTTGTTGTTCCACCAGTATCGACTTCCAGGACTCAGGTGCCCCACATTCATCAGTTCTACAGTGCACTGACTTTCCAGAATTCATTGACTGGCCCACCAGATGACTTCAGATCCAGAGAGGGCACCAGCCCAGCTGTATCCTGATTCATCGCCTGGTAACCGGATGATGTCAGACCAGCTGTTTTCCTTTTTGTTCCTGTTACAAGGTTCCATCTCCAGAGATGACATCAGCCCAGCAGTTCCAGATGTGCCCTCCTGTTCATTCCCGGAAGAGGTCCACCCAGCTGTATCAGAAGAATTCTGCCAGGGAGAGTCTTCGGCTGAGGACCAGGTCAGTGTTTTGTTCATTCTACAAGGGACTGGTAAGTTCAAACTTTTCTATTCTTATGACATTGCAGTACACACCCTACACTAGCAGACTCCAGATGTTTGAACTGTCCTCAAACACTCTCCCCTTCGGGACTTTGGCCTGCTAGAACTGTGCTTCACTGGGCTCCGGCCCAGGAGAGACTCTTTAATGGACTTGCCTTCGGGCACTGTGGTCACTAGATGGGACTTTTAGGGCACTCCATCCCCCAAATGTGTATTGTAAATAATGTCATTGTTTTCTACTGTTTTCTAATGTATACACTGTTTTTCTATTTTTCTAAAAAAATCTTTTTGGGATTCTCCAGTGTTTTGATGGTAGGGGTTTAGATAGACTGTGTATGCAGATTAGGAGTGTGTGTTGTCTTTCTTTTTTCTTGCATGTGTTCCTGAAGAAGATAGAAGAGAAGACAAGAAGAGAAGGAGGGGCTTATCGGAGTTCCTCACTAGTACTTTAGAGTGTCGTGTTTAAAGTACTGTTGTTGTTGTTACTGTGTAGTAACCCTTTTGTTCCACAGGTATGGTTGTGGGGGAGTGAGGGAGTAATGTAATGGTATGGTATTAGCTCCTGGTGTGTGGTTGCATGGTGTCCAAGGTCAGGGAGGTCCCCTGTTTGTTTTGTTTTGGGATTTGAGTTAGAGGCAGACAGATTTTCCCTAGAGGGCTAGGGGGGATAGAAAGGCTGTGGTCCTGAATGGCCATAGGGACTGCAGTGCTGATCTATTAGGGCTATGCTCTGGGCAGTTCTACCACAGCCACTAGACACCCATAGTTAGCGGGTAGAGTAGAGGCTGATATGTCAGCCAAAGGCCTCTAGGCCCTTAGTGTTGCCTGCCTGTGCTAGCACATGGTAGGAGGGGGCCTGATCACCCCCCTCCGTAGGTAGCACATAGGGTGAGATGGCCTAAGCCGGGCAAATAATGACTGCGGACAGTCATTTTCCTGGCCCAGGGTGAGTGTAACCCCCCTGTTACCCGAGGTTACTAGAATCCCAGTAAGACCTAGTGGTAGGCAGGGAAGGCAGCTTGTGAAACTCCAGTTAAATGGATTTCACACTGTCTCACTCTGTTCTCAGCCTCAGCTGAGACTGAGGGATGACATCACCATAGAACTCTCACAGCTGCATGAGCCACACTGGAATGCTGCAGTTGGAAGTTAGGATAGAATGTTGGGGAATTTGAACAGAGTCTGTGTGCAGTCTTGGTGAGAGGCAGTAGCACAGCTGTCTGTGTGCAGGCTCTCAGAGCTTTAAGCTCTGTTTTAGAGCTACTGTTAGGAAGGTGTGTGTTTCCACCATAAGAGGAACACCAAAACTGATTGGTGAAGTGGTGGAGACCGCTGTTACTGGTCCAAGTGCCCCATCTCTGAGTGGATGGGGGGGAAAGGTTTGCCTGTTTTCCAGGCAACCCTCCTGGTTCCGGCTAAGGGAAGAAGCTGCCTATTTCAAGTTGTGCTGTGTACCAGAAGCTGTGAGAGAGAAATTCCTGTGGAGGAATCGCCTGTGGGGCACCTGCAACCAAAGGGTGAGTTTGCTCTGACAGAGGGTCAATGTTTTTCACCTGAACTGTTGGAAAGTGGGGATTGGACTACTTAATCTGTAGGAGGTCTAGTGTAATAGACATTGCCGGTTAATTCAAGTAGGTTCAAGTCCAGCACAAAGAGTGAAGTAAAGTGGGGATTGGACTGCTTAATCAGTGGAGGGCCTAGAGCAATGGGCTAAGCCAAGTAAAAGTATGTTCAAGTCCAGCACAAAGGGAAAGCAAGACAAGTAGAGGAAATGTGACATACATTTAGCCACATCTACATTGCCAAGCTTTACAGCATGAGATGTTTACTGTCCAGAGAAATGGCTGGGTATGAATTGTGGGAGCGAGAGGTGGGAGACCCCCCCATCACTAGTAACCAAATTCACCTCTTCGGATTTGCTCTGTGGCACCTTTACTTTCTCTCAGGTACTTGGTCAGTGCCTGAGGAAAGTACCCAGATGTGGGATTAAAAGGAGAATTCCCTGATAGAGCTGAGGTGCTCGTAGGTGGTTTAGTGAGCCACCAGAAATGTTTCCATGACATATGGAAGGTGTCCAAGTGGCCGGCAAGGGAGCCGAGCCAGGGAAAACCCAGAACAGTGTACAAGTTCGGACTGTGTACCCAAAGCAGTGTGCAAGTCCAGGCTGTGTGTCCGGTGGGTTCAGAGCCTGAGGGCTGAAGTGTTGAAGAAGTGTGCTTGATTTTTTTAATCTGCATTACCAGAAGTGTAGCCCCGTGGGGGTCCATCTATGCTTTGCTTATTCTGTTTGGATGTAAATAAAAGCCACACTTTAGAATCCCATTTCTGGTATTGGACATTACAGTTATTGCTTCTTGTATGCAGAGTTACTTGGGTGCCTCTGTGCAGAGTAGCCAAACCTAGCCCTTGTGCCGAGTAACCTAGTCCTCCCTGAACCCAGCCCCCCCTGGTATTGCTGTCAGATTCAAACAGCATACCACCTGTCATTACAAAATGAAGGGGTGGGGGTTACACTTGGCTTTGATTTTTACTTTACAGTCCTTCTTTGCAAAACAATCACACTGTTTACACACAGATCCAGCAGGCTTTTGATAATCACAGTTTGAGCTCAGTTTTGCTGAAATGTACTCACTGAATCAGTAGCTGGCTTGCTCCGAAGGAAAATCTTAGCCTAAAGCTGATCCTGGAAGGCCTCTGGGTTGAAGCTGGCTGGTGATCCCGCTGATTGTCACTACGAACACCACACTTTCTTCCCAGTCGATCAGATTACGGGTTGAGTCCGATATAGCACAGAAAACAGTCTGTTTTTACAGAAATGGAGTGTTTACAGTCACCGTGACAATTCTCCTGCTACCAGCTCTCACACCACTCACTCTCTCTCCCTCTCGAACACTGGGCAGCACTCTGAAGCTGGCTAGGGGACGGGACTGATTGCAGTCTCACCAATCACTCAACACCATGCAAATGAGCCTCTCTCTCTTCTTGTGCTCTTCTCCTTCATGACGATCGTTGAGCAGGCAAAATTTACACTGCAATGGTCGTAAGGAAGGTCGCCCCGCCCCAACTTGTCGCGGGGTTCATCCGTCCGGGGCATCTGGTGGGTGTCTGACTTCGTGACTGCATTCAGTCCACGACAGTCTACACAGATATGAGTCGAGCCATCTGGCTTGGGTACAAGGACTATGGGTGAGGCTCAGGGACTGTGGGATCTCTGGATTACCCCTAAATCCAGCATCTCCTCCACTTCCCTCCTAATGTCCTTTTGGACAGCCTCTGACACTCAATATGCTGTCTGCCGTATGGGCGTATGTGTCCCTGTCTCCACATCGTGTGTTGCTAAGGTGGTTAGTCCAGGCTTGGCGCTAAACAAGGGGGCAAAGTCTGCTAAAACCTTCCTCACTTTCCGGATCTGGCCCGGGGTCAGCTGGGGAGACAATTTTACTGCCTCCACAGAGGACTCCTGCTTACTCTCTTCCAGCAAGTCCAGAAGGGGGTCTCCTTCATCCGTCCCCTCCCCATGACTACACACTGCGAACACCATGTCAGCCCTATTTGCATACGGCTTCATCATGTTGACATGGTACATCCTTTCTGTCTGTCTACGGTCAGGTAACTCCACAATGTAGTTTACGTTATTTACCTTCCTAACTACTTTGTACGGTCCTGCCCACTCAGCTTTCAGCTTGTCTTTCCGGACCGGAATAAGGACCATGACTTCCTGACTCACCATGTACGAGTGAGCTCTAGCTCTGCGGTCGTGCCATACTTTTTGTTTCTGTTGGGCAGCTGCCAGGTTGCTCTGTGCTGTCCCCATAAGCTCCTTCAGCCTTTCTCTAAACCTTAGGACATAATCCACAATGGGAGTTCCCTGGGTGGCGTGCTTGCCTTCCCAGTCCTCCCGGATCAAGTCTAGGGGCCCACGTACCCGGCATCCATACAAGAGTTCAAAGGAGAAAATCCTGTCGACTCTTGGGGCACCTCCCTGTATGTGAACAACAGGTGGGGAAGGTATTTCTCCCAGTCCCTCCCATGCTGTTCAGCAAACACCCGGAGCATTAACTTTAGGGTACCATTGAAGCGTTCCACAAGCCCATTGGCTTGTGGGTGATACAGTGTTGTGCATCTCTGCACCACCCCACACTTCTTCCATAGACATTTCATTAGGTCCGACATGAAGGAACCTCCTCGATCGGTGATTACCTCCTGAAACCCAACACGGGAGAAAATCCCAAGCAAGGCATCTGCCACTTTGTCTGTCCTCAGTGAGGAAAGGGCGACTGCCTCTGGGTACTGGGTGGCATAATCCACCACAGTCAGGATGAACCTTTTCCCTGAGGAGCTGGGGGTATTTAAAGGCCCCATAATATCCATTCCCACCCTCTGGAATGGCTCCTCCACTATGGGCAAGGGGATCAGGGCGGCTTGGGTTTTCTTGCCCGCCTTCCCTATTTCTTGGCACCGGTGACAAGACCTGCAATACTCCTTCACCTGCTGGGTGAAGTTATGCCAGTAGAAATTCTGGGCCAACTGCTGCATTGTCAGTTCAGCAAGACTGTGTTTCCTCAAACTGACCTTCCCATCACATTTTTTATATGTAATAAAAAGAATTAATACAGCACTCAGCGCACTCAGAGCTGGCTGTCTACATCACAACGACCACAACAGAGCACGTACAGGCTCAAAATCTTCCAGCACCCACTATAATAAGGTGAACCGAGAAGAGAGGATCCACAACCCATGTCTGGGTATCTAGTTCCATCAGGCACTGGCCAAATGCACTGACTGAAAATGGAACTGGTGCCTAAACTGAACCTGGAGAGGTAAACTGGTTACTCCAGATAGGGGGTCTCCCACCTTTTGCTTCCAAGTTTATACTCGGACATTCATCTGGTTAATAACACCCTCCCAGAAACTTGTAGATGCTATCTTGAAATGTTTTTCACACTTAACATACTACACGACACACCTTCAAGGTGTCATTAAGTTAAAAGTTCTGTACTTGGACAGTCTCTCTCTAGACTCCAAACGTAGGCAGACACTTTTAAAACAGAAACAGTCTAGGTGACAGGGTCCCTTTGTCAGAGAAATTCACCATAGGTATTGCAGGTGCCCCTCCTGGGCTTACACGAAAGTAGTACTCACAGTTCTGAAGTTGTACAAAGGCAGCTTCACCAGACAGACTGGATTGAGGGAATTGCCCCTGAACCCTGAAGATCGCCCCCATCCCTCCTGGGATGAGGCAAAGGAAAACCCACTTCGCAAGGTCTCCACCACTTCAGTCACTGTCTTCTATGTTCTTCTTCTAGGGTGAGAACAAACTTCCCAAAAGAAAGAGGTAGCTCTCTGTCAGAGCTATATGAGGAGCTGCACAGCAAACTGCAGCCTCCTCCTGGAACTCCTACTAGGGACTGACTCCACCCTAGCTGAACATTCTAAAGCTATCTCCCTAGAGCTGGCAAACAGTGTGGCTTATGCTGCTGCGAGAGTTCTAAGATTACATCATCCTCCAGCTCATTTGAGACTGAAACACAGAGTATGACAGTGTGAAACCCATTTAACTGGCATTTCACTAGCTGCCTTTCCCTGCCTGCCACTGGTTCTAATGGGATTCTTGTAAACCCGGGGAACAAGGGGGTTACATAAAGAAATTAAAGAGAATTGGTCCCAGCACTGATCCCTGAAGCACCGTGCTGATCAACCTCCCTTCCTCGGAGTTAAGTCCGTTTACCAACACCCTCTGTCACCTATCCCTTAACCAATTTCTTATCCTGTTTTCCACCTTTGGACTTACTCCTAAGTTACCTAGCTTGCTTACTATTCTGCTATGCTTAACAGTGTCAAAAGGTAGGCCATGTTCACTGCTCCACACTGATCTAAATCCTTTGTCATTCAGTCAAAGAAATCTATCAGATTTGTTTGACATGACCAGCCCCTGTGAAATCATGCTGCCTCAGGTCTTATAACACACTGGATTCAATATATTCCAAAATCCTTTTCTTCAGCAGTGATTTCATTAACTTTCCAGCCACCAATGTCAGGCTGACTGGCCTATAATTACCAGCCTCTTTCCTGCTACCAGTTTTGTGTAGTGGGACTACATCTGCCTTCCTTCAGTCCTCCGGAACCAGTCCTATTTCCAGGGAGCTGTTAAACAGAACTGTCAGAGGTGCAGCCAGTATCTTCCTGAGCTCCCTCAACACCCTTGGATGTACCCCATCTGACTCCACTGCTTTGTTCACCTTCAGATTAGCGAGTCCCTTCAGGACTCTTGCATCCAAAACATGTCTCGTGTCCACCTCCCTCCAAAGCTTCTGTTACTTTTTTGTGGTCACTCATCTTCTCCTTCCTCTGTGAACACTGAATAAAAGCATTTGTTCAGGATGACTGCCTTTTCTTGGTCCCCCCAGGATGCCTGCCTTTCGCTGATCCCTCCAGGATGTCTGCCTTTTCCTGGCCCCCCTCTGCACATCCCATCCCTTCCCTTTTTAACCTTACAATCCCACCCCTGGTCTTCCTCTTTTATGATTATATGCTAACATTTTTTTCATCTGTATTTATATGACTATCATCACACTGTATGTATGTTGTAAGTATGAAGACACCATTGCAAGTGAGCCTCTGCTCAACTGGGCTATCCTTTTCTTGATTGCTAAGAATAAACAATTACTACTACTACTACTTTCATTTACATACCTAAAATGCCATGTCACCTTTTGTTACCTCCTGGGCTAGTCTTTCTCTCTTCAGTTTGCGCCTTTGCACTCCTTACTGCTTTCCCTGCTTTGTTCTGTTTCCCCTAACACACCTCCATATCCTCCTCCCTCTACGTCTCCTTATACCTTCTGAATTTCACCCATTTAGTCTTTTCCTTTTCATCCATCTGTTTTGAGAACCATAGTGGTCTCTTTGTAAGTTTCTTATCCACTTTACCACCTTTGATACCTACAATAATATTTGTCGATCTGTTTTGCTTGCCCCTCCATGCACTCACCATTGCTCTCTATATCTCAGTCTAGGGTGGTTACCTCTCACTCTTTGGTTTAAATTAATTTTTGGTTGTCACATTTGTAAGGTTATATTATCCCCTAGTGCCTTGGCCGTGAGTGACTTTGTCTCAGTTCACTCTATTAATAGTAAGCTTCCTTCAGAAAACAGTATTTGCTTGGAATTGAACCTCTGCAAGACTAAAATGGGTTCCAGAGCTTTTTCAATAGCTGCACCTAGTTTCAAAATAACCTTCCTGATTCTCTCTGCAAGTTCCAGTCTCACATTTCCTTCAAACAGCACTTTTGTCAGTATGTTTCTGAATCTTGTAATTGTGAAGTGTGCATCGGATATATGGTCCAGTGCCCTACCCAGTAAATTAATTTTGAATAAAAAATAAAAATAGCAGACTGAACTGGCGGAACCCAGGTGACCGCTGATGACTTCATCTGCTACACCTCATGCAAAAATGTGCTGCAGATAAGGTGCCCGACTGTATCTTGTCCCTGACAGAGTCCAGTCCAGGAGGGGCTTAGATCAGCAGCAGGAATGAATTACATTGTCCCTCACATGAACACCATGGCAGATTCCAGCTGCTACTCCCATGCTGGCCCTCTGAGCTGGAACAATCTGTCTAATGGTCTGTACCCAGTCCACCCCCCCCCCCAATTTGGCCCAATAGGAGGATGTTACATTCTACACTGCTTGCAGCCTATGCCTTGCTGTACCTTGCAAGCTTGGCGACCCATGGAATAGGTGACTACGCCCCATGCTGACCTATGTAATATGCTTAATATGATGGGGTTTTACCTATCCATGTGAGACATGTGGAAGGTAACTGTAATCTGTTGTAGTCAAATGGTTGGGCAGTAAGTGCTTCTCCACTTGTGAGGGATAAGTGAAACATTGAATGTTGTTGTAACTGTGGTGAAAATCTATGTTTGTACTCAAGCTATTATGTATAAATTGTACCTTCTCCAAGTTGTAACTAGATTCTGCTGGAATTGGAAACCATTGTAATGAGTCCTTGACTCAATGGTGTATCAATTTTTCATGAATAAAATGATTATAATGTGTGGTAGAATGGTGTTATATGTTGATTTTTATCTTTTTACACGGTTGTTATACCAGCGATGTGACATCACTTTGTTGTCAACCCATCGATGGTATGTCGCTTCGCTAGTATAACAACCAGGATCACTCTGCACATGCATGCTTCTCAGTGCAATGGCCTTACTGAAACAGCCACAGTTGTGAGAGCATGACCCGGTGCAGAGCAGCAGTGAGTTAAAATTGCAACAGTAAAGATCCTGCTTAATTTTTTTTACTAGATATGTTAACCATACACTATAAAATATAATGTATGGTCATACATTGGCAACCAGTTTAGATAACTGGCTGTAGGTTGCCATGGCGACGTAAACTTCTCGAGCTTCACTCTCGAGGTTTACATAGTCGCCATGGCAACCTCTCGCCGGTTAACAAACCAGTTACCAATATATTCCCATACATTATTCTCTATATTATTATTAGTTATAATAATAGCAATAAGGCACTCCCAGGGGTTATGTTAATGATAAATTAACATCCTCAAGAGGTACGTGGCACTTGACTGTGCTTTTTTTTTTTGTTCTTTCTATTTTTCCTCCTTCTCCCCTCAGCTCTGGTCTCCTCAGGAGCACCCAGGAGTCATCCCACTGTGGTCCGTTCCTACCTGGTCAGTCCTCTGTCACCCATGTAGCCTCAGTTTACCCCCTGGGTGGGGACGAGGTGGGCTCCAACACCTCGAATTCCTCTGGCAGCGTCGGTCAGGAGGGTGCTAGGAGGGCAGCCGCATATCGTAGGCAAGCTCCAGTGCTCCGTCTCCGCCAGAGCTAAAGGGTAGTTTTCCCCTGTTCTGGGGAGTTGCTGGCACTCTGACGTCAAGGTGTGCCACCGACGTCTGCCACTCCCCGCCCTTTCACTACGCTCAGTGCTTGCTGTGTCTCTGGTTTCCACCAGAGGCCAGCTGAGCACCAAACAGGTACCCCTGTCCCTCCTGGGAGAGGAGAGCTGTCCTCCAGACGCTAGATCCTTTCCCTCCCCTGCTGACCCCCAGCAACCTGGGCTTGTTCCCGAACCCGGGTCGCCGGTGTGGTGCGAGGTGTGGTGTTCAGTGCCTCAACACTCAGCGCCACTGGGCCGGCCACTTGACTGTGCTTTGTGCCACATTATACCCCTGGAGGGTGATTAATAAAGCATTGACATAACCCCTGGGTTGTGCCTTTAGTAAGCAATAAAATAGTCCAGGGCCCAGATATTCAAAAGGGTTGCGCCATGCGCAACAGGGTTGCGCATGCTCAACTCCAAAAATGCGCCATTCTGCGATATTCAGAAGGGGCCAGTTGCACCACCAAAAACATGCTGAGCAACAGCAGCGAATGGAAATGAAGGCATGTACAACCAAAGGGGACGGGTCCATGCATAAAGTGCGCAATGCGATATTCAAACACTTGCGCAATGCGTAAGAGTGGCTCAGCTGGAAGTTGTGCAGTAGCGGAATTGAGCCAAAATAAAAAGGCTCAAGGAAGCTGCACAAGAACCCTAGCAGGCCGCAAACTGGGGGAGAGACAGAGAGAGAGAGAGCGACAGAGCTGGAAGGGCAGAGAGGGACAGTGGGTCCAGGAGGACAGAGAGGCCAGTGGGGTGCCCGGCAGTGGAAGCAGCAGTGGGGGCAGCGGGGTAACACAGGAACAGCAGCGGGGGCAGAAGCCAGGGAGATGGACGTGCCAGCTTCCTCATGGAAGCTGTAATGAGAGGGGTGAGACACCATGCTGCAGGGGCGTGGCCACGGAGGGGCCCGTCAGTGGTATGCCCCCGACAGGCGGTATCGTGCCCGCATCAGCTTCCGAGCTGTACACAGACGCCGAGATTGTGGGCTGGTACCGCCTGAACAGGGCAATACTGAGACGGCTCTCGAGCTGTGCAGTGATGTGATGCAGGCACCACGCACGGAGTCACGCCTGTCCGTGGAGACCAAGGTGACAGCCTGCATGTGCTTGTCAGCCACGGGCACCTTCCAGAGGCCAACAGGGGACACCACAGGCATTACACAGTCGGCCACGTCACGCATCCTCACCCAATTCCTCAACGCACTGCTGCCTCATGCTGCGGAGTACATCCATTTCCCCAGCACCGCGGCGGAGCGTACAACAAACATGCAGGAGTTCCACAGGGTAGCACGTATGCCTGGCGTGCTAGGAGCCATAGACTGCACCCATGTGGCCATTCGCATGCCACCTGGCCCCGACGGCCAGGCATATCGGAACTGAAAGGGGTTTTCCAGTGTCAACTGCCAGGTGGTGTGTGATGCCACTGGGCGCATTATCAATGTCTGTGCCACACACCCTGGTGGAGCACATGATGCCTTCATATGGCACCAGTCTGCACTGTGCCATCGATTCGAGAGTGGGGATATCCCCACGGGTCATCTAGTGGGTGAGTACACATGAATGGAATTCAAACTCTGGGCAAGGGTGGGAATGACACAGGTGCCATGGTAGTGGCACACAAGGATGTGGGCAATATGGACCTGACATGACACTGATCTCCACTGTCTCCACACAGGTGACTGCGGATACCCACTCCGTCCCTGGCTGCTCACACCATACCGGCGCCCCACGACCCCAGCGCAGCTATGCTTCAATGAAGCACATGCCGCAACACGTAACATCATAGAGCGGGTGTTTGGGATGCTCAAGGCACGCTTCCAATGCCTGGACACCTCCGGCGGAGCCCTACAGTACAGCCCCCAAAAGGCCTGTGGATATTCCTGGCCTGTTGCATCCTGCACAACATGGCCAAAGACCATGGGATAGCCGTACAGGTCCAAGAGGGGACAGCGATGGGACGCCCAGTGGCGCCCGTGATGTTGGTGATGAGCAGCCCCTAGACGGAGGGACCCTCGACTGACCTGCAGGCCCAGCTGCACCGCGACACCATTGCAGAAGAGCACTACGCCCAACACAGGTAAGTCAAGGGACATGTGCAGGCAACACTGTCCATGTGCAAACCACAGGCACACAGGGAACACACCGTGCATGAAGGTCAGGGAGTTGAAGGTTCCAGGCATACCAACACACCATCAGAGAGGGGTGAGCACTCATATGGATACACACACACACCAGGCAGCATATGGGCAGCAGCACAGCACTGCGGAAATGACATTGCCAACACACAGCACCACCGACCACCCCACCACCTGTACTGTATAAGTGCGTGTGTCAGACCTGGGCACCCTTGCACCTTGGTGTACAGTGCAATGCAGGCATCATCATGCACACGCCCCTGTGGACAGCAGTTGGGAGAGTGTGCAGGTGGTCCGTGTGTCAGCATGGTGAGCAGAGCACCTAGCAGTGCACTGCCCACCATGACACACATTGCACACAGGGCAGCACCAGACAGGGCCCGCACTGGGAGACAGCTCAGTCAGGTAGCACTGTCCCTTGGCCACCACGGATGCGTGGGCGGCTCCACCGTGGCCCAGCAGCCCTGGCAGGCTGAGCAGGGGCCACATGGGGTGGCGCTGTTGCACCACCAGGGGTCCCACTGCGCCGACGTGACCTTGCCCGCACAGGGTCTGCATGCTAACAAATCCTGCACCAGGGGTGCTCGGATGCCCACAGCAGAACCCGGCGTCGACAGGCCTGGTGTCGCACGACGGCGGGAACGGGGAGTGGAGAGCGCACTGTGTGGGGTGTGTGGTACAGGGGCACTTGACAGTGTGGCCAATGCATCCGTGACAGAGACCACTGCCTGGGTCAGCCTGTCAATGGCAGCGGTCACATCCATCCGCATAAGGACCAGCTCGGCTCACTCCCGAGCACACTCCCTGCTATGCCGCTCCATGGACACAGACAGTGCCTCCACAGACCTTGCAACCCACCCCTGCAGCTGTACCGAGTCCTGCAGCAGGCGGGTGTGTGCGTCCAATGGGTACTGTGCCCCAATGGCATCGTGACCCCAGGTGTGGATTGTCCTGGTGCACAGCACCCTTGAGGGTGGGCGCTGTTCACCAGGACCAGGTATGGGCGGATCAAGGGCGGAGGACATGTGCCACTGCTTGACACTGTACCCCAGACCTGGTGTGTGACTGCTGCTGCCGCCTCCAACTGCTGAGCCCCCAGGTCCACCTGTTCCACCTCCGTGCTGACAACAGTGCCAGACACCTGCACAGCCACGGTGCTGCCCCACCGGTGCTGACAGGCACAGCCTGGGACTGTGCCAGCATGCTGGGTACACAGGTGTGAACCAGGAAGGCCCAGGGCACGTGCTGGCCTGCCATGTGTCCGCCATGGGACACACACCTATCACTGCCCATTGCAGGCCTGCTATCATCAATGGTGCAGGTCACGTGCACTGCTATAGGCACAGCATGCTGGCATACCTGCATGCCAGACTGCTGAGACACAGGCTGTGCACCCCCTGCACCCGTATCACTGACACCGGAGTTGTTGGCCCAGCGTGCATGCTGCTGCAGTGCCTGCAGGCTGGTGGCGGAGGTGGATGGTCCCTCCTCCATGTCCAGCAGGTCTGCATCACTGTCTGGACCCACCACCACCACCGTCTCCTGAAGACGAACAGGATCTGTAACAGAAAGAGAGTACATATGAGTGCATGTGGACAACAGCCCCCCCCCAACAACACCACCATGTCATACCGTGCAGTGATGGGCTTCCACCTGTCTGGAATCCTCCGCCTGGTACGCCCGCAATGGCACTCGGCTGCATGGCCGCGACCAGTGTCTCCTCTGTAGGGGTCAGCTGCAACACCACCGGTGGGCCCCCACCAGTGCCAGCACGCGTCGCCTCTGAAGGCTGCCACCGCCTCTTCAGCCTCCCGCGGTCAGTCCCCATCTTTTCATTTCTGCACGGAGCGCTGGTGGCTTCCGTGCAGGTTGACGGCCCGAGCTACCCCCTCCCATGCAGCTGCACATTCCTGAGGGGTGCCCCTCCGTCCACTCAATAGTGGCTCATCCTCCAGGTAGGCCTGGAAGAGGGCCTCCGTCTCTGCCGCGGTGAAGTTCAGCCTCCTCCTACGCCCGCCGTCCACACCCTCAGCTTGGCTCTGGTCAGTCATGGTGATCTGTATGGGTGGAAGTGGACACCTGTCACTGTGCAGTCGACAGCATTTCCCCATGAGCATAGCTGCCGGCCCGGGGGGAAGCCCCCCACATTTCCTCTCCGCATGGCAGATACTGATAGAAAGGGTGCCCTTTGTCCCTTTCTAAGTGCCCTTTTCATGCTCAGCCCCCTCAGCCTTTATCATCCTCCGCCCATGAGCATTGTCCTGAGCATCACACAGCATGTAACTCACCTCTCACCTGCAGTAACCAAATCTGGCCAGCACAACCCACTGTCGCATTTTTATAGCGCAACACATGCAAATGAGGTGTGGCGCAACTATAATGACATGCTAATCACGCCACTGCGCCTATGAATGGCTGATCAAATGATTTGCATATGTCGGCTGAATATCGCGTATTTGCGCTTTGCGCAATACGGAAGGTCCAGCTGAGCCAATGGCACAGGTTTGTGGCTGCGTGCTACACTGCATTGCGCATGCCCAGACAGCTTACGCATGCGCTATCGCGGCAGACCCGCTGAGCGTGATAGGCTATTCAGGCCATGGCCACCATTGTGCCAGTGGCGCCACAGCACTGGGCACTATATGGCGCTGTGGCACTACTGCGCTGATAGTCCACTGTGGCACTGGTGCACAGCTTGGCAGTCGCGCAGGATGCCTATACGCCTGATGGCGCCAGCGAGCCTCGCGTCATTGCCGTGACCTGTGTATGCCCTCTGACCCCGGCGCTGTTGGCATGCCATGTGACATCTCCTTGGCGCTGTCTGCGTGACAGCGCCATGTGAAGTGACGGCGCTACTTAACAGCGATTGGAGCCTGTGGTGGTCTATTGCACAACATCTCCACGTGGGGTTACGGCGCAGCGGGGCGCCATATTGCCTGCTGTAAAGTTGGTGCCATGGCTAGGAGGAGGGCGGTGTCCTGGAGCCAGATTGAAGTGGCCAACCTGGTGGCCCTAGTTGAGCCACACTATGATGGCCTGTATGGTGAGGCGCCCCTCACCAGTGCCAGGACTCATCTGTGGCAGGAAGTGGCCACTGACCTGGTGGAGGTCACTGGATGGGGCCGGTCTGCTGAGCAGTGCCGGCACCAGTACAGTGACCTCCGCCGGAGGGAGCCAGAACTTTTGTCGCGGCTGCGGTCGCGTGCCAGGAGGGGCGTAGTGCCTAGGCCAGGTGAGTGTACCATCTATGCACCTATATTCTCGTAGGGGTGTGTGTGTGTGCTTGGGTGGCTGTGCATAGGTGCCTGCTCGACGGCTGGCTGTGTCAGTGTGCAGCTGTGCGATGGATGGTTATGGCTGTGTGGCGCACTCACACTGGGGCAGGGGCACTCTGCTTTTGAGTCACACTGATGTTTGTCTCAACATATGTCTCCCACAGGCCGGAATCTGAGGACGCAGGGCGACGGTGACGTGGGCCGTGCCAGGGCCCCGGTGCCGGGGGGTGTTGTGCCCCAGCAGCAGCCGCAGCAGCAGCAGCAGCAGCGGCAGAGCCAGCTGCTGGAGTGTGAGTATCATTTCTTCATGGATGCTATTGCATGCTGGGGGGGGGCAAGACCACCAGCCATGCACAACACAACCATGCAGGGAAAGGGAGGTCATAATTCCACTATACAAGACACTGGTGAGGCCCCACCTGGAGTACAGTGTACAGTTCTGGAGACCATACCTACGTATGGACATGGACTGGGTAGAGAGGGTTCAGAGGAGGGCAACACGGATGGTGCATGGATTGCATCACAAGTCCTATGAAGACAGGTTGGAGGAACTGAACATGTACTCCCTGGAGGAGAGGAGGGAGAGGGTATATGATGGGGACATACAAGTATCTTACAGGGGGGAACAGAGTGCAGGAAAACACTATTTTTAAGCGTAAAAGATGTTCCAGGACTAGAGGGCATGGGATGAAGTTGGAGGGGGGACGATTCAGAGGGAACATGAGAAAGAATTTCTTCACAGAACGGGTGGTGGACAAGTGGAACACCCTGCCAGAGGAAGTGGTGGGGGCTGACTTGGTCACGGGATTTAAGAATGCACGGGATAGCCATAAAGGAATTCTGGAGGTCAGGGGTAAGGTAAATAGACTTATAGGAAAACAGAGTGAACTTACAAGGTCAAATGGCCAGACTGGGTGGCACATAGGCCCTTATCTGCCGACACTGTCTATGTATCCATGTATGTATGCACAACACAGGTGACATGCATCACTGTGCAGTATCACAGCACGCCTGTGTATGCGCCACTGGTGGTCCAGACATGCACTGGGCACATAGCTGTGTAACTGGCATCGCACCACATTGCCACATCACTTGCCAGCCTTGTTTGTGCTGTGATGGACATGGGCAGTGTGTGTGTGCAGTGGTGCACATAGCTGGTGCCGCCTGTTTGTGATGGCCATGTGCATGTTCACTGTGGGTGGGTGCATGCCATCACAGGTGCGGGACATTGGGCTATATGGCTTGCAGGTTGGGTGGTGTTCAGGGTTGTGGTCAGTCACAGCCATTGACTGTGTTCCCATTTTCCTAGGCCTCGAAGTTCTCCGGAGGATAGATCGAGGCATTCGGGGCCTGACACAGGTGTCCCTTGAAACCCAGGCCATCCTGGAGTCCATTAGGCGACATGGCTCATGGAGGAGGCATCACAGGGAGAGCAGAACCAGGTGCAGGATAACCAGCCAGCTGGGCCTTAGGACACAATACCTTTCCCACTTCTCCCATCCCTACCACCCTGCCTTCCCTCTCCAAGTTGTTCATCCCTACCCCTTGAACACCCCTACCTTGTACCCGTCCCCCCCTTGTAAATAGTTGTTGTTTATTGTTGTATTTACTATTGAAATTTTAAAAATACATTTATATTTTGATATGAATACTGTGTTGGTCTCTGATTTGCAGCTGGCTATGGGTGCTCAGTTGCAGTGGTGTACCTGCCATCTGGGGTGGTATGGTCCTGGGTGTGTGTGTGTGTGTGTTGTGTGTGTGTGTGTGTGCGTGTGTGTGCTTGGGGAGGTATCTCCGGCATGGCAGTGACTTTCTGTTGGTCTTGCTGCCTGCTGCCACCACTGCTGGGTGCACAGGTGTGTCTGGCTTGTATGCTTCTGTGCTGCACGGGCTGACGTGTGCTGGGGGGACTGCATGGTTTCCTGCAGTGCCAGTCACTGCACATGGGTGGTGTCTTGGGGTCACAGTGCAGGGTGTGCTGTGCATACGGGGGGCTGATGTGCACTGTGGTTGTCAACCCCCTGTGTGTGGCACTCTCCTCCTGCCAGTGGTTGTGCTGGGGTGTCAGGGCTCTGCTATGCTTTGTTGGCTTGTCTCCATGGGCACGTGGATCATCCGTCCCACCCCCAGTGATGCTGTGCTTGGGGTGTGCAGGTGTGGTGTGGGTTCTGCAGTGTGTTCCTGTGCCCATGTGTGGCATGGCTGGCAGTGGCCCCAGCCTGCCTCCCTGGATGTGCAGTTTCATTGCTCTGGGGCTGTGCTGGCGCTTATGGCAGCTTTGGAATGCTCAGCTGAGTTTCCCTGGTTGCGCCATGGCACAACATTTTGGCTCAGCTTCTCCTTCCTGGTTGCGCGATGGCGCAGTATGTGCGATATTCAGACGTTGGTTGCTTGCGCAGTTTGCTCTGCTCCATGTTTGAATATCGCACCTGTTGCGCATTTGCGCAACTGGTTTGTCCTTGCTCCTGCTGTTGTGCTACTTTTGAGCGCAGTTTGAATATCTGGGCCTAGGTGTACATTATGGAGATATCATCACACACCTTAGATGTGCTGTTAGGCACAAGGCACAGCCGAGTGCTGTTAAATCTACCTAAGAAATGAGATTCTGTCAGCTTAATGGCACACCATGAAGCATCTTATTGCACTTATAAAATGGCCTTTAAATGCCATCTTAAAATTAATAAAATAAGAAAAAGTTATTTTTTAAAGCTTAAAATAAAGACCTTTCTCTGAAACATGCTACCATTTTAACTTTGAAAACAAAAACTAGTCCATATTCTGATGGGGGTGTAGTTCAAAACAACAAAAGACAATGAAAACTCTGTGTGGCACTAGTTTCTTATAAAACATGTTACACAGAAACACAGAATTTGTCAGCAGACAAGGGCCTTTGGCTCACCCAGTCTGCCCCCAAACCTTTGATAACTGATAACTGTTCTATTAGTTAACTAATTAGCATTAATACAGGTATTTTAATGGGAAAATGTTCAGATTTATTGAACCTGCTTTGGCTGGGGGGGGGTAGAAGATTTCTTCTCTCTTCTGATTCGAATTCATGTGCTGTTATGAACTTCAGGACACTATTTCTGAGCAGTTTGGGCCTGCCTATGAATATTTAACTGTTTTTCCCCACCTTCCCCTTCTTTATTTAAATTACTGCCTTTCCTCCTCACCCTGTTTCTTTTTCTCTGTCTTTTCCCTCATTCACCGGATGGAATCTTTGCTGTGGAATACAGGAATTCAAATTTCTGCACCATTCCTCTGTAGAATGTTTATTTTCCAGCAAACGCACCACTACAGCAATGCAGCTAGAGCTTCAGTGTTATCAGTGGCAGGGTTAGCAGCAGAGATTCGCCTGGTAAGTAGGTAAAAATATGAGGCATTTTTCATGGTCAGCAAATGAAAACTAGTTATGAAATCTAATTAGCAGTGTTTTGACTCATTTATTTATTTATTGGTTTATTTTCTTTTTTGTAAAAGAAGAGTATCTGAGGATCAGTGGCAGGATTTTTAGGACAGTAAATTAATAAAAAGGGAACTGGGAGAGCTTCAGTAGCAGACAAGTAGTGGAATAGCAGTATAACTGCAGTATAATGTGGGGAGTGGTGCAATGCAGTGGCTGTGGGGCAGCCATATTCAGGCAGACCTTCTGACACTGAGGTGCTGCCCTATCTGCATGCATCTCTCTGGACTGCGGGATGAGGTAGCCAGACTCAGAGCAGAAGTAAACTGGGTCAGGAGTACCATCACCCCTATCCAGAGACCACCTAGTCCAATGCAACTGCCTCAAAGGATGCCGAGAATGAGGATCACTTGGATGACAGTGGGCTCAGGGAGGGTTAGAGCGGTCAGGCAAAGGCACACCCCAGATCCTATTCCACTCAAGAACTCATATGCCACACTGGCAAATGAGGACAACCAAATAGAGGTACCCAGAGAAGTAGAAGGAAAGGATGTGGAGGTTAGCCAAGGAGGTGACCTCAGTGGGGAGAGCAGTGGACCCCAGAGGAGGAGGAAGCAAATCCTAGTGGGGGACTCTATCATAAGAGGGATCCAGCTAGGAACACAGGAGGGGGAGGACAGGGAGGTGAGGTGCCTACCAGGTGCCACAGCAGGGAGGGATGGAAGGAAGATCCTGGGGATCACTGGGAAGGCAAGACGGGAGGGTGAGCTGGATGTCATTATCCACCTAGGTACTAATGACCTGGCAAATGGGGAGCCAAAGGAAGTTCAGGAAGAGTTTAGGAAATTGGGGAGGGGGTCTCAAGCAAGTAGCTACTTCTGTCACTTTCTCAGAAGTACTACCTGCAAGAGGCAAGGAAGAGCATAGGGGTGCATGCACCAGGAACTTTAACTCATGGTTGAAGAACTGGTGCTGTGAGGAAGGATTTGGATTCATTGGTGACTGGGGACCCACCTGGAGGGATGGAGATTTGTTCAAGCCTGACGGCCTGCATCCATCCTGGAGGGGAATCCAAGCACTCAATGATAAGTTTAAATGCTACATTAACAAGCATTTAAACTAGCAAAGGGGGGTGGCAGGCCAGCAAGGAGGGTACCTACTTGCTCACCCCCCCACAGCTAGCAGTGGAACCAGTGAACTGGAGGAGTGGCTATCTCTATGTAACCCCTTTGTTACTCGGGTTTACTAGAATCCCAGTAAGACCTAGTGGTAGGCAGGGAAGGCAGCTTGTGAAACTCCAGTTAAATGGGTTTCACACTGTCTCACTCTGTCCTCAGTCACAGCTGAGACTTGAGAGATGACATCATTATAGAACTGTCGCAGCTGCATGAGCCACATTTGGAATCTTCAGCTCAGAGTAAGTTTAGAACCTTGGGAAATTCAAAGTCAGTCTTCAGTTTGCCCTTAAGCAAACAAGAAGGACACCAGTAGTTGTCTGTTTACCCCCCTCCCTTGGGGGGGGGTGAGGAAAAGTTCTTAGTGGGTTCCAGGGGCAATCCCCTTCTCCCACCCTGGGAAGAAAGCTGCCTGTTTTAATTTAAGTTCAGTCTGTTCATGTATAACAGCAAAGGTTACAGTTTTTCACCATTGGGGCACCTGCAACGAATGGGTGAGTGTTTGGCTTCATTGAAGGGCAAACAACCTTCTTTTCTTCAGTTGATTTCAGTATTGGGGACTGCTATTTGGGAGGACTATGTCAACTAGGACAAACAAATAGAGCAGTCATCTGTTTAAAGTGTTAATGGATTAAAGTTCATTGTAGAGGGGTGCTTCAGGTCATCCACTCAATCTACATTTTAAAGTCTAAAGTTCTGTGTGTCCAGAGAAATGGCCGGGTATGGGCAGTGGGAGCTGGAGGTGGAAAAACCCATCTTTAGTAACCAGGTCTACCTCTACGGATTTCTTCTGTGTTTTTGCTACTTGCCTCATGCGCTTGGCCAGTGATGGGGTGGGTACACAGACGTGGGTCGCAACTTGAAAATCTCTAGAGTCGGAGACTTAAGGTGTGGGAGCCACAGGATGGTAAAATTACTCCTTGTTGGATGGGAGTCTCCTTATTGGATGGGAGTTTCGAATTGGAAGTACGAAAACAAAATCTCTCTAGGAGTCGCAGACTTCAAGTGGTGTGGGGAGCCACAGTTTGGGAGCCTCCTTGTTTGATGGGATGTCTTTCCAAGTAGAGTTTGGGCTCATTCACCAAGTGGACCGTCAGTCGAGTGGCCGGCAGGGGAGCCGGGCCAGTCGGGCTGTGTATCCAATGCGCATGCAAAGTCCGGGCTGAGTGCCTGGTGGGTCCAAAGCCAGACATTTGTTGTAATGTGTTCATTCCTCAAATGGACCACTGTGTTTAACCTCTAATCTGCATTACAGTTACGTAGCCCTGTGGGGGACCATGCAGTGGTTTGTTTATGTTCAGTGAGTTAATAAATAAAGCCACACTGAAAAATCACAGTTCTGGTTCTGGACATTACAGTTATTGCTTCCTGTAGTTGGATTTACTTGGGTGCCCCTGTGCAGAGTAGCCAAACCTAGGTCTCTTGTGCCAGGTAACCTCATCCTTCCCCGAACCTGTAAATACCATATGTATATCCATGTTACAAAAATGGACATATGGGTTACAAAATTGGAGGCACCGCTTTGGATTTGTTTGGGAAGGAAGGTGCTTGGGCAAGTAGTCTGGCGTTTTGCTTATCTGGCAGTCGGTAGCCCAAAAAGTTGAAGCAATTTCCCTAGTGTGTGCTGTGTGCTGTGAATCTTGTGCTACTGTTTAAAAAATGCCAACTGTTTACCAAGGAGCTGTAAAGCCAAAGTGTGTGTCCTTGTCCTGCATCAACATAGTTTACAGCGTTTGTCAGTTTTAAAATAAAGTTCTGTGAAGGAAAGTGGAAAACTAGGGTAGCAACAGAGAAATTATGCCCTGGATGTTGGAAATGCTTTCTGTGCAATACTAGAGACTGCAGAGTTAATGGCAATGTTACATGGTTGAAATGGGCTCCATGCCGTGAAGTCAGTTAAAAAAAAAAAGTGCATCTTTTCAGTTTAAATTTGCCTGCTCGATGATCGCCGTGAGGAGAGGAGCCCTCGTGAGGAAGAAGAGGCTCATTTGCATGACGTCGTGTGGTTGGTCAGTTTGCCATTATTCCCACCCCTCAGCCAGCTCTTATGTGTCTGCTTCAGCATTCGAGAGGGAGACAGAGAGTGGTGCGTGTACTGGCAGTGGAGGAGCGTTCGCAAAGTGTTCAAAGAGCTGTAAACAGTAAAAAAGTGACTTTCCAGTTAAAAATTGGGCTCAACCCACTTATCGATCGTAGGATCAGTGAATTGTGTGGTTAATACTACGATCGCGGAGACTGCCTGCCCGTTTGCATTCTGAGGCCTTCAAAATCTGGCTGCAGGCCGTTTTACCCCATCGCAGCAATCTGCTTCAATAACAGTGAGTAAACGATTTAAAACTGCTCCAATCAGTGATTTTCAGTAATGCCATATAAAATGTGTGTGCAGCTGTATAGTCGCTTTGCAAGTAGCGATTGTGGGATGTCCTGCTGGCAAGTGCAAGACTGTAAAGCCATTAAATGTGTGCATAGCAATGAAAGTAGCCTCAGTTTAAAGTTTGCAGCCAAAGAGAGACTGTGGGTTGTAAAATAAGTGCAACACTAGTAAAAGCAGGCAATCCTGTGCTGAAACCTGAAGTTTTAAAAGGGACTGTAATTAAATGAATGTTGCCAGCAAGTGAAAAGTCCAAGGAAAATCCTGTAAATGTGTGAACAGCCAAAACAGAGCAAGTTGTGCAGTTTGAAATAAAAGTTATTAGTAGCTGATGTAAATCGGGTGCACAGTGGCTTGACCCAAAGTCTGAATGTTGATGCACAGGAGTGCTGCCGCCGCCATTACAGGGTGGGGTAGTAAAGTAAACACAGCAGCAGAGGAGCCATGTTAAAGCTACAGAGTGTGTTCATTTAAAGTGGGACTTTCAGTTACAGTGAACTTTTGTTTGTTTTTCTGCTGTTATGGCATCAGGACCAGCTCGTTACCCGGATCATGCCCGGGTTGCAGTAACAGCAGCAGTAAATAGATTGAGAGATATTGAAAATTGGTGCTATAGAGGGCAACTCCCTCCTGATGTGGCAATTTCTAATTATCCAGTGCGTGTATGCCAGATGTGCTTGAGTGCTGGAAGGGATGTCTTCATGATTCCTCACCGTGCTGGTTGTCTACAAAAATATGGCTTGTATAAAGTGCCTCAAATTCGTTTGGCTCCCACATGGACACAACTTCAAGAATCTGCAGTTGGCAGCACACAGCATCAGGCGGAGCCTGTGGAGGAAGGTCCCCCGGGGGAGTGTGGCACAAAGTTAGAGAGTGCAGAATTAGAGACTGAATCTGAAACTGAAGCATTGGATGCTGGATCTCAGAAAGCAGGTTCAGATAAAGCATCAATAGTCCCCTGGGTTGGGGGGGCCTAGCCCAAGTCTTGAAGGTGAAGATGAGATGCGGGAGGCCTTTGAATGGGAGGTGTCGACCTCCGCTCCCAGTGATGAATGGATAGTCTCGGGGGTGAGAACTACTGCTCATTCCTGGACTCAGATCCTCAGTGAAGAGGAAGATGAGGGGGAACCTATGTGGCCTTGTGAGAAAGGAACGGTACACAGCCTCAAGATCTTGCCTCGGAGGAATGTGTTCAAGAAGGTGGTGATGCCACTGCCCTGGCTTCACCAGAAGAAGAAGAAGTCAGGGATCCATTTTTAATTTCATTGAGGATGCGAAGCTGGCAGAACCAGGACTGGCCACCCCAAGCCAGGCCAGCGGTCTCAGATTGACCAAAGCAAGTAAAGAGGAGAGACTGGTTCGTAGAAAGGCCAATGAAATCTTTGATATGACCTTTCCTACCTTTCCTCGGAGAGTCTGGGAAGAGATTGAGAACTGCAAGAAATCCTGGATCTGGGATGAAGCAATGAAACATGTGCAGCCTGGGGCTAACCAGCATGTAAAGAATAGACTGTTCCACGAAAAGTATACACAGTGGAAGAGAGGCAGGACACTGTTTATGGACAGAGTGAGAATAGTGGACGGAGAGGGACGCGAAGTCTCCCACTGTGTGAATTATGTGTGTCCAGATGGAGTAATAATTCAAGCCCCTGACCCCCTCTATTATTGGCCTCAGAGCAAGGACCTCCCAGTAATTAAGCCCGTGCCTACAAAATGGAGAGCCGAGCAGTAGTAGTCAATACTGCCACATCTACACTGTGAAGTAACCTTATTGAACTGCCAATATGAATAAACAAGAACTCAGGTGCCCCATATTCTTCAGTCCACAGTGTACTGCCCTATTCAGCAACCATCTACTGGTACCACCAGATGACTTCAGATCCAGAGAGGACACCATCCCAGCTGTTTTCCTGTTCATCGCCTGGTAATCGGATGACGCCGGACCAGCTGTTTCTCTTTTTGTTCCTGTTCTAAGGTTCCTTCTCCTGTTATGACATCAGCCCAGCTGTTTCCAGATGTGCACTCCTGTGGGTTCCCGGAAGATGTTCGCCCAGCTGTATCAGAAGAAATGCTGCCAGGGAGAGTCTTCGGAAGGGACCAGGTTTGTGACGTCCGAATACTTCAAGAGGCTGGTGAGTCAGAAAAACTTTTTATTCTATCTTTATGACATTGCAATACACACCTTCCACTACAGACTTCAAACAGTGTGTGAACCGTCCGCAAAGAATCTCCCCTTCAGGGTTATTGCCTTAAAGAACTGTGCTTCACGGGGCTCCGGCCCAGGAGAGACTCTTTAATGGACTGGCCTTCGGGCCTTGTAGTCACTAGTGGGACATTTAGGGCATTCCATCCCCCCCAAAGGTGTATTGCTACCATTGTCATTGTACTTTAATGTAAATACTGTTTTCTACCTTTTTCTAAAAAAAAAAAAATCTTCTTTTTGGGATTGTTCAGTGCTTTTTCTGTGTGGTAAGGGTTGTTGTTGTCATTGTTGTTATTTAGATAGACTGTACATGCAGGTTAGGATGTGTTTTTTTTGTTTTTGTCTTTTCTTACAGGTCTTCCTGGAAGACAGAAGAGAAGACAAGAAGAGGAGGAGAGGCTCATTGGAGTCCCTCGTCAGTGCTTATGGTGTAGAATTTAAATGTACTGTGTTATTATTGCTAATGGTTGTAGTTGCAGGCTGCCCAAGGTCGGGGAGGTCCCCGGGTTTTTGTTTTTATTTGGGAATATTACATTAGAGGCAGATAGGTTTTCCCTAGAGGGTTGGGGGGATAGACAGGCTGTGATCCTGAGTGGCCGTAGGGATTGCAGTGCTGATCTATCAGGGCTATGCTCTGGACGGTTCTACCAGAGCCACTAGGTGTCCATAGTAAGTGGATAGAGTAGAGGCTGACATGTCAGCTATAGGCCCCAGGCCCTTAGTGTTGCCTACCTGTGCTTGCACATGGTAGGAGGGGCCTGATCACCCCCTCTGCAGGTAGCACATAGGGTGGGATGGCCTCAAGGTCGAGGTGCATAATGACTGGGGACAGTCATTTTCCTGGTCAAGGGTGAGTGTAACCCTTTGTTACCCGGGGTTACTAGAATCCCAGTAAGACCTAGTGGTAGGCAGGGAAGGCAGCTTGTGAAACTCCAGTTAAATGGGTTTCACACTGTCTCACTCTGTCCTCAGTCACAGCTGAGACTTGAGAGATGACATCATTATAGAACTGTCGCAGCTGCAGGAGCCACATTTGGAATCTTCAGCTCAGAGTAAGTTTAGAACCTTGGGAAATTCAAAGTCAGTCTTCAGTTTGTCCTTAAGCAATCAAGAAGGACACCAGTAGTTGTCTGTTTACCCCCCTCCCTCGGGGGGGGGGTGAGGAAAAGTTCTTTGTGGGTTCCAGGGGCAATCCCCTTCTCCCACCCTGGGAAGAAAGCTGCCTGTTTTAATTTAAGTTCAGTCTGTTCATGTATAACAGCAAAGGTTACAGTTTTCGCCTGTGGGGCACCTGCAACAAATGGGTGAGTGTTTGGCCCCATTGGAAGGGCAAACAACTTCTTTTCTTCAGTTGGAGTTCAGTATTGGGGACTGCTATTTGGGAGGACTATGTCAACTAGGACAAACAAATAGAGCAGTCATCTGTTTAAAGTGTTAATGGATTAAAGTTCATTGTAGAGGGGGTGCTCCAGGTCATCCACCGTCAATCTACATTTTAAAGTCTAAAGTTCTGTGTGTCCAGAGAAATGGCCGGGTATGGGCTGTGGGAGCTGGAGGTGGGAAAACCCACCATCTTTAGTAACCAGGTCCACCTCTACGGATTTCTTCTGTGTTTTTGCTACTTGCCTCATGCGCTTGGCCAGTGATGGGGTGGGTACCCAGACGTGGGTAGCAACTTGAAAATCTCTCTAGGAGTCGCAGACTCTAAGTGGTGTGTGGAGCCACAGGATGGGAAAATTACTCCTTGTTGGATGGGAGTTTTGAATTGGAAGTACGAAAACAAAATCTCTCTAGGAGTCGAGACTTCAGTGGTGTGGGAGCCACAGTTTGGGAGCCTCCTTGTTTGATGGGATGTCTTCCAGCAGAGTTGGGTTCATTCGCCAAGTGGACTGGTTAGTCGAGTGGCCGGCAGGGGAGCCGGCCAGTCGGGCTGTGTATCCAATGCGCATGCAAAGTCCGGGCTGAGTGCCTGGTGGGTCCAAAGCCAGACATCTGTTGTAATGTGTTCATTCCTCAAATGGACCACTGTGTTTAACCTCTAATCTGCATTACAGTTACGTAGCCCTGTGGGGGACCATGCAGTGGTTTGTTTATGTTCAGTGAGTTAATAAATAAAGCCACACTGAAAAATCCCAATTCTGGTTCTGGACATTACAGTTATTGCTTCCTGTAGTTGGATTTACTTGGGTGCCCCTGTGCAGAGTAGCCAAACCTAGGTCTCTTGTGCCAGGTAACCTCATCCTTCCTCGAACCTGTAGATACCATATGTATATCCATGTTACAAAAATGGACATATGGGTTACATCTACAAAGCAGTGTGCAAAAGATGGAGATTAGTGCCCAAGAGGTGGATAGGCAGAAAAGGGGCAAAATTCAGCAGAAGGGCAGACAGCAAGGAGAACCAGGGATAAAGGACAACCAAGGAAGGGGCTGGGGTAGAACAGCAAAACAGTCAAGGGAGGTCAAATCATGGAAAGTCATGTGCCAATGCCAGGAGCCTTAGCAACAAGATGGAAGATCTGAGGGTGTCATGGTGCAGTCAGACCTGGACATTGTGGCCATCACTGAAACCTGGTGTAATGATAATCACAACTGGGAGATGGCAATGCCTACAACATATTCAGAAGAGACAGGGTAGAAAGGGAGGAGGAGGCACTGTATGTGAAAATGACATAAGGCCACAGAGATCCAGGAGGAACAAATGGGGAGAGATACTGTGGGTTAGCTGGAAAGGAAAATGGGGCCAGCTATCCAAAGGTGTGGTCTATAGACCACCAGCCCAGGAGGAAGAAACAGATAGGAGTTGATGCTAGCCATCCAAAGGATGGCAGACAAGGGTGAGGTAGTACTGGTTGGAGACTTCAATATTCCAGACGTGGACTGGAGCATCCCAGCAGCAGCATCAACTAGGAGCAGATTTATCCTGGACTCCTTCAGGGTGCCTTCCTCAAGCAACTGGTCATGGAACCAACTCGGCAGAAGGCAATACTGGACCTTGTGCTCACAAACAGGGACAGTGTGATGGGGGTAACAGTGGGGGAGCACCTCTGGAACAGTGACCACCAGTCATTGTGGTTTTAAATCACAGAAAGAGCAGAACCAAACCACACAAAAACACATATCCTGGATTTTAGGGGGGCAGACTTTGGGAAAATGGGGAGATACTGTACTTGAAAGAGGCATTAAGGGGAATGGGGCAGGAATCAGGGGTTGAGGAGCAGTGGGCAGTATTTAAAATGGGGATTACAAGAGCAACAGAATTATGCATTAAGCAGGTTAGCAAGAGGAAAAGGAAGAGGAAACCATTATGGTTTTCCAAAGAGGTAGCAAAGAAAGTGAAAGCCAAAAAGATTGCATTCAAGCAATATAAAAAGACACAGGCAGGGGGGATAGGGAGAAGTACCAGGAGAAGCAAAGGGAGGCAGGGAGGTCAGTAAGGGAAGCCAAAGCTCAGACAGAAGAACACATTGCAAAATCAGTGGGTAGAGGGGACAAAACCTTTTACAGGTACATAAGTGAAAAAGAAAGGCAAAGGGAGGGATAGTGAGACTGAAGGGGAGGATGGGGTCGCATGGCGGATGACAACAGTAAAGCTGACATATTGAACAGGTATTTCTGCTCAGTCTTTGCTGAGGAAGAGGAGGGTAAAGGGTCTGAAGGAGTACAAGGTGAGAATGGTGCAGAATGGACACAAGTCCCTTTACACAGAAAGGGTCCTGAAGGAACTGGAAGTAATAAGAGTTGATAAAGCAATGGGGCCAGATGAGGTGCACCCCAGGGTCCTTAAAGAACTAAGAGAGGTGGTGGCTGAACCTCTGGCTATCCTGTTTAGCCAATCACTGGAAACAGGGGACGTGCCCAAAGACTGGAGGACAGCAGATGTAGTCCCCTTATACAAAAGTGGGAACAAGGAGGAAGCGGGGAACTACAGACCAGTCAGCCTCACCTCGGTAGTGGGGAAGATCATGGAAGCACTACTGAAGGAGAGATTGGTGGAACATCTGGTTGTCAATGGACTACAGGACCCAAGGCAGCATGGTTTCACCAGGGGAGGTCGTGTCAGACCAACCTCATTGAATTTTTGACTGGGTGACTAAGGAGGTGGATCAGGGAGGGCAGTGGACATGGCCTATCTGGACTTCAGCAAGGCCTTTGACACTGTGCCACATAGAAGACTATTACACAAACTGGGGAATATGGGTGTGGGCAGGACAGTAGTGTGGTGGGTAGGTAACTGGCTGGGCGGCAGGACACAGAGGGTGGTGGTAAATGGCTGTCACTCCACAGAGGGAAGAGTGACCAGTGGGGTACCACAGGGATCAGTGCTGGGACCGGTCCTATTCGACATCTTCATCAGTGACATTGTGCAGGACCTAGAAGGCAGAATTTCACTGTTCGCTGATGACACAAAGCTCTGCAACAGAGTAGACACACCAGAGGGTGTAGACAGAATGAGAAGGGACCTGCAGAAACTTGAAGAATGGTCAGGGGTTTGGCAGTTGAAATTCAATGCAAAGAAGTGCAAGATAATGCATATGGGGCACCAAAACCCTGGCACAATATATCAGTTGGGGGGTGAGGATATAGCATGCACCAAACAGGAAAGGGATCTTGGGGTTATCATCTCTGATGACCTCAAGGTAGGGAAACAGTGTGACAAGGCAGCAGGTAAAGCAAATAGGATGCTGGGATGCATAGGCAGGGGCATCACCAGTAGGAAAAGGAGGTCATAATTCCACTATACAAGACACTAGTGAGGCCCCACCTGGAGTACAGTGTACAGTTCTGGAGACCTTACCTACATAAGGACATAGGCAGGGTAGAGAAGGTTCAGAGGGGGGCAACAAAGATGGTACATGGATTGCATCACAAGTCCTGTGAGGACAGGTTGAAGGAACTGAACATGTACTCCCTGGAGGAGAGGAGGGAGAGAGGGGATATGATAGAGACATACACGTATCTTACAGGGAGGAACAGGGTGCAGGAATACACTATTTTTAAATGAAAAAGATGTTCCAGGATGGAGGGCATGGGATGAAGTTGGAGGGAGGATGATTCAGAGGAAACATGAGAAAGAATTTCTTCACAGAACGGGTGGTGGACAAGTGGAACACCCTGCAAGAGGAAGTGGTGGGGGCTGAAACAATCACGGGATTTAAGAATGCATGGGATAGACATAAAGGAATTCTGGAGGTCAGGGGTAAGGGGCAACAGCGTTCTAGGAAAACATAAACTGAACTTACAAGCTCAAATGGGCAGACTGGGTGGGCCATAGGCCCTTATCTGCCGACACTGTCTATGTATCTATGTATGTATCTATGTAAATCTATGAGCAGCATTTAATTTTTTTTTTAATTGGTGTATGTGTTTAAGGAGAGTGCCATGACTAGGGGAAACATTACATTTTTAAGGGAGTTTATTTATTTAGGGCCTAGTAGTTTTTTGTGAGTAAAGGTGGTAGCCATGCTCGTGAAGGCAAGTCAGTTCTGGATGCAGGAGATCAATTGATTTGCTAATCGTTTGATGGGGCTACTAACAACTTCCAGTCTGAAGGTATGCAATTATGGTAGCATAATTGTACACCTTGGAGTGCCTGTAAGCCAATTGGTTGGCTTTATTTTTCTTCCCCATTTTGTAATGCTTAATTCTCAACTTTTTTGACCACCCATTGTTTTATACCATTTTTTCTTGTGACTAAAATGAACTACCAGGCAAACAACACTCTTCCTGGCAATGACTGTTCAAAAACAGCAGGGAGTAGTAATTAAAATGTGGGTATGGTCACAGTCCAAAAGAAGTTCAAAGACTAGCCACATATTCAGGAATCCATTTTCTGGAATTCTTTTTATTTTCTTATTTCTTACGGAGACACAGCAACTTCATTGCCTAACGTTTTGCCCTATTGGGTTTCTTCAGGGAGTGGGCTTATTAAAAACTAAAATTAAATTTGTTAAGTAAGATTTCTACATATATTTTCCTAATACCTTTCATTTATAATATATATTTACATGACCTAGACTCATCTAACATACACATACCTCTCACTCACTCTAAGTTATGACCTTCTGTTACTTTGTTTTCATATTCTTTTTTTTGTGTTTTCTCTTTATGCTCCTCCCCAGTCGGAGCTTCTCCCTGTCCAGCCACTCCTTCAGAGTGCCAAGGTCCCGACCCCCTCGACCCCTGCTGCCAGCCACTAGCTCCTACTGCAACCCCCCCAGATAACCCGATGTAACCCTTCATCAGGAGGGTCCCTCTTCTCCGAGGGGGAAGTACCTTACTGGCCACTCTGCATATTCTGGGTGTTGTGGAGCTGGTCCGTGCTGTCTCCGGGGCTTTGTGGTGGCAGGGCTGGCACTTGTCATCCGGCTAGGCAGGGAGCTCCAATTTTCCATTTTTGACCTTCGCCCTCCACAGTTCTCAGCCATGCATGAGCACAGCGACCCTGGGCAGGGACTTACAGGGGGCGAATTGAGGCAACATGTCCCCCAAGCATGTCACCCAATCCGCCCAAGGGTGCCGAGGCTAGACCCACCCTCCCGGGAGAGAAGAGTCCAACGGATGCTCTGAATCCCCTCCCTGCTGGTCTCCGCTCCTGGTACCCAGGCTTGGGGATGGACCTGGGTTGCCAGCATGCCGAGTGAACCCCTTCGCTCGGGGCCACGTAGACGGCATGTTTTCATATTCTTAGTTCATCTTAATGCTGTTCAAAACAGAATATATTCTATTTATATTCCTGCAATTTCTCATTTACATTCATTAAAACTTAAAATTGACAGTGTGACTCTGAAGTTACAAAGCCTCAATAGCGGACTTGTCAGCACTCATTTGAAAAGCTTAACACATTTATAAATCTTCAACATGCTTTAATTAATAAACTTCATTAAAAAACAGCAGCAGCATAAGCATTCAGGCTCAGGAAACATTTCATACATATATGTTAAGCTTTTCAAATGAGTGCTGACCAGTCCACTACAGCAGCTTTGTGACTGATTACTACAAGCCCAGGTATGTATACTCTGTAATACTTTGAATTATGAACATACAAAATTAGCCAGCAGAAACAGGCCACATGCTCTATCAAGTCTGCTCGAATGTGCAACTAGTACCCCTACCTTGCCTTCCCCCTCCCCCTTCACAATATTGCCCCACCATGTCCCATCCCCTTTTGAATTCCCCCATTGTCTTACAGTATACAACCGCTTCTGGCAGTGTTCCAATCCACCACCACCCTCTTTGTGAAAAAGTGTCTCCTCGTTTCCCTCCTGTATATTCCCCCTTCCAATCTCAGACCATAAACTCTTGTCTCCTTCCCCCTCCTTAACTTAAACATCCCTTCTGTACCTGTCTTGTTAATCCTCTTTAAGTACTTAAAGGTCTCAATCATATCCCACCCCGATCCCTCCTCTCCTGTCCTCCAGGGTGTATATATTCAGCTCCCTTAGCCTCTCCTTGTATGACCTATCCCCCAGTCCCTGGATCATATTAGTTGCTCTGTGCCATGCCCCTTCAAGTAATCTGATATCTTCTTTAGGTATGGGTGCAAGAACTGCCCACAGTACTCCAGGTGGGGATGACCAGTGACCTGTAGAGAGGCAGGATCACCTCCCTGTTCCTGGAGGAGATTCCTCTCGCTATACATCCCAGCAGCCTGTTGGCCTTTGCACCCCCTTCTTGCACTGCTCAGAGTTGTTCATCTACCCAGTTATAACCACACCAAGATCCTTTTCATCTTTGGTGGTTCCTAGCTGTACCCCACCCAACTGGTAACTTCTCCCTGGGTTCTTTGCTCCAAAGTGCATTACCTTGCACTTTTTTGCATTGAGAACCCCAGCTGCCATGCCTTCAACCACTCCTCCAGTTTAGTCAGATCATTCTGCAGTCCCAGCCACCCCTCAATGTCATCCACCACCGCCCTCAACTTGGTATCCGATTCATCCACAAAGAGGCTGATCTTATTCCTGATGCCATGCGAAATGGCCGCTATGAAGATCCCAAACAACACCGGCCCCAGAACCGATCCCTGTGGCACTCCATCTGGCTCTGCCGGAAATGAAGAGACTGAGCCACTGTACCTGTTTTGAGAGTGACTCTGAAGTTGTTGGATCTCTTTAAGAAAAAAGAAAATAAAAATAATTCAAGAAAATTAATTCCTGATTGTATGACTAGTCTTTGACTGCATTTTGGATTTGACAGCACTGTTCACTAGCCCCCAAATTAAAAACTTTTGTGACATGACTACTGTAGGGGACTACCTGGTTGGACCTTGGAATTTGAATAGTGTATGGTGATGTAACCTCTAGGTGGCACTATCCTATGGGCTACTACGCCTGCCTGCATGACTAGGCACAGGTTGAGAGGCCTGAGCTCGTTGAATGGGTGCCTCCACCCAGAGGAATGATTTTGGGACAGCGTAACTGCTGTGGATATAGCCCTCCAGGATGCTATAACCCACCACCAGCCATTCTAGTGGCCTACACAGATCAATAGAATAATATTCACATATACCATATGACAATGAATCTGAGCCCACACTCTTTGTACTTACCAACAGGGCTGGATCAGCTGCAAGTGCCCTGAAGACCCCTGTAAAATAAGACCTGTAATGTAACAGTTCAATGGCAGTACAGTTTCCCCACCAAGAAGGTACACACTAGCCAGGTTAACTGTAGAAAAAACACAATCTGGTTTATTCAGGGGGATTTGAACAAGGGTTAGGCAGAAATCTAGCAGATGATTATTAGATCTGATTAATTCAGGCTGAACATGCACGTACAGGGAGTCCCTTGTATACAGTCACCCAACCCTGGGTACCCGGTTGTTAAGCAGGCTAGCCTGAAGCATTGCCCTGGGTAGGCCGGCGTTGCAGCTGTTGTTGGGGCCCTTAGGAAAGAAAACAATCAGCATGCACTTGAACCCAGAATTTCTAATCCAGAGACAGATGGCTCAGTTCATTGTAATAAACCCATTCCCAAACAAGCAAATCAGATGACCCACAATGATTGTGGCTTTGTTGCAGGGAGCTTCCCTGTTTTGTACTCATGCTACCCAGATGAGGAGGCAGGACTGATGAGATGAAGACCTCTGGATGTTGTACTGGATTGCCAGGGGAAGCAGGGCCTACACAACTCACCATGGTGGTCACTACCTGTTCGATGATGTTAAGCAGGGGGCCGAATCCCTGAGTGGGTCTTTTGTCGGAAAAGTCTCTGCGGTGGGAGTGACAATTTAGGCCGAGATGGTAGGGCCCAGACAGAGCAGACAGTTCGGATTCCGTCCATAATGACTGCTGGAGCAACTTCCAGCTAGCATAACATACACAGTGGTGGGGAACCAGATTGCGACCCACACTACACATGCAGCACACTTATAAGCAACATGACTATTAGCCACAGTTCGGATAAAGTCCATTTGCAATGCAGCAGGGCTTCTTCGCAAACCTTTTATTCTGAGGCTCACTTTGGTATCTGACAGGCCGATCGCTTCTGGAGCAAGTCTTCGGACCACTTGCAGGCAACGACTACACACTCTTTCTTCAGGCCTCAATCAAGACTATCGGATTTAAGTCCGATTTTACTCTCTCAGACTTCTTCACAACTGGGAGATGGTAACAGGCAGGCCAGACACAGTCTTCCCGCCGATTTCCCACACTACTACACAGGAGCAGCTGCTCGAGTGGCTCGAGCTGTTCACTCTCCTCATCCAACTCTCGACTGACTCACTGCTGCTGGCAACTCTGGTCTTTCCCAGAGATCCAAAAGGTTTGGTTGTCTGATGGAACTGTCTATCACAGAAAGGGCTCCCCTTCCAGGTCCATTTAGGCGCCAAACACTAAAAACTACAATTCCTACAGAAATTCACTCCCACAAGGCCTCTGGTGACAGTCTCCATTTTAGATCCCCAGAGGTTCCGATTGGTCCAACACTGGCTGTTCAGAACCAAAATGGTGGGTCTAATCCAAATGTTCATGCTGCAAATGGAAGCAGGTTAGACAAACTCCTATATTATTACTAGCACTACAGATAATAAATAAATACTTTTCCTAACAGAGCTCCCTCTGCGCATATAGCGACTGTAGAAGGGAGCAAAATTATGGCTCGGCTGGCTCGTCACAAGCCTTAAACTACTTGGACCCAGCCCAGACTAATTTCTAGCACAGCATAATGACTCTCTTTAAGAGACAGGCACGGAGGCTTTACTATTGCACTCTCATGCAGGCAATCAAAACTACTGCAGACACAGGACACCATCCTGACAATGGGCATTAGGCAAGCCCAGGAAGACATTATAGGAACCCCTATTTGTAGTGGGGCTACAGTCACATTAAAAGGAGTGCTCCTTTTATTATTTTAAAAGTATAAATAAGTGCTAATGCAACTCAGAATGGGAGTGAAGAAAGTACAAGATGAAGGTCTGAACTGACACTCGAGTCCTGACCGGTCAACTTGCCTTCTCACTAGATCCCGATAAACTGTGTGTGTGTGTGGGGGGGGAATGCCCCCAACCTAAGGATACCACCACAGGGGGTAAGCCATGGAGAAACAAGTGGTAGTTTAGCCGAAATGGGGCAGGGAGTTTGCTGGTGGCAGGATAGCTGGGGCTAGAAAATTGAAGATTTAAAAAAAAATTATAGTAGCAGGGGTTGAAATTAAGTTTTGCAGCCACTTGACAGCAGGACTATTGAATAAAAAAAAACATTGACACCACATATGTTTTCATTGGCCTACTTGGTGTACTGTACCTTCTCCAATACAAGCCAGTAAGACTTGTTAATGGAAATCTTTACTTGCCTGATTAAAAAATCTACCAGCATTTGGCTGCTGGGCCAGCACCAGTTAATTTGTGGAGGCATATTTCTGCTTCCAAGATTACAAGTTCGCATTCACAAATGATAAACCAGCTTGGAAATTGTAGTGCTGTTCCTCCACACCACCAGAGGGCGAGAAATAGTGATAAGTAGGTCTACCTCGAGTAGGGGGAGGGCTCCTATTTCTCGCTTCTTTGGTGGAAGAAAGAAAGAGGCCGTCCTGCAGGAAGAGAGAAGATTGCAGTGAGCTCTTTGGTAACATAGGAACATGTCAGTATTTTTTTTTTTTTAATGGAAATCAGTCAAGGGGAATTTTCCTGAGGTGCAGGGGACAGAAAGCTGTTTAGGGAAGAGCTGTTGAGGGAACAGGCAATAAAGTGAGAGATTAAGCACACACATTTGCTTAAAATAAGCTAAATACTTTTTTGAGTGGTGAGATTTGCACACTCAGGTGTGTGTTTTAGTTTGTAACCTGATCTGAAACAGCTTTTGGTGCAATGTGCTTTGTTTTCGGTACAGTATAGCATAAGGACAGGACTTTTAGGGAGATTCCTTCCTTGAGATCTCCAAACTTTCCTTGGGAGGGGAGAGGGGGAGGGGGAGGAAGATTTATTTTGGAAGCCAGCTGTTGCCTTCTAAGTAACTGGTGTGTGTGTGTGTGTAAAACACTGTGATCCCTCTTTAGCCTTTGCTGTGGGGTGTGTAATAGTGTGAGCTCTATTTAGCCTTTGCTCTGTGGGAAAACTGTGCATGTGACAGACACAGAATATATATTCTGCAGACAAGTTACATGCACTTTAACATATTATGGACAGGAATTTCTGTATAAAGGTACCGTGTACACTGAGGCAAGTGAAGCTAACTTCGCAATGGGATTGTTCAGCAATTCTGTATACAGGTGCTCTGTGTACTGGGACTGGTGAAGCTAACTTTGGGAGGTAATACTGGAGGAGATCGGACCAATGCTAGTGGCATAGTGCAAAGCCAAGAAGATGGCGCAATTAACGCTATACTGTAGCTGCGCTATGCTACTTTCATCACATGCTTGCTGCGCTATACCGTAGCTACGCTACTTTTGTCATGTGCTTGCTGTTGATTTCAGTTTTGTCAGTTTGATTTGGGGGCTCTGCCCCCCCCCCACCCTTCCAATATTTTTAACACGGGGGGTGGGAGGAAATCCCCCCAACTCAAATAAACTGATTAAAAAAAGCCTACTGGCCAACATGGCATAGAATGTGCCATAAGTGGGCAAGTAGCATAAGTGGGTTTGATTTCCTCCAGTATCGCCCCTTGGGGTGATATTGGAGGAGAGCGGACCAACGCTAGTAGCACAAAGCTAAGAAGATAGCACAACTGATGCTATACTGAGCTGCGCTACACTACTTTTGCTGTGTACTTGCTGTTGATTTTGGTGTTGTCAGTTTATTTGAGTTGGGGGCTCTGGCCCCAATAACTCCCTGTTTTTGGTTTTTTTTTTTAACATGGGGGGGATGTGTGGGGGGAGGCTAAGCCCCCCAACTCAAATAAATTCATTAAAAATAACCTGCAGGCCGATGTGGCGTAGAGTGTGCCGTAAGTGGGAAAGTAGCATAAGTGGGTCCAATCTCCTCCAGTATCGCCTCTCAGAATGGGATTGTTAAGGTATAGGTGCTGTGCATATTAGGACAGATAATGCTGACCTGGGGATGGGACTGTTCAGGTACTCAGTATAGGTGCTGTGTATACTTTCATTTGTTTCATTTTATTTTTATACTGAAAAGTCTGTGAGCATACATGCCCCTTTTCACAGATGTCCAATTGCAAATACAAAAAACACACAAACGTGAATTACAAAAACAATATTACAACAGTTAACAAAACTACATCACATACAGACATTCTGATAAAAATGGATTAGTGTACTGGGACAGGGGAAACTAACCTCGGGATTGGATTGTTCATCTGTATACAAGTGAAGCTGACTTCAGGATGGAATCTTCAGGTGTTCTGTGTACAGGCGTTGTGTGTACTGGGACAGGTGATGCTAGCCTCAGGATTGAATTGATCAGGTATTCTGTATACAGGTGCTGTGTGTAGTGGAGACAGGTGAAGCTGACCTCAGAATGGGACTGTTCAGGTATTCCATATATTGGTGCTGTGTCTACCATGGACAGCTGAAGCAGAACATGAGAAGATATTGTTTGGGTATTCTGTATACGGGTGCTGGGCAGTGTGTACAAGGACAGGTAATGCTGACCACGGGATGGGATTTTTCAGGTATACTGTATAGGTGCTGTATGTAGTGGGATGGGTGATGCAGACCATGAGATGATATTGTTCGAATATTCTATATACAGGTGCTGTGTACAATGACAGGTAATGCTGACGGGATGGGATTTTTCAGTTATTCTGTATATTGGTGCTGTGTGTACCATGGACAGCTGAAGCAGACCATGAGATTATATTATCCAGGGTATTCTGTTTATGGTGCTGTGCTGTGTATACAAGGACAGGTAAGGCTGACCACAGGATGGGATTTTTCAGGTATTCTGTATAGGTGCTGTGTGTAGTGGGACAGGTGAAGCAGACTATGAGATGATATTGTTCAGGGTATTCTATTTATGGTGCTGTGCTGTGTACAAGGACAGGTAATGCTGACCACAGGATGGGATTTTTCAGGTATTCTGTGTAGGTGCTGTGTGTAGTGCGACAGGTGAAGCAGACTGAGATGATATTGTTCAGGGTATTCTGTTTACGGTGCTGTGCTGTGTGTACAAGGACAGGTAATGCTGACCACAGGATGGGATTTTCCTACATAGGTGCTGCATGTAGTGTGACAGGTGAAGCAGACTGTGAGATGATATTGTTCAAGGTATTCCGTTTACGGTGCTGTGCTGTGTGTACAAGGACAGGTAATGCTGACCACAGGATGGGATTTTTTCAGGTATTCTGTATAGGTGCTGTGTGTAGTGGGACAGGTGAAGCAGACTATGAGATGATATTGTTCAAGGTATTCCATTTACGGTGCTGTGCTGTGTGTACAAGGACAGGTAATGCTGACCACAGGATGGGATTTTTCAGGAATTCTGTATAGGTGCTGTGTATAGTGTGACAGGTGAAGCTAACTTTCTGTCTGTTCTAAGTACTGAAACTGGTCTGCCAACCTATGAATGATGCTCTGTCCCACTGAATGAGGGAAACTGAGGCTGCCTGATGGCCCAATTGCGCTTTCTTGCTGGGGACCCTGGTGTGGGAGTGGACTCGGGGAGCTGCGTCGGGTGCAGGTTGTGGCTGAGACAGGTGTGCTTGTCAGTGTGTCTCAACTTAAGGTCAGTGGTGGATTCTGGCACTGCAGCAACACCTGTGGGAAGGGCCAGGGAGTTTGCTCCATCCGCAAGATGCTGTATGCTTGCATAGGCCAGTAGATTGCTACTGCTCACACCATGGAGAGGTGGGCAGGAACACGGGAGAAAAAATGTGGAAGAAGACCATACACCTTGAGCCATCTGAGTAATGGCTGCTGACATTCTTGGGATCCCCCTCTGTGCATATCCTGGCCGTCTACGGTGGCCGGGGGGACCTGCAGACGTTATTTAGAGGCAAGAACGACTCTAAGAGGGAAACTGAATCCTTAAACATTGTTATTTGGGTAAAGTCTGCTATTTTATTTTATTTTTTTCAATTCTGTTTGTAGCCCTCCAGCCTGGAACTCTCTCAGCCCACTGCATTCACCAACTTACTCTACCGCAGATCACCACAGAATGTTATGCTGGTCCAACTTTAAGCAGAATTGCATGGTGCTGAAAGGCCTCTCACACAGTTTGCAAAGGGTACTAACAGATGACATAGACACGCGTTTCATTCTGTGGTGATTTGCATATGCAGCCCATGATGCTTTTGCATTGTGTGGGCATGTGTGATTTTGTATTTTCTTGAAACTTGGCTTTCCAGCCAAATGCCCTTTGGGTAACCTTTGCCTCAGTGTTTGCGCACAGAGGTTCTTTTGTCTTTTAAATGTTTTTATTTTAATGGGTTCACCACAACATATCCAAGACACACTGTCTTAGGGTAGCTGGTCCATTCCACTGGGGTGTCAAACAGACGAGGCATACTGATGAGTCCTGGTAGGACGAAACACGTGTGTATGTCATCTGTTAGTACCCTTTGCAAACTGTGTGAGAGGCCTTTTGGCACCATGCAATTCTGCTTAAAGTTGGACCAGCATAACATTCTGCGGTGATTTGCATATGCAGCCCATGATGCTTTGCATTGTGTGAGCATGTGTGATTTTGTATTTTCTTGAAACTTGGCTTCCCAGCCAAATGCCCTTTGGGGTAACCCTTGCCTCAGTGTTTGCACACAGAGGTTCTTTGTCTTTTAAATGTTTTTTTATTTTAATGGATTCACCACAACATATCCAAGACACACTGTCTTAGGGTAGCTGGTCCATTCCACTGGGGTGTCAAACAGACGAGGCATACTGATGAGTCCTGGTAGGACGAAACACGTGTCTATGTCATCTGTTAGTACCTTTTGCAAACTGTGTGAGAGGCCTTTCGGTACCATGCAATTCTGCTTAAAGTTGGACCAGCATAACATTCTGTGGTGATTTGCATATGCAGCCCATGATGCTTTGCATTGTGTGGGCATGTGTAATTTTGTATTTTATATGCCCCTGTGCCTATCTGACGCATGCTTGAAGCTCCCCACAGTCTCTGCCCCCACTTCTTACTCTGGTGGGCTGTTCCCAGTCATCCACCACCCTTTCCATGAAGAAGTTTTTCTGTACATCTCTCCTAAACTTTCCCCTCTTAGCGTCATTCCATGCCCCCTTGATCTGATGCCTTCAGTTCTCTGAAATAGACACTCCACTTTCACCTTGTTCACACCTGTGAGGTACTTGTGAGTATAGGTCATGTCCCCTCTTGCTCTCCTCTCTACAAGGGAGTAAATGTTGAGTTCCTGCAGTGTTTCCTCATATGGCTTCTATTGCCGCTTTTGTGCAGATGGACCACATCAGCACTCCTCCAGTCCTCTGGAACTTGCCCCATCTCCACTGATGTACTAAAAGCACTGCCAGAGGGCCGGCCAGTACTGTGCTCAGTTCCTTTAGGACCCTTGGATGAATCCCATCTGGACCCATCACCTGATTCTCTTTTTAAGGCTTCCAATCCCTTCCAGAACCTCTCCACCAAGAATGGACTTGTGTCCACTCCCACCCTCTCCCTAGTGCTTACTGCAGCATGCTGCTGTATCCCCCTGCTCTCCACCTTGAAGACTGAGCAGAAGCAATCATTTAGTATTTCTGCTTTCTCATGATCTTCCTTTGTGCAGTTCCCCTGCCATTCTGATTATCTCTATCCCTCCCCTTGTCTTCCTCTTTCCCCCCACATAACTGAAGGAGGTCTTGTCCCCTTTTTTGACGCCCTTGGCTGTCCTCTTTTCTGTTAGTGCATTAGCTGCCCTCACCCCCCTTCTTGCCTCCCTTTGTTTTGCCAGCTCACGCTCTCACGCTTCATTCTTCTGCATCTCCTTGTATTTTCTAAATGCTGTTTTCTTCTCCATCACTGCCTCTGCCACCTCCTTAGGGAACCATAGTGGCCCCCTTCCTCCTCTTTCCCTTGCTCACTTCCTTCAGACAGCATGTCATGCCTGGGTTATAACCTCCTTAATTTTTTCCCCATTGAGCGTCCACTACCCCTCTACCTTCCATTCTCTGAGCCAGTTTCCATTTTCTTTAAAATCTTCCCTCCTGAAATCCAGGACCCTCATCTTAGTGTGTGTTTTCCCCCGCCCTGTTCATATAACAAACCACACAGTACAATGATCGCTTGTACTCAGGGGATTAACTACTGTGATGTCAGCAATGCTGTCTCTGTTTCTTAGCACCAGGTCCAGCGGTGCCCTATCCCTAGTGGGTTCCAAAACCAGCTGCCTGAGAAATGCTCCTTGTATGGAGTTGAGAATGGCCCTGCCCCTTGATGTAGCTGCAGCAGGAATGCCCCAGTCTACATATAGCAGATTAAACTTCCCCGTAATCAGAACTTCCACCTTGCTGGCCATTTTGCTATTGACTTCCCCAGGACTGTTGTCTAAATCCTCCCCATGTTGAAGGCCTGTACACCACCTCCCTGTACGAATAAGTGCCCCTGACCTCGTCTCTAGGCTGACCCATAGTACCTCCAGCCCATCATTGTCCCCTGTTGCCACTGTATTTCAGTGGCCTTGATACCCTCCTTCACATACAAAACAACCCCTCTGCTTTTCTTCTCTGACCTGTGCTTCTGGAACATGGTGTAGCCTGGGATGGCCACTTCCCAGCTGTGGTTGTCCATGCACATATCCATGGGGTTAATGGAGTAAAACAGAATGAATTGTTCACTCAATGCAAGCACAAGGGGGAATCCACTGAAGATGGTTGGAGGAAAGTTCAGGAGGGACAACTGAAAATACTTTTTCATGGAAAGAATGGTGGAAGTGGTGGACAGATGGAATAGACTACCGAAGGAGGTGGTATATGCAGAAACGGTGGGAGGATTCAACCTGGGGTGGACAGGCACAGTGGCCTGATATGGTCTGTAAATGCTAAAGATGCTGTTTAAGAAAAAGGGGGTGGATGGGCAGTAGGGCCATTGCTCAAGTACTTGGCAGATTGGGCAGCCTGGATGGGTTGATGGGGCTTTTTCTGCCATCACATTCTGTGTTTCTGTTAGTTGATGTCACTATTTTTAGGTGATAGAAGCTACATTCGAGGCTCCCCTATCTAAAGGAAATCCTGTATTTTATAGGAATTTGGAACCCTCTACAGAGAAATTGTTTTCATAGACTTATATTGGTTATACGGGAAAAATAGAGCGGTTTGGCTTCCACAGGAAATAATGTAATCTACAGGGAAACACAGGAAAATTGCCCTGCAGTTGCAGTGAAAATGCCTTATTAATCTGGGAGTACTATAAATTGCTGAATAGGGAACAAGCCAGAAACATGATCCTCTAGACGGTACACAGAGCCAAGAGAACTCAAAACTAGGTATAAACAGAGGATATGCAATGGGCTGTGTTCAAATATGCCATATATTTCCATGAGTGGTGATGGGGCAGGACCATAACTCACGAATGGCAAAGTCACAAGTGAGCTATGATTGACCCGCCACCTCACGAATGGAAATTAATGGGATATTTGAACACAGGCCATTATATACTGTACATATATTGTATGTATCTGTTTTATAGGATCGTCCTGTGTAGAACACTCCACAATAATACAAAAATACTACTAGGATAATCTACAAATACAATAAAATCACAGCTAAAGTACTGTTGTAATCCAAAGGAATCCATTTCGAGATATAGCAGGGGTCGAAATTAAGGTTTGCAGCCACTAACTAGCAGGGCTAGTGACTGGGAAAATTCACTGGCCCAGTTGGTGTACATACTGAATTGCTGCCTTCTCTAGTTGAAAATCTTACTAACCCGATAGCAATTAGCAGCAATTAGTTCAAGTTTATTGCAGGAAAACTCCATTGAGCAAGCTCATTCACAAGGAGGTCCTGTGACATAAACACTTAAAGTACAAACGCAGATAGGTAATAACAGTATATACATGAAATACACGTTACATGATGCACGATACAAAATCTACCAGCATTTGTCTAGTGGGCCAGTGCCAGTTTCGACCCCTGATATAGCAGCTGCTTTAAACTGAGCATAAGTATGTTACTGATGTTACTGTCCAGGTAATCAGTTCCAAGAAGAAGCTGCTATGTGAAAAAAGACATTTGACCACAACAAGGTCTTATTTCTGTTACTTTTAACCCCCTACCAGGGATTTCCCATAAACAGTATTGAGTTTCTGAGAAAGTTAATTTATCGGACAAGCATCTTGGGACGAGACAATTTACACATTTAAATAAAAATCCTAACCTTTTTTTCTTATAACAACAAGGGAGGTCCAGTTTAAACTTTAAGTAATAAGCACTGGTGAATCTCTAGAGTGTCATAAACTTTGTCAGGATTTAACTCATTTGCTCCTGGTGGCCATTTTGGGTCAGATCTAGCAATGGATGGTTCAGACGCCATGTGGCGCCTGTGGAAACAAATGTGTTTTTTTGTTCGTTTGTTGTTTTTTGCAAAGTGATAGATCAAACAATCATAGTCCAACTGGGGGGAAAAAAGTCGTTGGAACAATTTTTGGTCTGGTTTCAGCAGTTAAAGGGGATCAGTCAGCATCAAGCGTGCCACAGCCAGCTGGTCCCAGTTTGCACTTTGTTTACTGCAGAGTAGTAGACTGCATCAAACTAATTTTGCTTACTTCTAGGATGACATTTTCTGTAACTGCAAGTCATCCTTTGTGACTGTATTTAGCCCCGGAGGACAGCGGGATCAATAGCAAAGGATCAGAGCTTATATAAATTCTAACGTGCAATGCAGGCTATTTTCCCCACAGCTGCAGAGGATTCTGGGATTCGTAGTTACAATGTCAGTCTGGAAGTAAGCAAAATTAGTCTGATACAATCTTACAACAGTAAACAGTAAAGAAAAAAAAAAAGAAAAAAAAAGTTTTTTCCACACAAAGTGCAAACTGGGATCAGCCCTGCACTTGAATACGGAGCTGTCAGTGCTGATTGTTCCCCTTTAAGCAATGTTTGTGTATTCAAAGTGCTTCTAGCATTTCACTTATATGCAAATTAAATTTTAACTGGTGATCTGCCCATTTTCCAAAGTACCTATAAGATGATACATGCTGCAGTGTTGAGTTGTCAGTTGTTTTTTTTCCCCCCATTCTTTGTTTATTCTACCCCGGACGTTTGGGTGGCTGCTCAGCCTATGCCCCTCTCCTGCACCACCGGCGTCAATCTCCCCGGGACTTAACCTTGACCTGGTCCCCCACGGATTACCCCTCCATGGCAGGGTCGGAGAGGGGAGGGCTGTCCACCCCCGGAAGCACTCATCCAGTTAGATTGAGGCATCAGTGTGATGGCACAGGGTCTGCGACGAGCGTGCAGGGCTTCAGGTAGCCCAGGCTCCTATTTTCCCTAAGCGTGATGCATGCATATGGAGGCAAGCGTGTCACCAGGCTGCAGCCCTCCTTTCCATGCCGCTCTGGTTTGCACTACCACCAGCCCTCCAGTTGGTGGCACTCATGGACCAAGCCTGCAGGCCCACCCTCCCTGGTAGAGGAGAGCAGTAATCTGGCTGTTCAGTCCCCCCCCACCGATTCCCAGCCTTCTGAGTCTTTTTCTGAACTCTGGTCACCAGCATGGCATTCAGCGCCTCAACCCTCTGCGCCACCGGGTCATCGTTGTCAGTAGACTTTCTACTAAACTCCCAGGATGTGTGTCTCTTTAACATGACTGAGGATCCAAATAACACCGAGTTTTATACTAGTATTTATAATTAGTTTATTCTCCAGTAACCACTGTTGTACGTTTGTAAAGTCAGACTGCAACTTACAGTAAATCGAGATTCCTTGCCACAGTAAATAGTACATAGATACATAGATACATAGACAGTGTCGGCAGATAAGGGCTTATGGCCCACCCAGTCTGCCCATTTGAGCTTGTAAGTTCAGTTTGTTTTCCTAGAAGTCTGTTGCACCTTACCCCTGACCTCCAGAATTCCTTTATGTCTATCCCATGCATTCTTAAATCCCGTGATTGTTTCAGCCCCCACCACTTCCTCTGGCAGGGTGTTCCACTTGTCCACCACCCGTTCTGTGAAGAAATTCTTCCTCATGTTTCCTCTGAATCGTCCTCCCTCCAACTTCATCCCATGCCCTCTAGTCCTGGAACTTCTTTTTCGCTTAAAATAGTGTTTTCCTGCACCCTGTTCCTCCCTGTAAGATACTTGTATGTCTCTATCATATCCCTCTCTCCCTCCTCTCCTCCAGGGAGTACATGTTCAGTTCCTTCAACCTGTCTTCATAGGACTTGTGATGCAATCCATGCACCATCTTTGTTGCCCTCCTCTGAACCTTCTCTACCCTGTCTATGTCCTACGTAGGTATGGTCTCAAGAACTGTACACTGTACTCCAGGTGGGCCTCACTAGTGTCTTGTATAGCGGAATTATGACCTCCCTTTTCCTGCTGGTAATGCCCTGCCTATACATCCCAGCATCCTATTTGCTTTACTTGCTGCCTTGTCACACTGTTTCCTACCTTGAGGTCATCAGAGATGATAACCCCAAGATCCCTTTCCTGCTTGGTGCATGCTATATCCTCACCCCTCAACTGATATATTGTGCCAGGGTTTTTGTGCCCCATATGCATTATCTTGCACTTCTTTGCATTGAATTTCAACTGCCAAACCCTGACCATTCTTCAAGTTTCTGCAGGTCGCTTCTCATTCTGTCTACACCATCTGGTGTGTCTACTCTGTTACAGAGCTTTGTGTCATCAGTGAACAGTGAAATTCTGCCTCTGGGTCCTGCACCATGTCACTGATGAAGATGTTGAATAGGACCGGTCCCAGCACTGATCCCTGTGGTACCCACTGGTCACTCTTCCCTCTGTGGAGTGACAGCCATTTACCACCACCCTCTGTGTCCTGCCACCCAGCCAGTTACCTACCACCACACTACTGTCCTGCCCACACCCATATTCCCCAGTTTGTGTAATAGTCTTCTGTGGCACAGTGTCAAAGGCCTTAATGAAGTCCAGATAGCCATGTCCACTGCCCTCCCCTGATCCACCTCCCTAGTCACCCAGTCAAAAATTCAGTGAGGTTGGTCTGACATGGCCTCCCCTGGTGAAACCATGCTGCCTTGGGTCCTGTAGTCCATTGACAACCAGATGTTCCACCAATCTCTCCTTCAGTAGTGCTTCCATGATCTTCCCACTACCAGGTGAGGCTGACTGGTCTGTAGTTCCCTGCTTCCTCTTTGTTCCCACTTTTGTATAAGGGGACTACATCTGCTGTCCTCCAGTCTTTGGGTACCTCCCCTGTTTCCAGTGATCGGCTAAACAGGATAGCCAGAGGTTCAGCCACCACCTCTCTTAGTTCTTTAAGGACCCTGGGGTGCACTCCATCTGGCCCCATTGCTTTATCAACTCTTATTACTTCCAGTTCCTTCAGGACCCTTTCTTGTGTAAAGGGACTTGTGTCCATTTCTGCACCATTCTCACCCCTTGTACTCCTTCAGACCCATTACCTCCTCTTTCTCAGTAAAGACTGAGCAGAAATACCTGTTCAGTATGTCAGCTTTACTGTTGTCATCCTCCACGCGGCCCCATCCTCCCCCTTCAGTCTCACTATCCCTCCCTTTGTCTTTCTTTTTTCACTTATGTACCTGTAAAAGGTTTTGTCATCTCTACCCACTGATTTTGCAATGTGTTCTTCTGTCTGAGCTTTGGCTTCCCTTACTGACCTCCCTTTGCTTCTCCTGGTACTTCTCCCTATCCCCTTCTGCCTGTGTCTTTTTGTATTGCCTGAATGCAATCTTTTTGGCTTTCTCTTTCTTTGCTACCTCTTTGGAAAACCATAATGGTCTCCTCTTCCTTTTCCTCTTGCTAACTTGCTTAATACATAATCCTGTTGTTCTTGTAATCCCCATTTTAAATACTGCCCACTGTTCCTCAACCCCTGATTCCTGTCCCATTCCTCTTAATGCCTCTTTCAAGTATCTCCCCATTTTCCCAAAGTCTGCCCCCTAAAATCCAGGATACGTGTTTTTGTGTGGTTTGGTTCTGCTCTTTCCGTGATTTCAAACCACAATGACTGGTGGTCACTGTTTCCCAGGTGCTCCCCACTGTTACACCCATCACACTGTCCCTGTTTGTGAGCACAAGGTCCAGTATTGCCTTCGCCGAGTTGGTTCCATGACAGTTGCTTGAGGAAGGCACCCTGAAGGGAGTCCAGGATAAATCTGCTCCTAGTTGATGCTGCTGCTGGGATGCTCCAGTCCACATCTGGAATATTGAAGTCTCCAACCAGTACTACCTCACTCTTGTCTGCCATCCTTTGGATGGCTAGCATCAGCTCCCTATCTGTTTCTTCCTCCTGGGCTGGTGGTCTATAGACCACACCTGTGCGGATGGCTGTCCCCATTTTCCTTTCCAGCTTAACCCACAGTATCTCTCCCCCATTTTGTTCCTCCTGGATCTCTGTGGCCCTTATGTCATTTTCACATACAGTGCCACTCCTCCTCCTTCCTGCCTGCTCTGTCTCTTCTGAATATGTTGTAGCCAGGTATGGCCATCTCCCAGTCGTGGTTATCATTACACCAGGTTTCAGTGATGGCCACAATGTCCAGGTCTGACTGCACCATGACCACCTCCAGATCTTCCATCTTGTTGCTAAGGCTCCTGGCATTTGCACATACGCTTTCCATGATTTGACCTCCTAGACTGTCTCACTGTTCTACTCCAGCCCGCTCCTTGGCTGTCATTTATCCCTGGTTCTCCTTGCTGTCTGCCCATCTGCTGAATTTTGCCCTTTCTGCTTATCCACCTCTTGGGCACTAATCTCCATCTTTTGCACACTGCTTTGCAGAGATAGCCACTCCTCTGGTTCACTGGTTCCACTGCTAGCTGTGGGGGGTGAGCAAGTAGGTACCCTCCTTGCTGGCCTGCCACCCTCCTTTGCTAGTTTAAATGCTTGTCAATGTAGCATTTAAACGTATCATTAAGTGCTTGGATTCCTCCAGGATGGATGCAGGCCGTCAGGCTTGAACAAACCTCCATCCCTCCAGGTGGGTCCCTCAGTCACCAATGAATCCAAACCCTTCCTCACAGCACCAGTTCTTCAACCATGAGTTAAAGTTCCTGGTGCATGCACTCCTATGTCTCCTTGCCTCTCACAGGTAGTACTGAGAAAGTGACAGAAGTAGCTACTTGCTTGAGACCCCTCCCCAGTTTCCTAAACTCTTCCTGAACTTCCTTTGGCTCCCCATTTGCCAGGTCATTAGTACCTCGGTGGATAATGACATCCAGCTTACCCTCCCGTCTTGCCTTCCCAGTGATCCCCAGTGATGTACTTCATCACAGTGATGTACAGTGATAGTACTTCATCTTCAGCCTTCATTTAAGTTGTAGTTTGTGGTAAAGCATCTATAAAAAGGACAAAAAAGGGGATCTAAAATTAGATCCCTGTGGCACACCCTTCCTAACATATCTTATCTCAGAATTGCAACCATTTACACCAGTCAGTGGGTACTGTCCTTGAAACAGCTGGTGTACCGCCTGAAATTAATAGTAACTTTCAAAACTAGTGAACTATTACTTCTTAACTCTCAAGTATTTTTTTATATTTTCCCTTTTGCTAATTAAGAGGTTTATTTGTTTTTTATTTATTTGTTTTTTGTTAACTAGGTAAGTACTCTAGACAATTAAAAAGCTTAGTACCTGACAGTACTGGATGTGATGTGTGTAAAAGTGTACCAGGTCAGTATGTCGCTTCAATAACAGCACGGTATTAACTGCACTGTTACAACAGCAAGAACATTGACAGCGACAGGGGTAGAATAGTGTAAGGGAATTACCGCTTCCTGTCACTGTCCACTGGAATGTGGGAAGGATTAAATTGCCATTGCTGAGGTGTCTGGTCGAGCCGGTCCCCTGGTGGGGTGGTTAAGGCACCAGCACACGTCGGGCGTGGGAGACCTGGTGCCACGATTCAGTTCCCACCAGGTCTCCCAGTCTTGCAACATTTAAAAATAAATAAATACAAGTTACCCCCTCCTGATTTTCTCCCCCATCCCTAAAGTCCACACCCCCCTTAGAGTAGGTATTTTTTATTCGAGGGTGTGGGGTCGAAGCCCCTCACAAAACAAAGAATCTTCAGTGTTGCCCTATGACTTGGTAAAATTTTGTGTCGGGTACTGTTTTGACTGACATTTTATGGGGTTTCGGCATTTTGCTTGCGGCATTGATCGCCACATGTTTTTTGTTGCTGACATTATGACTCATGCCGTGTAAAAGTACTCTACCTGGAGGTTGACATAGATACAGAGAATACTGGATGGGCAACTATGCACAACCAGTGTGTTCTGCCACAGAGGGGTTCTGATTCCCTCTGATCGAGAGGTCCATGGGAATCAGAACCCCGAGGTGGCAAAACACAGTGGTTGTGCATAAAGTTGCTCATCCTGTATTTTTTATAGTGTATAGTACTGTGTGAAATATGTGTTTTGTGAGTACTTTTGCTTTCAAAATGAAACTGACTCATGCAGTCTCTAGAGGTTCTAGAATGCTGTTCTACCACAATAGGGTAGAACAGCATTCCATGACCTTGGAACTGTGGTAGAACAGCATTTTGAAAGGGATGGAATTCTATACAGAACAACACTCCACTTGAACAATAAGGCATGACCAGGAGTTATGTTAATGGTCTGTTAATCACCCTCTAGGTGTGTACTGTTGAACAAGGTGAAGCAGAGTGCCACATACCTCTAGAGGGTGATTAACTGACCAACAACATAACCCCTGGGAGTGCCTTGTTGCTATTATAATAAAACTGCTTTCTTAAACAGTGTTAAACCATGGTCAGCATATGGTTAAGCTCTACATGTATGTTAATAAAAGATAACATAAGGTTGCTAGAATGTTTACAGCCAATCAGAAAGCTCCATTTCTCAGACCCTTTTTATAATATACACTATAGTCCTGTTCCTGCTCTCCTGCTCATACATCATCAGTACTGTGACCTCACAGACTGTGACATTACAGCTGACCAAGAAGAGCCAGTTACCTGCTGCCTATTTCGGTAGTTTGTGATATCACAGTAAGTGAAGTCGCAGTGCTGTTAAGGTACTGCATGAAGAAAACTCAAAGTAGAGAGGCAGTCTCCAGGTGAAGTACTGCTCTTTATGTACTATCGCAGAGAAAACCTCCTAATGAACAAGCCAAAAAATGTCAGAATTAAAAAGCTAAGATAATTGACTTTTTTTAAAATGTTATAATAACTGGCAAGCAATTTTTCCTATAGACTCAGCCAGTTGCTATTTCCCGTAACAACCAGTCGGTTGTTATGACATTCTTGCGCTCCATCTATCAAAAGGGAGCGCTCCCTCATTGGCTTCGGTTTTGTGTCTGGGTGGGCTGAACAGTTTCTAAAATATGGTGGTTCCGTATCTTAGGCCCTGTCCACACTATCATCGCTTTTGGAAACCGTTTTGTATAACGGTTTTCAGAACCATTGTCCCTCCTTCCACATGGTAGCCAACTTTGGGGGATGCCCCTTGGAGTTCCCAGGCATACTTGCGGCAGTCCAGTGGGTGCCCAGTGCATGCTGGGATACTCAAGAACAGGCATGTTAACCAATCGGGCTAAAAATAGCACCAATCGATTTGGGATCTCATGGCGAGGACAGGGATGTAAGTAGTATTATCTCCTTTTCTTTCAGGAGGCAAACATTTGCCAAGACAGCCCATGGAAGTTACCTTAGACCGCTTTACAGTACGGTGTGCGTCCATACCACTGTTAAAACGGTTTAAGGCAACCGATATTGAGTTGTAACCGTGCTCAAAACCTGCTCTGATCAGGTTTTGAGTAACTTTTAAACCGGGTTCAGAAGCACGGATAAAGTGTGCTGCAGTGACAAGAAATATACTTTAGAGAGTTTTGGTAACGCTACAATCAACTGTAACGTTACAAAACCCCTAGTGTGGACAGGGCCTTAGTTAGCGAGGAACCGTTATGGAACCACCACAGTAAGATCCCATTCCTCCCTTTTTCCTAATCTTCTTATAGATCTCGTACACCTTACCTTAAATGTAATTTTTTAAAACTATCTGGTTGATCCTGCACTTCACCCACTTCAAACGACATACACCGTCAGCAGGAACGTCTGTAGCTGATTAGTAGAAGTAAGTGCAATTGTAATCGCGATTTCAGCTGCAAGTTTTAAAAATTAAAAATAAATTGAGAGCAGAGTGTGCTGTGGGACATGAGGGAGAAGGGCTGGGGATGGCTGCACAGCTCAGGATTCTGGAGTGGGAGGCTGGGAACATGGGGAGCTGTGTAAGCTGCTGCTGCTGCTGCTGCATTTGGTGCTCCTAGGTGCCACAGTAGGATTTCTAGTATGGAGAGACAAAGGTGTATATGTGTGTGTAAAGAAAGAGAGACTGTGTGTCTGTGGAGAAAGAGAGACTATCTGTGTGACTGTGATGTGGTGGGGGGGTCACAGCACTTCAGCTGGAAAAAATTTCTCACCAACATATTATATAAAATAAAAGATGAGGACATGTGGATATGAGAATTTAATGCACACCCTCGGAGTGGGATGCTTTGATAAACCCCTCGGGCTTCGACCTCGGGGTTTACGTAGCATCCCACACCTCAGGTGTGCATTAAATTCTCATATCACACACCGCCCCATCCGTTATTCTGTATGTTATATTTTCTGCATTTTTAGGCACTACTAGCTCTTTAAGTAAGGCTGGAACCAACATAAGGTTTTGCCACTGATCTCCCACATCTAGCATTTTTTTTGTAGCAAGAAGGAATGATCTGCAGTATTGGAGACCTTCATTAGAGCCACTAACACCGCTCCAAGCACATTTTATGCTCTTGTACTGAGGGAGTCTTGTGGTGGAAGTCAGAATAGGTGCCCAGATAAACTTCAAGCGATTATTTTTATCTATTTGATTTTTCTACTGTGGTTAGTATCCATTTTTTCCTGAAGCAACTTGGACGGTTTAGTTAGCCTGATGAAAAGATTGGTGTCAAACCAAAATTCAGCTTACCCACGAGCAATGGCACTGCAACATAATTTAGCAAATGCATTATTCATAAACAATAAAATATGTCACGGTATGTGTTTGTTTGTAAACCACACTACTAGGTGCCTTGCACCAAGTGCCTTCAGCCACTTGGAAGTGTGGTTTACAAACATAACCCCCCCCCCCCACAAGTATCATAGTGCATTTTTAATATGGGCAATAGGTGAGAATGAAAAATATGCATTTGTTGTTTACATTAAATTAAATTTGAGGACAAACAAAACAGTAAAAAAAAAAAAAACAGAAACAATAGTCCCTCAAGCTGTGATTGAGAACCCCCCTCATACACTAGAAATAGTCCCTCAAGCTGTGATTGAGAACCCCCCCTCATACACTACAACCCTCACCATTTATTCTCTGCCACCACATTTTATTTTTAATAAGTGAAATTTGTTTCAGCCTGTACAGATCATCTGTGGTGGGGTGATTGCTGAAATCCTCCAGTGTCAGTGACATGGAAAAAAATTGTGCTGTTCTCATACAGTACATTATTTGTGTAGCCTAGTGTTCTCCTCGTTCCTGGCTGTAAATGTAAACACAAGAGCTCGAGGAGTGATGGAAATGGACTTCAGCCATGGTGTTAATCACGCTGTGAGGCTTCCAAGAATAATTTTGTGTCTGTTTGCTCCCAGACATTTTTGCTATGATGTGAAGAGGGCCATGGGCACCGGGCGGGAGAAGATGGGGGTCATCTGCCCTCAAGTCAGGAGCTCTGGGTAGAAGAGTTGCCGTTCGGCTCTCCGGACACATTGTACGTGGTGCATTGAGTTACAGCAAGGTACTTCCTTGTGTGCTCCCAGGCCTGGTTGTAGTGTAAAGACAAGGGCTGGGATAGCGTAGAAAAAGGGTGGCTTTTGCCACAGCTGCAGTAGTTCTCTGATGCACTGAAGATGTACTTTTACTCCCCAGTCCTGGTTGTATTGTAATGATGAGGGCAGGGGGTGGAGGAAATGGACGGCTTCGGCCACTGCTTTATTGATGCTCCTAGGCACCAAAGAAGGGCAACTATTGTAGAAAAGTAAAAGCTGTGGAATTTGATATCAGGAAAGAGAGAGTCTGCTGCACACACAAATCTGGCACTAACAACCACTCTGACACTATGCGTTAAACGATGCTCACTTTATTACTGTTAGTCTTAGATATTAGTCTGATAACTGCAGTCGGGTTTTTGGTTTTGGCTTTCTGCAGTTTGAATGTAGTGCACATACACTTTTAAACTATGGAGTAAAGTGAGATATTTTCATGTAAAATCTGGTGGCAGTGTTTTTTATTGCCCGTTTTATGTGGGTGGCTCGGACTCTTATGTTTCAGTTAAGTGTACAACTTAGTCTTCTGTCCCCGCTACGCTGGTGCTGACAGCAGCAACAGGTGGCTAGTAAGAGAGTGAAGGACAGGGTTTAAAAATCTGGGTTGGAATCCAGATTTTTAGATAGTGATTAAATAGGGGGTTAAATCGGGTTTGGATCGGAATTAAGAATATGGAAATGGATTGAATCTGCGCTACAGTCCTCAGAGTCGGTATCTGGTGTAAAACTGAGTGTGTGGAATTTGTGGCCTTGTACCACAAGGTAAGTAATCTGGGAAAGAAAAGAATATGGAAACAGTTTAAATCTCTGTTTACTGGTATTTGAGGAAAACAGTATGTGTTGGAGTGGGAATGTAAATAAACAATTGTCAATAACAGTGTTTGGTAAAGTAAAGGAGACATTTCTTTTTACTTTACCAACATGGCTGCTGAAAAGTATTTTTCAGACAGTCCTTGGAGCCATTAATACTGTGATGTGATGTGTCCTGATTGCCAGAAGAAGTGCAAAGCCACAGTTTTACTTTTATAAACTGTCATAAACTACATGGCTTCAGAATATTCTCAACCAATCAGGATACAGGGACTACCTTCCCCATTTTATAAAACAAAAGACATAACTAAACAGCTGAGTGTGGGCTCAGTTTATTGGCTGTGTGTATGTGTGGCTCCATTATTCAAATGTCTTCTCCTTCTGGCACCTTCCGTCTTAGGGTCCAGGCCATCCACCAGTCCTTTAGCCAGAAGGCCGAGTAAGTAGCTGTTGCTGTGACCATTGCTGTACTCTCTGGTTGACTGGGAAGCATGCCTTGGCCCCTACACCCACTGAAGCTGAACACTTCACCTCTGTGCCATGCTTACCCTTTTCAGGACACAGAAAGCTGGTTCTGTTCCTGAAGCTAGGACTACAAGGTGACAGTGCAAGGTATCTTCACAATAAAGCCACTCCTTCAGAATCTTGGAGCATAAGCAGCTAATTAGTGGGGGATGGTGCATAGAAATTGGGGTAGCTAGTCCCCAATACCTCCCCAAAGAAAAAGTAATTTAGTGCACTCTGAAAATAAGGTAACCAGAAGCCACAGAGTTCTATAAATAGTGGATAAACAATGACAGAACTGCAAACAACAAGAAACGCTTTTTTTGAAATGCAGTTTAATTCTTTCCATGCAAAAAAAAAGAATTTTAGTGCAAATACAGCTGTTGTATGTGCAAAGATGCAAATTCCTAGCTATTACAAAGAAATAGCTTGACCTGTGCAGATATAATGCACTCCCATTTCTGGCTATGCCAAGTATGTTCAGTAGCTAAAGTCTTTAGCTGCTTAAAGATGTGCAAGCATTACAAAAATTCAAATGTGGCTATACATTATAGGTTACTCATCGATGGTCTAAGGAGCCCTTATGCCCTGGCACTTCATTACTCATGAGCTTTGTTAGGGGCCGGAATTTGGTGGTGAGCTCAGGGTTTAAGTAGTGCTCACATAACCAACGCTTACCAATATTCATTTGGCACTTAAAGGCACCATTACACGTTTAACTAGAGAACTTGTGCCCATCAACCCACTTAAGTGACACTTCCTGATTATAAATAGTTGTTCACCCATACTTCGAAGTGATTAGTACAAATGCATGAAAAAATCGTAAGGAGTATAATTAAAAACGACATGTCTCCATATCAACAGAGCCTTGCTTCTTGTTTAAGGTGGTGTACTGACACAGGCTATAAATAGCTAAGCTGATAGTCCAAATGACTTATTTAGTTTTTTTCAATGTCCAGTGGCTATGCATTTAAAATCTGGAAGAGATCATATCCAGATAGTGATGGCTCAGTTCAGCTCAAAAATATTTTTCCAAGTTGAACAGCACTTTACATTTTTTCTCCATTATATCTCGGAGCAACAGAAAAAACATAGTTTAGTAAATAGCAAAAACAATTAACTATACCGTGTAATTCATAATCACTAGTTAACAAATCATTATAACTACAGTAGCATACAAGGTATACACCATAACAACTTCAGCACAAGTGGTAGTGTGTACCAAAGGCTGGATATAGTTGTTAAGATTCCCGTACATACATGGAGAATGATATTTGTCAAGTGAACAATGATAAAAAGACATGTCAATCACATTACAGTTATGGAGCTTTCCACATAGTGATGAAGCCCGGGCTGGTACCCCAACATTGACTATGGGAAGGGAGAAATGTTGTAATTTTGTGGAGCCAAAATAAAACAGAATTAAAGAGCAGCTGACGATTTCAGGAAAACTTTGGAAAATAAAATATTTAGGTAAAACTCTGCTTGTATTTCATATATCTTCTATAGAGTTCTCTTCTCCATTATTCATTACGGAAGAAATCAAGCAAGCAAATCTTTATTTCTGTAGCACCTTTCTAAAACCAAGGTGCTTTACTGGTAAAATACAATAAAAACATATAAATAATATATATACAAATGTGTAAGTTAATTAAAATCGTCTGGGACTGCCATATTAAATAAATACGTCTTAAAATCTGATTTAGACCTCTCAACGGTCAGGCATTCTCTCAACCCCATATAAAGAAATTCCCATATAAACAAGATATTTATCCCTTGGAGTTCTTCTGCCCCTCTGGTATAGTTCCCATTTGAAATTATAATGCTCTGTTGTGACATCACAGTCTGTTTCCATGGGAATTACTATGATGTCACAAGCAGAGTATTATGACATTAGATTGGGAAGAAACAATAGCAGCTGATGATCCATCAAGGATCAGTTATACTGGTGTCATGCGTACGACCTCGGTAATAAATAATGGGCAGGATATTCAGAAGGGTTGCACATGGCCCAACACAGTTGTGCCATGCGCAACCCACTGATGTGCCCCGGTGCAATATTTAAAAGGGGAATGTGCCTGGCACAAATCCCAATGCGCCAGAGCGCATCATTAACGTATGCGCTGGAAGTAGGGGAGGTGTGCCCATGCATACTATACGCATCCCGATATTCAGCCCGGGATGTGCTGAGCCCATGCGTGCACAACCCCTACTTCCGCTGCACACAGGTGAGCCAAAAAAAGGAGCAACAGCTGGCCACTCACAGGTGAGCTGCCGTATTGCAGGGCACATCACGGCAGCTGCCAGCTGTGGGTGGCCACCCGAGCTCCGGTGGCACCTGCGTGGCAGCGACCCCCCCCATGCCCAATCGCAGGCATATGTAGTGATATTAACCCTCCCACATCCCTGGTGGTCCTGTGGAGCGCTCGCAGCCCGATCGCAGGCATATGTCATAAAGAATAGTCCTATATCCCTGGTGGTTCAGTGGACTGCTCGCAATCCGATCGCAGGCGTCAGTAATATATTATGGCAAACCAGTCCAACCCTGGTGGTCCAGCGGTACCTCCCCACCCGCCCACTGAGCCCCACCGCCCGCTCCCCGGTCAGCGGCGGGCAGCAGCTACTCACCCGCTTGCGCCGTTCCGCCCGCCGACTGACTCCGCACGGGTATGCATGCCCATTGGTCCACAAAGTGAGCCAATGGGCGTGGCACCAGAGTTAGCACATTAGTCCAGATATGTGAATGGATCCATCACATTTCTGATTGTAGTACGGTATGGGTTGCACGCCCATTGGCTCACGCCAGGACCAATGGAGTGTACAACCCCACCGTATGGAGTCAGTCACGGGTGGGAGCTGCCACCCGCCGCTGACTGGGGGAGCAGGGCGTGGGCCTCAGTGAGCGGGTGGGGGGGTACCGCTGTACCACCAGGATTGGATTGGTTTGTCATAATATATTACTGACGCCCGTGATCGGGCTACGAGCGGTCCACTGGACCACCAGGGATATGGGAGGGTAATTTTACTGTACATCTGCCCGCGATCAGGCTGCGAGCGGTCCACTGGACCACCAGGGATATGGGAGGGTAATTTTACTGTACATCTGCCCGCGATCGGGCTGCGAGCGGTCCACTGGACCACCAGGGATATGGGATTATTCTTTATAACATATCCCCGGGATCAGGCAGTGGGACACTTTGCCGCTTGTGCAGGTGGCGTCTGTCCCTGATGGCTGCAGCCTGGCAGAGCGCCAGGCTCAAGTCGCCGGGGATTGGCGCACCTGCATGCAAATGTGGCCATAATGACATGCAAATGGCCCCATTTACATGTGCACTTTTGAATATCGCAGTAGTTGCGCCTATCGTAACAGCACTTGTGCTAGCGCATCCCCCTGCTCCACTCTGGCCACTTGCGCTGGCGCAGTGCCACTGCGCCGTGTGCACTGCAGATGGCCAAGGAGCGATATTCAATGATGCTGTGCCATGGCGCAGCTCCATTGAATATCACCCTGTCAACACCCCTGTGCACCCAAGTTGCACTGCGCCTAGGCTTGCGCCACAGCCTGGTGCAGTCTGAATATCCCGCAAACAGCAAATAACAGCAGTACGGTACTCTTGCACAAACTGGAACCACAGTCAGGGTAGATGCAAAAAAGAGTTAGATCTGATTTATTTAAGGGGCTTGAACAAGGGAGGGGGCGTAATCAGGTTAATTTGCTTAAAGGCTCTATCAATCAAACAGTTATGCATGCACTTCAGGGTCCATAAACAGTCACACACTCTGGGTACCCAGATGGAGAATGGTGGGCTAGCCAGGAACGTTGCAGCTGGTTGGGGCCCTGTGATGGAAGAAAACAACATGCACAATACACACTATTTGTAATCCGGAGCCGGAGGGCTCAGTTCGTGAAAAGAAAACAAGACGACAATCAGATGACACACTTTTAGATTAGGCTGTTATTGCAGGGAGCTACCCTGATGATTACTCACGATACCAAAGACTGGACACTGGCAGGATGAAGATCGAGACAGCAGGTGGTTAATCTGGAGTGCCAGGAGAAGCAGGGCCCACACGATAAGCCAAGGCATCGTTCCTGTTCAAACGTGGAGCAGGGAGCTGATCCCCAGGCAGGTCTCTCGTCAGTAGCTTTCTCAGTGTGGTAGTCTGGCAGGGCCAGCGTGGCATGGCCCAGGCCGAATGGAGATGAACGCGGATTCAGTCTGATGAGGCTGGATAAAGTTTCCAGCAAGCAGAACACTGTTTACACAGTGGGGAACCAAATCACGACCCACTTTCAATACACAGCACATTTACATGTAAGGATTTTACAGTACCAGCAAGCAGAACACAGTTCACACAGTGGGGAACCAAATCACGACCCATTTTCAATACACAGCACATTTACATGTAAGGAAATTGTACTGTCCCAGGCAAACTGCTGTCTGGTCACGATCGCAAAGTCTCAGCACAAACCGGGGATTCAAAAGCAGTTGGAAATCCTGACAGGCCAGTCACATTCAGCAAAATCTTCGGTCTTCTTCAGGTATGAGCCTGGTAAAAAAAAATCAGTGGCTTACTTCATACTCACAAACTTGGATTTAGTCCGAAAGAATTCTCTTCTCTCCCTCTCAGGTGCAGTAGGCAGACAGGCAGGCCAAAACTCAGCCCTTTCACAGTTCTCCCATGCAAAACTACACAGAAGTCTTGCCCAAATCACTTGAGCTGTTACTTCTTCACTTCTCAACTCAGAACTAACTGAAAATTGCAGGCAGTCTGAGAAATCCCCCAAGATCCAAAAGGTTCAGTTGGCTGATCCTTCTGTCAGTCACAACAAAGGCTCCCCCTTCAGGTGCAAAAAGGCACCAAAAGCCCCAAACTACAATTCTTACAGATTTTGACTCCAGACAGTTCTTGTAGTCTGGCTGCATTTTAGGTCCCACCCGAACTGATTGGTCCAGTTCGCAGTCCAGGACCAAGATAGTGGATATAAACAAAACAGTCCTTGCTGCAAAGAAGGCAGGTTAGACAAACTACATTATCATTATCACTCTAAATGATTTTCAGCAAATAGTTACATCTTTCAACAGAGCTCCCTCTCAGATTACTTATGACTGCAATCCAGGCAGCTCTTAAAGAGACAGTACACAGAGGCTATACAGGCACTCTCTGGCCATCACATTTAAACTGCTAAAACGCAGGACACCAGCCTGGCAGTGGGCATTTAGGCAAGCTCGAGGAAGACTTTTTGGGAACCTCCATTTGTAAGGGGGGGGTTACACACATCATGTATAAACAGAATTCTCTGTTGCAGAGGGGGCAGCAGTTATGCTGCCCAAAGAGCTGTCATAGTGGGTATGTAGCCCACTGCATGGCCACAGTAATATCCTTGAGGTGCAGTTGGGCCCTCCCAAGCCCACAAAGCCTCCATGGTGGTCAGGTAGTCATACTGACACCAGCCAGTAGCAGAAGGAAACGTTTGTCATTTCTGACAGGATACAGCAGTCCTTGGAGGATTGTGGTACCTCACCAGCCCAGCTCCACGAGGAGTCAGAAATCCACTGATGATGTAGGCGGCCTGGTGGCCCTGAGGGTTGAGGTGCTGGACACCACACCTCGCATCACACCGGCGACCCGGGTTCGGGAACGAGCCACAGGCCGCCGAGGGTTGGCAGGGGAAAGAGATGATTGAACATCCAGAGGACTGCTCTCCTCCTCGGGGGGTGGGGATCTAGGGTTAAGCCCGGCACCGCAGCAGCCCCCGGTGGAGACCAGAGGCACTGTAGTACTCAGGGTTCAGTAGTGGGGATGCAGAGCCACGACAGACATCTCTGGCATCATTGCACGCTTGGGCTCTGCAGGGGAGGGAGGGAGGGCGTGAGGGCATAACACATGTAGAAAATACCCTGCCTTCTGATAGGCGAATTGAGGGTCCAGGGGTGCCAGCCAACCACGCCCAATGTCGGGCCCCATCTCTCGTTTCTCTGCTCTCCTCCATCCCCGGTTGCCTATTTAGATTATAGATAGAGCGCCAGGAGGAGTTATCTGGCGGTCCTACCCTAGGGGACTCAGAGCCAGGGGGCTGGGCGCCTTGGTTTTTAGAAAGGCGCCTTAAATAAATAAATAAAGATTGAGATAGATTGAGATTGGGTGGCCAAGGGAGTGGATGTAGTGCAGGATCAGGAAGGAGCGAGAGAAGAGCTTCAGGCGGGTGGGATAAAAGCTGGCACCAAGAGACCTCTCCGGAGAGAGCTCAGGAGGTGGAGAGATAAACAAAGTTGTAAAAAAAAAAAAAAGAAATCCACTATCCACTGATGAGCCAGCCCAGACATCTAATTCAATTCAATTGAGGCAGTATAGCGCAGTGGTCTAAGGCTCTGAGCTGCAAATTTGGTGACATCCAGCAGACCAGACCTGGGTTTGAATCCCACAGCTTCCACTCGCATACTGTGTGACCCTGAGCAAGTCACTTAACCTCCTTGTGCTCCCAGGTCGCTCCTGTAAAAAAGCTTTCAGCTTAGTGTGCTATACCTGGTTAAACAACTAAATAAAAAAAATTAAAAAAATGTCCGGTACCAGTGTCTCCCGTCCGCCCCCATAGAAAACTCAGCCGTACTGAATCCCAGTGTGCAGGGCCTGTGGATGCCATCTGGTTCAGATTGCCATCGGGGCATGGAGCACTTTAGCCAGGATACGCACCAATTCCGGGTATCCACTTCCACTATATCAACTAGGCCATAAAACTAGAAGAAACACTGCATTAGACTTTTATAGCCTTCTGAAGCCCAAAAAGCATGACTTGGATTGGATTTTTTTCTTTGGTAATCGGGTAAGGCCCACTAGGCACACGCATCTGTTTTCAGGGGCGACCTGGGCGCACTGGGTGGTTAAGTGACTTACTCAGTGTCACACAGTATGCAAGTGGGTGTTGTGGGAATTGGACCAGGTCTGCTGGATAAATCAAGCTCATTCACAGATCGTTAGTCTAACCTCTAGTTTATACTGCCAGCCTGTGGAATTTAGGGGGTGCATGTACCCCCACCAGAGACTATGGGCGTGACTGCCTTGGACTGATGCATTTTATAAATATGTGGGGCAGTTTCATGGCCTAGGGTGCTCTTTCTCTTCCCCAACATGTGAAGTGGTTTACTGCATTCATTGGAAGGGAGTTACCACACAGTCCTGTCAGCTGCCTAAAAGGCTTCATTTTGCAGGAGGAGTGGTGACGAGGTTTTTGCTGTTAATTCTTTTCAGCCCTAATTCTTTTTATCAGAGAGATGCCTCCTAGCACCCTGGTGTGGCTGGCTAGCTGGCTGCAGCTTGGTGAATCTGTCAGTTGTATTGCTTCACTGAAGAGGCTTGCATAAGCAGGGAAGACACAGAAGTTATGAGAAAGGAGATGAAGTGGCAGTGAAGCACCTTCACAGTGCAGGGAGGGTTACCCTTCTCATTACAAAATGTCCCAAAATATGATGTGAACATACTTATTTCATGACCTACAGAGTCTTTGTGAATGCCAGCAAAATTGGCTTCCTTTTAAATGCGCACGTACACATACTTATGATTATACATCATCTTTTTTCAATTGCATTAGAGTAGATGACAGCCGTTCTGCATGTGATTTTCCCATATAGCAGTCTAGCTAGCCACCAGCATTCTGTGACAAGGTTCTGTATTTATTCTCTTTTTTTAGCCCCCTCCCCACACGTAAGGATTTGCAGAAGGTAAAAAATATAAAAAAAAAAGTGGAGGGGAGTGTCAGTGTACCAACACTGAAGATGTACCTACTTGGTTCCCTGGACTTGAGTTGCCCTCCGGTAGCAACAGTCTCCAAACAGTAAACAGAGGTCCACACAGACCACAGAGCCTAATCAGGATCCTTTTTACTTTCTCTCAAAGCTCATGAGCAGCTTTCTCAAGGGGGAACTGTTGCAACAGTGTCGGTTCTGATCTTTAAAGTCCTTTCCAGTATACATTTCCATTCATTTGTCTCCAAAAGGCACATCAGTTTACCCACAGCAGTGGCAGCTTGTATTACATACTAACATACTAAAATGCCAGCAGAATAGGCCTAACGGTCTTTCATGTCTGCTCGTTTGGTCAGCCCCCACCCTGGGTGCTGACCTTGCTGTCCCCCTCGCCTTCTCTGGCTTCTCCCTTCCCAGTTCCGGATATTCTTGCTGCATTGGATTTTGCTTCCAGAACCCTTCCCCTGTACCTGTCCCACCCCCTCTTGAACCCCTCCACTGTCTCTGCCTCCACCAGCCCCCTAGGTAGTGCATTCCATGGCTCCACCACCCTCTCAGTGAAGTAGCACCTCCTCCTTTCTCCCTGAATCTTCCCCTCCAGCTTCCACCCATGCCTCTAGTGGCCCCTCTTCCTTCCTTCAAGCACCCTGACTGTTCCTCCCCATTTACCCTCTTCATGTACCTGAAGACCTCTATCATGTCCCCCGTCCCTTCTCTCTTCCAATGTGTACATATTTAGCTCTTCGCCTCTCCTCAAGGTCCTGTCCCCAAGCCCCAAATCATTTTGGTTGCCCTCCTCTGACCCTCCAGGAGGTTAATGTCCCTCTTTAGTGTGGCTCTAAAACTGCACGCAGTACTCCAGGTGCGGCCTCACCAAGCAGTTATACAGGGGAGCATCACTCCTCCTTCTGGAGGTGATCCCCTAGCGATGCATCCCAGCATCCTGTTGGCCCTGGCTGCTGCCCTCCACAAGTCTCAGAGTTGTTCATCTTGACATCCACCACCACCCCCAGGTCCCTCTCAGCCATTGAGACTTGTAGTATTCTCCAGGGTGTACACTTGGCCTGGGTTTCTGCCCCAGGTGGAGTACCTGCATTTCCTGCATTGAATCTCAGCTTCCACTTTCTAGACCATCTTCCAGAGCCTCCAGGTCCTCTGCAGGGCCACCCTCCCTCCTCCCCATCCACCACCGCCCAGTTTCGAGTCATCTTCAAAGAGACTCATCTCACTCCTGATTCCTGTCCTTATGTCAGATAGGTAGGCGTTGAACAGAAGGGGCCCAAGGACTGATCCCTGTGGGACCCCACTAATGACCCTCCTTGGGGATGAGACTATCCCACCAACTACGACCCTCTGGGTCCGGTCCTGGAGCCAATTGCCTATCCATCTGATCATCCACCCCCATTTCTCCTAGCTTATCCAACAGGCCCACGTGAGGAACAGAGTCAAATGCCTTGTTGAAGTCTAGAAAGAGGACATCCACTGGTCTACCCAGGTCCAAGGCACTTGTCACCCAGTCATAGAACTCCACAAGGTTTGTCTGACACGATTTCTCCGGGATGAATCCATGCTGTCTATCGTCCAGGCACCCTGACTTATCCAGGTCCCCCTAGCCTCTCCTTGACAATGCCTCCATCACCTTGCTCACCACTCGATGTCAGGCTGACAGGCCTGTAGTTCTCACCTCCCTTGATCCCTTGTGGATAGGCACTACATGCGCCACCTTCCAGTCTTGGGGCACCCACCCTGTCCTCAGAGAGATGGTGAAAAGCTCTGCTAGGGGTTTCGCCAGGACATCTGCAAGTTCCTTCAGCACTCTAGGATGTAATTTATCCGGCCCCGGTGCTTTCTCCATCTTAAGGGAGCTGAGGGCTTCCCTCACTCTCTCTGCTGTGATTTCCACTTCTGGTACCTCTTCTCCCTGCTTAGCCCTCCCCCCACCTGCCAGTGATGCCTCCCCCTTTCCCCAGACCTGCCGATCGGTAAGGGTCCCCCCCTCCTCATTATCTCTGTCTCCTCCCATGTATGATGCAGCATCCCATTTTCCTGGTGAAAACTGAGGTGAAGTACTCATTTAGTACCTCAGCCTGCTCCCCGGTCTTGTGCCCATCTCTCCCCTGATTTAATCCTGCTAATTTGCCCTTCACCCTTCGTCTTTCCCAATGTATCTAAAGAACCCTTTTCCCTCTCCTAATTTCCCTGGCCAGGTTCTGCTCCTTCCTTGCCTTAGCCGCCCTCACCACTCTAGTGGCACTTCTAGCCATCAGCTCGTACTCCCTCAATCCCTTTCACTCCTTGAGCACTTGAATTTCTTATAGGCTGCTTTCTTTCCCCGCACCACCTCCTGGACCTCCCTGGTCCACCAACAGGGTTTTTGGGTCCTACCGCATTTTCATCTTACTCTTGCACAGGTGCTGGTAGCATCCTGCACCCTCTCCTGATGATTTCCCACCTACTATCAGCGTCCATGTCTGACCCAATCCCATCCAAATGCTCCTTAAGGATCCTTCCCATTTCTTAAAATCCACCCCTGAAGTCAGTTACTCTGCCTTTGTGCAGCCTTCTACCCTCCTAGGTCCAGGCAGAACCAGACCGTGGCATGGTCACTCCCCGCCAATGGGTCCCTTACCTCCAGGCCCCCAATCTGGTCACTGTCTGCCAGGACCCCATCCAGTACCCGTGCCTCCCTGGTCAGTTCCCTCACCTGCTGAGTTAGGAACGCGTCTTGAAAGACATCCAACAACCTCTGTTCCCTGGTCACAGAGGATGTCATAGTCTCCCAGTCTGTTCCTGGCATGTTTAAGTCCCCTAACACCACCACCGCTCTCTGCCCAGTCTGCAGTGTCTCCTAACATCTGCCACCAGACTGTCCTCCAGTTCCTCCGCCAGGGCAGGGGGTCTATACACCACTCCTATTTTTACTCTCTTGCCCCACCTTGTTATCAAGGTGACCCAAATCGCCTCCACGGTTCCCTCCACCTCCTCTACTCCCCCTATGCCAATGCAGTTTTTGACTATCATTGCTACCCCTCCTCCCCTTCCCTCCCCCCTGTCCTTCCTGAACATAGTGTAACCCTCCAGGTTCAGGTCTCAGTCATGTCTTGCAGTGGCCCAAGTCTCAGTGACCGCTGCCACATCCACTGTCCCTCAGTTAACACGCCTGAGCTCAGGCATTTTATTGCCCAAGCTCCTGGCATTTAGCAGGACTACCTTCCACCCTTTCCCATAGTTCCATTTCCCTGCTCGTGTTCCCATGGGGATTCTGTTTTCTCCTGGTCTGCACTTTGCCAGTTGGCCTTTCCTGCAATCCTCCTGGTCCCCAGGGGGGAGACAGAGTCCCTCCTTTATCGGCACCCCTTGACAGCCTTTTTCTCCCATCCCACCCCTTCACAAGTTTAAACCCCACTTTTCACCAATGAACTCCTCTATTTTCAACTTAGGATTCCTCCTCCAAATTGAGATGTAGTCTATCTCAGCATACAGCTCCTTATCCTCCCAGGTCTCCCCCAATCCCCCATCAACCCATACCCTCTGGCCTCACACCACTCCCTGAGCCACTGGTTTATCTCCCTAATTTTCCTTTTGTGTTCCCCACTAGCCCTTGGCACTGGCAGGATTTCTGAGAAGGAAACTGTGCATCCTATGTCATGACAGACCCTGGCGAGCTCCCTGAATCTTGCCTGTATCTCTAGCTCGCTATTTCCCTCAATGTCATTTGTACCCAGGTGGACCAGTATGTCTGGGAAACCCCCACAGTCCTTTGCCAGCTGATATACCTCATGCTTAGCCCTGTGCACTGTTAGTCCAGGGAAGCATCTTGTTCTAACTGGCCAGGCTTCTCCCTCCCTATCCCATTTGATACCCCTGATCATAGAATCCCCCCCAGCAGGAGCACTCTGATCACTCCTTTCTCCATTCCCCTCCATGTCCCTCATCCTTTCTACCGGCCCTCCACCCAGCTGGCTCCTTGTTCCTCCTCTATTTGGGTGCCACATGCCACCCCTCCTTATTTACCATGGCCACCCCTCCCTCCAATCCTATGCCTCTCCTCCTCCTGAGTATCCTTCTGTACCTTGCTAATTCCCCCCTCACTGCTCGCAACTGTTCCTTCTCCCCCATCTGCTAAACTAGCCTGGCTCATCCTCCCTTCCTTCCTGTCTCCATTTAGTTCCTCCTTGCTTGTCGTGCTCCCCTGGCCTAAACCCTCAGCTCCCTTTACTGAATCCTCCTTGTACTTCTGGTCCTTCTCCTTTACCTTTCCTCCCAACTGGTCCTTCTCCTTGCACTTTCCTCCCTCTTCACCCTGCCCATCCTGCTCTGATTCACTGCTCCCCCATTCTCCTGCATTCCAGGTCCCCCCCTGTTCTTCCTGCTATCTGGCCCCTGCCTCCTGCCTCCCACTCCCACTCCCTTCCCGATATCTAACCACCTCTGTCGTGGCTACATCACTTCCCTCATCCTTGAGCAGAAGAAGAGAATTGAAGCGGTTACTGAGTGTAAGGTCTGATCCACCTCCCCGCCTTGCTTCCTTCTGTCCAGCACTGGCCATCTGCCTACTTCCCTGAGAATGTTGTCCCTCCATCCCCTTTGTGAGGGTCCCCAGTTACCTGCCTGCTTCCTTGGTAGTGTCCTTTGACCCTCTGCCAGGGTCCCTATGTGACCCCTGAGTATTCTCCTGCACTCCTTTCCCTATACACCCACCCCAGTGCTTGGTGCAACCCTGTGGGAGATTTCCAGCCCCTTCCCAACTATACCACCCTTCCCCAGCTTTCTCATCCCCGCAACCTCCTCCCTGCTGTGCTAGTTGGCAGCACACTGGGCAACCACCAAACTTCCAAGCCCAGTCCAGTATCATGGCTGCTCCACACCCTGTGCACCCCACCACCCTCCCAAAGATGCCGGCCCTAATGATGTGTGGTTCCATCCCCTTCCAAATAGGTTTTCTTGGGTGAGCCACTAGGTTCCCCCCTAGTCCAAGATACCCCTACTGCCTAATCAGGTCACCCACTAATCTTAGAGCCAGTCCCACTGTACACCAGTAACTCTGTATTACTTTTGACCCTCTTTAAGTCCTTTGTACACAGTTGTCATCAGTCCAAAACTAATTTGGGGCTGCAAGCAATGCAGTGGGGCACACAATCTCTTATTCTTAACTTACTCCACTAGAGGCATCAACCTGTTTTCTCGCCCATAACATGTGGCCGTCTGACTGCACTGATTACTGGTACTAATATGCTTACAAAGCTCAGCCCATAGGGACACGTTCTTCATATCATGCCACAACGCTGCCTAGGGAGATACCTGCCTGCTTCCCTTAGACCCGGTACCAGGCACCCACTATCTACCCCTGTGTAGCTGGCAAAAGGCAGGGGCCCCAGCCCTTAGGCCTACATTACCACACCATGAGTCCTGCACTCTCTCAGGCAACTGAACCTACACCAAAGTTTACAGTGCCATTGGGAGACAGGCACCCCTTGGGGGTCCGTGGATGCCACAGGTGCTGTCTCCTACCCTCTTCCAAGAATGGACCCTGTGAACAGGGGGTCCATTAGCAAATTAACTTCCTTCCCAGCCTGCGTCCCTGCTTCTGGGGATCCTGGTGGAATTCACACCACTTTAGAAGGGCAAGGGGAGGCAAGTACCCCCTGGAGGTCCGAGGCTGTCACAGGTGCAACCTCCCACCCTCTCCCAAGAACTGAGCCCCTTAGAAAGAGGGCTCTTGGCTGGTTTCATTCTCTAAAGTACCATTCTTCACAACCTCATATAGGGATGGGGGCGCAGCTGGGTGCTTGAACAGTTTGTCAGTTCAGAATTACAGTACATTTCACCTCATATTGACAGTCCATTCTCCAGTTTTTCTCTTTCTCTGTCATGAAGCAAAATTCTTCCCTGTTCAGGGGTTAGTCCCCATTGGGGCATCTGTTAATGGTAGGCACCACAACTTCCCCTCGGATTAAAATTGGTTTTACACTCTAAAAAATGTACTTGCCAGGCATGAGGCTCCCTCCAGAATGATGCAGATTGCTTCTGCTCTTCAGCCTCAGCAGTTGGCCACTCCTCTTTGGAACCCTCGCACAGTCCTGTTGGCTCAGCCTCCAGTGGAGCCAGAAGTTAACCCTATGTGGTTTGGATGTCCACAGAACAAGCTATAAATTATCTAGTAGTCCTAACTAAGGAGCTAGTCTCCCTAGGGGGCTACATTTGTTCCCCACCCTCAGCACAGTTTTCTAAACAGCACCAGTGACGGCATTTCTCATTACACACTGAATTTGCGATATTTATTGCTTCGCCTCTCCCCACAACTCAGTCTCATTAATATAAATGTGGTGTACACTCGCTGATATTCAGTGCTTGTCTGTCTCAGTCTATGCCAATATCCTGGTGAACTTTGAGTGTCATATCTGTTTAACCCACTAATGTTTATCGTGAGTTTCAACGAATGATGACTGTACTTCCTTTAAGCGTATGTGTTTGTGTTTCTGGTGTGGGGAGAGACACAGCAAGTAGTGTTGTGTAAAAACTTGAAAGTTGTTTCAAACATTTCTTGTCTCTCTTCATGGCATTTGTCCGGAACTCCTGTCCACAAGAATGACTGGGGGAAAAAACACTTGACTGATGAAGCATTTTAATGGACCAATATATGTCTTGTACGCAGATGATATAATACACCAGCTTTCGGGCCACACAGGTCCCTTCATCAGGTGCAGCAGCATTTCTGAACAGAAGAAGCTGAATTTATACTCACTGTTGCATTGCTTGAAACTGATTTTGACAGATGGCGAGTAGTGTTCATTGAGAGGGTGGGCAGACAATAGACAGGAAACGGGTCTACAACTGTGAGAGGCTAAATAGGTGCACTGAACTGTTACTGTTAAAGGTTTCCTCGAAAGGAACGCAGGACATGGTAATTACCTGAAATGCAGAAGTGCAGAGGAGGTTACAGAAAAAAACTGGAAATGAGATGAGTGCCTAAACAGTGCTCCTGATGAAGGGAACTGTGTGACCCAGAAAGCTTATGTAGTATACTGTCTTGTTCAAGACATGTATTGGTCCAGCTGCTTCTGTTTTCCAAGGACCAATGTGACTACAGTCTTTTTTCCTTTTTTTTACTGGTAAGATATGAATGGGGCAAATATGTCTCTTGGCTTATCAAGACCATTATCTGGTGCCTCCTTAGGATTCCTTAACCACTCAACTCACTTAAGGCACAAGACTGCACTCTTGATAAACCAAGAGACATCTCAGAAGCCCCATTTAGCTATAATAAAAAATAAATTGTGATTTTTCTGCTTTGCCAGTACCAAGTGCTTAGCCACAGCATTCAGCAGGAGGCAGCACGATGTCACAGCATAGTCACAAGATGGTTTTCCTCCTGCTGTAAAACAGATAAATGGAGCAAACCCCTTCCTACAGTATGTAATAGTGACTGTTTCAAGAGTGACCAAAATGATACATGGTCAGTAAGGGAGGATGTAGACCAGAGGTTGGAGTTTCAACATGTACTTGCTGGAGACCAGGAGGGAGAGGGGGCATGATTACAGTATTTGAGTACTTGCAGGGTATAAGTAAAGTGGACACAAGCAAGTTGTTCACAGAAGAGTGGTAACATTAATACCAGGGGGGAATAAGAAAACTAGCAGGGGTTAGGTTCAAAAAGGAAATTAGGAAGTACTTTTTAAAAGAGCCAGTGGTGGATGGGTGGAATAGACAGCGTGCCTCAGTCGGGGAGGGTTGACTGCAAGGTCGAGCGCTGCAGCGACCCCTGCGGCTGAGCCAGAGAGCTTGCTCCCAGTGCTTGAGACATGCTGCATGTGTGTGTGGCTGACAAAGGCTGCACTCATCGGGGAGGTGGGAGTAACCATAAAAGGAAGAAGAACCAGCAGCCATCAGAATGACCACCTGGGCTCCTGGTCCTAGTACTTGCTGGCACTGGATTCTGGTCAGCATGGTGGTCAAGCCCGAGAGTGAGCACTCTCCCTTTGGAGCCCCTGTAACTAAGGGTAGAGCTGTGGGGGTTGCAGGCGTGTTGCTGGGAGGGGCCGTGGGCCAGGAGACATGGGCCCAAACAGGGTACACCTCTGGGACCAGGGTATATCCCTAACTGATGGGCATAGCCGGGTAGAAAAAAGAAATCTCTCTGGAAAAATAAAAGAAATGTGAAAAGAAACAGGACTAGATGCTAAGGAGCGTGGTGCTCTGTGTAGATCAGAGGGCATCCCAAAGCTAGATTCTTTGCGTATCAACAATTTATCAAAGTCTATCAGACCACATAACTGGCATGAAAAGGAAAATGGGAGGGCAGTTAACTACGTAAAACGTATTTCCTATCACCTTTAACATAACTCGTCTTAAATATTGTCAACCATCAGAATGCTCCAATTCCAAACTTTTTTAAATTGAAATGTTGTTATGGCTTTTTATTGAAACATTGTTATGGGTTATATACTGGCATACAAAGACACTACTTTAGTTGGCAGTGAACTGTGAAATATTGTAACTGTTTGCTGTATCCTTGATGCACAGTGAGGTCCCCTGATCGTAGAGGATGATGATGATAATGAGGGTACTGTAAACTCCTTTTTAGGTGCACAGTGGCTCTTTCTATTGGCAGTGAGCTGCAGTGTAACAATATTCCTTGGCAATCATGTCCGTCCACCAAGAGGGGAAATGTCCTCAATACTAGGAATCTAGATTTAGTTGTTGCGGTATTGGTCCTTGCAAGAATAGATACAGAAGTAAATGATTTGATACCTTTTATTAGACCAACATAGATGTAACAACAAGAACAAGGTGCTCTTTGTTCTTGTTGTTACATCTATGTTGGCCCATTAAAAGGTATCAAATCATTGCTTCTGTACCTCATTATTAGGGGAAGTTGCTTGCTGTGCAGTGGCCCGCTAGCCTTCCTCTAACAGGTCAATTGTTGGTTAGAAACAGCAACATAGAATTTTTTGACAGAAAATTACCACTTTTTTTTTTTTTCAACAGAAAATAACTGCTTGGCCCCCCCAGTCTGCTCAGATGGTCCTTGCCTAGTCTGTCTCAGCAGACCCTAACTGGTCTTGCCTATTTACTGATATTTTCCTTTGTCTATCTCATGCATACTTGAAGCCCCCTACTGTTTTTGCCTCCACCACTTCCGCTGGCAGTTTGTTCCCAAGTGTCCACTACTCATTCAGTGAGTAGTACATCCTCTCACCCTTCTTAATTAACTAGCCCCCCCTCCCCAGCTTCATCATATGCCTTCTGGTCCTGGTGCTGTTTCACATTTGAAAGAGACTCCCGTCTTGCATCCTGTTCACCCCCGAGAGGTGCTTGTAGGTCTCACTCTTGTCCCCTCTCATTCTTCTCTCTTCCAGAGTGTACGTGTTGAGATCCCTCAGTCTCTCTTTGTAAGGCTTTTGATGCAACTCTTGAACCATTTCAGTTGCCTCCTCTGGATTGCCTCCACCCTATGTTCTTTCTGAGGTGTAGCCTCCAAAATTGGAAACAGTATTCCCAGTGGGGTCTCTCAAACAAGTGATACAGTGGCAACACCACCTCCTTCTCCTGCTAGAGATACCTCTCCCTATGCATCCCAGCATCCTACTGAGCCTACCCTCTGCTTTGTCATGCTGTCCTGCCACGTTGAGGTCCCAGGGTCCCTTTCCTGCTTAGTGACTGTCGGTACTTCCCCCAATCCTATACTAAGGTCCTGGGATCCTGTGCCCTAGGTGCATGATATTGCACTTTTTGACTTTGAACCCCACCTGCCATTCTCCTAACCACTCAAGTTCCCAAGTTCCCAGTGCATTCACTCCACCCCCTGCTGTGTGTCTGCCTGTTTACAGATCTTGGTGTCATCTACTGAAAGTCATACCTTCCTTTTCTTTTACATTGTCACTTATGAAGACATTGAAGAGGACCGGTCCCAATACTGAGCCCTGGGGCACACTGCTGGTTACTTCCCTTCATTAGAATGAGTGCCGTTAACCACCACCCTCTGATACCTTTTCATTAACCACTTCCTTACCCAATTCACAACTTTGGTTATGATCCCACCCCCTAGGCTACTCAATTGCTTTATCAGTCTCCTGTGCAGCACTGTGTTGAAGGCCTTACCAAAGTCCAGATAGCCCACGTCCACTGCCCATCCCTGATGCATTTCCCTTGTTGCCCAGTCAAAGAAATCAATAAGATTTGTCTGACATAACCTTCCCCCATGAATCCATGCTGCCTTTGGCCTTATAAGCCCATTTGATTCAAGATAATCTACCAACCTTTCCTTTAACAGGGCTTTCATTAATTTCCCTACCACTGATGTGAGACTGTGTAGCCTATAGCTGCTAGCCTCCTCCTCCTCCTCCTGCTGCTGCTGTTATGGAGAAAGACCATGTCTGCTGTCCTTCAGTCCTCTGGAAGCATGTCTGTTTCCAGTGGGCTGTTGAACAAGGCCGTCAGTGTGTGGGGCAGCTAGCACCTGCCAGACTTCCTCTAGTACCCTTGGCCGTATCCCATCCAGTCCCAAAGCCTTGTCCACTTTCACAGCTGCAAGTCTCTTCAAGACTCTTGCCACTGAAAATGTACTTATGTCCACCTCCTTTTCTTGATACTCCTTGGTGGTCCATCTCCCCCCTCCCTCCACCATGGAGACTAAGCAGAAGTACCTGTTCAGGATGTCATCTTCTTCTGCAGTCTCCCTCTGCTGCCATCTGTATCCTCACTGTCCCTCCCCTTGCTTTCTTCTTCTCACTTATGTACCTGAAGAAAGTTTTATCCCCTTTAGCTACCCTTTCCTCTGTCTGCATCTTTGCTTCTCTCAAGACCTTTCCTGCTTGCCTTTGTTTCACTTGGTATAACTCCGTGTCTTCCTCCTTCTGCATTTCCTTATACGTCTTGAATTCCAACCTTTCACCTTACCAACTTGCCGCCTCTCCCTAGAGTCCCATAATGATTTATTTTTCCTTCTACATTTACTCACTTCCTTCATGCAGAGGTTGATTGCTTTAATTATGCCGTCCTTTAGTTTTGCCCACTCTGCCTGTACCCCTCCCTGGCAACCCCCACCATGAGGCAGTTTCTGAGGCAGTCTCCCATTTCTTTAAAATCTGCCCTTCTAAAGTCCAGGACCCTTGTCCTCGTGTGGTTTACCTCTGGTTATGTCTTAGTGTCAAACCACACTATATGGTGAACACTGGTGCCTAGGAGATTGTCCACTGTGGCGTCAGCAGTACCATCCTAGTTTGTAAGCACCAGGTCCAGAACTACCCTGTCCATAGTGGGCTCCTTGACTAGGTGCCTGAGAAAACTGCCTTAAAGGGCGTCAAGGATGGCCCTTCTCCTTGCTGAAGCTGCAGTAGGAAGGCTCCACTCCACATCTGGCAAATTGAAGTCTTCAACTAGCAGCACCTCCCCCTTACTTGCCATCCTGATGATGACTTTCCCACATGCCGTATCCAGCTCCTCTCCCTGTGCTTGAAGTCTGTATACCACAACTGTATGGATAGCGGGATGACCTAATGCACCACCAGTTCAGACATTCTTTTTCCTCTTGGTGTCCCTGTACTCCTGTTCAGCCCCTCCCTCCCCCTCTCTTTCCTGAACAGAGAGTAGCCTGGTATGGTCATGTCCCTGTCGTGGCTGTCAGTGCACCATGATTCTATTATGGCCACCAAATCCAGGCCAGCCTCCACCATGATGGCCTTCAGGTCCAGAATTTTATTTCCCAGACTCCTTGCTAAGGCACACATGGCTCTCCATACCTTAATTCTCCTTACCTTACCTTACTTACCTCCATACCTTAATTAATAGGACTCCGGGATTCTCTGCCCCACAGCCTCACTGATTGTTTTTCGGACTACTGCTGTGGGGTGCTAGCCCGACGACGCTTTGCGTCGTCTGCCCCGCCCCCTCCAACCACCCACCCACCCAGGGGCGGCCATCAATTTATTGGCTCGCACCCATTACATCACTTCCGGTGTGCCAAATTACTAAGTCTCCACTTTCCCATTTGCAGGTTATACCTGCTAGCCACTAGAGGTCACTGTGCTCCCCGCCTATTGTCTCCTGCCTGCTAACTCTACACTATCCCTGTGTTTGTCTCCCTACCCCACCTCTCACATCTCCCATCCAAATCCACTCCCGACCACCTTCTCGTCTATCATCTAAGTTCCTCATTTTATTTACTACAGTTCTTCGCCCCACTCCTGTAATGCCTGCTTACCTCCTATCTACCTGTCTCTCTCTCCTCCTCCACCTCCTCCTATTGTCTTCTGCTATCCCTAGTGTCCCTGTAAACCCGCAGCCTCTCTACTCTTGCGCTCCTAATTGCCCTCCTGCTCTCCCCTCCTTCTGTGCCTCTGCCCCCCTTCCTCCTCCACTCACCCAATATGCTCCTCTCCACCTCACCCCCCCACCTGGGCACCACCTTTCCCACCCCCTGCTCCCTCGGGCATCTTATCACACTTGCCTTCCCTACCCACCCCCTGTGCTACTAAACCTTCCCGCTCTTCCTATCTCCATCAGCGTAAACTCTCCTTCTGCCACCCTCTATCAAGGGCGGCTCTCCTCCTTCTGCTTCTGACTGGTAACATACATCCCAATCCTGGGCCTGCTTGCAATGGCTCCTCTATGGAATCTTCCGGACTTCGTATTGCATCCATGAACATATGTAGCTTCCTTAAAAAAACTCTACTCTCTCCATTGCTGGGTTGCGGTTCATAAACCTGACGTTATCGTAATAGTTGAAACCTGGCTGTCAGACTCCACCCCCGACTCCCTGGTCTCACTCCCTGGCTACTCCCTCCATCGGGAGGACCGTGTTGGTAGGCGAGGTGGGAGCTGTGCCATTTATGTCAAAGACCCTCTCGTTGGACTAACCCTCCCTGCCCCTGTCCTTGACTTCAGGGCTCAGGCCCTAACACTAAAACTATCTCCTGATCCCTCTAGGGGTCCCATCTACCTGACTACAGCGTACATACCTCCAAAAAATCAAGCTCAGGCACTAGGCCCTTTAATTGATTATCTTACCTCCCTACCCCACTCCTCTGACCAAATCTTTGTGGGGGACTTGAACATCAGTTGGCTTAGCCCCACATCCACGTCCTCCTGTGATGCTTTTGCAGCTATTGACCTAACTCAACTAGTCTCCCAACCTACTAGAGTAAACCCCAGAATGGGCTCTAGCACTCTCATGGATGTGGTCCTCACAAACCGCCCTAACCGCATCCGCAACATCCAAATTCTCCCGGACTGTCTTAGTGACCACTCTCCAGTTCTCTTCAACTGGACAACCTCATTGCCTAAGCCCACCGCACAAACTACCCATCGGCGGCATCTTAGACCTGGTGGGCTGAAAGACCTTAAGCAACTCCTAGCCGACATAGACTAGTCCCCGTTACAAAACGCCCCGGACATTGACAAGGCCCTTACCTTCTTTATCCACACCTTTAACTCTGCTTACGACATTTTTGCACCTTTAACTGCACGCAGGTCCAAAGTAAGGCATGCCCCCTGGGTTACCCCCACCCTGCGCCAACTTCTAAAGCATCGGGATAATCTATGGCACATTGCCATGGAAACAGGCCGCCCAGTTGACAGGCAGGCCTATGCTGCTGCCCGGAACAAATGTACATGCTGCCATCCGCAAAGCGAAGGCTGAATACTACCAAGCTTCCCTCACTTCCTCATGAGGGAACCCCAGGTCCTTCTGGGACAGTATCAAGCAGCTGAATGGTGGCACGTGTCCCCCCCCACCCTCGCTTATTAACATTAATGGTACAGTCTCCTCAGACCCTGTCCTTATTGCCACCCACCTCAATAACTCCTTCGCGGACCTTAGCCCGGTGCTCCCAGATAATTTCTTCACCCCCCCCCAGGGCTGTCCCTACTCTCCCACACCCCTTGTTCTACCTGCATCGTGTCACTGCCCAGGAAGTCAGAACTTACCTACTCAAGGCCTTAAAGAGTAACACTATTGGCAATGACTCCCTTGATCCCTGTCTTCTTCGTCAGGCTCTGGATCAGGTTATCTCACCAATCACCTGCCTCTTTAACAAATCTCTCTGCCTAGGGCAATTCCCCTCTGCCTGGAAGGTTGCTACTGTCACCCCAATACACAAGGGTGGTGATAGGACTCTCCCGGGCAACTATCGGCCTATCTCAATCCTCTCTCCTCTCTCTAAGGCCTTAGAAATAATTGTGGCCACCCAAATCTCTGAATACCCCGGCAAATATGGCATCCTCTGCCCTGAACAACATGGTTTCAGAGCTGGCCACAGCACCAATACAGCCCTCCTGGAGTTCTCTAACTTTCTTCATGCCTCACTGGACTCTGGCTCCTTGTCAGGTGCTGTGTTCATTGACTTAGCAAAAGCCTTTGATACTGTCTCTCACCCCCTCCTGCTAGTTACCCTTAGTCACCTAGGCTTTGCCACTGGACCTGTTTCCTGGTGCTCCAGCTACTTGTCAGCCTGCTCACAATGTGTGAACATCAACGGAATACTTTCCAGCACCTGCCCTATCCGGTCTGGAGTCCCTCAGGGCTCCATTCTTGGACCCTGCTCTTCTCCCTTTTTCTCAACTCCCTGCCCAGTGAATGTACCGGTAAAATCCTACTTTATGCAGATGATGCGGTACTCTTTGCTGCTGATAGTAATCCCATCTCGCTCCAGGATTCTCTTCAGGAATCCTACAATGACGCAGAAGCCTGGTTCACTGAGCACAGACTTGTAATTAACCTAAAGAAAACCAAAACCATGCTCTTTGCCCACCCCCAAAATAAATCCAGTAACTTTCCTCTTTCTGTCCACTCCACCTCCAATCTCCCTATTGAACTAGTTCACTCTTATAAATACCTAGGTATAACCTTTGACCCTGCCCTCTCTTTTCATGCCCACATCTCTGCCCATACCTCAGCCTCTAACACTCGGCTGGGTATCCTCTATCGTCATAAAAACTGCCTCCCCACTGATGCCCTCCGACTTGCAGTCACTTCCTCTGTTCTATCCCTAGTAGACTGTGGCCTACCTGTTTATGGTGCGGCTGACCAGACTGCCCTGCACAAAATCCACCTCACCTTAAACAAAGCCTGCAGGCTCATAACTGGGGCTCCTAGATTTACCCATACCTGCCTTCTTTACTCCATGGCTAATCTACTCAACCTTGATGAGCGCCTCAAGTACCAAACCTGCCTACTAACTAAAAAATCTCTCCATGGTCTATCCCCTCCGGGTCTGTCAGCCACTATCCACCGAGCAAACTCCACGGTGCATACCCGTAGTTCCTGCAAAACTGCACTGGTTATACCGAGGGCGAGAACCTCGCAAGGTCAAAGGGCTTACCCCTACAGAGCCCCCTACTGGTATAACACCCTCCCTGCCGGAATCACTGATGCCCCCTCGTTATCTTGTTTTAAAAACAGCCTTAGAAATCACCTGCTCTCTACACGCAGCTGTAGCTGCCCGTAAGCCCCTCCTTCTCTTCCTGACAAAGCTCGCTGAGCAGCTCTCTGACCTCCTGACTAGCTCTACCTTTATTTTCTACTCTCTTCCCCACACTCCTTAACTGGTGTCCTCCACTAAGCCTTACCTTTATCTGCCTACTGAATCAATCTTCTTGTATCTACTGTATACTGTCTACTATGCTAAACTCACCTGTAAGCGTATTGTATATTGCCTGACATATGCCTGTAATTTGACTGACTCCTATTTGTACTCCAAATTGTTGTCTGATTTGATGTTTGTTGCTCCACTGTTTGTCCTCTCTGTGATGAGGTACCTTTGTAAATGAGCCTCTGGCTCAAAGGTTGTTAAACTGATGTTCAAATAAATTCCTCCCTACTGTTTGTTGTTTGAGGTGGGACACCTCCATACCTGGCCCCTCAGTAGGGAAGATTGCTGTGTGAGTTGTGATCCTCCTGTGAGTTGTGAGTCTCCATTATTTGCCCTTCAGCGTGGAGAATGCTGTGTCACTGTAAGTGTGACCCCCTTTACCTGCCTCCTTAGGGGGTAAATTGCTGTGTCACTGCCCACTTTGTCTGCCTTCTAGTAGGGATATTGCTGTGTGAGTGACCTCCCCTTGCCTGCTTTTTCTGTGGGGAAATGGCTGTGTAAGTGTGAGGTGTGTCCCCCCTCCCCTTACCAGCTCGCTTAGGGGTGACAATCACTCTGTGTATGTGAGGTGTGCCCACCCCTTACTTGCTCGCTTGGTGAGAAAATCACTGTGTGATGTGTGCCCCCCCCTTACTTCCCCTTTCACTGGGGGTAGAGATCGCTATGATGTGTACCTCTCCTTACCTGCCCTTTCATTGGGTAAATAGCTCAGTGAGGTGCACCACCCCAACCTATCTTTTCAATGGGGAGATGCTTTGTGAGATCCAGTTCCCCTTTACCTTTCCTCTTAGTGGGGAAATTACTTTATGAGCTGTTATTCCCCCTTTCAGGAGGTAGATTGGTCTGTCTGGTGTGACCTTCAGTTGGGAGCTTGCTCTGTGAGGTGTCCCCATACCTGCCCTTTCAGTTGGGAGATTTCTCTGAGAGGTGTGACCCTTTTCCTGCGCTTTCAGTTGGGAGATTGCTCTGTGAGATGTGTCCCCCTACTTGCCTTTCCTCTTAGTGGGGAAATTACTCTGTGAGATGTCTCCCCTTACCCGCCCTTTCTGTGAAGCGATCCCTCTGTGAGGTGAGCCCCCCTATCGCCCCATCTCACATCTCGGTTGGAAAATTACTGTGAGTTGTGCCCCCTTACCTGCTCTTTCATTTGGGAGATTACTCTGTGAGGTATGCTCCGCTCACCTGCCATTTCAGTGGGGGAGATTACTCTATGAAGTGTGTCTCTTTACCTGCTCTTTCAGTGGAAAACTCGCTCTGTGATGTGTCCCCATTTCTACCTTCCTTCTCATTGGGGAAATTATTCTGTGAGGTGTCACCCATTACCAGCCCTTTCAGTTGGGAGATTGCTGTGGGACGCATACCCCATGAACCCCCCACCTGCCCTTTCATTTGGGAGAGTGCTTTGTGAGGTGTGCCTACCTGCTTGCTCTCTAAGTGGGGAAATTGCTTTGTGAGGTTTGCCCCCCTTATCTGCTCTTTTAGCGGGGAAATCTTTCAGTGAGGTGTGCCCCCTTACCTCTCCTTTCAGTGGGAAAATCGCTCTGTGAGGTGTGGCCACCTACCTACCCTTTCAGTGGGGAGATTACTTTGAGGTGTGCTTCCTTTCAGTGCGGAAAGCGCTCTGTGACATGTCCCTCTTTTTTTACCTTCCCTCTCGGTTGGGAAATTACTCTGTGAGGTGTCCTCCCTTACCTGCCCTTTCAGAGGGGAGATTGCTCTGTGAGGTGTGTCCACTCCCTACCTCACACCTTAGTTGGAAAATTGCTCAGTAAGGTTTGCCCCCCTCCTTACCCTCCTCTCAGTGGGGAGATTACACTATGAGGTGTCCCCCCCCCCTTACCTGTCCTTTCAGTGGGTCGATCATTCTTTGAGATGTGTCCCCTCATTACATTGCATTTCAGTTGGAAAATCGCTCTGCAAGGTGTGATCCCTCCTTACCTGAGCACTCAGTGAGGAGAGACTGCTCTGTGAGTTCTGCCCCATCTTACCTGCTTTCTCATTTGGAAATTACTCTGTGAGTTATGACTCTCCCCCTCCCCCCCCTTACCTACCCTCAGTGGTGAGATTGCTTTGTGAGCTATGACCCACCCTCCCTCCTTATATGTCTTAGCAGAGGGTAGGTGTGAGTTGTGACCCTCTCCTCATACCTACCCTCTCTTTGTGTGGAAATTGCTGTGCGAGTTGCGACCCCACTTACCTGCCCTCTCTTTGGAGAAATTGCTGTATGAAGTGTTAACCCCCTCTCCCCTTACCTTTCCTCTCAGTATGGAGATTGCTCTTTGAGGTGTGATCCCTTTTACCTGCTCCCTCAGTGGATAGGCTGTTGCATGAGTTGGGATCAATGACCCTGCTTGCCCCCCGCATGGGTAAATTACTTTGCAAGCTGTGACCCTCTTACCTTATTGTTTTGTGAGAAATGAATCCATAGCTCTGTCGTGGGGGAATCTCTTTGGGGAGTGTTTTCTTCCAGCCTTACCCCTTTAGGGAGACCACTATGCTGAATAAACCCATGCCTGTAGGGATAATCCTTTGCTAGGGGAGTTGGACCCATCCCCGTCTTGCTGTGCAATAAACACTAATTTAATATTGACTGGCAGTGGTTGCAGTCTATGTCTGACCCTGGCAGTAACAAAAGCATCCATGCTATCAAGTAGTCAGATCACTATATTTCTTGCCACTAGGGGATACACTTCGGTGAGTATGACTCTTCCTGTGCATCAGTTTTGTTTCATTATACTTTTTATGCTTGCTTCCATTACTGCTTCCTTCTGTCCTGGCTTCCAGCCCTGCCTCAGCCCTCCTATGGCCTTTACTTCACTTCCATTGCCATACGACAGCACCTTCACTGTAGTAGTTCCTCAAGGTTCTTTAATCAGCTGCCCCTCGGACCCATCTAGTGCGGGAGGTGAGCGGACAGTCAGGAGGACAAAGCCCAGGAGCACAGGGCATCATCCTGGAGGCATCTGGTGTTTTGCCGTGTGTTTGTTCATTCCCCACAGCATGCCGGCAGCAAGGATGCTTATTGCACATTCTCACGTAAAGTGGGGGTTCTACACAGCGTCAGCTGGCACCTTCCCTACCCAAGCCGCTCCTGCAGCACTGCCACCTCTGGTCACCCAGGTGACAGTATAACAGCGGAGCCTGCTGCCCCCCCCCCCGGAGGAGGAGGAGAGTGTTCTCTTGGACACTTGCTCTCCCTTCAGCCAGCCCCCAATGTCCCATGCTTGTTCCCGAACCCAAGTTGCCAGCATTACAATCCGCAGCCTTGCTGGTGCACTAATGGACTGTCTTCCAATATTTTCCATCCTGAGGTGCTTCCCAACAACACCAGATTACTGCTTAGTAAGGCATGGAAAGTGGCAATGTCTGACTTTTTGATGGTAACGTATGTAGGTGTTTGTGTGGATGGGGGGCCTCTAACCCCCGTGTACAACAAGACAGAGGCAAGAAGAGAAGGGGGAACGTAAGTGATGTACAAGTACCCCAATGGGATTAATAGACAGTTGAGAGTTGTTTACGCAGAGTTGGAACATCAGCACAAGGGGGAACTCCGTAAACTGGGAGCAAGATTTAAGAGGGACATCAGACAACATTTCTTCATGGAAAGGGTGATGGAGGGGTGGAATAGGCTGCCTGGGGAGATAGGCTGTGTGAAGTTTGATTTTTAGAGTGATTTTTGAAAGCCCGTATGCCCAGTAAAAGACAGCGGTCGCTACTTAATAAACTTATATTGGAACAACTTCTTTGCCTACTACTTTTACTCCTACTTCTGATGTCTGGCAGTGTGCACCCCAACCCTGGCCCACTACATGTCCCCAGCTCAGAGGTAATGTTAGGAAGTATTTTTTCATGGAGGGGGTTGTGGAGGAGGACATGGAGTAAAAACAGTGGGGAAATTCAAGAATGCATGGGACAGACATTTTATTTATTTATTGCATTTTGGTAACCAGGTGAACCCACTGAGACCAGAGGTCCTTTTTTCAGGGGTGACCCGGAGTTAATTACATACATCATTTATACAGTTTTTCATGTACATTACTCATAGCTCAGCAGTTCACAATATACATTTGACTCAACTATTACAACAGTAGAAGCAAAAGGCATAGGGTTTACATATAGAGACATAAGGCAATTCTAGTGGGGTGGGTAGGAGGAAGTAGGCTGTTGGTTAACTAGGATCTGCAGCTTATCCATTAGGTAGGGAAATGGGTAGACTAGGTGGGCCAAGCAGTCCTTATCTGCTGTCAAATTCTGTGTTTCTATGTTTTTTCGAGTGTTCACTGTTTGTTTACTTGAACTGCAGCTTACAGTGTAATTTAAACTGTAATTGCAGCTTAGAGTGTAATTTAACTATAATGCTGTGTTTTTTCTGGTCTGTTTGCCCCTGCTGAACTGGGGTCTGAACAACCCCCCCTCCATAGCAGCCAGCTTCTCCCAGCCCGCATTCTCCATCTGCCAATCACCAGTTGCCTTTTTTCCAGTCTACTTTTCCATTTGCAGGTTATCATTGTTCCCCACTGGAGGTCACCTTTTTCCTTTCTTGTTTTTAATTCCTTATCTCCTCTTTTCGGGTCCTTGACTGTGCTTTCTAATCTCTGGTATGCCCTGATTAGTTTTTACCTACTCTCCAGCTCTGTCAAAACTTGTTTCCTTACTCTGAGGACCAACAATGTCTCCCACTTCCATTGGATTATTGCAATGCCTCTTTGTACTCACCATTATCGCCTCCTTGGGCCCCTATAATGAACCCATCAAATCTACTCAAGCTACCCATGAGGCGGCACTCCTAAATGTATATGGAACGGTTACCTTCCTACCCTGATGAAACCCACAACCTCCATCCACACGACTCACCCTCTATGATCACAGGCCTGGAATACCCACCCATGGACCCCTCCATGGTACCACTCCTCAATGGTTTTGTAATCCATATTGGTAACACGAAAGCCCGTATGCCCAGTAAAAGACAGTGGTCGCTACTTTATAAACTTATATTGGAACAACTTCTTCATCTACTACTTTTACTCCTACTTCTGATGTCTGGCAATGTGCACCCCAACGCTCGACCATGAAAAACCACAGGACGTGCTCACTTCTTTAAACATCTGCAGCCTCCTTCCCAAAATGGATTGCCTGAAGGTACTGTATGGGTCTCTCATCATAACCCAGACGTGCTATCTGTAGTGGAAACTTGGTTATCCCCGAAGATACCAGACACTTCCATCCCTCTTCTTGGTTACACCTTGTACAGACAGGACCGACACTTGAAAAGAGGTGAGGGGCTGTGTCATCTACACTAAAGACTCTCCAGGGACATGTCTTTGCCCCCCCAATGTAGCAGTGACAACCTGCAAGCTCTGGCCATTAGACTACTTTTAGGGGCACACAACAGAGTGCTTACTCTGCTCTCAGTATATATTCCACCAAAACTAACTACGACCGGTGTCGGCAACCTGCTGGATTACATCAGTGCTCTGAGCCTAAACACAGAAATTGTTCTGCTAGGTGACTTTACTATAAATTGGCTCTTACCTGCCTCCACCTCTATCAAGGATACCCTATCTGCTATCCCTTTCTTCGAAATGGTGGAGACTCCAACACAAGTCAGCTACAAGACTGGCACCAGCACGCTGCTGGACTGGGTGCTCACCAACTGCCCTGCTCATATCTCCAATCTCACCATTCTCCCCAACTCTGAGTGACCACTACCCTGTCAAATGCAACTGGAACAACAACTACTGCACATCCCCCACCAGAACTATAAAAAAACGACTGCTATTAAAAGGTCACCTCCCACAACTGAAGTCGGACCCAAAACTCCTTGACTGGACAGACCTCTATAAAATCAGTGATGTGGACACCGCACTTGACTTCTTTGTGTCAAAATTTAATGCTGTCTGTGACAAACATGCATCAGTTATTACAAGAAAAGCTAAAGTGCCTTTTAACCCCTGGATTACCCCTGAACTCCTGGAGCAACTTGCCTTAAGAGATCATACAGTATCTGGCAAATAGCACGAATGCAGGAAACTACAGCAAACATTCAACGATATAAAAAGGCCCGCAATAACTGTACGAAAGCTATCCATCATGCAAAAAGTACATATTACAAAGAAGCCGTCACTAACTCATGGAACAGCAGCAAGTCTTTCTGGTTCAACCTTAATGACATCACAGGGAAATGCCCCAAAACTGCCCCTGCTATGCTTTCTGTTGAGGGAGTTCCAACCTTGGACCCTCTGCTTATTGCCAACTTGCTGAATCATGCTTTCACTAACCTCAGTAGTGTGCTCCCCAAGGACTTCAATACCCCCAACTCAAGGGACAATACAAGGTCGCCTGCACTACCACTTAATCAGCCGCTATTCTGCTTCAAAATGGGCTCTGAAGCAGATGCTAGGAAATACCTTGAAACGGTTCTTGGAAAATCTAGGCACAGTGGGGACTCCTTGGACCTTAAATTTGTTCACTTGGCACTGGATGAAATACTTGGACCACTAACCAGAATATTTAACCTATCCCTCTTCCACTCCCAATTCCCCCAAAGATGGAAGTCTGCTACAGTAACCCCCATACACAAAAGTGGGGACAGGTCCTTACATAATAACTAGGGACTGATTTCCATACTCCTGCCACTCCCCAAGTCTCTCAAGCAGATTGTGGTTGACCAAATGGTGAAATACTTTAATCAGTACCAATTCCTATGCCCAGAGCAACGTGGGTTCCGGAGTCGCCACAGTACCATCACGGCCCTACTCTAATTTACCGAATTCATCCATAATGCTGTAGACCAAGGCCACCTTGTAGGGGCAGCCTTCGCTGACCTATCAAAGGCATCTGATACGATTCATCATGCGCTCCTCCTCAAGCAGCTATCTGACAATGGACTTGCACCTAAAACTGTGAACTGGTTTAGCAGTTACTTGAACGGCCACTCCCAGCAAGTCAGGATTGGGGAAGTCCTATCAGACAGCTGACCTGTCAGATCTGGTGTACCGCAAGAGTACTGGGACTGTTGCTGTTCAGTGTTTTCTTAAATAATCTCCTGGCCTCCTGCCATTGCTGCATGCTCCTATATGCTAATGATGTGGTGATTTTTACCAGCAACCTGCTCCCCTGAACTCCTTGAAACTGATCTCCAAAATGGCTTCACATCTGTGGAAATGTGGTTTAAAGAGCAAAGACTGGTCATGAACTATAAAAAAAACAAAGACAGTGCTGTACTACTCAGCCAAAAACAAGCTAAAAAGCCCCCCCCCGGCAATAAGGAATGACAGTGGTGACACACTGGAGCTCGTCCCACATTTCAAATACCTGGGGGTTACAATAGACTCCTCCCTGTCCTTCTCCCAGCATATCGATATCACTGCAAGAGCTATTAATACCAGAATCGGGATCCTCTACTGCCACAGACATTGTCTAACCCATGAAGCATTAAACCTGGCAATCAGCAACTCAGTTGTATCCCTCATAGACTATGGGCTGGTCATTTACGGTTCTGCTACCGATACAGTGCTCCAACGGATCTCAGTTGCCTTAAACAAAGCCTGTCGCCTACTCACAAATGCACCAAGACTCACACACAATCCTGTGAACTTTATGCCCAGGCTGGCTGGCTGGCTTCAACTGAATGACAGAATCAGGTATCAAACCTGCCTTCTCGCCAAAAAAGTCACATTAAATCTGCTTCCAACAGGGGTGCAGAACCTGCTGTCACTACCTATGAATACTAGACAAACCAGAAACATAGAAATATAGAAATTGACGGCAGATAAGGACCACAAGGCCCATCCACTCTGCCCATTTTTTCTACCTTATGAATGTGCCATCGGCCTTTACCCTGTCAATGGCCTATCTATTCATGCTCATCTGTATTGCTCCCTTATGCCTATCCCATGCCTGTTTGAAACCCTGCACTGTATTTATATCCACCACTTCCTGAGGTTGGCCATTCCATGCATCCACTACCCTTTCTGTGAAAAATAATTTTCCTCACATTACTGCTTAATTGGCCTCCCTCTAATCTCATGCTGTGTCCTCTTGTCCTGCTATCTCTCTTATATTGAAATATATTAGACTCTTTCACCTTGTTAATGCCCTTAAGGTGTTTAACTGTTTCGATCATATCACCACTCTCCCTCCTTTGCTCTAGGGTATACATATTGAGCTCCGTTAATCTGTCCTCATATGTTTTCTAATGCAGTCCCTGCACCATTTTGCTTGCCCTTCTCTGGACTGCCTACATTTTGTTAATGTCATTGTGCAGGTGCGGCTTCCAGTACTGCATGCAGTACTCCAGATGGGGCCTAACCAGTGTCTTGTAAAGAGGGATTATTACCTCCCTTTTACGACTTGTGATACCCCTACTAATACACCCCAATATCCCTCTAGCATACCTACTGCTTTAGTGGTCTGCTTCGATGATTTCAGGTCATCTGTGATGATGATGCCCAAGTTTCTTTCTTCCCTTGTGATTGCCAGCAACTCCCCTCCCAACCTATAGGTGGCTTCAGGGTTTCTCTTCCCTGTGTGTGTGATCTTGCACTTCTTTGCATTAAACCCCAGTTGCCACTCTTCTGACCATTTTGCCAGTTTATCCAGATCTCTTCTCATTCTGCCAACCCCTTCTGGATCATCTGCTCTGTTGCAGATCTCAGTGTCATCTGCAAATAGACGAACCTTACCCTCCAGTCATCTGCAATGTCGCTGATGAAGATATTGAAGAGGACTGGCCCCTGGACTGATCCCTGAGGTACCCCACTTGTGACTTGCATCTCTTCTGATTGTGTACCGTTTACCAGCACTCTCTGTTTTCTGCTCGCCAACCAGTTTGCCACCCAATTGACCAACTTCTGACCCACCCCGAGCCTACCCAGCTTGTTAATCAGTCTTGTATGTGGAACAGTATCAAAAGCTTTGCTGAAATCAAGGTAGGCGACATCAACTGCACCCTTTTGGTCCACCACTCTGGTTACTGCCACTCAAATATTCCAAGTGCCCAGATGCTGCACTACCATGGCACAGTGTGCGTTCTCACACCGTGCACCTGTCTGGGTAAATGCACTGCCCCCTGACATCTCTGGCTCCTCAACGATTGGCTCTTTTAAACATAGACTGCACCAGTACCTCTTTGATATGAGCACCTGCATGTGCCCCTGCTAAGGCTCAGCACACAGCAACAATCTGCCTCTAGCACTTATCTTTGCTTCTGTCATGACAGGATAGTCCAACTGCAGCACTTCGCCCACCTCCTTGCCCCTCCCTGGCTCTGCCCCTTGCCCCTCCCGACCTATCCTTACCCTCCTCCCTCCCTGCCCTTTGTGCTGTGCTCACCCAGCCCTCCCCCTCCCAGTGTATCCTTCCGTATCCTTGTCTGCTTATCATCTTGACACAGGCATACATTGTACAATGCCTCCGCATACCTAGTGCTTTGTGTTTGAATTCTGTAACCTCCATGTATATTTTTCTCAGTATCTGTATATTTGTCTGCAGTATTGTACCTTGTTGTGTAATGTATCTGACGTGGAACTTATCAACGAGCATCTGCTCACAGGTATTATCCAAGATCTCAATAAAATGAAATAAAAAATTAAAAAAAATGGTGGAGGGACTCTGGTTTGGGGTGGGACAGACACATGGGGCTGATGGAGACAATGGCACATGGAAAGGGAACAATGGGGGAGTGAGGAGCCACTAGGGCCCTTCCAAAATCAGCAGCAGATGGGTAATGCTGGACAGACTCGATGGGCCACAGGGCCATTCATTTCTGCCTGCTGGAGTTACTGTGGACTCTGCCTCAAGCTGTTGCACAGCCCTAAAGCCATATCAAGAAAAAGTGTTATCTCTTTAAAAATGCTTGCAGCATCTCACCCACAGAAACCAGAGTGCTGAAATGGTACTCAGTCAACAAGTTAAAAAAAAAGAGGAAGGACTTTTAATAGATTTGTTTTCCGAAGAATATTAACACCCTGAAGCATTTTGAAGACTGTGGTGCCCAGATAATTAGTTAATTTGACTTCAAACCACTATTTCACTCTGTAGTGCGCTGACGATAAATACAGGTCTTTAAAAAAACCCTGCCCTGCCAGCCATGGCTAGTTTTCCAGGTCCATGCTAGCACCAGTCATTTTTGCAGTGTACGCATATACAGATGTGTTGTGCTAGCAGTTTGTTGCTTGCTGCTTCACCTGACTTTTGACTGTAAGGCATTTTTCTAATGCATCATGTAATGGTTTGCCCAGGGGTTGGGGAAGAGAGGGAAATGTAGAGGAAGACACTCCCCTAAAAAATATGACTCAAAGTGGGTTAATGACCTGCTTATAGCTCAGATCAAGAAATGCCATGTCTTTTTGTAACCCAGGCCCCTCTAGGAGGGGGTGTAGGTGAGGGGTACTCCGGGGCCAGTGTGTATTAATGTAGGAAATCACCCCCTGTAATGGATGGTTGGGGGAGGATTGATGTGCCAGGGGACATTTGTAGCATTTGTCTTAATCTCTTTCACAACAGAAACAAGGGCTGTGACCCTTTCTCCCTCACTGTAAATGCATGGTGCTCACTCCTGGGACAATAACGGAGACTCACTTACGGTTAAATGAACATGTGAACTGGTGAATTCTGCCTCCTCATTGGTTGAGAACTGGTCACTTGGGACTGCTTTATCCCATGGATAACTCCCTGCTTGAGACAGTATAACAACTGCAGGTCAAACAGGTCACACAGCTCACTATGGAAATGTAACAAAACAGCATGGCCCCTTGTTACCAGGGAACCTACATAATAGACACTGGGCTTTTAAATGGATAGTACCATAAAAAAACATGCAACCACTGAAACTGCCTTTCACACACTAGTTAATTTATTATTAAAAAAACACCATCTAAGGACAGTAACACATGCCAGACCTAGGGTCATGCTTGATGGTGACAGCCCACCTGGGGGTTGAAATCTCTCAGCCTGCAACCTCTGACTGCCAACACACCAGTTAGGATGTAGCTATAGAGATAATGTGATGCTGTGAATGTTAAAATGGCATTGCAGGCAGCTGATAAAGACTGAGGCTGAGGGCTGAGACCAAGGTCTTTTTCTTCTGCTTAAAGTGCCATAATTTCTGAGTTCACCATTTGCAACATCAGAATGTTGCTGTAACCCCCCTACAAATGGGGGTTCCCGAAAAGTCTTCCTCGAGCTTGCCTAAATGCTCACTGCCAGGCTGATATCCTGTGTTTTAGCAGTTTAAATGCGATTGCCAGAGAGTGCCTGTATAGCCTCTGTGTACTGTCTCTTTAAGAGCTGCCTGGATTACACTCGTAAGTAATCTGAGAGGGAGCTCTGTTGAAAGATGTAACTATTTGCTGAAAATCATTTAGAGTGATAATGATAATGTAGTTTGTCTAACCTGCCTTCTTTGCAGCAAGGACTGTTTTGTTTATCTCCACTGTTTTGGTCCTGGATTGCGAATTGGACCAATCAGTACTGGTGGGACCTAAAATGGAGCCACACTACAGGAGCTGTCTGGAGTCAAAATCTGTAGGAATTGTAGTTTTGGGCTTTTTGCGCCTGAAGGGGGAGCCTTTGTTGTGACTGACAGGAGGATCAGTCAACCGAACCTTTTGCATCTTGGGGAATTTCCCAGGCTGCTGCAGCTAGTTTCCGTTTTGAGCTGAGAAGTGAAGAAGTAACTCAAGTGATTTTTTGAGCAGCAGTTCTGTGTAGTTTTGCATGGGAGAACTATGAAAGGGCTGAGTTTTGGCCTGCCTGTCTGCCTGCTGTCCCTGAGAAACATAGAAACATAGACTTTGACGGCAGATAAGGACCGCTTGGCCCATCTAGTCTGCCCATTTCCCTACCTACAGGATAGGCCGCAGATCCTAGTTAACCAACAGCCTATTTCTTCCTACCCCCCACAAGAATTGCCTTATGTCTGTCCCATGCATTCTTGAATTCTCCCACAGTTTTAGACCCAACAACCTCCTCAGGAAGGCTGTTCCATGCATCCACTATCCTCTCTGTGAAATAATACTTCCTCACATTGCCCCTGAACCACCCTCCTTCTATCTTTAAATTGTGTCCCCTTGTTCTTGCAAGTCTCTTTTTCTGAAAGATGCTACCCTCTTGGACTTTGTTGATTCCACTGAGATACTTAAAAGTTTCTATCATGTCCCCCCTCTCCATTCTTTCCTCAAGGATATACATATTAAGCTCCTTTAGTCTCTCCTCATACGGCTTCTCTTGCAGACCCTGCACCATTTTAGTTGCCCTCCTCTGGACTACCTCTATCCTGTCTATGTCCTTGTGGAGATGGGGTCTCCAGAACTGGACACAGTACTCCAGATGGGGTCTCACCAACTATCTGTACAGAGGGATAACAACTTCCTGTTTTCTGCTGCTGATGCCTCTCCCTATAAATCCCAGTATACCCCCAGCCCCCCCTACTGCCTTCTCTCACATTGCTTGCTAACCTTAAGGTCATTTGATATGATTACCCCCAGATCCCTTTCCTTTTTTGTTGTTGTTACTACCTCCCCACCCACTGTGTATTCTTCCCTTGGGTTCTTGTTTCTCAAGTGCATTATTTTGCACTTCTTTGCATTGAATCCTAGCTGCCATACTTTTGACCATTCCACCAACCTTGCCAAGTCCCTTTTCATCCTTTCCACGCCTCCTTGTGTATCAACCCTGTTGCTGATCTTTGTGTCATCTGCAAAAAGGCATACTTTTCCTTCCAGTTCCTCTGCAATGTCACTGATGAAGACATTAAAAAGGACTGGACCCAATACTGAACCCTGCGGTACCCCACTAGTAACCCCTCTTCTTCAGAGTGGACTCCATTTACAATTACCTTCTGTGTCCTGTTGTGCAGCCAATGTTTTACCCAGGCTACCACCCTGGGACCCACTCCCAGGCTGGTTAATTTGACTATTAATCTTTTGTGTGGGACTGTGTCAAATGCCTTGCTAAAGTCTAGGTAGGCCATGTCCACAGCCCCTCCCTGGTCTACTACTTTGGTCACCCAGTCAAAGAAATCTATTAGATCTGCCTGACATGACCTTCCCTGTCAGAACCCATGCTGCCTTGGGTCCTGTGCTCCACTGGCCTCTAGGTACTCAACTATTCTTTCCTTCAGAAGTGACTCCATCACTTTCCCTACCACAGAGGTCAGACTGACAGGTCTGTAGTTTCCTGCCTTTGTCTTGGTCCCACTTTTGTGAAGGGGAATCACATCCGCCTTCCTCCAGTCCTCGGGTACTACACCATCCTCCCATGATTTATTAAAAAGAGTGGCCAGTGGTTTCACTAGTTCCTCCCTTAATTCTTTTAGAATTCTGGGGTGAATTCCATCAGGACCCATTGCTTTGTCCACCTTCAGTTTTAGGAGTTCTTGCACAACCCTTTCTTCTGTGAAAGGACTAGGATCAACCCCCCTATCAAGAGTGCTTCTGTTAATTGGATTAGGCACTTCCCCCTCCTCTTTTGTGAATACTGAGCAGAAATATTCGTTCAGTATCCCTGCTTTTCACTGTCCCCTCTGCCCACCCACTGCTCATTCTATTCAGCCTCACTATCCCTCCCTTTGTCTTTCTATGCTCGCTGATGTACCTATAAAGGTTTTATCCCTCTCTTAACTGAGTTGGCTGTCTTTTCCTCAGTTTGGGCCTTTGCTATTCTGACTTCCCTCCCTGCTTCCTTCTGCCTTAACTGGTACAGCTCTCTGTCCTGCTCCTTCTGTGTTTCCTTATACTTCCGGAATGCTATCTTTTTCTTCCTGACTTTCACAGCCACCTCTTTCGAGAACCATAGTGGCTTTTTCTTTCATTTTGATTTGTTTATTTGCTTCACACAAAGGCTTGTTGCCTCTGTGATGGCAGTTTTGATGATTCCCCATTGTTGCTCCACACCTCCTTGTCGCCTGTTTGCTAGTGCTTTTCTGAGGCACTCTCCCATCTTGCCAAAGTCAGCCCTCCTAAAGTCCAGTACCCTCACTTTTGTATGGCTTGACTCTGTAGCTGAGTTTAACGTGAACCACACTGTTTGATGGTCACTTGTCCCCAGATGGCAACCCACTTCTAGATCTGAGATTCTCTCACTGCCCTGTTTGAGAGTACGAGGTCTAAGATTGCTCCCTCATAAGTGGGTTCTGAAACTAGCTGTCTAAGGCCTGCCACCTGTAGGGCATCAAGAATGGCCCTGCTCTTGGATGTGGCTGCAGCAAATGTGCTCCAGTTAACATCTGGCATATTCAGGTCTCCCATCAACAGTATCTCCCCTTTCTCTGCCATTCTAAGAATGCCTTCTATCGTATCCTTGTCCATTCCCTGCCCCTGACATGGGGGTCTGTACACAACCCCTGTGCGGATTGTGGTGCCCCTTCCAGTCTCCAAGGTGACCCACAGTGCCTCCTCTCCTCCCTGTTTACTCTTTTGTTCAGTTGCTTTTATCTCTTCCTTTACAGGGAAAATACAGTCTGTTCGGACGGAATCTGAGTTGTGAGGACTATTTAAGCCACTGGACTGTGACTAGACTTTAACCTGAAGAAGACTGAAGATTTGGTGAATACGATCGGCCTTTGGGGATTTCCAGCTGCTTTTGAATCCCCGGTTTGTGCAGAGACTTTGCGATCGTGACTGGAGAGCAGTTTGCCTGGTACAGTAGAATTTCCTTACGTGTAAATGTGCTGTGTATTTGAAAGTGGGTCGTGATTTGGTTCCCCACTGTTTGAACTGTGTTCTGCTTGCTGGAAGCTTTATCCAGCTTAATCGGACTGAATCCGCATTCATCTCCATTTGGCCTGGGCCATGCCACGCTGGCCCTGCCAGACTAGATACTGCACAGAGAAAGCCACCGATGAGAAACCTGCCTGGGGATCTGCCCCCTGCTCCATGCTTGAACAGGAACGACGCCTCGGTAAATCATGTGGGCTCTGCTTCTCCTGGCACTCCAGATTAACCATCTGCTGTCTCAATTTTTGTCCAGCCTGTGTCCAGTCTTTGGTATCGTGAGTAATCATCAAGGTAGCTCCCTGCAACAGCAGCCTAATTTAAAAGTGTGTCATCTGATTGTCATGTTGTTTTCTTTTCATGAACTGAGCCCTCTGGCTCTGGATTACACATAGTGTGTGTTGTGCATGTTGTTTTTTTTTTTCTTCCGTCACAGGGCCCCAGCCAGCTGCAATGTTCCTGGCTAGCCCACCCTTCTCCATTTGGGTACCCAGGGTGTGTGACTGTTTATGGACCCTGAAGTGCATGCATAACTGTTTTATTGATACAGCCTTTAAGCAAATTAACCTGATTACACCCTTCCCTTGTTCAAGTCCCTTAAATAAATCAGATATAACTCTTTTTTGCATTTACCCTGACTGTGGTTCCAGTTTGTGCAAGAGTACTGTACTGCTGTTATTTGCTGTGTATAACCTTGTTTTACAGGGGGTCCCTAGGGCCGAGCCAGAGGAAAGCCCTGGTGGTAAGTGCAAACAGTGTAGGCACTTGTGTGGTGTATCAGGGTATTGTGAACATAATTATTGTGCAGTGTTTAGGCCACTAGCAGGGAAAGAGGGGGGGTTACAGTGTCCTGGTTAGCTTGACCGCTACCAACCCTGACCTCTGGGTGGAGGCACCCATTACAGAACCTAGGCCCCTTAACCTGCTACTAGCCAAGTAGGCAAGGGTAGTAGCCCTTGGGATAGCGCCACCTAGGGGTTACTTCTTGGAGGCTCTTCGCTGGGATTTTGTGCCTTCTAGTGGCCAAAAGTTATGAATTATTGTTAAAGATTAATGGCTACCCCAGTAGAAATGGCTGTATACCAGTTGGTGGGGTGGTGTACTGGCAGGAGATCGACCCACAAAATGCTCTGCTTATACTGGATATTCCCCTGGGTACCAGTAAGGACACTGTAGAGGGAGCACTCTCCAAAGTTGAATGTTTAAAAAGCCCTGTGGTGGTGGGTCGACAGGCTGATTTGATCGCCCTAACTTTCATAGCCTTAGTCAAGTGTAGTGACCTTGTGGGCAGCTCTAAAATGCCACAGACTATTGCCCCAGAAGGGGTTCCAGCTGCCTGGAGAGTGATAATAAAAGACAGCAAAAACCCCGAGGAAGATGAGCTCCCACTATTATCTGAGACTTTTGAGGAGAAATTTGCTAAGTTGTTGCTGGAGGAAGGGAAAACCGTAGAGGACTGTAAGAAACTATTCCTGCCACTTGGGGGTGTTCCTTCTCCAACACCCCCTCCCACACCAGCACCTGTTACTGCCCCGCCTTCTGTGCCCGTGCCAATGCTGGCTGCTATATCTGTACCTGCCATTAGTCATGACTCCTGCCGAGTGCTGAGAATCTTCTCGGGCCCCCAGGATGACTAGGAGACCTGGATCGACTATGTTGCCCCCTTGGTACCCAAGTGGCAGTGTATGTAGGCCAAGAAGCGTAAAAGAATGATAGAAAGTTTGAGGGGCCCCACCCTTGAAGCCATTACATTTTTGAGGTCCACGAACCCTGATGCATCTACTCAGAAGTACCTATCTGTACTTGAAGGCAATTTTGGGAGCATTGAGTCAGGGGAGACTTTGATGTGGAAATTCCAAGGTACCAAGCAATGGAAAGGGGAAAGTTTATCTGCATATGTTACTCGCCTAGAAAGAGCTCTGCAGAAAGCTTACCGGAAAGGTGGGGTAGCCACTAGTGATTTGAACCATGTGAGATTGGGGCACATACTGCAACATGCCAAGCATTCTAAACTGCAGATCATCCAGTTAAGGCTCCAGGATAGGAGAGGTAACCCACCTGACTACTGTGACTTGATAAAAGAACTCCGGGAGGTAGAAGGTGAAGAGGGAGATTGTAATTATGGGGTGAGTGCAGTCCAAGTGATCATGGCACCGGAAGGACCATCCGAAATGGAGACCACTAAGAGTGTCCCGCCGTGGGCTAAAGGGCCGGAGGAAGAGTTGCTGAAGGGAGTCAGAAAAGCACAACCGGGTGCGTTCGCTGAGGTATCCCCTGCTGACAGAGACCCTGGTCCCTGTCATAACATGACTGTTATGGGGTTGGGGGTGCACCCTCAGGCATCCTCTACTGGGGGTGGCTTCTCGGCTGAGCTCAAGGAATTGACTGCCACCCTAAAGGAACTTTTGAGACATGGTACACTACCTGCAGAAGTCAGATCACAATCTCTCATCGATGCTCCAGCATCCCCTGCTATGTTTTCCCCAAGGATGCCCCGAGAACATGTCATTTGTCACAATTGCGGCAAGGATGGCCATATGAAGAGGGAATGCCAGTCTCAGAAGGACTTAGAGAAAGTGGTGAACCAGCTTTGAGGAGAGCTTCGGAAAACGAGTCAGTGGCAAGGGTTGCACGAAATGACTGCAGTAAAAGCTTCAGCCATCCTAACTCAAACCCCTCTGTGGCTAAATCGTCTGTCCAGGCCCCTGCTGTTGTCCATCCAGACTGGTCCAAGTTAGTAGGCCCTTCAATGGAGACTAATGTGGCTGTGAATGGTATTCCTACTCGGGCAGTGCTTGACAGTGGGTTGCAAGTGACCATTGTGTTTCGGGACTGGTATGGTGAACACTTCTCTGATGTGCCCTTACAATCCCTGGAAGGCCTACACGTGTGGAGGCTGAGCGACAAGTCTTATCCATATCTAGGATATGCCAGCCTCTGGTTGTCTTTTCCTGCATCTGTCACTGACGTAGAGGAGCAAGTAGAGACACTGGCCCTAGTGTGTCCCCCCCACCGGGCTGTATGATGGGGCTCCCCTGTTAACTGGAACAAATGCCCATATGTCTGGGAGAATGGCGCAACTCTGTCATGAGAAACAAGGGCGATAGACTGGGAGGACCCTGAGAATGCCGGCTCTGATCAAGAGGGCCTATGATTTGCAACAGAAACCTGAGGAAGTAGACCAGGATGAACCGATGGGGACTGTGTGGAAGAAGGATCCTGATTCAATGGTACTGGCCCCAAATGCCCAGTGTACCATTCAAGGGGAGGTCCGCCTCCGGAAAGATGCCGAGAACAAAATACTGATGTTGGATGTGCCAGGCAATGGAAACTTGCCAGAAGGATTATTGGTCAAGCCCAGCATCTTGCCTGCTCATGCCCATGCCTGTGCACAACGAGTGATGGTCCAGATTCACAGTGTGTCAGATCGAGAGGTCCAGGTGAACAGAGGGTGCACCCTAGCTATGGTACAATGCGCAGACACTGCAGTATTGCCCAGCAACAAGCACCCTGGTGAGAAGGAGAAAGTGACCCCAGACTTGTTTGACTTTGGTGACTCCCCGTTGCCTGCTGAATGGAAGGCTAGAATTAGCAAGAGACTTTCCCAGAGAGACCAAGTGTTTTCATTGAAGGAATGGGATGTGGGATGTGTCCACGGTGCAGAGCATCACATATGCCTGCTCCATGAACTGCCATTTTGAGAGAGGTCCCGACGCCTAGCCCCAGCAGACATAGATGATGTGAGAAGACATTTGCAGGAAATGCTCGCTGCTGGCGTGATACAAGAATCCAGGAGCCCATACGCCTCTCCCATTGTGGTTGTGCTTAAGAAGAATGGGTCTGTGAGGATGTGTGTTGATTATCAAACCCTGAACCAGTGGACCATCCCAGACCAATACACAATGCCTCGTATACAAGATGCCCTGGACTGCTTGAATGGGAGCAAATGGTTCTCGGTGTTGGATCTTCGCAGCGGATACTACCAGACCCCGATGGCCCCAGAAGACTGTGAGAAAACAGCTTTCATCTGTCCATTGGGGTTCTACGAATTTCTGAGGATGCCACAGGGGATATCAGGAGCCCTGGCCACCTTTCAGCAACTGATGGAATGTGCGGTGGGAGATATGAATTTGCTGGAATGTCTGGTGTACTTGGATGATGTCATTGTGTTTGGGAGCACCTTAGAGGAGCATGAGAACCGACTGTTTAAAGTCCTAGACTGACTGAAAGACTTCGGCCTCAAGCTGTCCATTGAAAAGTGGCAGTTTTTTCAAACCTCCGTGAAGTATATGGGGCACATAGTATCTACAAAATGGATAGAGACTGATCCCAGTAAGGTTGAAGCACTGACTGCTTGGCCCCAGCCTCATAATCTGAAAGAACTACAATGTTTCCTGGGGTTCTGTGGCTACTACCGCAGGTTCATAAAAGACTATTCTAAAGTGATTCACCCACTCTTGAACCTTACCCAGGGTTACCCTCCTACCAATCGTAAATACAAAAAAGGGTCCATTAAAGAACCAGAAAAAGTATACTTCCGCGCAGGTGAACTCTTTGGGCCCTGCGGGATGCCCGACTGTGAAGCAGCCTTCCATGAGATCATATATCAGCTCACTCACGCCCCCATCCTCGCCTGTGCTGACCCCACCAAACCCTATGTGCTGCATACGAACGCTTAGTCTGCAGGGTCTAGGAGCGGTGCTGTATCAAGACCATGAGGATGGCCTGAGACCAGTAGCTTTCGCCAGTAGGAGCTTGAACCCATGCAAACAAAACTACCCTGTGCATAAGTTGGAGTTCCTTGCGCTAAAATGGGCCATCGTTGACCAGTTTCATGAATACCTTTATGGGGCAAAGATATTGGTGAAGACTGACAATAACCCGTTGACCTACAGTATGTACAGACTTCAGCTAAGTGTGATGCCACTGGGCACCAGTGGCTTTCTGCATTATCAACCCATGATTATGCTGTCGAATACAGACCAGGCCTGAACCATATTGATGCTGACTCCCTATCACGAAGGCCCACTTCCAAGAGTGATTGGGTCAGGCTGTCTGAACCTGACATTAGAGCATTGTGCCAAAAGTTTGATAGAGATGAACAGATGTCTGCGAACACAGTGGACTATTTAGTAGATTGCTTGGGCCCTTCTGACACCTGCATACCAGCTGCTTATTGCCACTTCTCTGCTCTAGATATTAGTGCATTACCTCAGTTCGACAATGACAGTGTTCAGTGGGCTCAATCCCAAGATCCTGTGATTCAGCCAGCACTTGATGCCCTGCATGCGGGGAAAGCTGTGTCTAAGTTACGTTCCACTGACTTGCAAACTGCTTTATTGTTTAAAGAAGGCCCCAGATTGAAGTTGCTAAATCAGTTGTTGTATAGAGAGACAGTAGATCATAGTGGCAAAGTAGACAAGCAACAATTGGTCCTGCCCACGGCCTTTAAAGATTTGGTACTAAGGTCCCTCCACAATCACATGGGGCACCTCAGTATTGACAGAACCCTTGACCTGGTACAATCTCACTTCTACTGGCCCAAAATGGGAGCTGATTTTGAGCACCATGTAAAGACTTGTAGTCGCTGCCTGCAAAGAAAAGCCCTGCTTCAGAGGGCTGCCCCCCTTGTTACTATTACTACCAGCACCCCCATGGAACTAGTCTGCATAGACTTCTTGTGTTTAGAACCTGATCAGCGGAACATTGTCAATGTGTTAGTGGTTACGGATCATTTCACACGGTATGCACAAGCTTTCCCTACCAAAGATCAAAAGGCATCTACCGTGGCCAAGGTGCTAGTGGAAAATTTCTTCGTTCACTATGGGTACTTGTGTGGTGTATCAGGGGTATTGTGAACGTAATTATTGTGTAGTGTTTAGGCCACTAGCAGGGAAAGAGGAGGTTTACAGTGTCCCGGAAGGCTGTGCCCTGGTTAGCATGACCACTACCAACCTTGACCTCTGGGTGGAGGCACCCGTTACAGAACCTAGGCCCCTTAACCTGCTACTAGCCAAGTAGGCAGGTGTAGTAGCCCTTGGGATAGCGCCACCTAGGGGTTACATTGCTGTTAAAGTGAGTGAACATTTTTAAAAACAAAAAGATTAATGAACTGGGAGTTTTCTATGTTGAAACTGAGCTTCTGAGAGATCTTTCACATGCTAAAAATTGGGTCAGAGTTCATTAGCATACCAGGAGTGCCTTTATTGGCTCATTTGCATATGACGAGTGCCTTTATAGCCTGCTAAAGGTCCCCTTAATATGCACTGTAATTGGCTGAGCAGGTCTCCACTTGCTGTAATATAAGTGCCAGTTTGTTACATGTTGCTTCTTACACAGCACCCTTCAGGCGAACCTGACAAACTGTTATTAACATAGCAGTTCGAATACACGGTCACAGAGGTGCTCCTGTGCAACAGTTCATTAACGGACAAGAACTGTTGTAAGTCCAGTGGGGGCCTTGCTTCATGGAGTATCTAAAAGCCTGTTTACATAGATGCATTTGCACTGCAGCAGCCTGGGCACTCAGGTTGCTGTGCTGAAAATGTGGCTGTGTGGACACTTAAAGGAAAACTACATCTTTATGCTATTAACATTTTATTTTTTTCCATGTCAACAGACAACTCCTTTCCTGTAGCTGTTAGGGCTCTATGTGTTAGCCTTAATTTGTTTTCATTGCTCATGGTAGTACCCTGAGATTGCCCTGGGAGGGTCTCCATTTTATGGTAGTTAAAATCTCATTGTCCATGAGAACTGTATTAGCATATGAGAGCATGATGTCAGATCAGCCATTTATATCATGTATCTCTATGCTGACAGAACAAATATTCTGCAGTAAGTCAGTTCGCACCCCTCTCTCGGAGCTGCTGCTGGGCTGGGAACGCGTTCCAGAGTGAGTTGTGTAAGAAGCCATGTGAACAGGCTGCAACACATGGTATGATGCACCCAGCTGGTGCCACCACAGAACAGACGGCACCCCGCCGCACACATGGCTCCTCTTCAGCATGGTTTGCATCGGGGCATTCTAAACACAGCATGATCGCGTGCGGGAGGTCTCGGAAGCACTGGAGTGGATCAGTGCTTGTGTTCTGATGTGGCCATATAAATGGGCCTAAAGATACCTCTAGTAGGCATAGTCCTGAATTCTGAGTTTTTGTATACTGCATGTCCATTAATGCTTAGTGTCTGTCAGAAGAAGAGTGATATTACTTTGCAGAAGAACATAGACCTTAAGCACTAGCAAACTGGCTTGATTTGCTGTAACTTGCAGTTCCGTTTTTCACTTAGTTTAACACAGTTGATGCAAATATGTTCCAAACTGCATAAAAAAGTAGCCTCAGTTGCAGGGATTTTTCCTGCACTCGAGATAAAAAGTGCCAAATTATCATAGTGTTTTTTTTTTCCATAGTTTGGGACCGTTTGCTACAGTTTCACTTTTTCTGTACTGGAAAAAGTTTGGTTAAAATATAGACAAAAAAAGGAAAATAGGGGCCACCCGATGACTCGTTGGTAGTGCTTCATGCTTTCTTAATGGTGACCTGGGCTCAGAAGCGAGCTGGGTCTGCATGGGTCAGGCAGCCAGGCTGGGGAGTGCTCCTGACAGGAGCACGAGCCAGCCGGGAGGCAGACGGCCTGGCTCCAGTGCAGCAGTGGCCCATTGTAGGGAGCTTGCTCCCTCGCAAGGGGTGGCACATGACCAGTGTGTACTGCTGTGTCCAAGGCCGACAGAGGCTATGCCGGACATCTAGGGTGGAGGGAAAGGAAAGGGGGAAATTGTTTAACCAGGAAAGGCACACTAAGCCAGAGCTTGTTTTCAGGTGCAACCTGGGAGCACAAGAAAGTTCAGTGACTTGCTCAGGGTCACACATTATGCAAGTGGGGTCTGATAGGATTCAAACCCATGTCTCTAGGCTTGCAGCTCAGTGCCCTTAAAAAAACCCTATGTGCCACAGCCACTGAGTGTGATGGTTCCCAGCATCTTTGGGCTCCATACCATGTGGATCCCTGCTGGCCTAGACGGCGGGGGTGAGGCAGTCTGGGCTGGGGACTGACAGGGGAAACTGAAGCAAAGCCCAGATGGTGACTCAGGCCAAAAAGCTATATGAAAAAAAAGAAAACATAGATTTGGACAATTTTTAAAATGTAAAATTAGTTGCATGTCATATCAGTTTTTTCCTCATTTCTATTAAATTTCAAAGGTGATCTCCAGTTTTTACCTACTGTTGTACAATACGACATTTGTATAGAAGTCACTGCCACCCAAAAGTTTTAGGGTAACATGTTCTCTGTGCACATCTTTGTGTGTGTGTGTGTGTGTGTGTGTGTGTGTGTGTGTGTGTGTGTGTGTGTGTGTGTGTTGGTTTGGGGAAGGGAGGGTGGGCATCATGCTGAACAGCTTATTAGCCAGTATCAAAGAAAGCCTTGTAACACTGCATCACCTTAGTCTACTCCAACCTGTGGACGGTGTGACACCTTCCTTTGTTCATTTTCCAGATACTCACAAGGTTTTCTGTTCCAACATGCAATGCACAGAACAAAACCATGTTCTATTTTCAGTGTTTAAAACAAATTTGATGGGAGTTGAAGACTTTTTTTTCAAATAATACCTAAGGGCTAAAACTATACTGTGGCTACTATGGTGAGATTTCTCACCAGATAGCTCCTCCTAACTTCCTGATTTGGGTTTGCATATGAGAAGGGCTGTATTGCTCTCAAAACCAACAGTAAAGGGGAAGAGAGAGACAGACAGAGAGAAACGAGTGAGCATTGTCACAGAGCCCTGGAACAGACTCACTGCAGCACAGGTATTTGATGTTTTCATGTACTAGTAACTTGGTTATACTATTGTGGGGGGTGGGGGTGCGAGTTACCCACAATGGTTATGTTGGTGCTGGGCAGCAGGGGTCAGTATACAAGGGGGGTGGGGAATGATTCTTTCTGTACTTGACCAGTCATATGGTTATGTTGGTGCTGGGCAGCAGGGGTCAGTATACAAGGGGGGTGGGGAGTGATTCTTTCTATACCTGACCAGTCATATGGTTATGTTGGTGCTGGGCAGCAGGGGTCAGTAAACAAACTGGAGTTAGGAGTGATTCTTTCTATACCTGACCAGTCATATAGCCGTTACTTTTACAAATGCCCCTTCCATCATGCAGAATTGCTCTTTTTTAAGCTGCCCACTCGTGGGAACTGTTTTTATTTATTTATTTTGCTTCTGTTACTGTTGCAGATGCTGGCAGGAGAGCCAGCCTAGCCTTGCCACTCTTTATAGCAGTGGTACTAGCCACATTCTCATAAGGGACCAAATACCAAGGACAATAATTTCACCAAGAACCACGTTGAGCAACGTGTGTCCAGGGGGCCATTTTTCTGAATTAACTAATAACTGCACTAAGGCTGTCCAGGCTGTGAAATCGCTCTATGTCAAGGACAACCTCCAGAACAGCCTTAATTCCCCAGCTAAGTTCTGGAAGGTAATCCACTCCCTTTTTGACCCCTCCTGCCCAGTCTGCTCCCCCATCCTCATGTTTAATGGTTTTCCTGTGTTTGAGCCTTCCTCTATTGCTGCTCACTTCAGCGAGTTTTTTTCACCACATGTGCCTCCTCTTCTTCCCCCGCTCCAGCCTCCCCTCTTGCTCTCCCCCAAACTCCTCCCCGGGTTTCCATTTCCCTCCAATCACTACACAGGAAACCCTGCATGCCCTTTGGTTCAAGTCTAGCACTGGCAAGTTAGATCCAAAACTCCTTAACCTCTTAGCTCCTGCCATTGCATTTCCCTTTACTCACCTGCTCAACCTGTCATTTCCATTGGCTCTGTTCCTCAGTCCTGGAAGATTGTCAGAGTTCTTCCACCTCAGAAAGGGGGTGACCCCTTCTCCCCTGGCAGTTTCCATCCTGTTTCCCTCTGTCCCGCCATTGCAAAGCTGCAAATGAAGCTAGTCTACTCTAGACTCCCTCTTGTCCTCCAGTTTCCTGTCCCATTTCCAGTCTGGTTCCCAGAAGCACCATTCTATAATCCCTTCCCTGCTGTATGCCACTGGCACTTATCTTCACGGATGGATGGATCAAGGGCACATCACAGCAGCCATTTTCATTGATCTGGTAAAAGCCTTTGACTGTGTCCCACCCACTCCTTCTGGACAAGCTGAGTTCTGATGCTCTCTCAGCTCCCACCGCTGACTAGTTTCATTCCTACCTCACGGGGCATCAACAGTCAGTACTGGTTGGAGGTGTCCTGTCACCACCCCTTCCTGTCCAGGCTGTGGTCCCTCAGGGCTCCATTCTGGGTCCCACCCGTTTCTGTATATTCCTTAATGACATTCCCTCTGCCTGTGCCAACTTGTATATTCACATGTATGCAGATGACACAGTCATCATCACCTCTGGTCCCTCTGCTGCAGCTGTGGAAGGACTGCTCCAGCAGGATTTCCACAGCGCCCTATGCTGGTTACAATCTAACCATCTCTGGGTCAACAAACACAAAACCAAAAATGGCGTGTATGACCTTTGGTACCAGTCAGAAACTCGCCAGGCTCTTGAGACATCTAGTTTTCTTCACTCTGGATGGCTCCCCACTTGAAGCGGTGCAGTCTTTCAAGTACCTTGGCATGTGGTTTGACATAAAGTTGAACTTCCCCGCCCACATTGATGCCATCCATGCGTAGCTCTGCCCCATGCTGGATACCTTGTATCGCAATAAAGGCTGCTTACCCTGCTGGCCCACCGGGAGCTGTTCACCAAAATGGTGCTTCTGGTTTTCGACTATGCGAATGTGGTCTGTGGCACTGCCCCAACCCCCACTTCCTAGCCTGACTGAACACCTTCCGTAATGCCTTTGACTTTTTACTCCACCCCCCGGACGCAACATTGCACCCTCTACTCCTCCTTGTCCATCCTTCCCCTACCTTCATGTCGCCAGCCACACTGTACCTCCTTTATTTCCAAAGACTGGTTTGGTTCCCTCCCCTCCTACCTCTTCTCAGTCCTATCTCTGCTGCCTCCTGCTCTATGTTCTGTCCACCCCAGGGACCACTGAACTTTGTGCACTCCACATTTCCACTCCTTCTTTGGGCAGTCTGCTTTCTTCTACTGACTTTCCACACTCTGGAACCTGCTCCTGTCTTCCCTCCACCAATCCACCTCCCCAGACTCTCTCAGGCATCAGCTCAAACTCTTTCCTCCTCCACCTGTTTCCCACAGGTGTCACTCCCAGGTGGCACAAGGTAAGGTTCTCCCCCTGCATTTCAGGTCTCTGGAGTACTATGGTTCTTATCTTATGTGCCTTGAAGCAGTACTTTTGCACCTATTTTAGGTGTGCCGTACTGTACTGTAACTGCACTTTATACTAGGAAAGATAAGAGTGTTAAGGGCTGGTGTCCATCTAGACTGTCTTCCCACTTCTCTGTGATTATATCCTCTTATTTCCCTTCCTGTCATGTATTTATCGAATTTCTTTTTGAAGGTTGTTTCGCTGGATGATTCTAGTATTTCCCCTGACAAGGTTTTCCACCTTCCTTTTGTTCTTTTGGTAAAGAAGTTATTCCTAGCCTCCTCTTCAACTGTGTCAATTTGTCTAATAGCAGTGTTTACAGAGGTTGTTATTGTAGTATTTTATAACCCATCTGGGACATCAGTTTCTCATCCCTCACCAACAGTAACTTGCCACCTGCTCTTTGCATTTCCAGTGTGTGGAGACCTGTATGTTCTAGTCTTTCCTTGCACAATTTGTTTGCTATGCTTGGGATTAATTTGGGGGTGCAACACTGTATCCTTTCTAACATGTCAATGTTCCCCTTTAAATATGGATTCCAGACTTGTGAGCAGTAGTCAAGATGTGGGCACACATACGTTCTATAGAGAGGGCATATTCAGTTGTGCCTTTGTAACAAAGGCCTTTCTGATGTGCCTAATACCCTGCTCACTTTACTGGCTATTGCACTATAGTGTTCACTGAATTTTAGCTTATCAGTATTTCCAAGTCTCTTTCTTAAAGGGACACTGTCAACCCCTTAGGCCTCAAAGTGTTCCTAGTTTAAAAAGCACATATTACGATTGCTCGCTTTCTGTACAGTCTGCTGATGTAGCTGGTACTTTGATTCTGATTTCTTTTTTCTTTTAAAAAGTGAAATAAAAAACAGACTGCCCACCATACTGGTGTTACCACAAAAAAAACAGTTTTACATTCCTCGATCAACTCGCACTGCATCCAGAGAGAACAGATAAGGGGAGTAAAGAAGTATTTTACTACCAGTTTTGCATGATTTACTCCCACTTTCTAATTTTAGGAATTTTTCCCGCCCTGTACATTTACAGTATGTTGGTGCATATGCCCCAACCTGCCAGCAGCATTCAGTGCTACTAGCCATGGCTCCACATACTAAGACTGGTAGCAATAGAGGTGGGGTCCGAAACCAGTAGGTATCAGTTGCATGTGTGCAGGAGACTGTTTGAGGAGTTGTGCACTGGATGGCAAGAAGGACAATTGCAACATAAAATGTTAAAAGTAGGGTCACTGCACTACATACCAGTGGGAAAGTATCTCAAGACTCCTCACTGGTATCAGAGAAGGAGGATCAGTGGATGCAGACACCCAGTGGGAACTTTGACCTTTTTTAAAGATGGGGGTCCAAGACAGGTCAGTGCATGGTATTACTACCATGTACAGTAGATGAAACTACTACCAGGTGAAAGCAGCAGCAGCAGTAAATACTTCCAAGCCCTAAAAACTATCTGGACCCCTGACTCCATCTTTCCTGGACTTTGGAACACTCCCAACACAGTCTAGCCACTACTTATGCTGTGGTAGTGGAGACAACTATTATATCATGAGTGGCTGCACTGTTTGGGGGTGTTTATAATGTTCAGGAAGTATGGAATATGAGTTGATCAAGGATTTGAAACAAAACACAGTTGGGTGTAACTTTACATTAGCATGCATTTCAGTTCTACCTTGAAAGAAAGCAAGTAAAACAACCAGCAACCTCAAAGAATTGTAAAGAAAGTAAACAATCATAAAATGTGGGTTTTCAGCTAGAAATAATATGATGCAAAAAAGGTTGACAGTGTCCCAGTTTCTGAAGTATTACTGTTGTGGGTTATTTCCAAAGTGTACAACTACACATTTATTAATGTTGACTTCCATCTTGTTGTCCTTGGCCCATGTCTCCAGTTTCAAGAAGTCCAGTTGCATGTAGTATCGGTTTCAGTCACTGTCGGTGAGGCCTCCTTTTTTTGTATCATCTGCAGATTTGTTGAGACTATTTTAACACCCCTTCCCCAAGTCACCGATGTACACATTAAAGACCATGGGGCCCAGGGCTGACCTGTATGGCATTCCACTGGTTACAGGGCATTCATCGGATATTTCTCCAGTAACTCTGACTCTTTCCATTCTTCCCATCATCCAGGATGCAGTCCAGTCAATATACTGTAATGCTGGTTAACGTTGTATTCCTTCCGTTTTTGTATACGTCTATTGTGTGGTACCTTATCAAATGCTCTCTTGAAGTTCAGATAGACTACATCCATTGGTGTGTTGTGATCTAGTGCGTAACTAATCGCCCCTCGTAAAAACTCAGCAGATTTGTTGTGCAGGATCTCTGCTTTGTGTATCCATGCTGGCTGGAGTCTGTCTGTCCACTTGTTATTAACCAGTCCATAATTTTGTCAGAGATTATACTTTCTGCTAGTTCCCAAATTATGGATGTTAAACTGATTGGTCTATAATTTTCAGTGTTAACTTCCCCTTATCCCCATTTTTCAAATATAGGGACTACAGTTGCTCTTTTCCGGTCCAGTAGTACTTCCCCTTATCTATGGACTTGTTTATTATATATGTTTTTGGGTGTGCTGTGTGTTCTCTTAAGTTCTTTCAGTACCCTTGGTTCTAATCTTTCTGGGCCTGCTGATTTACCCACGTCTAGATTCAATTTTAGTTCAATTAATTCCTTGCTGACTGTATCCACATTAGAAGTTTGCTGATCTGTTCTTGTCTGGCTAAGACTGATGCGTGAACTAATTCTCCCTTCATTAGCAAATACTGATGTGAAACAGCAGTTTAATTCAGTAGCCATTTCCTTCAGATTATTTATATTCCCTGATTTTACTTGTAGTGGTCCTACTGATCTGCCATTTCCTTTATGAGAAATGACATAGGCACATAAGGCCTTTGCATCTTCCTCTGAGAAGGTTAGCTTTAGCCCTATATTTCTTTTGACCTCTTTGATTTCCTTTTTTTATTGATTTAACTGCTTCCTTGTAAATGAACCTGTTCCTTATGGTTTGGTTTGTATTTTGAGCACAATTTTTAAACATTTTTAAACATTTTTTTTAAGTTTTTTTACATTCTTGTTTAACAATTATGTTTCTTGCCTCCTTTGTTGTATATTTTTACCCTTGGCATATGAAGTTTCTCTAGGTCTAAGATTTTGTTTTTTTACGATTTCCCAGCAGTCCTTGACAAATTCAAAATTGCAGTTTATTCCTGATAATTTTCTATTCATGCCTTTAAAATTTGCCTTTCCATAATTTGGTGTCTCAGTTGTTCCATGTATAGTTTGTGCTACAGTTAACTATGAGCTTGATTATACTATGGTCTGTAGTGGTTCAGTGACCATTATATTCTGAACATTATTTTACGTTTGTGATTATCAGACCAAGGTTCTTTTCCCCTCTAGCTCCCTCTCTGACCATTTGTTCCATAGCAGATCTTAGTATCATGCTAAGAAATTATTTTTCAGCAATAATTATTGTAGAACTGTTTATCCAGTCTGTGCCTGGGTGGTTGAAATCACCCATCACTATAACATCAGACAATAAAACTATATTTTTAGTGTGACCGTGGAGTATTTTGGAGACCTTGTCAGATGATCTAGGTGGTCTGTAACAAAGGCCCACATGGAAAGCTTTTCCCTGTTGAGTAAGTTGGTCCTGAATGTGTCTGTTTTTTATGTTTTGCAGGGGATAGTTGTGAAATGTTGTTACAAGTCTCTCGGCAGTGACTTACTGCCTTTCAGATTTTGGGATGTCAGTGCTTAATCCCATAAATCACCCCACCCGCATGCACACATTTCACAGGTACTTGGGAGTATTTTGGTGATTTTATTTATAATACAAAAACCGGCAAATAAAAACGTATCCAAGTGGTTGTTTTATTAAGCACCCCCTCTGTACTCGAGCTGGTGCTTGGAGTATGGAACAGAAAGAAGTGACTGAAGTCATTTTTGTCCAGGGTGGTACTTGTAATGGACACTGCTTAGCTCTGAGATTGAATTTAAAAAAGAAAAGAAAAAAGGTTTGATGTTTTACACACTGATGCACTTGTGTTGAGGCTCTACAAGCATATATATATTAGAGATTATTCATTATTGTAAGGCTGATGGGATGTGGTTAACCAATGACATTGCGGACCTGGGGGTGGTGGTGGATGGCAAGATGAACAACTCGGAGACTTGTAGGAGGGCAGCGGCAAAGGCCAACAGGATGCTTGGATGCATTGCTAGGGGGCTCACCTCCAGAAGGAGGGAAGTGATACTCCCACTGTATAACTGTACTGCGTGCAGTTTTAGAAGCCACTTTTAAAGAGGGACATTGAACTCCTGGAGAGGGTCCAGAGGAGGGCAACCAAAATGATTTGGGACTTGGGGGATAGGACCTATGGGGAGAGGCTCGAAGAGCTAAATATGTATACGTTGGAAGAGAGAGAAGGGACTGGGGGGACATGATAGAGGTCTTCAGGTACGTGAAGGTGATAAATAGGGAGGAGAAGTCAGGGTGCTTCAAGGAAGGAGGGGGGGGCAACTAGAGGGAATGGGTGGAAGCTGGAGGGGGGGAGATTCAGGGGAGAAAGGAGGAGGTGCTACTTCACTGAGAGGGTGGTGGAGCCATGGAATGCGCTGCCCAGGGGGCTGGTGGAGGCAGAAACGGTGGAGGGGTTCAAGAGGGGGTGGGACAGGTACAGGGGAAGGATTCTGGAAGCAGAAACCAGTGCAGCAAGAATATCCAGGACTGGGAAGGGAGAAGCCGGAGAGGGAGAGGGGGGCAGCAAGGTCAGCTCCCAGGGTGGGGGTTGATCAAACGAGCAGACACGAAAGACCGTTAGGCCTATTCTGCCTGCATTTTAGTATGTTAATAAGCAGACCATGTTATAATATATGTAATATGTAAATCTCCAACATCTCTTATGGTTAGAAGAATGTGCTTGCGTGAGTTCTTTGAGTAAGAGAACTGCAAAGCTAAACAGTTCTGGCACACAAAGCACTAAAGTAGCATTAGTTGTTAGCCGTCAAAAAGAATTATATAGTTTTGCAACATACATGTATTTCTGACATCCTTCAATGCATCCTCAGTGTATTTTTAATTTAAAACATCTTTTATAGCTAATTGTGTAATTAATGACTCAAGTCATTAAAGATGGCTGCCACACACAATTTTTAAAACTCTCTTGTACTAATATTACCTGTTGAATCTATATGCTAGATTCATAATGTGGGTGTACTAAAATGGTTCTTCTGATGGTGAACCGCACAGCACCGTACCAAGACATTTAATTTTTTCATCATTGGTATGGCATGGCACAGGGAATTTAACAAAAAAAATCAAAATCTCATATCTTAATTCAGGAATGAAAGAAAGCAAAAAGAAAAATGGGCATGTTGATGTTTTTTTACCAGAAAAATATTATTGCTGGAAAAAAAGTACATGGTGACTAATTATTACCGCGGCTGTTAGAAGGCACTCATAATGATAAGAAATGATGGAACTGTACATAAACATATTACAAATCATGTTAAGTACTTCTGTTATTAAAAATGGAATTTTTAATTTAAAAACAAAATGTTTTACTGTTTGGGAAATGACTGAACTTAGAATTTCAGAATGTTAGAACTGTTTTCATGAGAAACCTTTAATTGTAGGAAAATGGGGCTTTTGGGGTGTCTCTTGGACTGTCTGGTGTGTCATCTCGTGACTTATTAGGTTCAAGACCCACAAACTGAACAAAGCTGAACAGTTCTTGAATCCTAAAGATGCACGTGACGATGCTTTTGGTAAATCGGGAGGCATCTCAAAACCCCATTTATGTTCTATCAATCTGAGGCCCCATTTTCATTGCCATCCATTTGTAACACGCACCCATTAGCGGTAAGAGTGAGACTGCAGATGGCTGGCATATGTGTTACATTCAGATATGCAGACTGCTGCACGCCACCTCTCTGACTATAGGACTGGATTAGCACTGGACATAATTACTATGCACAGTTGGTAAAGCCCCCTGTAGGAAAGGGACTTGCAGGAAGAAAAGGAAAATGGTGCATCCCAAATGGGATAGTGCCTTTGCTCCATTAGCCATATTCAGTACTCAACATGCTAAGGAGCACATATGGCATGCAGTGTGCTAAGAGACTATTTGCATGCCATTGTATGGACATAAGCATCTCTGCACAATGCGTCCACCCAGAAATGAGCAGAGGCATTGTGCAAAGTCTTCAACACTCCCCCCACCGATCTGTCAGAGACCTATGCTTAACCCATGCCCTTATAGTCTAGTGGTCTTTCCACCCCACGATCACATCCCAGTATTCACAAATGCATTTCATCACCCCACTCTGGCAGTCTAGTGGCCTCCCAGGGTTTAATTTAACTCTAAAAATTGATTAGCGTTTTGCTCATAAAAGTTCTAAAACATTGTGAAAATACATAGCACTTGCCTCACTGTGTTTAACAAACATAACACTTCTAGAAAACTTATATAAATACTTTCTGTACAGTTAGTATTGTCCCAAGAAAAAAACTGCTAATCAATTATTTAAAACCCTACCTCCCAATCACTGGTCCAAGCTGTCAGAAATATAAATAACCCCATCCAAGTTGTTGGAAATATAAATACTACCACCACCACCTTTCCCCTGGTAGTCTGTCAGACCCCTCACCCCCTGCCAGATCGCAGAATCCCCTCTTTTTAAACAATGGTTGATTTCTCTGCTGTTACTTCTGACTGAATTTGATACAGTGACTGAGTGGAGGAAACATTGGAGGAAAAGACGCACTAGAAAGCAAGTATTTTTTTGTGTTTTTTGTAAAGTTTTATGAGCATTGGCTTGGGCTGCAGAACAGTGGGAAGTCAATTTCCTCCTCTCCAGCACACACAGAAAACCAAATTTGTACTTGGCTTTCAAGATACTGGTCAAGCACCCTCCCAAACCACTCCAGCCCCACTTCATCCTCTGCAGCAACCACACCCAGACTGACTTATGAGGAAGTAAACTTCACAGTCGTCCATTTCCTAACACCCCCCACACACATACACACTCGACAGAAACATTCATGAATTGAACCTGAAGTACAATTGCTGCTCTTCAAATACAAAGATAAATGGCATAATGATCTATGAGAACTTATTTTTTTATATTAATTTTATTTTCTGCATTTTAAAGGTTACTGTGTTATGCTGCCACTGAATATGAGGAATATGTAAATGGTATTTAGTCGGGGTGATGCTGAAGTGATTATTAATGTCGCTGCTTAGTACTTTGAGAAATGGCTTAGATGGCATTATTCAGATAACTGTAGGCAGTGTTTTGAAAAAATACATTGAATTTGTAACTGTAATTTGGAATGCTATTGTGATGGACCCCATGGCAAGGCGTGCCCCGGCTGTGTACGTGGTGCTGCACCCACATTTGGTAAACCGGTGCGGTCTGGTAAATTTCGATTCAGGGGCAGATGTCTGAGACACTCCAGTCGATTGAGCCACAAGGGATTCGGCTCTTGGTGGGCTCAGTAAGGAAACCCATAATCCCTACACTATGTGGGGCGTCTATAACCACTCCCAAGTTTGGTGGAATAACACAGCTTTATTACCAGTAAACCATCTGCAATAAGGAGGGAAAGTGCAAATGCCGACTTTATACATGACCCTCTTAGGTGCCCTCCTAGGCAGGCCAGATCTACCCTTCCCACCTGGTACCACCATTTAAACAGACCCAGATGGGAGATAACTCAGTCCCTGGGTACCACAGGTGTAGCATAGCTGCAGGCTTGTAAATGTACCGCGGGTTGGTGCACTTTAAACACAGCAAGGTTCTCAATTTCCCAAACCCCAAAGGCCATGCAGTTGTATAAATGGCAGAAAACCCCTCAATAATGGGGTATTTGTAATCCAAATTGCGAAACATTGTGAAATAACAAGCGCTGCTCTTTGAAACAATGTCGCACTGTGACATACTCATGGTTCCCTTACCCCAGTGGTTTCTCCTGATGCAGCAGGCCACTGGATCTCTGCTCTCCCAGGGTATCTACACAATTCAGGTAGGCTTTCTCCCCTGTGCTCCCTTCTGAACTGGCTACCTTGGGCACAGGCTACAGGCTGTTCCGACCACATTCCCCTCATTCCGGACTGCTGATCTGACCCTCACACTTCCGGGCTTCCAAATCCCTCAGTCAAAGGCAGCCCTTCACGATGCTGTAGTGCCTACTACAGACCTGGCTAAGCAGCCCGTGGTCTTTTTCTCCACCCTGGATCTTCAGTGTTGCCCACGTGCTGGTTTGCATGCGGCTGCCACTCTCTTCCTCTCTGGAACTCAGCAGCTTTAGTCACAGTTTGCTCTCCACTTTTGAGATCTGGGATGATGCAGCTGGCCCCCACTCCCAGCACTGCAAACCTTTCCACTACAAGATCTCCACAAGATCTGCCCTTCTCCAGCACAGTCCTGCCTTCATAGACCCTGCTCACAATCTGTCTTGGTTTGTGCCTGGGGCTGTCACTCCAGAAACTCGACAACCCACAGGACACAGAAAAGGCACCAGAATCTTATGCCTCTCCTTTCCCCAGAAGCTTTCCAGAGGTCCTTCCCCTGTGAGGTTTTTGAGTGTGGGGGCGGGCCCACCTGAACGGGTCCATTGCACTATAATTTAGGTAATCTGCTGCATGTTAAGACCTCATTGCTGCAGAAGAAGTCTTCATGTGCAGCATGACGCTCCAGTAATGACAATGCAAATTAAAAAATACTTGATTTTAATGGTTAGAAATGGACCTGGAATGTTTGAAAATTATCCTGATTGACTAAGAATGATATATAATTTATCATTTCCGTTTTATCTGTTTAAGAATGATGTCATAATTTATAAATAATTTATGGTAGAACGTTGTTGTCTGTGGAAATCTGTCGGTCTCCACTGTGGTTATACCATTATTAACAACAGTTCCATGCTGTTAACCCATCGATGCAAGGTTGCATCGATGGGTTAACATCATGGAACTAAGTCGCGTGGTCGACAGTAAGCTAGTGCTGCTGTGCGAACATTAAAATCAGTTTCTTCTCAGTGAGAAAAAACACATCTTCATGGCACTTGTAAATCTCCTTGCAGTTTTAAAAAAAAATGGCAGCATCGATCGATTCAGCAGAACGCATAGCATTTATTTATTTTCTTGTTTGGTTTGACAAAATGGACTCGCCTCCATCTTACTTCCATAAGGTACATGTTTTTTACAGTTGCAAGGTGCATTAGTGTTGTGAGTGAAGGTTTTAAATGTGGGTGTCCAAAATGTGGTTGACCATCAGCTTTTATAGAGTAAGGTGCCCATACACTATGCTCTCGAGGTTTACCAAGTTGTCATGGAAACCTCTCGAAGTGACTGCAGCTTGGTTACCATCTGATGCCCATCCATTCTCCTCTATTTTCTGTTTTATCTGTCTGTGTGTTTCTCTTTTAGCTTTTTTCTTTGCTCTTTATGCTGTTTAGTTTCATTTCTCTCTGTCCTTTCTGCTTTCTAGGGTATCTCCTCCCGTACTTCTGCCCTCCATTCCCTCTCTTCATAACTCTCCTCCACGACCTGGCTACTCACATATCTTCCTGTCACCAGCTCCTCTCCGGCTTGGAGCCGGCAGCAACTTCTTTCTTTTGTTCTGATTTTTTCACCCATTGTGGTCTCTGCCTTTGCCCCCTCCACCACCCCTGAGCACTACTGTATATAATCTAGTCTGTCTGGGCCAGCCTCAGTTACTCTTTCTATCCTTATTATTCTTGGCATCTTATCCCATTATGCTAGTGTCAGTTTTGTTGTGCTTTTCCTTGTTTATGTTGTATTTACTGTATCACCGGCTGATCTCACCATACATAACATTTCCCCACTACTGTTACAGTTTGGTTTGTTTATTGTACTTCCACCTCCTCGAACACTTCTTCCCTGAGTTGCACCTGGAAACAAGCCTCTGCTCGGTCTCCCTCTCCATGTCACCAAACTGTAAATGAATGTATTTTCTTTTCCCATGCTGTTTTCTCTGTCATTTGCAAGGAGCTCCTTCCTGGTTGGGACAGTACAGTAAAATCAAAACAAAAAAAAATAGCAGTGATAAGTATACAGAATGAGGAATTAATGTAAAAATACAATAGTATATAGTTTGCTAAGTCATAGTAACAGGTAACAGATACAGACTAAAGGCAAGAAAGACTTAATTTAAGACATAAAAATGGTAAAAGAGCAGGGCAGATGCAATCTGTAGAAAAATATGCAGATACCAACAAATCATATATATGGAGCAAGTACATTTATCAGAGCAGTAGGGATCAGTCAGGTGCTTGAAGGTACATAAGCTCACAGTGGAGTACGGTTTGAGACGGGCTTGAAGTATATTTCAGTAAGTTGGGGCAGGCCACCAGAAAGCCATTTTTTCCCATATTTAGAAGAAATTCTTGGCATCTCAAGCAAAATATAGTTGCATCTCTGAGGCTGTAGATACTAGAGACATCTCCGAGCAGGTCAGAGATGTATTGGGGTACATCATGCATAAGGGATTTATAGGTCCACAGGTAAAGGTTTTTGAGGTGGTGAGGGAAGGCCAACCAATCAGTGTATAGAGGGTGCAGTGATGGATTCTTGTGGGCAGCCCTGTGATGAATCTAAGTGCCCAATGATACACGACAACCAATTTTGCAAGTTGGCCAGCAGCAGCACTCGTGTATATAAAATCTTCATGGTGGGGTTGGGGGGTTCTAGAAGCTGTGTTGTGAGACTCCAGGTGAGATTGCACTATTGTGGTGGCCAGTGAATAAATTATTGCGTTTAGTAAAATCTTGGACTGCTGCCTTTTAATTTAGTGTGTAGGTGTGCCGTGACTGTTCAATCTTGGTTTGCAGTTGCTGTCACTGAGCATCCAGTTGCTTGTGCGGCTCTTATTCTTGCTTTCTTGGCCTACGCTTTTTAGATAAGTTATCTGTATGGTTGCTGAATGAAAGTTTATTATCAAGCCATACTCCTAGATATTTGAAAGTCTTTACTAATTCCATCCTGTTTCCCAATAGGATATGTATGCCAGAAGTGGAGGGATTGAATAACTACTTGTTATTGGGGACAAAATCCATATATTTTGTTTTTGCAGCATTAAGGAGCAGCTTGGATGAGCACAGTTTTTGTTGGAGAATACTGAAGGCAGATTGGAGAGCATGTAGAGTTTCTAATCAACTGAGTTTGGTTGAGTATAGCATGTATCATCTGCATAGCAGTGCAGTTTGACATCTTCAAATAACATCTCCTGTGTCATCACCCAGGTCATTCGTAAATATAGTGAAAACAAGTTGTACAAGGACAGAGCCTTGTGATACGCCTTTAGTGATTTGTAAACAGGACAGCAGGTCCTCAGACTTCAGTTGTTGTTTGCCTACCTATTAGATAATTTTTAAACCAGGGTAAGGCGTACTGACCAGTACCTATATCTGGCAGTTTTTGCAGAAATATTTGATGGTCTGCAGTATCAAAGACCTTGCTGAGGTCTAAGAAAATGGCAGCTGTTACATGTTTTTGATTAAGTGAGGTGAACCAATCATCAGTTACTTTGATACAGTAAGTACAGTAGCAATGCTATGTAGTGGTCTGAAACCAGACTGGGAGGGTGTGAGTAGGTTATGATAGGAGAGATAATCCCACACTTGTTCATTGACTTATTTTTCCAGGACTTTATCTAGTACAGCCAAGACTGATATAGGCTGATAGTTGCTTGCTTTGAACTCATCACCAGCTTTCAAAAGTGGGGTTACGTGAGCAGTCTTCCAGAGTGTGGGGATTTCGTGCCTAGTGAGGGAGAGGTTTAAACAGATGTGTTATGGGTGCAGTTAATACTGGGGCTGCTGTTTTCAGGAAGAATGGTTCCAAGTTGTCTGCCCCAGGTCCTTTTTTACTGTCTAGGGAATATAGAATGTCCTCCACCTGTTTGTAGGTGACTGTCTGAAAACAGAAGAGCAGCTTGGTGCTGTTTTGTGGTGGGGGTTGCATAGGTTTTAGGAGTGGAATCGCTGCAGCAGGCAGCTAGTCAAAGGCCAGTACAGCAGACACAAAATGAGAATGAAGTTTCTCGAGGATGAGCTGCTAATCGGTATCATTTTATTATTTGCTGTGATTTTATATGGTACAGGATAGAAGGAGAAGCTCCACCTTTAAGAGACTTAATTCAAGGGTCTTAATGGTCTGCCAGAATGTAGAAGGATTATTTGAGGTTTTGGTAGTACTTAGATTTGGCCATGCAGATTAATTTGGTGCAGTTCGTTTTTTTTTTTTTTTTTTTTATCTAAATGCAGTCCAATCATGGGGCAGCTTACTGTAGTTTTCCTAGGTATAGCCCAGTGCATATTCCTATCTCTCAGCACTTGTTTAATGTCTTTAATAAACCAGGGTCATATCTTTTTTCTCCTCCCTATCTCAGGAAAAATCCCCCCTTGCTCTTTTTCTCTCTGTTTCTTGCTCTCTCCCTCAGAGAAAGAATCTTCCTTTTCTCTTTCTGTTACACTCTTTTTCTCTATTCTGTTTTTTTTTCTTAAATTTGCCCTTTTTTCCGTATAATTTTGGGCTCAGCCTCTCTTCTTGCACTAAGCTGCTGCAGATATAAAACATTGCCTAAATCTAAAAATGTTTCAAACCCCAGGAATCCGTCCTTTATGCTTAACAACTGCAGTCATTCCCCCTGGAGCCCCGGAGCTTTGAGAATTTTATGTTAATTAAGGAGTCTTAGAATGAAATTCACATTCTGCTGTGTGGTCATGCTCACCTCTACACTGTAACGTCAGATTTATTTCTCCACCTGAAGAAAGTAATCACTCCAAAGTTTTCTCTTTAACATCTGACCGGTTTACAATTTATTATTTAAAAAATGTATAGTATCTAACTGTTTAGTTATTTTATCGATGCTCTGCATTAGTTAGGGTTGTCATTGTATAATTTCAGCTTTTCTCTGGTTCCTCATTAGTTCCAAGGGGCCAGAAAAGGACATTTTTCATCACGGTTCCCACTTCAGGGAACCGCTTTAATATTCTTTCATTTGAAATTACTTAAATTTAAACCACTTCGTAGTTTCTTTTTGTCTTATTCTCAGTTGCTCTTTTTTTGAGGGGGGGTAGGGTAGATAAATATTTTATTGATCGACCAAAGTCATTACAAAAGTTAAAACATTAAAATTCTTCTTGTAACTTTGTCGAGCAAAACTTTGACAAATCATACATGAGGTAAGTATTGAAATACAATTTCAAAGAAGTGTAATTAACAAGTTCAGTGACTTCAAAAAACCCCGTACATGAGACAGTACCTTGGTATTATTACATGAAAAGAGAAAAATTATCAGTTCTTCAGGAGGGAGGCTGAAGGGTGCCAAAATTGAAGCCAACCAAAATGTTCTTTTATGTTTGTCTTTCAGACAATGTAAAGTTATGTGCTTAAGGTCATCTTCTAAGCTCAAATTGCAGTCGCAATAAAATTTTGTTTCAAATCCAGGTCTTCGTTGAGAGGAGTAAATATAATTTGAGGTATATAATTCCACACGGAATCTAGTTAATATTCTTCTGTCGTCTGCGTTGGACAATATGGACAAGTAAGGTTCTAACTGGTGATTGATTTTCAAAATTTTGTACCATTGATGGTTTTTAAGGATATTGATTTTCTTTTGATTCATGATGATATCTGACTATATCCCTAAATCTTGACTTAATCTGACTTGAAATAATTTCAAAAGGTTTAGAGTAAATTTCATAGAAGAGATGTCCCAATCCATTTGGAAGGAGTAGAGTCTTTATTTGAATCATTGAAGGTGAATTAAAGCCTCTTTTATGATAATCTGTTTCCTCCTCCAGACATTGCCTCAGAAGGTGAGTTTCTGATAAGAGGAAAGGCTCAAGTATAAATGATAACATTCTTTCTTGGGTCAAAGTAGCTAAAGAATATTGACCTAACTCAGTTCTAACAACTTCCACAGGGACTGATTGACTGACCCTTAGAATGTATCTGTACATTCTGGTTAAAATCTTTTCTAAAGGTGCCAAAGAGTTATTTGCCCAAAGGTCAGCTGCATATAATATGCTAGATGTGATTTTTTACATTTATTACTTTGAGGAGACCTATTATGGAACCATGTCCTAATGTTGGCGCTAAAGCATTTAAAGGCGTTGGGTGTTGTCGATGGTTTTTGAGTCATTAGATTAGAATGTAATGGCCACTTCAGTTTATTCAAAAATCTAATACCTAAATAATCATAATAATTTACTACAAACATACGAAATTTGCCAGCTGATAAAGGCCTAGACGTCTATCAAGTCTGCTCGAATGTAGCTACCCTTATATTCTGCAGCTGCCCTCCTTCCACACTTCCCTACATTGACCAGCCCTTGTCCTGTCCCATCCCTTTTGAAGCAGTCCACCGCTCTACTGGATACCACTTCTGCAGGTAACGCATTCCACACAGCTACTACCCTTTCTGTAAAAAAGTGTCTCCTCATCTCTCTTCTGAACCTTCCTCCCTCCAGTCTCATATCATGGCCCCTGGTTTCCTTCCCCTCCCTTACTTTGAACAGTCCCTCTGTACCCATCTTGTTTATTCCTTTCATGTACTTAAAGGTTTCAGTCATGTCCCCCCATCCCTCCTCTCCTCCAGCGAGTACATATTCAATTCCCTCAGCCTCCTCTCGTATGATAAGTCCCCCAGCCCCTTGATCATCTTTGTCGCCCTGCGTTGCACCACCTCCAGTAACTTAATGTCCCTCTTCAGATACGGGCGCCAGTACTGCACGCAGTACTCCAGGTGCGGTCTAACCAATTACCTATACAGTGGCAGAATCACCTCCTCCCTCCTTGATGATATACCCCTTGCAATGCAACCCAGCATTTTGTTGGCCTTTGCAGCTGCCTTCCTACATTGTGCCGAGCTGTAGTTGTAGTACTGTAGAGATTTTGAATTTATCAATGAAAATGGAGGATTGTGATAATTTTTTATTTCCAAATATTACTAAATTTGTTTTCTCTTTGTCAGTTTGAAATTTTTACATAAATTTGAAAAGTAATCCAGTTTTCTTTGCAAGCTAAGTACAGATGTTGACATTAATACAAGATCGTTGGCATAAGCCAGACATGTAACAGTATTACTAAATATTTTTGGGGAATGAAAATCATCATCTAATTATTCGATTATTGGGTTGATATATAAATTAAAAAGAATCTGAGCTAATAAGTAACCTTGTCAGATGCCCACATTTGTTGGGACTTTGGATGCTAAAGCGTCAGAATGTGAATAATGAACCCAAAGCCAGATATCTGAATGTAGTCTGATTCTGATATATAATAATGTAGGATAGAGTTTATAATCAGCTAAGATTTCCATAGTAGTGTGTGACTTACCAAGTTGAAAGCTGATTTTAGATTGATGAAACAACTGTAGAGTTATGTGTGTTTTATGGTAATATATTTCCATCAAGACATTTTAAAACATAACCTTGTTCATTCAGGTTGGGGGGGAGGCAATGTTTGGTTGATTTACCTAACAAAACATTGTTTTGGTAAATGTCAATTGTAGTTTGAATTTAAAGGGAAGTGAACTGCATTCCTCCTATTTTAAACCCTTTTTAACCATTATATGGTTTTTAATAATTTAAAACTTTTTTTCTACTGGGAACTGCTAGTGTCTTCCAAGGGTCATCAGTGTTTGGCCTGACTGACAGACCCAAAAAATAAACAGGACTTACAGGCTTTAAAACTTGTACAGTTTGTTTTGTTTGTTTTCAGCTCCTGGCAAAGGCAGACTGCCACAAGTTGTGTTTAAAGTGCCTGGGTCCAGACCATGATTTTGTCAGTTCTCAGCTCTGTATTAAGTTTTACCCTAAACACAAAAAAAAAGAGCTAAAAAATTAGAAGACATTATAGCTTCTCAGTCTGCCTCCATGTCATCCAAAGACTCAAATGAGGGTCCAGCCCTTCAAAATAAGCAGCAGTCCTTGTCAATGGGGACATAAAAGAATGATAAGGATGCAGGAGATGGTTCAGAAATCAGGGTGTCTAAGAGGGGGAGCCCTGAAACCGTCAAAAAGAAGAGACGTAGAGCAGACACTGGAGACTGTGCCTGCCAAGAAAAACAAAAAGAAGAACATGTCACTGCCCCTCCTCCTGAAGAAGAAAAGGAGACGCCAGTGGATGCAAATAAAATGCTCTCAACAGAGGACTTGATAAAGGCATTGCAATTCCTCCAGGCATTCCAGGCTATGGGGAAATTCATGAATATTCCTGTCCCGCCTTCCCAGGTTCCATTTCCAGTGGCAGTGGAGGAGGAGGTTGAAATGTACTATGTAGAGGAGGAGGAAGGAGAATCCACAGAATCAAATGGTTCTCCTGAACAAGAATTTGGATCTCCTTATAGGCCCCCTTTAGATCATTTCACCTTTAAAGCTCGTGATAGAGCGAAACATGTCAGGTGTTTGGTGACGCACAGTGACGTATTGGAGTGGTTTCTAGGAAGTGAGTGTGAGCAGTTTCATGTGGCAATTGCATTTTACTTGATGGATTTGATTTGTAATAAAGGATTCAAGATTGATATATCCATTACAGTCCTGGGGTGAGTTCATTCAATATTGCTAATCTACTGCTCGAGGAACGAAGATTGTAGAGCTATTTCATTAGCCTACACAGCCTTAGCAGGTGCCAGGTCCCCTAGCTACTTTCAGCTAATTTTGTATGCAGTCCCAGAGGATGCGGTAATCCTCCGCTGGCCAGCGAAGTTTCTAAATGCCTTCCCACCTTTCCCACTTTTGCTGAAAGTCCTGCTCAAATGGAGAAGGGAGTCTGCAACAATGATTCTCATAGCTCCAGACTGGGCCAGACACACTTGGTACTCTTTGATCCTGTCTCTCTCCAACAGGCATCCTGTCAACCTGCTCCTGAGATACAGTCTACTGACATTGTCTGAGGGCATGATAACATTCCCAGATCCAAGAACTCTGTGTCTTGGAGCACGGTTCTTGAAGAGCTGGAGTTCTGTGGACTAAATCTTTCTGAGAAGGTGATGGAAGTGATTAACGTTTCTGGGAAACCAACAAGGAAAACCTGAGTTTCAGAGTGGAAAAGATTTTCCTTTGGTGTTCCCCTAGACAGCTTAACCCATTGGGAGTAAGTTTGTCTGCAATCTAGGACTTACCTAGTCCATCTTCAGTCCCTGGGCCTCAGACCCTGAACCCTAAAGGTTCATTTGCTAGCAGTGTAAACTTATACTTTAGCTGGAAAAGACAGGTCAGTGGCCTCACAATCCATTTTCAGAAGGTTTTTCAAAGGCCTTTATCACCTATACCCTTTAAAAAGAGACCCTGTCACTCCATGGGGCCTGAATATATGCATTGCACAGCTGATGAAGGCTCCTTTCGAGCTTTTGGCAACTGCTGCTTTGAGGTATGTCACCTGGAATGCAGTTTTTCTGGTGGCAGTGACATCTGCCAGAAGGGTGAGTGAGCTGCAAGCCCTCTGCACAGCTCCTAACTAAATCGTATTTCATGGGGACAAGGTAGTCCTAAGAACTAACAGAAAATTCCTCCCCAGAGTGGTGTCTAAATTTCACCTGAATCAGTCAATTACACTTCAAGTTTTCTTTGCAGCAAAATCCAGCCCAGGAGAACAGAAACTCCAGTCTGGATATCAAGAAGGCACTGAGCTATTATTCAAAGGATGTGAGGTCAGCTGCCATTTCATTATTTGTCACCTGTGGTGAAGTGGTAAAAGGGAAACCAGCATCCAAAAGAACAATTTCTCGTTGGATAGTTTCCAGTATACAGTTCTTTCATGACATAGCTGGCAAGCGGCCACCTGAAAGCCTTAGGGCACACTTCTCAAGGAGCTCCTCTGTCTCTGTGGCAGCATTAAGAGGTGCTTCTATGCAGGAAGTCTGTAAAACAGTACACACTTTCATAAGGTTGGAAACCATAAAGATATCAAATAATGCACTTAATTGACTGTACATAATTATTTGTTGGTACACCTAGAATCAGTTCTTTTAACCTGTTTTAGATTGTATAATGTCTCTGCTTGTGTAAAATGCCTTTGTAACTATTATTATTATTACCTCCAAATGATGTTTTGTATGTATTCTTGTCTGTTTTTATATGCTGTATGTAATTTTTGTATTGATGTGCTAGTGTCTTTCGGCACTTACTGGGTCAAGTCTGTAAAAGGGTCATGTGACACAGTTGCTTTTACCTGGTTAAAAAAAATAAAAATGAAAATTGCTTAGTTTGCACTTAGCTCTGTGGATTTTGCACTGCATATCCAGATGGTGTACCTGTGTTGCTGCATCATTAATGAAGACTTCCTTGCATGTAAGGTGGACTGCAGGGCAGACTGTATGGGCCATAGAGCCTTTTTCTGCTGACAGCATCTAAGTTACTATGTATTATGTGTCTTTGTAAGAGCGCCATGCTTTCACACATAGTGAGTACTGTACCTTCAGCACTGATTTTTTTTCTAACAGTGCACTGTAATCACTCTGCTGCCCTGCTAGTACTGTTGTTTGAACAAATATCCTGTTTTCGTGTAATTGATAAATATTGGGAAAGAGAAATTCAGAATAAATGTGAAATAGATATAAAATAATGTAGGGCCAACCATACACAACAAGGCTGTGTTTCCTTTGAGGGGTGAGATGACATCATAGACCTTGAGAGCTAAGCTTGCGTAATGTAGAAAATTATGTATGGACAACCATACACAACAAGGCTGTGTTTCCATAGAAGGGGTGATAACGTCATAGACCTCGAGAGCAAAGCTGAAGTAATGTTGAAAATAATTTATGGGCAGCCATGCACAACAAGACTGCAGGTTCCATTGAGTGATGAGATCACATCATTGACCTTGAGAGCAAAGCTCAAGTAATGTACAGAATAATATATGAGCAACCATACACAAGAGTGTTTCCATCAAGGGGTAAGATTACATCATAGACCTCAAGAGCAAAGTTCGAGTAATGTATGGACAGCTATACACACCTAGACTGTGTTTCCATTGAGGGGCTCTAATGACATCATAGGGACCTCAAGAGTGAAGCTGGAGTTATGTATGGGCAACCATACTGAACAAGGCTATGGTTCCATTGAGGCCTGAGATTACATTATAGACCTCGAGGGCAAATCCCGAGTAGTGAATAGAATAATGTATGGACAACCATGCACAACAAGGCTGTGTTTTCACTGAGGAGCGAGACAACATTATAGACCTGGGGAGCAAAGCTGGAGTAAAGTAAGGAGGCGGTATAGCGCAGTGGTTTAAGGCTCTGAGCTGCAAACCTGGAGTACTGGGTTTCAATCCCACAGCCCCCACTTGCATACTGTGTGACACTGAGCCAGTCACTTAACTTCCTTGTGCTTCCAGGTTGCACCTGTAAACAAGCTTCAGCTTAGTGTGTCTCTCCTGGTTAAAAAAAAAATGTACAGAATAATGTATGGGCAACAGTGTACAACAAGGCTGTGTTTTCATTGAGGGGCGAGACTTCATCACAGATCTAAAGAGTTTAAGCTCATAATATATAGAACAATGTGTGGAACTGCACACAGTATAGCTGTGTTTCCATCAAGGGGTGAGACAACCTCTAAGACCTGAAGAGCGAGGCTCTAGAGGTCTCTATGATGTTATCACACCCCGAGATGGAAACCTCATCCTTGTTGTGTATGGTTACCCACACATTATTTTGTATCGTAAAGGTTTATTTTAATTCATTTACCTTCATTCAAACTCTTGTCTTGAACTGTGGTCAGATACACTGAAAATAAACAGAATAAGATTAACAACATTTCTTGTGACGTAAAGAGCCAGTAGAACCAAAAATAGCAGACAGGAAAATGTTACAAATTTTAAAAAGCAGTCAGTTGTAACTTTTTAATTCTGAAGTATTTTTCTTTTTCTGTTTGCTCATTGGAACGTTTTCTATTGGTCAGTGTTATGCTGGAAGTGTGGAGCAGCAGATACATCTAGTTCTATTTTCCCCTCCCCCGCATCTTCAGTACTGTAACTTCACTGACTGTGACATCACAGGTGATTGTCCTGGCAGCTGTTGAGTGGCTGTTCTTGAGTAGCTGTGACGTCACAGTCAGTGAGGTCACAGTACTGATGATATTTGGGGGGGGGGGGTAGACCTAGATATATCAGCTGCCAGGCACAGTGCTGTTCCACATATCACACGTACTAACATCAGGTAAAAAATCTTCTAATTATCCAAAAGAAAAATCACCTCAGACATAAATGGTAATGGCCGACTATTTTTCAAAACTAATATTAATTTTAGGCAGTACACTAGCTCTTTAAGTAACGGCTGCATGAGCTGGCAACATTTCTAGTATTTCATTTTTTAATAAACTGTTTACCTGGGGTGTTTTTAGTCTTGCTGATATCTTTGTTTTGTTAAGTCTGCAATGTAGGTGAGCATGAGGAATCATGATAGACATCGGATATTATGCTGTTGTACCACAGTGGTGACATAGCCGCTATGGTAAACCATCATCTGGAAGTGTATGGATTTTCTTCCATATGCAGCACCGAAACATGTACTATAAGCTGAATTGTGCCTAAATGTTACATAGAAAAAGAGAAACAAAGAATTTTTTTAGCAGAAAAAGACTCTCAGTCTATCAGATCTACTCCGTCCCTACCTTGGTCTACACCAATCTGTCACTTGTAAGGCTTCGGCAGTGCTCGCCACTTGTAGCTTCGCTTTGTTAGTTGAATAACCCTCACTCAACCCCTCTCCCCCTCCATTACTTTCACCATACATAGAAAATGATGGCAGAAAAGGCCTGACAGCCCATCCCGTCAGTCCACCCTGCGTATTGACACAGCATGGGCCCTAGTGGCCATCCCACCCCATACCCGTGTGGCTGCCCCATCCTCTCATAAAACCTGTAAGGGTTTTGATGTTAACTACCTCCCCCAGTAGATGGTTCCACCTATCCACCACCCTCTTCTTATATCCCTCTAAAGATTCTTATAGATTCTGACGTGGAGCCTTTGGAAACGAGTCTGTGACTCAAAGGGTTGTAATTACGATTTCCTAAATAAATAAAAATAGAGTCTGCCCCCACTCCTGCACCAGCTTATCATTATGTCTTCTTGTCACAGACCCCTCACATTTGCTTCAACAGCAGCTGGAAATCTGCTTTGTTTATTCCCTTCAGATATTGGAAAGTTTCAGTCATATTTCTCCTGGCATCCAGAGATTACATTAGTGTTGCTCGGATAGTGCCACTGTGGATCCGCTAGGGATCTGTCGGATGGCGGCACTATTCGAGTTGGATCCGTCTGAATACGGAGGTCAGATCCTGGGTCATATCCCACATTATCTGATGCCAGATCCAGCTGTTGGATGACACAGGACCCGACCAGGGATCTAGCGGCCGGATCCACAGGCAGATAGTGGAACTATCTGGCAGATCCACTATCCTGCTGCAAAAGGGCAGATACCTGTGGATCTGGATTTGGCCGGATCCATCTGAGCAACATTGGATTCATTACGTAATTTGTTGAATTCTTCTGGCTGCATCGGCTGTTTTTTGTATTAAAAATCACTTACATGCTGTCAGCCAATCCGCACACACAGCCACTGTACCTCTTTCGTACAGTGATCTAACATGCAGGAACATTAGCAGTTAAGTGTTCTACTTTACATTAAACTTTTGAAATAAAAAAACACTACAAATCTGTCTTGCTAACATGATTAAATTATAAAAAATTAATAGGGCCTCCACGTGGTTTCTCTTACGGAACAAGAGACTTCTCTCATGAGGTTTGGGCAGCCAGAACCAGTCCACTTTGCAGTCCTCTTGCCCAAACCTCATGCTCGGAGTCTCCTACCATAAGAGGCACTCTGCGGTGATTCTGTTAACTTACAGAATCTGTAATGTCTCAGGTAGAGAATGTGCTGCTGTTCTCACACTTCGGAGTAGGCAGTCTCCAGCAGAGGTCTGTACCTGGGAGAGTGAAGAGCCTGCAAATAAATTTACCAAAAATGGTTCATACAATTCCCATTTCCTACCACAAGACATAAGTGCACAAGGACTAATTTTTGTTACTGAAATTTGTTTTGAAAGGGTAACATTTTTCCCAGTGCTGACAGTGCCTTTAAGGTTTATGTTTTTTGTCAGTTTAACGTAACGGAACAAGAAATTGTAGAAGTACTACCAAAAGGCCCCTGAGATGCAGAAGTAGATATTACAGTTAGAACACAGCCATCATGCAGTCCTGTACTGAGTCAGCCTTCAAAGACTGAAGTTATTATAATAATAATTTTATTTGTATGGCCCCTTTCCATTGCCAAGGCACCTAACAATATAAAAACAAATCACAACAACATCAAATAGTCCCCAACGCCCTCGGGCGACCACTGCACTTACTCTCCTGACCACCTGGCCAAGCAAGGACAAATTGGGTTAAACACTCATTGTCTATATGCGGCTAGTTTTAACTCCTCCCAGGCCACCCTATATAGCCCTCCCCGGGCACAATGTGGTGTTTTGTACTGACTATCATTTCTCCATGTCTTCTCCTGTGTATGTAAAAACTATATTCAGCCGCTTCACTGTATGTAATGATGTACCAGTCACTCCACTGTATGCATAAGTTGTATTACTCACTGTACCTGTAAAAGTCATGTGTGTAACACTCACGGGTCGCGCCTGAAAATAGGCACATGGATGTCTAGTGTGACTTACCCGGTAAACAAAAGCAAATAAATAAATAAATAAATGACAGATTAATACAGTTAAAATCAGATATCAGTACAACAGTTGCTCATTTCAGTTAACTATAAAAGCTTTTTTGCCACAGGTAAGTTTTTAAGCCCTGCTTAAATTCTTCCACAGTTGCACACTCCCGCAACCGGCGAGGTAGAGTATTCCAGAGGGTGAGGGCTGGATAAGCAAAAGTTCTAGAACCAGATGACTTCAAATTCACCCTCGGAATCTCTAACAACCCCTCGTCGGCCAAGCGGAGCGATCGACCAGGGCAGTAAGGGACCAGAAGCTCTTTCAAATAGTTCGGGCCCTGTCCATGTAGGGCTTATCCAGGTATTAGTCTAAGTATTGCCTGCGAAAGCTGAATTTTTTGCCTCTGTAATAACTAGAAAGTTAAAATTTGCTGGCTTTGTGGAGCAGAGCACAAAGATGCAATGTGGCGCACTGGCATCCTTGGTTTGTGCCACAAGCCCAGGATAGCAGAGGCTAACGGAGGGGAGGAGCATCTTGCTCATCTCCCAGAGACATATGATCCTGATGGACTATGCATCGCACAACACCTAGGGGTGGCCTGTTGGAAAAGTTTTTGGTGACCACATGATTCCTGGCACTCCCCCTCCCCGACAGACTGTTGTGCACATGCATATCTCACTTAGGAAAGTGGGAGGGACTAGAAGGTTATAAAACACCCCATAGGTTTCACCAGCCCATATCCACCCATACCAGCACCAGCACATGAACATCTGTTCCCCACCCCCACTGATACAATATTGCCCACTGCATTCTGGGTCCCTTCCTGGCTATACCTTGACCAGGCAGAAAGTGGGCCCCACATTGGGATGGGGGTGGTGAGAGCAAGTGTAGGTTGCAGTGACTGATATGGAGGAGAGTTGGAACTACTAGGCAAAGACCTCAGGTAGGCATGGAAAATGGGCAAGAGCCAGAAGGTAAGTCCAGTGGGTGATAAGAGAACGAAAAACACAACATCCACACAGTTTTTAGTGAGGAAACTATGACATCAGCTGGGATTAGTATCCATTGCCACTGAATGGAGTTGTTCTGTTGTGTGGTGGGTCGCAGGTTTGGGTGCAGTCTGCAGTAGCTGAGTCACAACCCCATTGTACGATAGTCCGTGAAGGTATACCGTCACCGCAGACACTCCCTGACCAGCGAAGACCATGACAGCGACAGGATTTGGGCAAATCCGTGATGTCAGGATGGTCTCTGCAGGGCCAGGGATTGCCTCGAGGGAGGTGCTTTCTGCTTCCAGTCCAACTCACCTCGGAATCCTAGAGATGGGGGAGGTGTGGGGGTTCGGGGGGCACAGCCCTTCAGTGAAAACACAGAGGCATCTCCGACACCGCATTGCCGATACCCGGCAATGCGGCTGTCACTGTCGGGGATGTCTTCATGTCTGCTGCCACTGCAGCATGGTAAAACCTTAAGTGAATGTGTTTGGCTTTAATGAGAAAGCTGCCCAAGGGGTGAGACTGATGTGTGGTTGACCTGTATTGGCTTGATGATAAACTCTCTGTACAGCTGGGAATGGGAGGCTGCATGGTGGTTCAGTGCCAGCTGTTCACAGGTGTGGGAGGCAGCCAGTTGGGAGGTAGCCTGTAATGACTTGGTCACAAATCTGCTTTGGGAGACTGCCAGTTTGAGTATAGTTCGTAAAGACTATCCAGACAGTTACACAACACTGGTGACTTGGATGTGGGAACAAGCCTGGGCGGTCAGCCACCCAGTGAAAGAGCAGTGAGCATACCAGAAGATACCCCCTTCTGGGGAGGGAAGGTCACTGTCTTCACTTCAGTGTTACCACCTGGGTGATAACAGGGGTAGTCCAATGAAAGGCACAGTAGGAGGAGGATGAAAGTCAGCCTGGTTCTTGGCTGGGGCACTATTTTGTGTGCCCTCTCACTGAGTCCCCATGTGTGTCAACATCCTGGTGGTTGGGAGAAAATTGGAAAATGGCCCCAGTATGGTGATGGATGGACCTAAATACATCTCAGCTCCTGCACCACTGCTATTTTGAAAATGGCAAGAGTGAATTCTCCATTCTGACTGGCTGAAAGCAGTTCCAACTTGGGCGTCTGTTTTTCAATAGATGCCCATGAACTAAGTACCAGTCCAAGTGTCCCTTCATCACTTGGGTATCCTTGTGCCCATCCCCCCTTCCTCATTGGCCAAAAGCACTCCACTGGCCTGGGCACAGAGTTTGAAATGGCCACCTTATTTTTAGCTTAGTTAGCGAGTAAGAACCCCACCACCACGGACAAGAGTAGTCACCTCGGTTGCCTAATTCAAATTAAAGGCAAAAAAAAAATAAACATTTCTATAACAAAAAAAAAAAGTTGTGCTGCATACACTGATCACAAGCGCCGCTTCCAGTACCCATTGCTCTGAAGATCAGCTGGCATAAACTCCTGTAGCATCCCCCACTCCCATGCTGAGCAAAAGCACTCCTGTCCCCTATATTCCACATAGGCAAACCATTACATTTTCAACAAAATTACATGTTCCTAAAACAGAACAAAATGTCAGCCACAGCACACTGTTAGGATGTGTGAACCAACCGAGGCAGCCCCCCCCCCCACCAGGTGAGACAATGCCAATCCACCACGATTCCCCGGTGGTCACTCTGCATCCTCTTCACTAACTATTCAGTTACGGAAACACTTTATTAATAATGGCAAAAGATGACACACAGCCCATCTAAATCTGTGTGTGCCAGTGCCCCGAGTGTTAAATTTTTTTCTATTTCTTGACAAAATGGACCCAACTCGGAAGATGCCACCACCACTCCTGTTCTCTGATCCCTGCGCACTCACACAACCATCACTAGCCTGCCTGCAGTACGATTCTTGCCCGCCTGCCACCACTGCTCCGCTGCTGATTCCTGATCCACTCACAGGGCTTTAAACTATAGCCCCTTTCATTTATACACTGCAAAATGGATAATAAAACCAAAAAATGTGCATGTCAGCTTAAACGAAACATGACTTTCCCTGCAGCTCAACCACCACCTCTGTTCACTGGACAGATTCCCCAAACAATCATGAAATGAAAAGTTCAGCACATGAAAAAAAAAAAAAAACACTAAATGAAAGAAAGCATGTTAAAAGAAAAAAAATACAAGAAGAAAGTTTCAAATAAAGTGGGATGGGGAGGAAACCATGACAACCACTTCATAAACAAAAAAAAATTACAGGGACTCCATTAGGACAAAATTCCTAGGTTAGAAAAACAGTATTCAAATGCAAGTGGAGGAGCTATTTTATTTAAAAAAATGAAATGAGAGTTTTAACATTTAAACATAACAGGTATTTTTTTTTTCAAACACATAAAATACAGTGGGCCATAGCACAATAATACCCTCCAGGGTGGGCGGTATTAGACAATACCACACCTTCCAGGAGTTATAAGGCCCGATGCCGCCCCTGGGTGGTCTGGTATTGCACAGTACCGCCCACCCTGTCTGATACTATTGCTTACATCATCTCCTGTTGCTGTGTAAGGCTCAGTTAAATGCCCCCACCCTGCCTAAGAGGTAGCGCCAAGGCTTAATGAAGGAGAGCATTGGCAGGTAGAAGTGCCAGGGGTTGAGTGGGCCTTTGATGCCCCTGAGGGGTGCAGGTGCTGGAGATTGGAAGGGGGCATATATAGAAAGTTAAAAAACAGAATGGTTACAGTGTACAATAGCTGGTGTCCATATTCTCAGCATGAGTGAGAGAAATGAGTAAGGGACTAGAACTAAACTAAAGTTACAAAAGAATAATTCCATTGGCCAGGCTAAACTAGACAGTATCGGTGATGTCTTTGCCACCAGAGTGTAGATTTAAAAATGGGAGCAAAGTTAAAACTGTGTCTTGTTTAACTTGCCCAGTTAAATTACACTTTTATAACTCTGATTTTTCCAAAACTGGGGGGACCTACTGTATTAAAAATGTCTCTCTTGCAGACAGAAAGGACACTGACTGTGGAGTAGCAGAAGTAGCAGAGTAGCCTTGTAGGTAGTCCATCAAAAATCCTTTCCTGTGTTCCTATAAATACACCACACATTTAGGTGAATGACTTTTTCATCAAAATTACCTCTTTACCTTTTCAGATGTAACATCTTTGTATGACTGACATTTTTTTCCAGCTTTTCTGTATTTGTATATTGTTCATGTTTTTTTTTTTTGATCAGATATCAGTTCAGTGTTTAGTTTTCCATTACCAGAGTTAGAAAACCCATGCATACTGTGCACTTGGAAAAGTCAAGTTCAGAATTTTTCAGGGTATTTAACGAGCCGATCTCCCAGTATAAATCAGTAGTATGTATTATAGGCACAAAGATCCATAACTTCACATATTAATATACTATAGTAAATATATAGCATAAATATTATATCCAAAACACTTAAATGATAACCCAGATTTGACTTGCAAATTAGTCTTGGGCAATTATGTGTTAGATTTTTGCATTACTAATTAGATATATTGCATATCATTGTAATTGTAAAGTTGGATTAGTTTACTTATCCTGGATACTAGTGGTCAAAACCACTTTAGACTTATAAAATGGGTTCCGAAAACTCTCTAACCTGATTGGTCAAACAGCACCACCTGACATAACTGAGATACTATTTTTTGTCCTTTAGTCTTTTTTTCTTACTTAAAACAAACAAAAAATGATTCAACTATATGGTACCTAGTTTATAAATAAGCAATAACACACACCAGGGTTTGTGGGCTCTGCCCTACTAACCCACTCAGCAGACGGTTGAAGCCACTCTGCTTCCCATCATGGCTCCATTGCACCAGTCATGTGGGTTATTAGACCACAACCTACACGCTGTCATGTGGTATTGTTTTCCTGATACATTTTGTTCTCTGTAACTCGTGGTGACATTTGGCCTCCATGGTAAATGCCACAGAATATGTTAATAGAAGCATAGAAAGTGACAGCAGAAGGAGACCATATGGTCCATCTAGTCTGCCCATGGGCCTACCCCCTCCCTTAATTTGCTGGTCAGTGTGGTGGTGCCTTTGTACCTGTCCCAAGCGTTCTTGAAACCTACCACTGTTTCTGCCCCCACCACTAGCTGAGGAAGGCTGTTCCATGCATCCACCACCCTCTTGGTAAAGAAAAGCTTGTGTGTGTTACCTCTGAATTTGCCCCCCTCCAGCTTCATGTTGTACCCCCGGTTCTTGTGTGCTTTCTGACTTGGAACAGTTCCTGAACCTGTACCTTGTTTATTCCATTTAGGAACTTGTAGGTCTCAATAATGTCTCTCCGCTGCTTCAGGGAGTACATGTTCAGGTTTTGCAGACGCTCTTCATAGTTTATGTTCTGTAGGCCGTGTATCATTTTTGTAGCTCGCCTTTGCACTGTCTCCGGTCTGTTGATATTCTTTTTTAGGTGTGGTCTCTAGAACTGTACGCTGTACTCCAGGTGTGACCTCACCAGAGATCTATATAGTGGCAGGATGATTTTCTTTTTTCTGCTGGTGATCCCCCTGCCTTTGCAGCCCAATATGCCATTCGCCCGCCCCATAGAGCCGCTTTCTCGCACTGTTTGGACTTCTTTAAGTCATCTGTTATAATTATTCCCGGATCCCTTTCCTGTTTGGAAAATTCCAGTTGTACTCCTCCCAGGTAGTAGTCCTCTCCTGGATTGGCCCTTCCTAGGTACATGACCTAGCATTTTTTTTGCATTAAACTTTAGTTGCCATGTTTCTGACCATTTTTCCAGAGCCTTGAAGTCGGCGTTCATCTTTTCTACCCCACCTGGAGTGTCTACCCTATTGCTTATTTTTGTGTCATCTGCAAATAAGCTCACCTTCCCCTCTAGTCCCTCAGTTATGTCATAGAAAGAACTGCAAAACCGCTCCGAGGGCTAACAGTGTGTGCTGGATATATAAATTCAAATAGTACAACAAATCTCCACACCACACAAGCTGAGGTAACAAAAAGCAGCTTTAATAATTAAAAAGCCCACCAAACAGCATCCGCTCATAAAACCTCTACAGGTTTCACAAAAGTTGTGTCATCAAATATTGAGTAGGATCGGACCGAATACTGGGCCTTGTGGCACTCCACTATCTACTCCTCTTTCTTCTGAAAGTCGTTTACAAGTACCCTGTGTCCTTCCATTGAGCCAGTTCCTTACCCATTTCACTACTTGTTGCCCTACTCCCATTCTGTCTAGTTTGTTGAGTAGCCTTCTGTGTGGGACCGAGTCAAATGCTTTGCTGAAATTCAGGTATACTATGTCTACTGCTCCTCCCTGCTCTGTTATTTTAGTCACCTAGTTAAAGAAGTCTATCAGATTGGTTTGGCATGACCTTCTTGTTGTAAAGCCATACTGGTTTGTGTCTAATTTGTTGTTTTCATCTAGAAAGGATATAATCCTCTCCTTGAGCAGGGCTTCCATTATTTTGCCAACAATTGACATTAGGCTTACTGGTCTGTAGTTGCACTTTCCCTGCTTCTGCTTTTGTGCAGAGGAATAACTGTTGCCTTCTTCCAGTCTTGGGGGACCGCTCCCAGCTTAAATGATAGGTTGAAAATATCAGCCAGGGCGCTGCCAGCTCATCCCTTAGTTCTCTTAGTAATCTAGGGTGAATTTCATCTGGGCCCATGGCCTTGTTTGTATTGAGGTTCTCTAGTTCCTTTAGGACCCTTTCTTTTGTAAAGGGACCCGAGTGTATTCCGACTCCTTCCTTGTGTGTTGCATTGCTGGGTCCACATCCTTCCTTCTCCTTGGTGAATACAGAGCAGAAGTAACTGTTGAGGATTTCAGCCTTGTCCTTGCCATTTTCTGTGATCTTCCCATCCACCCTTGTGAGTCTAACAATAGCTCCTGATGTCTTTCTTGTCTCATTGACATATCTATAGAATGTCTTGTCACCGTTTTTGACCTCCTTGGCAATCCTCTCTTCAGTTTCTGCCTTTGCTGTCCTAATCATTTTGTTTGCTTCATAGAACATAGAAACATAGAAGTTGACGGCAGATAAAGACTGCAAGGCCCATCCAGTCTGCCCATTTTTTCTACCTTACAGCAAGAGGAAGGAGGTACTGTTAGAACTATACTACTCTACTGGGACTGAAGAACTAGAACTCTACTACTGGGACCTTCAATTTAGGGTAAAAACAAACAAACAAACAAAAAAAGAGTTAGTGTGTTTGTCTGAGTTGGGTGAAGTGAATTATCTGTGCCATTAGCTAGGTGTAGAAGGAAACTATGAATTAGGGGGAGTGGCTTAGGTAGAAGGAAGCCAGGTGTTTTGAATTTAAAAACTGCCCTAGATAGCTTGTGGCAGAGAACAGCAAAAGGAAGGAGGTGCTGTTAGAAGTATACAACTGTACTGGGACTATATTGCACTCCACTCCCACCCTTAGTCAGCTGTACTTTTATAGGCACATGATTTGACTGACAACAGGAACTTCCTGTTTGGGAGCAGGAAGGGAGTGATCACAGAGGCACAAAAGACTCACCATCCTAGAAGGAAAAGAGTAGCTCTCCACTCCCCCCCCCCCCAGCTGCTGGAGGTCTGACTCTGAGCAAGTAAGAAGGAGACTACTGAGGAATATAGGAACTTCCTGTCCCAGAACAGGAAGATCAGCAGCTTTAAGGGCATGGAGGCAGTAGGAAAGTAGAAAAAAAAAATTATATATTAAAAAAAAAAAATAATAAACAGAGAGAGGAAAGAGTAAGTATACAAAACAACAGTTAAGGGGTCACAAATAAGAGATGATGGGAGTGGTGCAGTGTAGTGCAGTGGCTGTGGAGCAGCAGTCTTCCGGGAGATGTTCTGGAGAATGCGGTGTTGTCCTATCTGCAGGCACCTCTCTGGGCTGAGGGAGGAAGTTGCTCATCTCCAGGCTGAGTTGGCCAGGATTTGGGGGACCACCAGGGCCACGGCAACTGCCGCTGCCTTAGAGGTTGCCAAGAAAGAGGAGTGGTTGGACCACAGTGGGCTCAGAGAGGGTGAGGGTGGTGGAACAGAGGCGCATCTCTCCAGTTGTACCTCTCCACAATTCAAATGCCATTCTGGCAGAGTGTAGTTCTTCTATGGAGGCACCCACAGTGGAGACCAAGGAGGATGCTGGGAACCTCCTCAAAGGAGACCCACAGGAGGGTGGCATGGGACCCCACAGGGGAAGGAAACAACTCCTGATGGGGGACTACATTGTTAGGAGGGTGGAACTGGGGGAGGGAGGGGAGAGGTAGGTAAGGTGCTTGCCTGGTGCCATGGCTTGGAGGAGCAGGGAGAACTCAGGATCGCGGGAGCAGCTGCACAGGGGAGGGAGCTGGATATCATTGTCCACCTGGGGACAAATTACCTGGCTGGGAAAGGGATCAGAACAGTGGAGGAGGAGTTTATGGAGTTTGGGAGGGGCCTTAGACAAGTAGCACGCACGGTAACCTTCTCTGAGGTGCTGTCTGTCTATGGCATGGGTGAAGCTAGTGTGCTCTGCACTATAGGATTCAATCAGTGGTTGAAAAAACTGGTGCAGAGCTCAGGGTTTTGGCTTCATTGGGGACTGGGGGTCCACCTGGAGGGATGCAGGCCTATACTGGCGCGATGGTCTGCATCTGTCCAGGAGGGGAACCAGAATCCTAGGTGATAGGCTTAAATGCTTCATTGGCAAGCATTTAAACTAGCCAGGGGGGAGGCACTGAAAAGGAGCAGGGAAATCCTAGCCCCCCCCCCAAAAAAAATCATGGTAGTTAGTGAGGTAAACACCAAGGTAGAGACGTCGATAGGGAGAATGGCAAGTGTAAATGGAGAAAAAGGCAAAGGCAGTAAGGACAGGGATGGAGCAAAAAGGGATAAGGCCATCATAAAATGGAGGGTAATGAGTACCAATGCCTGCAGTCTAGGTAACAAGCTCCCTGAACTGGTGGCCTTGATGGAAGAGGGATGCCTAGATATCGTGGCAGTCACAGAAACATGGTACACAGAGAACCATGACTGGGATGTCAACATACCAGGGTACACAATCTACAGGAGAGACAGGGAGGGTCGAAGAGGAGGAGGAATAGCTCTCTATGTAAGGGAGGGGATCAGAGCAACAGAACAAAAGGCTAAACGGAGGAGATGAGGCACTGTGGGTCACCCTGGAGAATGGAAATGGCACCACAATCCGCACAGGGGTTGTATACAGATCCCCATCTCAGGGGGAGGAAATGGATGAGGAAATGACAGACTGCATCTTTAGGATGGCAGAGAATGGGGAAATATTGTTGAAAGGGGACCTGAATATGCCAGATGTTAAGTGTAGCGCCTTTGCTGCAGCCACATCCAAGAGCAGGGCCATTCTCGATGCCCTAAAGGAGGCATGCCTCAGAGAGCTAGTGTTGGAACCCACTCTGGAGGAAGCAGTCTTAGACCTGGTACTCTCAAATGGGGACAGAGAGAGGATCTCAGATCTAGAAGTGGGTAGCCATCTGGGAACAAGTGACCACCAGACAGTGTGGTTCACGATAAACTCAGCTGCAGAGTCAAGCCATACAAAAGTGAGGGTGCTGGACTTCAGGAAGGCTGACTTTGTCAAAATGGGCGAGTGCTTCAGAAAAGCACTAGCAAGGAGGGGTGGAGCAACAATGGGAAAACATCAAAACTGCCATCACAAGAGGCAACAAGCCTTGGTGTGAAGCGAATAAACAAATCAGAATAAGAGAAAAAAAACACTGGTTCTCAAAAGAGGTGGCGGGGAAGGTTAGGGAGAAAAAGATAGCATTTAGAAAGTATAAGGAAACACAGAAGAAGCAGGACAATAATCTATCCCAAATGTTACTAAAGTGCCAGCAGAATTTCTCAAAGGCCGTATCTGTGTCTTCAGTGGCATCCAGAAATGACCAATCAACTAACTGTATCTCATCAGAGAAAGACTGCAGTTGGAAATCATTTAATTGGCGATAGTTAATAACCCTGGGGGGCGTTTTACAGCCCTTCACAGACCACCCACAAAAAAACACGCAGTGGTCACTGAGACTGTCAGCTTTGACTCCCCGATGTAATCACATGGCCAGAAACGTTAGTAATGACCCAGTCAATTATTGACTCATAACCAGTTTGATAGTTATATCGAGTAGTTTCAGTTACTAGCTGATACATCTCCATACCAAATATCACATTTCTAACATCTGTAGCTTGCATTGAGGGCCAATCTAAATTAAAATCTCCTATGACCAACAGTTCCCTTGAAGATGGAAAGACAAATTATGAAACAATGCATCAATACCCATTTTAACATTCAGCTGTGAAACATACACATTAACTGTAGTCAGAATTTTATTACCTCGTAAGATCAAATTGATTGCAAGTGACTCATAACAAATACTATCTACACAATGCAGGTTCTCAATTACTGAAAGATGATTTTTAACATAAGATAAACAACCCCTCCGCTCTTACCCTTCCTATCTTTTCTGAAAACAGAATAACCCTCCAAATATACTTCATCATTTGTCACTGTGAGCCAAGTCTATGTCAAAGCCAACACATCAAATGAATTAACCACCAGCCAACCTTCCAACAGATCCTTTTAGGCATGAGGCTTTGAATGTTTAAATGGCCTGTACTTAACATAGTGTTCAAATTAGTGTTAGTTAGTACATGTGAACCAGTGTCTGGACCAGGTTTAGGATGGACTGTACCTGACAACATTAGTAATAATAATAATAACCTTCTATGCGTAGAATAATTTCTGCCATACTTCCAAACAGGAAAATAATGCCCAACATCACAATTAGTAGTAAAACTCTTTCACCACCATTAGACATAAGTGTAAATCACCCAACTTATTTAGCATTAAAGTTATCAACTCATGACCAGAACCAAATATTTTGTCACTAATATGTGTCGTTAAAAGACTGAGTACAGAGTAGTACTGACCATGTACAGTACCCGCATAATCAGTTCTAGCCCCATAATCTAAACAAATTGCTATAGGGCAGACTTGGGCAGTGTCATAAGTGATTACCTACTGTAAGGCACAGATAGACATAAACAGTTTTTCCATGATTTGCCACAAAATTTACTTACAAATTTACAAAGCAGCCTCCCTGCAGTCTCTCGCTGTAGACTCTCGCCACTCCAGCGAGAGCCACTCACGCAGAGAGCTGCTAGTGCAAGTATCGCTTTTAAACTGTATCGCCCCTCCTCCTTCCCACGTCACCTCCAGCTGTCCCGGTTCCCGGTACCGACCGCTGCTATGAGGTCAGACTGGTAAAGAAACAACAGGCTGTGCAGTCCTCTAAACAGGGACGATGTTTTCTGTGAGTAAGCGGGCAGTTCAATGCAAAAAAAAGTGCAAACATGCTATGTGTTCTGACTCGTTTCCTTTCTAGTTGTAAGGGGTGGCCTCTTGTTTCAGTATTAATTTGTTTAAATTCCAAACCAATTTCTGTCATAAGGCAATCACTATTTATGATTTCTCTAGACAGCAAAAGGTCACCTCTAAGTCTCCTTTTTTCCAAGGTCATTAAGCTGAATTCATGTAATCTTTGTTGATAATTTAAAGTCTCTGATCCTGTGATATATTTTGTTATTTTTCTTTGTATTTTTTCGATTCTTATGATATCTGTTTTTTGTATGGATTCCAGAACAGAGACGCATAGTCCAATAATGGCCTGATATAGGCTCTATATAGTGGAGGTATCACAGATTCTTTTTTAGATTGTATATTGCGACGTATTGACCACCAAATACGATTTACTTTGTTTTCCGTAATCTGGGTTTTCAAATGAGATTATTTTGTATTATGATAACCAGATCTTTTTCTGTTTCAACTATCTTTAATACTTGTTTATTTAATGTGTAGTTAATTTTTGGATTGTTTAAACCAAAGTGCATAACACTACATTTATTTGTATTAAAATATAGTCCCCATTTGTTGGACCAATCTGTTAATTTATTTAAATAATTTTGTATAGATTCAGTTTCAATAGTTGTTTTGCATTTACCTCCTAATTTACAATTGTCAGCATATTTTATTATCCAGTTTTCTATAGTATCAGAGAGATCTGTTATGAAAAGTTGAAATATCAGCGGGACTAAAACCAATCCTTGTGGGACTCCACTTGTGACCCGTCTCCACTTAGATATCACTTCTATAAGGACTCACTGGGAATGATTTAACAACCAATTTGATATCCAGTTTAAATAAGTGGAATGTATATTAAGGCTGCTTAGTTTCTCTAGCAGTGTTCTAAAATATAACATCACATGGAGCTCCACTATCAAGATTTAGGCTCACTTGCTTAAAGAAGCATAGTAGATTTGATATACAAGAGTGGCCCTTACAGAAACCATGTTGAGTTACATCAGTAAAACTTATATCGGTTATTATCTTTTCTTTAATTATTCCTTCTAATAATTTGCATAGTACAGGGGTGAGGCTGATGGGTCTATAGTTATCAACCAAACCCCTGTCTCCCTTTTTGTAAAGAGGAATGACGTTTGCTTTTTTCAGTCAGTGGGTACTTGTCCTGTTTTAATGCTAGTATTATATAATATGTGTGATGATAATATAAAATCTTGAGCCCGCCCGGTGGTGTGAAGGGCTAAGGTGCTGAGCGCCTTGCCTCCTGCCACACCGGTGACCTGTGTTCAGGAACGAGCACGGGTTGCTGGGGGGGTCAGCAGAGTGAGAGAAGATCGAACATGTGAGGGACTGCTCTTCTGTCCCAGGGAAGAGTGACCAGCCATCTCAGCCTGTGACTGCCGCTGGGTGGAAGCCCGATGGTGGTGCAGACTCGAGCAGCTCAAAGGAAGGGAGCTGCAGCTGCATAGGATGAGCCCACCTCCATGAAATGCATACTGGCACCGCAGCAGGGGACGGAAATGCAGAAACTGAAAATGGGAGGGAAGGCTCCATGAAGCCCTGCCTGTCTCCCTGGGACCCGCTATGCTATCCGAAGATGTGGGACTATGGATATCACTGACATGGGGGGAGGGCAGTTCTCCCTTTCCTGGCCCCACCACGGTTGGGGGGGGGATCTGTGGGGAACACGCCCAGGAACTTCAAGCTGGTCGCAGGATGTGAGGTTGGGGCCGAAGGGCCACCCATCTCCACCGAAGGTAGAAAAAGCTTTATGGAACAAAAAAAAAAATAGTGTCTATATTTATATAATAAATTTATAATTACCAAAACTTCTACAAGAAATTAAACAAATTAGAGAAATCTCTTAACTAAAGTTCATTTAGGTGGCCAGTTTGCATCAAGGTTAAGCAATGGAATGTTCTAAAAGAGCTGTTAGAAGAAATACGTTTAAATGCCTGAATGTGCTTAGTGTTCGCCCAATCAGCAAATCAGGTGCAACAAGGTAAGCAGTAACGCTGTAAAAAAAAAAAAAATAAAATAAAAATTGCAACATGCACCCCTCTGAAAATCTTTGTATGTATCATCTCTTTTCTAACCAAATGGGGTATCTGAGGCACTGTAGGTAAATGTAAGATGCAAACACAGACTTACTGTATCAAATTGAAATAGAATACTGATATAAGTATGTCACCTTGGGCCCTCCCTAGTCGATTTTCCAGGTGGGCCCCTGTATTCACTTTCCAGGTGGGACCCCTTGTACCCCAGTCCAACCCTGGATATTTCTATCTTAGGACTTCTGACACCTACAGGTAAGCCCAGTGCCATGTTTGAAAGATCTTTTCAGGGGCCTTCATGATTTGAGTGACTCTGGCAATGTTTACATTCCCTTTAAATTTCGGTTGGCTTTGATTACTGAATCCACCGTAAATGCTTTGGCCCTGCATACCTCCAGTCGGTGGCTAGGCAGCAGAACCTGTTGGATTGGTGGATTCTTTCTACATAGCTTCTTCTCTGCTTCCCCAGGCTGCCTTCTGCTCCTGATGGTACCCCCAGCACTGTCCCGTACCATTTTATGGACTTGCACCTTAACCACCTCCTACCCAGGACCATCATCTGGTGGGTAAATAGCTCTGCTTTTCTCCCCAGGGGACACCACTGTGCAGTAATGCCTGTGCTGATTGCAGACGTGCTGGCATCTGATGGAGTCCTGCCCCCTTCTTGTGGCTCTGACTGACCTCTAACCACTATTACGCTAGGTGGTGATGTTGCTGCAGGTCAAACATCCCTTCCACTCTTAAAGAAAAACACTTGTTATTAGCAACCCTCCCCCCAAAAAAAAATTCCCCCATTAGGCTTTTAAGCCTGTAAAATAATTTTCTCTCTGACCTGCCTCCTGTTATACTTTATTCTGTGTGTTCGCTCATATGTAAACAATGTGGGAGCAGTGCCACACCATTTTGCAAGCACAGCATGGCTCCGCACTGCTTCACTATCACTTTACACAGTGAACTGGTACAGAGCCATGCTGTGCTTGCAGAATGGTGCTGCATTGCCCCAACATAGTTTAATTAAAAGTGGGTATGTGGAATGAAGTACAACAGCAGGCAGGTCCGAGAAAAATTATTTTAGAGGTTTAAAAGCCTAATTGGGGGGGAGTGTTTTGTGGCTGGGGGGAGTGTTTGCCAAATAACAAGTGTTTTCCTTTAGGCATGAAAGCTGTCCCTGAAATGCTCAATCCCCCCCCCCACTGGTCAGCCTCCGATGACCTGAGACTGCCTCCAAACCCAGGTCACCAGCGTAGTGAGTGGTAGAGCTGCCGGGAGAGCTAGTGGATTCTAACCATGCAGCCAGCAGGTGGGAGGCTGTTCTTCCAAGTGAAGGGAAGACACCAAGAAAGTCCAGTACTGCAGTTATAAATCAGTGGTGGGAAATGGAACATTATTTTTATTCCCCCCATAGAGCTCTTACTCCCTCAGCCACTCATCTTCAAGGATATACCCTGGCCCCAGGGATATACTGTACCTTGTTCAGGCCTGCCATTTTCCTGTCTACTGGGTCCAGCTGCCTCTGATGTCTCCCACGGCTTATCCTATATGGTTAAGGTTGGCCCTTCTCCCTGAAACAGACCACCAAGCAGGCAGGATCCAGTGTTGGGGGCGTAAGACCCAGGGGTATCAGCCATCATATAGATGGCCATGGGATTTTATCCCATTGTTCTTCCCTGTCCCCCCTCCTCTCTGGTGAGGGTGGAGCCTTCTGACAGCTTGAATGCACCCAGTGCCACCTGTGGAAGGAGCAAGCTGCTCTGGCCCACCACAGAATTCGCTGCAGTACCGGGTGTCTGATGCATTCCCTCCCAACCGCAACACACTGCTGAGAGGCAGCTGCTGCAGTCTGGCCTGCCTCCTGATGTGGCAGCTCAAGTTTCCTCTCGAACCCAAGTCACCTGCATGGCAATACAACACACTGCCGCTAGGCCATTGGGGCTGCTGGCTGTCTGTATTCTAAAAGGGTCATGTTGAAGGTAATGGATTTTTGACCTATCTTTTTTCGTGCACAATGTGTACAGAATGTGCTGTGGTCCCTTCTGCCAACTTGTGGTGCTGTTGTGGTGGGTGTCCAGGCAGAATAAAAGAACCCAAAGCACTTTTCACAAGAGTAGGGAACTATCCCTGTTGTCCTGGGCAGTATTCTCCTTCCCCCAAAAAAAACATTCGTGCAATTGTCCTCGGCTGTGTGTGAGTGTTGATGTGCCAGATGGCTGTCACTACACATTTACAGTCACTTCACTACCAGTCTGTCATTCCTTGTAAAGCGCTTTGGGATAAAGTATGTATGAGAAGCACTGTGGAAATGCTAAATCTTTTTTTCTTCACGTTAAATGCCCTTCTGTCTTCTCCTTAGTTTCTGTCCTGTATTCAGACATGTTTAGATCTTTTTTGTAAAATAAATCTAATGCTTATTGCCTTTCTAAGTACTGTGAACCTCTGTTTTGCAGCTACCGTTATCTGTTTTCGTATTGCCTGCACATCCTATGACATCTGTTGCACTGTTCTGGGCCATTCAGATGAGTAGCGTGGAATGGTGTGACTGATGTTGTGGAATGCCTTGGAAATATGGAAAGAAACAGCAGCGCTTGCTGTGAAGGGGGGAACACAATGTAGATCTCAGGGCATCACACAGCTAGATTACTTAATTTGCCACAAATTGTTAAAAGCATATTAGAATACATGTCTGATGTACAAAGGAAAACCGTTACTTTTAATGGCAGGAAAGCCTTATGTACAGCTAGAACCAGAAAACCCCTTACGTACAATTGCACAATTAGAATTTTAATTATTAAAAATATTCTTTAAACAAACTCAAAAATATAGCATTAAGGCACTCCAGAGGTGGTGTCACTTTTGATAATCTACCTCTGGGACATGTTCTAAAAAAAACTAAACAATATTTAGTTTAATGATAGCATAAAGGCATTCCAGAGGTGGGGGCACCTTTGTTATTCTACCCCTGCAGCATGTTCTTAAACATTATTTTTATTTATTTGCATTTTGATGACCGGGTAAGCCCACTGAGACATTAGAGAGAAATAAAAATGTGCCGATGATGTTTCTAATGATGTCTCAAATAAATTATTGCTAAAAAACAATATGGCATTTGGTGCTAATTGACAAATACTGCTGCTTAAATGAATGATGTCTTGTCCTCCATTTAGGACAGTGTGTTACTACTGGTAGCTGTAGGTCATGATTTTTTTTTATGGCTCAATGTGGATTTAAAGATCCATGACACTTCTGAGAAAACTAGAAATTGTACTCTATTCTACACGTCCTGTTTTTATCTTCACTGTTTCTTGATTACAAAGAAAATGGGTGTAGACACAGGATCCTTGCCCTCTGGACTTTCTCTGCTGTTGCTGCTTGTCTACACATGATATCATAACGCTGTGCCTGTGACATCTTCATAATTTCCATGGCAGCCAATAAGGATTCATAAGCTGAGGATTATGACATCACAGGTAGACGAATGTGGCGTGGAATTCTATGAAATTCTGTCGGTGGCGTAATTTGAAAATGTTGGAAGCAGAATGTTTTTACATAAACCACAGATAGATTCCTTTTACACAATCTGTACAAAAAGTCTTCTGCTGTTTACGTAATCTGTGGAAAGTTATTCCACAGTTTACATAGAAACGTTTCTTGGAATTCCATGAAATTCAAAAAGAAATTCCATGAAGCATTTCAGAAGCAGAATTGCCATTTTACACAAATTGCACCAGCAGAATTCCCCCATTCTGCATAGCTGTGTAATGTTGGTAGGCAGTGGGATCAGGTGAAGTCTGAGAGACACAGATCCTATACCAGAATCTGCCTTAGTGACCAAGAAAGAGAAGACAATAAATGCAGAAAATATTTAAAATATAAGCAGGATTGTGGGTTAATATATAGAGAATAATGGCTAAGTAAGTGTACATTATAGATTTTTTTTTTCACACACCCCCAAGGTGTGAGATGACCCATAAACCTCGAGAGTGAAGTTCGAGAGGTTTATGTGGTCATCACACACCGGAGGTGTGTGAAAAAAATCCATAACATCAAACTTACCTATCCTTTATTTTTTATAATTGCCAGTGTGGAGTTTTAGACTGTATTTCTAGCAGCTTGAAAGGAAAGGACGTTTTTAGCGAGAGTGCAGTTTTATTCTTGAAGAAATTGAACTGTACATAAGTAAAACAGTTGGAATACTTTTAGTGAAACAATGGAATGCAACAGTTTTAAAGTCTTCTTAGGGGAATGTCATATCAACCTGATTTCAGGTTATTATGAAGTGTCATATCAATTTGATTTCAGGTTAGTATTGCCTTTGGAACATAATGACCTGAATTCAGGTGGATATGCATTTTTAACAAAATGGTAATCTGGTTGATATTTATGGTCACCAGTAATCATTATATATTAATATGTCTCCCAGAGCCAGCCATTGCGAGATAAGAGTAGTTTCTAATGCCTTCTGCTCAAGAGAGAACAGCAAAGAGAAGCTGAGCGGTTCTGGCTCAAGCAGAACGCAATTGAAACCACTCATCCCGCAGTGAGTGGTGACAGGAGCATATCAATATACTGTATTATAGACTGAGCATAAATTTTTTTTTTTTTTTTTAATAGTCCCAGAATGTGCTGTTTTCAGGGCATCTGCGCATGAGATGCTCTTCACAGAATAAGAGTGTCTCACACACAGGGGAAAGGAGCACTCCAATTGGTCGGGAGTGGTCCCTCAATCTATAATGTTTTTTAATGTTTTCCTAGAGATTTCAGTCACTCTTTTGCAGCAAGGAATGAGCAATTTAACCATTTATCCAAATATAACAATAGTATTTTTTTTTTATGTGGAGGCAGTGTAGAATAGGGTAACCAAGAGGCTCCAGGGACAGCCAGGAAGGACTTATGAGGAGAGATTGAAAGACCTAAACATCTACCTGAGGGAGACGTGACTGAGACATACAAATGCCTTCAGGGGGTAAACAAGGTGGACAGTGGGGAATTGTTCAAACTGAGTGGGAACACAACCACCAGGGCTAACTCCAGGAAGCTAGCAGCGCACAAATGTAAGAGGGATACCAGAAAGTATTTTTCACAGAACGAGTGGTGAAAGGGTGGAGTAGGCTGTTAAAGAGGTGGTCTGTACAAAAACTGGGGGTATTTAAATGTGGGTGGGACAGGTACATCAGCTTGGTAAATATGGTATCAAAAGAGGAGGGGGAAGAGGAGTTGTGAAAAGGCACTAAGGCTCTTACATTCCACAGTAGATAAATAGGCATGGGCAGACGTAATGGGCCAAGTGGCTTTTTTCTGCCATTAAGTTCTGTTCCTGTGATTCTGTTCTGGTTCTTATTTTTGTACTTGATTTTTTTTACTACAGTAATCAGATACAAGTTACTAAAATTCCAATATTTGACCATCAGTGATAAGAAGATGGGATCTGTCTCGGAGGTAATCACAGCAGTCCCACTTCACCAGCACCCGGATTTGGTGGCAGCCTGTGCAGACCTTGTGAATGAGGAGTGGAAGAGGAGCCAAGCTTCACGGATTCACTCACTCCAGAAGTCTTCGGACAATTTCCCAGTGTGCCTTGTATTAATCAAAACACAAAGAAGCAGTGAGGCAAATAGCAAGGAAGATGAAGTGAAAACCACATGTCAGCTCATAGGCCATGCCAGGTTGTCCCGTGTGGTTGGCCAACCCCAAAGCTTATTTGTTGAATCAGTGGTGGTGAGCAAAGAACTGCGAGGCAAAGGATATGGCAGGAAGCTCATGGAAGCCACAGAAAGGTATGCCAAGTCTCATGGGTTCAGGCAGCTTCACCTCACTACTCATGACAAGCAGCACTTTTATGCCCATCTTGGGTATGTTCTTTCAGAACCTATCCAGAGTGCAGGCTCCATGACATCCTTCATGCCCATGGAGATTCTAGAGAAGTTTGCTAGACCACAGACTAATGTTAGAACTAGTTCCTCCAGAATTGGATTATCTGGCATGTCAAAGGATTCTGTCAGTGTTTCCACAAAACCTGCTGCACCTGAAACACCCCACTCACCGATGTGTTCTCCATCTTTCTCTTCAGGATCTTCTCAGTTTGACATTTCATCTCTTACACATCCTCCGCCACCGGCACCACCACCACCACCACCACCACATGCAATGAGATCACCTGCATCTTCTCTGTTTAAAACTTCATTGCCCACTCATTCTGCCACTCCTCCACCGCCACCACCTGCAGTAAAATCAGCTGGGTCTTCTCCTCCATACCAGCAGGCCTTCCTGCCTTCTGGAGATACTGGTATGTCTTCTTGCCCATCCAGTGAAAAGAACTGCACACAGACTTTATTGGAGACACCTTACAGGGACCTCAAAGGTCTCCCAATCTTCTACATGAAGAAAGACATTTGAGGCTTGTGCACACTTGAACAAAATGGTTTTGTTTGTTATATATTTTGTTTGCATTTTGTTTTTATTCCAGTCAGAAAGCTCTGAAATACTTATAATATGAAGACTGATTAGGTAAAAAGGATAAATTAGATTACAAAGCTTGTGGTAATGTGTGTCTTGTTTTCCTGCTGCCACTACACTTGCACAGTAATGATGTTTTATACTAGGTTACATGGTTTAGGTGAGCGCCACTCAGAGAATAGCGTGAGCTCACAGACAGCAATAATTTTATGTTTTATAAAAAGAAGTATGCAAACCGATGCTGACAAAAAGGCTCATACTACTGTCATACCAGTCTCTACTTAGAGATATATTTATGTTTTAAAATGAATAATCCATATGATTGGGTGTGCAGCAATATTGCAATAACCAAATACCCTTTGTGTTTTGTGAGGCCTTCTGTCACCCAGGAAGTGAAGTTATTGCAGCATTGCCAAACATTTGGAGTGGGTTACTACTCTTACAACATTTGGAAAAGGTTCTTGGGTAGTTTTCCCAATAGGAAAAATGCAGGTCTGTCACACCATATACCATGGCACATGTAGCTTTTTACCATGACAATAAAACATTTATCACATATATGCAGTGTTTAATCAACTGACAGCTTTTTAAAATTGCAACATCACATTTAATTAACATTTTAAATTCTAGACCTGCCACCCCTGTAAGTTCACAGTGAAGACACGACTGTCTTTAAGAAAAAATGCTTGGGCTGTATAACACAAGGTGCCCAATTTACATTTGCGAAAAGCTAGTGGTAAATCATTGTAAAATAATTTACTGGCAGTTCCTTGCCTGCCACCTTCCGAGTTATGCTCTGAAGGGGTTGGGGGGGAGCCGTTCCACACCATTACACATCAAAGTGCATTAATGTACTGAAGGGGCAGAGCTGACATAAATGTCATGCAGTGCCAACCACAGTGCCAACTACTGTGGGTGCAGCAGTTTTGTGATGCCCCCTATAATCAACATATTTGGGCAGGAAGGGGTGTCGGACTGCTACACCTGTTACATGATCCTTTTTGGGTGCCATAATCAGTATATGTATGTCCGTTACACTGTGCCATAAGCATGCATGCTTGAGGTGGTGTTGGGCACCATTACACAGAGTGACAGGAGGAATGCCTCATTTTCACAGAGATTTCATGGGTCAGTGCAATGGGGTGCCTCTTTGTGCCCCATTTTGTGGCATATGAAACTGTAGCTGTAATGTGGACTTAGCATAAAACCATAGTACTATAGGATAATTATCCTCTGTGGCAACACCACCGGGAGCTGCTATGAGGGCTGTGCCTTATTCCCGCTCCTGACCGGGAGGAGAGCATTCACAGATGCTCTGAGGCCTTCCTGCTAGCCTCTGGGGCTAGGGGTGTGAACCTGGATCCCCAGTGTACCAGAGTGGTCCTCCAACACTTAGGGTCACAAAGCTGGCTTAAAAAGTGTCCAACAAAGCAGCATCACAGTAACGCACAGTAGAACAAACATGCTTATCTTTTGAGAACAAACTAAAAACAACTGACTCAACGTATCAGATACTGAAGACACGACAAGGAGAAAGTCATCATACGGTCACTGTAACATCATAGGACTGACTACACCTGCAGCACAACCAATTACCTCATCTTTAAATTGAAAACCTTATTGGGTAACTCCTTCAGTGCTGAAGTTTTTTTATATACATAATAAAAATAAACAGAAATCCATTTTTACCACTACCCAGATGTGTTATATTAAACAAACACTAGAAAGGGGCTTTGTATTCATGTTATAATGCTCATTTTGAAGCCATTATAGCTCTGATTGTCACCAAAGCTATTTGAATCCCCTGCTGCTGATTTGTGTCCATGGAGTCAGTTGCAAGGGACTCTGAGATGCACCTGAGCAACACTGTAACCCCTAGGTGGCACTATCCCAAGGGCTACTACCCCTGCCTGTATGGCTAGCAACAGGTTAAGGGGCCTAGGTCCAGTGATGGGTGGCTCCACCCAGAGGTCAATGTTGGTAGTAGTTAAACTAGCTTGGGCACAGCCCTCTGGGCCACTGTGACCCCCCTTTATTCCCACTAGTGGCCCAAACAGTACACCAGAGTTGCCTTCCCAATACCCCACATATGCATACTTTCTACACATACAGTACCACTTACCCTCAGGACTGATTCTGTAGCACATCCCTGAGGACCCCCTGTAAAACAAGGTTAGGTAATGCACACAACCACAATGCAATGCTGGCACTATATGTATTGACACCACAGACAGATTATAATTCAACAACAACAAATCTGATTTATTTAGGGGGCAGTAACAAGGAAGGGGGCAAATCAGGTTGATTGGCAGTAGACATACAAATCACAGTACTGTGCATGCAATTTAGGGTCCAAATGTCACACACTCTGGGTACCTGGGGGGGGGGGGGCTAGCCATGTCCGTTGCCTGGGGTTGGCAGGCTAGTGCAGATGGATGGGGCCCTACAAGGAGAAAGTACATGCACAACACACAATTGTAATCTGGAGCCGGATGGCTCAGTCCACAGAAAGAAAACACAAAGCAATCAGTTGACACACTTTGATTAAATGAAAGGTGCAGGGAACTACCCTGATTTGTACTCACGATACCCAGAGCTGAGAACAGGATGGAGAATGTTCATTCTGGATTGCCTGACACACAGGGTATGGACACAAGGCCTTCGTGACAGGGCCCAACTGCATTTGAAAACAGGCGGATTCAGTCCAAATCAAGCTGGGTTCTGCTTCCAGCTTCAGCACACAATTCACAGTATAGGGGAAATAAGATCACGATTTCCAACAGGCACCAAACACATTCATATGTAAGGGAAATTACTATACCAGGAAGGCTGCTCCTCGATCCTGATCGCAAAACACTGCAAAAACCTGGGAGCACTCACGGCAGCTTCAGTTCCTGACAGACCAATCGCACTTTAGCAAAATCTTCGGTCTTCTACAGGTTTAGGCCTGGTCTCCACACTTCTGTTTCTTTTTCCTTCTCAAACACTCTGATTCAGCCCGATTTACCTGTACTATCGGCCGCAGACCAACTTGGAGGCCTACACATGCACTTCCCGCACGAACTACTCGTCGCACTAGCATAGGGCTCCTTCTCCTGTCACAGTCACCTCGTATCTGGCTTGCCAGCAGACAGCGTAGGGTCTTTCACCTATATCCAGAGAGTTCGGTTGGTTGGTTCAGTAATCAATCACAGCAGGGCTCCCTCTGTTGGTGCAAAAAGGCACCAGGGTCCAAACTACAATTCCCAGAGGCACCTGCCATACAGCCCCTTTATAGCAGGCTCCAGATGAGAGTCCAAGTTCTGATTCGCCCACACAGGCTCCATTTTAAGGCCCCCCACGCTGATTGATCCAATTCGGCAGTTCAGGACCAAAATGAAGGGGCTTCACAGAACAGTTCTTGCTGCCAAAGAAGCAGGTTAGACAAACTACGTTTCCACTAGTACTCTAAATGATTCCCAGCAAACAGTTACATCTTTGATCAGTGCTCACTCTGCCCATTTAGCGACGGCAGAAACGGAGCAATTTGTCAGCAGCTTGAGCGGACCTCGAGCAGGGAAACACACAGTCCCCCCAACCCCCCGTACAAACTAATTATGTCTGCAAGCAGACAGCTCTTAAAGAGACAGTACATAGAGGCTCTAAAAGCACTCGCTGCAGTGCCATTTAAATGGCTTAAACGCCAAACACCATCCAGACTTGGAGCACTTAGCAAGCTCCTGGAAGACTTTTGGGAACCCCCATTTGCAGGGGGGGGGTTACACCTGTATATGAAATGCTGGACCAGTTGGATGGTAGGCAGCCATATAAAATAAATATCTGAAACAGCTAAGATAAAAATGTCGTTTTGCAATTAAAGGGCTAATCCGGGGCATCCTCGCACTTGCATGTGTGGCTTTCATGGATGGAAATGTCCCTTTGAGTGTTCAAAGCAAACAGAGTTTGAGAAAAACATGGGCATAAGAAATTTGTCACATACTTTGGAAATGATGGTAAACATGGGAGACTGGTGTTGTAGGTCTAAACCGCCAGCACTCTGCTATGGGCTGAGCTTACATAGGTGGTTTTACTCAAGGCCCAGCTGAATTCATAAACTCTGGAAATGAATCCTGTTTGAGAACACAGAAATTAATCACGCAGTTTGGGTTACCTCAGGGCCACAATCCCAGAAGCAGGGTCTTGGGTTTGATATCCTCCATACTTGTGGGCTAGACACAGTTTTAGTAATCACCAGGTGACTGCCTGATTGCAAATGGACAGTCTCTTTTTGTGGCCAGGGAAACACCGTGGTAAATGAGTGGCTGGGTTTCCTGTGCAATGATGAGGTGTCTGTCATTTATCAGTTTATTTATTATTCTTTGGTAACCAGGTAAGGCCCCCTAGACACAAGTGCCTGTTTTCAGGGGTGACCTAGGAGCACTGGGAAGGTTAAGTGACTTGCTCAGAGTTGCGCAGTATGCAAGTGGAGGTTGTGGGAATCAAACCCATGTCTGCTGGATGTACAAAACTCATTTCACAGCTTGTTACTGTAACCTGTAGGCTATACTGCCAGCCCCAATATTTGCAGTAAGGGCTTGTCCAGGAACCATGACTGCAGCCTCTGGAGATCCGTGCTGCTGTGGGTAAAAATGTATGACAAAAACCCTGGCAACACTGCTGATCATAGCTGGTCAGGACCATCCCCTCTCCATGAAGTAGTGGCTCCCTTCTGCTCTGTCTTCTCCACTCTCCTGGGGCTGAAACTCCACACCATCCCCCAAAGGGGCACACTCACTGGAAACCACTGGACCTTCTACTTACACCTCCACTTGTCTTTGCACACCTTGCCCTCCCCAGTCATTCTCTTGTGTGGGTGGACTTACAGGAAAGACATTGTGACACGGGGCCCCAAGCCCCTCACACGCTCTTTCTCCAAACACTTTCAGTGCCGGGAGGTGAGACTAGCCAGTAACAAAACCTGAAGGTGGGTTACATTAGTAATGTCCTAAATTGGCTTTTTTGCTGAAAAAATGTGGCTGCTTTCCTTAGCATTCACCCGCGGTGCAGTCAGAAATTTCTGTTTTGTATACACAGTCTCCAACTGCTGCCCCCATTAAAAAAAAAAAAAAATTTACACATTTTCTCCAAATGCTGCCCCATTACAAAAAAATAAGATTGTCAGATGACTTTTTATCTGTAAAGAAGTTATACACATATCTGTCTCCTAAATAATAGAAGTTTAAACAGAGACACTACTAAGTGACCTGCACTAACTCACATACCACAGATTAGAATGATAATGTTAACGGAAAGTTATGTGCTTTGGGACAGGCACTCAACAAAACTGTACACTAATGTGTACAGTGAGTATGCCTGGCTACAACCTTGGCATTCACTGATTGGTTACTTTCATAGTTGGTATATCTTGGTTCCCTTATAGGACACAGTGCCAACTCTACCACAATACCATTCAGATGTCCCAGCAACCATGCATCATCTCAGGTGACATAGAACTGTTTTGGTAGGTGAGGCAAAGGAGGAGAATGAAAATAAGTGAACAGTAATACACAACAGCGTGCACATTAAAGCAAAAGGGTTTTATGAGGCAGAAGGTCGAAAGCTGAGTGTCCTTACACCCTTGTGAAGTGCATTACAAATGCTGTAACACACTCCTTGCAGTGTATAATTGTGCTTCTAAAATGGATGTGGTGGGCAAAATGGATTTTGGGGCAGGGAAAGGAGGCTGCGGTCTTGACCATGTATGAATAGTGTTTTAATTCACAGTCAAGCAACATGTTTTGAACAGTAAGATTCTTGTATTTGTGCTTGCCATTTTCTTTGTAGTAAATTTTTTATTAGAACTTTTTGAGCAGTACAACATAAAATTTCATTTATGACATATTACACATATGCACGGATAAGGAATTGATGTATACAGGAGTAACCATAACTGTCCTGAGATGTTTGTCAGTTGGGCAATATCAAGGAGAAATGCAACATGCTGGTCTTGCCATTTTGTGTGTACGTATGTATGTGTATATATATCATAGAAGGCATTTCAAAAGCAACAATTTTTTATGTTAGAAATTATTTGTTGACGAAAAGCAAATTATGTACGTCATCATACTTGTATTCCTATCACTTTTTCCACCATTATAAACCCTATGAAAGGAATTTTGCAATAGCCAAGAAAACATATCAAAATATATGTAGGCACAAAACAGCTTATATTTTATTACTGTTCAGTGTTTATCTCCCTAGTTTTAATATTACTGCTACTGATGACTTTTGTATAATGCAATCCTAGTCCCCCAGATTAGATCTCCTGTTTTTCCCTCACAATACTCTGTTTGTGACATCACAATCTGTTGCTGTGGAAATGATCATGATGTCACAAACAGAGCATTGTGAGGGAAAAAAACAGGAGGGTGACATGAAATCCAGGGGACTCAGATCCTGTTTTCATTTAAAGGGACATTGTCAACCCTTTTACATCATGTTATTTATAGTCAAAACCCCACATTTTACGATTGCTTACCTTTCCTAAAATTCATTGATGTTGCTGGTTGTTTTATCTGCTTCCTTTCTTAGTAGAACTGAAATGTATGATGATAGTGGTAGTTATACCCAACCTTGTTTTGTTTGAAATCCTTGATCAACTCATATTGCATACTTCCTGAACATTAGGAACACCCCCAAACATACAGCCACACATGATGCAGCAGTCTCCTCTCCTTCCACTGCATCATAAATGGCTAGACTGTGTGTGTGTGTTTTTTGGGGGGGGGGGTCCCAAGTCCTGGAAACATGCAGTGGCATTTGATGAACGAATGTAAACACATGTTTTTGTGTGGGAAGACCAGTATGGTCCTCAGTCTGTTTTTCACTTTTAAAAAGAAAAAAAGAAATCAATGAAACTGCCAGCTACATCAGCACTCTTTACAGAATGTGAAGAATCATAAAATGTGTTTTGTTTTTAACTAGGGACAATTTCAGGCCTAAGGGGGGTTGACATTGTCTCTTTCAAGTGTCTGAGAGAGAGAGAGAACTACAGAACATTAATGAAATATAAGCTTTTTTGTACCTACACATTTAATTTTGAAAACCTTTTTGGAAAATTGATTTGAATAGTGTTTATATTTCTGTACACAGAATCCAATGTGTTTATTTCATAAATCCATCTGCGGGATCCATAGCAGAACAAGCTGATTTGTCTGGGTTTGCTGGAGTATGCTGTCTCTCAGATTTCTTGTGATCTTTGTATCTACTGTAAGTTGAAATAACAGAAAAGAAAAAGAGAAATTACAGCTATACAATAAAATCTGGTTATAAGAGCTAACTTGCTCTGTTGAGTATATTATTATCAATAACTACATTTGGGGTGGGCTATCCCAGTGGCACAGTTTTAGGACTGCCGCTCCTGATAGTGGCAACCTGGGTTCAAGGGCAAACTTGGGCTGCCGAGGGCCCACTGGGGAGGCTTCAGCATCCCAGAGGATACACGCCTCTGGCTGTGGAGGTGTCTGCAGTTCACTGCACCAGCACTAGCTCCTGTGGTTTTACAGGCGGAGTAGTAGAGTGGTCTCGGCAGAGGAGGGGGAAGGTTGTGCAGAGTGCTGCAGTGCATGCCCGGCTAGGAGCATGTTGCACCACCATTCTAGAGGAGGCTGGCCCAGCTGGATGAGGTAGGCATGTTTAGGCCCCACTCCACTTGCCCTGCCATGAAACCTGGAGTTGACTGGAGAGGGAACTGATGGGCCTGAAGGTCCTGTTGTGGGAGGGTAGTACACTGGGCAGGTAAGGGGGCTTTCTAGGGTCCGGGGTGGGGGCGAGGCTGGGTTGTAGTCTGATGATGGGGGCCATGTTTGGGTAGATTATAGGTTAAAGGATAATTAAAAAAGAAACATTTTGATACAGCAGCAAGAATTGGAGAAATGTATTATAGCTTAGCAAATCTATTCTGTGGAACAAAGTCATATCTCTCTTTTTTTAATATTTCAGTTTATTGAATTTTATGATGAACAACAGAGACAAAAGTGCTAATAGTACTTCAGTAATGGCATAGAATACAGCATTCCAGTGACTGTAGTTCTACTGACAGAATAAAAATACAGCAGACTGTTCTCTTAAGTCTGATTTCTGTGTCCTCTGGTATGATGCTCTGTGCAACAGTAAATGAAATAAGAGAACAGTGTAACAATTACTAATGTGTGTGATCCTTGTTGTCCAGCATGAATGTCAGTATTCAATAATATTGTGAATAAAAGTCATGGGACAAAAGAAGGATCCAGTTCCATAGCTTGCAGTGTCCATGGTAGCCAAACGTCCATAAATTTAGGTATACAGTGCCTGATGGAGAAAATCAGTTGTTCTACATAATATAATTAGTTAACTGTGGTGCCCCATTGCTGAAGTATGGGACCTTTCTCCCAGTCTAGTGGTTGCTTTGTTGTGAGAAATAACAAGCAACATAAATAACAGTTTTCTTGAATTACCCCGAACCCTTATCCCCATTGGAGGCATAGTAACAGTACCAAACTGACGGGGAGAGGTGGCATTTGTGCACGTGTTTTCTGCAGCTGAGCCGCCAATGCATTCCAGTATGTATTCAGTGTAGTTTAGGACAAGAAAATAAGGGCCTGGTCTGCCTAGTGCATCCCACATTTCCTCTCAACAACTTCCCTAGCTGTCCCCCATGTAAGTTGATTGTACCACAAGTGTGTGAAAATACCTATTCCAGCACTTCCATTAAGACACTGTCCAAAAGGGAGAAGAGGTTACTTTCACAGTTTGTAAAGAACGTTTAATCCAGGACTCTAGTTGGATGCCTTGGTTCCGCCTCTCCAAAACCACTCTTGTATCTGTATGTTACAATTCCTGTAACTCGCTATAGAAGTTCCAGTCAGATGACACCGTCTGTCACAGTGGAGGGCAGCTGTGAATAAAGTACAGTGCAAATTCAAGGGATTTGGGAGATTTACCCAGTCTCTACCCTGTTTCAATAAATGTGACTTAACTTGAAGGTATTTGAAATGTTCCTGATTGGTTAGATTATAGCTGTTCTGGAAGTCATTGAATGAGTGGACCCCATTCTCATCTAAAAATTGAAATATGACCTAGACAAGCCAGCTGCCACCATCTATGAAAAGTGTGATCTGTATTGGAGGGTGTGAAATTTGTACCATATGGCAGATGCCTGCATAAGTATGTGAGAGTTTGGAACTTCAGGTTGCCTTCCAATGATTTCCAGAGCTTTATAGTACTCGCAGTGGCCGATAGTCCCGTAGAGAAGGAGTACCAGTGGGGAAACAAAAAGGTACTGGTGATATCCTGTAGCTCATTAAAGTGAAATTCTATGTGCTTCCATAAAGCTTTATAAGATGAAGAAGAAAGGCAACAAAAAAATGTCCGTAAAATGGGAGGCCATAGCATAGTTTTGGGTCAGAGGTTAAGTACCCCTTCTCCCTTGGGAGCTACAAAATTGCAGATCTAATCCTGGGTGGGAGGGGGTTGTTGCATCTCCTGTTTTGATCTCCAGAAGCAGAGGGTGGGATAACCTTGTGCATTATTGGGGTCTGACACCAGTGAGAAACTAGGCTTGGCTCCCCATGCCTGTAGAAAGTATCTAGTTTGTGAATAGCGTAATAACAAATTCTTTTATTAGAAACATAGAAAATGACGGCAGATATGGCCTAGCAGCCCAGCCTGTCTGCCCCAGCCTATCTCATTTTGGGACTATGCCCCTCGTAGTCCTCCCCAATTTCCCCCTCCACCCAGTCTGTTCCCTTACAGACTATTTCCATGTACCTGTTTCAGCCACTTTTGAACCTTCCCTCTGTTTCTGTTCCAGTGACCATTTCTGGAAGCTCGCTCCAATCCATCACCACTTTTTCTGTAAAAAAGTGCTTCCTGACATCCTTTGTGAACCTCCCCATGTCAATTTGTGTGAGGTACCCCTGGTTTCTGTGCTACCACTTATTGTGAACTGCTCGCTACTGTTCCCCTTGTTTATTTCATGAATGTACTTGAACGTCTCAATCATGTCGCCCATCTTTTTTCCTGTTCTCCAGCCTGTACACATTTTGAGATCCTCCAAGTACTCCTCGTGGGGCCTACCCTGTTGCCCCTATATCTTTTCAGTTGCTTGTCTCTACACTGCCTCTAACCTGTCCTTGTCTTTCCTCAAATGTAGGCTCCAAAACTGCACACAGTTCTCCAAGTGGGGGTGAGCTAGGGATCTGTACAATATAACTATTAGATACTACTTTGGTTTTACTGTTTACCTACTTATCCACTGTAGGAAGGGCCACCTATCTCCACGTGGGCAATTGTAGGTGTTTAGCCAGCAGGTATGCCCCAAAGACCCATTTTCTCTGTTATATTCCCAGACAGGGCTGTTGTGTGGCCAGGCATAGAGGTCTTTAGGGACCTGTCAGACTTGCTATCCATTACTACGAACATATGAAAATTGCCAGCAGAAAAGGGCCTTTATGGTCTACCAAGTCTGCTTGATGGTGCAGCTAGCAGCCCTTATTCTGCAGCTGCCCCTCCCTCCATTACCTCCCCTCCCTTAATGCTCTCTCTTGCCCTGTTCCATCCCCCTTTTGAAGCTGCCCACTGTTCCACTGGATACCACCACTGCCGGCAACGTGATCCACCCAGCCACCACTCTCTGTGGAAAAGTGTCTCCTCACCTCCATCCTGAACTATCCCCCCTCCAATAGCATGGCCTTGGGTGTCCCTCCCCTTCCTAAGTTTGAAAAGCCCCTCTGTACAAGACTTGTTTATTACCTTCATGTACTTGAAGGTTTCAGTCACATCTCCCCTCTCCCTCCTCTGCTCCAGTGAGTACATGTTCAGTTCCCTCACCCTAGCCTCGTAAGGTAAGTCCCCCAGACCCTTAATCATCTTTGTTGCCCCGCGCTGCACCCCCTTCAGTAACCTAATGTCCCTCTTCAGGCACGGTCACCAATACTGCACACAGTTCTCCAGGTGTGGTCTAACCAGCGCTCTATACAATGGCAGAATCACCTCCCTCCTCCTTGAGGATATACCCCTAGCAATACGGTCCAGCATACTGTTGGCCTTTGCAGCCACCTTTCTACATTGTGCCGAGTTGTTCATTGCTCCTATATCGAGCACCCCAAGATCCTTCTCTTCCTCAGTCACAGCTAGCTGCTCACCCCCAAGTAGGTAGCTCCTCTTAGGGTTTGTTGCCCCAAAATGCAGCACCTTGCATTTTTTGGCATTGAATCCCAGCTGCCAGGTGTCTGACCAGGTCTCCAGCTTTGAGAGATCCTCCTGCAACCCTTGTCAACCCCCTAGGTCATCTATCATTGCTCCCATCTTGGTGTCATCAGCAAACTGACTGATTTTGCTCTTGATGCCCACCGAAATGTCTGCAGTAAGTATCCCAAACAACACTGGTCCCAACACCAAGCCCTGCGGAGCTCCGCTCATCACCGTCCTTGGGAATGACAGTTCCTCATTCACCACCACTCTCTGCTGTCTGCCTCACAGCCAGTTCACTACCCAGACCGCCATCTTCGCACCCGCCCCGTACCTTGTAGCTTACTTCCCAGTCTCCCATGTGGCACCAAATTGAATGCCTTACTGAAGTCCAGGTACAGGACATCTACTGCATGGCCCTTGTCCAGTTGTCTAGTTACCCAGTCATAGCACTCCACCAGGTTGGTCTGGCAGGATCTGCCAGTGACAGAGCCATGCTGTCTATTGTCCTGCAGTCCATGGTGGGCTTTCAGAAGGGCCACCAACCTTTCCTTCCAGATTGTCCCCATCAGCTTACCCACAATGGACATGAGGTTCACTGGTCTATAGTTCCCTGGTTCATCCTTGGGGCCACTCTTGTGGAGAGGTCCCACATGAGCCATCCTCCAATCCTGAGGTACACACCCTGAAGTCAGTGAGGCATTGAATAGATCTGCCAAAGGCCCCACTAAGACCTCAGCCAGCTCCTTCAGGACTCTGGAATGAATACCGTCTGGCTCTGGCGCCTGTTACTTCTTGACTATCTTGTTGGGCCCTATCCCAGAAGTCCTGTATCTTGTCATGCCCCCATAATGTGTGAGCTAAGTCTGCATCCTGAGCATTACACCACCACCATAGATCAGGAGACAGTAATGCTTGCTTCTTCAGAGCATCAGGGGTATGACACCAGCAGTGTAATATATATATTTTTTTTTTTAACCAGGCGAGACACACTAAGCTGAAAGCTTGTTTACAGGTATGACCTGGGAGCACAAGGAAGTTAAGTGACTTACTCAGGATCACACAGTAAGCAAGTGGTGGCTGTGGGATTCAAACCCAAGTCTCCAGGTTTGCAACTCAGAGTCTTAAACCACTGCACTATATTGCCTCCTATTTTGTATGGATAAGTCTACCCACTGTTTTTATGCTTGCCTGATTGGTTTACTGCTAGCTTTCTTGTGACACTTTTATTAGTGAGATTTATCCTTCAGTCTTGTTCTATTTCTTTTTAGCTCTAATATGAGAAGGGATCTACCTAGAAACACACAAAGGTGCTGGTTGAAAAAGACATAGTCCATCTTGTCTGCCCATTTTTCTGCTGAGCTATATCAGCCTATCCTTGACCGTGCTTAGGCCAAATGTCCATTAGTAGTTTGACCCCCAACTCAACCCCCCTCACCTTCATAGGTTTTTTTTGTTGTTTATCTTTTTCCCCCTTGTTGGCAAGCCCCCATCCACCAGTCTCCCCAGCCTCCTCTGGGACTTACCTGTCCAGCTCTTCCACCAGGGCTTGCCCCTCCATTGGGTTGGTGGGCCCCTATCAAGCCCCACCTTGACCAGAATCCAGTTCGCATGGATGTGTCCAGATAGCCAGATGCAGGGCCTGCATGAGACCAGTGTCATCCTGCTGGTCAGCACTTTTTTCTGTTTTCTCCCCTGTGTGGAGGAAGGGCATTCAGTGACACCAATGGCCGTACTGCACACAATCCTGTATGCAGTATGCTGGGCATCTGCCCCACTTCTTGTCCTCCCTTGTGCAGTCCCAGAGTGCCAATCCCCAGCCCATGCTAGGGGCCAGGATAACACTAGGCACCGATCTACCCCTTCCCGGAGGTGGAGGAGGAGAGCAGTTCCTGGGATGCTCAATCTTCCAACCAACCTCCAACTCCTGAGCTTGCTTCTAAACTTGAGTTATCGATTGCTGCAAGCAGTATGATACTGCCTCTCGTGATCTGCCCCACTGTCTTTGTTTTCAGCATGCCCTAATACTGTAGTTGTCCCACGCTGTCTTGAAACCTGTTACTATCCTTGTGTTTGCCACCATCGATGGCAAACCATTCCACCTATCCACCACTCTTTTTGTGAAGTACTTTCTTACTCTCTTTCTGAAGCTACTCCCCCCCAAACCAGTTTTCTCTCTTACGAACATACGAATGTGTCAACAGAAACAGACCACCGGTTTAGAGTGTGCAGCTAGCACCCCTAGTTTGCAGCTGCCCCTTCCCATTTGTCATCCCACTGCCACCCCCACCTCCCTACCCTCACTCTCCCTGTTCCTGTCCCATGCTCTTTTGAAACTGTTCACAGATTTACATGATACCACCCATTCTGGCAGGGCATTCCATTTTGCTGCCACCCTCTCTGTGAAATAGCATCTCCTCATTTTCCTTCCTAAATCTTCCCCTCTATTCTTATGTGCATGCCCCCGGTAACCCTCCTCCTTAACTTAAAGGCCCCATCTGCCCCATCCTTATTGATTCCCTCAGATACTTGAATGTCTCTATCATGTCCCCCCCTGTCCCTTCTATCCTCCATGGTGTACATATTCAGGTCTCTCAGCCTGCTGTCATAGTCTGTCCCTTCCATTCCACATATCATCTTTGTTGCCCTCCTCTGCACCCCCTCCAGTAGCCTCATATTACGCTTTAGGTATGGCCTCCAAAACTGCACACAATACTCCAAGTGCGGCCTTACCAGCGACCTATAGAGAGGCAAAATCACCTCTCTTCGCCTGGACAAAAAAAAAACTCGCTATGCACCCCAGCATTTTGTTCGCTTTTGCAGCTGCTCTCCTGCACTGGGCAGTGTTGTCCTTGGTCTCTGTTATCATTACCCCTAGGTCCTTCTCCTCTTCAGTGATCCCCAGCTTAACCCCTCCCAGCCAGTTTTCTCTCCTTGGGTTCTTCACCCCAAAGTGCGTAACCTTACACTTCTTTGCTTTGAACCCCAGCTGCCACCTCTCTGACCACTCCTCTAGCTTGCTTAGGTCCCCCTGCAGCTGCTTCCATCCCTCCTCTCCATTCACCACTGCTCCGATTTTGGTGTCATCAGTGAACAGACTTATCTTACTCATCACCCCATGTGCAAGGTCTGATAGGAAGAGCCCGAACAATACTGGCCCCAACACAGAGCCCTGTGGCACCCCACTCATCACCGGCCTTGGAGTTGAGAGCTCCCCTCTCACCACCACCCATTGCAGCCTCCCACTCAACCAGCTTGTAATCCAGCTCATCATTTTGCCCCTACCCCTACACCAGTTAGCTTCCCCCCAAGCCGCCCATGAGGCACAGAATCGAAGACCTTGCTGAAGTCCCAGTAAAGGACATCCACTGCATGACCCTTATCCAGCTCACCTGTCACCCAGTCATAATATTGTATCAGGTTGGTTTGACAAGACATCTCTGAAACAAACCCATGCTGCCTCACATCCTGGAGGCCATTGTCCTCCAGGTACGACACCAGTCTTTCCTTTAGTATTGTTTCCTTGAGTTTGCACACTAAGGAGGTGAGACTAACCGGGCAATAATTACCTGGTTCATCCCTTGGTCTGCTCTTGTGTAATGGTACTGCATGTGCCATCCTCCAGTCCAGTGGCACACATCCCGACTCCAGTGAGGTGCTGTATAAATCCACCAGCGGCTCTGCCAACACCTCCGCCATCTCCCTCAGCACCCTGGGGTGGATACCATCCAGCCCTGATGCCTTGTCTACTTTCAGTGCCCCCAGTCCCTCTAGGACTCTACTTGCCTCAATTCTTCCATCTGTTGCCTTCTCTCCCCCCCTGTCCCCAACCTCTCAGCCCATGGTGGTGGCGGTCCCCCTTTTTATTCCATGAACACTGAGCAAAAGTATTCATTCAGTGCATCTGCTGGCTCCTCACCCTTTTCCGTCCACTCCACACCCCTTTATATCCTCACTATTGTCTCCTTGCACTTCCTTTTCTCCTTGATGTATCTGAAAAAGTCTTTCTCCCCCCCCATTAATTCCCTGTGCTAATCTCAGCTCCCTCAGGCCTTGGCTTCTCTCACTTTTCTGGTCACCTCCCTGGACCATCTTGCATACTCCTCCCTGTCCACTTCCTTCCCTGTCCTTCTATACTTCTGGTGCACCTCTCATTTTGCTCTCACCACCTCCACTACCTCGCTGTTCAACCAGCATGGTTTTCTTGCTCTGCTCCTCTTACTCTGTGTCTCGGTGCAGGCTCCTGTTGCCTCTGTAATCCCCCTTTTAGTAATATCCCATTTCTGCTCTGCATCAGTCTCCTGCCTTGTGCCCTCTAGTTTCCCTTTCAGTACTTTCTGCATCCTCCCAAAGTCTGTCCCCCTGAAGTTTACTACCTGAGTAACTGATTTCTCTGGCTCCCCGCACATCGTGATATTAAACCACACCATTTGGTGATTGCTGTTGGCTAGTGGGTCCTCCACCTTTATTTCCCTTACTGCCTTCCCATTCGACAACACCAAATCTGAAGTGTTCTTTAACCTATTAGGTACACTAACCAACTGTGTCACGAGACCCTCCTGGATTGTGTCCAGGAGCACTTGCTCCCTAGCACTGGAGGTGACTGGAATGCTCCAGTCAACCCCCGGCAAGTTGAAATCCCCCACAATGACCACCTTCCCTTTTCTACATACCTTTCTGATTTGTCCTGCTAATTCCCTGTCAAGCTCCTGAGACTGGGTCGGTGGCCTGTATGCCACTCCAAACCTCAGTTTCCTACACCTTGAGTATAGGAGCTGCAACCAGATTGCTTCTGTTCTCCTTTCTTCCCCTCGTCCCTTGTGCATTTGATCCCGTCCCTCACATAGACTACCACCCAACCGCCCCTCCCTTCCTTACGGTCCTTCCTGTATGCTTTGTATCCTGGGATTGCCAGATCCCAGTCCTGGTGCTCAGTTGCCCATGTTTCTGTGACAGCTGCAATGTCCGCCCGCCACACTGCTAAGAGTGCCTGTAGCTCAGCAGATTTGTTGCCTGAGCTTCTTGCATTCAGCGAGACCACCCTCCATCCTGCCCCCTTCCCTTCATTGCATCCATTTCCTTCCTTCTACTCCTTCCTTTTTCAGCCACCCCGAGTCCTTCCCTGCCAGCCTGGGGAGTAGGCTCCACTCTATCAGATCCCTGCCTACCTGCTGTCCTCTTGCCGCCCCCCATATCTAGTTTAAATCCACCTTTGTTGCAATATACCTCCCCAGTCTTTGCTTTAATACCTCCTTCCCTTCCCCACTCAGGTGCAGCCTATCCCTTGCAAACAGATTGTTATTATCCCAGGTACTGCCCCAGCCACCTATAACCCCAAATCCCTTAGTTTGACACCATTCTACCAACCATGTGTTCAACTCCCTAATCCTCTCCTTTCTCACTATGCTTGCGCAGGGTACTGGGAGCACTTTGGAAAATGCCACAAACTCCCCAGTCTCCTCACACAACCTTCCCACTTTCTCAATCCGCTCCTTTGCTACCTCCACCATTTCCCCTGCTAGGTCATTTGTCCCCACATGTACCACAATGTGTGGTTTCCTCCTACCCTCCTTACGCACCTTAGGATTGCCTGTCCTGTCTTGTCTGTCTTTAATCCTAGTATGGACTCCACCCATATTTGACTGTGCCTCTCCCCCTTGCTGCTCCATCTGAGTATGGAGTCCCCCAACACTAGTACACCTCCCTCCTCTTTCCTTGTGCCCATTGCCAGCCCCCCCCCAGGTTCTCATTTCTGGGGCCATTCAAGACAGTGCTTTTACACTGTGTCCCAGTGTCTTCCACCCTGCCCTTCTCAATTGAGACTCCTCCCCCTCCTCCTGTTTGACTGCCAACCTTCCGCTCCCTTCTCACCTCTCCGAGTATTACGCCTCCCCTTGTCATGCCATACTCGGTCTCTCCACTAGTAATGTCCCTCTCTCCCTTCTCTTTGTGAGTACTATCCCTTGTGCAATCTCCTCCTGCATCCTCTTTCCCATGTGTTGCTAGTACAGCAAACATGTTTCCTCATCCCTTTGCCTTACTGTGTGTTTCCTCCTCCTCTTTTTCTAGATCCTACTAGAGTCCACTCTTCATCAACTGGCTTCCTGTCTACTGTGCCTCTTCCCCCTGACCTCTCCCTTGCCCCACTGTTTCTTCTCTGTGGTGACCCCACAATACTCTCAGATGTCAGCCCTCCAACCGACGCAATCCTCCCCGCCTCCCCAGCTCCCTGCCAAGCCACTGAACCTCTGCCTCAAGCCTCCTTAGCTTGTGGCATATTGGACACCCTCCCAGCCTCCACAGTATGTTCATCTGCATTGCTGCCCCACAACCATTGTACCCTACAATCCTACTCATGGTCCACACCACCTATACAGTCTCTCCACATCACTCTCCCTACAGCAAGTAGAATTAACTAATCCTAGCCCAGCTTCTAACAGAAATTGTTATCCTAAATGCCCTTGCTTGCAGCATAAGACAGTCAACTATAGTACTAACTGGAAACCACAATCCTACTCATAAGGACTGTAGAGCTACTAACATGGTTTGTATATTTATGTCTCCTTAAGACTTAGCTCATATGGCTATTCCTTGTTTCCTCCTTCCTGGCCTGTTCTGAGGGTTCAGATCAGTTTGCAGTTCTCCAAGCTCCTCCCTCACAGCCTTCAAACACAACCCCCAGTGGTATTTCAGTATTTAAGTCACTCCAGCCACAGAAGCCTTGAAGCTAAATTCTACTTTAAGCTAAATTTAAAAGAAAATAAAACAATTTCAAAACTTACAAAAATACTCTATACATTAACTCCCTCAACAGCAAGTAGAATTAACTAATCCTTCTCTCCTGTAGTTTAAAAAACATGTCCCCTAGTTGATGATCCCTCACTGTGCTGAAACTGGTCATGACATTCTACCGTGTGTATCCCTTTTAGATATTTAAAGGCTTCTATCAAGTCCCCTTTTTCCTTTCTGGCCTCCAGCAAGTACATGTTTAGGCTGGCTAGACACTCCTCATATGATTTTCCTCACTGAGCTTGTATCACCTTTGTAGCTACAGCTCAAGTTGAATTTATGCAGTGCATCGGGTATTCACACCTTGTGGGTGGTGGTGGGAGGGCAAACCATAGAAAGCACCTAGGGACTCCTGTGCAGAGCTTCCAGTTTGTAGTAGCACCAAAATTGGTTGAGGGGGAAAGTCATACCCAACTCTTATTTGTTCAGAAAAGCTTTAATTTCAGGATCTGTTCTGCCCAGTATGCATTTTATGCATTTCTGCTTCTACAAGCCACCCATTAACCTTTGGTCCTCTGTCTTTCCGCCTGAGTTTTGGGATATCCAGATTGAGAGCAGGCCCTATTTAGTGATGTTACAGTGTCATCTCATTCCTTCCTGACATGGTGCCCTTGATTTTAGGGTGGGTGTTAACCTCTATTGGAAAACGAGTTACCAAGTAAACAAAGGTGTGATTTGAGGGTTTTCACCTCTAATTCCCTCCATGTGGGAGCCTCTTTATATGTCGAGGTTAGGAACCAGAATTTAGAATGGTGCTCCTGAAACATTAAATAGTTTCATTTTAGCCAAGGCAGGCCAATACCTTTTTTTGTCTGGTTCTTTTAACTTAATATACACACACTCCATTTCTCTGCTGTGCTCTTCCAGAGAAAGACCTTGTTCAGTCTATCTAGTTTGTTAAAAATATTGATCTGGAATTATCACTAATAAGTTATTAAATAAAGAAATGACATGAAGTGCAGATATTAAAGGGAAAGAAACATTTGCAGGACCTCTTGAAGCCTGAAAGCTCATTCAAATGAGATATTGTGCTTACCTGAAGGGGTCAACAACCCAGAGATATTCCTGGGTAAATCAGCCATAAATCTAAAGAAGGCAGCTACCATGTCATGTTAAGACAGAAAGTGATGGTATTGGAGAACTAACTGTGCTTAAAGAGCAAGGTCTAGATTCTTCAAATGGGGGAAAAATTTCATAAATGTACAAAAAAAAGTTGCACAAGCGAAGATTTCCTAACCTTGAACAGCTGCAGTTTTCTTTCTGCCTGTGCTGAATTTTTTTAAAAGGTTGCTGTTTTCAAACCACTTCCAAGATTTTTAATTGTTTAGTATAGCTGCAAAAAAAAAAAAAAAATGCAACACCTAGTTATACTAACTAAAATACCATCAGCAACTTAATCTGATTCAATTTCAGTTTATTTCCATATGTATCCCTTTCCCTCCCAATACGAGGATGAAAATAGGCAGAATTGCTTAGCCCTGCTTTCCTGGTCAACAAAAACTATATATAATCTCCAGGTATAGCATTTTGTCCTCCACTGCCGGGTAGAAAGGAAGATGCTGCCTGTGTATAAAATGCTGAAAATAGAATTTGTAACAGGTGCAGGGATTTTTCCCCACACCAGGGAGTTGCATACAGGGACTTGGTTCCTGGGCCATGTCAGACCCTTCAAAAAATGAGCCCCAGGTGTTTACATCAATTAAAAAGACAATTGGGTATTTTAATAATTGTGTTTTAAATGTCTTACTAAAACAATTTAGACTTTTATAATAACTACTTTTTATATGCAATGAAACTAGTGAATTTTCACCTTTACTTTTCAGGCAGTTAGTAAAAAGCATTAAATAAAATTCTGGCATGATCCCCGGGACTGAAGAGGCAAAAGTATAGGGAAGTATGCCATGCAGTCTGTCTGGTAGCCGTGAAGGCCATTACTTGTCACTGGCTGTCTGCTGTCAAACCAACTTTAATGGAATGGAAAGCCAGAGTGCAACCACTGGTGGAAATGGAAAGAATAACAGCGGCGCTTTGGCTTACCAGAGAGAAATATGTGGATAAGTGGAGAAAATGGGAAATATTTTTTAACCCAGTTTAGAGTCCTTTTTATTTCTTATGGCCAAACAGTTTTACCCTGGGATTAAAGTTGTTAGGTTGTTTTTCTCATTACCAACGTGGAATGAATGACAGACAAATGTGAGATTATTGTACAGTTTTCATGTTTATTAATTCCATTGGACTTTATCAGTAGGAAAATCAGTTCTGTTTTTCTTGTTATTAACTAAACGATGTATACAACTAAATAAGTGACAACAAGGTGGACTGTTCTCTTGGCAGTAAAGACAATTGGAAGAACAGTTCAGACTCCCCAAAGCACTAAGGACTGTAAATTGTTAAATGATTTTGATGCAGCAAAGACTATTTCCATAGTTTTATTGCACACGGTAAAAAATGTTAAATACTTTGCATGAGCCTTGGACATTTTGTGCCATTGCACTGGTTATGTAATACTATGTTTCTGTAGTGTATTGCATTGTGACCTGCTGTCTCAATAAACTCAAAGTTACAAAACAAAATTCTAGCGTGATAACAGAAAATGTCAACTACTAAGAAGTTCAGTGAGAAACTAGATTAAAAAAAATCCATTTTTTTTCAGTAACATAAGGCACCTTCTATATGTTTGTAATATTGTTGTCCGTCTATGTACTTTTGTAATAAACAAGTAATCATCTGTATATTCTCCTCAAGTCTGGTTAGGAAGAAAATACCACCAGCTGACTTGTGAGAAATGTTCACAGATGATCAACGATGACGTGTTTCATGATTGACTCCATTTATTTATTTAGTTTTTGTTGACTGGGAAAGAAGGGCTAGGCAACTCTTGACTATTTTCATCCTCATCTTGGGGGAAATGGGATACAGATGTTAACTGTCATATTGAATCAGGTTAAGCTGTTAGTGGCATTTTTCTTGAATGAGGGAATTTGGCCATAACACTGAGGAAACTCCCCTACTCTCCTGTTGGGGAGCTACTGTGCAGTTGGACTGATGGAGGTCCTCAGTCCAACTGTGGAGGTTGGAGGAGGAGGACCTGTTGTTGGAGCTCCAGAGCTCTTGGATAATATGTCTACATTGCCTACAGGAAATTTACTGGGTATGGCCCAAGATATTGCTCTGGATTTGGATAAGATGGAAGGTTTGATAGACCTTGAGGTGGAGACCGCTGATGGAGACAGATAAATTACAGGAGGAATTGGAATTAAAGAAATCTCAATTGCTTGCTATGATATCGGAGGCAGAAAGAGACTATGCAATTTGTCAAAAAAAATTAGAAGATGAAAGGAAGAAAAGGAAATGGTCAGGAGCGAGCCCTTTATCAATGGGACATAAACGTTTGCCAAAAAGTAAATCACCTCATACTGAAACTGGGCTTTTTCCAACGAATGAACCTACTATAGATCACCCTGTAAGTACAACTGATTTCTCATTTGACTCAGTTCCTGACTGGTCCCCAGGCGATGCTTTAAATAGAGCAGGGTGGTTATTTCAAAATGGTGTATGGATTCCTGATCCAGCGATACCATTGCCTGGTGGTCTAGAATGTGATTGCTTAAATAAAGAGGTTCCTGACCTTGTAGATAAGTCCCAACTACTGGTTTCAAAGGAGTTAAATTCTAAATCTCAAAGCGAGTGCACAGAGGCTGCGCGTTTGATTGAGAACGAGGATAGTGACATCTCTATGTTAAACACAAACCCCATTGTTACGGAACAACCTCGCTCTTCACTTAAATTAATAATATCGAGACCTGTACCCACTGAGGACGATCTTTGTTTGGAGCCTATTCAGGCAGATGGAACACCTCGACCAAAGGTAATTCCGGATGTTTCATTGCCAATAGGAGGAGATAGGAAAAGGCCCTGACCACAACAGCTGCCTCTGGGCTCGAAATCCTATGCTGGTCTTTTCCATAAGCCAGCTGGAGCAGCTAAGCGTAGATTCTTGGTGCGTTTAAGGTATCGGGGTAAGGCCCCGGGTAGTTCCAGAACAGCTGTGGGTGGGCAAAACCCTGATAATGGACAGGATGGGATTTACTCCAGCTGACGTATATGCATTTATACACTCCCCAGGAGATCACAACTATGATATCAGCTTTTGCAATATGCAAATTTTGGATACATTTTGGAAAGTTTATTATACTGTGAAAGACACACAGAATTGGAAAGAGTTTTTTGCAATCCCTATAACTAAGCCTACGATTAAAACAGTTACGGTTTTATTTCGTAATGAAGGGGTGAATATCTCTAATATTACGTATTGGCTGGAGAAGAGATGCACTTTATTTGACCAACCAAAACCTAGTCTCAGTGATAATGGATTTTGGACTGGGGGGTGGACTTTTTGGGTTCAGTTACCCCATACTGACTCTGGTATACAGCATCTCCTGAGTTCCTTTTACCTGGGGCGGGATAGGGGTATTATCTTCTATGCTGGCCAGCCAAAAAGCTGTTATAAATGTGGTTCCCTAGATCATTTAAACACTGATTGTGATCAAGTAAAATGTTTTGGGTGTGGTTTGTTGGGGCATACAATTGTGAAATGTGAGGCCCAACCATTATGTAATTTATGTGGCGATTTGGGTCACTCCTATGCAGATTGTTCTTGGGCAGTGCATGATAAAGATGAAGCATCCAACCAAGAATATTTTCTTAGAAAAGCTAAAAACCCCTATGATATACCCGGTAACTCTAGATCAGATTCGGGTAGTCGGGGTCGGCGAAGGGGGAGGGGCTCAGGAGATAATACTGGACATAGATTTCAAACCCCTATTCCTGATATGGTATCCCCATTAGTTTTTTTCAAAGACTATCTCTATGAGTGCTCATGATGGAGTGGTTCTTTTGGAACCAGAGAAGACCCTCTTGAAGCCACAAGTCACTCCATATGTTACTCCCCAGGGCTCTGCACTACGAAGTGGGAAAATTCTACTTCAGGATTCCCCCTGTAGTATTCATTTCGAAATTTCTGATAAAGAAGATGGGGAGGAAATGCAGGATTCCCCCTTTCCCAGCTAGACTGGAGAAGGTTCCCATAGAGAGAGGGTTCCCGGATAGAAACAGCTCAGGAGTACCTTTATCTCCAATACCGTTATCGAACAGATTTACTCCATTAGAATCTTGGGGAGAGCAAGTAGATTTAGAACACCCTATAGAGGATGTATTTCGATCACAACGCTCAGATTCAGAATCCGGGGTTATAGACAAAAATGTTTCGGTACCTAAGTCACGCGCCTTTCCAGTACTGAAGAGGGTCACTCGATCTAGTGGGAAAATGAATAAAATCCCTTCCTGAGCCCTTTAATTTACATTTAGCTAGTTTAAATGTCAACAGCATTAAATCAGCCAAGAAACGGTTGACAACTTTCAGTGTATTACACACCTTGTCATATGATGTGATTTTTGTGCAGGATTCTAGGCTACACACAGTAAGGGAAACTGTTCAAGCTTCTCTAGATTGTGGACGAGGATTGTCTTATAGGTCGCTAGGGGAAGAGACTTGTAGTGGTGTAGGATTTTGTTTTTCCACCAAAGAATGGAAAGTATACGGTCAAACGGATATAGTGCCTGGAAGGGCATTTATGTTGAATGTTGAGATCAGAGGTTTGTCTTGTAGACTATTGAATGTATATAATCCGCAGACAAAAAGTTCTAGAATAGAATTGATGAAAAAGATACTGCCCTTTTTACATACTGGAAGACAAGTATTTGTAGGGGAGGATTTCAATATAAACTTTCTAAGCAAATCAGATAAAGGGAAACAGTATTGCGATAAAACCTTTCTAAAACAGGTATTATCTTTTGATGGATTGCTAGATGTACAAGACAGTATTAAGCAAATTCCTAAACCCACCTTTTTTAAAGGTGTGCTTTTTTCACGGATAGATTTTATATTTATTAAAAAAAATTACAGATTGATACTGTTAAAGTTATACCTATTGAATCTTCGGATCATTTATTACTTGGTTTCTCTATTACATCCTTTCCAGTCAGGAAGACAGGATGGGGATATTGGCGGATGAATAGTTCTTTGTTAGAAGAAGAAGATATTAGAACTGAACTAAAAATAGTAGTGCAAGATAAATTATCTACAATGTTCCTCTATGAAAATATAATCCTTTGGTGGGAAGATTTTAAGATATGTTTAATTGTTTTTTTTTCTCAGATAGGGAAAAGGAAAGCTGTTACTAAAATGGAGAAATATAATCAGCTCTGGAATTATTTAGGAATACTGTTAACTCATCAGATAGATGAAGCAATTGACCTTAGTACGGAAATAGGGGCTGTTAAGCAAGAGATGGTGGATATGCAATATAATAGATTCTGTTCCTTGCAAAAGGAGCAGCAATTTGGAACTCAAGGGAGAGCTGAGCAGGTAAATCCTTTTTTTTTGTAACCCATTGTAGGATAGATAAATGCATTTTCACTGGTTTAACTTCAGATATAGGAATTATTCAGAGAGGAAATGATGGTATAATGGAGATTTTGGATACATATTTTCAGACTACTTTTAGTCATTCTGTAGAGGATTCATGGGAAGCATTACAGTTGCTGCAGATCTTCCCCAGTTAACACCCGAACAGATGGCGTTTCTTGTGTGTCCTTTTACATTGACAGAAATTGAGATGGTTATTCATTCCCTCCATAAAGGAGTTTCCCCTGGTTCTGATGGGTTATCGAATGAATTGTATGGGGTCTTGTGGGATTTAATGCATGTAGAATTAGTGCAACTTTATAATTTTTTTCTTTTTTATTTCCATTCAAGTTTTTATTGAGATTTTATATAAAGTGAATACATCCATCCACAAAAATATACAAGAAACATTGTGTCAGAAAATGAGAATGACAGGCATTAGATGTATTCAACCAGCCTACCACCCACCCTCCCAAAACCTAGCCCCCCAACCCCACCCCACACAGCACACATTACATACTTTGGTTATTTAACACATAAGGTATCATACTTTATCAGGTAGTGAATACAGCGTATATAAAGAGCCCCAGATCTGGTTGAACTTACGTAGATTATTCTGGAGACTAGCAATTGTTCTTTCCTTTCTAAGGTTAGCAAGAAGTTCTTGAAGCCACTCGCCATAGGAAATAACAAAAGTATCCTTCCAATGTCTAAGCACGATTTTTTTAACAGATGCAGATATCAGACAAATATGAAATTTCCTATTACGTACCACAATGGAAGAGACATCTCCTAAGACACAGATCTCCGCTGTAAAGAGTTCATCCAGTCCCAAAAGAGGGTCCACTCAACGCCTAATATTGGCCTAGAGCGGTGCCACTTTGGGACAACTCCAGAAGATATGTAGTAGATCCCCAGTGTCCTGCTGGCACCTATAGCAAGAAGAGGAAGATACCATACCTAATCTGGTCAATTTGAGAGTAATAAATATTATGCAGTAGCTTGAATTGCATTAATCTTAGCCTGTCTTGACGAAATTTATGACAAGCTTTCAAATACATGTCCAGTCAACACCAGGGTTGGGGAAATATGAGGACCAGTAGTTTATCGGTGCCAGGTTAGAGGGCTGTAACCAGCTAAGAAGTCTGCTATAGATGCCAGAGACTGCATGAGGTTTGCCAACCAGAGGACCCATCTCATCATAAAAGTCGGGAGTAGGGACAGCTAAAGGGGTCACACCCAGTTTCTGAAGCAACAAATGGTGAAGTTGAAAGACCTTGAATATGTTAGCTTGTGGAATTTGAAATTTGTTCATAATATCAGCGGACATTAGGACATGCCCTTCTGCCGAGATGAAATCTTTTACCAGGTGGCCTCTTATTTGCGGTAGCCAATTGTCCCTAATGGGCCTGCCATCCATAAGAAGGTCTGGGTTACCTTCTAAAGGCTGAGATGGGTCCTTACTGTGGTAGTATTTTAGAAAGGAGCATAGTTGTGAATGAATTCTAATCAATGTCTGAATGGGAGAATTGTGGAAAGATCTGAGAAGTGACTTAGGAGAGCAGTACAGTAGGGATCTAGGAGATAACTCTAGCTTGGAAATACAGGACTTCTCTAACGTTAACCAGAGGGGAACATAATTTCTATCTTGGGAGTCGGTAGGCGTTAACCATCTGAGATATTTATTGACATGGCTTGCCCAGTAATATAATCCCATATGAGGAAGTCTCAGGCCACCAATTGATTTAGGGGCCATCAATTTTTGGTAGGCCAATCTAGGTTTCTTAGAATTCTAGATGAAACCAGCAAATATACCATGGATTTTCTTGAACCATTTTAAAGGGAGCCAGTCATTTAGCATGGAAATAGGATAAAACAGATGAGGGAATATGTTCATTTTGATTAGGTTAATTTTCCCCCACATAGATAGTGGAAGAAGGGCCCATCTTTTAAGATCTGACTCAATACCATTTAATAAAGAGGATAAATTTGTCTGGATCATACGAGCAGGGGATCTCGATAAAGTGAGACCCAGATATTTAATTGTTTCTGCATTCCAGGCAAGCCCGTGAGTAAGAATGTCCTGAATAAAAGTTTTATGGTTTAAGGGAAAAACCAGAGTTTTCCCCGTGTTAAGCTTGTAATTAGAGATTTTACTAAAGCCCTGAATGGTTTCTAGTAAAACCGGAATATAGGAAGATGGGTGGGAAAGCTGTAGCAATAAATCATCAGCATAAGCTAGGACTTTGATAGTTTGCCCCATGATTGAGATGCCCTGAACTTCTTGTACCTGTACAATCTGCCTAATGAGGGGCTCAATGTATAGATTAAAAAGGAGTGGAGACAGGGGGCAACCTTGCCTGGTACCAGTGAACAATTTGAAGGGCTCAGATATTATACCATTACAAGTGATTTTTGCAATGCGAGATTTATAGCTAGAGTTAATCCAAGAGCAGAATACCTGGGGAAAACCAAAAAACTCCATCGCCCTGAACAAATATTTCCAGTGGACCCTATCAAAAGCCTTCTCGGCATCCAATGAGACCAAGGCCATGGGATAGTCGGCATCCCTGGAGGCTGAGAAGACATGGACCAGGGATCACAAATGGTCTGCTGAGGACCTCCCTTTCATAAAACCCACCTGTTCGACCCCTATTGGCCCGGGAAGGACCTCGTTGACTTGATTCGCTAGTAACTTAGTAAGAATTTTAATATCCTGATTAAGGAGTGAGATAGGCCTATAACTAGATACTAAATCAGAAGGTTTACCTGGTTTAAGTAGGACGACAATTAAAGCCTCAAATAAGAATGCATCAGTGGCTGACCCATTTAGGATGCATTGAAACAATTGCAATAATAGGGGAGTTAGTTCTTTAGAAAAGACTTTATAGAAATTGGCGGAAAACCCATCTGGGTCTGGTGTTTTATCAGAGGGAAGGGATTTGATGACCTTATCTATTTCGCTTTCTGAGATGGGTGCAATTAACTTGTCCTGGATCGACTTCTCCAAAAAAGGTAAATTTAAGCCACTTAGATAGTCGCGGATCGTTTCGTTAGAAGGGGGATCTTTCATGGCCCCATATAGCTCTTCAAAATATTTTTAAACTTCCACCAGAATATCCTTGGGGGTCGTTTTAAGGGAATTGTCCTTTAGAGAGCGGATGGATGCAACCAGTCTGGTGGTTTCCAGTTGTTTTAAGCATCTGGCTAACATCTGCCCAGCTTTCTCCCCTTGATCGGTATATATTGCCCGTTTTGATAATTGCCCATTCTGCCTGCTCACCTAGCATCCGGAGATACGAGTCACATAATTGAGTTAATTCTTGTAGATATTCACCGGAAGAAGAAGGGGAGAGTCTGGATTCTTTCTCTCAGATCTGCACTAATAACTCAGAGATCCGTCTTTGTCTCGCTTTTTTCTGATGAGAAGCTAGTGCTATCAGGGTCCCTCTCAGGTAGGCCTTTAGTGCCCCCCACATTTATAATTTTTTTCAATTGGATTATAGTTTACCTACCCAATTTTACGAAGGTTTAATGATTTTTTTTATATAAAAATGGGGATAGGGATGTAATTGAGAACTGGAGACCACTTACTTTATTAAATACTGACTTTAAGATATTTTCTAAATTATTAAATAATAGATTGTCACAAGACATGAATGATTTAATTAGCCCTCAACAATTTTGTGGGGCCCCAGGGAGACGTATTTCAGATGCACTTTTTTATTGTGTGAACTTATGGAACCCACAAATAATGCCATATTGGGAAGGGAACAAAAAGGTTATTTGATAAGCTTGGACCAAGCCAAAGCATTTGATGAAGTTTCACATTCCTTTTTGTAGTTAACTTTAAGTGCATATGGTATTCCAAATGAATTTATCCAATGGATTCACTTGTGTTATGCTTTAACATATGTAATTCCATATGAAAATGGTTGGGGGGGAATAGACATAACATTTTGAAAGGAGTTCGACAAGGGTGTCCCCTGAGTCCGAGTCTGTATGTTTTCACTTTGGATCCTCTATTAAGGATATTACAAAAATCTTCAAGAATTTGTGGTATTTCTGGTTATAATGAACATCAGTGTAAAGCTTTAGCATACACTGATGATTTATGTTTAATTTTGAAAGATGAATCCTCTCTCTTGATTACTTGTGAGGTGATACACTCAGTTGGCAGAATCTCAGGAGCTCAACTTAACTTAAATAAAACAAAAGTAATGAGAATAGCAGGATACCCACACTGTCGAGAGGGTAGGATGGTACCCGATAGCTATGTAACCCTGTTGTGTATTAGGGTTATATTTAGTTGGAGATGATATGGCATATTATAAATGGGATAAGGCATTAAATAAAGGGAAAACAAAAGTTGCAGCTTGGAACAAATGGAAGGTATCGAAGTAAAAAAGGGTGTATAATATAAAAACCTTTTTGGTTCCCCTTTTTTTGTATATGTGTTATTTTTCCATTACCTAAGAAGTTGGAAGTTCCATTATTAGGTTTATTTTTTTAGTTATTTTGGGGGGAGTAGGTTGAACCCAATTAAAAGAAATGTAGTATATCTAGGACTATGGGAAGGAGGGGTTAATATGTTAAACCCAATCTTGTTTTTTTTTTCTATTTTCTTATACTCCAATTTGGTTCCTTTATTAGGTCACATTGAACCATTATGGGGGACATGGGGCCGATTAACCCTAGCGGGTATACTCCATGAATGGAAGGGAAATGTTTTCTTACATAAAAATAAGCGAAGCCCAAGATTAGCTAAAAGATGGGAGTTTTTTTTTTTTATAAAATCAAATTGTGGAATATTGGTTTTATGCAAGTCCAATCTATGACACGTAAGAATTTCTACAAATACATCCTGAATATATATTTTATCAAATACCTATTTTCGGCTTTTACAAAGGCAAATCAGGTGTGTATATCAGAATACATTATGGATAGTCGTATTCTGATTCACATGTGGGATACTGTATGGTTGGGCATTCACAATAGAATTAATGTAAAAGGGAATCAAAAACATAAGATGATACAGGAAAGATATTGCTCGAGGACAGAATGTATTATGAAAATAGAAACAATGGATAATTTCTATTTTCAATGTGCTTATGTGGTAAGATTTTGGGATATTTTAAAACATAGATGGAAACATGAGATGGACTTTCCTCCAGAATCTGATATTCTGTTTTATGGAATTCCACCCAAAAAAAATGGAACAGAGGGTTTTGAGTACTTTTCGTTTAATTCGTGTGCATTTGTTATACTGGATTTGGATATGCAGATGTCATCTAGCATTACAACAGCAATTAATCTCTGAATTAGAATTATTTCATATTTTACAGTCAGATTTAAGTTCCTTAAGACAAAAAGAATATAAGAAATATGATTTACAGATTTGGTCTGTATTTTGGAATCAATTTGAGTTTATTTAAAGTTTTTTTTTACATCCTGTTAAAGGTTTGATGTTAAAAAAGCATTTTTATGGAAAAATATTGATTGAAATATATGTTGTATAATAGTACGAATTAATACTACTCATGCTTTGTATTTTTTTTTTTGTAGATTTGAGCATTGTGTTGATGAGTTCTATATATTTTGTTATGATTTTGTTTTGTATTTAATAAAAATTCCCCTACTCTTGGCAGGGGCACTGTTGGCTCATTGACCTAGATGGCAGATCCTGGTGAGTTGGAGGAGGAAGGTGTGCTGATGCAGACAGGGGATCCATCCTCATCCCCTGTCTGTGTATCTCTAGATGACAAACAGAATATGCAGTGCTTGGAGAACAGTGAGGAAATGATGGACATGGAAATGAATTTGCTTGATACAGAGACAGACAATATCACTGCAGCTGAGTTAAAACTTGAGACTGAATTGTAAGCAAAAAAAAAATTTGCAAAGAATGCTGGCAGAGAGTGAGTAGAGATATTCTAAAGGAAAAGCTTCCCCCAAGCATAGGCTGAAAAAACTCTTAGCAAATCTGGTATGTTGTTGACAGAGAATGGCGCTTCAGAAGAGAAACCTGCTGCATCAAGTGCTGATGCTTATCTGTGCACTACTGGGGCTGAGAGTCGTCTGCAAGATCAAAGCGGCAAGCTGACAGTCCAATGTCAGCTGTTGAAAGCATTTCAGCTCTCAAGTTCAGCATCACAGAGCGGTACATGGACACCAGAAAATGCTTTAAAGAATGCTGGTTGGATGCAAGATTCAACTGGAAAATGGGCTGCTGACCCTGCATGGGACATTGCATACTCTGCAGGGATGCAGGAGAATATGCCAGTATGACTGGCCATTCTGACAGCTGATGATGTCTCCCTTGAGGCAATGAAGCAAAGGAAGCAAATGTCGAGGACAGCGAATACAGCAGGAGTTGTAAATTCCAGAGTCGAAGGCTACTGGTGACGTCATTGCTGAAGCACTGATACCCGTTTCATGCCAGCACTCACCAAGTCCGTTGGTAGAAACAAGGCCAGTAGGGCCCTCAGGAGAGGGATCTGAGCAAGACATGGAGAAAACACAGATGACTTCACACGCAGACCTGTTAGTACTTTGCATGGAAAGAGAACTAGGTCTGTTGCTCTTAATTTACATAATATAGCACAACCAAGTGTACAGTCAAAGGACTCTCCTTTACCCAAGGAGGCGAGAGTTAATACCAGTGTTTTCATAGATTCATGGGACGTGGTAGTGGATGGTTGGGAGGGGAAGTGCTGTCAACATATGTGGCATAAATGAAACCCTGTACAAAAAATTGCAGGAAGATATAGAAGAGGGCCTGTCAGTTAAGCTGGTGGATGGAAAAACAACAGTCCCTCAGTTGAACAGAATGAGACAAGTTCTGCACAGTCTCTGCACAGTCACAGACTGTAAACCCAGATACAGTACCTGGACATTTTGAGACAGGGTATATTATGAACCCAGAGACAGAACCTGTAAATATTGAGACTGAACAATATTAATCTCTCAATTCAAGATAGAGAAACTGATTCTGTTACTGCTCAGTCACAGCCTGGTTTTACCTCAGACTGAGCATACTGGACAAACTCAGTGATCTGGGGGGTGACCTTTCCACATTCTGCAGGAGCCACTTCTCAAAGAGCTGGATTCATCCACTAGTGACTCCAAGAGGTCTAATTCTAGGCCACTGTACTCATATTTTTTTAAGAATAGAGCTGAATCAGTGCCAAGGAGGAATGCTGTGAGGCTGAAATATAGAGGGGTGGACTTTTGGAAAATCTTGATCGAATTTATGTGGCTAGGCAACTTATTAAATACTCAGTGCAATTCTTTGCATCAGAAATGTGTACCTTAATCCATGTATCGGGGGAGGATACTTTCAGTATCAATTTTAACAGCACTCAGGTACTTGAGAGATTTTGGATGAAGTACCACCAGTTAAAATCCACACCTCATTGGATTCCCTTTCTAGTTATCTCCCTAATGAAACCTGTCATTGACTGTCACCATAATGTTTTGCAATGAAGGTGTCAGTGTCGGTGACATTCATTATTGGTTGGACAAGAGATGTGAAATTTTTGGGGCCGCCGGAAACTATTTGTGATATGGAGAATATTTGAACAGGGGGCTGGCAATTTAAAGTGAAACTTTCACAAGACTAATTCTTGAGTGGTACATCTGCCAGTGCCTAGCAGCTTCTTTTTGGGCAGGGACCAGGGCATCTGCCTTTATGCAGGCCAGCCAAAAACATGCTACAAATGTGCAGCTGCACACATTTGTGTAGCACATGTGACCAGCTGCCGTGCGGCCTGAGTGGGGAGTCTGGGCATGTTACTATGATGTGCAGAAACTTGCAAAGTTGTAATCTGTGTGAAGAGAAAGGGTATATCAACAGTGCCTGTGGGCAGCCTGGAATGGAGATGATGGGTTTGACTAAGAACGTTTGGTACAGAAAGCTCAAACAACAAATCAGACCACTCCCTCCAGGTATAGACATACAGCTGAGGGGTTCTCAATCTTGAGATCTACACATGAAACAAAGGAGAGTTTAAACATGGTTCATTCCACCCCTTTGGATAATGAGAAGTCTGGGGCCTCAATCTTAACCCCTCCCCCAACCACCTAAATCTAACTCAAATGCAGATGACACAAGATATGTAACAGGGTGGACACCATAGAGGGAATAGGCAAGATGGAATGGGACCTCAAGAAACACAAAGAATGGTCTGCAGCTTGGCAGCTGAGATTCAATGCCAAAGAGTGCAAGGTCATGCACATAGGAAAAAGGAATCCAAAGAAGGTGTATTACTTGGGAGGGGAAAGACTAGCTACCTCCAACTAAAAGCAAGATCTGGGAATCATGATTGCAGACAACTTGAAAGTGGTAAAACAGTGCAAGAAGGGAGCGCTGAAGGCCAGTGGAATGCTAGGTTGCATTGGGAGGGTAATCTCAAGCAGAAGGAGGGAGGTGATCCTGCCATTGTACATGTCACTGGTCAAGCCACACCTGGAGTATGGTGTCCAGTTTTGGAGGCCTCACTGCAGAAAAGACATTGACAGGATGGAAACAGTGCAGAGAAAGGTGACAAAATCCTATGGAGAAAGACTGAGAGAATTGAACATGTATTTCCTTGAACAGGGAAGGGAGAGGGGAAATATGATTGAAACATTAAAATACATAAAAGGAATTAAGAAGGTGCAGACACAGGAACGTTTTAAGCTCAAGGAGGGCAGCAGAACTAGTGGTCATGATCTAAGGCTGTAGGGTGGGAGGTTCTCTACCAACGTCAGGACGTTTTTCTTCACAGAGAGGGTGGTGAACACCTGGAATAGCCTGCCCCCAGAGGTGGTGGGGGCTAACACAGTTGTGGGATTCAAGAATGCATGGGATAGATACAAGGGAACCCTCACACCAAAGAGCAGCTGGGGGGGGTAGGAAATGACAAAAAACACCAGGCAGTCTAGATGTACCTAGCGGTCTCCTTCTGCCGTCACCTCCTATGTTTCTATGTAAATGAAGTGGCCCCCTCAGAGAATAGACAGGCTCATACTACTTGAATGTGTGCCCCGGATTATTGATGAGAGTCTTGAAGCCCCTACAGATCTGGTGCATATAACAGATTCGCCAATAGCCATGCACCCACATATGAGGGGACCACTGTGGTCCATAAAAAAGTGACTAGATGTCTGGCAAAACATCAGAAACCACCCCCCCCTTAGCTGGCCCAGTGGCACTGATGATTGAGGCGCTGGATGCCTTACCTCATGCTACGCCAGCAGCCCGGGTTGGTTTGGGAACGACCTTGGGTCATCAGGGAGCTGGCATGGGGGGGGAAGGGAGGGAGCAGGATTGAGCCACCTAATGGCAGCTGTCCTGTCCCGGGGAGGTGGTCGCCCCTCCATAGTTCTTTCATCGGCGAGTGGTGGACTGGTGATGGTGCAGGTGGGAGGGGGTGATGTGAAGGAAGGGTGTCTCGTAGCGTGACATGCACATGCCTCCACACACATGTGTCCATACCGAGACGGGATGGGAATGGGGGAAAAAAAAACTAGAAAAACCCTACAAACTACGTATGGGAAAACAAACTGAAAAGAAACCACCCCCCCCCCCTTGCCACTACAGGGTAAATTTCAGATACTGCAAGATCAGAAAGAGTGGGAAGACTCTGATAGACATTCGGATGTCTCCTCCACAAAGTCTTGAACACCATTAGAAACAGAAGAAGACAGTGGAAGGCGAAAGGGGAAGCCAAGAAGGAAAAAATCCTACCACTTCCTTGCAAGGAGGAGTGACCTGATTTATTTTAATTTTCATGGGACTAAATGAACTAGATTCCTGTGGGCTAGTCTCCTTAAATCATTTCCTCTCCAATGCATATCCAACCTTTACAACCTATAGTATCAAGAACTTTAATAAAGGGGAAGCTGCATTATCATTTTCTTTTCAGAATTCCAGATTTAACATAATTCTTTTACAGAAAACTCATTTGTCTTCCCTTTTTTGAAGTGATGCAGTTGTAAAAGAAGTTGGGTTTGGGGTGCTTCTCACTGGACATTCAGAGAAGATAGAGTGGACAGCCTGGGAATTTTATTTTGAGGAACTGGATTTAATATCATCAGAGTAGTTGATATAAGTCCAAGAAGGGCTGTATTATTAGATTTCATGTAGCAGGATATTAAATTTAGGCTGATCAACACTTACACCTCCCAGAATAAAGCAGGAAGAATATCACTTTTCATGAGCATACGATCATATCTGTATACATTTCGGAACAGGATATGGGGAGAGGATTTTAACTGGGTGGGAGAACGGTTTCAGGGGAATGTATACAAGAAAACCTATTGTGATACTAATGCATTACATAATAAAACTGATGCAAGTTTAACTGATGTCTATCGGATCTTGCACCACACTGTGGGCCAAACCTATTTCAAGAGTCAGTATTCAACTAGAATTGATTTTTTTTTTTTTGCACCCCCCGACTGATTCTCACTAATTTTAGTTTAGCCCCCTCTGAGCTTTCTGACCATTTGTGATTAGATTGTACTTTCAGTATAGATACCATTCCCTCCTCCTGATCTGAAGGTAGATGGAGGGTGAAAACATCCGTATTAGATTTACCAGATATTCATGTAGCACTTCAGAATTTATTGATGGCTAGGAAGTCAATTTTTTGCATATGCGATGACCCTTGGACATGGTGGACGGATGCAAAATTAAGTATTAATGAGCTTTTCTCCTACTATAGGAAGAAGAATCAGTGAATTGAATACTTGCAATACCTGTGGTAAACAGACCAACTATATAAAGCCCTCACCAAAGCTGGAGAAGGCCAGGGAGTTATACAGATCAAATTAATGTCTTGAATAAACAAATCTTTAGATTACAACATGACAGAGCCGCCTCTTTGGAGGAGAAATTTGAATATGCAACAAAAACAAGACATTTCAGTGACCATTTTGCAGTCTGTAAACACCAAATGGAGCACATGGTTTTACAGTACATTCTGTACAGGATATTAATGGGGAGGTGGTAACGGAGTCAAAGGATTTCTTAAAAGTTGTACACAACTTTGTAGAACTGACTTTTGGGAGAGAGCATGAACCAGAAGGAACCTTGGATTCCTTTTTATCAGCTACACTCTCTAGTTTGACAGTAACACAGAAAGATGCTATGACTGCTCCGCTGACAAAAGATGAAATCTGCATAATAATATATAATTTAAATACCGGCTTCTCCCCTGGTGTGGACAGCATACAAAATGCATTCTATAAAGATTTCTGGGTGACCTTAGAAGAATGTTTGCTCCAAGTATTTGAATATTTATTATGATCTTTAATGGACATTCCATCTTTTGGACAGGCTATTGAGATCTTTCTATAGGAAGGGAGATGAAACCGAGTTGAGAAATTGGAGGCCTGTCATCCTCTTGAATTCTGATGTTAAGATTTTATCTAAACTGTTATGTAGGTGGTTACAAGAGGTTGCGATAGTCTTGGTTGAGCCTGCGTAAACTTGTTTGTTCCCAGACAGAGCTATTCAAGAAAATCTCTGTATTCTGTGAGATGTGTTTGACTGTGTAACAGAAAAGTAGTCAGTGGGTACATCCTGTCATTAGACCAAGAAAAGGCTTTCGACAGGGTGTTCTTTAAATATTTATTTTAATTTTGTCTCACTATGCGATTCTTCTGAATTTCATATAGTGGATTAAGAGACTGTATAAGGGTGCTAAAGTAATTCCTTATATCAATGGACAGTTTGATTTACCATCCTCAATTGCTATAGGTGGCCGGCATGGATACCAGGTTAGCCCCCTGTTCTATACATTTATGCTAGACCCCCTAATTTGGTAAATTCTGTGGCAAAAAAATATAGTGGGTATATCCCCTCAAGGGTAGAGACATAATTTAAAATATCTGGGTTCCATGTGATAGGAGCGAATCAATAAGAGTGAGCCCAATAAGGGTGACAACATTTCGGCAAATATAAAAACAGCGATCGCTGAAACAGCGACAAATACTTTTCTGTGGGGGGGCTTCAGTCCCCACACCCCCTTACTAAAATAACCAACTCTGGGGTGTCAGCACCTCAACAAAGGGGGAAAAGCATTTGTTGTAATTTCTGTGATCACCCATATGTACGATCGCCATTTTTGTATACGCTGAAATGCCGTCGCCCTTATTGGGCTTGCTCTTATTGATTCACCCAGATTACAGGATACCAAATATCTGCATACATAGATGATATTTGTTTATTTGTAAGAGTTGGACCATCAGGAGTAGTTGCTATGAATATAGTAAACGCTTTTTCCAAAATGTTGAGGGCAAGAGTTAATACAGAGAAAAGTGTGGGACTCCACACTGAGCTCTTGACACCAGTGTCCTCTGCTTGCTTCCTTTCATTCGCTCCTCCTGAAGGAGCCTCCTGGATGTTCCCAGGGTTTGGCTCAAAACCTCAGGAGATCGTGCTTTTTAGTATCTCTGGGCCAACCCTGTGGAACTCTCTTCCACCTGCAGTCCGGGAGGCTTCCTCAATTGAGGTGTTTAAGGGGAGGCTAAAGGCCCACCTCTTCAGCCTGATCTTTGACTACTGATACCAACCTTAGTATTGGCCAGTTCCCTAAAGTTTGACTCTTGGAATCTCCTATTTTGTTGAATTTTAATTCTGCTATGGTTTTAAATAAGGTTTTATTATGTTTTTATTTACTGCTTTGCTGTATGATCTTATTTATGTTCAGCTCCGAGAGCCTCCGGGATTGGGCGCCTTACAAATAAAATTGCATTGCCTCTTTGACCAGTATAGACGAAATAGCCATTTTTGGCACTCCTATGAAAAGTTTAGGCATTCTTTTTGGGTCTCGTGAGTTGCTGACTTTAAACTGGACAAATAAGGTTGCTATGTATGAAGAAAAGGTAAACCAGTGGAAGTCTTGGAAATTTCCAAAATTAAAAAGAGTGCAGATTATTTAAAAAAAAATCCTGCTGCCCATTTTTACGCATCTTAAGTTTTGTATATCCCCCACCCGTAGCTTTTGATACTAGATTAGTTTTTTTTTTTTTCAGCTACTTTGCAGGAGTCATGTGAACCCTATCACATGGGATTTTACATATTTACCGTGTAACAAAGGGTGCCTGAATACGGTGGATCCAGTTTTTTTTCCATTCAGTGTTTTTTTTTTTTCACTATACTGTTAGATTTGGAGTGTCAGTGGCTTTACACCCATGGCAGGCCTGGTTACAGAATTCTATATGACCCTGTTTATAAAATGGGAACACCCACCCCACACACACAATTGATAAGATCCTTGCAGGTTCTGCTTTATGTGGAGCAATTACAGTCCAATAATGTTACAATTGCTACCATAGTAGTCTCTAGTAAGAGAGGTAAAGACAAGGGAGTTTAAAATTATACCTAGAAGTATGTTTTACAGTTTTGGGACAGGATAAGTGTGGCTATGAATTCTACTTTTTGATATGGGCACGATTTTGACTGAGGGACGAAAATACATTATTAAAGTACTGACTGAGTGACAACAATACAGTATTATTATTATTATTGTATAACTTTGATAATTGATGTTTATGTTTCCTTTTACATTTTTGATGGCGTGTTTCTTGTTTTTTTGGAATTTCTGGTATCAAGGCAAGTTCTCAGGTGTGCATTATATTTCAAAGTGAAATTACACTGTCAGCCTTAGTTGTTTTTATGGGTTTTTTTTCCTTCTGTTAGGAACATGGCTGTTACTTTTTATGCACCTGTTTGAATTGTTGGTGCATTCTTATTTATGTGATATATTTTCTTAATAAAATGTCCTACTCTTTTTGAGAAGTACCATGGGATCTTTTATGTCTACCTGAGCAACCACTAGAACAGGCAGTTGGGACCTCGATTTAATGGACTCTACGATGCCGGTTTGACAAGAAACGTGTCAACTGGCATGACAGCTCCAGGCTCCATGTCAACCACGAGTTGCAGTCAGCATGGAGCAGCACACATCGGTGTGTGTTTTGTCATTGGGGGCTTTGCCCCCGAACCCCCCATGTGGGGGGCACTGCCCTTGCACCCCCCGTACTAATAGACACTAACCCCAGGTCAGAGTTAGTTGGAGGAGGGGGTGCAGGTTGAGGAAAGGGGTTGCCCAGTCCCAGCTGCACTTCTACAGCAGCATGGCGCTGTTGTCAATATTGACGCATGTCGCTGTAGAAATGTCACTGTTCAGGGGGGCATACTGATTTAATGTCTCATCTGAAAGACAGCACATCAGGAGTGCAGACATTCCCCTAATGCTGCACTACAGAGTCAGTACTGGGATTTAACCCAAGTTCCTGGTGTGGGGCTAGAACCCATAACCTTCTGATTTTCCAGCCTCCGAGGTGAGTATGCTGCCTGCTGAGCCACTGACACTGATGATATAGCAGTGGGCAATGGAAGATTGCTTTGGCATGCTGGCAAACCTGGGTTTGCACCTGACCTGACAGTAAAGAAGGCATCCGCATGGACACTCCCCTCTCTTGAGGAAGAGTAATACTGCATTCCATTTTTGAGTTGGGATGGGAGAACCACATAAGGTTCTAAAAGGTTTTGATATGCCATAAAAGGTTCTGATAGATATCTGAGATTTTCAGAACTTTAAGAACCTTACAGCTTAAGTAAGCAATAACCCACGACAGGGTTTTCATTATAGGGGGTGTAGTAAGGCACGAAGCTGAAGTGCATTAAAATCCTTGCACACCCTAAAGGGGCTTATTACATACATACATACGACTCTACCAGCAGAAATAGGCCCTATGGTCTATCAAGTCTGCTCAAGTGCGCAGTTAGTGCCCCTGGATGTAGCTGCCCACCCCTCCTCTTCTCATTACTACTTACCCAGACACCCACCTGTGCCCTGTCCCGTGCCCTTCTGAAAGTGCCCACTGTCCTACATGATACCACTTCCAGTAGGGCATTCCATTTTGACACCACCTTTTCTATGAAATAATGCCCCCTCATCTCTCTCCTAAATCTGCCCCCTTCAATCTTAGCCCATGTCCTCTTGTATCCCTTCCCTTCCTCAGCCTAAATAGCCCATCTGTGCCCATTTTGTTGAACCCCTTCAGATACCTGCTTGTTTCAATTGTATCACCTGATCCCTCCTCTCCTGCAGGGTGTACACTCATATGTCTCAGTCTGTCCTCATAGGGCTGACCTTCCATCCCCTGTATCATTTTTGTCACCCTACGCTGCACCCCTTCTAGCAGCCTGATATCTTTCTTCAGATATGGCCATTAGTACTGCATGCAGTACTCCAAGTGCAGCATGACTAAAGAGATGTAGAGTGGCAGGATCACATCCTTATGTCTGGAAGAGACTTCCCTTGCAGTATACCCCAGCATCTTGTTAGCTCTGGCTGCAGCCTTTCTGCACTGAGCAGAGTTGTTCATGCTCTTAAGTTGTCATCACCCCCAGGTTGTTCCTTCTCTTTCTCAGTGACCCCAGTCTCACCCTACCCAACCGCACTCCCTCCTCAGGTTCTTTCCCCCAAAGTGCATAACTTTATTCTTCCTCACATTGAAGTCCAGTTGCCACTTTGCTGACCACTCCTCCAACCTAGTTAGGTACCCCTGTAGCTCATTCCACTCCTCAGCATCATCCACTGCCACTCTCATCTTGGTATCCTCTGCAAACAGACTGATCCTGCTCCTAACTCCTTGAGAGATATCCAATATGAACAGCTCAAACAATGCCAGACCCAGCACAGAGCCCCCCACTTGTCACCGGCGTAGGGGTTAAGAGTCCCCCCCACCACTCATTGTTGCCTCCCCTTCAGTCAGTTCATGATCCAGTTAGCTATTTTCACCTCCACCCCCACACATCTCAGTTTCTACCCCAACCGCCCATGAGGCACTGAATCAAAGGCCTTACTGAAATCCAAATAAAGGATTTTACAGTTGTGAAATGGATCTAAGTATTTTTGGGGGGGCAGAAAATGAGATTCGACACCTGACCATGCATTTATAGAAATATAATGCATGGTCATGTGATTTCTCTTGACCAATGAAATTTCTAGTTTTTTTCTTGCCATTTTATAAAGTGCAAAAACTGTTTTTACCACCATTGTCCACATTTAAACTATTGTCAGTGAAGGGAGAGGAATCTGCAAACAGCTGGGAGTGGTACTATACTGCCTCCTGTCTCCTTATGGGTCTTTCATACACTACCACCACAAGCCTTTTTACTAGATGGAGACTTGCTGGGGTAGTATATTAAACTTCAAAATCAGAAGCTGCTTTGAAACTCTCCTGAAAGAAATTTAGGATTCTCGCTCTGAAAATTGTAGAGAGTTTAAAAACCTCTCCCAAAAGCTCTCCAAACTAGAAAAACAAATTGAGCAGGCAGAGGACCAAATAACAACTTCAGAGGACAGGTCCCAGCAGCTCGGCAGAGCTATAGAAATATTATTCCAGCAGACATCAGCATTGTATCAAAAAACTCTGACTTACAGAGCAAATCTAGAAGAGACAATGACAGGGGTTATGGGCTGGCAGAGGGAGCAGAAACCTATCCAATGATAGAGTTCAGTAGAGAATCTGCTAAGAGATGTCCTTGATTTGCCAGCCAGTTACCCTCTGACAAAAGAGCGTGCCCATCGCTCATTACTACCTAAGCAGGGTTTTATTTAACTCTAAAAATTGATTAGCATTTTGCTCATAAAAGTTCTAAAACATTGTGAAAATGCATAGCACTTGTCTCACTGTGTTTAACAAACATAACACTTCTAGAAAACCTAAATAAATACTTTCTGTACAGTTAGTATTGCCCCAAGAAAAAAATGCTAATCAATTATTTAAAACCCTGCTAAGCCATCTGACCCAGCAGCACATTCTCGATCCATAGTCTTGAAGCTAGCCAGTTATAAAACGAAAGAGGACCTGTTGAGGAGAGCATGGACAAAAAAGACCTTGACCTACCTCTCCTCGAAACTCAGCATTGACCATGATAACCCGCCAGAGATTCAGCAGGCCAGGATCCAGTACACCCCACTACTCCACTTGCTCAAAGAATGTAATGTATACTTCCAGGCCCCCTTTCCAGCATGCCTCTATATTTTTTGGGATGTGGGCCCCAGTATTTATTCCATGGCTGATGAAGTGAGGTAAGCACTATTAGAAAAATATTTTCAAGTCCCCGCTTTAAAAGTGGAATGGAGCTCCAGAAAATGCCTATTCCAGTTGGAATGGCAAATGGCGTTGGGCCAGAAACGGAACAGAGCTGCTACAATGTCAGCCCAGGAAGCCTTGCACCAAATCTCAGTGTTCCACTCCAAAGCAGGCTAGAAAGATTTTAAGGCAGCAGCATCTTCGAACACCTGAGCGGGTTTGGAAGTTTGGGGGACTGTGACAGTGAACTGTTGATGCTGAGGTGAGCCTTTTTGAACATTAGCTCTCTGATAGGAATGGCAGCACGATTAACGAATATGGTCTCACTCGTATCAGACTAACCGACTGGTGGAACTTTGGAACTTATGTACCTCCTCATATGGCTTTGAACTCTCGCTTCACACTAGACTTCTCTCCCGTGTTCAAACAGCTAACCCCTGCAGCAGTAATGGTTATGACTTTTGATGGGTCTGCAAGAATTTTTTGCTCTGGCACAATTCAGTGTTGCTTCAGTTACAACTGGGACTGAACTCCTTAAGTTCTGTTTGAAACTGCTAACATTACCCTTATGTTTGTTCTTTAGCGATTGTTTGTTCTTATATACAAGATTGTCCTGTTAATTTTTTAACATGGGGGCGGTATTGCTTAACTGTCAGGGGCTTACTTAACTGTTGCTTTTTGGTTTCCCAGGGTCAGGAGTTTATTTGAGGGGTTTTGAAACAGGGTAGAGGCCACTGGCTGGCATAAAAGATTTAGTAGAGTACAGACTTCTTTATGGCATGACTTAGCCAGTGAGGGAGGGGTTGAGATTGAACTTTACCACCTAGCAAATACAAGCTTGTACCACTGTGGTGCTGTGACATAATAAAACCTGAGGGTCTAATCTACTACACCTTGGCTCTAGAGGGTTCCTAATAGCAGGGGCATAACACCCTCCTCCTTATTCCCCTCCCCAACGAACTCACTTTGAGAAATGAGATGGGGTCAGAAATCCACAGATATGGATTTCCTACCTTGGGAGTTATCCTCTTTGTATGGCTGCAGTAGGTGGAGCTTGCAGTCATTTTACATGTACAAAAGGAGTGATGTCATGTTTTCTGACTGTGGAACTGACTGAAGGTGTAAATAGTCTCCTTTGCCTTACTCTCCTCCAAGAAATGTTTTCCTCCCTCAAATAAATACGCTTTCATGTTAGTCAATGGTTGCAGGGTACTATTTTCTTTCTTAAATGGGTGGTACAAGAACTGGAACCTGAGTAGTGGGAGGCAGCGTTAGTTTTTTGGGGGAGGAGTAAGATCCTCCTCCACCTCCACCTGAGAAGCTCCTAAAGATCCACCCCCACCTTTTTTTGATTCATGTGGGAGGGGCATGAGGTGGATCTATCATGTTGGAACAACTGACTGTCAGAGCTGCCTGGGGAAGTTTATTTGTTATTGTTTTATTGAATAGAATCAGAATTACAATCCTTTGAGTCATAGACTCTTTTGCAAAGGCTCCACGTGAGTTAAAAAAGGGTAACAAAGTACACATACGTAACTAATATTATATATTACAAAGTCATACAGCACAGGAAAATAAACATTGGAGTGTTACATCAGCAGGGAACTTAAAGAAGGTCCCAGGTCAAAGTTAAGTAAATGGGCCCAGAGTCGTATTTTATATATAGTGGAATTGGGGTGCCTGGGAGAGACAAATGTGGGAGACAAAAGAGAAACTATCCTTTATCAGCAGGCTTCCTTACTGCATTAGTGCAAGTACCTGATTATAATATGGCTCCGGCTGTGGGTCTGAGAAGAGGTGTAACCATTAAGGGAGGGGAAGTTTATTTACAGTCACAGGTTGTGGTGTCAAGGAGGAGGGTCTTGAGTCCTATTTTAAATTGGTCGAGACTAGGGGCCAGGGAGATGGAGGATGGTAGGCTGTTCAGCCTCAGTGGAGCATGATATTGGAAGGACCTTTGTCCAAGTGATGTTCTACAGTGAGGAACTAGGAGGGTTTAGTTGGCAGGGTGCCTAAGGGCCTTCCTGTGCGGGACTATGTAGATAAGTGGATGGAGGCCAATCGGTGCTTGCTTCTTCTCAGTAAAACAGCTGCACTTATATATAATACATACTTCTCAAACTTAAAAGAAAAAATACACTTTATCATCAAAGGACTATGTTTACCAAGTACTGTGCCCATGATTAATATAATTTGACCCCCCTCCCCCAAAAAATATGCCCTCACATGAAACTGCATGTTTAACTGTAAAGACAATTAAAATGTATTTCTGAATACATTTTTAGTAAAAGGAGAGAAGTTATTCAGGAGTGCCTGAAACTGCACCTAGGCATACCCCCCAACACATACACACACACACACACACACACACACACACACACAACTCCTAAAGATCCACCCCACCTTTTTTTTGGATTCATATGGGAGGGGCATGAGGTGTATCTGTCATGTTGGAACAAGACACACTAGTTTGGGACCTGGACGAAGCAATAGAACAAGTCTGTGGAGTGATCGAGTTGTGGAGCCACTGCATTTTATTAAGGACTAGGAGAACAGAAGTTACTTAATGCCTTCAAATTGACTTAAAAATCCTTGGAACAAATGATTATCAGAGCTACATGGGGCCCCAGAAGGAAAGAGTAATTAAGGAGTGCCTGAAACTACAGCTCCCAAGGCAAACAATGCACACCGTGTTCTGATTCAAGCTGAAAGAGCCACAGGTTTTTCTTAAACATTTATATTCTAAAAACATAAAGTTCAGCTTTTGGGATTGACAATATTTGTTACCATATTCAATATATATATATATATATATATATATAGAGAGAGAGAGAGAGAGAGTTTGTCTTTTTAGTAGTTTCAAAACTTTGAAAGCATTGGCATTAGTAATGCATTTAGAAGTGCATTTTTAATTATCTTTACAGTTAAACATGCAGTTTCATGTGAGGGCACATTTTTTTGGGGAGGGGGTTCACATTATATTAATCATGGGCACAGTACTTGGTAAACATAGTCATTTGATGATAAAGTGTGTTTTTTCTTTCAAGTTTGAGAAGTATGTATTATATATAAGTGTAGCAGTGTTGTAAATGGGTCTGGGGAATGAATAATGGCTAAGTGCCTAGAGTTTTTTTTTAAATATAATTAAGTTTATATGTGGCAAGTAGGTAGGGGATAGTGTTTTGAATGTGGCAGTAGGACAGATTTGTTAGGATAAATATATGCTGTCTTGCAAATAAGAAAACATTGTAAGGGATACATTTTGCAAAATAGTTATATATATCATGGGTTTTCTTTCATGTATTGTTGGAAGAAATAGCTATGGCTCATTTTGTACTATCAGTAAGAGGAGAGAAGAAAACATTGAACAAGAAAAAACAATTGGTGATTTTAAAAGCTATTCTGATCAGAGCTGACATAAAAAAAAAATCAACTGTATTTTTTTATTTTATTTTATCAGGGACACTAGAAACAGGGTGTTAACACATCAGTGAGCACTGATGCCATTTGTCTATGTTAAGGAAGCTGTGGGTGGAGTTGCCTTGCACATGTTAAAATATACCAGCTACAATTAACAACTATTTGTAGAAGCACTGATATTATAAACTGAGTAAGGAAAAAAGTAAGACTGAAAAGATCAGAGCTGACATTAAAAAATGTGATGTTCCTAAGGTCTGTTGCACGCACTATGCTTTCATTTTCGAGGAAGGGGCATGAGGTGGATCTGTCATGTTGGAACAACTGACTATCAGAGCTGCCTGGGGAAGTAATTAAGGAGCGCCTGAAACTGCATCTAGGCATACCCCCCCAAATACACACACACACACATAAGTTCCTAAAGATCCACCCCACCTTTTTTTTTTTTTATTCATGGGGAGGGGCATGAGGTGGATCTGTCATGTTGGAACAACTGACTATCAGAACCGCCTAGGGAAGTAATTAAGGAGTGCCTGAAATTGCATCTAGGCATATCCCCCCCCCCCAGAACAGCACACATGTAGACATCATGTTTTTTTTTTTTTTTTTTTAGCTCTAAGCATGTCAGCATTTGGCTCTTACAGTATGGGCAAGTTGGGCATAAAAATAAAATACAGAAAAAAGGATCAAGCAGGTGCATTTTCCTTTATCAGATACACGCAGACAGAAGGTCACAAATCCTGTATGACAAGTTCATTATATGGATGTTTTCCATGTAAAACAGAAATTTTGTTAATGTCATGTCTGTAGCATCATTTGTAGCCAGTAAACTATTATTTACATAGGTACTGTAAACGACAGGCTTTAATTCAGAAATCCAGTCTTGATAAATTTGTTTTTTTTAGCAGTTCTGTAAGATTTATGTCTCTCTCTGATGTAAGAGTGCATAGCATAGAAATGAAAGGGTTTCTGTAATTGAGTGTTGTTTGCATCAGAAGTGGGCGTGACAGTGGCATGCAAGAGTGAAGTCTAAATTGTTTCTTGGTCATTCTGGGATCTAAAGTTTAACACTATTGTGTGAAGAGAATAAAGTCTTGTGTTTCTTGCATTTGAAAAGATTTAGTGCTTTGAAGTTAAATATATATAAATATATATACATAGTGTCATAGGCACCTGAAAAGGAAGGCGATACAACTAAAATAAATGCTATTTTGATATTTTATTTATTTATGTGTGAGATTTTAAGTGTAGTTTTGCCTTGGTCACAGACACATAAGCTATAAATAAGGATGGATGTATTAGTCAAAGCTTGTAGTAGCAAAATAAAGCAAGAAAAATAATATATTGTGTTTTTTTTTTCTTTCAGTTGTTTAACCAGGAGTGGTACACTAAGCTGAAAGCTTCTTTACAGGGGCAACCTGGGAGCACATGGAAGTTAAGTGACTTGCTCAGGGTCACCCAGTATTCAAGTGGGGGCTGTGGGATTCAAACCCAGATCTCCAGATTTGCAGTTAAGAGCCTTAAACCACTGTGCCAAACTGCCTCCCTAGTTATGGCAGTCATCTGTTTTATGGTTCATGATGTTGGTGTAGTAAGCATACCAACATACTAACATACAAAAATGGCAGCAGAATAGGCCTAGCGGGCTTTCATGGCTGCTCATTTGGTCAGTCCCCACCCTGGGAGCTGACCTTGATGCCCCCCAACCCTCGTGGGCTTTTCTCTTTCCAGTCCAGGGTATTTCCACTTCATTGGACTTTGCTTCCACAACCCTTCTATTGTACGTGTCCCACCCCCTCTTGAACCTCTCCACAGTCTCTGCCTCCGCCAGCCCCCTGGGCAGTGCATTCCATGGTTCTACCACCCTCTCAGTGAAGTAGCACCTCCTCCCTCTAGCTTCCACCCATGCCCTCTAGTTGCTCCCCCTTCCTTCGGAGCACCATGACTGTGCCTCCCCTATTTACCCCCTTCATGTACTTGAAGACCTCTATCATGTCCCCCCCATCTCTTCTCTCTTCCAATGTGTACATATTTAGCTCTTTGAGCCTCTCCCCATAGGTCCTTTCCCCAAAGCCCCAGATCATTTTGGTTGCCTTCCTCTGGACCCTCTCCAGGAGTTCAGTGTCCCTCTTTAAGTGTGGCCTCCAAAACTGCACACAGTACTCAAGGTGCGGCCTCACCAAGCAGTTATACAGAGGGAGTATCACTTCCCTCCTTCTGGAGTGATCCCCCTAGCGATGCATCCCAACATCGTGTTGGCCTTGGCTGCTGCCTTCCTACAAGTCTCTGAGTTGCTCATCTTGACATCCACCACCACACCCGAGTCCCTCTCAGCCATACAGCCATAGCAGCAGTACATTGCAAAGCAAACATAAAATGTCAATAAGCAGGTCATGCAACAGATGTGCTGAGCAGTTACTGAAGCAAGAAATGTACAGCTGTCATTTTTTACATCCTGTTCAAAATGTGTTTTTGCATCTGTGGTGCCAAATGGCACAGTCACTGTGCAAAATCTCCTTTCGGCTAATGAACTGATAGTGACACAGTTCATGTGGTGGGGTCACAAAAAGCCCATGCTGAAAACTTGGAGTGAAAATACCAAGAAAAGCCCAGGGCATTAGGGTTTCTGACCATAACACCCTGCACTGTAGGGACTGACAGGCATCAGGGGTGTGACTTGGGATTGTCAACAGTAATGCTCACGTCATTCCACCCCCTTCCCCACCCTGCAGCCAGTGACAGGTATCGAGGTGTGCCTTTGACTCTTCAGCACCAAAGTTCACTCCATTCTCTTACACTGTACTCATTTCAGCATATTTCCTTATGAAATGGGGTGAGTAAAGTTTGAAAACCTCAAGGAACACCTCGACTCTTGTCTGTGTCTGCAGGGTAAGGTGAGGTGAAATCGTGTGAGCATTATGGACAATGACCCAAAGGCACACCCCAATGCCTGTCCATGTCTGTGGGGTGGGGTGGGATTGACGTCACTTCAGTACTTCACTGACATTCCTATTCTGCCTGTCTGTGTGTCTCTCTCTATCTATATGTCTATGTAATTATCTATATTTCTATTAATTGCATGTATCGCTATTTTTACCTATTTGTAAAACAAAACCTGCATATCACATTTGCCTGCACTCTGAGCACATACTTATGAAACAGTGCATATGTGTACTCCACTTCTGCGTAGACCTCATACTTTCCTAATATTCCCATTATCACAAGCATAACTACCTTGCCCTTATCAAAAGCGATCCCCTCTGAAAGTTAATATCACATTTTCTCTAACAGGCCATCATCATTACACCTGACTTCCTGACATCAACACATTGCTTAAATATAACTTACATCACCTCATGGACAAAAACCCTGTTTTTCTTAAAATAAAATAAAAAAAATAAAAACTGTGTAAATAATCCCAAGGCTGAACATATGCCAGCCATTACTTTTTCATGTACTGCCACGTAGCATCATGGGGATGTTTACCTTGATGCTTTGCATTATTGGGATATGTGCAATTGTGTTTCTTTAAAAGTTAGCTGTCTGGCCAATATCATCCGGGATAACACATACATCAGTGGCATTTGCTCTGGGGTTCTTTTGTAAGCTTCCTGTTCCTTCCATTAAAATGTACACCTCCATATATCTTCCTAATAATGTGTATGCCTTCCTTAGAACAGAAACTAAAACAAATCTTACTACTTACAAATCATTGTGCTGTTTCTCCATACCTCCTTAACAATTCCACACAACTTCACCAACTTCATTATGCAGCCGTGGTGGATCTGAATATAATTTGTTTGGTTAGCTAGAGTCCAGTTGGTCTGTTACGGTGTTTATATTATGGGTCTCACTGTTAATTATTTTGTTTTACCACACAGTCTTTATAAGTCCCCCCCCCACAACAAAAAATCTTTCCAATATCTATTTTTCAGGCTTTCAAGAATTTTAAGAAACTTTTCTGCTTAAATATTGATAAATGGATAAGAAAAATACTATAATTTGTTCTTATAATGTTCACAGGTTAACTAACCCAGTTAAAAGTAAAGTCCTCAGTTATCTGAAAAAAACTAATGCTGGCTTTCTGTTCCTTCCTGCAAGCAATGCACTTATCTGTAAAGGAACATGAAAAGCTTGCTTGACTTTGGTAATGTAGCTACATCTTCTTATAAAAAATGCAGGAGGGGGTGGCTATTTTAGTGCCCGCTCGGGTACAGTTTCAGGAAGTGGATACACTGGTGGATAGGGATAGCTGGCATGTTTTAATGAAAGGCCATTTTAAGGGCCTCATGGTCACCTTAGCATCGGTGTACTTCCCATCCGGGTCCACCTTCGTGGAGTGCCATTCTTTTCTGACTGTTCTACAGGATTGGGAAGAGGGCACATTGATCTGTGGGGGGATTTTAACTTGACATTTAATCCCCATTTAGATACTACTTCTAAAATTCCAAAGTGGGAACATCGAGTGGCTAGGGAAGTGCATCGACTTTTGGGAGAGGTGGGACTGACTGATGTGTAGTGGCATCTGCATGGGTGGCAGAGGGACTACACATTCTACTCCACTGCCCAGCGGATGTGCTCATGCTGGGGTTATTTTTTTTCTTCCTAAGGAGGAGTTAGGTAAAGCTGTAGATGCCTGGATGGATGACTTCATCCTATCAGACCACTCACCAATATTTTAAAAAATGGAGTTAGGTGACTGTTACAAAAATACCTTTTGCCACCTAAACATCTCCCTATTATGAGATACGGAAGTCTGGGATACTGTCAAGGAAACATACAAACAGTTTCTAGTGGAAAACACTTCTCCAGGCGTTTCCGTAGGGATACTCTGGGACACTGCGAAAGCGGTGTTGAGAGGGAAATTTACTGAGTTGTCCAGCCGGAAAAAAAGGGAAAGAGGCTAGAAGAGTCTGATTATTAGAATAAATTCAAAAACTAGAGGATATGCAAAAAGGGAAAATACAGCTTGGGCTGAGGAACTCAACACCCTTAAGAGGGAGTTGGGTAACCTGCTCGACTATTATGTAGAGCAAAAGTTACTTTTCTTACGACAAATATATTATGAGGGTGGTCTTCGCTCTTTGAAACTCTTAGCCAGAAGGCTGCGAATTCAACAGGTGAGAGCCACAATAACAACTCTAAGGCATCCACAGACTACAAACATTTTATAGCAGGTGCCAGAAATTGCTGAGGCCTTTTGTGCCTACTATTCAAATCTTTATGAAATGGCATGTCAATTTCAAGCCATCTCATTGGATGCCAACAGTGTGTTAAAGTTTCTAACTCACACAAGCAAGATCAGGCTATGCCAGCTGGGCACTGATCCCAGTGAAGTGCCCACATAGAACGTTCAGAAAATAAATTCAGCCATCTTGTTTTATGCCACCACTCAGAAGGAATAGTAAAAATGGTCAGAAGTGAGAAATACCTGTCCACTATGTCTGACGCCTTGGCCTCAGTCTTTGAATGTTTATCTTTTAAATCCATCTGCCTGTCTCCTCGTGGATGCAGCATGTAGTAAACGAAAAAAAAAAAAATGAACTGCTGCAGTCTCTCTCTCCCAGCCCACCCACTTGCTCTCCATCCTAATCAACAGCCGACTACCCAGTCGTCACAACTTCCTTCCCTTAGCCTCTCACTTTAACAGTAAAACATTTTGTGCCACAAAACATAACCTTCTTCACTTCCTAAAGTCATCACATAAAAAAAAAACTACTGCGACTCCCTCTCCCTCTCCCTCTCTCTCTCTCTCCCTGCCCTCCCAGCTCAGTGCCTGTCCCGATCAATTGTTAACTTGCCAGCCGGTCGCAACTTCCCTCACACAGCGTCTATTTTCTGATTTCTGTAAAACTAATTTATTTACTGTGTTGCTTTCCGCATGTCACTCGATAAACAATGCATTTTCATGCTGCAAACTGGGGGGGAGGGGGAATAGTGCCATGACAACCAGACCTAAACTACAGAAGCCTTTCTAGGACAAAATTCTTTCAGTCAAAAAAAAAAAAAACACAGGACACTTAGGCAGAGGAACTATTTTATTAAAAACTGACACAAACATACATATTTTTTCCTACTTAAAACTGGGAATTTTACTTACCAAATGCAGTTGCACTACAGATAGCCCTTTCATAAGCACAATAAGCCACTCCAGGGTGTGTGTCAGACACTTTAACACACGGCTAGGAGTCTGGATGCACTCGGCCGGTGGCCTTGTGCCTCTCTACACCTCCTAGCTGTGTGTTAAAGTGTCTAACACACACCCTGTTGTGCCTTATTGCTTACTTATGCCCCTGATCCAGCCCCAGACGAGAGTGAGGTGTCCAAATTTTTACAGTGGCTGAACTTTCCCGGTCTCACCTGGCAACAAGGGGAAGAGTTAACAGCACCCATCTCCTCCCAGGAATAGGGTGCAGAAATCAGCAGACTAAAGACTGGAAAGTGCCCAGACACTGATGGTCTGCCTGTCGAATTTTATAAGTGTTTTGAAGACACTGTCCAGCCACTGCTGCTGAAGGTGTTTGGGGAAGTATTTAAGGAAGAGAGGTGAGTCCCCCCTTCATGTTCGCAGGCAGTTATATCTTTGCTACCAAAACCCAGAAAGGATCATACATCATGTGCCTCCTACTGACCCATTTCCCTTTTAAATAACAGTTACAAAATGTGAACATATGAATGTGTCAGCAGAAACAGACCTCCTGGTCTATCAGTGTCTGCTTGAGTGTGCAGCTAGCACCCCTAAGATGGGGCTGCCCCATCCCCTCCCTTTTTGTCTGCCCTCAGCCATTCTCAGCCTCACCCACCCATACTCTTCCCTGTTCTCTGTCCCATGCCTTTTTAAAGCTACCCACAGTTTTGCATGATATCACCCTCTCTGGTAGGGTGTTCCACTTCGACACCACTCTCTATGTGAAGTAATGCCTCCTCATCTCACTCCTAAATCTTCCCCTCTCTATTCTTAGCCCATGCCCTCTAGTGTCCCTTTCCTTCCTCAGTTTAAAAACCCCATCGGCTCCATCCTTGTTGATTCCCCTCAGATACTTGAAAATTATGATCATGTCCCTCATCCCTCCTCTCCTCCAGGGTGTACATATTCAGTTCCCCCAACTTGTTCTCGTGGTCTGTCCCCTCCAATCCCTGTATCATCCTTGTCGCCCTCTGCTGCACTCCCTCCAGTAGCTTGATATCCCACCTCAGGTATGGTCTCCAGAACTGCACACAGTACTCCCAAGTGTGGCCTGACCAGTGACCTGTAGAGGGGCACAATCACCTCCCTCTTCCTGGATAAGAACCTCCTCACTGTACATTCCAGCACCTTGTTTGCCTTCGCTGCCACTTTCCTGAATTGGGCAGAATTGTTCATGCTCCCTGTTACCATCACCCCTAGGTCTTTCTCCTCCTCAGAGATCCCCAGCTTCACCCCCCCTCCAACCAGTATTCTCTCCTTGGCTTCTTTGCCCTGAAGTGCATAACCTTACACTTCTTCACATTGAACCCCAGCTGCCACCTCTCCGAACACTCCTCCAGTTTGCTTAGGTCCACCTGCAGTTGCTTTCATCCCTCCTCCTTGTCCAGTACTGCACCCATTTTGGTATCATCTGGGAACAGACTTACCCTGCTCACCACTCCGTGCATGATGTCTGAGATGAAGAGCCCAAATAGCACCGGGCCCAGCACCAAGCCCTGCGGCAACCCGCTTGTCACTGGTCTAGGTGTTGAGAATCCCCCCTCACCCCCACCATCATGTGTTGTACCCTCACACGCAATCGGTTTGTAATCCAGTTTGCCATCTTTGCCCCCACTCCCACACCAGTTAGCTTCCCCCCAAGCCACCCATGAGGTACTGAATTGAAGGCCTTGCTGGAATCTAAGTAGAGGACATCCACTGCATGGCTCCTATCCATCTCACTTGTTATCCAATCATAATATTGTATTAGGTTAGTCTAACAGGACTTCCCCAATATGAACTCATGCTGCCTCACATCGTGGAGGTAATTGTCCTCTAGAAATTACACCAGCTTCTCCTTTAGTGCCTACTATGGAAGTAAAGCTGACCAGCCAATAATTGCCCAGTTCATCCCTTGGGCTGCTCTTGTGTATCGGTACCACATGGGCCATCCTCCAGTCCTGAGGCACACATCCCATATCCAGGGAGGTGCTGAACAGATCCGCTAGCGGTTCTGCCAGCATCTCCACCATCTCCCTCAGCACCCTGGGGTGGATACCATCCGACCCTGGTACCTTGTCCACTTTTAGCACCCTTAGTCCCTCTAATACTCTACTTCCTTCAATCATTCCATCCATCACCTCTTCCCCCCATCCTCCCAGTCCAAGGTGGTAGCGGTCCCTCCTTCACCTGTGAGAACCCTGAGCAAAAGTATTCATTTAGTGCTTCCGCTTGTTCTTCTCCCTTTTCTGCCCACACCCCACCCGTCTTTATCCTCACTATGTTATCCCTGCACTTCCTTTTTTCTCTGACTTATCTGAAAAAGTCCCCCCAATTCCTGTGCTAACCTTAGCTCCTTTGAGGCCTTAACTTCCCTCACTCTCTTGGTCACTTCCTTAGACCATCTTACATACTTCTTCCTGTCCTTCTCCTTCCCTGTCCTTCTGAACCTCTGGTACGCAGCTCTCTTTGCCCTCACCCCCTCCATCACCTCGTTGTTCTACCAGCATGGTTTCCTTGTTCTGCTCCTCTTACTCTGTAACTTGATGCAAGCTTCCGTCACCTTTGTAATCCCCCATTTAATAATGTTTCCTTTCTGCTCTGCTTCCATCCCTGGCCATATGCCCTCAGGTTTCCCTTTCAGTATCTTCCGCATCCTCCCGAAGTTCGTGCTCCTGAAATCCACCACGTTTGTTAGTGAGCCCCCTGACTCCCTGCTCATCATGATAGTAAACCACACTGTTTGGTGATTGCTATCAGCTAGTGGGTCTTCCATCCTTATTTCCCTCACTGCCTCACCATTCGACAGTACCAGATCTAGTGTGTTACTTAGCCTAGTAGGTCCAGTGACCAGCTGAGTCAGGAGTCATTCCTGAATCGCGTCCAGCAGCACCTGCTTCCTAGCACTGGAGGTGACCAGAGTGCTCCCAGTCAACCCCCAGCAGATTGAAGTCCCCCACGATGACCACGTTCCCCTTCATATATCCCCCTCCTGATTTGTTCTGCTAACTCCCTGTCCAGCTTCTCTGCCTGGGACAGTGGCCTGTACACCACCCCGAACCTCAGCTTCCTACCCTTGGAGTCCAGGAGCTGCATCCAAATTACCTCCATTCTCCTTTCCTCACCCTCTTCTCTTGTACATTTGATCCCGTCCCTCATATAGATTGCCACCCCACCCCTCTCCTTGCCCCATGGTCCTTCCTGTACAATTTATACCCTGGGATTGCCAGATCCCAGTCCCGGTACTCGGTGGCCTACGTTTTCGTGCTGGCTGCAATATCCACCCTCCTCACTGCCAAGAGCGCCTGTAACTCAGCTAATTTTTTACCTAAGCTTCTTGCATTCAGTGAGACCATCCTCCATCTTGTCCCCTTCCTTTTTGTGCTTCTCCTCCCTCTTATTCCCCCCTGTGCAACGTCCACAAATCCTTCCCTGCTAGCTTGTGGGATGAGCTTGTTTGGCTCCTCTCTTCGGGATCCCCACCTACCAGCTGTCCACTTGCCAGCCTCCCTACCTAGTTTAAATCCACATTTGTCGCTATATACTCCTCTAACTTCTGCTTTAATACCCCTTCCCCTCCCCACTCAAGTGCAGCCTATCCCCTGCATATAGATCATCGTTGTCCCAGGTTCTGCCCCATCCACCCACTACCCCATACCCCTTGGATTGACACCACTCCCCCAACCATGTGTTGACCTCCCCAGTCCTCCCTTTCCTCACCGTACTCGCACAGGGAGCACCTCTGAGAAGGCCACCGATTTGCCTATCACCTCACACAGCCTTCCCACACCCTCAAACCTCTCCCTTACTACCTCCATCATCTCCCCCGCCAGGTCGTTCATCCCCACGTGCACCACTATATGTGGTTTTCTCCTATCCCTCCTTGTACACTTTAGAATTGACTGCCCCGCCCTGTCTGCCTTTAACCCCGGTATGGACTCCATTCGTATGTGACTATGCCATTCCTCCTTGCTGCCCCATCTGATCCCCTTAGGTATGGAGTCCCTTAATACCAATATACCCCTTCCTCATTCCTCACTGTCATCCCCACCCTCCTACCCAGGTTCTCATTTTTAGAGTCCCCCATATTAGAAGCTCTACCATTCACTCGAGTTGTTCCCCCCTTTTCCACCCCTGACCTATCCCCTCCCTCTTTCACTTCTCACTCGCTACCCTCCACCTCCCCCCATCTGCTCTGGGCTCCTCCCACACCTCTGCAATGACTCTCTCACCCCCTGCACCAGTATTGCCCCTCTTCCCCTCCTCTTCCGGAGTATCATCTCTTGTGCAATTTCCTCCTGTTTCCTCTCTTGCCCTCTCCTGGAGCTCACCCTCCTCTTCCTCCCCCACCAGTGTTGATAGTACAGCAAACCTATTTTCTACCCCTTCTGTCCAGCTATGCATTGTCTTCTCCCTCCTGACTTGAGTCCCCCCTCTGTTGCTAGGCCCGACTCAAGTCCACCCTCCATCGTTAGGCCTTCTGTCCAGTTTGCTCCTGCCCCTTCCCCTCAACCTTCCCCTTGACCCACTGTTCCTCCCATATGGTGTCCTCATGTTACTCCCTGGTGAATGCCTACCTGTTCTAGAACACCCCCCCCATCCTCTCCAGCTCCCTACCAAGCCACAGCACCTCATCCTAGAGCCTTCTCAGCCTGTGGCAGATTGGACACTCTCTCAGCCTCCACAGTATGTTCATCCATACTGCTACCTGGGTCGCGGATACAGGGGATGAGTGCTGGTTTACCCTCAGGACTTTTTCCGGGAGGTGCCCAGCTCCCTGCCTCTGAACGGATGTGGAACCTGGGGGTGATATTTGACTACGAACTGACACTACGATCGCAGGTGTCAGCAGTCGTCAAATCATCCTTTTACCATCTGAGGAACATCTCCAGGATTAAGCTCCTAGTTCCGTCCGGTGATCTGCCTACATTGGTCTACGCCTTTGTAACCTCACATCTTGATTACTGCAACTCCCTTTATCTAGGGCTTCCTGGGGTTGATATCCACTGCTTGCAGCTTGTGCAGAATGCTGCGGCCCGGTTATTGACAGGTACTCCCCGCACCTGTCATATTTCTCTGGTTCTGCGCGATCTGCACTGGCTGCCGATACAGTGCCGGATCACCTTTAAAGTTGGTCTTCTGACTTACAAAGCCCTACACGGACTAGGCCCGGACTACTTGAAAGAGCTCCTGGTACCTTACTGCCCTAGGTGATCACTCCGCTCGGCGGATGAGGGATTGCCAGAGATTCCGAGGTTTTTTTAAATCTTCAGGGGTCCGTGCTTTTATGTACTGCGCCCTACCCTTTGGAATTCTCTACCTCGTCCACTTCAGCAGTGTGCATCTGTGGAGGAATTTAAAAAGGCCTTAAAGACCTATTTATAGTCAAAGGTTTACACCTGACAATGATATTTTATTGTATTTTTATGAACTCAGCAGTTTTAGATCTGTGTTTTTTTTTTGTTCTATGTGTAATTGTTGTAAGGCGCCTTGGTTTTAAGAAAGGCATGGTATAAATAAAGATTTATTATTACTATTATTATTATTAACCATTGCATCCCACAATCCTACCCATGGCTAGCACTACCTATTAATGAAACAAAAGGTAATACAGTACTATCTATACTAATTGTACCAGTCTAGCCCTGTACCCACTATAAATGCAGAAGGCGCAAGCCTGTATTCACCAAAGATACCTAAAAATATCTATAAATTATATTACCGACCATACCTACACAGTTCTGACCAACAGCTCCTGCCCTTCCTGTTATGGGACAGGAAGTTCCTGTATTCCTCAGTAGGAAGTAAAAGATTGCAGGATGTTGCAAGGCACTATGGGACCTGTCCTACTAATGAAGGCCAAGCCCTGGGGTGCGAGTAACCCCACAGGCTGTGTCCAAAAACAATCAACCAAGGATTTCCAAGGCAGTGGCTAGTCCAGCCACACCCACATACAAACTGCTCCAAGTTAACAGAAATTCAGCCCAAACAAAACTGAGTCACAGGAGCCAGAACCTGCTGAAACCAAACACAAAGCCAGTGAAATTAACTGAAACCTACCCTTCTATACTAGCACACCGTTTACAATTATTTCTCCCCAGTTTAATACATTTAGATCAAACTGGTTTCATCCCAGGGCATCAAGTCCAAGATATTCTGAAAAGAGCAGTCCATATTATAGACCGTAGCAATAAAACAAAATTACCCTCTCTTCTGTTAAGTTTAGACGCCAAGAAGGCTTTTGATAATGTTTCTTGGTCTTTTTTGCGCCAAGTCTTTCTGGGTTTGGGTTTTTCAATCCTTTGTAACTAGTTTATTTAAATTGTATCACAAACCCAAAGGTTATATCCATGCCAATGGTCATATTTCCATAGGTTTTCAGCTGGGATGGGGACACGCCAAGGCTGTCCCCTTTCCCTGCTGTTGTTCACTTTATATATAGAACCAGTGGCTCGGAGCATTTGGCAGAATGCTTCTGTAAAGGGGATTTCTTTAGGAGGGATGAAACATAAGTTGGCACTTTACACAGACAACATCCTATTGTATCTGTCAGCTCCTTGAAGCAACATTCCATTGTGTTAGAGAGAAAAACAAGAGCAAAAGAAGGAGGATGCCACTTTGGTTCTCAAAAACAATAGCAGAAAAGGTCAGAGCCAAAAGGCTGGCCTTCAGGAAATATAAAGGAACACAGCGGAACGAAAATAGGGAGGCATACCAAACGTCCCTAAGGGAAGCAGGGAAGGCAGTAAGGCAGTCAAAGGACCAAACTGAGGAAACACTAGCACAAATAGTAAAAGAAGGGGACAAGACTTTCTATAGACACAGTAGTGAAAGGAGAAAGTCCAGAGGCGGTATTGCTTAGATCAAAGGGGATAAAGGAGAGTGTATGGAGGAGGACCAAGGAAAAGCATCTATCCTAAATAGATACTTCTGCTTAGTATTTACTAAGGAGAAGGTAGGGCCTGGCCCACAGCTCAGCTCCATGGACACAGGGGGGTTGGAGGTGTGCACTAGTCCCTTCACAAAAGAAAGGGTCCTACAAGCACTCACTAAGCTCAGGGTGGACAAGGCAATGGGACCTGATGGCATACATTCCAGGGTACTAAAGGAGGTAAGGGTGGAAGTAGCAGAACCATTGGCAGAAATGTTTATTGAGTCTCTGAGCACAGGACAGGTCCCAGAAGACTGGAAAAGGGCTCATGTGATCCCGCTCCACAAGTGTGGTAGCAGGGAGGAGGAGGCAGGGAACTACAGACCAGTCAGTCTTATTTCAGTAGTGGGCAAGATTATGGAGGCACTCCTTAAGGAAAGGATAGTGCAACACTTGGAATCCATCGGCACACAGGATCCAAGACAGCTTGGGTTTACAACAGGAAGGCCCTGTCAAATTAATCTCATAGATTTCTTTGACTGAGTAACCAGACTGGTGGACCAAGGGGGAGCAGTTGATGTCACCTACCTTGACTTCAGCAAAGCGTTCGATACTGTTCCACATAGAAGATTGATTAATAAGCTGGGTAGGCTCAGTGTGGGTCAGAAGTTGCTCAACTGAGAGGCAAACTGGTTGGTGGGCAGAAAACAGAGTCTGGTAGTAAGTGGTATACAGTCAGAAGAGATGCAAGTTACAAGTGGGGTACCTCAGAGATCAGACCTTGGGCCAGTCCTCGTCAATATTTTCATTAGTGACATTGCAGAGGGACTGGAGGGTAAGGTTTGTCTGTTTGCAAATGACACCAAGATCTGCAATAGAGTAGATGATCAAGATGGGGTGGGCAGAATGACAAGAGATCTGGATAAACTGGCAAAATGGTCAGAAGAGTGGAAAATGGGGTTTAACGCAAAGAAGTGCAAGATCATGCACATAGGGAAGAGAAACCATGAAGACACCTATAGATTGGGAGTGGAATTGCTGGCAATCACAAGGGAAGAAAGAGACTTGGGCATCATCATCACAGATGACATGAAATCATCCAAGCAGACCACTAAAGCAGTAGGTAAGGCTAGAGGGATGTTGGGGTGTATTAGTAGGGGTATCACAAGTCGTAAGAGGGAGGTAATAATCCCTCTTTACAAGACGCTGGTTAGGTCTCATCTGGAGTACTGCATGCAGTACTGGAGGCCGCACCTACACAAGGACATCAACAAAATGGAGGCAGTCCAGAGAAGGGCAACCAAAATGGTGCAGGGACTGCATCAGAAAACATATGAGGACAGATTAACGGAGCTCAATATGTATACCCTAGAGCAAAGGAGGGAGAGAGGTGATATGATCGAAACATTCAAACATGTTATGGGCATTAACAAGGTGAATGAGTCTAACATGTTTCAATATAAGAAAAATAGCAGGACAAGAGGACACAGCATGAGAGTAGAGGGAGGCTGATTAAGGGGTAATGTGAGGAAATTCTTTTTCACAGAAAGGGTGGTGGATGCATGGAATGGCCTACCTCAGGAAGTGGTGGATATGAATACAGTGTCGGGCTTCAAACAGGCATGGGATAGGCATAAGGGAGCAATACAGATGAGTATGAATAGATAGGCCATTGACAGAGTAAAGGCCTATGGCACATTCATATGGTAGAAAAAATGGGCAGACTGGATGGGTCTTGTGGTCCTTATCTGCCATTAACTTCTGGATTTCTATGTTTCTGAGATCTCTTTACCTTCAGTGTTTAACCAGATAGACACTTTCTCGGCCCTATTGGGGTACACCTTAAATAAAACTATGACAGAAGTCCTTAATCTTAACTACACGACCCCCTCTGACATCCAACAGAAGTTTCCCATGAGCTGGGATATGTCACCAATGTGGTATTTGGGGATCAAAATAAGGCTCAGCTCAGCTCATCTGTATAATTTAAATTACCCTCCTCTGATAAATCAACTGAAAATGAATTTAAAAGCTGGTCCCTGCTTCCAGTTTCATTACTGGCAAGAATACAGGCTTTGAAAATGAATGCTCTCCCCTGCCTGCTGTATATTTGTTTCAGTGTGTCCCATGCCAGATTTCCCAGAAAGAACTTCAGAACTGGCTGCAGCTTTTCTTCTCCTTTGCTTGGGGCAAGATGCACCCAAGGGTTAGGATAGCAACTCTGTTTCATCCCAAACAGCAAGGGGGTCTAATGTTCCCGAATCTTCTGGGGTACTGGTTAGCAGCCCAAATGAGGGTGACTCTTCTCTGGGACAATGTACATTATGACTCCCTCTGGAAAGGGGTAGACCTGCAGGGGCATACTGGACCTTCACTTTAGGTGGTATTGTTCCAAGATCTCGGCAAAAGCACTTTTAAAACAGAGTTTTCTGGGACACAGGCCATTCTTGAAGGCTGGAGGAGAGGCACCTTGTTGAGCAACACAAAAGTCATTTATGGATATATAAATCGTGGGTTTATGATTCGTGGTTCACACCTGTAAAGCATGGCAGTTGGTTTCTCCAGCAGGCTAGACAAGGTGTAACCTCTCCTAACCAGTTGCTTCTTAACACCGTGATGTCTCTTGAGGCAGTTCAGCTTCATTTTGGATGGGGACCAACAGATAGGTTGAGATTCTATCAGCTTAGAGTCTATGTAAATGCTCAGATGAGGCTGGGAGGGCTTAGGTCAGCAGGAGGGGGAAGCTCTGATACCCTTCCAAAAAATCTGGACTTCTCCTCATGGGGAGGCGGCCATTTTCTTGTATTCTAACTATGTAAATGGCCAAGATGATTTAAATATTACTCTCTCGGAGAGGCAATGGCTTAAAATGTGGAGAAACACTTGGAACACCTCCTCCTCCCCAACTTGGAGGGACTTTTGTTGGAAATTGAGGATGCACTTCTTCCTGAATCCTACCCAGGCAGCTCACTGACATTCTGATACCTCCTCTTCATGTTGGCGCAAGTGTGGGGAGCCACTGGCAACTCAGGCACATATTTTTTGGTGCTGTCCTGCGCTTGCCCCTTTCTGGAAACAAATTAAGTCCCACCTGTCCCAGACCTTTAGTACGCAGGTGCATCTAGGCCCAGAGCATCTAATCCTGGGGATTGTCCTAGAGAACATGAAGGGGAGAGAAGAGAGATACCTTTGGTTTATCCTGATAGCAGCCATCCTAAAGTCCATAACCAAAAAATGGTTACAGCAGGAACCACCCGAAATGTCAGATAGGATGAGTATAGTTCATGATATTCAAAGGATTGAAAGACTACCCTTCAGCTTAACTCAGAAACTACTGTAACAAGCATGGCCACTTGTTACAGTCAACTTACCAAAATAAAGTAGTAAAATAGAGGGACTTGCCTACCGCAGAGTGCCAGGGTAGGAGTCCAAAGGGGTGACGCCAGTGTACCTGTAAAAATAAAGATAGAAAGGGGTCACAAAGGATCCGCAGCTCTTAAGGGGGTTCAGCAAGGCAAAAGGGACAGGATAGGAATAAAAGTACTATTTATCTGATAGGTAGGAGCCCTCGTCCTCTCAGACCTGTGGAATAAAAAGAGAAAAAAGGTTAGAAAGGTAAAAGAAACAGTAAAAGGCAGAAATAGAGAAAAGAGAGTGAGGTTTGGGGAAGGGGGGCTCGGCAAAACCTTTTTTGCCCCTAGTGGTGGGTGAGTAGCCAATATTTAGTTAGTAGCCCAAGTGGGCTAGTAGGAGGGCTAGAAGCCCTTTTGTTAAAATAGCCCAGGTGGCTAGTGACGGTCTATGGGGCTTGGAAATGCCCTGGGGAGGCCAATATTAAATAAAATGCCCTGGTAGTCTAGTGGGCTACCACTTTGTGCAGGGGGCCAGTATTTGTTTAAATAAATTAAAAAAAAACCTTCCCTGGGGTATAGTGGGGGCTTTCCTGAGCCCTTTTATCACTGTGGACACTAGTTTTGGGTGGCAGCAGCAACAGGAGCAAGTGTGGGCTGCCGTGTAGCCAAAGGACAGCTGCCACTAGCGTAACCGTGCTAGTAAGAGTGCCTGTGGGTACTCAGAACTCCCAGCCTGCACGGAGCACAGGTTGTGGCCTGCTACACATGGGTGGGAGTCGGGGGCAGAATAGAAGTCAGTGGGTGATGGAGGAAGCAGTAGGGAAAGCGCCTTCCCTCCACCTTCCTGATTGCTGCTCCAGCAGCAGGAGTTTAATTAATTATGCCTTACGGGGCTCAAGAGGGGGCAGTCGGAGGCAGCAGAGCAGCATGAAAGCAGCAAGGAAGCTACTATTAAGTAAAAGCCGCTCCGTGGCATTGGAGAGAGTTGGGGGGGGTCCCAGAGAGTGCAGGGTGGTGGGGCCACCAGAGGTAATGCTGCACCGTGGCATAAATGCAGAGCCTGGAGGGGGGAGTTGAAGGAATGAGAAGGCAGCAGCAAGAGCGGCGAGCGCTGCAGAAGTAAAGCCGCACCGCAGCTGGAAGAATGGCCTAGAGGCCAATGTTTAAAAATAAAAGTAAGTGCCTGTGGGGCGCAGGCAAAAGAAGGGAAGTGCTGCCTGAGGGGAGTAAAAAATTAAAGAGCCACACGGCAGCTGGTGTGGGAGCCCAGAGGGGCTGTAAATGTAAACTGGCGGAGGGGGGTAGAAAAGAAATAGAGAGATGAACAGAGAGCATTTGGGCTAGGGAAGAGCCCACACATAAACAGTAGCAGCCAGCAGAAGCTCAAAAGGGGCTAAATAAATAAATATATTTAAAATAGGTGGCCACCTGGGGGCAGAAGCAAGCAGTCCTCCAGGTAGCATCAGGCCATGATTTGTTCTGAGCATGCTGGCTGACACGGACGTCAGCACTGGAGGCAGGATCAGTCAGTTTTGATGAAAAGAGTGTGGGGTTCTGCATTTCGGTGGCTTTCAATGGGAAAACTGCAATTTAAATTAAAAAAGTGTGAAGTGGGGTAGCTGGGGAATCGCCAGCTCTATCTACCCACATCATATTTGGATAGTGCCATGTCAGAAAGGAGGGTAATAAGGGGCTTCAAAGTGGGGCAAAGACAGCAGTTGGGAGGAGCAGCTCGAGATGTTCCTGCCTCTAGAGGAGCTTGAGCTCCCTCCTGATTGGCTGCTAGAGGTCTTGGTAGCTAAAAGCACCAATCGGGTGCCAAGTAGGGTGGACTAAAAGGCTGAGAAGGAGTAGATCGAGAGGCTTTTCTCTCCTCCTCAAGAAGCTGACAGGAGTGCTGTGGGAGGGCTCTATCTCAGGCAACTCCTCTGAAGAAAAAAAAGAAGAAAACATAGGAAAAGTTTAAAGTGACAGGGTAGATAGTTAGGAGACTATCACTGCCTAATTAGAAACACGTTTTCAGTCAGGAAAAGTAAAGTTAGTTTAAGTATTTGCAGAGTGTTGGACCTTGCCAAATAAACCAAAGGAGGAGTGAGGGGAAGTTCCAGTAATTTTTTCAGTTAAATCAGGACACCTGCAGAGTTTGCTATTTTATAGTTATAGCATAGGAAGGGTTCACCTTTTGTCCAGGACCGAAGAGGACCACGAGTGCAGCAGGATTTCAGGAAGACAATGCCTCATCAATCCCTGGCCAGGGCAGCACATCACATCAAGGAGCTACTTTATCCTTATGAATTTCGCCTATTGGGGTTGAGGTACTATGAACTGTGGCTAAAAAACAGATTGAAATGTGTCCAGGACTTTCAGGCCCCAATATTCAGAATGTTTCCGGCAATGGCGCAAATAAAGGTGCAGCACAACCAAGAAAGGGAGATATTCAAAGGAGATGCGCCATGGTGCATCACCTCTGAGTATAGCACATAATGCACAGGGCGCATATACAATGTGCCAGTGCATCCCTAGACAGGTAGGGCTGGGAATGCTACAGCACAACTGTAGCTGCACTGGGCGCAAGTCCCGGATATTCAGACCTGGACATGCAAATGGGGCCATAATGTATGCAAGACGCAACTAGGGCCATTTGCATGTCATTATGGCCTCATTTGCATGCGTTGCACAGGGCGGCCGGCAAAATGTGCCTGGCTCCCTGCACAGCATGTGGTGTGGACAGAGGGGGTCCTGGGGTACCCCGCCGCTCCATAGTGGTGATCGCCACATAACACTCATCCCAAACATACCTGGTAGTCTAGTGGCACCCCCCCCCCCGTCCGTGGCCACGCCGCCTGTACAGTGAAATGTACCAATCCCTGGTAGTCTAGTGGTACCCCCACCCTCCCCATAGCCCGATCACCTAGGCTATAATGATACATGCACTCTGGTAGTCCATTTGGACCCCAGGCGGTGATCCTGTAAGTTTGCAAGTCTGTACAGCCCTGGTAGTCTAGTGGTCTTCCCACCCCAACCATATCCCTGGCGCCAATCATCCAGTGTAGGTCCCCTACCTGGTGGTCCAGTCCCCCCACCCTCACAGGCCCCCTGTCCACCCAGCACCCCCATCATTGGCGGGCAGCTGCAACCCACCCATACTGTCCGGCTGCCCGCGAATGACATTATACAGTATGAGCTATAAGCCCAGTGGTCCACACTGTGGACCAGTGTGTGTGCAGTGCATACTGTACATGTCACACACAAATATGTGAATGAATGACCCTTCAGTCACATATCTGTGTGACGTGGACAGTATGCACTGTACGCCCAGTGGTCTACAGTGTGGACCACTGGGCTTACAGCTCATACTGTACGATGTCATTCGGCAGGCAGCCGGGCAATATGCGGGTAGGTTGCAGCTGCCCGCCGATGACGGGGGGGTGCTGAATGAGCAGGGGGCCTGTGAGGTGGGGGGGGCCACTGGACCACCAGGTAGGGAACCTTTACTGGACGATCAGTGCTCGGGGATATGGTTGGAGTGGGGGGACCACTAGACTACCAGGGCTGTACAGACTTGTACACTTATGGGGATCACCGCATCGGGGGGGAGATGGGTTCCAATGGACTACCAGGGTTCATGTATCATTATAGCCTAGGCGATCGGGCTACGGAGAGATTAGGGGGGTACCACTAGACTACCAGGGATTGGTACATTTTATTGTACGGGCAACGCAGCTACGGGCAGGAGGAGGGTATCACTGGACCACCAAGGAATGGAATTATACATTTTTACAGTGATTGGGGTTACGGGCAGGGAGGGGGGAATTACTAGACCACCAGGGTATGTATGGGTGCTTGTGGATGGTGTTCTGGGTGAGCGGGTGGCCACCCACGGTTGGCGGTTGCTATGTAGCGTCGTGCAGTACAGCAGCCTGCCTATGGGTGGCCAGCATTTGAGCTGTTTTTTTCGGGCTCAGCTGTGTGCTGCAGTATGCAGCGCATCTGAGGGTTGTGCCTCAGCATATGCGCCGCAATATCCCAGGCTGAATATCAGATTTGCCGCAAATGCATGAGCGCGCCCCCTTCAGATGCGCCGCATACATTACCATTGTGCCCCAGCACATCGGGACTTGCTCTGCACAAGTGCCCCTTTTGAATATTGCCCCAGGGCACACTACTGGGGTTGCACCAGCGCAACTCTGTTGCACTAGGTGCAACCCCTTTGAATATCTGGGCCTTACTGTTCATCTTGGGGGTGGGGGTGAAAAATGTGTGGTACAAAAAGTTCTAGATGATATATCGGAAAAGAAACTGCTATTCAACGTGCAAATGTGTTTCACTGTTTTGGCTGTGCGGCCATGTTCTTAGCCATTTACTTTGTCATTGATAGAGTCATTGATGAAGTAAGAAAAAGCAGTTATTTATAGTATGCTAAATAAACTGGCTCTAATTTTGAAAGAGATTTCAGCCTTGTGGTATTTCCTACAGCACTGTTGTTATTGTTAAATTTTTTTTTATCCCCAATTAATTTCTGCTAGCCTTGTAACTAACCTTCATTGCAGCTAGCCGGACTCCATCACCCAGGTAGGTGAAAGCAGGGTACGGGCAGGTGTTATACTACATAAATATCAAAACAGATGGACCAGGTGGGAGCTAAGTCAAACACCCACCACTCATGAGGGTGGGACAGACCACTGAGGTCGCCTTTTAAGGGAATTTTTTTTTTATTTATAATGAAGACCTGATCTTATTGGGAAGAAGATTTAAACAAAACATATTGGTATTGTTTAGGGGATGATCGGTTACCCGGAATGATTAAGTACTTGAATGTTGGAATCTGACAATTAAATCTTTATGTATGGGGGTGGAACAAACTTTAAATATGTAATGAATATAATTAAAATGGAAATGCAGGTGTTTTCTTTTAAGGGATATTTATTAACCTGTAAATGTATTTAATATTTAGATACTTTGTGGATAGTTTGTTTTTTTAATAGTTCCAAATGTTGTCCTGTTCGGTTTGTTTTGCTGTTTCTTTTTGATGTGATAGTTACTGTTATTCTGTAAGATACGTATGATCTTCCTGAGGTCTGTGTAACTTGTACTACATTGTGGTGATCTACTTGCAATAAAAGGAGTATAAAAAAACCTTCAAAATCAATGTTTTAAAATGGTTAAGAAAAAGATCCTGCTAAGGTTCTTTTATAGAAAATTGGTTAGGTTCTGGGTTTGAGCTTACCCGATTTGTTTAATCCGTTCTTGTTTTGGAGTGGCTACTGGTGGCCACCTGGTGGTGGATCACTTGGTGGCATGGGTAACTGTGTGCTGCTAAGAAACTCCAAACATGCTGCAGCATGCACATGCTAGTTAGGCAGGAGGGTGAACTATAAAGAAAATAGCTGACTGTTTGCAACCAGTGGGAAGCCCCGCCTGTTGTGGGGTCTAACCTGGCCATGGAAGACAGGGAGCACAAATGCTTGAGGGGCAGTGATGATGGGGAATCAGTAGAAGACATCTGAGCCTGGAGGATGCAGCACTTGACATCACTCGTACTGTTGCAGCTGTGTCCATTGAAATGTGTCAGAATATTTGCTTGCAGTTCTTAAACATTCTGATGCATTTATGATGCTTCGCAATTTATGACTGAACAATTACACGTGTGTCAAATATTTGATGCCTGCATCATTTTCAGTTTGCAACTCTTGGCACTTGCAACAGGAAGGCAGACCATGTTTTCAGTTGTCTATCAGTCTTGCCGCAAGAACCACAAGTGTGGCTGAATCATGCCCCAACCAACTGAAACTCCAGCCCCTGGTCTGGTGACATGCACAGTGAGCGGCAGACTCCATGTGTAATTGCCATTAATTTGTCTCTATTTTTGTAAACCATCTTCCTCCCTTACTAGATCCATCACCCACTTTATCATTCTGCACTTACATACATGCATACAAAGTTGCCAGCAGATTAGGTCTAATGGTCTCTCTCTCATCTGCCCAAGATGCAGCTTCTGATTATGTTTCAGCTACAGCCCCCCCCCTCCCCCTGGCACACCCCCCAGCACCCTGTTGTTACGACCCCCCAACCTGTACTTTGTCCAGAGTGTTTCTGCCCAGGGTCAAACTGGGGACCTTTCATGTGTGAGGCGAATGTGATAACCACTACACTACGGAAACCTTCTTAACATGTCTACCAGCTTGGGTCTCCAGAGTCAGAGAGCAAGCCTTGACATTTGTAATTTTTGATCATCTGTGAGCATTTGTTATGATTTAGAATGGGGGAATTTTCTTACAGTCCAGATGTCTCTTGGGAAGAATTGATTAATATACTATTTTTGTCTGATTTTAAAGAGCAGTTGACTGTATTGGAAAAACTTTGAAAAACATTGTATTTAGACCCTATTCAGCTTGTATGTCATGTATCTTCTACCGATCTCTCCTCTACATTATTTATTACTGGAAGAAATTCCTGCAAAAACAAGATCTTTATCCCATAACGTTCATCTGCCTCTGTAATTTATTCCCTACATGAAGTTATAATGCCCTGTTGTGATATCACTGTCTATTGCCATTGGAATATATGTGATGTCACAAGCAGAGTATTATGACATCAAGGGCCCTATATTTAAAAGTTTGCCCAGGTGCAAATCCTAGTTTCCCCATGCAAACCTGGTTTTGTGCGGATGCCCTATATTTAAAAGCCCAGTTACTGCAGGCAAACAGAGCTTGCACCTGGGCAAACTGTGGAGGGGTATGCATTGCAAATAAAAGGGCAGGGACCTCTATATCGGCGTAGTCTAATATTCAGAGTAGTAGTGCTGCACAAGGGAGTTTTGAGCAGTCCCCTTGTGCAGCAAATTTACGGCCGATCTAAACCAAGACTTATCCCCGCACAACCCTAGCAGTTGGCGGAGGAAGAAGTGCAAAATCATGCATTTGGGGCACAGAAATCCAAGGGAGGAGCACAAGAAGGGGGGGAGGTGCTGATGGCCACAAATCAAGAAAAGGACCTGGGGGTAATCATATCTGATGACCTAAAGGTAACCAAACAATGTGAGAAGGCTGTGGGGAGAGCCAGTAGGATGCTAGGGTGCATAAGGAGAGGTATCACAAGCAGAAAAAAGGAGGTGGTTATGCCACTGTACAGATCACTGAGTGAGACCTCATCTGGAGTACTGTTTCCAGTTCTGGAGGCCACATCTCCATAAGGACATAGACAAAATAGAGGCAGTCCAGAGAAGGGAAACAAAAATGTTGCAAGGACTGCATCAAAAGTCATATGAGGAAAGACTAGAGGACCTGGGGGGAGATATGATAGTGACATTTAAGTACATTATAAGTGAGGTGCAGGAGGGTAGCATATTTCTGAAAAGAAGGTATACAAGAACAAGGGGGCATGATATGAGGCTGGGGGGTAGACTCAGGGGCAACGTGAGAAGTACTTTTTCACAAAAAGAGTAGTGATTGCTTAGAACAGCATCCTTGCAGAGGTCGTGGGGACAAAATAGTAAGGAAATTCAAGAATGCATGGGATAGACATAAGAGTACTCTCACAATAAAGAAGAGAGGGTAAAGTGCAGATCAACTAGGGTCTGCGGTAATGCATTAGCTAGGGGAAAAGGGGTAGACTAGGTGGGCCACACTGTCCTTATCTGCTGTCACCATCTGTGTATCTAAGAAGTGTGTAGGCCCCCCCAACCCCCAACACAGTAGTCCCTGTTGTCTAGTGATTTCCCCTCCCTCCAATCCCACTCCCGTATATTAAATTGCATGTCCCTGGTGTCTCGTGGTGCCCCCCTCCCTCCGATCCCACTCCTGTATATTAAATTGCATGTCACTGGTGTCCAGTGGTGCCCCCTCACTCCAATTCCACTTCCTTATATTAAATTGCATGTCCCTGGTATCTAGTGGTGCTCCCCTCCATCCGCTTCTACTCCCATATATTAAATTACATGTCCCTGGTGTTCAGTGGTCCTTCCCCCACCCACACGCATGCCCAATGTGTTATGTAATATTCCCTGTTGTCTAGCGATCCCTCCCCCACCCGTCTCCTGTCCCAGTATGGATTAAAGCTCCCCTCCAATTGTCAAGTCACCCTCCCCATGGCAGCAGCCGTCCCACCACAGCCATGCAGGACCCTGTTTGCAAAATCCCCCCACACACAAACACAGCAAAGTCCTGGCCCGGTACCCAACAGTTATCTGCACCCCCACCCCTCCCTTGGTGCTGGTTAGTGTCCTGCCTCCCTGGCACCGACAACCCCCCCACCAGTCCCCCTTACCTGACTGTTGGTGCTGCAGTGAAGTGACAGTGAGTGACACAACCCTCCACACACCACCTTGACCACCCACCATCTAACAGTAGCAGGGAGCACGGCCTATTTAAAGGGCAAGGTGCATCACCCATGCCCTACAAATAAGCCACGCTCACCTTTTTAGCATGCCTTGTAACACTTCTTGAACTCTTAGTGATGCCTTTTGGTATACTTACCTTGTTCCACTGGAATCTTCATAATGCTGGTTCTTTTTTTGTTTGTTTGTTCTCTATTGCTGATGTTCATTGTTTGTATTTTAAAATTATTTTCAATAACATTTACTATTAAAAAAAACTAAGGGCTGAGCCCTGTGTTGCAGCAACACTACAACAGTGCACAGTGACCCGGGTTTGGGAGTGAGCTTGGGCAGCTGGAAGTTGTCAGTCGGGGGGAGAAGGATTGAGTGGCAATTGCACGCTCTCCATCTCTGAAGGGGGAGGGGGGATTCTGCCTCAATGTGCCTCCCGGTGGCACCACTGGGTGACCATGAGGGTGCTTACTGGGAGCAGCAGCTAAGGCTGGGAGGTGTGCTGGGATGCTTGGCATCTATACGCCATGCGTCATTACGTGTAACGTCTCCACACTGGATAAAAAAGAAAAACTAAGCTTGGCCCTGATGCCAGTCTCCGTGTGCCGCCTCTGTTATCCTGCCTGACGATTGGCATAATGGGGTGAAGCCAGCTGCTCCCTGGCCCTGCCCAGAGGGTAAACTGAGGCTCCATGGGGGCAGGCTGCAGTGGACAAGCCGGGAGTACTGGCCCAGGTATGCAGGGGGCATAAAGCATAAATAAAATGAAATAAGCCGCATTCACTGCTACTGTTAGATGGCGGGTGGCCGAGGTGGTGTATGGAGGGCTGTGTCACTCGACATCAATTCATCATGGCACTGACAGATAAGGGGACTGGGGGTGGGTTGTCAGTGCCGCAGGTGGAAGGGGATACTAACCATCACGAGGGATGGGTTGGGGGCAGATCACTGTTGGGTTATGGGGACGGGCTTTACTGTGTGTGGGGACATCCTTGCAAACGGGGTCCCACATGGCTGTGGCAGGATGGGTGTTGCTTTGGGGGGGGGCTTTCATCCATAGAGGGATGGGGCTCAGATGGGAGGAGGGACTGCTAGACACCAGGTTATATAACACATCGGGCATGTGTGCAGGTGGGTGGAGGGGCCACTAGACATCAGGGAATCCTTTAATAGAATATTGCTGTATTTATTTATTGAGGAAATTGGAAATACCTTTGAGTCAAAGGCTCGTTTACAAAGGTTCCACATCACAGAAATACAGTACAGACAGACTTTACATAACAATTCAAATGGAATCAGAATTCAGCAATGAATACCATGAAACAGTGAAGGCTAACAATCAGCAACTAGGGCAACTTAGTACAGTTGGAGATATATGGTACATCTCTGAGATGTATCTTGGGACTAGAAGCCTGGGAAGGCAGGCCAGTGTCATTGGTCAGCAAGAAGGGGAGAGGGTAGGGGTTAAGTAACAATCACAGGTATTTGAGGCCTGGAGGTGCTCCCTAAGATGGGCTTTGAATGGGCCAATTCTATTTTCATTTACAAGCCAGGTAGGAAGGCTGTTCACGAGGGAGGGGGCTCTGAAGCTGAAGGACCTTTGGAATTGTGCGGTACGGCAGGATGGAACCAAGAGGAAAGGCTTGGCAGAACGATGACTGTGCTTGAGCTTTGGGGCCGGGTGGACAACGGGGGTGAGCCCAGGGAGCGAGAGGCCGAGGGTAATTTTTTTAGCCATGAGGTGGGTATGGAACTTGATCCTATTGTCAAGATTGAGCCAGTTGGTGGAGTTATAGAGGGAGCATGTATGAGTGAGACGATCACATCCCAATATGAGGCGACATGTTTTATTTAGGGAGAAACGAAGTCAGTATAGGGCAGAGGTGCTTGCAGAGCTATAAATGAGTATGCCATAGTCGAGCAGGGAGAGGACAGAGGAGGAGGAGGAGACGGCGAGCCTAAGGGTGTCTGGGGGAAGGCAGTGCTTGAAGCGATACAGTAACCCCAGCCTAACTGTAAGGACTGATGACTAAATGGGCATATGGATTATAGCAGAGCCCACTGTTAGCAATGAGATGCTGCACTGACCTTGCTGTATTCATTATTCTTGTAGCAAATGTTTGCATTTTTTCTGTGCTTCTGTTTGTCATTTTTACCTATCTTATTTAAATACAGTAAAAAGATGAGACAAAAAGAAAAAGACACCAGGGAATAATACCTAACACATTGGGCATGGGTGTGGGTGAGGAGAAGGACCGCTAGATGCCAGGGCATATTACCTAACACATCTGGTGCAGGTGGGGGAAGGGACTGCTAAACACCTGGGAATAATACATAACACATCGGATATGGGTGCAGTTGGGGGAGGGACCGCTAGACAACGGGGAATATTACCCAAGACATTGGGCATGGGTGTGGGTGGGTGAGGGGACCACTGGACACCAGGGACATGCAATTTAATATACAGGAGTGGGATCAGAGGGAGGGGGATCCATTGGACACCAGGGACATACAATATGATATACAGGAGTGGGGTCGGAGGAAGGGGGAAACCACTAGCACCAGGGATTGCTCTCTAGGACCAAACAATTGGGGGGGGTGACGTCATGCAAACCAGCCTTGCTCCCCATGTAAATCAGCCCATAATGGGCATGCAAATGACGCCTTAGCACTTTGCATGACCAATGGGTGCATTTGCATGGGTCCCTTTGAATATCGGAAATTTAGCCTAGGTGTAAGCCATTGCAGTGCCCTATTTTGGGACTGCAAAGGGGCTACACTAAGTGGCTTAGCAGTGGGTTGACATGGCTCTATATTCAGTTGACTGGCACCAGTGTGCTATTCCACTGAATATAGCTTCTTTGGGCACCCAGGCTATCACTTAGTGCAGCACATATTTTTGTGCTCTGCTTTGCGTATTTTTTAATATAGGGCCCCAGGTTGCGAAGAAGCAATAGGAGCTGATGAATCCTCAAGAAAGAACTATCCTGTTTTCATTCATATGACCTCAGCAATAAATAATGGGGATAAGAAATACAGAGCTAATGAGAAACATAAGCTGCTCTGTGTCCAAATATTATGTTTTTCAAAGTTCTTCTTGAAGGGTCAATGGCTCTTAAGGCAAAGCTTAGAACTTTTCGAACACTTTTCGGCCATCTCTGATAATATTTGGTAGGCTGTTTTGAACCTGTAAAATAGGAAGTTCATTAAATATCTTGTTGAACTACAGAGTTCCTTTTTCATACTATATATGCTGTAGTTCTGATAATTTGAATAATAAGGAACAAGGTATGTCATTCTAGTCTACTAGATATTGCTAAACTTGACAATGTGGGTGTTAGTTGTAGGAATCCATTTTTCATACAAGTGTAACCCCCGTGCCACTTATAACAAGTTAGACACCCCCCATAAATCTGGTACTGGTACCCACCTATGGCATACCATTTACTTTTAACATAAATTTCAAAGGTTGGTACCATCCTTAGCATTAGGATGTATACCTGGCTCATTTCTAGAGGAAGAGGGGTGTGGGTACAAGAACAAAACACATGACCCTTATGTAAAAAGTACAACCCAGGTCCAGGGTGGCAGTTGCTAGGCATATGCTAGATCTAAACTGCTGAGGGGGCCCCAGTAATTCCAACATCAGAAGCAAGAATCAGAATGTTCAGAACAGGAACTGGGATTGTGCAGTATAGCTTTATTTAACAGATGTAAATTTAAAGCAGAATTGGACCCCCGTGGGTCGGTCTAGACAGGACAGGTATATTTCACGAACTCTCTTTGCATGCAGTACAGTTCAAGAACACAAGAAACATCTTCCCATTTCTCAATGGTGCACATGGTGGACACCTGGCCACGCACCCGAACATTTCCCTCCCATGAGTGCACACATGTGAAACTAAGCCACACACTCAGAACTCTTCTTCGAAAGTAGGTGCAATTAAGTGAAACTCAGCCACACACCTAAACCTGCAGCACTGGCCTTTGCTCAGGTAGAAAACTGGTGCCCTTTATGAGCCAGTTAGCCCTGCCTTGTAAGCATCCAGATGGCATTCCTCCCACCCTTTGCCCCAACAGACTGTCTCTGCCATTCCTTCAGGGTTACACCATTGAACCCCCAATGCCCCACTGAAATTCTAGAGAACCCACATTTTCCATTTCTGTTACTCACTGGGGTGACCACAGTACAACTTCACTCTTCTGGGTGAACATGTTGCAGAACGTTACTGTACTGGGTGAACTAGGGGCAATGACAGGTGTGATCTAGCCTTATCTGTGGGCACACACACACCCCAGAAATGATTCCCCTAAATGTGTGGAGAATTTGTCTCCTAAAAACACAGTACTTACTGACCAGTTACCTCTTCCACTGGGCAGGGAGCAACTAAAAGACACCTTTTCTTGGGTACTACATGTCACAACAGTCTCTCACAAGATATTTTCCAAAAGTAACTGAGAACACACACAAAGGACCTTCAGGGGATTGCCCCTTGGACCCACTTAGAAAAGCAACTCCTTCCTCTTCACTGGGAGTAGAAATCAGGAAATCATGCTGTAGAAAGGTCTCCACCACTTCACTGGAAGCTGGAAATTGTACTCCACACTAGGGTGAGAAGTGCTCAACTCAAAACCCACTGGCAGACCTCCTGTCACTCTCACTCCCCACACTGAGACTAACTAAACATTCTAAGGCTCCCCAGAGCCGCTCTGTTTATTTTTTTAAATGACAACAAAAGGTTGAATTTAATTTATTTTTGTGACCAAGGGTTCCCGGCCATGTCTGACCTACAGCGGTGCACTATTCAGCACCCGCTAAATTGGTCACCATGTTTTTTCAGTTTTCTACTTAACAGCATGGAGTGAACCAGTCAGATGACAGGACATGTCATAAATGTTGTACTATCGATGTGACGTCAGAACGATAGTACAACTTTTTTGACCTTTGAACTGTCCTACAACAAGATTCAGAAAGCCACTGTTTTACAACTACAATAAGCCCTAACCATATACTATAAAAGGGTTATGCTGCTGCAGCAAGAGTTCCAAATGACACAATCATTCTTCTCTCAGGCTAGCTGAGTAAACAATGATGTCATTGTGTAAGAAGCCCGTAATGAGCTCCCTACCAGCTGCCTGCTACCTGCTTGACACTAACTCTGTTAGGATTCTAGTAACCCAAGGGGGATTGGGTAGTTACTCAAGCATTCCTCTTTCATACAATGTATATACTTTGTCTTTGATAATTTGATAATTTTTATAATCAGGAAAATGTATGACATTTTCTAACCTACTAGTGATTGTTAGACTAGACAATGCAGTTGTTAGTTGTAGGAACTGATTTTTCTTGCATGTTCTATTTTTGTATTACTAATTGTTTTAAATCTTTTTGAATATATTGCTTGCACATGTGTAGTCCTCTGTAATTTGCATTTGTTAATTGCTTTATTCCAAAATAAGTGCTGCTAGTAGTTTGGGCCTTTTCAAGGGACTGCTATGAAAATTCAAGTCCCGCTTGCACATAGCACCTTAGAAGATGTTCACAACATCAGGTGATCACTGTTTGGGGTCAGCCTTTTTTCCAGTTCCACTTGTTTGCCCTAATATTGAGCACAGACATTTGTAACTTCTGTATGCTGAATAACGATCTACTGTTGCCTGACATGTGTTTTCGCACATGTAGCGCACAATGGCGCGGTCGGTGTGTGAGGTCAATGTTCATGACAGATTACGAAAATCACAGTGACACTGTTCATGAGCAGAGGTCTTAAAATGCCTATGTTGAAAATTTGGTGACAAAAGTCAATAAAATGACTGTTACGAGCATGCATTGCACAGTTTCCATGCACCCTCGTAACTTCACCAATTTGTAATATTTTCACTCCAGATTTTCAACTTTGGCATTTTTCCACACCTCCTTATGAACAGTACAGCTGTAATTTTTCAGATCCTGGCTGAAGTGTGTTTTCGCACTTCTGGCACAGAATAGCGTGGTCGCTGTCGGAAATCAGTGTTTGGGACAGATTAAGAAAATATCACTGTCACTGTTCATGAGCAGAGGTCCCAAAATGCCTATGTTGAAAATCTGGTGTAAAAAAATCCCCAAACTAATTACGGGTGTGCGTTGCACAGTTTCTACACACGCTCGTGACTTCACCAGTTTTTTTATATTTTTACTCCAGATTTTCAACATTACCATTTTTTGCACCTCCCCATGAACAGTACAGCTGTCATTTTTTCACATCCTGTTCGAAATGTGTTTTCGCACCTGTGGCACCAAATGGCGCAGTCACTGTGCAAAATCACCTTTCAGCTAACAAACTGATAGTGTCACTGTTCATGCGGTGGGGTCACAAAAAGCCCATGTTGAAAACTTGGAGTAAAAATACCAAGAAACGCCCAGGGCATTAGGGTTTACAACCATAACACCCTACCCTGTAGGGACTGACAGGTGTCAGGGGTGTGACTTGGGATTGTCGACAATAATGCTCACACCATTCCACACCCACCTCCATCATGCAGCCAGTGACAGGCATTGAGGTGCGCCTTTTACTCTTTGGCCCCAGAGTTCACCCCATTCTCCTATACTGCACCCATTTCAGCATATTTCCTTATGGAATGAAGTGAGTGTAAAGCCCAAACACCCCAAGTCACACCTCGACACTTGTAAGTGTCTGCAGGGTAGGGTGAGGAGAAATGTTGTGACCGTAATGGGCGATGACCCAATGGCACATCCCAATGCCTGTCCATCTCTGCAGAGTGCGGGTGGAGTTGACGTCAGTTCAGTACTTCACTGCCATTTCTATACTGCATCTGTCTAACTCCTGCACTTCCACTGCTAATGCCAGCAAGCTACCATTCGGCATTGACAAATGCTTATGTTCATTTGCAAGGCAAGCAAACATATTGGTATCGGTCTGAACTGTGAGGTGGCTTCGGAGGCTAGGGGCCTTCCCCTCCTCCACTTATCAAAGCTTCAGAATACTGAATCTGCTCCCTAATTACATCCACTGTTTGCCTTTCTCTTCCTTTTTTCTTTGCTTGTGCTTGCACAAGAAATGTTTTGCTACAGAGAACGTGTGTCACTGACTAGCCCAATGCAGGTCAAGCTGCACTGGGCTCATCCTTGACAGACCAATTAGCATGCAAGCTAAGTATCACAATGGTTTACAGTTTATGGGTGGAAACTTTGTGTACTTGAAACAAATGAAGTGCTCCAATGAGAGAACACTTCTTACGTTTCATATACATAAAGCCATCCCCCTCCCCTCCATCGCTCCATTTTCCTTGCTGTCTCTCCTTCCTCCCCTGCACACACCTTTTGTCTTGCGTGCTGCCCATACCTCATTTCTCCCTTGTTGTCCCTTTGACCCTCCTGTCTCATCGTGTTTTGCATTTCTTTGAGCCAGGTTCCAGTGACTGCGCTAACGTGGCTGGCTAAGCTGTGCTGCTATCAGCCTCACAAATTATGTGAGGAACCAGAGAAGCTTTAGCTTAAATGATGCCCCACAGAGCAGCCTAGTGCTCCATGGAACAAGCGTTGCTGTAAGAGCTGAAACTTGATATGCTCCGAGAACCAGAGTGGATGGCCGACTCAGACTGTGCATGCATTTTGTGAATAGCAGAAAACTCCGGCAGTGCTCCAAATAGTCCCACGACTCTAAGAATATACTTTTTTTCTTAAAGCGAATCCGTACACTTCTTCTTTTGAATGGATTTGATTGACTGTGTGGTAGCACCTGACAGTGCGATAATGTAGACCTCCTTGCAACCAGAGCACAGTTAACAACTTCTGTGTACACACTCAGCCACCCCGCAGACCACCGGGCACCGAGTCCACAGTCAAATCAGTACCGTCCTGCACAATTTTTAGCTTCTGAGGCCCCAGTCCATGCTGTGTGCAGTGAGATTGCATTTTCAGACTGTAGTCCAGTGGCAGACAGATTATGTCCCCAAGTTGGTGAAGTGCAATGGGGACAAGCCAGGTGAAGTGATCCCACTGTGCAGTCTGATGCAGAGAAAGAGAGATCGGGACAGAGACAGTGTCAGGTAATGGTACAGCAATCTCATGTCTGTGTGACAAGTTGTGGCTAGGGGACACAGAAACACCACACAGTGCAATACAGCGAGACACACATGGCAGCTCTGTAGCCTGTGAGCTCGGTGACAGAGCGTCTGTGTGTGTTCCGCCTACCACTACCCTGTCCAGTTTGCAGATAATCAGCAGTCTGAGTGGGCAAGGAGGTAGTTGAGAGTGACAGTGGCCATGCAGTCTGGCATGTAAGACAGAGAGAGAGAGACACACACAGACAGTGGGAGACAGTAGGTACCAAAGTTGCGGCAATGTGCTGAGCCTCTCTGTCTGTCTGTCTACGTCTCTGTCCACAGAAACAGTGGAAGCAATGATCAGCAGTATAGAGCCCTCTGACAGGCTGTAATACAGGAGAGCAGAGAAGAGAGCGAGCGTGACAGTGGCCACCCAGAGTTTCCTTTCCTAGCACCCCCCCAACTGTGGCTGCCCCATTGTCCATTCCCCACCCGCAGTGCACAGACAATAGAGAGAGTGAGACAGAATCATCACTCTTCCACACCTGCACCATGGCTGAAATGTCCTGTGAGACAGCAAGAGAGAAAACATTGGGATGTTGTTGTCTGTGGCATCCCCTTGCTCCCCGGTACAGAACAGTGCTGCAGTTTGTGTGCAGGAGAGACCTGTGTATTTACCTTGTGTGTGTGTGTCTCTCTCTCTCTCTCTCTGTCTCTATCAGTGTCTTTTTCTTTGGGAACTTCTGTGCTGCTTTCCCACCTCCCATACAACAAGTTCTCTGTGTCCCATTTGCCACCCCCCATCCCAGTGAGAGAGCTTGAATTGAGTTTTTCACCCCGATATTCAAGAACGGAGCTTGGTGCTTAGAGAGAGTGACATAGAGAAAGCGAGACAAGGAGAGTAACAGTGAGAGAGAGAGAGAGAGAGAGAGAGATACTAGGGGAGCAGCACTGAAGAGACAATGTGTGCTGTGTCCTCTCTCTGTGTGTCTGTGGATAGTAGTGTGTTAGGGAGGACATAGTGGGGAACAGCACATGCAAGCAGCATATGCTTGTGTGTCACTCTTTGTAATTCATAAGAGAAAGAGACACAGACATAGAAACATAGAAATTGTCAGCAGATAAGAACTGCCTGGCCCATCTAGTCTGCCTGTAAGCCCTTGTACTGGATTACTGCTTCTGACCCACTCGCTACTGTACCTCTGTGGTTCCCCTATGCCTGTCCCAAGCATGCTTGAATTCATCCACAGTGCTTGCTCCCACTACCTCCTAAGGCAGACCATTCCACACATCCACCACCCTCTCTGTGAAGAAGAACTTCCTCACATTCCCTCTTAACCTCCCACCTTCCAATTTCATGTCATGCCCCTTCGTTCTTGTGCTCCTCCTGTATTGGAAAATGTCTCCCCCTGCACCTTGTTTATACCCTTGAGGTATTTGAATGTTTCTGTCATATCCCCTCTTTCCCTCCTCTCTTCCAGTGAGTAAATATTGAGGTCCCTTAATCTCTCCTCATAAGTCTTGTGTTGCAAGCTCTGTACCGTCTTATTCGCCCTTCTCTGGACCATCTCCAGCCTGTTAATATCCTTACGAAGGTGCAACCTCCAGAACTGTACACGGCACTCCATGTGAAGCCTGACCATGGTTTTATATAATGGCATCACTACCTCCCTCCTTATGCTGGTGATACCCCTGCCTATGCACCCCAGCATGTCACTGGCCCTCCCAGCTGCCTTAGCACTTTACTTTGACATGTTTAGGTCATCTGAAATAATAACCCCCAGGTCCCTTTCCTTCTTTGTGACTATCAGTAACCCCCCCATCCTGTAGCTTTCCCCAGGGTTTCTGTGTCCCAGGTGCATAATTCTGCACTTTTTTGAATTAAACTTCAGTTGCCAGTCCTCAGACCATTTTTCAAGCTTCCCCAGGTCCCTCCTCATTTTCTCCACCCCCTCTGGGGTATCCACTGTATTACAGGTAGATCTTGGTGTCATCTGCAAACAGGCAGACCTTTCCTTTTAGCCCTTCTGCAATGTCACTAATGAAGACATTGAACAGGACTGGCCCCAGGACCAATCCCTGCAGCACCCTGCTGGTCACCCCCCTCTCGCCAGACTGCACCCCATTTACCACCACTCTCTGCCTCCTGTCTGTTAGCCAGTTTCTAACCCACTTTATCACCCTTTCTCCCATGCCCAGCCTACCCAGCTAGTTTATCAGCCTCCTTTGTGGGACGGTGTGAAAGGCTTTGCTGAAATCAAGGTAAATGTTGTCCACTGCCCCACCCTGATTTACTTCCTTTGTCACCCAGTCAAAGAAATCAACCAGATTTGTCAGACATGACCTCCCCACTGTGAATCCATGTTGCCTATGGTCCTGGGCTCTGATGACTTCTAGATGCCCCACTATCCTTTTTTTAAGCAATGTCTCCAAGATCTTCCCCACTACTGAGGTGAGGCTGACTGGCCTATAGTTCCCCGCCTCCTCCTTGCTGCTGGATTTGTGTAGAGGGACCCCATGTGCCCTCCTCCAATTCTTTGGTACCACCCCTGTGTTGAATGACTCAGTGAACATGGCTGCCAGAGGTACTGCTATCTCCCTTCGCAGTTCTCTTAATATCCTTGGGTGTATGCCATCTGGTCCCATCGCTTTGTCCACCTTCAACTTAGTGAGCTCCTGCAGGATTCTTCTGCCTGTGAATGGACTATTGTCCACCTCTTCACCCCCTTGGCAACTGCTGTACTGCTGTGGCCCTTGCCCTTCCCCCTGTTCTGTGAATACTGAACAGAAAGACACAGTGGATGTCTTTGGGGGGGGGGGGGACACGTGACAGTTCTTAGGCATGGTGCTATCACTTCCAAATACCTAAACAGCACATACAAGCAAGCAACATTCTGCATTGACAAATGCTTGTTATCAGTCTTTCTATCCACGGCTAAAGTAGGTGCAGGCATGACTTTTGGTGTGGCTTTCGTAAGGGACTTATGTATGGGGACTTAAGGGAGCCATACCTGTGATATGTCCTCTGTGAGGGCATTTTTTCTTTATTATATGACTGCTCCTTTTTCCATTCAGAATGAGTGGCAGTGCTTTTTTTTTTTTTCTATTTAGCAGGCACAGTTTCCAGTGTCTGCTCAGAGGCTCTTTTATTTATATTTTTGCCATTAACAGATTCAGGGTTCCCCCTTTCAGACCCCTGATAAGTAGTTCATCTTTACCGTGCCTTTCAGAAGGCTGAGCAGCTTTATCCCTTTTTTTTATTGTCACCTTTTCTATTTTTTGATACTGCAGTTGAACATGACTAGACAGAACCTTCTGATGCATGCTTTCCACCATCATTGGTGACTCCCTCAGAGCCTTTATTATTATTTTTTTGGAGACATGGATGCAGACTGAGAAACCACAGTGACTCCTAAATTATTTGCCCTTTTATTTGAGATTTATGGGCAAAAACACTGCAGGACTCACAAAATAAAGTTGTGATCCAGTCCGAGGCAGTTTACATTGAGGTTGTGGCAGGCTGCCTTTGCCAGGAGTTAAAAACACATTATAAACGATCTTTAGCCTGTGGATGTCTTTCTGCTACATCCAATGTAAAAGATCCTAGCAATAAATAGAAACTGATTCCAAAACACAGCTAAAAGTAGTCCAAAAGTAAGAGTCCAGTAGTAAAATCATCTCTTTCTATCCCAAAAAACGATGCCATAGGTCAAATTGCAGCTTCCTGTAGAGGAAGTGGTTAATTAGGGTGAAAGGGCACAAGCTGAAATGGAAAGTAAAAGCACTTCCATTTCTGAATAGCACAGCTTCAAAAAGAGGATCACTTGGTCAAAAACTGTAAGCAAGTGCTAAAAATGAGCTAAAATAGCTAAAAATTAAAAAGGTAGCCCAAAAAGTGATCTGCGGTTCCCAGGAATCAAAACAGAAGCCGGAAGGACTAAAATTAGAAAACCCTAACTAATGCAGAGTAATTAGAAAACGTGGTTTACACTTAAACACTATCACTAATTATTTCAATTATGACAAACAACTGGAGATCCAGTTATACTGGAGTTGGACTCGGGGTGACTATTCTCTCATGGTGGAGAAACAGATCTGATAGCTGCCAAGATGTCTGCAGAATTTCTCAAACTACTATTCTAAATGCTAAATTCTGTTATTAGAATAGGTTCTGTCTCTAGGGCATCTGTCTCTATGGAGATTCATGCATGCATAGAGTGAAAACATAAGTGAGGGGATTCTTGGGGTTAGAAAATACAAACAACATTTGTGTAAGTCCAATAGATGGATTAAGTAAACAACATTAGTAAGGTGTCAAAGGGGCACGGGGTCATAATCGCGCAAAGAAGAACAGCACGGCGACAAATGCTGCAAGCAAAACGACATGTGCTACGGTAAGGTTGGGAAATACACTGACCTACAAAAAGAGCGCTCACCGTTGAAATCAATGGGCTACTCTGTTTTTTTCGGGAGGCTTTGCCCCTGAACCCCAGGAATTAAAATAAACTCCAGGGATGGGTGGACTCGGGAGATGGGGAAACTTTTTTAATATTATTTTAAAAAAAACAAATGACGGCAAAAGTAGTAGCATGGGAGGACCTGTGGGGAATTGAACTACAGCCCCAGGTCCCCTGACTATGCCGTGTGCTGGTGCCTTAACCGCTCCACCATGGGAGCGGCTGGACCAGGCACCCAGCACATGGTAACTTGATGCCGTCCTAGAAAATCATACAGCGACAGGGGTAGCGATAATTCCCTACCGCTGTTGCACCCCTGTCGCTGTAATTCGTAGCACACTCTTCACAGCGCAGTTAATACCATGCTGTATTTCATGAATGGTTATGATCTGATAGGTGTTAAAGGTACCTGATGAAATTTAAAAATGGACTTGTTCAATATCAGAGACTTAACCATGAACAGGGAGGAAGACAGGATGGGAGTAGGTGAATGGCACAGAGGTATGGGGTCACATACAGTTGCAGGTGGGAGTTTCAAAATCCCAAAGAAGAGACTAAAGAGAAGAGGATGAAGGGTCTGAGTGGATAAGCAGAGGGAGAGGCCTAGCACTTTGGGAAATGGTAAGAGAAGGTGGATTGACCAGCATTGGATTTCTTATGGGAAGGAGAGAAAGCAGTAGACAGAGTTACCAGAGCAGATGGGGGGTGGATAGCAAATGTAAGGCATATGTCCATTTTGTAACATGGATACATATGTCTCTCACGGGTTCGGGAAGGATGAGGTTACCTAGCACAAGAGACCTAGGGTTTGACTACTCTGCACAGGGGCACCCAAGTAAATCCAACTACAGGAAGCAATAACTGTAATGTCCAGAACCAGAATTGGGATTTTTCAGTGGCTTTATTTATTAACTCACTGAACATAAACAAAGCTCTGTATGGTCCCCCACAGGGCTACGTAACTGTAATGCAGATTAGAGGCTAAACACAGCGGTCCATTTGAGGAATGAAGACAATACAACAGTTGTCTGGCTTTGGACCCACCAGGCACTCAGCCCAGACTTTGCATGCGCATTGGATACACAGCCCGACTGGCCCAGCTCCCCTGCCGGCCACTCGACTGACGGTCCACTTGAAGAATGAACCTAAACTTTACTTGGCAAGACATCCTATCAAACAAGGAGGCTCCCAACTGTGGCTCCCCACACCACTTGAAGTCTGCGACTCCTAGAGGGATTTTGTTTTCGTACTTCCAAATCGAAACTCCCATCAAACAGGGAGACTCCCATCCAACAAGGAGTAATGTTCCCACCCTGTGGCTCCCCACACCACTTAGAGTCTGCGACTCCTAGAGAGATTTTCATGTTGCGACCCACGTCTGGGTACCCACCCCATCACTGGCCAAGCACATGAGGCGAGTAGCAAAACAGAAGAAATCGAGAGGTGGACCTGGTACTAAAGATGGGATTTATCCACCTCCAGCTCCCACAGCCCATACCCGCCATTTCTCTGAACACACAGAAACTTTAGGACTGTAACATGTAGATTGCATGGTGATAAACTGACGCACCTCTACTGCAATCTAAATCCATTTAAACTTTAAACTGACTGCTCCATTTGTTCGTCCTAGTGTATATAGTCCTCCCAAACAGCAGTCCCCAATAAAACCATTTGAAACTTGAAACTGAATTGACTGCTCCATCTGTTCGTCCTAGTGTATATAGTCCTCCCAAACAGCAGTCCGCAATAACATTTCCTGACTGAAAAACAGTTGTTTGCCCCTTAAACTGGAGCCAAACACTCACCCATTCGTTGCAGGTGCCCCACAGGCGAAGAAATGTAACCTTTGCTGTTATACATGAACAGACTGAACTTAAATTAAAACAGGCAGCTTTCTTCCCAGGGTGGGAAAAGGGGATTCCCTGGAACCCACAGAGATCTTTTCCTACCCCCGAGGGAGGGGCACTGAGACCGAGGGACGTCTCCACCACTTTATAAATGGTGAAACACAGAAAACTTCCTTCTGTGTGGAGGCAAACTCAAACTACAGTCTGATGCTTCCTTCTTGCTCAAGGACAAAACTAAACTGACTCTCTCTTTGAATCCCAAAGTTCTAAGAACTCTCTGAGCTGAAGGTTCCAAATGTGGCTCATGCAGCTGTAACAATTCTATATAATGATGTCATCTCTCCAGTCTCAATTGTGACTGAGGACAGAGTGAGACAGTGTGAAACCCATTTAACTGGAGTTTCACAAGCTGCCTTCCCTGCCTACCACTAGGTCTTACTGGGATTCTAGTAACCCCGGGTAACAAAGGGGTTACACAAAGGAAAGTGAGGGAGGGAGCCAAGCCAGTGTTTGGATATGAAGGAAGGACAGTGGGTGAGGTGCCTGGCATAAAGTGAGGGCAGGAATAGGGAGGAGTTAAGACAGCAGTGGTGAGTACAGGGAATACAGCCCAAGGCAAAATGGCAAAAGGAGTGGGAGAGGGACTTCAGTCTGGCAAGTGTGGAGTTGGGAGCAGAGCTATAGACTATATCTCCATAATCGAAGCACAGCTTAATCTGGTTCAAGGTCAGTTGCCATTCATCTATATCCTCCTCCCCCGGGTCATGCCTGAAAATAGGCAGGATTTGTCTAGTGCACTTACCCGGTCAATAAAAACTAAATAAAAAAATAAAAATAATCTTTGAGACAATTTCTTGGCACGCAGCAAGTAGGATACATGCCTTGTTCCTGTAAAGTGCACCCAATTTGGGGTGGAGTTTATGGTGGATGGCATCTATGTTAGCCCAGAAATCAAGGTGGAGGTCTAGGCAGACCTCAAGATACCCAAAGAAGAACTATCCTTAATCACAGCACCATCAAGGGTATGGAAGGAAGGGAGTGAGGAGAGCCTAGTGATCTTGTGTCGGGTGCCAGTGGTCACAGAGATGGTTTTCTTGGCATTGAGGGACAGATAGTTGGCCTGGAATCAGTGCTGGATATTGTCGAAATTTAGTTGGAGCTAGGCAGTGAGGTTAGTAGCAGAGCAACTAGAGGTAAAGAGCACTGTGTAACTTGCATACATGTGGATGGAGGCAGAAGAACAAGCTGAAGGGAGGTAGTTCAGGAATATGATTATCTAGTACGTAAGCCATGTGGGCTCTCTCTGCCTTTCTCTCGCCTCTCCTCCTCCTCCTTGCCCTGGCCTCCCTCTTCTCTCTCCCTGGTTCTAGCCACCCCACCCCACCCCACCCCTCCACCCTCTACTCTGGTTTCCACTGCTACTCCAAGGGAACTCTCCACTTCCACTCGAGACTTGTGCTTGGCACACCGTTTGGATATTCCTGGTTACTTAACCTGACCACTACTCTCAACAAGTGTGGCCACCTCTCTACACTGTACCACCTTGCAGTCCATATGGGACACCACCTGGAACCTTGCAACTTCTATTCCAGGAAACAACAATCAAAACTATCTCTCAAAGAGCTGCGACTCTGATACCTTAAAACTCCTACTCCTCCTCCTTCTCATCTCAGGCAGCGTCCATCCCAATCCTGGCCCTAGAAGCTCAGGCCACACACAAACTCCAGGTGCCCTTGTCCTTGCAACCATTAATATCTGCAGCCTACTACCAAAGCTGGATGCACTCCAAGCCTTCATATGCCAACACAACCCTGACATCCTTGCAGTGGTGGAAACTTGGCTGACACCTAAAGTTCCTGACTCAGCAGTAACAATACAGGGCTACAATGTCCACAGGCTGGACCACATATCCAAAAAAGGCGGTGGTTGCGCAATCTGTATCAAAGACTCCCTGTCTTGGCACGCTGTAGCAACTCCATCACTTTCTGCCTCAGCCCAGATTCTGCCAATAAAAATCGTCCTAGGTCCCAACCATAAAGCCCTGACTATTGTCTTCTTATACATCCCACCCAGGGACCCTAAACATGGATTCAACGACGTCCTAAACTTTATCAACTCTCATCCTCCCGAAGCTGAACTTATTCTACTAGGGGATTTCAACATAAACTGGTTAGCATCAAGTGCCAGTGCCTATAAAGACTCCATCTCAGCTGCTAACCTCCCGCAAATGGTAAACTCCCCTACTAGGATTAACTACAAAACTGGCACCAGTACCCTCTTGGATTGGGTCCTCACCACTCACCCCACAAGGATTTCTCGTACGACCATTATCCCAGACTCACTCAGTGACCACTCCCCAGTCATGTGTGCATGGTCTAACAAATTCCTTAAGCCCCCTCCCAAAATTATTGCTAGCAGAGTCCTTCCTCGTGGAAAACTTCCACATCTCAAACAACACCTGCTTCTACAAGACTGGCTACCCATCTATGAAGCAACAGATGTTAACTTGGCTCTTGATCACTTCATCTCAATTTTCAACAAAAGCTCAGACCTCTTTGCCCCTACTAAAAGGCGAAAACAAAATCTCTCAACCCATGGGTCACCATGGCTCTTCTCTTACAGCTGAAACTAAGGGATCACCTCTGGGCAGTTGCCAGGGCCACTGGCAAACAACTGACATCAAAATTACAAACAAGCTTGAAATGCCTGCACAAAAGCCATACGGCTAATGAAATCCACTTATTACAAAGACGCTCTCACCAATACATGGGGAAATGGTCGTGCTTTCTGGGACAATATCAAGGATGTCACAGGGAAGCAGCCAAAAACATCTCCGGCCATGTTAATGGTTGATGGATCCTCAACCCTTGACCCCAAGGTGATCGCAAACATCTTTAACACGGCTTTTTCAGACCTTAGTGCTGTTCTACCCAATGACTTTTTTGAAAACAGGGCCTACTCCCCAAATACCTCAGCCCCTCAGTCTAACCATCCCCTCTTCTACTTCAGGAAGGTAAGGCTGAATGAAGCTCGCCGCTATATTACTGCAGCTATCTCTAAATCTAGATCTAGTGGCGACACCCTGGACCTTAAGCTTTGTTGCTCACCCTCGATGAGGTAATTCATCCATTAACAAAATCCTAAACCTCTCTCAGCTGTGGAAAATTCCCGGACCTATGGAAAACAGCCACCGTGACACCCATCCATAAAAGTGGGGACAAGACGATTCACTCAAATTATCGCCCTATCTCCATACTGCCCCCACTCTCTAAGGCACTTGAGCGCATCGTGGTTGATCAACTTACCGACCACTTGAATAAATACAATATTCCTTGTCCACATCAACACGGCTTCCAGAAAGGTCACAGCACCACCACAGCCCTTCTTGAGTTCACTGAAGCTTTGCACAAATCCCTTGACAATGGCCTTCTCATAGGGGCCATTTTCATCGATCTCTCCAAGGCCTTCAATACAGTACACCATGGACTACTAATACACCAACTACTGAATGCTGGGCTATCACCTGACTCTTCTCTCTGGTTTAATAGCTACTTAGAAAACCAGTCACGAGAGTAAAATCGGACGCTCTTTCTAACACCCTGCCTGTTCATTGGTGTCCCACAGGGATCCATACTGGGACCCTCCTTTTAGCCTTTCTTAAACTCCTCCCTTACCACTGCTCTGAGCAGATCATACTATATGCCATATATTGCTGTTGTATTCTCCATCACAAAGATCCTTCAGCTCTTCAACACAATCTTCAACTTGGTTTCAGTTCTGTAGAGACATGGTTTCTTAATCATAAACTGGTCCTCAATGACAAGAAAACCAAATCTATGCCTTCTGCAGCTCTCATAACCCAACAAGCTACACCACTGGCTATCTCCACCACCCAGGGGAATACTCTAGATCAGGTGGTGTCCTTCAAATACTTAGGATACAGCTTGACCCTAATCTCTCCTATGGACTTCATGTAGATAATGTAGCTAGAGCTGCTAATACACGGCTTGGTCTCCTCTACAAACACAGACCACACCTCACCGCCAGAAGCTTTGAAGGTTGCAGTCCTGAGCTCTGTGATCTCTGTAATAGACTATGGTCTCATCATTTTGGCTCGCCACAACCACAACCCTTAGATGCCTCTCAACTGCCTTTAAATAAAGCATGTCGGCTCATCACTGGTGCTCACCGTCTCACCCACACATGTGACCTGTACACTCAGACCGGCTGGCTCCAACTATCAAACCGCATAAAGTTTCTCACCTGCTCCATGGTCAAAAAATCTACCTTGGCCTTGCACCTTCTGGGGTCTCAACTCTGTTACAACACTGAATTAACAAATGGTGCCTTAGGAGATCCACGCTACAGCCACGGAAAGTCCCCACTGTCACACTTCACAGGGACAACACTCTTTGCTTATCGAGCACCACTCTGGTTCAATGGCCTCAGCCCAACCATCTCCTCTGCCCCAACTATTGGTATGTTTAAAACTAGGCTCGGGACTATCTCACTACCAACAGCTCCTGTGACTGCCCAACTTAACCTTGTTTCTCCACTTCCCTTTCTGCTCTAGTTGTCCCCCCCCCTCCCTCCCCTCCTCACTGGATTCTACCCTCACATCTTGGTATACCCAATGCTGCACTTTTCACCCTCTTGCCACCCTTCCTACATTTCTTCTCCCCCCCACCCCTCTTCCCTCTCCCTATGACTCTGGCACTTCTTATCTGTTGTCTATTTTCTCTGACAAATGCCGCTGGCTGCCTTGTTACAATGCTACCCTTGAACTGTATTACTCTGTACTCTGTTTGCAATGTCCACATTGTTGTAATGCCTGTCTTGATGTTCCCCATAATTTGTATTTCTCTGACGTGGAACCTTTGTAAAAGAGCCATGGCTCAAAGGTATTTGTAATCCTAGACTTGATAAATAAAAAAATAAATAAATGAAGAAGAAGAAGAGAGGGCCAAGGATGAACCCTTGGAGCATGCCTGAGCAGATATGGTGATGGGAAGGGTGTCTCCAATATGGACAGCTTGGTATCGGCCCTCTAGATAGGAACAGAACCAACAGATTGATGAGACTGAAAGTCCCACCGCACTAAGCTTGTCCAAAAGGAGTGAGTAATCAACAGTACTGAAGACTTTGTCCAAGTCGATGAAAATGGCAGAGGTGAACTGGCCCTGGTCCATATCGGAAAGAATGGGATCAGTGAGCTGAAGGAGGAAAGTGGATGTGGAGTGGGGCATCCAGAAAACCAACTGGAAGGGGGTGAAGAAGGAGGAACCATCAAGAAAGGGAGAGAGTTTGAGAGGACAAGGTCTTCCTGGAGCTTAGCTAGGATGGTGAGGGAGAAATGGGCCGATCATTGACAAGGGAGGAAGGGTCACCCCCTTTAGAAAAGGATTGTACTGAACTAAGATTTTTTTTTTATGTCAGGCTGAAATTTTTTTCCTCCTGTGAACACAATTTTACACAACAGGAAGAAGCCTTTTCCCACAGAATGTTGCATTTGATCAGTTTGTTGGTTTTTGTGAATCAAATGACTTTCTTGTGTGTACTAACTTACATGCAAATGTAAAACATCTAAATACAGTGGAGTCCACAAGGTGGAGACTGGATGGGCCTTGCGGTCCTTATCTGCCGTCAACTTCTATGGTTCTATAAGAACGTCGGATTTAAGAACATCCTGTGTATAAGAACATTTTTTGGATGTCCTGATATTTGCCCATCATTTTAAATAGCAATGAAGTCTGTTTATAAGAACAGTCAGCCCATTTATAAGAACATTTTTTTTCCAGAAATGTAGTGGTAGATTGTCATTATCACCTCTGAGTGTGCTGTGAGCCTGAGATGAATCATCATCTAGTCTCCCCATTAACAGTCGCTTAAGTAGTGAATGATGGATGTGTACAAGATGCCCTATGACCAACGCAGCATATATTCTTTCTCAATTGAGCAAGAGTTATTTTAAAAAGCTATATTATACTACTTTCAATAATGAGTTCACTAAAAACTAGTTTGAGCCCCATTTTATCATGTTAACCATAGATTTTACGTGGATTTTCATTATTTTCAATGATGCCCTCTTATAAGAACATCCCGGTTATAAGAAGATTTTTGCTTGCCATTTAGGGTGTGCTTATAACAGGCCTCCACTGTAGTTTTATTTCTTTTGTATAAGTTATTTGTAATGTGTAGTGTTTTTATTTTAACCCTTACACATGTGCAAAGCAAACATATTGGTATGAAAGCGGGTAAGAGGCGTGTCACTATTGGTCCAATGCAGGGCAGTCTGCAAGGGGCTCGTCAGAGTCAGACCAAACATCAGCCAGGCTGATCATGACACTGTTGTGGTCTTGCTTGGCTTAAACTTTGAATACTTTGAAAGAAAGAGCTGGCCCGATCATAGGGTGGCTCTTTCCCCTTGATCTGCATATCACTGCCAAGCAAGCAGAGGTGATCGCGTCATGATCAGCCTGCTGTGGTCCTCCCCCCAACATAAAAAATATCTCTTCTACCCTCTGCCAGGTATCCTTCCCACCTCTCATTGCTTGCCCCTTCTTAAGTTTCTGACACCAGGGTGCACAATCCATGGTGCTGGCTAGTACTCCCCCATCCCACCCATTTTCAATGTGTGACACCGGAAAGCCCACCCCCAGTGCTGCCAAACATAACATCAACACTGGGGTGCCTGTTCCTTAGTGTCATGCTGGTACCTGAAATAAAAAAAAAGTACATCATAGTCTTTTTTATTTATTTTTTATTTTGATAGATCCTGTAAATAAAGAAAAAAAGTCTGATGTCTGTTGCTGCCACTGCTACACCACCACCATTTTCCTCTACCTGACCCTCCCACTCAGCACCCCTACTCCCTTTTAATTTTTCCAACACCCGGGGTTCATCCTGGTGCTGGCATCTTCTCCACACACGTTTCAATGCACAACATTGGGGAAGCTTCACCCTGGGTGCCGCCAACACACCGACACTGGGGGTGCCTAATCCCCAGTGTCATTACTTTGAATGAAGACACCCATCTCTTGTAGTCATTTTTTTTTTAATTTTATATATCCTGTAAAAAAGAAAACTGTCCATCGATGTCTGTTACCACTACCAGCCCAACACTGCTGTTACCCTCCTCCCCCACCCAGCCCTCCAACTCAGCACCCACAACACCACACCCCTTACTTACCTTCCAGGGAACCCAGTGCCCTAATTCTCTCTGGACTGGAGACATGTCTTCACTCATCATCGCCGGGCCATGAACTGGAGAAATCAGGTATGCAGTTCAGTGTATTTCAATAGGTTGTGTACTTGTCCTCATAACCTGTTATTTTTAAGAATTTTTACCCCACATTTTCAGCATGGCCTTCTTGGGACCCTACCTCATGAACAGTAGTGATGAAATTATGCAAATCCATCCCTAAAGGTAATTTTGCAGTCACTGCATTAAATCACCTTTTGGGCAGGATTTAACAATTTTCTCCACCCTTGTTTATAAGGTAGTGTCATAAAGCTATGTTGAAAAATTGGGGTAGAAATATTTTGTAAAAAAAAGTTGAAAGCATACACTGAAACTTTTCAGTGCATGCTTATAACTTTGGTAATTTTCAATATTTTGACCCCAAATTTTCAACATAGCCATTTTTTCACCTCACCTCATGCATGTGATAGCTGTCATTTTTCAAACCCTGGCCAGAATGAGTTTTTGCATTTGTGGTTTGCAATCACCTTTTGGGCAGGATTTGAACATTTTCTCCGCCCCTGTTCATGAGGTGTGGTCATAAGAAGGCTATATTGAAAATTTGGTGTAAAAATATTAAAAAACAATGAAGTTATGTGTGTACATTGAAACTTTTCAACGCATGCTTGTAACTTTGGTCATTTTCAGTATTTTGACCCCAGATTTTCAACATAGCCATTTTTCACACCACCTCATGAATGTGATAGCTGTCATTTTTCAAATCCTGCCAAAATGTGTTTTTACACTTCTGGTGCAAAATGATGTTTCAGACACTGTTTTATAAATGACACCTGTCATGTTCAGAAGGAGTGGTCATAAAAAGACTATGGGCCCGATTCCATAAGTGACTGTGATCACCGCAGGGGACTTGTGGCAGGCTGTTTGACACAAGTGCCGACTTGAGTGAGACTCGGTATTCCAGAAGCTGATGCCGCAAGTCTCCAATGTCACAAAGTTAGACCATCTCCCTGATAGTCTAACTTTGCATCTGTGGGGGTACCCTTACTATGGGGCTTGCGCCATACCTTTGGCGCAAGTTGCTGTCAATCGTGAAAACTGTCACAACTGTGCCAGCCCTTCTGGAATAGTGCAGAGTTGTGGCCGAGGGCTTTGGTGTAGTTGCAGCAAACTTTGTGGCAGATACAGGGTGTGGTGCAAGCCCTGCATCTACCTTCTGGAATCAGGCTCTGTGTTGAAAACTTGGAGTCAAAATGTGTAGAAACAACTGAGTTATGAGGAAACACTGAATTGTTCCAATAGTTACTCATAACTTTATTTTTTCAGGTTTGGGCCCCTAATGTTCAACATACCCATTGTGTTACCTCACTTCCTGAACATGACAGATATAATTTTTCAGATCTCTTCTGAAACCCGTTTTCACAGTCACACTGCGAAATCACCTTTCAGATGGGATTTTTTTTTTTTATTTACTATTCATCCTGCCTCCTCCGCAGAGCCAACAGGTGGGTCCGGCCATCCCTCAGAGGGCTCTTCCTCTGGCCATCCTCTGTTCTGCCAACCCCTGCAGCAGGGCCAGGGTGAGGAGCACCAGCTTACTCCTCCCTCCAGAGCACAAATCCAGAACTCGGGGGCAGTATTGTGGAGGGACGCACCAGGCCATCATGGGTCCTTTTAGCTCCTGGCTTTTCCTCCAATGTTTTCCCCAAGCCCACTTACATGTAATGCGTGGGGCAACTGTCTCTGCCTCCATGGAGGCAGCCTAGTGCCCTGGACATAGGCCCACCTCATGCGTGGCTGTGCACCTGTGCTGATACCCAGCCACTGCTGGGTGTCAAGCTACAGTACACAGCACTAAACCCCACTCCCTGAGGATGGAGAGCAGTCTTCGGATGCTCAATCCTTCACCCCAGCCAACCCCCGAGCAACCCAAGTCCATTCCCGAACCCGGGTCGCCAATGTGGCCTGAGGTGTGGCATCCAGCGCCTCAAACCTCAGCACCACCAGGTTGGCTATTTCAGATGAGATTTAAAAAAATTCCACCTGTCTTGGTCAGGTCATAAAAAGACTGTTGGAAATCTGGAGGTCAAAATATGGGAGCCTACTGAAAATTATATATTGCCTTGCAGGTGCCCTATCTTAAAATGTGTAAAAGCAAGACACCACTGAAAATAAGATGTATGTCATATGTTCTAGCCTGGGTAAATATATAGTAAAAATGTGTACAAGGAAGACCTGGTACAACAGCAATGCAAGCGATGAACATTTGGCATTGACAAATGGTTGTAATGACCAAATGGTTGAACAATGAATTATTTACCTATCTACTAAAATATTAGAATACAATTAAAAATAAATCAATTATCTATTTAATACATGTAGCCACCTTCTGCTTAAGCACAGCTAGTCCTGCCATGACATCATTTCCTGTCTCAAATTAACCTAACCTGGCAGTTGCTTTGTTCCTTAGTCAATGCCTGGTTTACATACAGATATCACCGGACAGCCAAGAAGTACAGGTAAACATAGTTCCTTGTCTGAAAAAGCCATCCATAGGATTTTTCAGATTTTAAGAGGTCCCACAAATGTTACTTCCCCTTCACCTTCAAGGCATTTATCAGTACTTTCCCCCATAGTGATATCTGGAGTCATTTCCATCTCTTATGCTTGATCTGGAACTCATTGATTTGGGGCGTTAAGTCTGTTTTAATCACCTGTAACAAGTCTGCGTGTATTTGTTATCCCTGGTTATTTATCTGCTAAGGTTCCCAGGTCAAGTGGTATTCAGAGAAAGGGGCTGAGTGCACTTGCTGGTAACAGGGAGTGACTCGGGCATCTCCCAGTTTTCTGCAATTCTGAGCAGTGCCCTAATTCATTGAGTATTCTAGACAGGTGTAGTATTCCATTATACACAATATATACCTGGAGTATGCTAGCAGATGCAGTACCACTGGACAAGAGTGAAAATAAGGATGAACCTGGAAACTATAGACGTGTTTGCCTAATACCTATAGTAGTGAAGTTGCTAGAAACCATAATGAAAGAGAGGCTAGTGGATGTTTTTGGAAGCAAATGGATTTGGGGGCACTAGACAACATAGGTTAATGGTGGGGTGGTTGTGGAAATGAATCTGATCGGCTCCCTTGATTGGGTGACAAGGGCAGTGGACAAAGGTGAAGTGGTGGACTTATTGAACTTTGACTTCAGCAAAGTATTTAACTCTGTTTCACACAGTCAGTTGGTCAAGAAAATGAATAACGTGGGGTGGGGGATGGGATTACACAATGGGTAAGAAACTGGCAAAGTGAGTGAACCCAGAGGGTTATCCTTAATGGGGGAGCACTCAGGGGTTAGGAAGGTCATCAGTGGTGTGCTGCAGGGATTGGTCCTGGGATCATTCCTCTTTAACATCTTTGCAGTTTACTGCTTTATTTTTCTCTGATTGAAATTGTTTTGTGCAGGGTATATTTTCTGTTAAATTGTTACAAGTTTTGTTACTGTTTTGTGCTTACATGTTTTACAGTTTACTGCTTTATTTTTCTCTGACTGAAATTATTTTTTTGCAGGGTATATTTTCTGCTAGATTGTTGTACAGGTTGTCTTACTGAAGGAAAGGAAAACACTCACCGAGGTGGCGAGTCAGAGCAGTAGCTGATTATTCTGGAGGGCATGGGCTTGGTCTCACCCACCCCACCCACCCCAAGTGCATCATTTCCTTTATACCAGGGGTTCTGACATTGCTTCACCAAAAGGCACATACCAGTCATAACCTTAATAGCCCAGCATGCTGCATAGGGGGTAAATGCTCACATACACTAACAAAACAAAAATTTAAACAGGAAGGGAGAAAGATATGTGGGGAGTGGTGCAATGCACTGGCTGTGGGGCGGCAGTCTTCTGGGAGACGTTATGGAGGTTGCGATGCTGCCCTATTTGAGGCACCTCTCTAGTCTGAGGGAGGAGGTTGCACATCTCCAAGCTGATCTGGCGAGGATTCGGGAAACTTCCTCCCCCAGCCAGAGAACACCGGGAGCACCTTTGCTGCAGCCACATCCAAGAGCAGGGTCATTCTTGATGCCCTACAGGGACAGCTAGTGTTGGAACCCACTCAGGAGGGAGCAATCTTAGACCCGGTACTCTCAAATGAGGACAGAGAGAGGCTGTCAGATTTAGAAGTGGGTAGCCATCTGGGAACAAGCGATCCCCAAACAGTGTGGTTCATGATAAACACAGCTGTAGAGTCAAGCCATTCAAAAGCAAATCGGTGGCAGATCGAATTGTTAATGGAAAGGAGTTCCAAAGATTAGGAAGGCAGAAGGAGAACCAGACTGGCCAGCTAGGGATTTATGAGAGGGAAGCAAAATAGAATGATAATCTGAGGTATGGCGAAAGTACATGGAGGGGGGCATAGGAGCGAGGAGAGGAGAGAGCTGAGGTAAGGAGGGATAATAAAAGACTGAATAGATATTATAAATGTAATACATACACTGTGACAGGGTAGAATAGGACCCTGTCCCAGTTGTTATGTAGAACATGTTTAAATGCAAGGATCTGTCCTTTCCCGTCTATTTGTCTGTCTGGTTGCGCAACCATATTTTCCTGTGAGACCTCGGACTTAATCAACCTGACAATCTCGCAATTCTTTGCCTCTCGCTGTCTCTCAGTTTTCTCTTGCTGTCTGTTTTTCTCTCTTGCATATCTAGATCTGCTGATATAAAAATATGTGCAAATCATTGTACGGAAATGTAATTGACATTGGGATCCCTTGTGTTTGGAAAATATATAGTGTTACTGTTGAAATGTATATAATTGTGGTTTTAGATTATTGCAAAAAGCTGTTGGAAAGCTCTAGAGGTTACCTTAGTTCAATTTTTAAGCCTTTTGCAAAAGCTGTGGAACTGGGCCTCTCAGCTCAGGCACACTGTATTCTAGCAGCTCTGCCTGATATTTACAATATTTTTACAATATATTTACAATATTTTTTGATATTTACAAAAACAGGATACTTGCTAAGGATGGGGATTGAAAGAATTTATAAGAGCTAAGCTGCAACTGCTGGAGAAGAAGAAAAAGGGACACAGAGACTCAAGGAAAACTACTGTTTTTTCTCCTTTGTACATAGTTATTCTGAACAAGTTTTTTTTTTATGTTACTGCTACTGTAAATAAATATTTTTGGTGAACTCTACAACTGCTCCTGGTTTTCCTTGTGCTCCCTGACTTATGCATCGATGACATACACCATGGTGGGTGGATTTTGATCATGTGAAATATGTGAGCCTGGTAAAGTTGGTGTTTCTTGTTTAAAATGTTAAAAACAACTCTTGTTAATTTTTCGTAACTGTTTCAATATGGCTCAGATGGACCAGGGTTTCAATTACTAGTCTATGCTGTTTTGAAACTTTCTGTACAGCGATTGTCCCATAAGGTCAGGGAGCACTGTCTACGTATTTTATGAAATGGGCTTAAGATTGTGAGCCCTCTGATTAGTTGTTAGCCATGCACTGAAAGCGTGTAGCACACAGCTAACATCAAGTGCTGGTAGCCTGGATGCAGCACAAAAAAAAGGAAAAACAAATAAATCCACATTTGGAATACTGAGAAGAAATTTAGAATTTTAAGGGTCACCATTGTTTTCAAATTAATCTTCAACATAAAAAATTCAAATATAATAATATTTCACTTCACAAAACAGTTAAGGTTTTTTTTTTTAAATGAACTGTTTTCTCCTCTGCTTTCAGTGTTTCTAGCTTGCCTGTCACAATCTCTCCCCCACCTACCTCCTCGCTTTCCTGCTCAGCAGCCAACCTGCTGGCCAAACACCCAACACGGAGTTTAAATAATAGAACAACTGGAACTATACTAGATCTGTTTTTTATTTCTGATGATTTAAAGGTTGAGGGTTGTAGGGTGTTACCACTGAATATGGGGGATCATAACCCTATCCAATGTCATTTGTTAATTCAAAAAGTTAAGTGTAATAACGATTTTGAGCTCTGGCTACGAGATTTAGGCACTTTAATGAATTATCATTTAGGATAGTCTTAGTAACTTTGATTGGTCAAGGATATTTTGATTCCTGATTTGGACTTAGCTATTCAAGAATTTACAGATTCTTTCTTACATATAATTCAAATTCATGCCCTAAAATAAAAGATAATAATATTCAAATCCACTGTGGCTTAATGATAAATTGAAAACTCTTTTGACATTAAAATAGGTTATGGAAAAAGCTAAAAATCTAAATTGGGGGAGACTGGGATCTTTTTAAAAATGGCGAAATAAATGTAAACATAAAGTAAGAATGGCAAAAACTATATTTTCAGAATTCCCTGGATAACACACATGATCCAAATAAATTTTGGAAGGTCATTTCTAATTTAAGAACTCCAGTGAAATCCCAGACTTTAATTAACTTAATAGTGGGAGATAACTTGGTTGATAATCCCCTAGAAGGGGCTAATTTGCTGAATCATTATTATAAGGATCTACCAGATTTAGAGATACCTAATTTGGGGAATGTTGCCCAGATTTTTAACTACTCTGATATTCTTTCTTTAAATAATGATGGTTTTAAATTGAAAAAATATTAGGATACAGGATGTAGCTAGGGAATTGAAGAACTTAAAAATTCCAAAACGTGCTGGAATAGATAATATTGATCCCAAATTTTTGAAAGTGGGGTTTGATCTTATAGCTCCAATAGTTACTTATTTTTATAATTGGAGTATACAGTCTTCAGTTGTTCCTGATTGCTGGAAAATGGGTGAAATTATTCCTATTTTTAAGGGTGGAGACATCACAGTCCCTTCCAATTACAGACCAATCACTTTGCTCCCGATTTTGTCAAAGGTATTGGAGAAGCTGATAAACAATCAGCTTGTGCAGTACCTTGATAACTTGGGGTTGTTATCAAATTATCAGTATGGATTTAGGTAGTCACAAATACTGCCCTACTTGATTTTGGTAACCTGGTATACATCACTGAATCAGGGAAACCAAACTAGGGCAGTATTTGTGGACCTCAGTAAAGCTTTTGATTTAGTTCATCACGAAACACTTTTGCTTAGATTGCAGAATTTAGGAATACATCATAATTCGTTGCAGTGGTTTAGATCTTATCTACTTAATCGAAAACAAAGGGTGATCTGTGGGGCCGCTGTCTCAGATTTATTGGCCTTAAATCGTGGTGTACCTCAGGGGTCAATTTTGGGCCCCATGTTATTTAACATTTACATTAATGATCTTCCTGATCACGTAAAGGGTACTGATGTTAGACTTTATGCGGATGACATAGTGTTGGTTGCATCTGCTAAGGATCCTGGGGAACTGAGGCAGCGGCTTCAGACAGATTTATCTAATATTGAAACTTGGATAAGGAAATCTGGTCTTTTGGTAAGTACTAGGAAGACTCAGAGTATGATCTTTTCTGTAGGATCTAATATTAATAAAGATTCAATTGATTTGGATATTAGTTTTTTGGATGGGACAAGGGTACAAGGGTTAATACTTATAAATATCTGGGAGTTCTGGTTGATTATCGTTTTTCCTTTTCAGAGCATATTTTGTTACAAATAAAAAAAGTCAATCAAAGACTGGGGGCACTAAGAAGAGTGTCAGGATGTTTGACTAGGGATGTTAAGATTAAATTGGTAAAACAATTGTTGTTACTTGTTTTAGAGTACGTTACCATTATATAAATATTCAGATAAAAATTTTTTACATAAATTGGATCAAACTTATTATAGAATGGGAAATTTTACCTAAATAATGGGCCTCACTTCATCATTATTGTGTAGTTTATCAGGAACTTGGTTGGTTGCACCCAATAGCTCAAAGAGAGTATATATGGCTTATTATATGTCATGGTTTAATACATTTAAAATGCATCCTTACTTAAACTTGATATGTCAGAACTTAGATTCTAAATATTCAGATTCATTTAGGAGGTCTACTAAAAAATTGCCAATGATACAAATTATGAATCGTATGGGGGAAATGGTGTTACAAAATAGCTTAGCAAGGACATGGAACAAGTTACCTTACCAAATGATTGTAATCTCTGACCAGTATATTTTTAAATTGGAATTGTATAATTATTTAAATGTTTGTTGCAGTTGTTTATAGGTAATTGTGATTTTGTATTCAATTTACATTGTTTTGTTTTTTGTAAATTCCACAGGTATTTGTTGTAAATGGGAATTTTTTCCCCAATCAGATTAACCTGTATAAAAATAAATTTTAAACAAACAAACAAACAAACTTGCTGGTTCCCTCTCTTAGCCCTTCACGGTTTCCTCACAGTCACTAACCTTTGCTTACATATTAATAATTTATGTTGTTCTCTTCAAACCCACTGCTGACATTCTCACTTCAGATACTTCCCTGCCATTCGCCGCTGTAATTCATAAGATTTAACAGGTCCAGTAGCGTTAGCCATATTGACCTGAGCCAAACTCAGTGCTAAATTGAAAGCACTTGCAATCATATTTGTCTATATTAGTTCTGCAGTGCTTCCCCTGCTACATTGAAACATTAGTGGTGTCTCCTCCCTGGTGCTGCCTGCTGCCATAATATGCAGAAACATAACAGTTGTCACCAGATAAGGATCACTTAACTCACTTAGTCTGCCCTAAATTCCTTACCTGTAGTGTCACCAGAGACCGTGCTTGAACTCCAGCTTACACCCTCCTCTTGCTTCTAAGATTTCCTTGTGGCTGTCCCATGCATTCTTAAATCCTGTGACCATTCTAGTCCCCTCCACTTCCACGGGGAGTCTGTCCCAAGCATCCACCACCCTCTCTGTGAAGAAATACTTCTTCACATTTCCTCTGAGCCCCCCCAGCTTCATATTGTGACACCTTGTCCTCAAGCATCTTTTTCTTTGGAAAATGCTCCCTTCCTGTACCTTGTTTATTCCTGTGAGGTATCTGAATGCCTCTGTCATGTCTCTCCTTTTCCTCCTCCCTTCTATGGAGTACATATTTAAATCCTTAAGCCTTTCTTCATAGGACTTCTGATGCAGGCCCTGCACCGTTTTGGTTACCCTCCTCTGCACCACCTCCACCCTATCTATGTCCTTTCAGTGATGGGGCCTCCAGAGCTGTACACAGTACTCAAGGTGGGGTCTCACCAGTGATCGATACAGGGGTATTATTACTCCCTCTTTCTGCTGGTGATACTCCTCCCTGTTCATCTGAGCATTCCGCTAGCCTTTCCCACTGTCTTGTCACACTGTTTAGCTACCTTCAGGTCATCAGAAATTATAACCCCCAGGTCTCTTTCCTGTTCTGTGACTGTTAATACTTCCCACCTGAGTTGGTACATTGCCCCTGGGTTTTTGTGCCCTAAATGCATGATTTTGTACTTTTTTTGCACCGAATCTTAGCTGCCAAACTCGTGACCGTTCTGATGTCTTTAGACCCTCCCTCATTCTTTCAACTCCCTGGTGTGTCTACTCTGTTGCAGATTTTTTGTCATCCCTGAATAGGCATACCTTCCCCTCCAGTCCTTCTGCAGTGTTGCTAATAAAGACATTGAAGAGGACTGGGCCTAATACTGACCCCTGCAGCGCCCTGCTAGTTACCTTGCCTTCCCAGAGTGTACCCCATTTACTACCACTCTTTGGGTCCTACTACTAAGCCAACTCTCCACCCATTTTATTATTTTAGGACCTACTCCTAGGCTACTCAGTTTGTTTACCAGCCTTCCATATGGAACGGTGTTGAAGGCCTTGCTGAAATCCAGATAGGCCCCATCAGGCCACCTCTCCCTGGTCCACTTTCTTTGTTACCCAGTCAAAGAACTCAATCAGGTTTGCCTGGCAGGATCGCCCCCTTGTCAATCCTTGTTGCTTCGGATCCTGTAGACTGCTGGTAACAAGCTATTCTCCAGTCCTTTCCTTCAGTAGTGATTCCATTACTTTGCCTACTACCGAAGTCAGGCTGACTGGCCTGTAATTTCTCGCCTCCTCCCTATTTCCACTTTTATGGCGTGGGACTACCTCTTCCCCTTCTCCAGTCCCCCAGTACCTCCCCTTTTTCTAGTGATCGGTTGAACAGGGCTGTCAGAGGTGCAGTGCAGCTCCTCTCTGAGCTCCCTCAACAACGTGGGATGCACCGTGTCTGGACCCATTGTGTCGTCTACATTTAACTTTGACAACTCCTTTAGGACTCTTTCCACTATGAAAGAGCTAGTGTCCACCTCCTGACCCTTTATGTCCTGTCTTGTAACAAAGGCCCATTTCCTACCTCCTCCTCCTCTGTGAATACTGAACAAAAGTATTTGTTTATTATGTCCGCTTTTTGGTGATCCTCTTCTACAGAACCCCCCCTTCCCCTTTCGGTCTTACTGTCCCTCCCTTGGACTTCCTCTTTTCATTAATTTATCTAAAAAATGTTTTATCCCCCTTTTTACTGATTTGGCTGTATTTTCCTTTTTTTTCATTTTTGCACACCTAACTGCCTTCCCTGCCTCCCTTTGTTTCTCCTGATAACTCTCCCTATCCTCCTTCTGTGTTATTTTGTATTTTCTGAAGGCTAGTTTTTTTTGCTCTTACTTTTTCCACTACCTCGCTAGAGAACCATAGTGGTTTCTTTTTTCTCTTGCCCTTACTGACCTGCTTGACACAGAGTTTAGTAGCTTTTTCAGTTCCCTCTTCTATTGTAGTCCACTGTTCTTCTGCTCCCCTTAGTTTCCCTATCCCTCCCAAGGCATCCCTGAGGAATTCTCCCATTTTCTTAATAGCGGCACTCCTGAAGTCCAGGACCCTCATCCTCGTATGATTTGATTCTGGCCTTGTTCTTATATGAAACCACACTGCCCGGTGATCAATGGTCTCCAGGTGGTCCCCCACCATAACATCAGCAATGCTGCCCCTGTTTGTCAGTACTAGATTCAGCAATGCCCCCTCATGAGTGGGTTCCTTAACAGTTGCCTAAGTAACACCCCCTGCAGGGAGTCCAGGATATCCCTATTCCTGATTGTTGCTGCAGTGGGGAGGTTCCAATCCATGTCCGACAGATTTCAGTCTCCCACTGTTAACACCTCTCCCTTGCAAGCCATCTTATGGATTGCTACCAACATTTCCTTATCCATTTCTCCCCTCCCGATGGAGGCCTGTAGACCACCCCCATGCAAAGAACTGCCCCTTTCCTCTTTTTCAGGGTGACCCACAGCATTTCTGCACCCTCCTTCCCCTCCTGTATTTCTGTAGCCTTTCTGTTGTTTTTTGCATAACGAGCTACTCCTCCCCCTTTTCTTTCTACCCTCTCTTTTCTAAACAGATTATATCCTGGTATAACCACATTCCAGCTCTGGTTTTCATTGAACCAGGTGTCTGTAATGGCTACTAAATCCAGGTCAGCTTCTGCCATGGTGCCTCTAAGTCTGCAGTTTTGCTGCCCAGACTGCAAGCATTGGCACACATGGCTCTCCAGATGGTGTTACCACTTTCTCTCCTTTTTGCCTTTTGCCCTCCTTTATCGTGCCTCCCCCCCTTTCTCTAAGCTTCAGAACTTTCCTCTACTTTTCAGATTACATTTTTATTTCATTCATTCTGGGTTTTTCTCCCTCCGGAATTCCGTAATTAGCCTCGGAAACTTTTTTTTTTGGGATGGGTCAGTTTCTCTGTCCCAGCCTTCTTCCACCTCTCTCATTGGCTAGTTCAGATACTTGCCAGTGTAGCATTTAAACCTGTCACTGAGGACTGCAGCCCCTCTCCTGGATGGATGGATGCAGGCTGTCTCCCATGTACAGGCCTCCATCCATTCAGGTAGGGTCCCAGTCCCCAGTGAACCCAAAACCTTCCTCTCTGCACCACTTCCTCAGCCAGGCATTGAATATCCTGGTGCAGAGAATCCTGCCGTCCCTCTTGTCATAGATGGGTAGCACTTCTGAGAAGCTCACCAATTGTGCCACCTGCCTAAAAACCCCTTCACAACTCCTTAAACTCTTCCTGCACTATGGGTGGTTCATCCCTAGCCAGGTCATTCATCCCCAGATGGACAATGATGTCTAGCTGTGCCTCCCTTTCTGCTGTCCCAGTGATCCTTTGACTCTTCTTTCCATTCCTGCATGCCATGATACTAGGAATGCACCAAACCTCCATCTCCAACTCACTACTTGCTCCCAACTGTATCCCACGAACATTGGAGTCACTCATCAGGATTCGCTTCCCCCTATGGGGGTGACAGGAGACCCCTGTTGGGTCTCCGCTGGGGAGGACCCCCATATCCCCTCCAGTCACTACTGTGGGTACCTCAGTGAGACATTCCCACTCCATCACAGCAGCGTAGGAGTCATGTAGTGGACCCGGTTTTGGGATGTGCCTATTCTCCACCACCTTAAACCTCCCTGAGCCCACTGTCGTCCAGCTGTTCCTCCTACTGGGCAACCTCTGAGGTATAGGTGATGGATTAGGTCGTCCTTGGTTGGGGGAGAAGGTCCTCCGAACCTAAGCCACCTCGGCCTTGAGTCTGGCAACTTCCTCCTTCAACCTAGAGAGGTGCATGCATGTAAGGCTGCAGCACAGCCTCCAGAAGGTGTCCCGGAAGACCACTGCCCCACAGGCACTATACTGCACCACTCCCCTCATTCTCTCCTGTCTGCTTGTTATTTTTACCTCTTTAAATTTCTTTTGTTAATCTACCCTATATAGGGTTTTTCCCAAAGTCCTTGGTTCTTCTGTCTTTTCTAATTCACATATGCAAAAGCCCCCAGTTACAGCATTGTACACAGTACCCTTAGCACAGTAGTTATGAACCTTTAACTCAGTTCTCCTCAGAAAATATTTAGTAGTAATCCCCTCACCCTCAGTACAGTGTGCCCCAGAAACAATACAGATTTACCTTAGTTCTGATGGGGCAGGGTCCCCGGCAGTCATAGAAACATAGAAACATGGAAGTCAACGGCAGATAAGGACCGCAAGGCCCATCCAGTCTGCCCATTTCTTTTTCTACCTTATAAATGTGCCATCGGCCTTTGCTCTGTCAGTGGCCTATCTATTCATAGTCATTTGTATTGCTCCCTTATGCCTATCCCATGCCTGTTTGAAGCCCTGCACTGTATTCATAGCCACCACTTCTTGTGGTAAACCATTCCATGCATCCACCACCCTTTGTGAAAAGAGAATTTCTCACATTCCCCTTAATCGGCCCCTCTAATCTCATGCTGTGTCCTCTTGTCCTGCAATTTTCTTATATTTAAACATGTTAGACTCTTTCACCTTGTTAATGCCCTTAAGGTGTTTGAATGCCTCGATCATATCCTCTCTCCCTCCTTTGCTCAAGGGCATATTGAGCTCCGTTAATCTGTCCTCATATGTCTCCTGATGCAGTCCCTGCACCATTTTGGTTGCCCTTCTCTGGACTGCCTCAATTTGGTTAATGTCCTTGTGAAGGTGTGGCCTCCAATACTTCACGCAGTACTCCAGATGTGGCCTGTATCAACTGTATCCTCGGGCTGACTCTGTCACACAGACATCAATGTCCTTAGCACATGGGTTTTTCACGTGGGGGGGTGCTTGGAGGCCTAGCCCTTATGAAGGAGAAGCAAAATGGAGCTGGGGCACACCTGACTCTGCTTTCACAGGTCACAGGCCCTCTCAGTTAGTTGTCTCAGCTAACTGTTAACAAGTAAGTGATGGGGAGAGGGGGAAGCTGTAGCTGCTTTCCCCTGTTCCTCTCTCAGATCTGCTGCTACTAAAAGGAGATGCAAAATGGAGCTGGGGCACACCTGACTCTGCTTTCACAGATCACAGGCTCCTCCCAGTTAGCTTAGCAGTTAAGTGATCAGGGAAGGGGAAGCTGTAGCTGCTTTCCCCTGTTCCTCTCCCACATCTGCTGCTTCTAAAAGGAGAAGCAGAATCATAGAAATCCTTTTTTTCTTGTAAAGGCCCAAAACTACTGATAAAATCTGGTCTGAGTGGTGATATGCGGAGGACTACAGACCAGTTACACAACTTATGGTTAGGTGGCCTGGTTTTGTGTTTCTTTTAACCATTTTTTGAGTTGGGGTGTTCGTCCTCACCACACATTGTTTTTTTATAAACATGGAGTGTGGGGCAAAGCCCTCAGCTCAAATATATGTAATTGTAGCTTCCCTTGATCTCTGTAAATCACTTGTTTAATTTGAATTTATATTCCTATTGTCCACTGTATGTAATTAACTCCAGGGTCACTCAAAAAAAAAAAAAAGGAACTGGTTGTCTCAGTGAGCCTATGGGGTTACCAAAATCCAATAAATAAATAAAATAAATAGATGAATACATAACAACCATACCTCCTCTCTAACCTTCAGGTTCAGTAGTAGTTTACTGGGTATGTTCGTTATGCTGGGCCATAGTCTGTTGACCACCTACATTTGTTTTCATATCTTAAGGTGCCATGTTGTCACCACATAAGCAATAACCCACAACAGGGCATGTGTTTGTACGTCAATAATGCACAACCTGTATGCATTGAGAGGCATGAGGCCAATAGTTGAGTGACTTTTAACAGGAAGTAACATATCTGGGAAGTGCATAAATTCTCAAGAAATCCATGTCCTTATTATGGTTGTAAAATTGATTTATTTTGTTTGCTTGCATGCATGTGCAAGAAACACAGTGCCATCATCCAAGATTTCGGAGGTGTGTCACCTCCTCCTCCAATTCAGTCAGTGTGTTGTGAAGCCTTGGCCCTGTAATAATGCATGCTGGAGCTGTCATGAATAGCTCCAAAATGCAGTGCATACAGTTGAAAGGGGAGCTATGCTTGAGTGAGCAACGATAAGATATCGCCTGCTCATGCACAGCCCACTACACACACACACACACACACACACACACACACAGAAAGCATGCATACTGCGTGCTGCCCCCCTCACTGCGTAGCCCGATGGGGTGCCCAATCCCCGTCAACATGCTGCGCTCCCCAAGCCTTCCCACGTGCCACGCTTGGTGCCCACCCCAGCATGGCAACTGATAAATAACCGACAGGGCGCCCAATCCCCGTCGGCTCCACTGTCCTCACCCCGAGTACTGGGTGCCACGCTCGGAGCCCACCCAGCGTGGCAGCTAATCATATGGCCCGATGGGGGTGCCTAATCCCGTTGGCTCCATGGCCCCCCAGCCGTCCTTGTGCCATGCTGGAGCCCACCCAGCGTGGCAAATGTCCCAGGCCGCTTTTAAAAAATAAAACCTGAAAAGCAAAACGGTCCCACAGTCTCCCTGCCCCCACACCCACCCACTGCGCACCCTGCCTCCCACCCCCTCACCCCATACTTACCTCCGGAGCTCGGCGCGACGATCTTTGGTGGACCGGAACACGCCTGCACTCTTCAAAGCCGACCTCGAACTGAGGAAATGCCGTAAGCTGTATAATGGGCCAGATAGGGTTTTTCAACTTTATTGCATATCTCAGTGTTTTTGATTTTGCACCAATAATGTGTTTTGGGACTCTTCACGATTATGACACTGTCATGAGTAGTTCAGTCTCGAGGGTGATTTGCAGTCACTGTGCGAAATCACCCTTTGGGCCCGAATAATGCCATGACAGTGACACATCATTCATGAGAATGGGTCCCTAAAAACCCCATGTTGAAAATTTGGCAAAATTCAAAATGACTGTTTTACTTAGCGGCGTTTGCAGTTCCTACACAGGCTCGTAAGTTCGCGAATTTTCAATATTTTCACTCCAGATTTTCAACATTGCCATTTTACCACACCTTCTTATGAGTAGTACAGCTGTCATTTTTCACATCTCACCCAAAACGTGTTTCCGCCCATGTAGCGCACAATGGCGCAGTCGGTGTGCGAAATCAATGTACGGGACAAATTAAGAAAATCACAGTGACACTGTTCATGAGCAGAGGTCTTAAAATGGCTATGTTGAAAATTTGGTGAAAAAATTCCTAAAAATGACTGTTTTACGAGTGTGCATTGTGTAGTTCCTACGCATGCTCGTAAGTTCGCGAATTTTCAATATTTTCACTCCAGACTTTCAACATTGCCATTTTACCACACCTCCTTATGAGCAGTACAGCTGTCATTTTTCACATCTTGCCCAAAATGTGTTTCCGCCCATGTAGCGCACAATGGCGCAGTCGATGTGCAAAATCAATGTATGGGACACATTAAGAAAATCACAGTGACACTGTTCATGAGCAGAGGTCTTAAAATGGCTATGTTGAAAATTTGGAAAAAATTCTAAAATGACCCGTTTCTAGAGCGTCATGCTAGCAGTTCCTAGGCTGCATGCTCGTAAGTTTGCAAATTTAATATTTTCATCCAGATTTTCAACATTGCCATTTTATTACACTTCCTTATGAACAGTACAGCTGCCATTTTTCATAGGTCGCTTAAATGTGTTTCCGCATATGTAGCGACAATGGTGCTGTTGGTGCAAAAGCAATGTTTAGGACAATTAAGAAAATCACAGTTACACTGTTCATGAGCAGAGGTCTTAAAATGGCTATGTTGAAAATTTGGTGACTAAAGTCCATAAAATGACTGTGTTACGAGTGAGCATTGCGCAGTTTCCACGCACCCTCGTAAGTTCATGACTTTGTAATATTTTCAGTCCAGATTTTCACCAGTGGCATTTTCCACACTTCCTTATGAACAGTACAGCTGTCATTTTTCACAACATGGCTGAAGTGTGTTCACACTTTCAGCACAGAGATGCGTGGTCGCTGTGGGAAATCATTGTTCGGCACATATAAAGAAAAATCACATGACACTGTTCACGATTGAGGTCCCAAAATGCCTGTGTTGACAATCTGCTGTAAAAATCCCCAAACTAATTACATTACGGGTTAAGCTGCACAGTTTCTATGTACACTCATTGACTTCACCATTTTTTTAATATTTTACTGCAGATTTGCAACATTGCCATTTTTTACACCTCCCTATGAACAGTACAGCTGTCATTTTTTACATCCTGTTCGGAATGTGTTTGCACCTGTGGTGCTAAATGCCGTAGTTGCTGTGCATAAGCAGCTTTCGGCTAACAAACTGATATTCCCCCTGTTCATGAGGTGGGGTCACAAAAAAAACATGTTGAAAATTTGGAGTGAAAATACCAATGAATGCCTGAGGTATTACGGTTTCCAAACATAACGCCCAACCCTGTAGAGAATGACAGGCATCAGGGGTGTGACTTAGGATTCTTGCCTGTAATGCTCATACCATTCCACACCCTGCAGCCAGTGAGAGGCATCGAGGTATGCCTTGGACTCTTCGGCCCCAAAGTTCACCCCATTCTCCTATATCGCACCCATCTCACCGCATTTCCTAATGAAATGGGGTGCACATAAGGGCCAAAAACCCCAAGGTACACTGTGACACTTGTCAGTGTCTGCAGGGTGGGGTGTGGTGAAATGGCCGTTATGCCTGACGACCCAAAGGCACACCGCAATGCCTGTCACTCTCTGCAGGGTGGTGGTGGGGTTGGCTTCAGTTCAATACTTCACTGCCATTCCTATTATGCAGCTCTGTAACTTCTACACTACCACTGCCAATGCCAGCAAGCAAACATTCGGCATTGACAAATGCTTGTTTTTAGCAATCTGGTATTTACTACCTTGATCTTTGCCTTAGGAGATTTGTTTGACCATGTGAGAAGGATGGAAGAATGGTCACTGATGGAATTCGGGAGAACAGTTGGGCGGGTTATTCTTTCCGGACAATTTGTGATCACCCAGTCAGTTAGGGTACTCGTCCCTGTTCGGTAGTTTATACGTGTAGGGGAGTCCACTATGTGTGAGAGGTTAATGTAAGCTAATGCATCTTTGTAAGGCCCCACTTCAGGTGATGTCAAATTAATATTAAAGTCACCAATCATGATAAGTTCAACTTTCTGCCGACAGTCTGCAAGATAGTCGAAGATTACTTTTAACCCGTTAGGGAGTTCATTAGGAGGGCAGTAGACAGATACCACCGTAATTGTTTTACCATTTGAGCCAAGTAGCAGGTTCACTGCCAGCATTTGGATATTATTCCCAGCAATTATCAAAGATAACAGTTGTGCTTTAATGTGTTCTTTTATGTAAAGAACACAACCACCTCCTCTTTTACTAAGTCTGTCCAGTCTACATGAGGTGTAACCTGATAAGTGAAAAGCCGAGTTAGGTACCCTAGGATTAAGTCAGGTTTCTACTATAGAGAATATGTCTGGCTGGTGTTGTGCAGTCCAGACTTGTAGTTGATCTAATTTTGCCATAAGGCTGCAGATATTGAGGGAGGCCATAGTGAGACTACTTTGTCTTATGACTGGTGTCGTACCCATATAAAGTGGGTCAGGGTTTGGGTGTATATTTCCCGAAAGAAGTAGGAGTAGCCAGGTCAGTCTTACTGCCTGCATTTTTAGGTACACAATTTTCTGTGAGAGGCTGCTCATTCTGTGGTGGTTGTTCTTTATTTTAGTGTATGTAGGAATAGAGGAGAAAATAGGTGGTGGGAGAGGATATAAGAGTGAGCGAGTAGCACTAGTTCTATTTGGAGGTAGTGGTTTGCTAGAGTCGTTTAGTGTTCCCATAGCAGAGGTGGTTTTGTAGGTTTGCCAGAGTTGAGCTGTTTCAAAGGAATTGCTGGGAGCATCCTGATAATTGCTCCTAGTTGCAGCGCTTGCAAGTATAAGCCATAGCCATAACAGTGTAGTTTTGTACTGAGAGGCCATTGTAACAAGTGATGTTTAGTAGGGGGTGATAGTACTGACAAAAAGGCTGCAGAGAGTTAAATCATTTAGAGTTTTGGAGGCGTGCAGGTAGGAGCTGCTTTTCAGTAAAGGGCAAGACCTGTGTAATGATAAATTGTATATATTCAAAGTTAAATGCGAGCAGTTCTCCTTTAATAGGTGGTGGAAAGGCACAGGTAGGTGTTGCCTTTTAAGAAGAGGCAGGACCTATAAAATATAAATTGTAAGTAGCCAATAGTTGAGGATGGTAGTAGAAAGGCGGAGTTGGTAGTGTATTTAATAGAGAGGGGCCGGGCAGGGTGGGTGGGATAAATTATACTACAAAAATTAAGTCGAGGAGCTGGCGGTTTCTAAACTCAGAGCTTGCTAGCTTGAGTTTCCCAAAGTTTTTAGAAGGAGTCAATCACCAACCAGACCTCACGGGAACTGACCAATCATGGGTCAGTATTCCTGAGAGGCAGCCAATGGCAGAAGGAGCTGCTGCCGAAGTTCAGGCCGGGCTACAAGACATGGAGGTGAGTGTACCTTTGCTGGGCTGATCGGAGGTCCAGGGATGGTGGTAGAGGAAGCTGGTCCCTGCCAGGAGTTGAGCTTCAAGTGGAGGAGCGGCTGCGGTTGCCCATTCATGGCAACCTCAATCTGAGACAAGAAAGAGAGGGATGGAGGGTTACAATATGAGATCCTACCCTGCATGCCTCCAGCACTGTCTGTTACACTGCATTCCTCCCCCAATAATTATGCATTACAGTACACAAAGATATCAGTTATCAAATGGATTGAGGCACAAATCCTAACTTCTGCTTTGGGCAGACCCTCCTACCCCTTGCCCCTCTTCCTTCAAGTCCCTTTTCTTGTCTAGCCCATCTGCACAGCAGTAGCATTACAGCTTGTGACTGTGATGACCCGGGTTTGGAAATGAGCATGGTGCGTCAGAGGGCAGGAGGTAGGATGAACATCCAGAGGGCTGCCCTCCTTCTGCTCCGTGGGGGGGCTGTGGCATACTGCATCCATATCTGGAGGCTGTATCTCAGAAAAGATATAGCCAGGTTGCAGGTAGTCCAGAAGAGGGCAACTGAAATCGTGCAGTGGTTGCACCAAGAGCCCTAGCAGAAGAGACTGAGGGATGTCAACATGTGCACCCTAGAAGAGAGGAGAGTGAGAGGAGACATGATAGAGACTGATAGTGGTAGCCATAGACATTGCCAGCTATTTCGCGAAATTTCTAAAGAGTTTCTCTCTGTTGCCCCTGCTGTGGAAATGCAGAAAGCAGGAGATTTCTCTGGAAATATCACAGAAATTTCAGGAAATAGCTGGCAGTGTCTGTGGCTAATACTGTACAAGTACCACACAGGGGTGAACAGGGTGTAGGAGGTGTTTTTTTCAAAGAGGACCAGAGGTCATGCAATGAAGCTAGAGGGGAGGATTTAAAGAGGGTTGTGAGGAAGTACTACGTCACCAAAAGAGTGGTAGATGTCTATAAGAGCCTGCCAATGGAAGTGGTGGAGACAAAAACAGTAGAAGGCTTCAAGCATGGATAGTACAGACATAGGACAATATTAGAGAATAGGCAGGGAGGAGGGAAGCTCACCAGAGACAAGTTAGGGTCTGTGGAGGCAGACTAGGCAGAGACAATCTGGGCAGACTGGGTTGGCCAAGCGCCCCTTTTCTGCTGACAAATTCTATGTTTCTATGCCATGCTGACTCCTAGTGGAGGTTAGGTGTTCAGCGGTCAGTACCTGCAAGATTCAGAAGGGAGGTGATGGTGGTCATTGCCGTGCCATGTGTCAGTACACGTACGTCCATGCCTGGACGTCATTGCATGTCTCCATCTTCATGGGGAAAAGCAAGAACAGACACCCTCTGGGGATCATGCTGTATGATGCCAAGGACCTGCGGTGGCCTCCACAACCGAAAGGCACCTGGCAAAATTCTTGGCAGGAAAAGAAGGTTGATCTTGGTCTCTCCCATTGGGGAGCCCCACCTGAGGGTAGGAGTGTTATGGGCCTCCTGTCTGGGCTGCCAGTGGGATGCCAGGGGTAGAGGAGTCTGTGGGAGCCTGTGTGCTGATAAGGGCATGTCCCTGTCAGAACTGAAGAGCACAAATAGAAATGGAAAAAAAACCAAAAAAACTTTTCTGTTAAGTCCATCTATGGCACTTAACCTTGTGTCACTTCACCTCAGGGCAGGACACAGAGACACTCAACTGACTATCATTTATTATGTTTGCTTGCACGCATGTGCAAGAAACATAGTGCCATCATCCGAGTTTTCGGAGGTGTGTCACCCCCTCTTCCAATTCAGTCAGTGTGTTGGCAGGCGCGGCCCCAGTCCACCAATGAATGCTGGAGCTGTCTATGACAGCTCCAAAATGCACTGGCGACAGTTGAAAGGAGGAGCTACGCTTCAGTGAGCAGCGATAAGATATCACCTGCTCATGCGCAGCTCCCCTACACACCATACACACACACAAACACATGCATACGCATGCGTGCTGCCCCCATGCACACACTGTATAGCCCGGCAAGGTGCCCCAATCCCCATCGGCTGTGCTCAGCTCCCCTCCAAAGCCTTCCACATGCCACGCTGGGTACCCGCCCCAGTGTGGCAGAGATGATGTGTGTAGCCAGGGGGTGCCCAATCCCCGTCGTCTTCATGCCCCCAGCCATCCTTGTGCCACATGGAGCCCACCCCAGCGTGGCAAGCGATACGTCGTCTTTTTAAAAAAAAAAAACCTGAAAAGCAAAAACAGTCCGCGCGGTCTCCTGCCCCACAACCCACCCACCCACTGCACACCCTGCCTCCCACACCCCCACCCCATATTTACTCTCCGGACCTTGGCGATGCACGATCTTCAGTGGACTGGAACACGCCTGCACGCTCAAAGCCAACGCGAACTGAGGAAATGCCGTAAACTGTATAATGGATAGATAGGGTTTTTCAACTTTGTTGCATATCTCAGGCATTTTGCACCAAATTTTCAACATGGGGTTTTGGGACCCTTCTCATGAATGATGTCACTGTCATGGCGTTATTCGGGCGAAGGGTGATTTAGCAGTCACTGCGCAAAATCACCTTTTAGGCCCGATTAACTAAACTACACTGCCAGCGCTCATAAGGTGGGCTCTCAAGAAGTTTATTTTGAAAATTTGGTAAAATTCCAAAATTACTGTTTTATTTAGTGTGCTGGCGCAGTTCTTACGCAGGCTCGTAAGTTCGCGAATTTTCAATATTTCACCTAGATTTTCAACATTGCCATTTTACCACACTTCTTATGACTAGTACAGCTGTCATTTTCAGATCTCACCCAAAGCGTGTTTCCACCATGTAGCGCACAATGGCGCGGTCGGTGTCTGAAATCAATGTACAGAACACATTAAGAAAATCACAGTGACACTGTTCATGGGCAGAGGTCTTAAAATGGCTATGTTGAAATCTGGTGAAAAAATTCCTAAAAATGACTGTTTTACGAGCGTGCATTGCACAGTTCCTACGCACGCTCGTAAGTTTGCGAATTTTCAATATTTTCAATCCAGATTTTCAACATTGCCATTTTATTACACTTCCTTATGAGCAGTACAGCTTTCATTTGTCACATCTTACCCACAACATGTTTCCACCCATGTAGCACACAATGGCGCAGTCAGTGTGCGAAATCAATGTATGGGACACATTAAGAAAATCACAGTGACACTGTTCATGAGCAGAGGTCTTAAAATGGCTATGTTGAAAATTTGGTGAAAAAAATTCCTAAAAATGACCATTTTACGACGTCGTTGCGTGGTCCTCATGCATTGTCAGTAGTTATGAATTTTCAATATTTTCACTCCAGATTTTCAACATTGCCATTTTATAACACTTCCTTATGAACAGTACAGCTGCCATTTTCACATGTCACCCAAAATGTGTTTTCGCACATATGTAGCGCATAATGGTGCAGTCAGTGTGCGAAGCAATATTTGGGACAGAGTAAGAAAATCATTATTACACTTTCATGAGCAGAGGTCTTAAAATGGCTATGTTGAAAATTTGGTGACTAGTCCATAAAATGACTGTGTTACAGTGAGCATTATGCAGTAATTAGCACCCTAGTAAGTTCATGACTTTGTAATATTTTCAGTCCAGATTTTCACCAGTGGCATTTTCCACACTTCCTTATGAACAGTACAGCTGTCATTTTTCACAACATGGCTGAAATGTGTTTTCACACTTTCAGCACAGAGATGCGTGGTCACTGTGGGAAATCATTGTTCGGGACAGATAAAGTAAATCACAGTGTCACTGTTCATGATCGGAGGTCCCAAAATGCCTTGACAATCTGCTGTAAAAAATCCCCAAACTAATTACATTACGGGTGTGCGTTGCACAGTTTCTATGCATGCTCCTGACTTCACCAGTTTTTTTAATATTTTTACTACAGATTTGCAACATTGCCATTTTTTACACCTCCCCATGAACAGTACAGCTGTCATTTTTTACATCCTGTTCGGAATGTGTTTGCACCTGTGTTGCTAAATGCCATAGTCGCTGTGCATAAGCAGCTTTCGGCTAACAAAACTGATATTGCCACTGCTCGCGAGGTGAGGTCACAATAAAAATGTTGAAAATTTGGAGTGAAAATACCAACGAATGTCTGAGGTATTACGTGTTTCCAAACTACAACGCCTAACCCCGTAGAGAATGACAGGCATCAGGGATGGACTTAGATTCTTGCCTGCAATGCTCATACCATTCCACACCCTGCAGCCAGTGAGAGGCATCAAGGTATGCCTTGGACTCTTTGACCCCAAGAGTTCACCCCATTCTCTCTCTATACCGCACCCATCTCACCATATTTCCCTGATGGAATGGGAGGTGCGCATAAAGACCAAAGACCCCAAGGTACACCGTGACACTTGTCAGTGTCTGCAGGGTGGGGTGTGGTGAAATGGCGTGGCCGTTATGACTGACAACCCAAAGGCACACCCCAATGCCTGTCACTCTCTGCAGGGTGGTGGTGGAGTTGGCTTCAGTTCAATACTTCACTGCCATTCTTATTACGCAGCTCTGTAACTTCTACACTACCACTGCCAATGCCAGCAAGCAAACATTCGGCATTGACAATGTTTTGTTTTTGTGTTCATGGAAAAAAGGTTGTTACTAGGTAGAATAGGTGAGTTTGCTACCAGAGGTTGTGCACATTTAAATAAGTCAAGTAACTGCATTTATTTTGAAGAAACCTGTGACTTGTGGTGGATTATTAGAAGTGGAGGAAAAACTGTTTAATAAAAAAAGGTCTTCATTTAGATAGGTTGCTGGGAGGTAGATTCGGGCAGGACCAGGTTAGTTATGAACTGTGTGGTTTCTAAGGAAATAATCAATGGTCAGGTCACTGCTGTTGGTTTAACCCAAGAGTTCTCACACTTTGTCATAGTGAGCCTTCCCCAAGTCTTGGAAAAGATCCTGAGCCTCCCCCCAATATAGAAATAATTTTGGGCCTCCCCATAGTTAGAACAACTATCATACTGTGCACATTACAGGAAGAATACAATGAAGTGCATTTAAGTAGTTGAGTTTATTCTCATTTTATTGAACTTATTGTCCCTCTCTTTATACCCCCCTCCCCAGGTCAGCCTACTCGCTCTACACTTCTGACGTTTGGACTCTGTTTACCCCACGTTGCAATACCTCCATGAGTCAGATTGCTTTCTTTGTCAGTTTTCCCCTGCTTTCAGCTTCTCAGGGACCATTTTGCTCCCTCCTGCTCTTGCTCTGAGTATCTCTGTGTTTAGCCTTTGTATCTGTGAATTTCAGCAGCCATTATAATAGGTCAATTGTTACCTTGTCCCTATTCATTTGCATTTTTTTTGAATTTTGTTTTGCACAGTTTCCAAGAATTCTATTTCCCCCATGTCATACCAGGAAAAAAGTGTTTGTTGAGCGTGTCTTTCCTGGTAACCATTTTGTATACAAATTTGCATGCCATTATTCGCTTTCACTTTGCTGCATCCTTCACATGAAGCATCCAAAACTTGACATTTAAATATAGTACATTTTAAGGCTTGCATGAGCCTCCCCTGGAACAGGTTGGTGTTTCCCCTGGGAGGCTGGCCTCATCATTTGAGAAACCCTGGTTTAACCAATGAAGCAGTTTGATTTGGTCAGCTATTTATACCCCATTTTATAAATTTTATTTATTTGTTTTGTGGCTTGTGTTTAGCCCTGAAGTCCTATAAGGACAGGGCAGAGTGACATGCTAGCCTAGTTCATCCTAGTTATAAGGAAGTGATTATATAAAAAAATAGTTATATTTATGGGATTTGAAATGGGCTGACTTAAAATATGCAACATCTTCAAGCGTGGGGGGCAATCTGTATTTTGTTTAAGAATTTGCCGTTTCTCAATTTTAGCAGCTGGCATCAGTGCAGCATTAGGCACTGTGCTGTCATCAAAATTGTAAAAGCTGTTCTCTGATTGCTTCAGTATTCCACTGTGATGACAGTAACAACATCCCACTCCCACCCTGCAGGCAGCAACGGGAAAACACATTACGGTTTTACCTCTCTTGCCTCTTCACAAACCAGGCATGGTGTGTGCCTTGGGGTTGTCACCCTTAACGCTCACCCCATTCAATCACAAAATAAGTTGAAATGGGCACAGTATATGAGAAAGGGGTGAGCATTAGGGTTGCCAACCCCTAGGCACACCCCACGCTTGATTTGCGAAGAGGTAAGAGAGGTGAAACTGTAATGGTTTTTCCTGTTGCTGCCTGTAGCATGAGGGTGGGGTGTTAGGGTTGGAAATCCTAACACCAAATATCCCTACTTTTGTCTCTTTAACCCTAATTAGTCTATTAATGAAGTTTTTTGCAATGAATTTCCTTACTTTTTGAGATAGCATAATTGTATCCTTATTTTTCTGTGCACTGCACTCCCATTCATCCATAATTTTTGAGATAGTGTAATCATATCCTTATTTGCATAAAGGGCCCTGCACTCCCATTCCTCCATAAATGTGTATGTGTATTGCTGTGGAAGCGCATGGTGCTCTGGGCCCTTTGCTTCCATTTGTAGCACGACAGCATTAAAATTGTCAGCATAGCCTTCTTATTAACCCACTTCATGAACCCAGTACTAAAACTTGTCAGACCCCCGCCAAAATGTAATTCTGTGCCACCGCAGTGTAATCCCACGCCAGAGGCATGAAAACACATTTTGGTGAAGATTTGAGAAATGGAAAAATGACAGTTATCACATTCAGGAGTTGATGTAAAGAAATGGCTGTGTTGAAAATTTGGGGTGAAAATATTGAAAATTATGAGCGAGCATAGCTTAATTTCAACAGATGCAGATAACTTCACCAATTTAGCATATTGTGACCCCAAATTTTGAATATACACTTCTCGTGATCACACCTCATAAACAGGGGTGGTAAAAATGTTCAAATCCCACCCACAAGGTGATTTTGTCAAGTGAACACAAAATCGCCTTTTGGACTGGATTTGCATAATTCCACTGACATTGTTCATGAAGTGGGGTCTCAGAAAGGCCATGTTGAAAATTTGGTGTCAAAATTTTCAAAAATGGCAAAGTTATGTGCCAAAGTTGGAAACTCCATTGAAATACGTTGAACTGCACTTATACTATTTCTCATATAGCAGTCATCAGTTACAGCAGCAAGATGTGTCTTTGATAGGAGAGTGGATCTTTACCCTGAGACCTGTTCAAGAGAGTGAGGGTGTGTCTGGGGTGGTGGGTGCTCAGTGGGAGTTTGGAGTGGGGGGTTACATGGACCATTTTCTTTTTTACAGATTCAAGAAAAAGACATTGGGTTGCCATTTTCTTATTTTCAGTCTGTGACAGACATTGGAGGGTGGAAGGTGCTACTAGGCACCAGGGAATCCAAACAGATCAAGAGGACAGTCATTGGAGGGTTAGGGTGCCACTAGAAACCAGGGATAAAGCATACATTTATGGGGACGAGCATTGGAGAGCAGGGCTGCCACTAGACACCAGGGATACATAAAATATTTATGAGTATGAGCATTGGAGGTTGGGGGATGCCACTAGACACCACAGAAATATTAATTAGTACAGGAACAGCGATTGAAGGGGTGGGGGTGCCACTAGACACCATGGAAATACATATGAATGATAGGGACGGTGATCAGAGGGGTGCACTAAACACCAGGGAAGTATTTACAATAGCTTAACAGTGAGTAGAGTGGTGGGGGATTCCAGTAGATGCCAGGGAAACAGTGACAACGTATGGGGATGGGGATCGGATGGATGGCGGAAAATGAAAAAAGATTTTCCTGTCATGAAAAACCATTGGGCTCCCATGAAAAAGGATTCTTTTTTTGTTTAAGCGAGCCACAAAAAAAAGATTTATAATGTTAAAAAAAACATTTGAAGGGCATTTCTCCAGCAGTTAAGTGCAGAATCCAGCTAACAGGGTACCGATAAGCAAGATACATGTGTTGGTCCGAAGACCACCGACAGTGTGGTTTCTCCTCAACATAGGGAGGAAGGGAGGGAGTTGGCTAAGACCAGGACAAGAGTACTGGATGTCAGGAAGTCAGATTTTGCCAGAATGGCAGCATCCTAGAGTGGTATTTAGCTAAAATTAACGCAGTGATGGATGCTGACCAGAAGTGGGCAATCATTAGGAAGGAGCTGAATGAGGCCACAAACCATTTGTGCCAAATCTCAGAGTAAGCAGTCCAGGTCCAAAAAACCTAGCTGGCTCAACAAGGCAGTGGAGTGGAAGGTGAGGGAAAAAAGATTGGCCTTCATTAGGTTCAAAAAATCGGGGCGTGAGAAGGATAGAGAGGTGTTCACAAAGGCATCTAGGGAGGTGACCAGGTCAGTCAGGGCTGCCAAGGCAACAAAGGAGCTAAAGTTGGCTCAGGGGATCAGAGAGGGAGAAAAGGGGTTCTTTAAATACACAAGGAAGAAGAGGAGTTGTAGAGATGACATTGTTAGAATCCAGAGGGATAAGGGGATGGGCAGAACAAGGGGAAGAGCAGGCAGAGGCACTCAGTGAGCACCAGTCCTATTCAGTCTCTTCATCAGTGACATTTCACAGGACCTAGAAGGCAGAATTTCCCTGTTCTCTAATGACACAAAGCTCTGTAACAGAGTGGACACACCAGTGGGTGTAGACAGAATGAGGAGGAACCTGCAGAAACTTGAAGAATGGTCAGGGGTTTGGCAGTTGAAGTTCAATGCAAAGAAGTGCAAGATAATGCATATGGGACACAAAAACCCTGGAACAACATATCAGTTGGGGGGGGTGAGGATATAGCATGCACCAAGCAGGAAAGAGATCTTGGGGATATCATCTCTGATGACCTCAAGGTAGGGAAACAGTGCAAAAAGGCAGCAGGTAAAGCAAATAGGATGCTGGGATGCAGAGGCAGGGGCATCACCAGCAGGAAAAGGGAGGTCATAATTCCACTGTATAAGACACTAGTGGTGCCCCACCTGGAGTACAGTGTACAATTCTGGAGACCTTGCCTACGTAAGGACATAGACAGAGTAGAGAAGGCTCAGAGGAGGGCAACAAAGATGGCACAAGGATTGCATCACAAGTCCTATAAGGACAGGTTGAAGGACTTGAATATGTACTCCCTGGAGGAGAGGAGGGAGAGAGGGGATATGGTGGAGACATAAAAGTATTTTGCAGGGAGGAACAGGGTGCAGGAATACACTATTTTTCAATGAAAAAGATGTTATAGGACTAGAAGGCATGGGATGAAGTTGGAGGGAGGGCAATTCAGAGGAAACACGAGGAAGAATTTCTTCACAGAACGGGTGGTGGGCAAGTGGAACACCCTACCAGAGGAAGTAGTGGGAGCTGAAACAATCACAGGATTTAAGAATGCATGGGATAGACATAAGGGAATTCTGCAGGTCAGCGGTAAGGGGCAGCAGACTTCTAGGAAAACATTAAGTGAACTTACAAGCTCAAATGGGCAGACTGGGTAGGCCATAGACCTTTATCTGCCGACAGTGTCTATGTATCTATGTATTTACTTCTGCTCAGTGTTCACAAAAGAAAGGGATGGCCCAATACCACAGGGGAAAGGTGGCAAGGGTGAAGGGTGGAAGAGATAACAGATGGGGTCATCCAAGAGGATAGAGTTCTGAAGGGCCTTAAAGCCTTGAGGGTGGACAGAGCCCCAGGACCAGACGGTGTACACCCAAGGGTCCTGAAGGAACTGGTGGAGGTGTTGGCAGGCCCTCTGATGGACCTCTTAAACTCCTCCTTGGAGAATGGGGAAGGTACAGTAACCAGGGACTGGAGGATGGTTCACATGGTGCCCCTTCACAAGAGTGGACCCAAGGATCAACTGGGAAACTGCACCCCGGTAAGCTTGACTTCCATAGTGGGGAAGTTGATGGAGAGCATTCCATCCTTGGAGCCTAGCTTTCGCACTGTATAGACCTCTGTACTGCTATTGTATACTGTAACTCTTATCTGTGCACTGGATGGCTTGGGATTCTATGTTGTTTGTTCTGACACCTGCAAATATATGAATACTGTTTGCTATTCGCGGTTTGGTATGTAACAAAAAACTTCTGTAACCTCCTGTCTATCATATTGCATTTGTGTTGCTGTCTATGTGTTGAATCCACTGGAACTGATGTGGAGCCTTTGGAAACGAGTCCTTGACTCAAAGGGTTGTAATTCCGATATGTATAATAAATAAATAAAATAAAGGAGATGTTGATAACCTTTCTCAGTAGTAATGGTCTACAGGATGAGAAACATCATGGGTTTGTTTCAGGAACATTGTGCCAAACTAACCTGATCGCCTTCTTCGACTGGGTCACTAGGGCAGTTGATGAAGGCCATGCTGTGGATGTCCTGTACCTGGACTTCAGCAAGGCTTTCAACTCGGTGCCCCACGGGAGGTTAATGAGCAAGCTGAGGGACATGGGGGTGGGGGAGAAACTGGTGAGGTGGATTGAGAGCTGGTTGCAGGGCACACAACAGAGGGTAGTTGTAAGGGAGGAGACATCCAAGCCAAGGCCAGTAACAAGTGGGGTACTGCAGGGTTCAGTGCTGGGCCCTGTTTTGTTCAATGTCTTCATTGGAGACATTGCAAAGGGGGTCATGAGTAAGATCAGCCTGTTAGCAGATGACACTAAGATTTGAGCAAAAGTGGACAATGAAGAAGGGAAGCAGGTGCTCAGGGAGGATGTAGTTAAACTCAGACACTGGTCTAGGGAGTGGCAGTTGGGGTTTAACGCTAAGAAGCGCAAGGTCATGCACCTCGGAGCAAGAAATCAAAGGACCAGCTACTGGCTGGGGGGGAATTTAGGTAACAGCTTCAGAGGAAGAAAGGGACCTCAGGATAATAGTCACAGGGGGCATGAAGGTATCAGCACAGTGTAGGAGGAAGGCAGCAAGGGCAAATAGGATGCTGGGGTGCATTGCCAGAGGGATCACCTCTAGAAAGGAGGAGGTCATCCTGCCCTTGTATAGATCACTGGTGAGGCCACACTTGGAGTACTATGTGCAGTTCTGGTGCCCATACCTCAAAAAGGATGTGAGATTACTGGAGGGTGTGCAGTGCAGGACTACGAAAATGATCATGGGACTGGGGGAGTTGCCGTATGAGGAAAGATTGAAGGAGTTCAACATGTATTCGCTGGGAGAGAGAAGGGAAAGAGGGGGCATGACAGAGAGCTTTAGGTACTTGAAAGGCATAAACAAAGTCAGAGAGGGAGGATTGTTCCACTTAAAGGGGGGAAGGGTCACTAGGGAGCACAGTCTGAAGTTGGAAGGGGGAAAATTCTGGAGGGAGAAGAGGAAGCACTACTTTACAGAGAGAGTGGTGGCGAGATGGAATGCACTGCTGTAGGAGTTAATTGAACTGAGGATATTGGATAGCTTTAAACGGGATTGAGATAGAGTCAAGGGCAGGATTAGTACAGAGAAGAACACAGAAGGAGGAAGACCATGAAAGGGAGGAAGGAGGGTTTGGGTGGGGCTGGGACAGCTGTAGTAATATGAAACTAAGAGTTGCACAATCAGGCAGACTTGATAGACCTGTGGGCCTTTTTCTGCTGGCAGTTTTGTGTGTTTGTATATTATTTTTTTGTTTCATACAGCATTTTTAAAGTGCTAATTTCAAAATTAAATAACTTTAGAACAGTTAATATGTTTTTATCAAACAAGCAAAAGGCACATCTGTGGGTCAACCCCTTTCTACCCTGAACATTTCAGACCAAAATTCCAAACTACCTGGGCGCTAGCCACCTTGACAGAAAACCCAGCAAAACCAATGGGGAAAAAAATTCCCCCCAAATTCCCTTTTTGGACTATCCAGAACTCAAAATCTGCACATTTATTTATTTATTTATTAAATTCTTGGATTACAAATACCTTTGAGCAGAAACTGCTTGTTTACAAAGGTTCCACGTCAAAGGATGAGGGTCAACATACATACAGAGGTAGTAAAAGAATGCACAATAAACAAGCAAAACAACTAAAAGAAAAAAATAAAGATACTCAGTTATAACTGCCTCCTTCTTGCTCACTTTATAGGAGCCCTTGATCTGCACCAGTTTGCCTTTGCCTACCAGACTCCGGAGGGACACTCGCACTCGAGCCTTGTTCTTCTCCACATCGTAGCCGCCGGCCACCAGAGCTTTCTTCAGTGCGGGCAGGGACACCCCGTGCCGCTCTTTAGAGGCGCCTACCGCCTTAAAGATCAGATTGTCCACGCTGGGCCCAGAGGGTTTCGCTTTTGCTGCCGCCTTCTTCTTGGGCGCCTTGGCAGGAGCTGCTGCTGCTGGCGCCGCGCGTGCCGTTTCCGCCATGTTTTTGCAGAAATTTGTTCAGTGAGAGACACAACAATAAACTCAGCTGTTCAATGTTCAACATCCAGCTGGAATGTAACTTGGCACACCCACAGACCTACTACATGAGACCATGCATGCAAAATTTCATGTAAATCCGCTGAATGGTTGCAAAGTTATTAAAGTGCAAAAATTGGTGTTTAACATTAAAGTGGCTACTCAGCCCTAACTATAGTGGCACTATTGTGCCACAATTATGTAAATTCAGCGTTAGAGTTCCCAACCCCTACCCCACCCCCACCTCCACACACCAACAGCCTTGGGGTCATTGGCTCTAACTCTCACCCCATTCCATGTGTAAACAAGCAGATATGGTACAGTACAGGAGAATGGAGTGAAAGTTAAGCTCGACAACCCCAAGTCACTTCAATGGCTGTTGGTGTGTGAGGGTTGAGGTGGTAGCGTTGGGAACTCTAACGCTGAATTTGCATACTTTTGTCACTGTAATAGGAACCCTAACTGATGCATTAATGGAGTTTTTTTTGCAATGAATTTCCTTTCTTTTTGAGATAGTATGATGGTATCCATATTTTACTGTGGGAGCGCAGGGCTCTTTAGACCCTGCACTCCAATCCCTCTGTAGATGCACATATGTATGTAGGTGTAGAGGTCCCTTCACTTCTATGTGTCAAACAACAGTGACCAAATTGTCAGCATAGCCATCTTATTACCCCACCTTTTGTAACCTGGTGCAGAGAAATTGTGAAATGCAAAGCACAATGTAATTATGTGCAACTGCATCGTCATTCTGCGTCAAAGGAGCAAAATTGCATTTTGGGCAGGATGTGAAAAATGACAGCTGTACTGTTCATGAGGTGATGTGAAGAAATGGCTATGTTGAAAATTTTGTGTCAAAAGATCAAAAAGTAGCCATGTTATGAGAGTGCGTAGAATAAATTAAACAGACATACGTAACTCGGGCATTTTCAGGAATTTTTCACAACATTTTCAACATGCCCTGTTGGGGACCCCACCCCACCTCACCTCATGAACAGTGGCACTGTCATTTCATTAATCCATCCTGAAAGCTGATTTTGCACAGCGACTGCACCATTCAGTGCCACAGGTGCGAAAACATATTTTGGGTAAGATGTGAAAAATGACAACTGTACTGTTCATGAGGAAGTGTGAAAAAATGGCAGTGTTGAAAATCTAGAGTGAAAATATTAAAAATTGGTGAAGTTACAAGCGTGCATAGAAACTGTGCAATGCACGTTCATAATAAGGGCATTTTTCAACATTTTTGCACCAGATTTTCAACATGGGCTTTTTGGAACCTCCCCTCATGAGCACTGGCACTGTAATTTTGTTATTGGTCCTGAGAGGTGATTACGCGCCGCGACTGCGAAATCACCCTACAGGTCTGATTAATGAGATGACAGGGACTGTGTTCATGAGGTGGGGTCCCAAAAAGTCCATGTTGAAAATTTGGTGAAAAAATTTTGAAAAATGGCAGAGATATCAACCTAAGTTCAGAATGCCATAGACTGCCATTATACAGTACTTACCTCTGATTCTTCAGTTCGTAGTTTGGCTTTGAAGAGTGCAGACATGTCCCAGTCCACAGAATATGACAGCACCCGACCTCCATGGGGTAAGTATGGGGCAAGGGGGATGAGGGGAAGTGGGTGGGCAGAGGGAGGGTGGAGATGGGGAAGACGGTGAGGGACCATTTTCTTTTTTCACAGGATTAAAAAAAGAGATGTCAGGGGACTGTCTTCTTTGTTTCAGGAATAGAAAAAAAAATTTGTAACACCGTAGGTGAGCTCCCCAGTGATACTCATTACTGGTGGCTGTGTGTGGGGGTATAATATAACTGGGGACACTGGGAGTGGGCTTCCCAGTGTCCCACCTTGGGGGGCTCGACTGCCGACATGGGGACTGGGCACCCATTGTCGGTGAACATGTGTGGAATTTTTGTTCTGTTGGGGACACTGGGAGTGGGCTTCCCAGTGTCCCACCTTGGGGGGCTCGACTGCTGACATGGGGACTGGGCACCCAATTGTCGGTAAACATGGGAGATTTTTGTTCTGTTGGGGACACTGGGAGTGGGCTTCCCAGTGTCCCATACTGGTGTGCAGACATCTAGTACCGACATGGGGATTGGGCATCCCCATGTCAGTATAAAGAGTTCTTTTCAGCATTTTCATGATGTGAAGTAGGATCTTACTTCATATCTCATCATACAAAGTAAGGTCCTACTTCACATTACTTGGATATAAATGGAAAACTGAATTTTTTAGGACATTTTTACAAGCAGTAGAGTGCAGTATGCACTTAGGGGGCCACAGTAAGCAAGCTCCTCCCCAGAATATCATTTTGGGAGGTTTCCAAATTTGAATTGCAGGCAAAACTGTAAACAAGATGGTGACCACATGAAGTAGGAATTTTTTCATACAAACCAGGATTCCTACTTTGTTTCATACAGCTACATTGAAGTGCCGAATGAGCATGCTCAGAAATGATTTTTCAGATTTTTAAATTGCAATAACTTAAAAACAGCTTATTATTTTTTCACCAGACTAGCAAAAGGCACATCTGTGAGGTAGTCCCTTTTTGCATGGACAATTTCAGGCCAAAAAAACAAAGCATCTGGTCTGTAGGCAAGTTCAAAAGAAAAATCCCAGCAAAGTCAATGAGCGAAACATATTTTTTTCACCTCTCCATTACTTGGAAACCACACATCCGACTAAATTGTAACTTGCCAAATCAAGAGATATACCACACAGGAAGGAGTATACAAAGTTTCGTGCAAATCTGTTGAACAGTTGCAAACTTATTGAAGTGCAAACTTTTAAGTTTAACATTGAAGTGCCTACTCAACCGTAGCCCCTATAATATATACACACACACACACACAATAGGGGTGAAGCAATAACACCTTCAATAATATATGTATTCTCACCTTGGTGAAATAACTTGCTGCTGATGTAGACACTGTGAGTTTATTTTCATTTATTCTCGCAGTGTCTACATCACCAACTGATATTTCTACAGTGGTTACGTTACTACAACCACCTCTGTGCCCAGACTACTTCTCAATACAATTAATCCATCAGTACACATAACAACACCACCTACAAGTGCCAGAAAACATTGTTTCAACCAAAAAACAGTGTGTACACATCAACACTGCATAAAAATAGTAGTTTTAAATTCATTCTGCCTGCACAGCATTGTCTGTGGAAACACATTAACGGAGCTGATGTATAAGTAACACTCTGACCCACAGAAGCTCCAGTCATTAAAACTACAGACTGCATCCATATAACGCTGCCATGAACAACGGAATACACATAACCCAGCAAGTGAAACTCTTATCTAAGCAAAGTAAACTCTTTTGGTACTGATCCTCTGCCATGCTGAAATCAAGAAACCGTGTCTCTCATGACCCAGAGATCCAATGGAAATCCACAATATCAAATGAACCATCCGATACAAAAACCACTGCCCTACATAGAACAAACGAATCATAGCAGCTGAAAAAAAACAGAACAATAAAAATAACACTGCTGAACACTCGACTTACAAAAGGATACGCTCAGCGCTGTACCTAAACACAACCCTGCCCACAGTATAGCATGCACCAAGAAAACAGCTAATAGAAAGTTCAACTTCCTCATTCACAACCTAACACACACTTCAAATAAACTTGTTAGAACCAAGTAACTTGTGGAGCTCTACTTAAAAAAAAAAAAACACCTGAAACGCCACAGTATACTAAAGCACGATTATAAAGTAAACTGCATACAAAAACAGGGCCCTATTTTATAAATCACACACATGATGTGTGTCTTGTGGAATATGGCAAATATTAGCACTCGTGCAGTGTGAACTGCGATAATATCACTCGTGGCTCTGCCACTGGTGGTATTATCACAGTTATCTCTGCACTCATGCTATTTTCCTTATTCAACAGTCGCCCATCATGTATCCTCTATTTATTATATATATATTATATATATACACACACATATATACACGCACACACACACCAGGAGAGTGAGTGTGTGTGTGTGTGTGTGAGATGCATGAATTGCTTTTTCAGTGAATGACTGACATTACAGGTTTTATGTTAATTTAGGAAAAAAATTTAATAAGATATATTTGAATGTTACTTTTGTCTGTGTTAATTTTTGTGGCCGGGCCTTAAGGGTCCTGATTGTAAAAGGGACCCCCGTGTTGCCTAGTACTGCCCTCAAACTGCAGTGCACAGCCACTGAAGGCCCTTTTACACGGAGCACCACAGCAGTACAGCTCCACTGCTATAGTGTGCTCAGTGTGAAAAAATGGACAAAAGCAGGCAAACACCAGCACCAATTACTGCACTACAAATCACTATCTTATTATTTATTCAAAAAGATAAAAATGTATCGCCACACTATCATGTCACTAATAGAACCCTAACACTATTCACAGTTATTGCGTCATCAGGGGGGATAAGGGAGTGAATGAACACGGGGTTTAAAAGGATTATTCAAAGAGACAGTCATGTTTATACAATACTAATAAAGTGCTCAACACTTCAAAATGTGACATCATCAACTGACACTATAAAAGCAACATTAATAGTCAATAAACCTCCTTTTTCACAGTGGGTTACTAGACAGAGTTAAATACATGTGTTCAAAATCCATTAATAATGCACAAATAAATCCAAAAATCTGCATCTCTCTGGTGCACGAGGTATAGAAATGTCCACTCCTCTGCGCTCTAAAAAAGAAAACAACACATGAATCATTACTTACAAAAGAACATTTTGAATAAATAAAAAAGCAATTTGTAGTGCAGTAAATGGTGCTGGTGTTTGCCTGCTTTTGCCTTTTACATGGAGCCCTACTCAATTTGGAGCAGTTTCTAACTGCTTACTCCCTCCGTCTGCACTGCTTCCTTTTGTCTCTACACACAGCAGCCCTGCATTGGTCCCATGTCTCTTCTGGCATTTCTGCTATCTTCTTGGCCGGCTTGGAGCTCAAGACTTGCTTGCTCGGGGAGGGGTGCAACATGGAGCAAGTTAAACTAAAGTTTTACAATACATAAAACATATTTGTTTTAAATTTGAAAATATCTGTAAACCACTGCAGGTAGACATTTTTTAGGTGAGATGTTAAACCAAATTATGCTGTATCTCCAGCTGCTGGGAACAGAAAACTATTGGGCAAAACCTTTCCTCCACCTTATATGAGCTGCCCTGACTCCCAGGTGCTCATGACAATGAATCGATACTATATATCCCACATCTTTGGAGGTATTCTTGGATCCTTAATTTGCAATACAGCCGAGCTGTATCCACAAGCAACCCTGGAGTCTCTTGCAAGAGGCTGTCCTGCATCAATGTGGGTTTTTGGATTTGATTATACAGCCCTATCCTATGATGTGGCGCAAAATGCGAAAATGCAATAGCAAACCCAGAAAAGCAGGGAATACCAGGATAGCGAACACTCCCCTCTGATGCAGTGTGGCTTGCTTTTAGATGATGACAAAGGTAACATTCCAGTTGCTGTGCACCACTCACAACAATGCAGAGCTGATCATGTAAAAGGGACATAAGTTGAATGATTAGGGCTGTTTTTTTTGTTTGTTTTTTGTTTTGTTTTCTGGTAGACTGAGCCCAGAACGGGGCTCTGGATTTCAGTACCATGCACTGCTCCATTTTCATGTTTGCTTGCACGCATGTGCAAGAAACATAGTGCCATCATATGAGTTTTCTAGAGGCGTGTCAGCCTCTTCCAATTCAGTCAGTGTATTTTCAGAGCGCGGTCGCGGTCGTCCAATCACTGCACTGCAGCTGTCTATGACAGCAGGGAAAAGGTAGGGCATACAGTTGAAGGAGAGCTCCGTCAGGGAGCAGAGCTCTCCACCCCCCACACACACGCAAGCACATATTGCGTGCTGATCACGCTCCCTCCCCTCCGCACACTGTGTGGCTGGCCAGGTGCTCAATCCCCGTCGGCTCCACACCTCCCCCAACAACAGCTGTCCAGGTGCCGTGGGAGCCCACCCAAGCGTGGCAAGAACTGTCATAATAGCGGTGCCCAATCCCCCTCAGCTCCACGGCTGCACGCCCCCAAAACAAGTTTCCATGCACACGCTGGAAGCCCACTCCAGCGCGGTAAAGCATGTTATGGCCGACGGGGTGCCCAACTCTCGGCCAGCTCCAGCCCCCCAAACAGCCTTTCCAGCTGCCATGCTGGGAGCCCACCCCAGTGTGGCAAGCGTCCCGTCGTCTAAAACCTGTAAAGAAGAAAACCTTCCCTTGCAGTCTCCCCGCCCCCACAACCCGCACCCACCCACCCACCGGCGAATTTGCCTCCCCCATACTTACCTCCGAGCTCGGCACGACAATCATCGGTGGACCGGGAACACGTCTGCACTCTTCAAGGCCAACCGCGAACTGAGGAAATGCCAGTAAGCTGTATAATGGAATACATAGGGTTTTTTCAACTTTGTTGCATAACTCAGCCATTTTTGGGAATTTTGGGCCCAAATTTTCAACATGGGTTTTTTGGGACCCCTCCTCATGAATTCTTGCACTGTCATGGCATTAATCGGGCCCGAAGGGTGATTTCGCAGTCACTGCGTGAAATCACCTTTCGGGACCCATTAATGAAACGACACTGCCAGTGTTCATAAGGTGGGCTCTCAAAAAACCTATGTTGAAAATTTGGTGAAAAGATTCCTAAAAATGACTGTTTTACGAGCGCTATGCGCTACAGTTCTTACGCACGCTTGTAAGTTCACAAATTTTCAATATTTTCACTCCAGATTTTCAACATTGCCATTTTACCACACCTTCTTATGAGCAGTACAGCTGCCATTTTTCACTTCTCACCCAAAACATGTTTCCGCCCATGTAGCGCACAATGGCGCAGTCGGTGTGCAAAATCAATGTATGGACACATTAAGAAAATTACAGTGACACTGTTGATGAGTAGAGGTCTTAAAATGGCTGTGTTGAAAATTTGGTGAAAAATTCCTAAAAATTACTGTTTCTGACGTGTGTTAGCAGTTCCTCATGCGCTCGTAAATTCGCAAATTTTCAATATTTTCCTCCAGATTTTCAACATTGCCATTTTACCACATCTTCTTGTCGACCAGTACAGCTGTTATTTTTCACATCTCACCCAAAACGTGTTTCCACGCATGTAGTGCACAATGGCGCTAGTCGTAAAGCGTAAATCAATGTACTGGGACACATTATAAATCACAGTGACACTGTTCATGAACAGAGGTCTTAAAATACTAGGTTATGGAAAATTTGGTGAAAATTCTCAAAATGACTTGTTTTAGGAGCGCATGTTGCGTAGTTCCCACAAGACGCTGGCAAGTTTGCAAATTTGTAATATTTAACACCAGATTTTCAACAGTGCCATATACCGCACTTCCTTATGAGCAATACAGCTACCATTTTTCACATCTCGCCAAATGTGTTTCCTCAGACATGTAGCAGCATAAATGGCACAGTCGGAAAGTAAACAATGTTTGGGACAGATTAAGAAAATCACAGTGACACTGGTCATGAGCAGAGGTCTTACAATGGCTATGTTGAAAATTTGGTGACAAAAACTCCATAAAATGACTGTGTTATGAGGGAGCATTGCGCAGTTTTCATGCACCCTTGTAAGTTCATGAATTTGTAATATTTTCAGTCCAGATTTTCACCAGTGGCATTTTTCCACACCTCCTTAGGAACAGTACAGCTGTCATTTTCCACAACATTGCCGAAACGTGTTTTCACACTTTCAGCGCAGAAATGTGTGGTTGCTGTTGGAAATCATTGTTCGGGACAGATAAAGAAAATCACACTGACACTGTTCATGATTGGAGGTCCCAAAATGCCTGTGTTAACAATCTGCTGTAAAAAAAATCCCCAAACTAGTTACATTACGGGTGTGCGTTGCACAGTTTCTACGCACGCTCATGACTTCACCAGTTTTTTTAAGATTTTCACAGCAGATTTTCAACATTGCCATTTTTTACACTTCCTCATAAACAGACCGCTGCCATTTTTCACATCCTGTTCGGAATGTGTTTTTGCACCTGTGGTGCCAAATGCCGTAGCCACTGTGCAAAAGCGGTTTTCGGCTAACAAACTGATATTGCCACTGTTCATGAGGTGGAGGTCACAAAAAAAACATGTTGAAAATTTGGAGTGAAAATACCAACGAATGCCTGAGGCGTTAGGGTTTCCGACCATAACGCCCCACCCTGTAGAGAATGACAGGCATCAGGGGTGTGACTTGCGATTCTTGCCTGTAATGCTCATACCATTCCACCCCCACCCACACCCTGCAGCCAGTGAGAGACATCATGGTGTGCCTCGGACTCTTCGGGCCCAAACTTCACCCCATTCTCCTATACTGCACCCATCTCACTGTATTTCCTGATGGAATGGGGTGCACATAAGGGCCAAAGACCCCAAGGCACAGTGACACGTGTCAGTGTCTGCAGGGTAGGGTGTGGTGAAATGGCGTGGTCGTTATACCTGACAACCCAAAGGCACACCCCAATGCCTGTCACTCTCTGCAGGGTGGTGGTGAGGTTGGCTTCAGTTCAATACTTCGCTGCCATTCCTATTATGCAGCTCTGTAACTTCTATACTACCAATGCCAACGCCAGCAAGCAAACATTCGGCATTAACAAATGCTTGTTTTGTGTTTTTTTCTGTGCATCTTGCAGCAAACAGGGATGGCATTGTCATTCTTTTCTGCAGTGTGCTTCCCTGGGAGCAGATGAAAATACACAAAAAAAGAAAAAGGCACACTGGTGTAGGAATCCAAAGCCAAATTACTGTATAGGTTTACTTTACAAAAAAAAAAAACATATCCTAACTGGCTCCTCATCTTGGTGTCTAGACAGTTTGAAGGGACAATAGTAGGCTAAATCATGCCCTGTGTTAGAATCAGGATCTTCCATAAAATAAATAATTGTACATTTGGGCATTTGTGAATGTATTGTTTTGTGTTTTTGTTTTAAAATGGTCTTATTTTTTCCCTTATTTAGTGTCCCATTGTAATGTAGGCTGAGGGGTTTTTTTTCTGCCCAATGTTCTTTTTTTGTTTTAATTACTTAGCAGTTCCAGAACCTGGGGACCACAGTAACATAAGTTGGGCCAATGCCACTGGGTTCTGCTTCTTTGTAGTTTTCAAATCAACTGATATCACTGGATTCTAGAACTGCTAAATAATTTAAAAATGAATATTGGGCGGTTAAAAGGCTGCAATACTATGTGTCCCCAAATAAGGAAAAAACAGAACTATTTCTAGAAGAAGGCAGTATAGTGTAGTGGTTAAGGGCGCTGAGCTGCATACCTCAAGACCTGGGTCTGAATCTCATCAGCCCCCACTTACATACTGTGTGACCCTGAGCAAGTCACGAACAAGCTCTGGATTGGTGCGCCTTTTCTGGTTAAACAGTTTTCCCCTTTCCCTTTCCTATTTCAACTCAGACACGTAAAACAGTACACTGGGATGATAAAACAGTTTTCCGACATACCCAAATTTACAGTTGTAATAAACAAAATGTAAACAGTGTTGTGTATACGAACATACGAAATTTGCCAGCAGATAAAGGCCTAGAGGTCTATCAAGTCTGCTCGAATGTGCAGCTAGCACCCCTTATTCTGCAGCTGCCCCTCCCTTCCACCCTTCCCCTTCATTAACCCTCCCCCTTGTCCTGTCCCATCCTCATTTGAAGCAGTCCACTGTTCTACTGCATACCACTTCAGCAGGTAACGCATCCCGCCCAGCGACCACCCTCTCTGTAAAAAAAGTGTCTCCTCATCTCCCTCCTGAACCTTCCTCGCTCCAGTCTCATATCATGGCCCCATGTGGCCCTCCCCTCCCTTACTTTGAACAGCCCCTCTGTACCCATCTTGTTTATTCCTTTCATGTATTTGAAGGTTTCAATCATGTCACCCCTGTCTCTCCTGTCCTCTCCTCCAGTGAGTACATGTTCAACTCCTTCAGCCTCCTCTCATATTATAAGTCCCCCAGCCCCTTGATCATCTTTGTCGCTCTGCGCTTCACCCCCTCCAGTAACTTAATGTCCCTCTTCAGATACGGACGCCAGTACTGCACGCAGTACTCCAGGTGTGGTCTAACTAATGACCTATACAGTGGCAGAATCACCTCCTCCCTCCTCGAGGATATACCCTTGCAATACAACCCAGCATTTTGTTGGCCTTTGCAGCTGCCTTCCTACATTGTGCCAAGTTGTTCATTGACCCTGTAATGAGCACACCCAGATCCTTCTCTCCTCCTCTGTCTGGGCTAGCTGCACTCCTCCTAGCTGGTAACTCCTCTTGGGTTCTTCATCCCAAAATGCAGCACCTTGCACTTTTTGGCATTAAAGCCCAGTTGCCAGGTGTCTGACCAGGTTTCAAGCTTTGCCAGATCATCCTGCAACCCCTGCCATCCCCCTAGGTCATCCACTACCGCGCCTACCTTGGTATCATCAGCAAACAGACTGATCTTGCTCTTGATGTCCCATGATATGTCTGCAATGAATATCCCAAACAACACTGGTCCCAACACTGAGCCCTGTGGAACACCGCTCGTCACTGCCCTTGGGTGTGAGAGCTCCCCACCCACCACCACCTCTGTTGCCTTCCCTGCAGCCAGTTTCCTACCCATCTCACCAGCTTTGCACCCGCCCCTGTGCCTACTAACTTCCTTCCCAGCTTTCCATGTGGCACTGAGTCGAATGCCTTACTGAAGTCCAGATACAGGACATTCACTGCATGGCCCCTGTTCAGTTCCCTAGTTACCCAGTCATAGAACTCGACCAGGTTGGTTTGGCAGGATCTGCCACATATGAAGCCATGCTTTCTGCTGTCCTGTAGTCCTTTGGCCTCTAGGAGGGCCACCAGCTGTGTATGTTCCAGTTAAAACATTTCTATCCTTATGTATGCACTATAAAGCAAGCCTACTTCTGCCCATGGTTCTTTATGCCATGATCTGGTCAGAATTTCTGTTCATGTCCTTGTACGAAAAGCAGAGAAACATCATCTGTTTATTGGAGTTGTTATTTATATGAAATGGGAGTGTCTAGTGTAAAAATCCTTTCACGTCCTCCAAATGAGCACTTTGGGTGCTAAAGAAATGTTTTTTGTGTGTTGATTTTAAACAAGTAAAACTTACCTGGTTTATCCAGCAGTCCCTCCCTCCCCATGTAGGCTGATAGACACATCCTGAATCCCCAAGTCTGGGCAGCATCCCAGAATCCCCCACAGCTCATGTCATCACTGTGGATCAGCTGAGGGAGATTCAATAAGTGAAGCTGCTTGTTAATAATGCTTATAATAGCTCAGTGTTGGTGGTGGTCAGTCCTGCTGTCATATTGACACTACCGACACTAATTATACAATGGCAAGGAAATTTCCTGAATTCTGATTGGTCAGTGGGTGCCTGGAACAGTGATGTTATTACACAGTAACATCGCTGTATTGATTTGGAGCTTCTTACTTTTCTTTTCTCTTAAGAAACAAAGATATATTGCCTCACTAAAAATCTACTAAAAACTAATTTTTTTTTAAATTTTGTATAACAATGAGCCATTGTATAATAGCAATAAGGCATTCCAGGGTTTGTGTTATTGTGTAATAACATCACTCCTAGGGTGGTGGAAGCACTCAGCTTCGCCTCGAGCTTCAACCCACTCTAGAAGTGACGTTATTACACAATAACACACACCCTGTCATGCCTCATTGCTTAAGCATACCTATGTGCAGCTATATTTAGTCTCAGTATAATGGCAGGACCAACAGCTAGAAAAACAGAGCTAGTCTATAAATACGAGGTGCTTGGGGAATCTTCCTTAGTGGATTCCCATCTGACAGCTGTGGGTGATTCAAGAAAGCCACCAGAGTGGTAATATACATAATATGTTATGCAGTGGAGCTGGAGGAACACGATTCACCAGATGAAGAAGATTCTGAACTAAATAACGGACAATTATTAAAATGTACTGACTATAAATTGGGGCTGCGCCATACAGTACATGGGTGGTGCAGTTACACTCTCCTTTAATGAAACATTTTGTCTCAGCATGCCTTAAATCTGTTAATCTAGATGGTAGACAGGGGGTGAGGGTGTATATTTATCATGTAACTTAACAGGTCTACATTTAGTTATGTGGATAGTTCTGTATTAATATACAGTGATGCCCCCAAAGTAAAAGTTGCCATGGCCAGCTTAAAGCAGTAATATTTGTTAGACGGATGGCAAAAACATTCATAATATAGCTATTTTAGCAAAACTGTATTAGTCACAGCCTTAGATTCATAACTGTTATTTGAATTTTCTTAACCGGGTAGGCCCACTGGAACCCAAAGTCCCCTTTTCAGGGGCGACATGGAGTTAATTGCACAGAATGCAAAACAATATAGGTTTTCAGAGCCAGACAGTTCATGGGGTAATGAACTAGTTGTGCTGATTCAAAGACATACCATAGCAAGAAACAATGCACACATGGGAAATATTTAGCATAACAAGAAACAATGTACGCAAGGGTAATGCATACCATAACAAGAAACAATGCACGCAAGTGTAATACATACCATAAAAAGAAACAATGTACACAAGGGTAATGCATGCCATAACAAGAAACAATGCACACAAGAGTAATACATACTATAACAAGAAGCAATGCACACAAGGGTAATACATACCATAACAAGAAACCATGCACACAAGGGTAACACATACCATAACAAGAAACAATGCACACAAGGGTAATACATACCATAACAAGAAACAATGCACACAATGGTAATACATACCATAACAAGAAACAATCCACACAAGGGGTAATACATACCATAACAAGAAACCATGTACACAAGGGTAATACATACCATAACAAGAAAGAATGCACACTAGTGTAATACATACCATAACAGGAAACCGTGTACACAAGGGTAATACATACTATAACAAGAAACAATGCACACAAGGGTAATACATACCATAACAAGAAACAATGCACACAAGGGTAATACATACCATAACAAGAAACAGTGCACAGAAGGGTAATACATACCATAACAAGAAACAGTGCACACAAGGGTAATACATACCACAGCAAGAAACAATGCACACAAGGGTAATACAGGTACATACCACAGCAAGAAACCATGCACACAAGGGTAATACATACCATAGCAAGAAACCATGCACGCAAGGGGTAATACATACCATAACAAGAAACCATGTACACAAGGGTAATACATACCATAACAAGAAAGAATGCACACTAGGTAATACATACCATAAAAAGAAACCATGTACACAACGGTAATACATACCATAACAAGAAACAATGCACACAAGGGTAATACATACCATAACAAGAAACAATGCACAAAAGGGTAATACATACCATAACAAGAAACAATGCACAGAAGGGTAATACATACCATAACAAGAAACAATGCACAGAAGGGTAATACATACCACAGCAAGAAACAATGCACATAGAAACATAGAATTTGACGACAGATAAGGACTACTTCGCCCACCCAGTCTGCCCATTTCCTTACCTGATGGATAAGTTGCAGATCCTAGTTAACCAGCAGCCTACTTCTTCCTACCCCCACCACCTAGAATTGCCTTATGACTGTCCCATGCATGCTTGAATTCCACCACTGTTTTTGACTCCACAGCCTCCTCTGGAAGGCCGTTCCATACATCCACAACCCTCTCTGTGAAAAAATATTTCCTTAAATTACCTCTGAGCCGCCCCTTCTATCTTCAAATTGTGCCCCCTTGTTCTTGCACACCTCTTTTTTGAAAGATGCTACCTTCTTGGACTTTGTTGATTCCTTGAGGTACTTGAAAGTATCTATCATGTCCCCTCTCCCTCCTTTCCTTGAGGCTATACATATTAAGCTCCTTAAGTCTCTCTTCATATGTCTTCCAGTGCAGACCCTGCACCATTTTAGTTGCCCTCCCTGGACAGCTTCCATCCTGTCTATGTCTTTATGGAGATTGGGTCTCCAGAACTGCACGAGTACTCAGATGTGGTCTCACCAGCTGTTTGTACAGAGGGATAATAACTTGTTTTCTACTGGTGATGCCTCTCCCTATGCATCCCAGTATTCCCCCAGCCCTCCTTGCTGCCCTCTCACATTGCTTGCCCACCTTTAGGTCATCTGATATGACTACCCCCAGGTCCCTTTCCATTTTTGTCGTTGTTAGTATCTCACCCCCCATTGTGTACTCTTCCCCTGGGTTTTTGTTTCCCAGGTGCATTATCTTGCACTTCTTAGCATTGAATCTAAGCTGCCATACATTTTACCATTCCTCTAACCTTGCTAAGTCTCTTCTCATCCTTTCCACCCCACCTTGTGCATCAACTCTGTTGCAGATCTTTGTGTCATCTGCAAAGAGACATACTTTTCCTTCCAGTCCCTCTGCAATGTCGCTTATAAAGACATTGAAGAGGACTGGTCCTATCTGAACCCTCGGTACCCCACTACTAACCCCTTTTTTCAGAGTGGACTCCATTTACTATTACTCTCTGTGTCCTATTCTCCAGCCAATTCTTTCAGGCTGTCATCTTGGGACCCACTCCCAGGCTGGCTAACTTGTATATTAATCTTTTGTGTGGGACTGTGTCAAATGCCTTGCTAAAGTCTAGGTAGGCCCTGTCCACAGCCCTCCCTGGTCAACTACTTTGGTCACCCAGTCAAAGAAATCTATCAGATTTGTCTGGCATGACCTTCCCGCTGTGAATCTATGCTGCCTTTGGTCCTGTGCCCCTCTGGCCTCTAGATACTCAACAATTCTTTCCTTCAGAAGTGATTCCATCATTTTCCCTACCACTGAGGTTAAACTAACAGGTCTGTAGTTTCCTGCTTCTGCCTTGCTCCCACTTTTGTGAAGGGGAATCACATCTGCCCTCCTCCAGTCCTCAGGTACCACCCCATCCTCCCATGATTTGTTAAAGAGGGTAGTCAGTGGTGTCACTAGTTCTACCCTTAGTTGTTTTAGAATTCTGGGATGAATCCCATTAGGCCCCATCGCTTTGTCCACCCTCAGCTTCAAGAGCTCTTTCAGAACCCTTTACTCTGTAAATGGGCTGGCATCAACCTCTGCATCCAGAGTGTTTCTACTGTTTGTTTTAGGTACCTCCCCCTCTTCCTTTGTAAATACTGAGCAAAAATATTTGTTTAGTATCTCTGCCTTTTCACAGTCACCCTCTGCCCACCCTCTCTCCCTTTATTAAACCTCACTATCCCTCCCTTGGTCTTCCTTCACTCCTGATGTACCTATAAAGGTTTTATCCCCCTTCTTAACTGATTTGGCTATCTTTTCCTCGGTTTGGGCCTTTGCTGTTCTGACTGCCTTTCCAGCTTCCTTTTGCTTTAACTGATACATTTCTCTGTCCTGTTCCTTCTGTGCTTCCTTGTACTTCCTGAATGCTTTCTTTTTCTCTTGAACCTTCACTGCCACTTCCTTTGAGAACCATAGTGGTTTCCTACCTCGTTTCATTTTGTTTATTTGCTTTACTCAAAGGCTTGTTACCTCTGTGATGGCAGATTTTATTATTCCCCATTGTTCTTCCACCCCTCCTTCCTGCCCATTTGCTAGTGCATTCCTTAGGCACTCACCCATTTTGGCAAAGTCAGCCCTCCTAAAATCCAGTACCTTTGTCTTTGTATGGCTTGACTCTATTGCTGTGTTTATTGTGAACCATACTGTTCGATGGTCGCTAGTTCCCAGATGGCTACCCACTTCTACATCTGTGATCCTCTCTTCATCTCCATTTAAGAGAACCAGATCTAAGATTGCTCCCTCTCGAGTGGGCTCCAATACTAGTTGTCTAAGGCATGCCCCCTGTAGGGCATCTAGAATAACCCCACTCTTAGAAGTGGCTGCTGCAACTGCACTCCAGTTAACATCTGGCATATTCAGATCACCCATCAGCAATATCTCCCTTTATCTGCCATTCTAAGTATACTTTCTATCATTTCCTTGTCCATTTCCTCCCCTGAGTGGGGGGTCTGTATACAACCCCTGTGCGGATTGTGGTGCCATTGCTTGCCTCCAAATTGACCCACAGTGCTTTTTCTCCTCCCTGTTTACCCTTTTGTTCTGTTGCTTTGATTACTTCTCTTTTGAAGAGAGCTACTCCTCCTCCCCTTTTACCCTCCCTGTCCCTCCTATAGATAGTGTATCCTGGTATGTTTACGTCCCAGTCATGGTTCTGTGTGTACCATGTTTCTGTGACTGCCCGATATCAGATCTTCCTCCTCCATCAAGGCCACTAATTCAGGAAGCTTGTTACCCAGACTACGGGCATTGGTACTCATTGTCTCCATTTTTGATGGCTTTACCTTCTGTAGCGGCATCCCCACTGACCTTTCTACCTTGGTCTTTTTCTCATTTAGTACCCTGTTTTGTGGGGAGGCTGGGATTTTCCTGCTGCTTATCAGTGCCTCCCCTTGACTAGTTTAAAGGCTTGCCAATGAAGCATTTAAACCGATTGCCCAAAAGACTTGTTCCTTCCTGGACAGATGCAGACCATCCTGCCAGTATAGGCTGGTGTCCTTCAGGTGGAACCCCAGTCCCCAATGAAGCCAAACCCTGTGCTCCACACCATTTTTTCAACCATTTGTTAAACTGCATGGTGCAAAGTACCCTCCTCACCCATGCCACTGACAGGCAGTACCTCTGAGAAGGATACTGTGTGTGCTACTTGTCTTAAGCCCCTCCCCAACTCTACAAAGTCCTTCTGCACTGCTCTAATCTCATGATGAGCTAAGTCATTTGTTCCTAGGTGGACAATGGCGTCCAGCTCGACTCCGTGCAACTGTTCTCATGATCCCTAAGGATGCGCTTCCTGTCCCTCCAAGCCATGGCACCAGGCAGGCACCTTACTTCAGTTTTCCCTGCTCCCCCAGTTCTATCCCCCTAATAATTGAGTCCCCCACCAGGAGCTGCTTTCTTTCCCTGTGGTGCCCTCTGCCTCCTTCCTGAGGGCCTCCCTTGTGACAGTTGTCTGCACCCTCCTTAGTCTCCTCTGCAGGTGTATCCATAGGGGAGCTATGCTCCCCGAGAATGGTGTATGGATTGTGGTGTGGAACAACTGACTGGGTGTGCCTCTGTTCCACCATCCTCACCCTCCCTGAGCCCACTGTGGTCCAACTGCTGTGCTTTCTTTGCAACGTCTGAGGAAGTAGTGGTGGCTCTGGTGCTCCCTGGATGGGGAGGTTCCCTTCCTACTGTCCAGTGTGGCCTGGGGGAAGGTCCCCGTACTACTGTCCAGTGTGGCCTGAAGACGGGCAACTTCCTCCCTCAGGGCAGAGAGTTGTCTGCAAATAGGGCAGCATCTCAGCCTCCAGAAAGACTCCCAGAAGACTGCTGCCCCACAGCCATTACATTGCACTACTCCCCACTTTTTGTGTGTGTGTGTGTGTGTGTGATTGGTTTGTAATATAGAAATAGATATATATTTATATTATACAATGTGTATGTTTATATTGTCAGTGCAGTGTGCTAGAGAGGATATGACAGTGACATGCACCTTGCACTTTTGAGGAAATGATGTCAGAACCCAGGTATAAAGGAACTGTTTCCAGGGGTGGGTGGGGTGAGGGGGGAAGGGGTTGGGCCTAAACTGTGCCCTCGCAAAACAATCAGCTAAAAGCTCTGACCCACTGCTGCAATGAGTGCCTTCCTGTCAGCAAGATGCCCTACACAACAATTTGATAGAGAAATACCCTGCTAATCAGACAGAGAAAAATCCACACATCCAAGTCAGACACAGGTAAACCTCCCCAGCCCCAAAACAGGCCTGATGGTTTGTGCTCTGAGAGCTGTCAGCCCCCAAAATAAGTCAGCTGTGCTTTAAACTCTTCCTGCACTGAAAATCTTAAGAATTGTAACAAACAAACGTAAACCTAAATCCACCACCCTCTGTTGCTTGAAAGACTGTCTTTTCTGTTTCACACTGCAGGTTTTTCTGTGACCTACCTTAACCCCAGTAACTTTGTTAAAAAGAGTTTAACTATCACAAACTCCTACACACCAGTAAATTATTTAAAATAGTTTCTGTCCCAAAATCCTAGTAGTCAATCCAGCTACCCCAAAGGACAACCAGAATGCAGTATTCAAACACTTATGAGGTTACTTCCAAGATAAGCAGAGTTTGCAAGTTTCTTTTTCAACTCCTCAGCCACCTTTAATTCATTTAAAAATAGTTTAACTGTCAGCAAATCCTAGTAGACAATCTAGCTACCTCCAAGGACCTACCCAAATGTAGTATTTAAATCTTTCTGAAGTTACTAACAAGATAAACAGAGTTTGCAAGCCCCTTCTTGGTTAAACACTAAATAAATATGTGAATAAAAAGCAATTACCAAGGGTAGTTAGTTTCACCTCCCACAGAATTAAGCAAAAGTGCACGTTTGTTGCAGATATCAAGTGCAATATAAAATTTCTCACACAGTTCACAGTTGAAGAAAGTAGTGTCCTTCCAGCTCCAGAAAATGTGCTTTGTGTCTTTGAAAATTGCAGCCTTCAGAACTTATAGTAATCTGATCTAGTCTGGATATCTCCACCCAGGGCAATTTGTTGCCAGTGGTTATGATGTAGCCCTTTCTGTTCCAATACAACCTGTTTGGTCTAAAAACAATGTCCTGCCCCCTAAGGCTGTCTGTGTTTCAATTCACAATGCAGGTTTTCTGTGACCACTCCTTAACCAGTAACTTTGTTAAAGAGTTTAACTATCACAAACTCCTTCGCCCAGTAAATTATTTAAAAATAGATTCTGTCCCAAAATCCTAGTAGTCAATCCAGTTACCCCCAAGGGACAACCAGAATGCAGTATTCAAACACTTATGAGGTTACTTCCAAGATAAGCAGAGTTTGCAAGTTTCTTTTTCAACTCCTCAGCCACCTTTAATTCATTTAAAAATAGTTTAACTGTCAGCAAATCCTAGTAGACAATCTAGCTACCTCAAGGACCTACCCAAATGTAGTATTTAAATCTTTCTGAACACAAGGGTAATACATACCACAGCAAGAAACAATGCACACAAGGGTAATACATGCATTAACAAGAAACAATGCACACAAGGGGTAATACATACCATAGCAAGAAACAATGCACACAAGGGGCAATACATAACATATCAAGAAACAATGCACACAAGGGTAATACATACTGGTCCATAGCAAGAAACAATGCACACAAGGGTAATACATGCATTAACAAGAAACAATGCACACAAGGGGTAATACATACCATAGCAAGAAACAATGCACAAAAGGGGCAATACATAACATATCAAGAAACAATGCACACAAGGGTAATACATACTGGTCCATAGCAAGAAACAATACACACAAGGGTAATACATACCATAACAAGAAACCATGCACACAAGGGTAGTCCATACCATAACAAGAAACAATGCACACAAGGGTAATACATACCATAACAAGAAACAATGTACATAAGGGTAATACATACCATAACAAGAAACCATGCACACAAGGATAATACATACAGTACCATAACAAGAAACAATGCACACAAGGGTAATACATACCATAACAAGAAACAATGCACACAAGGGTAATACATACCATAGCAAGAAAGAATGCACACAAGGGTAATATATACCATAGCAAGAAACAATGCACACAAGGGTAATACATACCATAGCAAGAAACAGTGCACACTCGGGCAATACATACCATAGCAAGAAACAATGCACACAAGGGTAATACATACCATAGCAAGAAACAATGCACACAAGGGTAATACATACCATAGCAAGAAACAATGCACACAAGGGCAATACATACCATAACAAAAAACAATGCACACAAGGGTAATACATACCATGATGAGAAACAATGCACACAAGGGTAATACATACCACAATGAGAAACAATGCACACAATGGTAATAGATACCATAACAAGAAACAATGCACCCAAGGACAATACATACTGTAACAAGAAACAATCTACACAAGGGTAATACATACCATAACAAGAAACAATGCACACAAAGGTAATACATACCATATAAAGAATCAATGCACACAAGGGCATTACATACCATAACGAGAAACAATGTACACATGGGTAATACATACCATAACAGCTCAGGAGCAAGCTCCCCTCCCAGCTGTGGGACCCCCAAGGTCACGAGGGCCCCCGACGGCGCTCCCCCAGGTGGAATTCCCACCACCACCAACACCAAACTCAGAAGCAAGCTCCCCTCCCAGCTGTGGGACTCCTGACGGCGCTCTCCCAAACAGAATTCCCACCACAACCACCAAACTCAGAAGCAAGCACCCCTCCCAGCTGTGGGACCCCGAGGTCGGGAAGGCCCCTGACTGCACTCTCCCAGATGGAATTCCCACCACCGCCACCAAAGTAAGCAGCTCAGGAGCAAGCTCCCCTCGCAGCTTTGGGACCCCCGAGGTCGCGAGGGCCCCAGATGGTGCTCTCCCAGACAGAATTCCCATCACCACCAAACTCAGGAGCAAGCTCCCCTCCCAGCTGTAGGACCCCCGAGGTCACGAGGGCCCCTGATGGTGCTCTCCCAGATGGAATTCCCACCACCACCACCACCACCATCACCACCAAACTCAGGAGCAAACTCCCCTCCCTGCTGTGGGACCCCCAAGGTCACGAGCGCCCCGATGGTGCTCTCCCAGACAGAATTCCCACCACCAACACCAAAGTAAGCAGCTCAGGAACAAGCTCCCCTCCCAGCTGTGGGACCCCCAAGGTCATGAGGGCCCCTGACGGTGCTCTCACAGATGGAATTCCCACCACCACCACCACCAAACTCAAGAGCAAGCTCCCGTCCCAGCTGTGGGACCCACAAGGTTGCGAGGGTCCCTGACAGCCCTCTCCCAGACAGAATTCCCACCACCACCATCACCAAAGTAAGCAGCTCAGGAGCAAGCTCCCCTCCCAGCTGTGGGACCCACGAGGTCATGAGGGCCACCGACGGCACTCTCCCAGATAGAATTCCCACCACCACCACCATCACCACCAAACTCAGGAGCAAGCTCCCCTCCCAGCTGTGGGACCCCCGAGGTCGCGAGGGCCCCCGATGGTGCTCTCCCAGACAGAATTCCCACCACCACCATCACCACCAAAGTAAACAGGTAGAGGATCCATTGCAGCGTTGTAGCATGGACAACTCGAGAATGAACTTTTAGCGCCAAACGAACTTTTACATTTTTTAGGCTGTTGCTGCTGATATTTTAAACTTGACCGCCACAAACAAATGAATTAATATATGTCGGTACACAGATGGAGATAGTCTTTGTGTTGTAAGCTTTCCTACAATTATATGCAAAACCAACCCTTAAGGAGACTGCTGCTGCTGCTTTTATTACCAAATTTTAATTTTCTTTTTGAAATATCCTCTTTGAATGAGACTGACTGCTGCAACCTAATTTAGACTGATTAATTAGACTGCTGTGGTAAGGTTTTCTTTAAGATGGTTGCTTTAAGGAGCTAATTGGGGGAATCCTTGTGAAGCAGATATTGTTTTTTTACGATTTTTTGGAAACGCAGTAGACAGTTAATTTAAAGCAAGCACCTAGGCTGTGAAACTGTGCAGTAATTTCTATGCTTGTTGATGCAAGCCTGCCTTTTGTGCTCACCTCTACCAGCCCACCCATAGTAAACGTATATGCAGTGTCCTACAATTGGCTCGGCTAAAAGGCTCGGCTAAACAGAGTATCAGGTTCTCGAGGGACTGCCTTAAAAATCTTACTGCCCCTCTGTCTCTCTTCCTTCCAGCTCAGGAGCAAGCTCCCCTCCCAGCTGTGGGACCCCCAAGGTCACGAGGGCCCCCGACGACACTCTCCCAGATGGAATTCCTACCACCACCAAAGTAAGCAGGTACAGGATCAATTGTAGCGTTGTAACGTGGACAACTTGAGAAAGAACTTTTGACTCCCACTGCCGCTCCACGGCAGCTACCTCACCACTGCCCTTGGCGAGCAATTCACGTCATAGTGAATGATCACATGGCTGCAGGAACCTATCCGCCCTCTTTCTCATCTGCAGCCTATAATTTTCCCCCACTAGTGGCTGCTAAGCCTAAAGCTAGCTTCACACTGACTGCTTGGCTATCTATTTCTACTCTACCTGCTCCTACCTGTCCACTGGGTCTTACAAACTCTGCTCATAAATTCAGTCCCCTTTTGAGTGCTGCCGCCATTTCTTGAAACTTTTTCCATACCTCAGCAATGGCTCCAGGGATAGTGCCACTGCTTATTATTGGGCTGGTGCTTTTTCTTCCTGCTGCTCTCACTACAATCCACTGCGCTGAGCATATTACCCATAAGAATTATGAACTGGATGACTTTTACTTTCTCCAACCTACTAGTCACACAGTATAAACACTGTGATGCATCTCCTCTACTATTTCGAAAATGTTATCTCCTCATGGCTGCTGACTATGCTACTAAATGCCACAAGATACTATGCTACTAGTACCTCCTTTTCTCCCAAGAAAAATATGGTACCTAGTCCTACTGGTCCTACTCCTATCTGGGGATATTGAAAATCCAGGCCCCCAGGTCCCTCATATAGACCAGAACATGGACTGGCTAAATGCAAAGGGCCTCCGTATTGCTCATCTAAATATCAGAAGCCCCCTCTGTAATCTGGTGGAGCTAGAGGCGTGGATCAGCACTTATAATCCGGATATCCTGTGTCTGACAGAAACCTGGCTAAAACCCTCAACCCCTTACTCATTGTGCCACATTCCCAACTATACGTTTCTCAGAGTTGGCAGGTCATCAGGGAAGCGAGGGGAGAGGAGTTGCACTGTACTTTAAAAGCAACCTAAACATATGTCTTGTGCCACATACAGTACACTCCAGCTGTGAATTCCTTCATGCCCTTATACTCCTTGGCACAAAGAAGTTGCACATTATATGTGAGTACAACCCCCCCCAAATGAAGCCTGTCAGGCTACAGAGATATGCTGGAACATGCCGCATTAGCTGCTGGACAAAATGAAATGATGATTCTTGGCAACCTAAATCTAAATTGGCTAGGGAAAGATAAAAACTCTGTAATATCACTATTGGATAGCTATGATATGCACCAGATGATAAATGATCCTACTGGGGGGGTCAGAATATGGCAAATGGTACACTGATTGATTGGATACTAACAACCCAACCTGGCAAGATAATAGCCTTGGGTATTCTACCTGATTCAATTACTGATCACTCCCTGGTCTTCTGCATTTGGGGGTCCTCAGTCATCATGACCCCCTTGCCACTCTGTATCACTTTCCATGATTTTGCAAATCTTGATCCTACAAACTTCCTAATAGACTTGGCTGCCACAAATTGGGACCCAGTCTTCCTTGCTCCTGATGTTGAGACTGCCCTTGATTACTTTATTTCCACTATCCTGTCACTCCAGGATACACATACACCTTAATGTACCAGGCGAGTTCAGGTTAAACGAACCAGGTGGCTACACAAGGACCTTCTCTCATCTCTACGACTGTGTGCTAAGAGCTGGCGACTCTTTAAAAAAATCAGGGGATCAAGTGGTTTATGATACCTACAGAGCACGGCGAAACTTGTGTAAGAAACAGATACGGCAGGCAAAGAGTTCATATTGTAAAGGCCTGCTAACTGAAGCTGCTGGTGACCCCAAGAAATTCTGGGCTCATGTAAAATCCTTTCTGGAAACAAGCCAACCTCCCCTTAAAAATAATATGATCCTGGATGGAGTCCACTGTAATGAACCTCAAACTATAGCCAACCACTTTAACAAGCTATGTACAAACCTGTCGAAATACACAGCCTCGTTTCCTCCTAAGTCAAGCTCACCATCTTTCTCTGAAACAACTGCATCACAACACCCTTCTTTCTACTTTAAGGGCATAATCCTAAAACAGCTCAACTCAATCTCGGACAACACCAGTGTTGGCTCCGATTACCTTGAGCCAAAACTTCTGAAGTTAGCTGCTCCTCTTATTGCTGCGCCACTAGCCAAAATCTTTAACATGTCTCTCTGTCATGGACATGTCCCAGATATCCAGAAAATTGCAAAAGTCAGCTCTATTTTTAAGAAGGGAGACAAAAAGGACCCTGCAAATTACAGGTCTATAGCTATTCTGGCGGTGCTAAATAAAATCCTAGAAAAAACAGTGGCCACCCAGGTCACGGAGTATCTCTCTAAACACGAACTGTTATCCCCCTCTCAGCATGGTTTCTGGAAAGGTCGTGACACTTCCACTGCACTACTAAAACTCACAAATGACATTCTTACTTCTATGGACCTAGGACTCATGACCGGGGCAGTATTTATAGACCTCTCCAAGGCATTTGACCTGGTGGATCACCATCTTCTGCTGGCCTGCCTATCATCTCTAGGCTTCTCTCATTAGTCCTCAAGTTGGTTCCTCAGCTACCTAGCAAACAGAAGCCAGCAGGTAAACTTCAGTTCTGCTGTATCTGAACCAGCCCTCATAAATGTTGGTGTACCACAGGGATCCATTTTGGGTCTGCTTCTTTTCTGTCTTTATAAACAGTATCTCCGAAAATCTGCCATTATGCTATTCAATTCTATATGCTGATGATATTGTCCTATATACCTCATCAGCAGATATACAAGCCATAAATAATGATCTTACCTCTTCATTTATCTCCATCCAAGACTGGTTAATCAAACACAAGCTTGTCCTCAACATTTACAAAACACAAGGTAGGCTCTTTGGGTCCCCAGCCAAACTCAATGCAAACTGCAACCTATATGATGTCACATGCTCTGATGGCTCATCCCTTATGATTGCCACCTCGTTCAGGTACCTCGGTGTTCTTGTTAATGAAGCTCTCACCTTTGATGACCACATTATGGCCTCGCGTAAGGCAGTGAATATGAAACTTGGCGCCACTTATAGGACCAGTTGTATGCTCACTTCCTCAGCCAGGCTGGCCATTGCTAGGGGCATCCTCCTTCCCCCTCTGGCGTATGGTGCAGTCACCTATATAATCAGTGTATAATCATATAAAATCAGTGTCAGTGGCTCAGTAGGTAAATCTGTCAGTGGCTCAGTAGGTAGCACACTCGCCTCTGAGGCCGGGAGATCAGAGGGCTGTGGGTTCAGTTCCCACATCTGGCACTTGGGTTAATATCCCAGTACTGACACTGTAGTGCAGCATGAGAGGGGTGCTGCACTTCCTGAGGTGCCGTCTTTCGGATGAGACGTTAAACCGAGGTCCCATCTGCCTGGATTGGTGGTAGTTCAGGTGGATGTTAAGGATCCCATGGCACTTATCCGAAAGAGTAGGGGAATTTCCCGGTGTCTTGCCAAATTTCCCTCATTCACTAAAAAAATACCACCAACATCTTAATCTGGTTCAAAGTCAGTTGGCATTCATCTGTATCCCCCTTCCCCGGGTCGTGCCTGAAAATAGGCAGGATTTGTCTAGTGCACTTACCCGGTCAACAAAAAGCTAAATAAATAAAAAAAATAATGACCTCGAAAAGCACCCTACGAAAATGGGACACCACATACAATAATATTTGCCGATATGCCTTGGCCTCCCCTCGACTAAAGCACCATTGTTCACTGTACGTTGACCTGAACTGGCCCTCCCCATCAGCCTATAGGCATGTTGCCTATGGGTCTTTGCTTGACAGTATTATTAGATCCAACCTACCTTCCTCCCTGGCTTCCATGATGGTGCCATAGTCCTTCCACTATGGCCTCCACTCAAATGAGCTGTCACTTCTTTATACTCCGAGGTGCAAAACACATAAAGGAACCCTCGCCTTCTCTAGCTTCACTCCAAGATACTGGAACTTTCTTCTAGTTGAAGTTCGCTCTGCACCAACCCCTGCTGCCTTCAAAAGACTGCATCATAGCCAAATCATAACCAATGTACTTGCTTTAACCCCCACCCCCAAGGTCTTCAAATTCCCCCTTGCTGCCTCTTTAGGCCAAAGCCTTTTCTTGCCATGGCACTTCCATTAGACTGTATATGGCAACCCATTTTTAAACCTATGACCTTATGTAGCATGACTATTGTATCGTAAAATGAGGCTACTGTCTACTGACTGTATGTTTTTCTCTCATTTTTACTACTTGTATTTTATGTTTTTTCTGTCATTCACTGATAATGATGTGCCCTTACCTGATGTAATACTGCCCGATTGTATTTTACTGTATGATGATTCCTTTAATGTTTGTAAACTCCTGGGTCGCACCTGAAAATAGTCGTTTTGTGGCTATGGCACCCACCCGGTAAACAAAAACTAAATAAATAAATAACAAGAAACAATGCACACAAGGGTAATACATACCATAACAAGAAAGAATGCACACAAGGGTAATACATACCATAACAAGAAAGAATGCACACAAGGGAAATACATACCATAACAAGAAACAATGTACACAAGGGTAATACATACCATAACAAGAAACAATGCACACAAGGGAAATACATACCATAACAAGAAAGAATGCACACAAGGGCAATACATACCATATCAAGAAACAATGTACATAAGGGTAATACATACCGTAACAAGAAACAATGTACACAAGGACAATACATACCATAACAAGAAACAGTGTACACAAGGGTAATACATACCATAACAAGAAATGTACGCAAGGGTAATGAGAAATGTATGCAAGGGTAATGTATACCATAACAAGAAACAATGTACACAAGTGCAATACATACCATAATCAGAAACAATGTACACAAGGGCAATATATACCATAACAAGAAAACATGTACACAAGGGCAATACATACCATAACAAGAAACCATGTACACAAGGGTAATACATACACAACAAGAAACCATGTACACAAGGGTAATACATACCATAACAAGAAACCATGTACACAAGGGTAATACATACCATACCAAGAAACAATGCACACAAGTGTAATACATACCATAACAAGAAACAATGCACACAAGGGTAATATATACCATAACAAGAAAGAATGCACACAAAGGAAATATATACCATAGCAAGAAACAATGTACACAAGGGAAATACATACAATAACAAGAAACAATATACACAAGGGCAATACATACCATAACAAGAAACCATGTACACAAGGGTAATACATACCATAACAAGAAACCATGCACACATGGGTAATACATACCATAACAAGAAGGAATGCACACAAGGGTACAAGTGATTAGTTTACAGATTGAATCATAATACAAGTCAAGGCAGTAACACAGTATTAGACAAGCATGTCAGATGCCCATTCCATACGAAGTGCAAAAGAGGGTACAATGGGAAGGCCACGTGCCACTAATGTAATACCAGATGCAATGAGGAGTGGCAGTAGCTCCAGGTCAGCGACTGCAGGAGCATAGACTGCATTCAAGCAGATATGCCTTGAGGTCTTTTCTTAAAACTTCCAATTGAGGTGCAGTTTTGAAGGGTGGTCGGGAATAAAGATTGAAGTTTGTATGAGTATGGTCTCCGAAGTTTAATCGGTTTTATCTCAAATTTTTTTTGTAACATAACACAAAGCACCCATAAGATGCACTGGCGGATTATTGTAAAATCCTTTGATGGTTGTGTCCCCCCAACTATTACACCAGTATTACTCCCCTTGTAGTACTGCCCTGTTTAACTGTTGCTGTCGTAACCACCATGCAAGCACCTTGCCCATTGACTCCCCTCTCATAATACCTTTGCCTAGCATATCATAACTGTCTCTCAGTTTGGGTCTCCACTAGTTTAGTTAGCTCTTTTTTCTGTTGTTCTAGGTCTTTTTTAATGTCATCATTCACAGTGATGTGGTGTTCAGTTTCTAGGTCGAAAATCTGACTGTCTTGAGTAAGGTGGGTTTGAATCTGTTCTCTTTTGTGTTGGGAGGCAAATTTAATGATTTCCTTCTAAGAAACAATTTCAGACTGTCCCGTACTGTTGCCTCTGAAGTACCCTCTAACGCATTGTTTTTTTTTTTAAGAAATCAGATGTGTGACGTCTCACTAATGTTTTGAAATCTTCGTTAATTAGGAGACCCACGATTAGGGGCCATATAGATTGCCTTGGAATTGTGTGCAGCTGTAATTCCCTTGCTACTGGGGCATGATCAGTGGTTGTAATGTTTTTCTGTGTTACTTGCTGTCACTCCGTGCATTCACCGGGGCCAAGAAATAGTCAGTTCCAGAGTACGAGTGATGCCTTGCAGCATAAAAGTATAATCCCAGTCTGAGGGGTGCATGAAGCACCATATATCTTTAAGGCCCAACTTCTCAATTAGTCACCTGCCACCTCCCACTGATCATCCCCCCTTGTGTCCATAGTTTTAGAGAGGATAGCGTTAGAGCCCCCCCAATAAATGTGTAATTTGGCCTCTAGTTATGTGGAACTTATGATGACACTCTTTAGGAAAGTCCACCTCTTCAGACAATCATTGGTTCCATACAGGTTAAGGAGAACCCATTCCAAGTCCCTATAGATGCATTTTAGCATCACGTAGCATTGGTTCTTCCAGTGTCTACTTAGTCAGTATTGTAAAGATAAATGTGTTTGTTATTAGCACTTTATTTGTACCTGGTACCAAATATAGCAGCTTTGTTATACTATATCCTTTTTGTATCATTGACTGTACCTCCGTCATGTTGTTTTATTCCTCACAATGTCCTTTGTAGGATAATATGACACTACTGTTTTCCCTGTATGCAACATTCTAAGCCAACCTTTTACTCTCCTACTATAGTATTTGTTATGTATACTGCCTATTTGTGTGTTATATTTACCACCTGATGATGCTGTGCTTTGAACTGTTAATTTGTCCACCACTGAACTGTATTCTGTTCTACCCAGGACCTCCTTGCAAATGAAAAGAGCAGAAGGTTGCACTCTCAGTTAAGTTAGATGCTTGGAAAATAGGCTAGCATCAAGAACAAAAAAACAGCACTCCAGATATCAGTCACTTGATAAACGTTACTAAAACGAACTTGATTTTGTATGTACAATTAAACACCAGAGTGAAATAAGCAACAGAACCTGGACATACCAGCTCCAGCGCTTCAAGGTGCAATATCTCTTTGTCGGGGGGCTGGCAGCCTTGCAAATGAGCCTTGCTCAATTGAGATTTTTTTCCTGGTAAAACAAATAAAAAACAAAATAAATAAATATAACAGCCTTTCTTCTCTATCTCCACATGTAACATTCAATGGCATGTTTTTCTTTATTAGAATCACTGTATCCCTTCTATGAGGGTGTATATATATATATATATATATATATATATATATATAATATCCCACATAAAGGTATATACTTCCCCCAGCCAGAACTTACATAATATTAAATTATTTGATTGGGAGAGGTGAGATTCCTGCAAGAAGGCCAGTGAGGCTTGCTTGCAGCCAATCTCCTGTACAATACGATTGCCTGTACAATACGAGCCCTTTTGATGGGGCTGCTAAGCCCCCCTACATTGTATGTCACAATGGAAGGGAGGGGACCACCCATGTCATAAAAAAGTACAAGCAGGAGCGGAATTGATTTGGAACCTTTTAAAGAAGAAAGAGTCCTAAAGGAGCTAGAAAAGCTCAAGGTGAACAAGGCTATGGAACCCGACTATGTTCATCCAAAATTACTGAGAGAGCTAAGGGAGGAACTAGCAGCTCCTCTGACCAGGCTATTCAACCTATCTTTGGAATGTGGAGAGCTACCGGAGGACTGGAGGAAGCCAACAGTTTTCCCACTTCACAAAAATGGTAGCAAGGAGAGTGCTGGCAACTACCGTCCCGTTCGTCTCACCTCAATTGTGAGCAAAACCATGGAAGCTCTACTCAAGGAGAGAATTGTATCCTTTCTCAAAGATAATGGAAGATTAGACCAAAGACAGCATGATTCACCTCTGGGAGGTCATGCCAGACAAATCTTATTGACTTCTTCAACTGGGTGACCCAAGTAGTGGACCAGGACAGCGCTGTGGATGTGGTTTACCTAGACTTCAGGAAAGCCTTTGATTTGATCCCACACAGAAGGTTATTAAATAAACTGGGCAGCATGGAGGTGGGTCGAAAGATGGTAGACTGGATAGGGAGTTGGCTAAATAGAAGGACACAGAGCGTAGTGGTAAATGGATCCCTATCAGAAGAAAAGAAGGTGACTAATAGCGTACCACAGGGATCGGTACTGAGCCCTATCCTAGTCATTATTTTTTGTCAGCAACACATCTGAGGGTCTGGAAGGCAAAGTGAATCTTTTCGCAGATGACGTAAAGATATGCAATAGGGTGGACACTCCCGGTGAAGTGGAAAGAAAGGATGAGGGCTGACCTTAGAAAGCTAGAAGGTTGGTCTCACATGTGGCAACTAAATTTCTACACTAAAAAGTGCAAAATCATGCACATAGGGACGAGTAACCCAGACGCAGAATACCTTTAGGAAGAGTCAAATTAGAATCAACAAAGCAGGAAAGAAATCTGGGAGTAATCATATCACATGATCTGAAAACATCCAAACAATGCGAGAAAGCAGCATTAAAGGCAAATGAAATGCTGGGCTGCATAGGAAGGGGAATTATTAGCAGAAAAAGAGATTATCATGCCATTTTACAGATCTTTGGTGAGACCACATTTGGAGTAAAGTGTACACTTCTGGAGACCACACTTCAAAAAGGATATAGACAGACCTGAGACAGTGCAGAGGCAAGCTACAAAAATAATACAGGGACTCAATGATATATATACTACGACAAGCGACTGCAGGAACTCAACACATATTCCCTTGAACAACGGAGAGATAGGGGAGACATGATAGAAACATTCAAATACTTGAAGGGAATAAACAAGGTACAGGTTCAGGACCTTTTTCAGTTCAAGATTCACACATGAACCAGAGATCACAGCACGAAGCCTGAAGGGGGCAAAGTTAAGGGCAGAACAAGAAAGTTCTTCTTTACAGAGAAGGTGGTGGAAGCGTGGAACTGCCTGCCACCTGAGGTGGTGGAAGCAAAAACAGTTGGAACATTCAAAAAGGCTTGGGATAGGTACAAAAGAATCATAACACTGAATAGCAGTTAGGGGAGAGGGTAGGCTTATGGGCACTCTAGATGGATCTGGAGGTCCCCTTCTGCCATCACTTTCTATGTCTCTATTTTAAGATCCCCCGTTTGTTTTGTGTATGAGTTAACTGTACAGTTTGTATGCTCATGTGCCCCAGAGCCATTTTTCCACACTTTCCAGCAGCTGCCCCACATCAGCCATTTATCCACAGAGCCCGTCCCCCATATACTTAATCATATGGCAGCATCCTTTCATCATTATGAACAAATCATCAGAAACTAACTGCTGCAACACGCAGATAACTGTTAAACACCAAACATTGTGTAACATAGGTAATAACCTGCCAGGTGACTGCCTCAAGGTGAATCCAGGGGTTAAACTGGGCAGAAGCCTACAAGAACTCAGTTCTACCACCTCCTGAAAAATTGCATGTCGGTTCCACCACCTCTGTCATGTTTTTCTGTTGACTTCTATAGGAGAGTTCCGCCACCCAAAAATTACAGTTCCACCACCTAGAAATCTAAATGCGAGAGTTCCCCCTACCTAAATATTTCCAATTTAACCACTGGGTGAATCTCATGGGATGTTATGTCCCCTGGTCTGTGAGGTACCAGTGGGACCTGAAGGAGCCTCTTTTGTCCACTGTCAGTGCTTGTGTACAGCTGTGGCTGAAAGCTAAGCATTAGGAGTGTCATGGGTTCACTCCAGCCCAGCCACAGGTCATGTTCCACAGACCAGCACCCCCCCCCCCCGCCAGGAACCTGGGGTTAGATTGTGTCATCTGCATGGATACAGTGTACCCAGCGCTACAAGGGATCCCATCCTCCCCTCCTGATGAATGAGCAGCAGAATTCCCATGAAATTGCCCCATTTACCCATATATAGGGCTATAGGTTAGCTGTATGTGTTAAGGAACAGACTGGGAGGATGAGGCAGACCAAGAATGCAAGGTGGTTCTCCTTAATGCACCTACAAGTAAAAGGTCTAGGGGTAGCTCATGCACCCTCTGTGTTTTAATTGGGAAGACAGATGACAATTTTCATGCTTGCCCTTACTATAGCATCCACCCCAGTCAAGGGGACTTGCAGTGTAGCAAATCAACGTGCTGGTCAGTATCACTGTCCCTAATTAGTGTGGTGCTGCAAAGGCCCAAATGGATTTAGTATTCACAACAGCTTCAGTTATGCCATGGTGCTACATGGGCAATGTCCAGAGTGGTGGACCCACTTGTGGTCCTCCCCTCCAGCTATCATGGCCACGAAGGCCACTATGGCTTGCAAGAATTTCTGGGATGTGCCCCTGTCACCAATACCACCTGTCCTTGCTTGGATCTTTATCTGATTTCCCTGCAGGGTAGGAGTCAATAGCACTGTGAGCTCTCTGAGGCCTTTCGTCTTTTTCTGGAGCCCCTAACCCAACCAGACAGCAACTCCTCCCATGCCACTGCCCTCATTCCTCGGATGGTCATCATGGCTCTCCATAGGGGTGAGATTCACCCCCTACATTCGCTCACCCTACCTGATTTATTGATGGTCCTTCAAAACATTCTGTTTTTCAAAGCTTCTTAACAAAACTTTGGAGTGTACAGTAGGTCCTTTCAGCTTTCCACCATGTTCTAGTGTAGAGTCACTATTTCCCATTGTCTGGGTAATTTGCTTTGGGGACTTGTTCTCTTGGTGTATTGGGCCCTGTTTGGTGACTGGGGTTTGGGGGTAGATGTGCCCGGTTGCTCCTGTCATCATTTTCCTGCCAGAGCCATCCATAGCCATCCAGAACAAGGGGAAGCATCGCCTTAGTGCGCTTCATGTTTTGTTGCATCCATTGTTGCTTTTTGAGTTCCTTAACCTGGAAGTCATACAGTGCTTCCTCTGCTTTCACTCCCTGGAACTGTAAGTAACTGTGGGCCTCCTGTAAGGTCTCATGAAGTTGTGAGCCTGATTTAGTGTATACCTGCAACCTGGCAGGAAATTCAATTCTGTACTTGATCCCTTTGTTTTTTAATTCATTTTGTATGACAAGCACTTGTTTTCTTCTTTATAAAGTCCCTGGGGTAAAACTGTGTTCAAAGAACAATCAAGAATCACCAAATATATTTTTTTTGCCCAGGCTTTTTGGAGAATGTCTGTTTTTGTCCAGTAGTCTAAAAAAGTCAGAACAGTTGGGTGGGGTCTAGCTGTGGTCTTTCAGCGGGCTGAGAGGACATGGTGTGCCCTGATTTGTTTATTTATTTATGTATTTTTTTACCAGATAGGTGCACTGATCCTATGGACTGTTTTCAGGTACAACCCGGGCCGTGAAGATTGCACAAGGTTAAAAATACAGTTCAGAAAACAAGTACACAGATAACAAAATACAGTCAAGGAGAAAATACATGGGCCCAGATATTCAAAAGGGTTGCGCATGGCGCAACAGTGTTGCACCATGCACAACCCACTGATGCGCCCCGGCGTGATATTCAAAAGGTAAAAGTGCGCTGCACAAATACCGATGTGCTGGAGCATCAGTAATGTATGCAGAGCACAGGTGGGGGCATGCCCATGCATAACCTGCAGCCGATATTCAACCGGGATGTGCGTCAGGAGTCATCATGCGCAACCTCTACCTGCGCCTGCACAAAGTTACGCCCAAAAAGGAACAAGTGATGGCCACCCACAGGTGAGCTGCCACATTGCAGGCGCAACACTTCAGCTGTCACCTGTGGGTGGCCACCGAGTTCCTGCCGCACCTGGCGGCACCCCCCATGCCCACTCGCAGGCATCACCTGGCCTCTGAGTCAATATCCTGGTGGTCCGTGGACCACACTGAGCCAGATCGCGGGCATCACTAATAGAACCCCCCAAGTCCAATATCCCTGGTGGTCCAGTGGACCGGTCGCTGTCCAATCGCGAGTATCAGTACCTCATCAGATACGCCTACTACCCTGGTGGTCTAGTGTACCCCCCACCCAACCCGTCCACTGAGCCCCACCACCCCGCTCCGCCCCCATCAGCTGACGGGCGGCAGCACCCCACCCGCTTTGGCCACCCCGCCGCCCGCCGTCTGACAGCTCGGTAGGGCTGCACGCCCATTGGTTCACAGCATGAGCCAATGGGCATGTAGTCCATACCATGCTACTCAGTCCAGATATGTGGTGCTCGTGATTGGGCTCAGTGCAGTCCACTGGACCACCAGGGATATTGGACTTGGGGTGGAGGACTATAGTGATGCCCGCAATCGGTCACATAGAGGTCCACTGGACCACCAGGGATATTGGACGGATTTTTTTATATTACAGGAATGCCCGCGATCGGGGTGCAGGAGGCATCAGTCCCTGACGGCTGCTGTCTGGCAGGGCGCCAGGCGCAAGTCATCGGGAATCGGCGCACCTGCATGCTAATGGCATGCAAATGGGGCCGTAATGAGATTCAAATGGCCCCCTGTGCACCTGGCATAAATTATGGCCCCATTTGCATGTTCCCTTTTGAATATCACAGGTGCTGTGCATGGCGCAATGGCACTTGCGTCAGCGCATCTCCATGCTCCACTCTGGCCACTTGCGTTGGCACAGTGCCACTGCACCATGCACAGTGGGGGTGGCCAGGGTGTGATATTCAAAGCTGCTGCACCATAGCGCAGCTCCGTTGAATATCGCTCAGGCCACACCCCTGCGCAACAAAGTTGAGCTGTGCCCAGGCTTGTGCCACAGCCTGGCGCAGTTTGAATACCCTGGCCATGATGTTTAACACATAGTCAGAGCCCAGGTTGAGGATGTCTTTCAAGAAGCTATTAATGAAAATCAGCATATCCCATGTTTGCTCTGTTACCCCATGTATGCGGATATTGTTCTGCGTATTTCATTTTTTTTTTTTTACTTTTTCTCTATTGGTTTTGTAAGTAAAACTCACATTACAGTATTACATAGGAGGATAGCATTATACATAGCCATTCCACAATTATTCTTTTACAAAGTACAAATGAAAGACACCTCCTCTAGTGGTACATCATTGGGGGATGTATCGAGATTATCAACATTTTACATGTTATATTAATGCTTGCAGACAGGAAAGCCAAAGGGGAATCCTACAAAGGATAGATTTAAAACAGTTATCCCTATTACCAGTATGACCAAAAATAGGTCTAAATGGTTCCCCCAGTGCTATCAGGAATATATGAAATAAGTATAGTTTCCCAAACTCCCAGGAGTGACCATTTCATGCCACATTAAACTCCTATTGACAAGTAAACTGAGTCAATAGCTTTACTAGATTAGAATAGCTACAAATCTTAAGAGGACGCTAGATTAAAACATAAAAAGAACAGTGGCTCTTTTTATAAACTTGGAGAACAGTGGCTTCTTATAGGGGCATGAAAAACAATGGCTCTTTCTAGAAACATAAATATAATTAGTCTGCTTTCTAAATGCTCTGTTCAATATAGAATCTACTTTATTAAAGTCCTCTTTCAGCAAAAGTTAGTAATTATTTAAGGCAGACGGCAAAGGAAAAGTTCAGTGACTAGTCCAGAGTGTCCCGACCAAATAAATCTTTAAAGTTAACTGAGAGACAAGCAAAATGACATACTTTTTAAGCCTCTTAGATCTGAGTGTACAGTACCAGTCTCTCTGCATGTTTCAACCTTCATCTTCCAAGGATCTTTTATCTGTTCCGGCCAACTCCAATTCCATGCGGCCCACCAGCTTTTCTGCTTCTCGAGCGTTGTTGGCCCTTCCAGCTGATGTGGAGTTTGGCAGGCAGAAGTAGTTGGTGTGGCACTTTCATCACACAAAGCCGACCTCTGAGTCCATCGAAAGCTTTTCTTTGTTGGAGCATGCTGTAGGATAGATCTGGAAATAATAGCAGTGTGTCCTCACCATACTTCAGGGATCAACGACGTCTAGCTAATGCTAGGGCCCAGTCTCTATCCCCGATGCCATTACAAATGACAAGAAAAGTCCGTGCAGCCATAGGGTCGGCAGCTGCTCAACGTGGCATTATACAGTAGGCCTTTTCTATTGAGAGTGAGGTATCTGATTCATCTAGGTCCAAGATAGCAGGGAGTAGGGTTCTAGCAAAGGCCAGGCTATCATCTCCTTCTGTGCCTTTCAATAGCCCAGTCAATCTCAGATTTTTTTCTCTGGTCTGGTTTTCTACTGTTTCCAGCCATTGTCAGAGCAGTGAATTCTCCTTGATGAGCCTCGTGGTTGCATCAGCCGATTTAAGCACTGACGATTCAGATCTCTGAACTGTCATTTCACACTGTTCCATTCTCGTTTTCAGTGCTGACACCCTTGGTGTAAGGGTGTTGAACGTTTTGTCTAAATCTTGCACAGTTTTGACAAGTTGATGTAGGATAGTAAGAGTGCTGGTTAACGAGTCTTCTTCCGTTTGTGGGGGAACAGAGTCCGGTGTCTCACTATGCTGCCCAGTCCTCTCCTCACGATGCTGTTTTTTGGGTGCAAAGAAATCGCCTGCTGCAGCCGCTGCTCCTTTGGATTTACCCATATTATCAGTTTTAACCACCCAGCCCTTGTCCTCTACTTGTAGGCTGCAAATGTAGTAGGTTTCAAATCAGGAAAAGTTATTTAATTAGTTTAAATTTTAATCTCTCCTGGGAGCTCAGGTTTAGTGCTGCTTCCTCTTAGCTGCTCAGCAGCGCCTCCGTTCTGCTTATTTCAGTTTTCTAAGTCCTCCTACTTACTCTCTAATTCCTTTTCTATTGAAGTTGTAGAAAGGCTTCTGTGTGCACATCCATGGTGACCATATAGTCAGGGAGGCAGGTCTGCAGCGTGGCTGTCCTCTTTTCAGCCACACGGAAATCCCACCTGTCATCTGCTGCCTTGGTTTCTGACCTCCAGAGGGTTTCCTCTATGTTCTTTAGTTTTGTGCATGGTACCACTTTTCATGATGTGTCCCTGTTTCGGGTCTTTGTCCCTGATGTTTTTATGCCTTGTCCCTGATTCAGGAGGCAATGGGTTGAGAGGTATGTATGAACTGACTGCATGCCAGCACAGAATTCCTGCTGTTTCTAGCCTGTGCTTCCATTCCGACCAACAGGGGATACTGTGGGCATGCCTTGGCCTGCACCATCCAGCCTGTATTGCCATTCTGACCAAAAGGGGGAGCTGAGAGCACCATGCAGTAGCACCGGGCAAACTGCATGGTAAAGTATACTAAGCAGCATATAATGAGATGCAAATGTGCCTGTTTGCCCACGGATTACCTAAGTAGGCTCATTTGCATGGGAGCTTTGAATATAGTTCCCGTTTGCCCCAGGCTAACCAGTTTGCACCGGGCTAATGTGTTAGCACTGTGCAATCAGGTTAGCCCCAGGCAAACCTCACTTCAGCATAGCACAGTTCTGCAGTGTGTGGCTTACATTATTGCGTGCAGTAGATGTGAGACATCTCTGTGCAATCACACACAGTGTTCTCCACCTGCAACACTTGCTTGCTACAGAGTTTAATGAGCTGCAGTTGCAGTGTGCACTTCCCTGTTGCTATATTCAGTGCCGTCTTATTCCCAGGCAATTTTCGCCCTGCATTCCTGGCCCTGTTTGCCCGGCTTCCTTTGCTTGCTATATTCAGCTGGTTTTGCACTGGCTATTCCTTTTGAATATAGCTTGCTTTTTGCTCTGGGCTAAGTTTGCCCACCGGGCAGTGCTAATTTAGCCTCGGGGCAAGGTTCTGAATATCTGGCCCCTGAACTAGTATTATTTGATTTATCCTAGAAGTAAGAAAATGCTGTATCTGGCATTATCCACCAGAAATTACAGCTTATCCAAGCATGTCTAGTAAAACACCTGAAAAAAGAATACAGGGTGGAGGGGTAATGGTCCAGAGACTGATTGAGGAGAGGGACCTGGGGGTTACAATGTCAGACAATTCGAAAATATCAGTGCAGTGCATTAGGGCAGTGGGGAGGGTAACAAGAGGCTAGGATGCAAACTAGGAGGGATCAGCAATCAGAAGAGAGAGAAGATTCCACCCCTGTGCAAATCTGAGTGCATTCTCACCTGGAGTACTATGAGCAGTTCTGGAGCTCACAAACAAGGAAGGACAGGGACAGGGTGGAGGCAGTGCAGAGAAGGGTAAAATAAATTTTCAGGAACAGCATGGTATGGCTTACGTGGAGAAGTTGGAGGACCTCAACATGTATGCATTGAAGGAAAGAAGGGAGTGGAAGGACTCCAGCAGAAGTGGTGATTGCGAAAACAATACTAGGGTTTAAGAGTCCATGGCATAGACATAAGGGTACTCTGGAGATGTGCAGAGCAGGACAGCCACAGATCAAATAGGATCTGGGGCTGCAGTAGTGAGTAGGGAAATGAGCAGACTAAGTGGGCCACATGGTCCTGATCTGCTGACAGATTCTATGTTCCTATGTTTATGACATGATCGAGACATCCAAATACCTCCATTGGATAAATAAAGTAGATAAAAGAGTTGTTCATACTGAGTGGAAATGGGCACTGTGCATTGGGCTCCCCATACAGCCATCCACCAAAACTGCCATACTCAAAAGGTATCCCCTGTCTGCAACATTATGCAGATTGCAGATCCAGATGTCTGCAGTTGCTCATGTGCCTGGCAGCCACTACCATGCTGTAACTGAGCTGATTCAATTCAATTCAAAAAAGACTGATTCTTCGACACTCAGCCTGCCTCCTTTACAGCGGCAGTACCACTTTATGTCACATGATGAAACCCTCTGCGGCTCCTACTCCTTGGTATTCATTATTACAATTCATAAATCATTCCACAATTAAATCAGTCAGAACTTTTCCTTACATTTTCCTAAATTTTTACAAACAAATCAGACAGTTATACTACTAAACAAAATTACTTATATAACACCTATTTATATTTTAAATCACAGCATTCGCACAAACTGACCAACTGCATTGATTGTGTGCACTAATTTTATCTATTAACTTTACTTATTATGCCCTACCATACAGTATAATCAGGGGCTACATTTTTGATAATATTATAAATGCAGGATCAGTTTACAATAAAATATATCACAAAGGCAAAACAATAATTCTAGAAAGACAATACATCAAAATATTTTATGTAAATATGTGGGGAATTCTAATGTATTTCTCTCTTCCTTCACAGTTCAATGTGAACCACACTTTATACAGTAACTATTGATATCTCTATAATAGAATAGAATAACCGTAGTTGAGATCTAGTGGAAGGGAGGGATGGGGAGGGAGGAAAAGAAAAAGGAAAGAGGAGAAAGGAAGGGAGGAAGGAAGAGGGAAGAGGAAAGAAAGAGGGAGAGTGAGGGAGGAGGGAGGGCAGTTAAGGGAATGGGAAGGGGAGATAGGGGGAGGGAGTGAGAGAAAGTTTGTTCATTCTATTTTTTCTTTCTAAGAAAGGGCTAGAGAGCCCATGAGCCATTTAAACCCATGGATTTGACAGTGTCTAAAGTAAAAATTCAATAACTTTCCCTCTCCAGGAGTATATCTTGTCTGTTGCCTCCCCTATTCGGTATTCTCACAAGTTCCAGACCCATGAATTGCAATGTATCCAATTTAACATTATGGTGTTTCCCAAAAATGTCTCCCAACTGGGGTGTCCAATTAAGCAATAAGCCACGAGGCTGTGTGGGTTATCGGGGATTTACCACAGCTGGAGTGGTTTGTCCATGAGGCGCAGCCGAGTGGGTAAATCCTCGCCAGCCGTGATAAATCCCCCGATAACCAACATCCTCTGAGTGGCTTATTGCGATATACCAAGGTTAATTTTTTTACTATAATAAAATACAACTTTCGAAGAGGTGGCTTTGTGTGTTTATTTTTATTGCATTTATTCCTGAGCTGCAGATGACGAGGATGTAGATGACCACCAGCATTCTTTGCTCATCAGCAGCCAGTGATTATTGGAGGATTTATACCAGGGTAAACTGCCAGTCTGACCATTTCATTGGCTGTTCACTTATGTCCATGGTATAATCTATGATTTAAAACTGATCGTACATGTTCTTGCATTCTTTCCTTTAACATTCTAACAGTTTTTCCTATGTAGTACAAATAACAACTACACCACAAGATGTAAACCACAAAATTAGTAGAACATGCAATAAAGTCCATAACTAGTACCTTTTCCCCATTGGATCTAGAAATAATTTCTTCCTTTGTATTCATATATTGGCATACATTGCAATTGAAGCATTTATATATTCCTGAAGGTTTTACTGGTAACCAGGTCGAAGATTCCACTTGGGGTCTTTTAAATTGACTATGTACCAGTTTATCCTTGATTGATGTTGTCTTCCTGAATGTAACTCTGAGATGTGCACCTATCATCTGTTTCAAAACATTATCACTCTGTAGCGTCTCCCGGTTTCTCCGCACTGTGTTCCCAATTTGTCCTGATAACATGTCTGTATTCTCCTGAAAATATAATGGGATCTCTCTCTCTGTCTGCGATACTTTACTGTGTGTGTTCTCTCTCTTTATTAGCTATCAGTACTTCTTCCTGGGTTTGACTCCTCACACTCTGTAAGGCTTCTTTTAATATTCTTTCAGGATAATCTCTAAATATTTGCAGTGATTCTTCTACCTGGCAGTCAAAATCTTCATTTAATGTGCAATTCCTCCTGATTCTGAGAATTTGCCCGTAAGGGATAGATTTTTTCTGTTTCATGGGATGGGAGCTCTTATTATGTAATAGGGCATTTGTTGCTGTATCCTTCCTGAAGCTAGCAGTTGTAATTTTACCTGCCTCTGTATCCTCTTTTTGAGTAATATCCAGGAAATTAATCTGCTTTGGACTGATTTCTGAGGTAAATCTCAAATTTAAAGAGTTTCCATTAAGCCATGACACAAAGGCCTCAGCCTCCACTGTGTCTGCCTCAAAATGCATAGGCAATCGTCTATAAGCCTGCCCCATTTTATACGTTTTTCAAAAAATGGGTTTTGTGTTTGATTCAACAAAACTTCCTTTTCCCACATACCCATGAACAAATTTGCATAGGACGGGGCCATGGAAGCCCCATTGCCATGCCACATCTTTGAATATAATATTTTTTAGTAGTAGAATTGTCTGATTTTTTTTGTTGTAAAAATTTAAGAAAATGTAAGGAAAAGTTCTGACAGATTTAATTGTAGAATGATTTATGAATTGTAATAATGAATACCAAGGCATAGGAGCCAGAGAGGTTTTCATCATGTGACATAAAGTGGTACTGCCGCTTTAAAGGAGGCAGGCTGAGTATCGAAGAATCAGTCTTTTTTGAATTAAATTAAGAATGATGTCATTTGTTAGATACCCAATAAATGATGAGCACAAAGAACCCTGAATCATGCCCCCTAAGGAAGGCTAGGAGCTGAAGCGCTGGGGCAAACGTATTCTTGTTGCACCTCCACAGTGTTATTTAAATCTGCTTTTGGTGACCTGCTGTAAAACGTTTTTTTGTAATGAAACACAGCAGTAGTCACTTATAGTATTGGAGTGGACTCTTTTTTGTGTTTGAGGAGTGGCATCTGTAATGTGTTCTGGACTGTTGACATTTTTTGGGCTGGTGGCCCTCTCACAGACGCACCCCATCTATTCCTGAGCACAGTGAAGGTTTTAAACAGTATTGTAACTGCAGCTGCTGCAGGTGTTGGCCGATGGCATGGCACCAAGCACATGGTGCCATGCCATGGCCTGTGCCCCAGACACTTGGTGCTTCCACCGTTTATGTCCCTGCCTCGTACCTTAACCTACTCCCCTTTCCAAGCATCACTCCAAGTAGATCCCTTGTCCCTGTCCGTGAATGAGCTGAACCCTTCCCCCACCAGAATAAATGTTCTGGCTTGCAAGGCAGTGAATCTCTTTTGGCAGATTTTCTGCCCATGAGGTCCCTACTTCTTCTGATGGGTGAATGAGGGCACCAAGGAGCCACTGTGCCGGGCACTTTGTCTCCATGCTTACCAGCACTTCATTAGCGAAGGCTGCTCTGCCTTTTCCCCAGTGCTAACACAACAATGATCTGTGTGCAGCAATCAAGCTAACACAACAATGATTAGTTCAGGGAAGTACATGCATTCTTGCATGTGTGTATATAGCACAAAGTGTGCAAGGTAGAACTGTCCTACAAAGTGGTCCTTGTAGCCCTTTTGCAGCACAAAATAAAGACTGAGTATGAAACTCCAGAAGGAGGTACACGCAAAATACATATACCAATACTTCTGTAACCAGACAAAAACAGGATAGAGAGTGGATGTCACTGCTGACCTAGGAGATTGAAGACTAAAGTTAATTCTATAAACATGCCCCCTCCCCCCTAGAATTCTAGTGGGGTGCACATTTTGTTTGTCTTTTCCTTTGTTGTGGTTTTTGGTTTGTTTTTGAACTTGGAATAGTCATCCTGCTGTACTAACTCTGATCTGAGCCCTTATCTGGTGACTGGAAGTGATACAGTGGTTTGTAACTAACCACCTTTCTATGAGTCATCAGCAGCAGCTCCTTGGAGTGTCTGGGCAGAAGTCGCACTCACGTCTGTGGTTTTGCTGCACTCTGAAAAACTCTTATTTGCACTGACCATTTCTTTTGAAGTCACGTCAAAGAGACACTGGGACACTTGTACTACCAGTTCTTCCAGCAAAGTGTGCCTGCACAGCCTCATTCCAGAACACTAGTTGTTTAATTTTATACCGTTATAAATTACTTATATGATTTTAGCCAACCAGCAGTCAGAACCACTGTTCCTCTTATTCTAGGTACAGTGATCTCTAAGGTAACAATATTGAGAGTGGGACATTCCACATCACAGCAAAAGGGAGTACGCCTTAAGTTTTTACATTTAAAAATAAAATTAATTTAAACAATAGAAATTGTTCTAGTTGTTCTAGTTACTGAAGTGATATATAGTAAGGGTGGTATACAAAGATGTATACCATTAAGGGATCTAATTAGGGCTATAAGGCCACAAGCCCGAAGGATGAATAGCTTTATTGCCCTAATTAGCCCTGAGATGGGTATACTTCCCAGTGTTCCACTCTTACCCATTGTTTGTTGAATAACATACATTAGGATGGTTATTGTTACGGAGATTGCATTTGCACCTGAAGGTCTTCTGCAGCAAGGAGGGAATGATTTGTAGGGAGTGCAGGTAGGAGTTTGGTGGATTTCTGGGTTTGGGAGGGCTTGTGTGTCTTTTTTCCAGGTTCTTCTGTAGCTTGTTAATTGGTTTGGCTAGCTTTCTAAAGAATGTGTTAATTGTGTTAGTATTGTCCCATTAATAGTTTGATTAGTGTAGGTATATATTTAATTAGTGCAGGTATACAGCTGAAATTGATTCATTAGTGCAGGTATATACTTTTATTTGCTAGATTAGTCACTGGTTTACAGGGAAATAAATGATAGCCTTTCCTATAGGGAAAAGTTCCCATCCATGTATTGTAATAACTTACTACTGCTTTCTGAGAGGTGTCACTTACGGTATCAGAGACTCCTTGCATGAGGCTTTGGTAGCCAGAAGCGCTCTGAAAATCCTATTTCTGAAACTGAAGGATAAAATGTGTTTCTACATAGGGGATTAGGATTTAGAATTCCAAAGGAATGAGATCTGGAATCAGAATTCCTAAAAAAAAAAATTCCTATCAGATCAGAGTCAACCGATTCTAAACAACTCTACTTTATGATCCTCTCATCCAAACCTCACACTCAGAGCCTCTTTTATTTAGTGTTTTATCCTCAGGGCTTTGCCATGCCTCTCCCCAGTGACATGCCCACTGGAGTTTAACGATATCCCAACACCATCAACCGCTATCCTGACTGCCACTTCCCCATGGTGGAGGTCCTAGCAGATTGGGGCCTGAGAGTGCTGGAGCCTGCCATCCCGGCATTCTGTAAGTTTTTTCCCCATCTTTTTCCACCCTGCCACAATTGATCCCGAGGGGGTGGGACAGATATTGCGGGCCTGCCACAGGGGTTGCTGCAACGATGGGCATAACACCATTCCTCCCCAGGCTGGGAAGCACTGCCATCAACAGCACTATTTACCAATCCAAGTCACCCAAACACCCACATCTGCTTCTGAACCCATGTCAGCAGCAGCACAGTGCACCACCGCCACTGGGCCTACAGGCAGCCTCACACTCAGAGTCTCTTATACCATAAAGGACTACCCTTGAAGGCAGTATTCCATTATAATAGCAGACTGTACAGTTATTTAATATATTTGATAGAAATTTAGTGTTGTTCTTGTGCCATTTATCTAGATGTCTTTATGTCTGCATCTGCACGGGTGGTAGTAAATGTGCATAGAACATGCAGCAACTGAGAGTATGCTTACATGTACAGTTCTGGTATTTCATACATATATATATATATATACACTTATATGTCCACTTACAGCATCCCTTGTGTATATTTATATGCACAGTTCTGGCATCTCTTACGAGTTTATATGTACAGTTCTGGCATCTCTTATATAACTTTGTAATCCTCCTCCTGGTGTCTAGGGGTATCCTGATGGTGCAAAGGTGGGAGGGGGGAATGTACAACCAAGAAAGTACAGTCCAGAAATAATAACAGGAAAACAGTACCTGGATTTCCTTTGGTGTTGCAAGTGATGGATTAGCTCCATCAGGGGGTGCCCTCAGACATTCTGGGTGATGTACTGAAGCACTAGAGGGATGAAGAATGCTAACTCTTTACCTACCTGGCCTTTGCCAACTTTACCCACAGGCCTTTGAAGGCTGCCTTCACCAGGCAGGTCTCTCAGTGTCTTCCTCGATGGTGCGCAGGATCCAGACCCATGGGATGCCACACTGGAACACACTGGGAACGTTATGGAGGCAAACTTCTTTTAGCAGCAAAACAGTTTCTCTGACAAACAAGCCAAACACCAAAACTGCAGAAAACAGGGGGTCCCATTTAATGAACAGATGATAAAGACAGGAACAGTCACTCCATGGAGCAGTAAAGCACAAATTGGTTGCTTTGGACCATGTGGTCACCTCATAAGCTCTATAGTCAGTCTGGACTGGAAAAGTCACATTAAAATTAGTGGTGCTCTGGACCATGGAGATCAGAGCAAGTTAGTTCAGTTGGCCACCCATAGCCTAGGCAGCTACTGTCCAAATACAATCAGCAAACTTGTGTCCAAACAGGCCCTCAAACAGCAGGTGGAAACACAACTTTCCTTTCCTCTAGTCTCTCTGTCTCTCAGCTCCCAGTGAGGAGCATGGACCTCCAGGAGATGGCCGACCCTGCAAAGGCCACCCTCTTCGTCTGCTGCTCCCTCCATGTCCCCTGAGTCCAAACCTCCAAGGGCTTGCTGCCCCAGCCCCACAGCCACCCTCAGCACTGGGTCCTTTAGGGCACATAGCCCAGAAATAGAAAGTCCCAGAAAGAGGTGAAGACTAGGGCCAGGGGCTTGCCTAAGACCCTTAGTCCCTACCACACACCCTCACCTCATGCTTTCTCATCACACTGGCTCACTTGCACACAGCCTCCTTTTCTCCATGTCCCATTTGAGGAACCCAAAGCTGCAAACTAGCCCACAAAGGGCCCAAAACCCGACAGCCGTGCCACATCCTGCTCCTCGACTGACTCTGCAATTAAACCAAAAAACAAACAGACGGCTGCATGGCTGAGCAGATGAATGACCTACTCTGACTTTCTCCTTTTTTATCTCTTCTGGGTGATCCCTCTCTAAGGCACCAAAAAACGCCCCTTTTATTTTCTTCCCCCAGGGCACCAAAAACCCCTGAAGCTCCAATCAGGACTAAACAACTAGGTGCCAAACCAACTGTTTCCCCCCCAAGGTCCCCTGGGATGTGTAGTCCCATTTAAACTATTTACAGAGTGCCCCCAATCAGCACCGGCCGGCACTGAAACCACACCAGAGAAAAAGAGCAGCTGCTCCTTTTAATTTTCCCCCAGAGGTGGCCGTGAATGCCTAGTAGCGCGGACCACCGAAAAACTATTTACAGTTTTTATTTTTATTATTAAATTTCCTTCCATAGAAACATAGACTTTGACAGCAGATAAGGACCACTTGGCCCACCAGTCTGCTCATTTTCCTACCCACTGGATAAGCTGCAGATCCTAGTTAACCAACAGCCTATTTCTTCTTACCCACCACAAGAATTGCCTTATGTCTGTCCCATGCATTCTTGAATTCTCCCACAGTTTTAGACCCCACAACCTCCTCAGGAAGGCGGTTCCATGTGTCCACCACCCTCTCTGTGAAAAAATACTTCCTCACATTGCCCCTGTGCCGTCCCCCTTCTATCTTCAGATCGTGTCCCCTTGTTCTTGCACATCTCTTTTTCTGAACGATGCTACCCTCTTGGACTTTGTTGATTCCACTGAGGTACTTAAAAATTTCTATCATGTCCCCCCCCCCCTTTCCTCAAGGGTATACATATTAAGCTCCTTTAGTCTCTCCTCATATGGCTTCTCTTGCAGACCCTGCACCATTTTAGTTGCCCTCCTCTGGACTGCCTCCATCCTGGCTATGTCCTTGTGGAGATGGGGTCTCCAGAACTGCACGCAATACTCCAGATGGGGTCTCACAAACTGTCTGTACAAAGGGATGGCAGCTTTCTATTTTCTGCTGGTGATGCCTCTCCCTGTACATCCCAGTATCCTCCCCAGCCCTCCCTACTGCCTTCTCACATTGCTTGCCAACGTTAAGGTCATCTGATATGATTACCCCCGGGTCCTTTTCCATTTTTGTTATTGTTACTACCTGCCCCCCTATTGTGTACTCTTCCCCTGGGTTTTTGTTTCCCAGATGCATTATTTTGCACTTCTTTGCATTGAATCCAAGCTGCCATACTTCTGACCACTCCTCCAACCATGCCAAGGCTCTTCTCATCCTTTCCATGCCCCCTTGTGTGTCAACCCTGTTTCAAAACTTTGTGTCATCTGCAAAGAGGCATACTTTTCCTTCCAGTCCATCTGCAATGTCACTTATAAAGACATTAAAAAGGACTGGACCCAGTATTGAACCCTGAGGTACCCCACTAGTAACCCCCCTTTCTTCAAAGTGGACGCCATTTACTATTACCTTCTATGTCCTGTTGTCCACCCAATGTTTTACCCAGGCTACCTCCCTGGGACCCACTCCATGCTGGCTAATTTGTTTATAAATGGTCCAGAGCCTGGCTGACCCCAAAAACCAGACCCGGGACCCGGATCAACCACTCCGTTAAATTTACTTTTAGCTGCGGCCGTGCATGCATGCTTAAGTGTTGCCAGTATTACTATTTACAATCCACAGTCCCATTGCCATGGCAACCACCCAGGACTGAGAAACCACCCCTAAGCATGCCCGGCGGTGTAGAAATGAAAAGTGGCACCTGGCCCACCCACACAGGGTGGCCAGAGCTGCAAAGAGCCACCCCCAGACCGAATGGGTCCAAATTCTTCCAGAGCCACTGAATGACCCCGAGAATGTAGGGGAGAAACGAAGCAAGAGCTCCCATAAAGGTAAGCCTGTATGCTTATATGTACAGTTCCTGCATTTCTGATATATGTTTATATGTACAGATCTGCCAAGAATCAGTATTCACTTATGGGTCTGGGAGGGAGGCACTGGACCCCAGGGGAGCACAGTTTTTGCCGGGGGGGGGGGCTGGTCACAGCTGTTGGGTATGGTGCCTGCACACCCACTATGTGGTGCCATGGGTCAGCCAGTAACTATTGCTAACCTCCTCACTAACCTTGGTTGTTTTTATCACTGTTGAGTGCACACTGTGGGAATGCAACACCACAGTTCTAACTCATCATTGCTTTTCTATGTAAGTCACCACTATTTTTCCCCTTACTGCAGTGTTGCTTTTGTTTGTTATTTTACTGATATGCTGAAGTCCAATAAGAAAGGAGCAAAATCATCGAAGAAGGTCTGACAGCCACCCATTATGCAATGTTACCCCTGTGGGAAACTGATGGGTGTTCTGGACTGGCATGGAACCAGTGCAGCCTGTCTTGGACCCATTGCACAACAAGGATGCGTGTGACGGCTGCTTTTCTTTGAACCGCCATACCTTTGAGAACTGCGCATTAAAGAGGGGTTGCCTGTTCCCCACCTTCGGAGGCAGGCCTTGCCCATGTGCATCCAAACTCGAGTCTCTAGGCCTTTCTGTGGGCCTCTTCTTGGGACCTCTGGTTCTGTGGAAGTATGGAGTTCTCCTTGACCTCACCTTGCTGAGGCATCGGAGACTCCAGTGGATGGATCTGATGGACAGTCGACTTCTTCTGGGCGGTCGACTGCAAACCCTGCACAGTCTGCCTGCCCTAAGCAACAGACATCCTCAGTGGAGAGGCTCATTCTACACTAGTGGATACCTCAAAGTCATCCTCTGGCATCGCTCATGCTGTTGTCACCATTCATGGCAGTGATATGGTGGGTGGCATTGAGGATGAGACCAGACTCCCTGCTGATACTGTTCATTGTGTCATGAAAGGTACCAGCACCAAGGCTGTTGTCCATACTGTTGCCAGTTTAGGTTTTGTCACCATCCATGGTGTCGTTAGTGACACAGAGGAAAGTAATGGCTCTGGACACAGTGACAGAGATGGGAGTGACCATATCATTGGTCCTGGTTCCAGCTCCAGGTGAGGTGCTGATGACTGTGTCATCCCAGAAGTCATCCCCAACTTTGGTGTCATTTGTGACATGGAGGAGGGTGATGGCTCCAGGAGCAATGTTGAATTGCAGTGTCGGCCATGGTAACAGGGATAACCCTGAGTCTGAGGCTGTTACTGATCCTGAGCTTGGTGCCAAAGGTGATGCCGACTAAGGGTGGGATGGCAGCCCGGAGATGGAGCTTTCTCCAGAGCTGCTGGACATCATCAAGGTATCCTGTGAAAATCGCAACTACAAAATGGCAACGTAAAAAATCATGAGTCAGTCACAGCGACTGCATGTTCTGAGACTTGAAATAACAGCGTGGAAGTCATAACAGTGACAATCACTGCCATAGTGATACCAATAATCGTGATGGACAAATATTAGCGACTCTCATGGATACTGGGCAGAATTTTACATAGCTGCATGTTCATCTCCTCCCCTGCCGACCCAAAGTATAACAGGTAGTATTAAAAAACACATGCCCCTTGCCTGTTTCTTACCACACTAGTGAACTCCACCAGACAAGATGCTGAAACTTTCTGAGATTCTTTGTCTTTTTATTCAACAACGAGGGAGACTTGCTGCAGGACAATAAAATAACAGGGACAGAGCAGGGCAGCACCAGGTAGGTGAACACAATGAAAATGGGGAGAAGTGTGAAGTAAGAAAGTAAAAGTAAAGTAAAACATTTTTTTAAGCGCCTTTCAAAACCAAGGCACTGTACAACATATTAAAACCAAAGATTAAATAAAACATATATACATATTTAAGAACCTTCAGAAAAAACATTAAAAAACAAGTAAGTTTTGAGCTCCGACTTAAAACTTGGGACAGTCAGGCATTCTCTTATCCGACAAGGTAGAGAATTCCACAGTGTAGGGGCAGCGTAAGAAAATGCACGTGTCCCAGATGTCTTTAACCGAACCCTGGGAATCTCTAGCAATCCCTCGTCGGTGGATCAGAGTGAGCAGGAGTGTGAAGAAGCAGTGTATCTGAAGAGTTCTAAATATTGTCGTGCAATGCAAGTGTTTACTAGCTAGGCCAACACCAGACAAGTAGCACAGTACTTGAAGGTGCACTTTTTTCACGAAAGGCTTACTAATTTGTTTATAAAAATCAGGAGCAAGATCAGACCTGAATAATTAGAGACCGATGTACGCTGGTGGGTCTGTGGCATCCGCCTTCTGATCCCCCCCAAATCACTATTATTACGTGGTGCTATTTGGGGATACCGTGATTATGTATGCTTGCTATTTAGACGATCGCTATTAAAACCGCGCGATTTTGTAAATCGCGATTTTAACATGGAACCTATCATCACCACCAGTGGGGACTGGAATCACCCTATGGGACCGATATAGCTCAGTTCTCCTTACCTGGAGGTTCCCTCCATGGACACTGATTGGGTCACTCCTCAGATGTAGGAGTACGCCCTTTGGGCAAATCTGCTATGCCCTCCCCTCAGGTGAGGCTACTTATGCAATTCAGCATCCAAGGCTGAGGCCCTCAAGACCAGGAGTCTCAGCCCCCCCCCCCCACTCCCCAGCAGGGCCTCGTTGTATCCTGGAGAGGTTGCCCTTGATCATAGGCCCTGAGGGACCATTAACATGGGAACAATGCTGGGGTTTTGTTTATGCCTTAGAGAGGTAGTTTAGAGAGTCTGACAGGGCCCAGTACAGGCTCTTCTTCCCAGGACCAACAGTTCCTGGAGTTGATAACTCTTCTCCATGGATGTCCTCCTTAAAGCACAGTGAATAATCTGTCCACCTTCCTTCAGCTGCTGAGCATGTGCTGTAGCAGCGATTTTTGGTGGAGATGCTCCAGGTGCTCAAGTTACATGCTTCTACAAGCTGTGATACAGCAGCCCTGCCGTAGGGAATCCTCGGAGTTCCCAATCTTGATACATCTCTCATTCCTTCATGGCCTACAGCCTTAGAGGAGGCATCTAGGGCAGTGTGGAGGCATTGCTTCTCCAACCCAGCCATCCCCAGAGACCTTGTCACACATTATTGAACCCCTCAGGTTCCATAGGTGAGATGCTTCACCCTCCTCGGGGTGTGAAGTACTACAGACTCCATTGGAACCACAACACCATGCACATGACTGACCTCCAGAGGCAGATTTTGCTCAGGTGGATGCCCTTGGCCGGACAGATTTTACCTCATCACATGCCCTAATATGCATTTCTGTACACCAGGTACATATGGCAACCTATAGCTGTCACCCGTTGCAGCTAAACACACTGCCATGGAGCAAGACAGTCAAACAGGTCATTGACCTTTCTGCCTGGGGCCTGGATGTAGTTCTGCATCAGTAAAGGGCATCTTACAATGCCAGTGAGGTGGCTTCCAGGTTGGCAGGAACTGTAGTCTGCATTAGGCAGATGGCATGGTTTTGCATTTCACGACTGGCACCTTTGGTCCAGCTTGAGGTCGTTAACTCATATTTCAAGGGGGACCATTTTTCTCCCCTAGGGTCAGGTGAGGACTGTTGGGAAGCCTTCCTGCTGCTGTGCCACAGGAGCCCCCACCTGGTCCCTGACCAGTCCTGGGTATCGTCAGGACTGCAAGGAACCCCTGACCTCAGCTGTTCTTCCTCATGCAGAGGGCTGAGGGCATCTGTTACCCTTAGAGTAGGCTGCCTTCTCCCTCTAAAAAGAGGGGAAAGCTTGGTACTTGGACTAACAAGGGGGAATCAGTGGTGGTGATTGATTCTTGGGCCCAGATATTCAAACTGCACCAGTTTGTGGTGCAAGCCTGTGCGCCACTCAAAATAGTTGCGCAGGGGTGTGGCCAGGGCGATATTCAATGGAGTTGCGCTATGGCGCAACTGCTTTGAATATCGCCCCCCTGGCCACCCCCACTGTGCATGGCGCAGTGGAACTGCGCCAGTGCAAGTGGTCAGAGTGGAGCATTGAGATGCTGTGGCGCAAGTTCCATTGCGCCATGCACAGCACCTGCAATATTCAAAGGTGACATGCAAATGGGGCCATAATTTATGCAAAGGCGCCAAGAGGGCCATTTGCATCTGATTATGGCCCATTTGCATACGGCTCTTAACGTCTGGTCGCAATCTAACGACTTGTGCCTGGCGCCCTGCCAGGCAGCAGCTGTCGGGGACCAACGCCCCCTGCAGCCCGATCTCGGGACGTCCCGTAAGGGACAATGAATGTTTCCTATCCCTGGTGGTCCAGTGGACCGCGATTAACCCGATCGCGGGCATAACTGTATCCCCCCACCCCCCCGATTAGCCCAATCGTGGGCAGAACAGTATTCCCCACCCCTGATTAGCCTGATCGTGGGCAGAACAGTATTCCCACCCCATTAGCCCGATTGCGGGCATCAGTTACCCAAAGTCCGTATCCCTGGTGGTCCAGTGGACGACCGAACCCGATGCGGGTGGCGGTCCTCACCCCTAGTCTGAAATCCCTCATGATCTGGTGGCCCCCCACCCCACCTTGCGGAGCCCCACCACCCCGCTCCCCATCAGCTGGTGGGTGGCAGCACCCACCCGCCTGCCGCCCTGCTGCCCGACGACTGACAGCTCGGTATGGCTGCATGCCCATTGGTTCAGAGCATGAGCCAGTGGGTGTGCAGCCCATACCATACTAGTCAGTCCAGATATGTGAATGCGGTAGGGGTTGCGCCTGCATAACTATGCACGGCCCGGGCTGAATATCAGGCTGTGCAGTTTATGCATGGGCACGCCCCCCCCCACCTGTGCCTGCATACATTACTGATGCGCCCCGGCGCATTGGGATTTGTGCGGTGCACTTTTCCATTTTAAATATCGCACCGGGGTGCATCAGTGGGTTGTGCATGGCGCAACACCCTTTTGAATATCTGGGCCTTGGAAGATAAGAAAGTTATGTACTTACTGTAACTGTTGATCTTCCAGAATATCTTCACCACTGATTACCACACTCACTGTGCCCCACTTTAGCAGAGCCGGGCCCTCTGTGCAGCTCACCCTGTTAGTGCTGGTCGGCACCTTCAGTGCCATGGTATCTCCCCAGCTGTACATCCCACAGAGTAGCTGTTTAAAAAAAAAAAAAAAAAAGGGTTGCAACCCATTTCTGAGTTTCCACTCTTACCAGAAAACAGAAAAAAACAATGACCCTCAAAACTGTGTTGAGGGTTCCTTTAAGGGCCTTCATACCAACCAAAAAAAAGTGAGATAAGGTAGTGCTCTTTCTCCATTTTCTTTCTTGGCCTCCTTCTCCCTGCCCAGAGTTATCCCTTCCTGGGATATATCCCTATTAGTTGCTAAATGCGTTGTGTGCCTCTGGGTACTCTCCAGTCTAACTCCACTTGGCAGTTGCACTGTCTGTGGAACACTGTGAAACAGTGCTGTGCACTGGATTGGTACTAAGCTAACTCTTACACAGGGTACCTCTCTGTTGCTGCCTGCAAAGTATGTTCTTGTCTCTGATGTGTTTTTTCTCCTGGCTATGGAATGCCCTTCTTCTTCTCTTTTGCCAGCTGAGCTGTTATCCCACTACCCTAAGGGGTGACTGGGGAGATGAACACATCTCGATTCCTTTGGGCTGTTCTACCTTACAGCTCCACATGCACCAGAGATTCCTCCCTTTTTTCCCTGATGGGAAAACTGGGACATGTTTTGTCTAGATAGTCAGTCAATCTTCCATCAGGTAGCATAAGATTTGGTTGTCCAGGTGTCTGTGTGATTCATTCCTGTTTTGGTACATTGTGCCATCTCAGTTGCAAGTGGGTCCCAGTTCTGGGCATACCCTCATGCTTTTCTGCAAGAGCCACATACTTCAGGGATGCTGCCTTTAACATCACTATCATCTCCTCTCTGGCTAGTGGTGTGAGGCTCTGGTTCCATACCAGACTACCCATTTTGGCCACCTAATGTGTTCTTTATTCAAAGGTTGCTAGTCGGGCTTTATTTTGTTGTTTATTTATATTTCCTATATCCTTTCCTATTCCTTTGGGCCCCCTCTCATTTTTTCCCAACTTTGTTTTTCTCCTGGCGAACAGAACTAAGGTTAGTGAGGGAGCTGGCAACGGTTATTGGCTGGCGCGCAGCACCACATGGGGGCTGTGCAGGTGCCATGCCTAGTAGCCATGGCCTTCCCCCTGGCAAAAGCTTTGCTTCTGCAGGGTCCTAGTGCCTCTGGCCACATCCATAAGTGGTAATCAGTGATGAAGATATTCTGAAAGATCAGCAGTGACTCTGCCCTTTCGGGGTTTCTCCTCTCAAACAAAACTGCATTCTGCAGTTTGGTAAGCAGAACAATGAGAAGCTGCCCAACGCTCACTCTCCAAGCAAGGGGACAACTCTGCCCTTTTGGGCTTTCTCCTCTCAAACAAACTGCATTCTGCAGTTTGGTAAGCAGAACAAAGAGAAGCTGACCGACACTCACCCTCCAAGCAAGGGGACAACTCTGCCCTTTCGGGCTCTCTCCTCTCAAACAAACTGCATTCTGCAGTTTGGTAAGCAGAACAAAGAGAAGCTGCCCGACGCTCACCCTCCAAGCAAGGGGACAACTCTGCCCTTTCGGGCTCGCTCCTCTCAAACAAACTGCATTCTGCAGTTTGGTAAGCAGAACAAAGAGAAGCTGCCTGACGCTCACCCTCCAAGCAAGGTATGGGATGGAACCCTGAATTTCGGCATCTACCCCTGGAGGAATATCACTTGCCCCTGTTTGCCAGTGTTTCTCACAATTTGTACAGCAATCCAGAAGTCTTCTAGGAACTGCTGCCAAGAAATTAATGCTAGGACTGACCTCTGCTTGACATGCTCTTGATTTCTCACTTCAAGTAATGTTTAGTGTGATGTAGAGATTTCCTAAGAGTTGATTTAAGTTTTGAGAGAGGTCTTAAGGTACTGTGATTTTGCTATCCGCCCTGAGCGCTGTGCCCCTTCTCTTAGAGCTGTAAGTCTGTGGGCTGTACCCTTGACCTCGGTGTCCCACTGAGGTTACTGCAGTGCCCCCCCCCCAAAAGAAACTTGCTTCAGAACCTCCCTGCCTGTTCTTTTTTTTTTTTTTTTTGGGACTTTTCCATTAGCAGATTATATCCTTTAGCCACTAGAGGGCCCAGTTATAAGCACACTTGCCCAATCAAACACAGTATAGTTCCTGTCTCATTTCACTTATCAGGTGGTCAGTCTATCACTATTCATCTGTCTTTGCCCTCCCTCTTCTACTGATTGATACTGATTTTTCCCATTTTCAGCTTATCTGGAATGTGTAGTATAGTAACGAGCTGCACGCCCATTGGCTCCACGCTGTGGACCAATGGGCGTACAGCTACTATACGATGTCAGGCGGCGGGGTGGCAGGTGGGTGGGGTGCTGCCACCCACCGGCTGACCGGGGGGGAGCGGGGCGGTGGGGCTCAGTGGACGGGTGGGAAGGGGGGTACCTAGACCACCAGGAAGATTGGTAATATTACTTTTATTTACTACAAAACTACAAATGCCCGCGATCGGGTAGTCAGCGGTCCACTGGACCACCAGGGAGATTGGTAGTAATACTTTTATTTACTACAAATGCCCGCGATCGGGCAGTCAGCGGTCCACTGGACCACCAGGGAGATCGGTAGTATTACTTTTGTTTAATACAAATGCCCGTGATCGGGCAGTCAGTGGTCCACTGGACCACCAGGGATTTCGGGGATCTGATTATTTTACTTAGCCTGCGATCGGGCGGGCAGGTCCACTGGACCACCAGGGATTTCGGGGATCTGATTATTTTACTTAGCCTGCGATCGGGCGGGCAGCAGTCCACTGGACCACCAGGGATATTGGACATAGTTTCTATTTTTTAATACAACTTCCCACGATCGGGCTGTGGAGCACATTGCCGACTGCAGGGGGCATCGGTCCCTGACGGCTGCTGCCTTGCGCCAGGCGCAAGTCGTCGAGGATCGGCGCACCTGCATGCGAATGGGGCCATAATGACATGCAAATGGACCCATTTGTGCCTTGCATACATTATGGCCCCATTTGCATGTCAAGTTTTGAATATTGTGGTTGCTGTGCATGGCGCAATGGAACTTGTGCTAGCGCATCCCCATGTTCCACTCTGGCAACTTGCACTGGTGCAGTGCTACTGCATCATGCACACTGCGGGTGGCCTGGGTGCGATATTCAACGCTGCTGAGCCATGGCGCAGCTCCATTGAATATCGCCCAGTCCACACCCCTGCGCAGCCAAGTTGAGCTGCGCCCAAGCTTGCGCCACAGCCTGGTGCAGTTTGAATATCTGGGCCAATGTGACTCCAGAACCTCTCAGACAGTAACTGGCAAAATCCTCCTCTACCCTCGGCCTCTGCCTTCTGGAAAAATAGTTCTCTATTTATTTAAGAAAAACACACTTGTGCATTTCCTGAATTGCACACAACTGATTTCTTAAATTGCACATTGCAATGTTTTCCAGACGGCATCCAGCCAAGGAGGTGAGAGGAAAGTTGTTACTGGCTGCCATCTGGGGTTGGGGGTGGGCACTAGATTCCAGGCACAGATTGAAATGGAACAGGGTGAAAAGGGGTGCTACTGGATGCCAGGGACAAATCTTTTTTTTTTCTTTTATTTATTTATTTAGGAATTCGGAGTAATACCTTTGAGCAAAGCTCTTTTACAAAGGTTCCATGTCTGGCTGATGGACATTAGACACATATAGAAACATAGAAACATAGAATTTGTCGGCAGATAAGGACAGCTTGGCCCATCCAGTCTGCCCATTTCCCTACCTAATGGATAAGCTGCAGATCCTAGTTAACCAGCAGCCTACTTCTTTCTGCCCCAACCCCCTAGAATTGCCTTATGACTGTCCCATGCATGCTTGAATTCCACCACTGTTTTTGACTGGACCACTGGACCACCAGGGAGATCGGTAGTATTACTTTTATTTAATACAAATGCCCGTGATTGGGCAGTCAGCGGTCCTACCTAATACAAGGTACCACATTGGTTTTAACAGACATTAGACTCAAATAACATTAACTGGACAGAATAGGTCCAACTTCATGGGATATGGTGTGCCACTGGATACCAAGGCAGATTGGCATGGGATAGGGTGTACCACTGAATGCTAGGGATAGATTGGCATTAAATGCCAGTGACAGATTGATGTGGGATAGGATGTGTTGCTATATGTCATTGAAAGATGGGTATTTGATAGGCTGTACCACTGGATGCCAGGAACAGATTGGTATGGGAAAGGGTGTGCCACTGGATGCCAGGGATAGATTGGTATGGGATAGGATGTGCCACTGGATGCCAGGGATAGATTGGTATGGGAAAGGATGTACCACTAGATGCCAGGGACAGATTGGCTTGGGATAGGATGTACCACTGGATGCCAGGAACAGACTGGTATAGGATAGGATGTACCACTGGATGCCAGGGACAGACTGATATGGGAAAGGATTTGCCATGGGATGCCAGGGATAGATTGGTATGGGAAAGGGTTTGCCACTGGATGCCAGGGATAGATTGGTATGGGATAGGGTGTGCCACTGGATGCCAGGGATAGATTGGTATGGGATAGGATGTGCCACTGGATGCCAGGGATAGATTGGTATGGGATAGGGTGTGCCACTGGATGCCAGGGATAGATTGGTATGGGATAGGATGTGCCACTGGATGCCAGGGATAAATTGGTATTGGATAGGGTGTGCCACTGGATGCCAGGGATAGATTGGTATGGGATAGGGTGTGCCACTGGATGCCAGGGATAGATTGGTATGGGAAAGAGTGTGCCATGGGATGCCTGGGATAGATTGGTATGGGAAAGGGTTTGCCACTGGATGCCAGGGATAGATTGGTATGGAAAAGGGTTTGCTACTGGATGCCAGGGATAAATTGGTATGGGATGGGGGTGCCACTGGATGCCAGGGATAGATTGGTATGGGATAAGATGTACCACTGGATGCCAGGGACAGGTTGGCATGGGAAAGGGTGTATCACTGGAAGCCATTGACAGATTGGCATAGGAAAGAATGTACCACCGGATGCCAAGGATAGCTTGGCATGGGAAAGAGTGTGCTACTGGATGCCAGGGACAGATTGGTATGTGATAGAGTGTACCACAAGTTCCAGGGACTGATTGGTATGGGATAACATGTACCACTGGATGCCAGGGACAGACTGGTATGGGAAAGGGTGTGCCATGGGTTGCCAGGGATAGATTAGTATGGGAAAGGGTTTGCCACTGGATGCCAGGGGTAGATTGGTATGGGATAGGGTGTGCCACTGGGTGCCAGGGATAGATTGGTATGGGATAAGATGTACCACTGGATGCCAGGGACAGGTTGGTATGGAATAGGGTGTGCCACTGGATGCCAGTGACAGACTGGCATGTGATAGGATGTGTCACTGGAAGCCATTGACAGATTGGCATAGGAAAGGATGTACCACCGGATGCCAAGGATAGCTTGGCATGGGAAAGAGTGTGCCAATGGATGCAAGGGACAGATTGGTATGTGATAGAGTGTACCACAAGTTCCAGGGACTGATTGGTATGGGATAGCATGTGTAACTGGATGTCAGGGACAGATTGATATGGGACATGATGTGCTGCTGGATCCAGGAACAGGTTGGCATGGGATAGATGTGCCACTGAATGTCATGGACAGATTGACAAGGGGCAGGATGTACCACTGGATGTCAGGGACAGATTGAACTAGGAATGGGTGTGCCTCTGGATGCCAGGAACAAGTCAGCATGGGATAGGGTGTGTCACTGGATGCCAGGGATAGACTGGCATGGAATAGTGTGTGTCACTGGATGCCAGGCACAGATTGACATGGAATAAGCTGTACCACTGGATGTCAGGGACATAGTGACATGAGACCGGGTATTTTGGGTATTCCACTGGATGCCAGGGAAAGATTGGCATGTGACAGGATGTGCCACTGGATGTCTGGGACAGACTGAAATGGGATAGGATGTGCAGCTGGAAGTCATGGACAAACTGACATGGGGCAGGATGTACTGCTGGATGTTAGGGAAAGACTGAAATAGGATTAGAAATGTAGAAAAAAGATGGCAGAAGGAGACTAATGGTCCATCTAGTCTGCCCATGTGTTCCTTTGACCTTCTCATATCCCAGACCCTAACACCCTTCTGTTTAATGCCTCCTACTGCTTCTGTGCAGGGTGTGCTGCTGGATGCCAGGGAAAAGTCGGCATGGGATAGAGTGTGCCTCTGGATGCCAGGGATAGATTGCCATGGGATAGTGTGTATCACTGGATGTCAGAGGCAGATTGGCATTGAATAGTTGGTATCACTGGGTGCCAGGTATAGATTGTTATGGGATAGGCTGTGCTGCTGGATGCCAGGAACAGACTGGCACAGGATAGAATGTGCTACTGGGTGTCAGGACAGAACGACATGGAATTGAGTATTCTGGGTATTCCACTGGATGCTAGGGAATGATTGGCATGTGACGGGTATGCCATGGGATGTCTGGGACAGACTGAAATTGGATTGGGTGTGCCACTGGATGCCAACTACAGACTAGACAGGGTTATGCAAAGGTGCATTGGACTGGGGTGAGGTGAGGGAGGGATACTACTGGATCCCAGGGACTGCTTGGGGTGAGATGAAGTAGTGCTGTCCCTGGATATCCAGTACTGCTTAGATAGGAGGTGAGAGGAGGGAAGGGTGTCCTTACATCCCAGAGACTGCTTGGATTGGAGTGATGTGAGGGAGGTGTTTTTCTGGATTCCAGGAACTGCTTGAATTGGTGTGAGATAAGAGGGGTGTCCCTGGATCCCAGGGACTTCTCGGATTAGGGAGAAGTCAGGGAAGGGTGTCCCTGTTTCCCAGGGACTGCCTGGACTGGGGTGAGGCAAAAGAGGTGTTCCTGAATCCCAGGTACTGCTTGGATTGGGGTGAGGTGAGAGGGGTGTTCTTGGATCCCAGGGACTGCTCAGATTAGGAGGAAGTGAGGGAGGGGTGCCACTGGATACCAAGGGCTGCTTGAATTGGGTGAGGTGAGGGAGGGGTGCCACTGGATCCCATTGAATGCTTCTGTTGAGGGAGGGAGGGAGGGGGAGGAGGTGTCACTCAATCCAAGGGATTGCTTGGATTGAGGCAAGTTGAGGTAGGGTTGCCACTGGGACCCATGAACTGCCCTGGACTGGAGCAAGTTGAGGAAGGGGTGCACCTGGAGCCCAGGCACTGCTTGGAGTGGGGTAGGATGAGGGAGGGGTGTCACTGGACACTAGGGACTAATTGGATTGGGGTACAGTGAAAGAGGGGTGGCACTGGACACCAGAGAGCACTTGGCATGGAGTCAGCTCTGGGAGAGAGCAGTTTTGGCATAATTTTTAGCCAGGCTTCACACAGGCAACAGTTAGCAGATAGCGCTTCTGCAAAATGTTAGTGAAATGTTATGATTTCTGTGAAATTCTGCCTATTAGATTATTTATTTATTTAATTAATTATTTTGTTACTCGGATGCACATCTTTGAGCAAGATGCTCATTTGCAAAGACTCCTCATCAAAACAACAGCACAACAATATTGACAACAGCACAGTTTGCAATAATTCTTGACACTGCACCAGACATAGGTGAGCAAAAACATTAACACAGTTTTGGTGACATAAATTCAAAGTACCAGGTCAAAGTTACATTTCAATAGGTGTAGTCATTTCCATAGTAAAAGTGCTGAAACATAGGTAGCAGTCCTCTGGAGCCTTGTCTGCTTAAAGATCTGTGCACCTTTATGGCACGAGCAGCTAGGAATTAGAGGAGTATCATGTACGTGAGAGGTCAGAGATGGGTATTGATAGCAGTAATGTTGTTGGTGTCTTGTGCTAGTGTGCGGACACCATGAGCAGCTGGTGCATTGATAGGGGTGGGTTGTGGTGCAGGCACCAGTGCATAGGGATTTCTTAACACGAGGTACAGCCACAGTTGGTGCCAGGTAGGAGCACTTTTTGTGGCTCCCGTTTGAATTCATGGCTGCTTAGAACTCTGATCTCCTATAGTATACGCAAGTTCTCCAACAACTGAAATGACCACCCTTGTATTTAGGCTCCAAGCAGCCCATAAGTTGGTGACATTCAATTAAGTAGTGGTAGCATGACAAGGGATCAATATCACAGTTTCCCTATTAGTAACATTTCATAAAAATGTCACCCTTAGAGCTAGAAACCTAAATATTAAAAGACTAACCATTGGTAGCATTGTATAAACAACTGCCACAGTTGGTGACATTTGATGAGGTATTTCAGACCTACAGAGTCTTAAAATCTAGACTTAACTTTTTGCAGAATACCTTAAAATGTCAAAAATATTTGTTGGTTTTTTAATTCGGTCACCAGCAGATCTAGATGCTCAATTTTCAAAGGGTTTGGCATGGCCCTGGAACTAAGTCCCGGTGCGCAACTCCCCAGTGCAGAGGATACAGGGGTGGCATTTAACATACATGCTCAGGTGTGGAACAGTGCTACAGCTGGCACTATCAGGCATAGCGTTTGTGTGCAGCTGTGCAAATAATGAGCACTGGCTGCAGCAAACCATGGATGTGGCCATGAAGTGGCAGGCTGTATGAGAATTGGGCGCATACTGACATAAGTGCAGATGTACAAGGGTACGCTTCCTTGCATGACTGTCTATCCTGCATGTGTGTACAAGTATTCTGTGTCTCTGTTTTAGTACCCAATGAAGTATGTACAAGATACACAACTGATGCTGACGTATGAATTGCTACAAGATACCCCACTGGTGTGATGTTTGTTGTAACAAAAATTCTCTTAATAAATAAAATATTGCAAATATGTATCCATGCCTCTGTAAATTGGGCCCCTGAAACTTGGCATACCTACCCTTTAAATCTGAAAATCTGCCAAGCATGGAGAAATGATTGGCAAAGGTCCATCTAGCCAGAGTGCAACCATACTTTACTACTGATGGCTCATTCACATGTGAACAAGCTCCTTTAGCTGAACAGACCTGATTTGTACAAGATTAGGAGGTCTGCACTTTCTGCTAGCCAGGAAAAGCATCATTGTAGCCTATACCTCAAACTACACTGGGGACATACACTACAGTACTGAGACTTTTGTGACTGTCTCTCAACTAGTGATACACCTGTTTGTTTTGTGACATCTGACCAAGGACAGCTTGGTGGAGTGGGGGGCACTCAGTACATAGAAACATAGAATTTGACGGCAGATAAGGACTGCTTGGCCCACCTAGTCTGCCCATTTCCCTACCTAATGGATAAGCTGCAGATCCTAGTTAACCAGCAGCCTACTTTTTCCTACCCCAACCCCCTAGAATTGCCTTATGACTGTCCCATGCATGCTTGAATTCCACAACTGTTTTTGACTCCACAACCTCCTCCGGAAGGCCGTTCCATGCATCCACAACCCTCTCTGTGAAAAAAATACTTCCTTAAATTACCTCTGAGCCCCCCCATCTTCAAATTGTGCCCTTGTTCTTGCACACCTCTTTTATTGAAAGATGCTACCTTCTTGGACTTTGTTGATTCCCTTGAGGTACTTGAAAGTTTCTATCATGTCCCCCCTCTCCCTCCTTTCCTCGAGGCTATACATATTAAGCTCCTTAAGTCTCTCTTCATATGTCTTCTGGTGCAGACCCTGCACCATTTTAGTTGCCCTCCTCTGGACAGCTTCCATCCTGTCTATGTCTTTGCGGAGACTGGGTCTCCAGAATAGATGTCTAAAGGGCAAATTTTCTTTATTTTGTTAAGTGTAAGGTCATTTTATGGCTACCCTGCTGAACAATGGCCCTGTTATACATCAAAAGATGACCGAGCACTTAAAAAAATAAACAAAAATGGCTCGGTAGACTTTTATGAGGCATACATCCATGCTGTCTTTAGTCAGACATTATAAAACATCTGAGCGAGGGAGCAGGGCCGGCACACCGGAAAGTGGAAGGGACTGGCTGGCCACATCCTCAGGAAAAATTACAATCCCTTCCTTCTTACACCACACCACATAAAAAAAATGCCATATTCATAATGGACTCTGATAACTACGAACCAGTAAGCCCTACCATCATTTTGGGCAGACTGATGGAAACCACTGTGAAGTAAAGCCTAGTGTCCTCTGTAGAGGGTAACAGGCTGCAGGATGGCAAACAGCATGGGTTTTTGTTGGGAAAATCATGTCAGACCAATCTGATTGAATTTTTTGCTTGGGTCACTAGGGTGGTGAAAAGAGTCCAGGTGGTGGATGTGCTCTACTTTGACTTCAGCAAGGCCTTTGATTCTGTGCCATACAGGAGGTTGCTAAAAAAGCTGGAGGAGTAAGGAGTAGAGAATGGATTGGTCCAGTGAGTGGGAAATTGGGTCGTGGAAAGACAACAGAGGATGGTAGTTTACAGGGTCAAATCTGGGGACAGAGGGGTCTCAGGTGATGTGCCTCAGGTATCAGCCTTGGGACCTGTCCTATTTAATATGTTCATTAGAGACACTGGGGAAGGTATTCAAGGTAAGGTGCATCTCATTGCTGATGACACAAAGCTCTGCAGCAGGGTGGGCAATGAGGAAGGGGCAAGGAAGCTTCAAAGGGATCTAAAAAGGCTTGAGAGGTGGTCAAAGGTCTGGCCTTTATCATTCAAAACCAAAACCCACGTTTCAGAGATTATTCTCCTTCCGAGTTTTCTGGTGTATGTTCTGTAATAAAAATAATCTTGTGATAATCTATTAACATCTATTTTACATACATTTTTACGTAAAGGTGCAAAAACAAAATATTGAAACGCTAACTTACACTTATAGTAGAGCAACAGGTTTGTACTGACATTCACTGAATTTAAATAATCATATAGCCTTCTTAATTTTTATCCTATAAGCCACAAACCTTTTTATACTTTTTGCATATATATGCATTTTTCACATGCTGTAAAAAAATTCCTCAGTACATACCTACTTTTATTCAGTAGGTCCTCATGGGCTACGTGTGTAAACATTAATATCCTAAAAGGATTAAAATGAAAATATATATATTTTTGTGCCCTTTCACTCTCTAGACAGAAATCAAAAAATAAATACATGTAGCTGCAACAACTTATTCCACCACTAGCATGAGTTATTCAGCTGGTGTAGGCAAGGGATACTACATATACAGTATGGTGTAAATTATTCACACATCAGATACAAGCTTTTAACAGGGTGTCGTCTGTGGAACAAGTTGATGTAGATATACCTTTTTTTTTAATTTTTGTTTAGAGATGGAAAGGTGAAAAGCATTTATTTTCATATTAATCCTTACAGGATATTAACGTTTACATAGAGAGATAGAGATAGATAGATAGATAGATAGATAGATAGATAGATAGATAGATAGATAGATAGATAGAAACCTTATTTATATAGTGCCCCTTTCCGAGGACTCAGAGCGCTTAACATTAAGCAATTAAAAACAACATAAAAACACACACTATATAATACTCAAATCAGGTAAAGCAGGCAACAATAGATTTAAAATCTAGCTATCATTATAAAATAATAAATAATTCAGAAATTCGATATCTATAAATTAAAAACCTGGTTAAACAGAAATGTCTTTAAACCCTTTTTAAAAGGTTTCCACTAAGGATGCCTCCCAAAGATGGTTAGTATAGAGTTCCACAACATAGGTGCGGCAACAGAAAATGCACACTCACCCGAATGAACCTCAAGGAGGCTTCCCTCGGAGGAACTGAGAGCCTGGGACAGACAGTGGGGCACAAGGAGATCCTGCAGGTAGACTGGTCCCCCTTCATTTAGGGATGTATAGATCAGAAGCCCAACATTGAATACAATTCTCCACCTAACTGACAGCCAGTGCAGTCCATGGAGGACAGGCCTAATATGATCAAACCTTGAAATCTTGCTGCCACATTATGCACCAGCTGCAGATGGCAGAGATTGCCTCCAGATAGCCCTTGGCATGGGACATTGCAGCAGTCCAGCCTGGATGTGATGGAAGCATGTACCAGTGTGGTCCAGTCCTCAGTTGGTATAAGGGTCTGGATCCAGGCGATATTCCTCAGATGGTAAAATCCACTTTTGATGACGGCCAACACCTGAGCATCAAGTGTCAAGCCATCATCAAGGATCACGCCCAGATCCTTAACCCATGTGGAGGGGATCAGTGAGACCCCTCCCAGTACTAGACCAGGGGGATCCCCCAACCTCCCCCCCACATCAAAGACCCGGATCCATCACTAGCACTTCAGTCTCGTTGGGGTTGAGTCACAGCCAGTTTTGAGTTATTCAAGTCTAGATCTCCTCCAGGTAGTTGTTAAACACAGAGGCCACTGTCAGGTTGCCAGATGCACAGGCGGGTATAGTTGAGTATCATCGGCATAACAATGAAAACCCAGCCCATATTGCCCAATAATGTCTCCCAACAGTAGCCTGTACACCGTGGACAACAAGGGCAACAAGACCGACCCTTGCAGAACTCCACAGAGCAGAGGCTTTGGGTTAGATGAGGCTAACCCCATCATCACCTTCTGCACTCTGCCTGTCAAGTATGACCTGAACCAGTTGATAACATTACCAGACAGGCCCTACCAGTATGAAGGCGGTCAAGCAGCACCTCATGGTCCATGGTGTCACATGCTGCCGCGAGATCAAGGAAGACCAGGATGGTATGCTCTCTCCTGTCTCTCGCCATTAGGAGATCATTAAGCACCTTCACCAGGGCGGTCTCTGTACTATGCCCAGCTTGAAATCCAGACTGGAAAGACTCGTAAGTGGAGGAGGAGGAGGTAAGACGTGCCACGATCTGAATAGCTACCACTTTTTCTATAACCTTCTCTAAAAACGGGAGGTTAGAGACTGGTCTGTAGTTGCTAAGACACTCCGGGTCCAATGAGGGTTTCTTCAGTAAGTGTCTAACCAAAGCCTTTTTCAAGACCAATGAAAAGACCTCACTCCTCAAGGAACTCCAGATGGTCTCAACCACCACAGATCCAATCAGGTCCAAACATCTGACCAAAAGTCTGGTTGGGCCTGGATCCAGATCACAGTGTGTTTACTCACGTAACCCATGAAGACCTATTGAATAAAAGTAAGTATGTACTGAGAAATTTTTTATAATATTCAAAACCTTTTTATATATGTTAAAAAAAGTATAAAAATGTTTGTGGCTTATAGGATAAGAATTAAGAAGGCTATATGATTATTTGAATTAGGTGACTGCCAGTAGAAATCTGTTTCTTTGGTGTAAGTGTGAGCTTTTTAATATTTTGTTTTTGCACCTTCATTAAATTTTAATAAGGAAATATGTAAAATAGATGTAAATAAATTGTCACAATATTATTTTATTATAGAACACACACCAGAAAACCCTGAAGAAGGAGAATAATCTCAGAAATATTGGTTTTAGCATTAGTTTTTTTTCTGGTTGTTAGTGTTCATGAATAAAAAAATCTATTTACACATTTACTACTGTGTGAGTGAGTGGGTCTTATTTCTCCAATCTATTTGTTTGTTTGTTTGGCTGTGATTAGAACGAACTACTCCATACTGAAGTTTCTTTATTTTTGAGGTTGGCTAGACTGGTACTCCTTCCATTAATTGAGATTCAAGGCCAAGAAGTGCAGGGTGATGTACTTAGGGAATAAGAACTCGCTCACAGAGTACTGAATGGAAGGGGTTAAACTGACAATGTCAGTAGAGGAGAGGGATCTGGGAGTCCTCATCAGTGACTCACTCAAGCAAACCAGCTAGTGCAATAAAGCCTAAGCAAGGCATCTAGGATGCTGATGTGTATAGGAGGGTTTTTGACATTAGGAGGGGAGAGGTGATACTGTCCTTATAAAGATCACTGTTGCGCCCTCAGCTGGAGTATGGTGCCACGTTTTGGAGTCCTCATCTGAGAAAAGACAGAGGTAGGCTGGAGTTAGTGCAGCGAAGGGTGACAAAAATGATTCAGGGTCAGAAGGGCAGATCTTATGAGGATCTCTGAAGGCCCTGAACATGAACTTACTGGTGACCAGAAAGGAAAGGAGGAACGTCGTAGAGGTTGGGGAGATGATAGAGGCCTATAGGTCCCTAAGGGATATAAATAGGGTAATGTGCAAGGATCTGTTTGTTAGAAATAGATATGCAGTCATGAGGAGGCATGACTGGAGACTGGGGGGAGCTAAATTCAAGAAGGATGTGAGGAAATATTTCTTCATGGAAAGAGTATTGGAGCCTTGGAACAGATTGCCAGCAGATGTTGTGGAGGCAAGGACCAATAATGGGCTCCAACGTGGGTGGGAGACAAGAGGAGACTCATAATCCCACATGGGTGAAACAGAAAGGCAGAGACAGCAAAAGTGGGGTTGGGGGAAGAATAACCCACCATGTCACTAGGTTGGGGTTTGGGAGGGTAAGATATTAACTGTGAGCAGACTTGATGGGCCGTCAAGGGAACTTGGAAAAAAAAAAACTTACATTTGTAAGAAGTAAACATTTTATACGTAAAGCCTCAGTCATCAAGTTTAAAGGCCTTCCTTGGAGTCAGTTGCAGTAAAGGCTGCACAGCTTGGTGGGGGGGGCACAGCACCAAAGTTATTTTCACCAGCTCTTGCACAGTCTCCAGCTGGGAGAACCTCTGGCCTTAAAAGCAGGGATTTGGGGGTGCTACTGTGAAGCGGAAATTCTATGAAACTAATACTACAATGACTGAAACAAGACACATAAGCATTAATAATAAAACAGAGACCAAACAGACAGCAGTTGTGCTCCAAATCTGCACTGAGGAAGGAAATAATTAGTGACAGCTGGTACAGACCTAATGTGAATCCAGGTTAACAGAATATTGTTGTTCTTTGTAGGTTACACTTTAACACCAGACGTTACCCACTAACTGAGAGAATTCTAAGAGTGCAGGCACTACTCGGATACCTACCATGGTGGTCTCTGACCTGACACATGCTATTTGCATTGTATTCTGGGTCTGCAACTTCCAGTCTGTTTATGGAGACCCACTAGTGAACTCTGCCGCACCTCCTGTCGTTCAGCACAAACCTTTCATTGTAGTGTGGAATATGCCAACAGCGAAATGTCAAAGGAATTATGGCATCAGCCTGCCTCTAAGAGTATTTGACATCATTAAAAACCAAGGTGATCATTTCAGGGGGCAGAACATGACCATCTTTTACAAGAACAAGTTTGGTTTGTACCCCTATATCACCAAAGATGGTGAGAGAATAAATAACGGTGTTCCCCAGGAGGTAAATATGAAAGACCACCTCAAAGTAGTCTCCTTAGACATCAACACCCTTCTCCACAAGGACTTCAGTGGGCTAGCTGTTATTGACTGGGAGGAGTGGCGACCCCTTTGGGCCCAAAACTGGGGGGCAATGGAAATTTATAAAGAAGTTTCCAAGGATCTAATTAGGAAGAGGCAACCATACTTACTGAGCAGAGAAGTAGTGCGTGTTGCCAAGAACGAGTTTGAAGCAGGTGCCCGGAATCTGATGGGTAAAACATTGAGAACTGGAAGGAGCCTCAGATCTTCAGGCTTATGGGGGTTTTACGGATTGCCTGAATGCTTTAACTCTAATTGGAGAAAGGTGGACAACTACACGGGTCACTGTCACAGAGAAGACATCCCAAGGAACAACCAGCTGGCCTGGCTATGGAGGGCTTCAACTGCCATCTACCCAAGTATCTACCTCCGTCAGGAGCTACGCTCCTCAGAAACAGCTCTGAAGTTTGTACACTACAGGATTAAGGAGGCCTTGAGGGTTGCAGCACTTGGATCAAACAGTGCTTTGCCGGTTCTAGCATACTCAAGAGTTGCATACATGCACACACTGAGGTATCTGACTGAGGTAAGATCTCAGCTTTATTCCTTCTTTCATCCATGGATCTGCACTAGATAGCCTTCTGAATAACAATGCTATGTAGTGGGGAGAGATCTTATAGGGAATCTTGCCAAATCTCTTTTTTGGGGGGGGGGGTACAGAATCCAAATCTTAGACATTGCTCTGAGGGTTAGGATCTTAAAAGAAAAACACTGGAAAATCCAGAGAGTTCAGCAGCTGCTGCAGAAATGCTTGAATAGGGCTTATAGCAGTAAATTAAATTTTTCAATGACCTGCTACTTTTTGTGTTTTTATTTTTAAAGAGGGATTATGGTAAAAATTACTAGCATTAATAAATTTAGAATATGGATCAACATAGCCCCAATCAGCCTCATGCCAAAACTGAGATCTCAAAATTTGTTTAAAAGTTACAAATCATTTTACAACTCTAAATTCACAGCCTGGTCAAAAAAGCCAGGTTTAGTGAAAAGCTGCTGCTGATGTCATCTCCTGAACTCACGATCTAGTACTCCCTGTCAGCAAGCTTATAAGACTTGTTTCTCCAAAGTTTAAAGATTACATGCAACGGTTTTCACCAGTAAAACAGGCAGGAGCATTAAACAAACATTACTTTAAAAATTATGTGTGTTTCAGGTTTTGTAACAAAGTTGGCAAATCTGTATTTTTTTGTTTGTTTGGTGCTTTTTTATTGTGGTCTATTTCTCTAGGACTGCTGGGTGCTGAGTCATAGCACACAGCTATGAGATTTGCAGACTGGATATCCCTGATGTGGTGAAAGGCTGTGATCATTCACACATCATTCAGATGAGGTGATTTCTCAGGATGGCCCTTTAAAACAATTATTCCATCACCCTGTAAATGGGGTTGGGAGAGGTAGTTCTGTTTTGAACCCTTACTTTGAGTTTCTATGCAGTAGTCAGCTCAATGTTCAGTCAATAAATCAATCACTCAATCACTATTGTATTCATCATCAAAGTATGAATGAATGGGATACTCAGTTGAGTAGACCTCATTTTCTGTTTTCTCCCTGGCAGGCTGCTGCTTCACCTGCATGCAGGCTCATCTGTATTGTACTTCGCATTGAAATGATTGTTTTACCAGGACTAACACTTTCACCCTTAGTAGGAATTAACACATATAAGGCCCCTATTACAACTTACTGTAAAGCAGACACTGACAAACAGCAATGAAGTTACCAACATTACAACACTTGTAGCAATACAGCTTCCTAACAAGCACTGTAGAGTAACACCCCATATGGTATCAGCAGCCTGGAGGCATGCTGACTCAGCATCCTGCAGCTCTGGAGAAATGAACCACACCAAAAAAGCATTAAAATACATATTTGTCAACTTTGTTACAAAACATGAAACACATAGATTTTATAGCAATGTTTTTAGAATACTGCTTCCTGTTTTACTTGTGAAAACCATTGCACAATAATGTTTAACCATTAGAGAAACAGGTCCTATAAACTTGCTGACAGGGAGGACTAGCCTGTGAGTTCAGGAGATTACATCATCATCAGCTCTTCACTGAAACTGGCTTTTTTTGAACAGGTAGTGAAATCAGGGTTACAAAATAGCTCATAACTTTAAAATGAAGTAACATAGACACCTAATATTTGGTATGAGCTTTATTGGGGACATGCTTATTCCAATTCTGCAATGTAGCATTTTTGGCCAGAGTCCCTCTTTAAAGAACTGTGCCTTCTGTAATGTCTACAGAGTCACCTGTGGCCATCTCGTGCACCCCAGGCAGCTTCCGGCAAGGGTTATGCTAATGAGGGCCACCAACTCTTGCCATTAGTTGGTAGTCCTTATTAGCATAGCCCACATGCTGGAAGCCACCTCGGGTGTGTGAAATGGCTGCGGGCAGCTCTGCAGGCATTATGGATGGCATGGTTTTTTAAAAATAAAAACACAAATGTAGCAGGTAGTTAAAAAATTCCACTTATCGCTATAAGCCCTAATCAGGAATTTCTGCAACAGCTGCTGCACTCTCTGGGTTTTCTGGTGTTTTCCTTTAAGTAAACAATAAGACACAACAGAATGGGTGGTGTTGGGCTATATCCAGGTAGTATAGCAAGGCCTGACACTGCAGGCAGACAGCCTTACAGCCCTTGGAAGTGTGGGTATAGCCCAACATGACCCACCCAGGAGTGTCTTATACTTACCTAAGATCCACTTCTTTTTCTTGAATTTACTGTTTTAACCCATGTCTCCGAGTGGCTTACATCATGGCCATTCCCCAGCTCCATTGCCCGCCTTCTCCCAGACATACATCACCCGCCTTCTCCCAGACATACCTCACCCACCTTCTCCCAGACATATCTCACCCACCTTCTCCCAGACATACCTCACCCACCTTCTCCCAGACATACCTCACCCACCTTCTCCCAGACATACCTCTCCCACCTTCTCCCAGACATATCTCTCCCACCTTTTCCCAGACATACCTCACCCACCTTCTTCCAGACATACCTCTCCCACCTTCTCCCAGACATACCTCACCCATCTTCTCCCAGACATACCTCTCCCACCTTCACCCAGACACACCTCACCCACCTTCTCCCAGATATACCTCTCCCAACTTCTCCCAGATATACCTCACCCACCTTCTCCCAGACACACCTCTTCCACCTTCTCCCAGACACATCTCACCCACCTTCTCTCAGACATACTTCTCCCACTTTCTCTCAGACATACTTCTCCCACCTTCTCCCAGACATACCGCACCCACCTTCTCCCAGACATACCTCTCCTGCCTTCTCCCAGACATACCTCTCCTGCCTTCTCCCAGACATACCTCTCCCGCCTTCTCCCAGACACACCTCACCCACCTTCTCCCAGATACACCTCTCCCACCTTCTCCCAGACACACCTCTCCCACCTTCTCCCAGACATATCTCTCCCACCTTCTCCCAGACATACCTCTCCTACCTTCTCCCAGACATACCTCTCCCACCTTCTCCAAGACATACCGCACCCACCTTCTCCCAGACATACCTCTCCCACCTTCTCCCAGACTTGCCTCACTTCTTGGTTCCTCAAGGTGTGTTGCCTCCCTGGTTAGGCCACAGGGGAGCCCCTGTGGAATTGGAATTTAGGTTTTAGAGGGATGCTGAATGAATGGTGTGGGCCTGCAAGGGATCACTAGTCATCTTGCTATGGTCAGGATTTTTTCTGGTTGGTTTTCCATTCCCCACTCCCTACTGGACTTCAGTAGCTATAGGTGTATATTCGCTTGCACACATGAATGTGGGCTTGTGCAGCACCTGCTGATGTCCACTGTCCTCTGCAGTGCTACCTGTAGCACCACCTGTGGTCCCCCAGGTGGCATGCACATGGCGGTCTCAGTCACCTACCTACTATGGAGGAGGAGAGCATCTGCTGGACACTCGATTCTACACCCCCCTCCAGTCCTGATGACACATGCTTATTACTGAACCTGAGCCATCGTGAGCTGAAGCCCTGAACGTGCTGCCTCCCTTTCCCAGGGTGGGAAACATGGCCATCAGCAGCATGTTTTCCCCAGCCTGGCTGCCTCAGCGCTGGTTTCCAGATTAGTTCCTAAACCTGGGCTGCCAGCATGGGAGGATGATGCACTTCCATTTGCCATTGGGAGAGGCCCCAAACATGTATTTCAAAATGATATGCAAACAGAAGAGAGAAAGAAATAAGTACCTCAGCTGGGAGTTGAACCCAGGCCACCTAGAGCACCGTTTCATTTGCGCTACCAGCTGCTCCACCAAGGCAACTAGACCCCAAGCAATCCAAGAGCTTTTTACTCTTTCTCCAATGCACAGCCTGGTGCTGCACAGATAATTACTTTTAAAAACAGAACAGTGCAGTGTGCACATTTATGGAACTCATAAAAAAACAGAAGAAAGAAATAAATAAGTGCTTCCGCTGGGACTGTAACCCAGGTTGCCCAGAATACTGTTCCAGTTGCTGTGCCAGCTGCACCCATCCACGAAGGCAACTGGAACCTGAGCCATCCAGGAGCATCTTACTCTTTCTCCAGTGCACAACCTGGTGCTGCACAGATAATGACATTTACAATACAGCTGAGGCACTTGTTACTTTCTCTGTTCTGCTTGTATGTGTTCCATAGATGTGCACACCACACTCTTCTGATTGTAAATGTAATAATCTATGGTGAAAGGGTAAGGTGCTCCTCGATGGCTCAGGTTCCAGTTGCCTTGCAGCTGGTAATGCAACTGGAACAGTGTTCCAGGTGACCTGGGTTCAAGTCCCAGCTGAGGCACTTATTTCTTTCCCTGTTCTGTTTGTATGTGTTCCATTAATATGCACACCACACTCTTCTGATTCAAAATATTCAAAATAATGCATTCAAGTTTTTTGCTCTTTGCTGTTTAAACACTACAGGTATGTGATATAAGCCTTCTAGCTGTATTTAGTTATTCTTCTTGATTGGCCCCATGCATTTCCTTTTAATTATTTGGGATCACAGATCAGTGCATCTGCAAATTAATTAGAGTATATGGTTACCTCTTCTTGTACAAAGATTTCCAGCCTAACTGAAAAGCTGTTGTACCACAGTTCAAAGGTCATTAAATGCCATTGTAGCCATCTGTGGTACAATAGCTTATTTAAAGCAGCAGTATTTGTTAGTCGGCAAAAAATTCAATCATATAGTTCTTTAGTTTAACAAAAAAGCATTTCTGACATCCTTAGATTTATTCTCAGTGTAGTTTTATTTCTCAGATTTATTTCTCAGATATTTTCAAAACATTTTTATAGCTACTTTTGTAGTTAGTGACTTGCATCATTAAAGATGGCCACCATTCACAGTTTTTAAAAATCTCTTATACTGAGGTTATCTGTTGACTGTGAATATTAGATTCATGTTGTGGAAGTATTAGGATGGTGTTACCATGTTTCTAATGGTATACAGTACAATACTGCACCAAAATATTTAATTTTTTCATGCCAGACATGGTATGGAAATTGGGAATGGGTTTTTTTAAAACTTCGAAATCCAGCATCTTGTTCAAAAATATCAGACAACAAGGAAAAGTGGATGTACAGTATTGATGCTTTTGCCAGAAAAAAAAAATATTGCTAAAAAAATGATATGGTGACTATCAAATACTGCTGCTTTAATTGGAAGCTCATGCCACCTGCCATTTTATTTTCATTTCCCTGCACACACACACCTTCTGTTGCTTCATCATCTTAAAAAGCACAGACATACCCCTCACTCGGGTGGGTTTTCAGCAGCTGGGTGGTATTTTTTTTAATAATAAAAAATTAAACAAGATTTCTTGGGAAGAAGAAAAGCAGCATTTTAATTTTATTTTAAACTTTGCACCATATATTATACTAAATAGCACACTGGCTACTATACACAGCTGAGTTGTGTTTCCATCTCGGGGTTCTGATGACATCAGGACCTCTCATGTGTCACGCTTAAGTTCCCTGTGATGTCATCAGAATCTCTTGATGGAAACACAGCTTGTTGTGCATAGCTGCCCGTGCCTTATTCATTGTATAACATTTTTGGTTTTTTCTTCTTTAAGTGCCTTTTGTTGGGCTCACGATTCTCTCCTCTAATTTCACTTTGTGTGCTGAAATATCCTGTGATAAGTTTTTACTGAACCAACCCTTTTATACGTCTGTAAAACCTTGCATGGATAGCATTAGGGGAGTCTGCTTACATAAAGAATAATGGCAAAGAGTGGAGAGCACCAGGGCAGTGGTGCTATGAAAAATCCAATCCGCAACACAAAGCACACTTCAAGCACCCGCTGCAGAGGACATGAGGCAGGGACACCATGTAGGATATATTTCAGTCCTTTTAATATTAATGTGCATAACAGGCAGCAAGCAAACAGCAGGCGGCTGCAGTCACCAATACGGAGCCGAACCAAAACAGAAAGCCAAGAAACTAGAACTGTTCGGCTACTCGTAACACTAGGCAATTAATCCAACACTAGGATGCTTTTAATAATTTTATCAAAGTGCATAAAGTACACTAGTAACACCCCCCATGCAGCAAGTAATGTGTCAACATTTTACGTACAACATATACTTTATCACCATAGCCAGTTTGTACTCACCCCCCCCCCCATTGGTACCCATAGGTGTGGCAGGTGCACTTTTTGCAAGTACATGTGTACTTGTAAATTTTTCTCTCACCCAATAACAGGGAAACAGGTTGAAATTAAACATTTTACCAATTGTACCAGCCCAGGAGTAGTGCACTTGTTTCAGTGCAGTTGTGGGGCACACCACGTGGGCAGGACAATCTGCCCATTTAAAATTAGAATAGGTGAACACATTCGAGCAATTCAGAAATGGAGATGAAACATATGCTATAGTTAAACACAGGAAGCATAATCCTCAGACAACGCACCAGGTCACCTTTTGGGTATAGAACTAGTGACAGTGGGAGATAGAGGAGGGGATCTCAAAAAACTTATTGGTCAATGTGAGAGTTACTGGATTTTTGAAGAAGAAGAATCAGCATTTGTATAGTGCTTTTCATATAGTTTTTGAAACTAGGTGCCAGAAAAAATGAGGGGTTAAATGATAATATTGATCTCCCAGCCTTTTTGAAAAAGTTCAGATGTTAAGATTGCCTGATCCTGACACACGGTGCTTAAATGAATTGATTTATTTTGACCCTTTTTTGTAGTAATAATGAGATTATAGTCCCCAGTAAGTGGTTTGGAATATAAGTTAAAGTGCCTGGTTTTTAAGCTATGTATGGAATATATTATGTTTACTTCATAGTGATAAATGAAATAGGTAACGAGTTTACAGGTTTACATCATGAATATTTAATGTGTACACATAAGCTTAAAAAGCAGTTTCTGTGACATAGCCTAGCATAGTTTTATAAGTAAATATAAATTGATTCACTAATTTAAATTACTTCATGAGAATATGTATTATTTTAACTTTAAACGCGTGCACCTTTATATGTTTATTTAAATATGGGTCACTGATTGGTTGAATGTAATTGATTGTTTATATTATTCGCTATAAATACTGAGCACTTTACTGCCACCTTTAGATTACTCTGAGGAAGCTTAGCAGTTTGCTAAGTAAAATGTGAGTATCTGTGCGGCCTTGCAACCCTACCAACTGCTTGTGCTGCTACTGCCTGTTATGCGCTTTAATATTAAAATGACTGAAATATAGCCTACATGGTATCCTTGCCTCATGTTCTCTGCAGTGGGTGCTTGAAGTGTGCTTTGTGTTGCATAAAGAATAACAGTTTTTTTGTTTTCTTTATTTACTTAATAAAGCAGGTTGTAATATCCTCAAACCAGAGCCCTGCAACTATTAGTATCATTTCAGTGCATTTACATTTTTTACAATGGTGCTGGCAAAGAGATGATAATACAGTTAGAATTCAGCATTCCTCATGAAGTCACTGCTGCCCAAAATGGCCTGCTTTTAATTTAAAACATTTTTTTCTGTTTTTTTCTTCCTCCAATTTAAATGGGATGCTGGTTTTCAGATTTCTGACAGACGTGTGGGGAAGCATGGGCTATCAATATCAAAGTACCTGCCAACAAGCCATGTCCTACGCTGCTTTTCATTTTAACCTGCCATAATGGCATGCATTGAGGCTGTTATGTTAGTGCAAAACAACTTGCAAAGCTAGATTTTGCTTTTGAGAGCTAGTGTACTGCCTAAAACTATTAGTATTTAAAAACAATCAACTGTTACCTTTTATACCTGAGGTACTTTTTCTTTTTCATTTGGTTAATTAGAAGATCGTTTAACTGGTGTTAGTAGGTGTGATGTGTGGAACAGTACTCCACCTGGCAGCTGACACATCTAACTCTGTTCCCCCCTTACGTCATTAGCATTGTGACCTCACTAACAGTAATATCACTGCTGCTTAGGAACAGCCACTCGGTAGCTGCCAGGTAACTCGCATGTGATGTCACTGTCAGATCACAATGCTGACTGTATATTGGGGGGAACAAAGATATAGATGTCAGCTGCCAGGTTGAGAGTTGTTCCAGGCTTCCAGCACAGTATTATCACACTGGAAACTTTCTAATGAGCAAAAGGAAAAGGAAAAAATACCTCAGAAATAAAATGTGACAACTGGCTACTTCTCAAAATTTTTATTATTTTTCTGTCTGTTTTGGTTCTCCTAGCTCTTTAAATGTGTACTGTTCAGCTTATGAGGCACTTCTGGTAGGCAGTTAGGAAGCACATTACATGAAGAAGGCCACACTTCTCCCTATTTAACAAATAATCTAGACTGTAACATGTTCAATGCTTTTTTTTTTTTTGGTAGATGTTTTTATAGCAAATATAAAGCTAGAAGATTAGCATAAACACATGTAAACCATGCAGCATTTTTTCACAAATGCTAGTGAAGTGAGCAAATATGGAACACAGAAATCGGCTCTATAAAACAAATCGGCTCATACTTATGGATAAAGTCACACCATGCTGCTCCTTGCAGATACACACTGTTTAAGACTTTCGTCTGCAGAGGACAGACATTTTCATTGTTCTCTGTCCCCCTACATCCCCTCCTTTGGCGGCATGCCCTGAGTCTGCAGTGGATGAGTCTCAGATCCGCCATATCCTGCTCATCATGATGTTTTTTAAGGTTTTGGCATCTAGAGCCCACTGCCTGTCCCAGTACATTTGCTCCCCAATTGTGGATTCACTCACCCCCACTTGAGACTCTGTCTTGTCACTCAGTTTAAGAAACATTTTTGTTTGTTTTACAGAACATTTATCCACTTTTTGTACCTTTTAAATCATATTGCACTCGTAATATAATAAAATTAATCTCCTACTTTACTGTGTCTGGTGTGTTTATTTACTCCATAGGTTGCCAATCTGAATGTGTTGCTTTGTTCTAGTGAGGAAGTCACTGCTGCTTTTTTTTCCAGTTTTGCAGTGATGTGAAGCCCAAGTTTCACTGGTTAGTGCCCCATAAAAACGTCACTGCCCCTCCTGTAAATGTATTTAGATTGGCAAATTCAACTGCTGTTGGGGTGGGGGCATCAGTGATATAGCCTCAACTCCCCAGCTTCTGAAGCAGGCAAGGAAAAATTCTTATAAATTATAAGTGTCAAATAGTACTGGAGAATCATTTGACAGAATGCTAGGAAATCTCTGCTAATATGATATTTTTATGGGGCAAAACTTAGACTGGGCTTCCTTTATCTGCTGAGGATTTCAATTGTTTAAGTAAGCAATAACCCACAACAGGGTATGGGGTTATTGGCAGTTAAGCCACACCCCTGGTGCATTGTGAGCACCCTCACAGCACCCGGGGTGTGGATTAACTGCCAATAACTCCATACGCTGGAGTGGGTTATTTAGCATATAACATGGGGTATGTTTAACAAATTCAGGAGGCAGTATAGCGCAGTGGGTTAAGTCACTGAGCTGCAGATCTGGAGACTTGGGTTTGAATCCCATAGCCGCCTAGATGCATACTGTGTGATCCTGAGCAAGTCACTTAACTTCCTTGTGCTCCCAGGTCGCATCTGGAAACAAGCTTCAGTTTAGTGTGCTACTCCTGGTTAAACAATGTTCCCCATACAATGCTATAAAAGTGTTTTTTTTTCCCTGTTTTGTTTTATTTTATTAGAAAGGTTAAAACCATAGAGCAAAGCTCATTTACAGTGGCGACATTAGCATTATAAAACACATATATATATATAGACAGAAATTATTTAAGTAATAAGGCACAAAAGGGTGTGGTATATCATGGGATATCATCAAGTCTTGGGTGGTTGATCATGAGGCCGCAGGCCGAGTGTGTCCAACCACCTGAGAAGTGACGATATCCCATGATATGCCACACCCTGGAGTATCTTTTCGCTATTATGAACTGAGTTTCAAGTTTTATAAATAAAAAATTAAAGAAAAAGGTTTTAAAATGTTTTATGAATTAGTTTTTGGGTGGTGTAGGAGAACATTTTGAAAAAATAGTTCTCAGACAGTAGAGAGCAGGGAGGCTGGTGGCACCGGCGCTTTTTTGAAGCTGTGATGATGTAGCCCAATATCATCACAGCTTCAAAGAGCTCTCGGCCAATCAGATTCCTCTATTTATGATCCTCAATTTATACAGACACAGTACAATTATCAGGGAATAGTCAAGGGTATCTTGCCAGGTTGAAAAGCAGTCCCCAGAATTTATGAGTCCCGCTGTGATCTCTCTCTCCCCCTGAAGCATGGTGCCCTGCTCGGAATAGGTCTGGAATGCAAGTGCAAGAACTGTGTTTATTGTCCTCTGCATTGTATCCTGAGTATTTGTGCAGTACTGGGGTGAGGTGCTCACTCTCTGTTACTGCAGCATGGTACACTGCTCACTGTGTTCCTCCATCTCTCTCTTTTGTTCACTCTCCCTGTGTGTTCCCCCCCTCCCCCACTGCAGCAGGGTGCACAATTCGGTTTATTGTCCTCTGAGCTGCTGGAGAGAGGAGAGTGCACCGATGCTACAATAACTGTCCAGCTGTCTCCTCTCTCACTCTGTCTCTCTCACTGTCACAGGATTACCATCAGCTGCTTGGTGATCTCTTTCTTCCAGTTAGTGGTCGCTCATGCTGTGTCTCTTGCAGTGCGGAAAATGGGGGTGTGCTCAAATTGTCTGGCTTTAGCTTTCTTGGGGGGGGCACCTGATGGTGGGAAACTGTATAGGCTTAGCAGGAAGGTGCAAAGCTGGTTGCAGCCCCCCCCCCCCCAATACTAGCACAGTGAATGTTTTTCAGGGAGAGAGGGAGTGTTACTGCCACTTGCAGACCATGATAATGAGTTCTAGTATGCTGGAGATTGTGTGTATTGGGGGTAGAAATAGCGACTGGCACACAGGCTGATCATGGTGGTTGGGGTGGGGGGATTGCGAATGGAGGACAGATTCTGGAGCATGGGGAGGCAATACTGTCTTGGGGGGGGGCGTGGTAATGGAGGACAGCCTGCAGTCTAAAAATAATTGCAATATCAGTGGCAATGAACTGGTTTGTCATTACCTGTGCTGCCTTTACCATGTCATTCCATTGCTCCACCGCAAAGCTAATGAACGCTCCTATCACTGCACTGTCCCCGGGGGAATGTCTGCTGCTGGGAATCAGTGGCTGCCTTTCTAGTTTCACTTGTGGTAGAAGATAATAAGAGATGCTCAGCACAGGGGTTTGGGTTTAGGGAGCATCACAACAACTGAGCATTTACTGACAGTTAATCCTCAGTCACATGATGATGATTCACCAATTGGCACTCTGTTTTTTCCTACCCCATGTTATAAATGCAAAGTGAACTACAGATGGACAGCAGCAGTTCTTACCAGTGAAAGTGAACAATAATTGGCAGTTGCATACTTAGGTGGTAAAAAATAAAATCTGATAGGTTGTTTATTTAGGAAAGATTTTGTCCCCATTTACTATTAAGAAAAAAAGAGTTAGTTGCTGTATTTTTCCTTGTAAGAACAGATCCAGAAACAAATGGTTTGATACATTTTATTGGACCAACATAGATGTAACAAAAGAAAACAGTGCTTAAGCTTTCAGACCAACCAAGTCCTTCCTTGGAAGCTTATGGCAGTTGTTTGGTAAATCACATACTATCAGCACCCAGATCATACATAAAAAAAATAAAACCAGAAGGAAAACTCATTGATTTAAAATGCCTTTTAAAAATAACTGAGGTTTAAATGCAATAAACCAGTTTTAGTCAGCTGGCAACTATAAAGCACTCCAAGGTCAAATGTCAACATAGATAGATAAGAGGAATACTTTGAGGGGCCAGGCAGTTTCATTAACTGATATCATGAATGAGCGGTTGTGTTATGTGAATACACTCTTAATTAAATGCAAGACATTTAGATATAATACCCACTTAAGTACATGTTAAAAAAGATAGTATTCCAAGTTAAAAATCAAAAAACAGAAATATTCTACATATGAAAATAGGAGGATATAAAGAGAAGTTTCCCCAAAAGTGAACAACCTGTTTAACACAAACTGTTAAACCTATCTGGAGACAATTTATCAACCATATACTCAACCAGATACCATATTTCATAAACATTAAAATCTTCAATGCATAATAAGATTTTTACAAGAAATATCAAATGTCAGAATTAGTGCCCAACAAAAAACAAAGCTACCAAGGAACCCCCTAGAAAATGAGATCATGCATTCTAATGTGTTTAGAGTTCAACATGTGTCAGTATATAATTAATTTACTACATTACAGAAACAGTCTTAGGAATGGAAATCAAAAGTTAATGGAATTACCCCCAGGTAACATCATAATATAGACAACTAGTTGGAAGGAAGTATAAATAGACTATGTATGTTAACCAAGAGTCCTAACACACTGTAACATCATAATGTCATGTACCTGAATATAAGCCTTACCTCATAAAAACCCAGCCCCCACACACCACCAACACACTAACCTCCTACCGCCCTAATAGTTTATGGTGAGATAAAAAATATAGATGACCAGTTAAAAGGGACCCTGCACACACACACACACACACACTTACACATTGAAGTTCATCCTTTGTACTTAAGGTCTGTGTAAGTTCAAGTAGGGCAATGTGTCATAAAACCCAAATCCATGTTCATGCCATCTTCCACTATATTGAGAAGTTAAATATGCCTGACTTTAAAAGCCTCTCTCTGTTGTGTATTTTTCAAATGTCCTTTTAAGACCATTACTGACATATCTGAGACTGAGTGATCAGTCCAAAAGAAGTGCTGCCCCTCTGGCTTTTCAGTCATTTTCATATTAAAGGGAACTGTCATCTATAGGATATCTTAATGTCTGAAAGCCCATATAAAGCTAATTTGAGTGAACCATTGTGTTTATCTTTGAGTCTTTGCAGTCCAGATTCATTCAAATGTAAATTAGCCGGGGCAGCCATGTGTTTTAGGCTCCTGACAGGAAATGATGTCACTGAGGGACTTGGCTCTGCTTTGACCATAGATAATCCAACAGGTTAAATAGGAAATCATCTGTTTTATCTAAGTGTGTTTTAAGGTGTTATTACAACACTTTCTACATTTATAATAATTGTTTTGTATGTGCATTGAAACTAGTGAGTTATCACCTTTACATTTAAAACTGTTAGTAAAAATAATCCATCTTCAGTACTGCTTTAACCTCTAGGGTTGGCTGTACTGCCAGGTGGTCATCAAAAGCGACACATCTCAAGGCTGTATCTGTGGCGCCGACAGGTACTGAGGTCTTGTGATAGGGCACGAGTGAAGGATGATGCAGACAACATCAGATTGGTGCAACACACTGCAGTGTGGCTTTATTTTCTTTAAAAAGTCAGGAAAAATAATAAACAGAAATAAAAAAAGAAAGAACTCTTCCAGAACTTCAGCAGCAATGCCTGTAACACTGACCAGAGTTGATTACTTTAAAGGCAGAACTCCACCAACATCTGTGTCTTTCATTAGACTATAAACTGGCACAGGTCCTCTGGATTCCTCTCCCAAGGCTGATCTGAGGAATAGGGAGCTCTCTCTTCTCTTTCATACAAGGGCAGACAATTCTTAACTTCAAGCAAATGCCTAGTCTAGGGAATACCATTTATTGTTTTACGCTGAAATGGGGAGTATTTTACTATCAGAGTGGCTTCTTCCAAAAAAGGTAAAAGTAAAAGTGAAACCGCTCAATGACAGTTTTTCTCTATCTCTGTTCATTTTAAAAAAACTCTGTTCATTTTAAACACCGTCATATGTCTTCTATTCTTTAACAGTAATGTCCAGTATTTCTAGGGCTCCACTGACTTTTTTCAGGGGTGAGCTAATGCCACAGACAGGGTTATCTTTTAACAGGGGCTTAATGTTTTGCTTTGACATCCAGAGCTTCATTATTTTTAAATTACAAGTGACAGTGCAGAAAAGCCTTTCCGTTCTATTCATTTGTTAAGCATGGAGTTAAATCCTTTGTAGTGCAAACAAACAGGTTCTCCCCATGAGTTTCTAAACCTCTGTTAAATTTATCTTAATTCTAGAGGCAGACAACTAGCATTTAACATGCAGAGTGGCTTGCTGCAATAAAATGAAATGAAAGTAAAAGCCACTCTGTTCCACTGCTGCTAGCTCCTATTTCTGAACATGTTTCTTCATGCTTTCAATGAAATATACAGCCCTCTTTATCTGAATTTATATATGTTTTAACCATCATTTGTAAAACATTCAGAGGGTTATAGCACAAATACTCTAGGTTGCAGCATTTTCAGCATGAGTCCTCTGGTTAACAATCACTTCCATTTAGGCACGCTGTATTTTATACATCATTTTCATAAAGTTTATAATTCATGCTGAACTGTGTTCATTGTATGCACTGTAGGCTAATGAGGACAAAGTTTTTTTAAAACAACATCAACTTCTCTTTATATCTGCACCTTGCACTTTTTTTATATTTGCACTTGAATTTGTGGTTGCTTAGGCACTGCCAGCACCTTATATCAAGTTTTCTTCCAGAAAGTATTATTCCTCAGCACTTTATTAATCAGCCAGCAAGCTCGGCACTCTGAATGTAGACCTGTCCATTTTTTTAGGCTGCCACTGTTTCTTTCTTAAAGGTACAGCAAGGCATTGGATTTTATGGTGAGGGACAGAATAATGAAGAGGAAATAAAGAAAGATGGAAAGAGATTTAGGGAGAATAAGAAAAGGACTGCCATAGGTGGCCACCCTACTTCAGTGTTTAGGAAGAGAACAGAATAGGTTTTAGGGGATACAGCACTGCTGCACAGCAGATTTTACAGAAGGAAGGGGAGAAGATAGAAAAAAATGTCCCTAACTGCTGCACCCATTTCCTGGATTCCTAAACCCCGGCTGTGTTCATGTCAGTATAGATTTCTGGGGCTGCCATAGCACCAACTTCTGTCTTTTTTCTGTTCCCTGTTTTACAGACTTTTCTCTTACCATTTCAGGTGTGAACTCAGGTCTACACGATGCAAATGTGGCTATGTACTTACTGGCCTGGCATCATGGGGCCAGCCTTGAAATGTGTACTTTTCCTTTTTTGTATTTATGCTCCTGCTCCATGGCCCTCACATTCTGGGGGAGCCCCAGCCCCATCACCCCAAAATCTACCATCCGGCGCCGGCTGTATACCTCCAGGGCTTGCCAGTTTTCCTGTGCCATGGATAGTCAGGGGCGAAGCCTGCAAACTCCCCCTTCATCCTCTGTGAGCAATTTTCTCTTCTTTACTTTGTCCCCATTTGAGAGCAGAGCATGCAATGACACCTGTGATGGGCACACTCCTGTGCGTGCCCCATCAAGCGTCTGCCCTGCCCCCGACCCATGTGTCTGTGGCTACAGTGCACCAGCCCCCAGACACTGCTAGAGGCCAGGCAAGCACCTATCACTGGTCACCCCCTTCCCCAGAGAAAGAGAGCTGTCCAAAGATGCTCAATCCTTCTTCTCCCCTGCCGACCCTCAGTGGCCCGTGCTCATTCCCGAATATGGGTCGCTGGCATGGCATGAGGTATGGCGCTCAGCGCCTCAACCCTCAGCACCACCGGGCCAGAAAAATGTGTAGTTTTTGAGTATCAGCTGGCAGTACTACCTAAGAGCTGTGAACAAGTTTCAGTCATACAGCAGAATGGGTTTTGAGTCCAACATGCTCTGCTTGTATATTGTGTGACCAGAGCAAGTCACTTAACCTCCCTGTGCTCCTAAAACACATCTGGGAACAAGCTATCGCTCAGTGTACCTTTCCTGGACAAAGACAGTAAAAACAATCTGAGTTATGTTATGATGCTGAAAATATTATGCTCTTTCTATCCAGATTTGACTTGAAAAGAAAAACATAGAACAGAATTACTTGTTTGTTAAAAGCAAAAACACATAGATGAACAACATTGTTAAAACATGCATAACCTGAAATGCATCATTAAAAGAGTATTTTACTTATTTCGACGAAGTGAAAAGAATAACAGTTTCTTACTGAAATACTTTGGATGGAATGGGATTTTCTACTGTAACAATGCCAGAATTATATGGGATTATTTTTACTAACAGTTTGAAATGTAAAGGTGATAACTCACTAGTTTCAATGCACATACAAAACAACTAGTATAAATGTAGAAAGTGTTGTAATAACACCGTAAAACACACTTAATAAATCATGGAATCACGTATGTGGAGTTTTTACTATGTCATGATTTGTATACAGAATGCTAATTATGAGCTGCTGACCTATCAGAACCCTGTTTAGAGTTCTGTGCACAAACCATGGCATAGTTAGAACTCCAAATTATTGGTTCCATGAAGAGAACTGTAACAGAATACTGCCCATAAAAACAAGACAATGCAAAATGTTTTTTATGTTTGCTTGCATGCATGTGCAAGAAACATAGTGCCACCATACAAGTTTCCGTAGGTGTGCCTCCCCCACTGCCAGTGCCCTGGTCCCTTTTGCAGGCGCGGCTGCACCACGCCAATGAATGTCAGAGCTGTCTATGACAGCTGTTCAGATGCTAGTGGCGTACAGTTGAAAGCAAAAAACTGCCGCAATCAGTGGTGGTAACGTGTAGGCAATTTGCATACTGCTGTCGGCAGGTAATTTACATACTGCCATCAGCAGTATGCAAAGTGTTTACACTCTGCACTGCATCTGTATAGCTGTCATAGACAGCTCCATTTTAATCTGCCCAAGCAGCACGCTGGGAGCCCACCCATGCGTGCTCATGCGCCCACTTATTACCGTATGGCTGATGGGGATGCCCAATCCCCGTCGGCTTCACTGCCCCAACAGACTTCCGGTGCCAGGCTGGGGCCACCCCAGCATGGTAAAGTCCCGTCTGACGACTGGGGGTGCCCAATCCCCGTCGGCTCCACTGTGGTTTGTACCCCCCAAAACCCGGAGTTCCATGTGCCCACGCTGAGAGCACACCCAAGCGTGAGCGTCTGTATAGCCAGCAAGGTGCCCAATCTTCCATCGGCTCCACTGGTTCCCCAAAAAAACTTCCAGCTGCCATGCTGGGGCCCACCCAGCGTAGCAAGCGTTCCACGTAGTCTAAATAAACAGAAACACCTGTAAAAAAAAAAAAAAAAAGGTCCCTCGTTGACTGTCTCGCCCCACCCAACCTGCACCCACCTCCCCACCCCCCATTGCATAATTTCATCCGGAGGCCAGTGCTGATGATCTTTGGTGAACCGGGAACACGTCTGCACTCTTCAAAGCTGACAGCGAACTGAAGAAATGCCAGTAAGCTGTATAATGGCATAAATAGGGTTTTTTCAACTTAAGTGGATATCTTGGCCATTTTGGGGAATTTTTTCACCAAGTTTTCAACATGGGGTTCTTGGGGACCCGGCTCATGAATTCAGTCACTGTCATTTTGTTGCGGTACTAAGGAGAGAAGCCACTCCAAATTATCCAACTAGTGTGAATGAGATATCGGGACATTGTGAGTGCTCATTGTTTGTAGGTTTCGGGGCAGGTTGGCCTTCACCGTTTCATATATTATCCATTTCATACTCCTAATCTGGGCAGTGAGAGTGCCAAAACAGTTATGACCACCTACATGATAAATGTGTGAGGATACCCAGTCCAAGATAGTGAGAGCATCTGGGAGCTGGGTAGTTATATGATTTTAGTCTGAAGGAAGTGAGAGCTCCTAAGGCCACTTTTCTGTGAAACTCTTTTGGACTGTGTGTGACTTTTAAATTCAAGACTTCACAAAGAAAGACTACATTAATGAACTGTGATTACATTCTGTGAATATCTGACAGTCCTCGGAAATTCTCATTTAAAAAGCGGACTTTCCCTTTGTTATAATGGTAGTTGGGTAGTAGGTGGGGTTGGGGGGCTATTATTAGATACTATTGTATTTAAATATTTTGTTGCATTGTTTGTGTGGTGTCTGTGTGTGTGTGTGTGTGCGCACAGTGAGTGGTAGTAAATTGTATTTAGTGCTATATAGATAGTTGGGATGTACTAGTTAACAATGTTAGTGGTGAGGCACTACTGTCCCGCCAGGCTCTGAGATCTATGACCGTTTAATGATCCGCCTCTGACTCTTGATGTATATAGTTGGTGTAGAGCACTAGGGGTAGTCAGAAGGGGAGAAAGCAGAGATCTGTGGGGCCTGGTGAGATTACAGCTGTGGAGTGGGGTGGATGGATTGGGGTGGTGGGGATGAGAAGGTGTCCTGGGGCAAAATGGGTCCAGTAGAGGGGTCCTCCCTGCCTGGTTCCCATATCCAAGGGTTCTGCAAGTTGTGGGCAGGGCGCTGGATCTGCCTCATCTGCCTGTCCATCTCAGGCACTGTTGTACAATGCCAGATCCATTAAAAACAAGATGGCAATTATTGCTAATCTTGTTGCCACAACTGATCTGGCTTGCATCACCGAGACCTGGTTGGATGAAAATGCTGGTCCGGTATTGGAATCAGTGGTTCTAGCCAGGTACCCGGTGATACACTTCCTGAGAAAAGATCATGGGGTGGGGGAGTAGTCATTTGTTTTAACTCGGACCTGGGCCTTGTAGCCATCCCGCTGGGAGAGACCAGATCCTTTGAATGTATCATAGCTGCAGGTACAGGTTGCAGGATTCTTCTCATCTACTGACCACTCTGTGATAGGAAAGAATTCCTGCAGGAAGTCGTGGACTTCATCTTTGACCTGGTGCTGGAGTCCCCCAGATAACATAGGAACATAGACTTTGACTGCAGATAATGACCACTTGGCCCACCTAGTCTGCCCATTCCCTACATATTGGATAAGCTACAGATTCTAGTAACCCAACAGCCTGCTTCCTCCTACCCTTCACTATACTTGCCTTATGTCAGTCCCATGCATTCTTGAATTCCCCCATTGTTTTTGACCCCACGACCTCCTCAAGAAGGTGGTTCCATGCGTCCACCACTCTCTCCGTGAAAAAAATATTTTCTGCCATTGCCCCTGAGCTGTTCCCCCTCTATCTTCAAACTGTGCCCCTTTGTTCTTGCACATCTCTTTCTCTCAAAGATGCTCCCATCTTGGACTTTGTTGATTCCCTTGAGGTACTTAAAAGTTTCTATCATGTCCCCCATCTCCCTCCTTTCCTCAAGGGAATACATATTAAGCTATTTCAGTCTCTCCTCATATGGCTTCTGTTGCAGACCCTGCACCATTTTAGTTGCCCTCCTCTGGACCGCCTCCATCCTGTCTATGTCCTTGCGGAGATGGGGTCTCCAGAACTGCACACACAGTACTCCAAATGGGGTCTCACTAACTGTCTGTACAGAGGGATAACAACTTCCTGTTTTCTACTGGTGATGCCTCTCCCTTTGCATCCCAGTATCCCTCCAGTCCTCCTTACTGCCTTCTCACATTGTTTGCCTATCTTTAGATCATCTGATATGACTACCTTGAGGTCCCTTTCCATTTCTGTTGTTGTTAGTGCCTCCCCCCCATTGTGTACTCTTTCCCTGGGTTTTTGTTTCCCAGTTGATTACTTTGCACTTTTTTGCATTGAATCTAAGCTGCCATACTTTTCACCATTCCTCCAACTTGGCCAAGTCCCTTCTCATCTTTCCACCCCCACCTTGTGAATCAATCCTGTAGCAGATGTTTGTATCATTTGCAAAGAGGCATACTTTTCCTTCCCAGACCCTCTGCAATGTCTCCTATAAAGACATTAAAGAGGACCAGTCCCAGTACTGAACCCTGTGGTACCCCACTAGTAACCACCCTTTCTTCTGAGTGTACTCCGTTTACTATTTCCCTCTGCGTCCTGTTCTTCAGCCAATTTGTTACCCAGGATATCACCCTGGGACCCACTCCCAGGGTGACTAACATGTTTATTAATCTTTTGTGTGGGACTGTGTCAAATGCCTTGCTAAAGTCTAGGTAGGTCATATCTACAGCCCCTCCCTGGTCTACTACTTTGGTCATCCAGTCAAAGAAATCTATTAGATTCATCTGACATGACCTCCCCGCTGTGAATCATGTCCAAAGCCCCTCCCTGGTCTACTACTTTGGTCACTCAGTCAAAGAAATCTATTAGATTTGACATGACCTTCCTGCTGTGAATTGGTCCTGTGTCCCGCTGGCCTCTAGGTACTCAACAATTCTTTCTTTCAGAAGTGATTCCATCATTTTCCTTCCCACTGAGGTTAAACTAACAGATCTGTAGTTCCCTGCCTCTGCCTTGCTCCCACTTTTGTGAAGAGGAATCACATCTGCCCTCCTCCAATCCTCAGGTACCACACCATCCTCCCATGATTTTTTAAAAAGGTTAGTCAGTGACATCACTAGGTCTCTCCTTAGTTTTCTTAGAATTCTGGGATGAATCCCGTCATGCCCCAGTGCTTTGTCCACCCTGAGTTTTAGGAGTTGTCTCAGGGCCCTTTCTTCTGTGAATGGACTGTTATCGACCCCTCAGTCCAGAGTGCTTCTATTGCTTGGTTTAGGTACCTCCCCTTCTTTTGTGAATACTGAGCAAAAGTATTCATTCAGTATCTCTGCTTTTCCACTGTCATCCTCTGCCACCTCCTCTCCCCTTTGTTAAGCCTCACTATCCCTTCCTTGGTCTTCCTTCACTCCCTAATGTACCTATAAAAGGTTTTATCCCCCTTCTTAACAGAGTTGGCTATCTTCTCAGTTTGGGCCTTCGCTATTCTGACTGCCTTCCCTGCTTCCTTCTGCTTTAACTGATACAGTTCTCTGTCCTGCTCATTCTGTGATTCTTTATACTTCCTGAATGCTATCTTTTTCTCCTTAACCTTTTCTGCCACCTCTTTTGAGAACCATAATGTTTTTTTACTTTGTTTTGTTTTATTTGCTTCACACAAAGACTTGTTGCCTCTGTGATGGCAGTTTTGATTTTCTCCCATTTTTCTACTCCTCCTTCCTGCCCATTTTGCTAGTGCATTCCTTAGGCACTCACCCATTTTGCCAAAATCAGCCCTCCTAAAGTCCAGTACTTTTGCCTTTGTATGGCTTGACTCTACAGATGTGTTTATCGTGAACCACCATGTTCGGTGGTCACTAGTTCCCAGATGGCTACCCACTCCTAAATCTGTGATCCTCGCACCATCTCCATTTGAGAGTACCAGAAGACAGATAATTCTGGGGGATTTCAATGCATGGGTCAATGATGAACTCTCGCAATTTGGTCAGGACTTCTTCCAATTGATGAGTTTGTTGAGCTTGACACACGTTATTACTTCTGCAACTCATATTCATGGTCATTCATTGGACCTGGTCTTCCTACTTGGGATGGAGGTTTTCAACATGATGGTGGAACTTTTGGGGTGGTCAGACCACCATACTATATGGTTCAGGTTCAAGGCACCCCCAGTGGACCTGCCCTGATGGAGATGGTCCAGTATTGCCCTATAAAGGGATTGACCTTGCATGGTCTGATGGAGATACTGGACTTAGCAGGCATGATGAGTGCATGCGAGGAGCTGGAGGAATTGGTGCTAGCCTGTAATAGGATTGTTACCGAGGCCCTTGACTCTGTAGCACCTGTCCATGTTCACCCCCTCACCCTTCGCCAGAAGTCCCTGTGGTATGATGGAATGGTGAAGGAGATGAGGAGGAGGGGTCAAAGGTTGGAGTGGCACTGGAGGAAGTCCGGTTCGGATGAAGACAAACTTTGATTGATGGTCCATTATGGGGACTATCAATCAGTCATCTCCTGTAAGAAGGCAGAGTTCCTGTCTAAGGAGATTGCTGCAGCAACTAACAGACCAGCGCTGCTCCTCTGTACTGTCGATAGCTTGTGTAAGCCAACCTGTCTTCAGTTTCGGGGAGCCTTTTCACAGTCTAGGTGTGATGAGCTTGCTCAGTTCTTTACCAATAAGATTGCCAACATCAGATTGTAAATCCAGTCAGTGCCCTCAAATGGGCCTTACGGTAATGGGCTTGAGGTCACAAGCACTTTGCCTGTCTGGTCTAACTTTAGCCAGTTGGCAATCATGGATGTTGCGCAGGTCGTCCAGGGGTTGCAGGCAACCTGCTGTGGTTTGGACCCGGAATTAACATGCCTATTAATAGGTGTGTGTGTTGAAGTCATCAGCCCAGTCCTTGCCAGGATAGTCTGATGCTCACTAGCATCAGGGTCTTTCCAGAGCCCCTGAAGGAGGTGATTGTAAAACCACTCCTGAAAAAGCCCTCACTAGATCCAGACTGCCTGTCGAACTACAGGCATGTTTCTAACCTGCCCTTTGTGGGCAAGGTTATTGAGAAGGTGGTGGCTGCTCAACTGGAGGATCAGTTAACAATGCATAGTACCTATGATCCTCTCCAGTCTGATTTCAGAAGGAGGCACAGTGCCAAGACTGCCCTTGTTTGGGTACTAAATGATCTCCTGACAGTGAGGGATTGAGGGAAATGTTCCATCTTAGCTCTCCTTGATCTCTTCACAACATTTGACACTGTGGACTGTGGGGTGTTGATGGAGCACCTGCGGGTTTGCTGTGGACTGGCTGGTATGTTCCTCAGCTGGTTTAAATCTTTTCTCATGGGTAGGATACAGAGAGCAGTATCAGGAATTTATTGCTTGGCTTCTATGCCCCTGTCCTGTGGGGTCCCACAGGGCTCAGTCCTATCCCCCATGTTGTTTGCAGTGTACATGCTGCCATTGTGGGACATTATTAGGCAGTATGGGCTGAGTTTTCACTGCTATACAGATGATACTCAGCACTAAATGTCCTTTGCACCCGAGCAGGGGATGACAGTCTCAGTTTTTAACAACTGCCTGGCTGAGATTCAAGGCTGGATGAGTGCCAACTGGTTGAAGTTGAACCCAGACAAGTCCAAATGTTGGTAGTAGAGCCTGGTCACCAGGGTGTGAGAGGGCAAGTTGGTCAGGTCTCTGGACTTTTTTTTTATTTTAGTTGTTTAACCAAGTGAGACACACTAAGCTGAAAACTTTTTTACAGGTGAAACCTGGGAGCACAGGGAAGTTAAGTGACTTACTCAGGGTCACACAGTATGCAAGTGGAAGCTGTGGGATTCAAACTCAGGTCTGGTCTGCTGGATGTCACCAGATTTGCAGCTCAGAGCCTTAAACCACTGCGCTATACTGCCTCCCAACTCCCAGCTGCTTACCTCAGATCAGGTGAGAAATCTGGGTGTTGTGTTGGACTGCAGTCTGACACTGAAATCACAGGTGTTGGCTATGGTCAAGGTCTCATTTTACTGCCTGAGAAACATTGCCCAGATTAAACACCTGATTCCCCCTTGTGATCTTCCAACATTGATTCATGCCTTTGTTACCTATCACCTTGATTACTGCAATGCCTTATACCCAGGGCTATCAAGGGTTGATCTTTGCTGACTACAGCTAGTGCAGAATGCGGTGGCCAGGTTGCTGACTGGCTTATTGAGATCTTGCCATATTACACCTGTGCTCTACTATCTGTACTGGCTGCAGTAAACTGGCAGATCACCTTCAAGGTCAGTTTGCTGACCTTTAAAGCCCTACATGGCCAGGGACATAGCTACCTGCAAGATCTTCTCTGCCCCTACCATCCCATCCGCCCACTCTGCTCCTCTGCTGAGGGATTACTAGACTTTCCCAGGGTCAAATTAAAGACATCTAGGGCCTGTACAATTCCTTTTGTGGCCCTGACTCTGTAAACTCTCTACCTCATCAGATTAGAGAGTATCAGACCACTGACCAGTTTAAATCTGAATTGAAGACATTTCTATTTAGCCAGGCATTCCCTGATATAGTCTAAAGGATGGTTTATAATTTTGTATAAATGGGGTTTTATTATATGATTTGTCTGGTTAATTTATTTTTTATGGATTTTAATATTTGTTATAGAATGTAAGACATTGTGAATCTTGTGAGAATTGTGCTGTATAAATAAACTCTGATTGACTGAAGTCCCTCTGTGACATCATTTCCTGTCAGCAGCCTAAAACACATGGCTGACCCCAATTCTTAATCACAAGCTAATTTACATATGAATAACTATGGACTGCAAAGACTCACAGAAGAACACAACGGCTCACTCAAATTAGTTTTTTATGGACTTTCAGACATTAAGAAATCCTGTAGATGACAGTTCCCCTTTAATAATATGTCTGTACGAGTTCATTCTAGTGTGGAGAGCTTGTGTTGTCGCTCCCACATATCCTGTTTGTGGACATCTCTTGCATTGAAGGAAATAAACAACATTTCATGATGCACATGTATAATTCCCCTGCATCCTGAATTGTCTGTTTTGTGTAGTAACTACACAATCTGAAGTGGAAATGTGCTCACAGGTCTTATATCTGAGATGACTGCAGGGTCATGTACCATTTAGTGTTATGGTATTGTGGTCTGGTGCAAGTTTACTCCTAACAATCAGGTTGGCTAAATTAGGTGGTTGTTTAAAAGACAGTAGTGGTGAAAAGCCAGTGGGGTAGCACTACATAGAAACATAGAATGTGATGGCAGAAAAGGACCACTAGGTCCACCCAGTCTGCCCAGTATACCTAGCATGCTGCTGATTACGCAGTCTCAGATATGTCAGTAATGGTCTTAAAGGGACATTTCAAAAATACACAACAGAGACAGGCTTTTGAGATCAGGCTTATTTTACTTCTCATATGGTAGAAGATGGCATGAACACTGACTTGAGTTTTATGACACATTACCCTACTTGAACTTATACAGACCTTAAGTACAAAAGATGGACTCCAGTGTTTTTTTTTATATTGTATGGTTATAGGGTCCCTTTTAACTGGTTATCTATATTTTGATATTGAAGGAGGAGTTGGCCGCACCCTTGACAAGGCTCTTCAACTTGTCCCTGGATACAGGGAGAGTGCCAGAGGACTGGAAGAGGGCAGACATAGTGCTTTTACACAAGGGAGGTAGTAAGGAGGTGAAGGAGAACTACTGATCTGTCAGCCTCACGTCAATGGTGGGGAAGATAATGGAGGCATTAATCAAGGAGAGAGTGGTGGATTACCTGGAGGAGAGCGGCTTTCAGGACAGCAGACAGCATGGCTTTACAAAGGGGAAGCCTGGCCAGACAAACCTAATTGGGTTCTTTGACTGGGTGACTCAGGTGATTGACCCAGGAGGGTAGTGGACATGGCCTATCTACACTTCAGTAAGGCCTTCAACACCATCCCCCACAGGAGGCTGGTGAGCAAGATGGAAAGCCTGGGGTTGGGTGGGAAAATAACAAGCTGGGTGGAGACCTGGCTGGCAGGAAGAACTCAGAGGGTGGTGCTAAATGGGGTGCACTGCAGGATGGTGAGGATGAAGAGTGGAGTGCCACAAGGGTCAGTTTTGGGTCCACTTCTCTTCAACATCTACATCAGTGATATTGCAGAGGGTTTGAGGGGGAGGGTGTACCTATTTGCTGCTGATATGAAAATATGCAATAGGGTGGACACCCTGAGGGGGAGTTAGAGGACATGAGGGAGGACTTAAAGATGCTCGAGAAATGGTCCAGGATGTGGCAGCTGAAATTTAATGCCAAGAAGTGCGTTGTGATGCACTTGGGGAGTAGGAACAGAACAGCAAGGTACACCCTAGGTGGGGAGGAAATCAAAGTAACAGAACAGATGAGGGATTTGGGGATCATTGTATCCTCAAACCTTAAGGTAGGAATCCAGTGTAGCAGGGCAGCAGGAAAGGCCAATGGAATGTTGACATACATAGGCAGGGGAATTTCTAGCAGAAGGAGGGAGGTAACAATGCCATTTATAAAGTCATGGTGAGGTTGCACCTGGAGTATGGGGTTCAGTTCTCGAGGCCACATCTCCACAAGGATATAGATGCATTGGAGAGGGTTTAGAGAAGGGCAACCATGATGGTGCAGGATATGTAGGGAAAGTCATACGAGCAGAGGTGTAAGGCGCTGATCTGTACATGCTGGAGACAAGGAGGGAAAGGGGAGAAATGACTGAAACTTTTAAATATGTAAAGGGGCTCAATAAAGTGGGGGAAGAGAGTTTACTTAAGAGGAAGGAGGGGATCAGAGCTAGAGGGCATAGCCTCAGACTGCAAGGAAAAAGATACAGGGACAATGTGAGAGGGTACTTCACGGAGGGGGTGGTGAAGCCCTGGAACAGACTACCAGGTGGAGGGGGCTAAATCGGTGGAAGAATTCAAGAGGGCATGGGACAAGCATATGGGGATAAATATCGGGGAGGGTGGGGGATGGCAGGGAGGAGGTGTAGGGAAAAAAGGCAGACTAGATGGGCGGTATGGTCCTTTTCTGCCATCAAGTTTCTATGATTCTATGATCTCTCTATAAACTATCTGTGTGTGTGTGGGGGTTGGGGGGGGTTAGTGTGTGTGAAGGGGTTGTGTGTGGGTGGGGGTTGTGATTTTATGAGGTAAGGCTTATATTCAGGTATATGACATTATGATGTTACAGTATGTTAGGCATCTTGGTTCACATACATAGTGTATTTACTGTATACTTCCTTCCAACTAGTTGTCTATATTATGGTGTTACCGGGGGGGGGTTAATTCCATTAGTTTTTGATTTCCATTCCTAGGACTGTTTCTGTACTTATAGTAGATTAATTATATACTGACACATTTTGAACTCTAAACATATTAGGATGCATGATCTCATTCCCTAGGGGGTCCTTGGTAGTTTTGTTTTTTATTGGACACTCATTCTGACATTTGATATTTCTTGTGAAAATCTTGTTACAGCACTGAAGATTTTAATGTTTATGAAATATAGTATCTGGTTGAGCATATAGTTGATAAACTGTCTCCAGATAGGTTTAACAGTTTGTATTAAACAGGTTGTTCACTTTTGGGGAAACTTCTCTTTATACCCTCCTATTGCCATAAACAGAATATTTCTGTTTTATAGTTTTTAACTTGGAATACTATTTTTGTAACATGTACTTAAGTGGATATTATATCTAAAGGTCTTGCATTTAATTGAATGTATTCACATAACACAATCGCTCATTCATGTTGTCAGTTAATGAAACTGCCTGCCCCTCAAAGTATTCCTCTTATCTGCCTCTGTTGACATTTGACCTTAGAGTGCTTTATAATTGCCAGCTGACTAAAACTGGTTTCTTGCATTTAAACCTCAGTTATTATTTAAAAAAAAGGCATTTTAAAGCAGTGAGAATTCCTTCTTTTTTTATGTATGATCTGGGTGTTAATAGTATGTGATTTACCAAACAACTGCCATAAGCTTCCGAGGAAGGACTTGGTTGGTCCGAAAGCTTAAAAGCTGTTTTCTTTTGTTACATCTTTGATGGTCCAATATAAAGTATCAAACCATTTGTTTCTGGATCTAGTTAGAAAGAGGCATGATCACGTTCATAAAGCACAAGGCGTAGGATTTAATGATGGTGAACTATTCTGAACCTGAATGGCACTTTCTGAAAGAAAAAAAAAACACTATATATGTGTGTGTGTGTGTGTGTTTTTAATTGGATTTTGCATGTAGGAAACTGTAAATCTCTCTTAGGATCACTTCTTAGCTGGAGATGAAAACAGCATCAAAGACTATTGCTGACATACTGCTGGCTGTTTTTTTTTTGTGTTTGTGTGCGTTGTTATTGTCACACTATAAGCATTATTCTGATAGTGTTCATGGAAAATGAAATTACTAGCTCCTTGACTGAAAAAAAAAAACTTTTATTTTTGCATGAGAACTTTGATACACAAGACACAAATGAAATTACACAGTTTATTGTGAAATTACTTAAAAGCAAGGCACTCTTTTCACAAACTATAGCAGCAGTTGTAATAGTAACGGTGTAGATCACAAAATGGTCTATACCATTACATTACAGCTGTGCTATGGTCAGCACGTCACTGGAATTTATTCCACAGATGCCAGCAAAATGAATATGTCCATACCTTGGTTTAGCTCCTCCCCCCAAGATCCAAGTAAATGCAACAAGCCTAGTTCAGGCTATGTCAAACTTTTTTCCTTTATACTTTTTACCTCCTCAGCTGGGGAGTATTCCTTTGGATCCCCCAGTTCAGGTTTCCTTGCCTTGGTTGCTGCCCCAGGCCCAGTCAGAGTTCAGACCCCTCTGCCCTGCCATCCCAGGTTGCTCCGCAGCAGGAATTTATCCCACGCACTGCAGAAACCTGGAGGCCAGGGGCTGGGGGGGGGAGCTAGCTTGAGTGGACCACTGCGACGCCGATGGAGTCGGCTGTCATCGCACCAGAGGATTGCTTTTTGACCCCTTTGTCTCCCCATGGTGCGAGCGTGCAGTGGATTCAAGGATGCTTCTGTGCATGCTGTTATCCACAGTACATCCCACGCCTACCTGTGCCAGCCCACAGTTTGATCGCCAAGCTACACCTCCCTCCAGCCACTGCCAGGAGCCAGTATCTCAGGGATCCACCCACCCCTCCCTTCCCAAAGGAGGACAGCAGTCCATAGGACGTTGGATCCTCCTTCTCCCGGCTGACCCCTGGCGCCCCGAGTCCATTTCTGAACCTGGGTCACCGGTGTGGCATGAGGTGTGGCGTCCAGCGCCTCAACCCTCAGCACCATTGGGCCAGCACTAGGCTATGCCAAACTTGATAGGGGGGCTTGATTGGCAAGGTGGGGCCACAGGGAAATATTGGATACGTTTTTGTGTTCACTGTGTGCGCAAGTGAACACGTTGGTGTGAGAGTGCCCTTTGAGAGGTGTAACACTGTCCGCCCAATGTAGAGCAGTGTTGCAGGGGTGCAACAGTGCTAGACCATAGAAACATACACTTTGATGGCAGATATGGACTGCTTGGCCCACCCATTTTACCCATTTCCCTACCTATTGGATAAGCTGCAGATCCTAGTTAACTAACAACCTACTTCTTCCTAAGCCGCACCAGCATTACCTTATGTCTGTCCCATGCATTCTTGAATTCCTCCAATCAGCATCCAGACTGACAATGACAGAGTTCCTGGCTTTCTGGGCACAGATGGCACTAACTTCTAAAGAAGTTGCCGTCCCTTTGATCCACGGCGCCCAGCAAGCCAGGCTGATCTGTCATGGTCAGCATGGAATGTGTTCCTGTAACAAAGAAAACTGTCCATTGATGTCTGTTGCTGGTTGCCCTAATTGTCCCCCAACCTGACCCTCCCTGTCAGCACTCCTGCCACCCCCACACACACAGTAGTGACACTGGGGGGTGCTCAATACCCCAGAGTTTAAAACTGACCCTCATTATTTTTTCCTTCTGAAAAGAAGACAAACATCCATTGACATCTGTTGTGCCCCCCCCCAACATAGGTCAGTGATACTAGGGGTGCCTAATCTCTCAGTGTCCTCAATTGTTGCAATACTGTCCCCTAGTGACACAGAGGGTGCCCAATCCCCCAGTGTCCTGTCACTGAAATAAAGAAAACTGTCCCTCATTTTTTTTTTTGCCTGAAAAAAAGAAAACCGTCCATTGTCTACTGCACCATTACCCATTCCCAAACTGATGCTCCCACTCAGAGCCCACCCCCTCCACCCCACCATATACTTACCCACCGGAGCTCCGTCCCCATAATCCTCCTTGAACCGCAGACACATCTTCAGTCTTCAAAGCCCAACCACGAACTGAGGTAAGCGCTTCAATGTATTTCAATGGGGTTTCAGCTTCAGTGTATTTCAAAGGTGTTTTCAACTTATAGAATCATAGAATTTGACGGCAGATAAGGACCGCTTGGCCCACCCAGTCTGCCCATTTCCCTACCTAATGGATAAGCTGCAGATCCTAGTTAACCGGCAGCCTACTTCTTCCTACCCCCACCCCCTAGAATTGCCTTATGACTGTCCCATGCATGCTTTAATTCCACCACTGTTTGACTCCACAACCTCCTCCAGAAGGCCGTTCCATGCATCCATAACCTCTCTGTGAAAAATACTTCCTTAAATTACCTCTGAGCCGCCCATCTTCAAATTGTGCCCCCTTGTTCTTGCACACCTCTTTTTTTGAAAGATGCTACCCTCTTGGACTTTGTTGATTCCCTTGAGGTACTTGAAAGTTTCTATCATGTCCCCCCTCCCTCCTTTCATTGAGGCTATACATATTAAGCTCCTTAAGTCTCTCTTCATATGTCTTCCGGTGCAGACCCTGCACCATTTTAGTTGCCCTCCTCTGGACAGCTTCCATCCTGTCTATGTCTTTGTGGAGATTGGGTCTCCAAACTGCACGCAGTACTCCAGATGGGGTCTCACCAGCTGTCTGTACAGAGGGATAATAACTTCCTGTTTTCTAATGGTGATGCCTCTCCCCTATGCATCCCAGTATCCCCTAGCCCTCCTTGCTGCCCTTGTTCTAGTACTTTTTCTACATTGGAAAAGTTCCCTCCTGCACCCTGTTTATGCCTTGAGGTACTTGAAAGTTTCAATCATGTCCCCCCGCTGTCTCCTCTCCTCCAGTGAGTACATATTGAGGTCCCTTAGTCTCTCTCTCTCCTCATATGTTTTGTGGTGTAAGCCCTGCACCACCTTTGTTGCCCTTCTCTGGATAGTCTCCACCTTATCTATGTCCTTGTGCAGGTGTGGCCTCCAGAACTGCACGCAGTACTCCAGGTGAGGCCTTACCAATGTTTTGTACAATGGCATCACCACCTCCAGCTAGTGATACCCCTGCCTATACACCCCAGCATGCCACTGGCCCCCGCCACATTTGTACACTGCTTTGATAACTTAAGGTCATCACAGATCATGACCCCAAGGTCTCTTTCCTCTTTGGTGACAGTCCGGCCCCCCCCCCAACCTGTAGCTCTCACCAGGGTTCCCTCTACCCAGGTACATTATTTTGCACTTCTTTACACTGAACCTCAGTTGCCACATCTCAGACCGTCTTTCAAGCTTCTCCAGGACCCTCTTCATTTTCTGCACCCCTTCTGGAGTGTCCACCCTGTAGCAGATCTTGGTGTCATCTGCAAACAAGCAGACCTTTCCTTCTAGCCCCTCTACAATGTCACTAACAAAGACACTGAACAGGACTGGTCCTAGTACTGATCCCTGTGGTACCCCACTGGTCACCCCCCCTCCCCAGATTGTACCCCATTTACCACCACCCTCTGTCTCTTGTCTGTTAACCAGTTCCTAACCCAGTTCACCACCTTGTTTCCCATGCCCAGGCTACCCATCTTGTTAACCAGCCTTCTATGTGGGATGGTGTCGAAGGCTTTGCTGAAATCCAGATAGGCGACGTCTACTGCCCCTCCCTGATTAAGTTCCCGAGTCACCCAATCAAAAAAAAAAAAAAATAGATCTGACATGACCTTCCTGCTGTGAATCTATGTTGCCGCTGATCCTGAGCACCACTGGATTCCAAATGTGCCACTATCCCTTCTTTCAGCAGTGTCTCCATGATCTTTCACCCCACAGAGGTGAGGCCGACAGGCCTGTAGTTCCCCGCCTCCACCCTAAAGCCACTTTTGTGCAGTGGGACTACATGTGCCCTCCTCCAGTCCTCTGGAACGACACCCGTGTTGAGTGACTCTGTGAACAGGGCCACCAGAAGTGCTGCTAGTTCCCTACACAGCTCCTTTAATATACTCTACTCGGATGGATGCCGTCTGGCCCCCTGGCCTTAAACACCTTCAGCTTTATGAGTTATTTCAGAACTGTCTCCACTGTGAATGGACTGGTGTTCACCCCCCCCCCCACTTGTCTCTGCAACCCAACTGTGGTCCTTGACCCACCCCCTCCTTAGTGAATACTGAACAGAAGTATTTGTTCAGTATTTCTGCCTTGTCCAGATCCCCTCCTTACACTCTCCTTCTTCCTTTGAGTCTCACCCCCCCAGTTTTTCTTTCACTGATGTACCTATAAAATGCCTTATGCCCTTTGTTTACAGACTGTACTAAGCTCTCTTATGTCTGCCCCTTCACCTTCCAAACAACCTTCCCTGCTTCCCTTAGACATTCAAGGTACACCTCCCTATCCTCCTCTCCTTGGCTCACCTTATATTTCCTGAAACTCAGCCTTTTAGCCATGATTTTGTCACTCACCTCTTTGGAGAACCATAGTGGTTTCCTTCTTTTTCCTTTTTCCACTATCCTAACACATTGGTTTGTTATCTCCATGATGGCACCTTTCAGTTTCTCCCATTGTTCTTCCACCCTTCTACTACCTCTCCCTACACCCTGACTGTCCCCATTGGTAAGTACCAGGTACAATACTGCTCCTTCTCCGGTGGGTTTCGTCACAAGCTGCTTGAAGCACGCCCCCTGCTCCTGGCTGTAACTTCAGTCTGGGTGCCAGCCCACATCTGGCAAATGGAAGTCTCCCACCAGCAGCACTTCAATTATGGCTGTCACTTTGTGGACGACTTCCACTAGTATCCCATACATCTCCTCCCCTTTTGCTGGAGGTCTATCAGTCAGAAATCTCCTGTAAGAAGGCAGAGCTCCTGTCCGGGGAAATTTCTGCTGCACAGAACCGACCTGCTCAGCTTTTCAGAACTGTGGACAGATTGTGACAATGCACTACGGAGCTGTAGACAGGTTAGGTTGCACAATCACAGTGTGATGAGGTTGCTCGGTTCTTTGCTGATAAGGTGGCCGACATTAGGGCAGACATCTGTTTGATATGTTCTATGCTAGTTGTGGGTGCCCAGGATCGGGTCATTATCCCTTTGTTTTCCTGGAGTACCTTTGACCACCCAGAAATCGTGGATGTTATGCGGATTGTCCATGGGCTTTGTCCTCCCTCCTGTAGTTTACATCCAGGTCCCACACCCCTAATTTTAGGGTGTGGAGATTCTATTCTACTGGCTCTAGTACAGATAGTCTGGTCCTATCTTGACTTGGGTGAATATCCCCTGTCCTTGAAAGAGGCAGTGGTGACACCCTTGTTGAAGAAATAGTCTTTGGACCCAGAATGTCTGGCTAACTACAGACCTATCTCAAACCTGCCCTTTGCAGGGAAGGTGATCGAGAAGCTGGTAGCAGCCCAGTTGGAGAACCACTTGTCCATCCACAGCATCTACGAACCTCTCCAATCAGGTTTTCGTAAGAAGCATAGTACCGAGACTGCTCTGGTTCAGGTGCTCAGTGATCTCCAGATGGCGAGAGACCAGAGGAAATGGTCTATTCTGGTGTTACTCGATCTATCATCAGCATTTGACACCGTCAACCATGGGGTTCTTTTGGAGCAGCTTAGTGGCATAACAAGCCCATTTTTTAATATTTTTGCCCCAGATTTTCAACATTCCTTTTTTGGAACCCCATCTCATGAACATTGCAAGTGATGTTAGGTAAATCTGTCCTGAGAGGTGATTTTTGCAGTCAGTGTGCAAAATCACCTTTTGGCAGGAGTTGAAAATTTTCTCTACCATTGTTCATGAGGTGGGGTCATAAGAAGGCTAGGTTGAAAATTTGGTGTAAAAATATTAAAAACAATGAAGTTATGAGCCTGCTTTGAAATTTGCAAATGAGGGCTCATAACTTTGGCAATTTTCAATATTCTGACTCCAAATTTTCAGTATAGCCATTTTTTCACAGTACCTCATGAATGTGACAGCTGTCATTTTTCAGATCTTAGCCAAAATGGGTTCTTTTGCATCCCAAAAGGTGATTTTGCAGTCGCTGCGTGAAATCACCTTTTGGGCAGGAGATGAAAATTTTGTCTGCCTTTGTTCATGAGATGGGGTCATAAGTAGGCTATGTTGAAAATTGGGTGTAAAAATATTAAAAAACAACAAAGTTATGAGCCTGTGTTGACATTTTTGAATGTAGGCTCGTAACTTTAGCAATTTTCAATATTTTGACCCTACATTTTCCATATAGCCATTTCTTCACAGCACCTCTTGAATATGATAGCTGTCATTTTTAAGATCTTGGCCAAAATGTTTTTTTTACATCTTGAAAGGTGATTTTGCAGTCGCTGTGCAAAATCACCTTTTGGGCAGGAGTTGAACATTTTCTATGCACTTGTTCATAAGGTGGGGTCACAAGAAGGGTTTGTTGAAAATTTTGGGCACAAACATTAACAAACAAGACAGTTACACTGCCCAACATCATCATTACTACTACTTTGCATTCTTGTTTTTTAATTCTGTTAATTCTCCACACTCCAGGTGAGGGGGTGCCACCAATCCCCCTGTCCACCCTGTACGCAGGCTCTCAACACACCCTGCCATCCAGCCTCTGTCACAGCTGCAGGGATGGGGAGGACCGTGTCTTACCCACCATGGAGGTGCTCCCCTGGTGGGCAGCAGGTGAGAGACCAACATCATCCTGGAGCCCCCGCCCTGGCTTGTGCCATTCTTTATTTGGAATGGAGGTGTGGTAGCCTGTTGGGGGTGTCATGCTGCGTGTGTATGTGGGGCATTTTTCTGTAGTTTACTTTCCCAGGAGAAGAGCATGCAATGAAGCCTGCACATCAGGACGCATGCTCCCGTGCATCTTATGTAAGCCTCCACCTCCTCCAAACCCTTCTCGAGAAGCCCCCGGCTGCAATGACCGCCAGCTGCCACCGGGTGCCACTGGAATGCCGGGGAGCACAGGAACCCAACCCCGAGAGAGGAGAGCTTGCAATGGCAGCTCAGTCCTGCACCCTCCCTCCCCCAGTTGACCTCCGGCAGACCCGAGTCCATTCGAACCCAGGTCACCGGCGCGATGTGAGGTGTGGCGACCAGCACCTCAACCCTCAGCACCCCCGGGCCGGCCTACGTTGCATTCTTAACTGTTAATAAAATGATTCCTTCACTGAAGTAAGTTTTAATGTCACTTTCAGTGGTATCAGCACCACACACACCCCCATGACACCAGTGTGTGCAGGGCTCAGCGAACACTCGGCATTGACAAATGCTTGTTTTTTTGTTAATTTTACTTCACCCCACCAGAGGAACGTCTCTGGAATTGTGTTCTTTCTGGTACCATGAAGTGTAATGGTACACAAAGTTACTAGATTTACTGATTGTACTGTGCTGGAACTCCACTCTAAGGGCCATTTCAACTACAGTTTACTTTAATATCTGAGAAAAATGTATACAAAATGGTTTAGTATTTGTTTTCAACTGTTCCCTGGAGCATTTGTTTCTATGTATCCTGTTGTGTTAGTTCTAGAATTAAGGTGAAGTCACTTGTTGGTCTCATGTTGCTTTCAACCTCACTAAACAAAATTCCCATTCGGTGTGCTCTTGCACATTCCCAGAACACTGTGAATTAATTTATTCATTTTATTAGCCACCTAAACTTTGAAAAACTATAACTTTCATTTTAACACATTTTTTTTTAGAGAGAAGACTTTAAATGTAAACACCTCCAATTCCAATATACTTAGTTCTAAAAAAATCAGTATTTGCTTTTAAGGATCAAAGAATGCTGAGACAGTGTGTGTGTGTGTGTGTGTGTGTGTGTGTGTGTTGAAAGAAAGCCCACTTTACGCCTTTTGTTTATGGATTGGCTTTCTCCCTTTTTGCGGTAAGTTTGACAGTGCTGTTGGGTCACACTGTATTTTATACAGTGTAGTTAAGGAAACTTAGTTATTTATTTATTTATTGAAATGTTTCACCAGGAAGCCGCATGAGCGACAAGTGCTGGACTCCCAGTGTGACCTGGGGAGGTACAATAGGAATGAGACATTAAACATTCAAGTTACAAGATTAACTGTAACATACAGTTGTAAGGCAGGTGTTACAAACAATGTTACAACAGTGTTGCACGTAATAGGTAGAGAGAGTGGACAATAATGAGTGTTGGGTTAATATTTAAACAAGTGCTAACATGAAAGAAAAGGGGGACAGGAGAGGGAGGGGTGAGGTGGGGGGAGTGAGACGAGTCATGTCCCTGGAGACCCCTTCAGGATGCGAGGAACCCTGCAAGGGGACTAGGGGGACCAGAGAGAATGGGATAAGGCAGTGTTCCTAGAGACCCCTTCAGGATGTGGGGAACCCTGCAAGGGGGCTGCGGGACTAGATAGAAAGGGGGATAAGGCTGTAGGGATTTAAAGAGGGAGGAAAGAGAAGGAGGAGGAGGTATGATTTAATGCTAGGAGGGGGAATAGGACCTTACCCAAGAGAGGACCCTTCAGAATGCAGGGTACCCTGCAAGGGGGTTGGGGAAGGTCAGTAAATGGGGATTAAGAGAGTGATAGGAGAGGGAGTTGAACCTTTGAGAGGAAGAGAATTCGCACCTTTGGAGGGGATGGAGCCTAATCAATAGTCCATCAGGATGCATTGGACCCTGCTAGTAGTCATGGGAAGCCAAGATAGTGGCTAGATAGAATAGGGGAGATATGCATAGGCTCAGTTGGATGACTTCAGGATGCTGAGAACCCTGCAAGGGGACTGCAAAGGCTAGGGGGACAGGTAGATGGGGGAGGGGGAAGGAGAGGAGACATGCCTCGACACAGTAGGACCCCTTCAGGATGCTAAGAACCCTGCAAAAGGGCTGCAAGTCTAGGGAGATAGGAAGGATGGTGGGGGAAGGGAGTAGCTGAGAGATACAAGCCCCTTGGGGTAGGAGAGGGACCCAAGGAGAGCATTCAGGGTCCCTTACATTCTGTGAGCGCTCAAGGGAGGCCAATAAGGGGGAGCAATTTGGGGGAAGGGAGGAGAGCTAGAAATTTGGAGGGTGGGGGTGCATGGGGTAAAATGAAGGTGGCAGTAGAGGGGTATGGTTTGTCCAGGGCTTAGAGGAAGGAATTAGGGAGGGACTTAAAGTGTTACCTTTGTCACACATTATTTTAAGTGTCAGTTTCAATGTAACTGGTAGCTAGTCATTAATTACATGCAACAGGGGTAATTACACTATATTTACACATTTTTTGCATATAACTACATTGCAATGGCAGTGTAGTTACACTGTACAGTGCAGTGGCCATTTTATAATGAGGATAAGCAGTGGAAAGCTCGAACTTCAAAAAGTGTCTCCAGGTAAGAAAGTGTTAACAAAACTTAAAGTGTTATCTGTTTTTGTTCTTTATGTCAACTTATAACTAAAGAGTATGCCTGCAGATCTATGCTATTAAAATGACTAATACAGGTTGGAAGGGTCACAGGATAAAGTTGTCAGGAAGCCCATAAGCAAGTGACAAGTGTAGCAATGACCTGTACCTTTTTTAAGTATGTAAGTGAAAGGAGGAAGACCAGAGGTGGGATCCTAAGGTTAAAAAGGGAAGGGAAGGGGGGCTGTACAGGTAGGATCAGGAAAAGGCAGACATCCTGAACAAATACTTTTGTTCAGTGTTTTCATGGAAAGAAGGGAGGGACCACAAAAAAAAAAAAAAAAGAAGAGCATTGGAGGGAGGGAGGGAGGGAGGTGGGCACTAGTTCATTTTCCTGAAGGGACTTGCTAATCTGAACAGTGGACAAAGCAATGGGGCCAGATGGGGTGCATCCAAGGGTATTGAGGGAGCTCAGGGAGGTAGTGGTTGTACCTCTGACAGTCCTATTTAACAACTCATTGGAAACAGGAGTGGTTCTGGAGAACTGGAGGAGGGCAAATGTAGTCCAACTTCACAAAAGTGATAGCAGGGAAGAGGCATGCAATTACAAGCCAGTCAGCCTGACATTGGTGGTGGGAAAGTTAATGGAGTCACTGCTGAAGAAAAGGATTGTGGAATATCTTGAATCCAGTGGGTTATAAGACCCGAGGCAGCATGGTTCTTTTTTTATCTCCTTGGTCTCCCCAGCTGCCCCCTTCCGACCGATTTCCCCCCCCCCGGCCCATCACCTGGCTTCTCCAGGGCTTACATTGCACCATTGTCCTCTGCCGCAGGACTGTGATGGTGCTTGGTCACCACTGCAGGGCCTGCAAGGGACAGACTTCATCCTGCTGCCTGGGGTGTTTTCCTCCTGTTTTTTGCCCTGGGGCCCATGGACATGCAGTAGGTATGATGTGCAAACTCTGCTTCCGTGGAGATGCTACCGGCGTCCTGAATGTGGGTTCCCCTTCCCTTATTTGGTGGCATCGCATGTGCTGCCATCCAGCCTTCGCTGGGAGACAGTCAAGCAGTGTGCCACATTAATTCTCCTCCCCAAGGAAGGAGAGCTGCCTTAGGGATGCTCAGTTCTTCCTCTCCCCACTGGCCTCCAAGCAACATGACTCCGTTACCGACCTTGGGTCACCGGCATGGCAGGAGAGGCAGCATGGTTTCACAGAGGGATGGGAGGTCATGTCAAACAAATCTGACAGACCAGGGAATTAGATCAAGGTGGAGCAGTGGATGTGGCCTGCTTGAATTTCAGTAAGGCTTGTATAAGTCCCTTCCCCCCCGATGTCTAGGGGTATTCGGATGTTACTTTGCGGGAAGGGAGCACTATACAGCCAGAAACACTGTCCCAGAAAATTAAACTTGTTTCCTGGGTTCAGATGAGATATCTTCAGGGGGTGCAGGCATTACTTCAGCAGCGAGGGGTATACAGCAGCTGAGGGGGCAAGCTTGGTGATTGCCATAACAAATGCATAATAAAGTCCATTGTCCACTTATGAGTAAAAGAAGAAAAATGTATCTAAATAATGGAGACCCCATCTCCGCAAGGACATAGACAGGATAGAGGCAGTCCAGAGGAGGGCAACTAAAATGGTGCAGGGTCTGCAAGAGAAGCCGTATGAGGAGAGACTAAAGGAGCTTAATATGTATACCCTTGAGGAAAGAAGGGAGAGGGGGGACATGATAGAAACTTTTAAGTACCTCAGTGGAATCAACAAAGTCCAAGAGGGTAGCATCTTTCAGAAAAAGAGACGTGCAAGAACAAGGGGACACAATTTAAAGATGGGGGGGGGGGTTCAGGGGCAATGAGAGAAAGTATTATTTCACAGAGCAGGTAGTGGATGCATGGAACAGCCTTCCTGAGGAGGTTGTGGGGTCTAAAACTGTGGGAGAATTCAAGAATGCATGGGACAGACATAAGGCAATTCTTATGGTGGGTAGGAAGAAATAGGCTGTTGGTTAACTAGGATCTGTGGCCTATCCTGTAGGTAGGGAAATGGGCAGACTAGATGGGCCAAGCTGTCCTTATCTGCCATCAAAGTCTATGTTTCTATGTTCTATAATGAAAATTTGATTAAAGTACTCCATGGAGCAGGGGTTGCAAATCATTTGGTGGGTAACCTTCTGGGCACAGAGCCCAATATAGTCTGCAGCAAACTTTTGTTTCCCAAAACCTTTTCTACCACAGTGCTCCCTGTGAGCTGAACAGGCTCTCAAATCCTGGCATCAGCAACAAAAGCGGGCTGAAAGCAAGGCCACAAACCAGATCTTTTCTCCCCAACTTCTGTGCTGCACAAACCTTACTTTTCACCTCTTCATTCATTGAACTCATGGGCACACACTGCACTAGAAGCTACAGGATGCAGAGTACCTGCAATTTGAGCGGTACCTCCAAGCACTGGTGGTTTAAATCCAGAACTCCCAAACAGGGGGATCATGAACAAAATGCAAGCATGGTCCAAATGAAATGCCAAGTCCCCTCTATTCAAAGTCAATGTAGCTCCGAGCATCCCAGGATATTTCACGCTTGATCCCAGAGACCTGTGTACTTTCTGCTGTTCGATTCAATAGGCTCCCCAGCACCTCCTGGCCTGACTGAAATGCCACCAGAAAGGGTGACAGGCTGCCACCACTGTGCTCCCCTCAGTACAGACTGCCACTACCACACCGCCCCTATGGCCCAGCTCATGCTTCACTCACTCTTGCCCGCAGACGAGGATGCAAGAGACCCACCTGTGCCTCCCCACCAAGGTGCCAGAAATCATGAGGTGGGCCACTTCACTTTCTTCCCAGGCTGTGGCTCCCCATGATGCAGCTGGTCCTAATACAAAGGCTCCAGACCTCAACACAGCCTCCTGACCACTACATATTTCTACCAGTCTTCAAGAACTGTGGGCTGGGGTGGCAAACAGCCCACCTCGACCCTGAACCTTGGCCCTCATGGCCGAAACCACCCACAGTCCACCGCTTGTCTCCTCTCTCCCAGGGATTCTCTTGATCTCTCCCTTGTACCAAAACCTCCCTCTGTTATCCCCTCTGGGCTGAGGCCCCCTGCCAGCATGCAGGGCACCAAGCTCCAGACACTGTGGCTACAGTAAATTAACTAGCAAGCTCCCAAAGGGGGCTTACACTTTCAACACCATGCCACATAGGAAGCTAGTAAGCAAGCTGGGTAGCTTAGGAGTGGTTCCACAGCTGGCAAGCTAGGTAAGAAACTGGTTAGGGAATAGGCCGCAGAGGGTGGTGGTAATGAATGCAATGAAGGGAGGGTGACCAGCAGGGTGCATCAGAGATCAATGCTGAGAACGGTCCTCTGTAATGTCTTTATAAGTAACATTGCAGAGAAGCTGGAAGGGAAGTTCTGCCTTTTTGCGGATGACATCCAAATTCACGATAGGGTAGACATTTCGGGGGGGGGGGTGGAAAAAATGAGCAGAGACCTGAGAAAACTTGAAGAGTGATCACGGGTGTAGCAACTGGATTTCAAGGCAAAACAGTGCAAAATGATGCTCTTGAGTCACAGAAACCCAGGGCAGAGTACAAAATTGGAGGAGTGGTACTGACAACCGCCATGCAGGAAAGAGATCTGGAGGTAATCATATTGGATGACCTAAAGGTGGCCAGGTAGTGCAACAAGGCAGTTGGTAGGGTTAGTGGGATACTGGCTTGCATAAGCAGGGGTACCAACATCAGAAAGATGGAGGTGGTGTTGCCTTTGTATAAATTGCTAGTAAGACCCCACCTAGAGTACTGTGTCCAGTTCTGAAGACCACATCTCTGGAAAGACATAGACAGAGTGGAGGTGGTCCAAAGGAGGGCAACTAAAATGGTGCAGGGTCTGCATCAGAAGCCAATGAGTAGAGACTTAAGGCCCTAAATATGTACACACTGAATGACAGAGACTCTTGCCACATGTGGAGGTTTTTTGTTATTCACACACCTTTGCGAATGTTGCAATAAATTTTTGAAAACATATATAGTTTTGGCCTGTGTTTTAGTAACCTGAGTGCAGAGTGTGTCTCATTCAGTGTGTAGCTAGGGTCGGTACCCTGACGCTGCATCTGACCACCATTTGCAGTGCACGTTTTGTTATTTTCCCCTAAATATGCACACTCTAGAAAAGACAAGGGAGAGGGGGATATGATATAGACCTTTAAATACTGTACCTCACAGGGGTAAATAATGTACAGGAGGGAAGTATTTTTCTGAAAAAAAAGGTGCTGAAGGATAAGGGGGCATGATAAGAAGCTGCAGGTGGATAGATTCAGGAGAGATGTGAGGAAGCACTTCTTCACAGAAAGAGTGGTGGATTCCTGGAACAGTCTTCCAATGGTGGTTGTGGGGGCCAAAAAGAGTGGTGGAGGTTCAAGAATGTCTGGGACAGGCATAAGGGAATCTTAGGGAAAGGGAAGCCGGTGGGTGAATGAGCTGGAGATCAAGAAGAATCTGTGGTGATACTATAGGCAGTGAAAAATGGGCAGACTAAGTGGAGCCTTATCTGTTGGCAAATTCTATGTTTCAGTGCAGTCGAACATTTGTTTTTTCCTAACCAGAGGGATTGCTGAACTGAGTATGAAGGGAACCAAGGCTTGCGCTGAGTTTTTAAATATTTATTTGAAAACTGCACCCAGTTAATATTGTAACCCTGTAAGGCATTGACCTAGCACACTGTTTTAACCCAAGTTTATTCCTCTATCTAATTTAGGCCAGCAGAGCTTCACTCATTTCTTTAAATGGGACCCTGTGTTTACAGTATTTGCTTAAGGATAGTTTGCATTTCTACTGGAACTCACTTTCATCAGAGTCAGGTAGTATTTACTAGTCCAGGTGCAAGTGAGACTTTCAGATTAGTTGTTGAATAGACTTTGAATGAAATCCAGAACTGCTTAAGGCATAGACGGATGGGAGTCGAGGTTGTCGCCAGTTGGACCTGCCTGGTTACAGGGGCTGGGCATTGGCTCTGCTCTAGCAGCTTTTTCTTTACCCCCTTTATGTGCAACTCACTGGAGAGGCTCAGGAAAGCAGTGGTGAGTGAACTGCAGGGGCTCGCTACAGAGGGCCCTGTGCTTCTGTGGCCAGCTAGACAGCTCCATAAATCCTTTACATCTGTTGCCATATAAAGAGCGGGGCCCCAAAGGGTCCTGCACCTCTGCAGGCAGATGGACTGTTCCTTGGGCACATGGCCAGTTCCACTATCTAAAAAAGAAAGGAAGTTATTTGCAAAAACTGTGTTAATGCACCAGCTAGGGTTCAGTTTAACACAACAAAAGTAAAAGGGTAAAAGTAAAAGGGTTTCCAACCCTAACTCCCCATCCACCCCCAAGCAGCAAAAGGACAAGATCACACAAGCAACCACAGACAGCCATCATTAGGTAAGACAAATGACATGCAATTGTTTCCAGATGACACAAATGCAGTACCTCCATGGATTTGTATCTGTGATTGCATAAGCACAGGCCCCAGAGGGGCTTGTGCTTAGGCAGCTACACTTAGGTGTGTATGTTGTACATCATGCATAAGTACATGTGGCTGCAGAAGCACAGGCCTCATGGAGGTCTGCACATCTGCAGCCAGAAGGTCCCATGAGGTCAGTGATTGCAGCCAGTGGTACCAATGCACACTGTATGAAGTATAATACTAGACAGCATGATCTGCTGGTGCATAGTTTTCTATATGCAGTTGCATAACTGAAAAATTGCTACCCCCTGAACAGTTTCTAGAGCTTCTGCTGACACTATGATAACCTCATTACAAAACTACTGTTGGGTGTGTATCTGCAAGCCCTACAGGGGCCTGACCTTCTGAAGCCAAACGTTGGTGTGTATGTCTTGTACCTGTGGCTGATGAGGTGCAGACCCCTCAGCAGCCTGTGCTTATGCAGACAAAAGTACTGTTGCAATTTTGGTATCATGGATTTTGTAGCACCTGTGCTTCTGTAGTCAGAGGTCAGTGCATATATCTTACACCTGCGGCTGCAGAAGTGCATGCCCATCAAGAGTGTGTATGTCTTACAATGTGCATGAGTACCTGAGGTGACAGGCCTGTGCTTCTGCAGACAAAAGAACTCTTGTAATTTGGGTATCATGGATTTGCATATGTGGCTGCAGGGGCCTGTGCTTCTGCACACTGAAGCAGTGTTGTGATTTGAGTATTGTGGAATTCTATCTGCAGTGACAAATGAGTGTGTATGTCTTGCAGTGTACATGCCACAGATACAAATCCACAAAGGTAGTACATCCATGCCACTGCATTTGTGTCATCTGGAAACAGTTGTGTGTTGTTTGTCTTACCTGATGATGGCTGTCTGTGGTTGCTTGTGTAGTCTTGTCCTTTTGCTTATTGGGTGGGTGGGGAGTTAGAGTCAGAAACTCTAATGCCACATTTCCCTACTATATATTAGGGTTGAAGTGGCAAAAGTAGGGAAATGTGGCATTAGGGTTTCCAACCCTAATACCTCACTCCTACCCTGCCAGCAGCAACAGGCGTGGGGTGTGCCTTGGGGTTGTCATCCCTAACACTCACCCCATTCCATGAGTAAGTAAGTAAGCTTTCCAGCAGAAGTGGTGGGGGTGTAAACAATTCAGGGGTTCATGAGTGCATGGGATAGACATAAGGGTACCCTGGAGATGTACAGAGCAGGAGAGCTGCAGATCAAATAGGATCTTGGGCTGCAGCAGTGAGTAGGTAAATGGGCAGACTAGGTGGGCCATATGGTCCTTATCTGCCGACAGATTCTATGTTTTTATGAAATGGGCACAGTGTATGAGAATAGGGTGAACATTAGGGTTGACAACCCCAAGGCACACCCCATGCCTGTTGCTGCCTTCAGGGTAGAGGTGGGGTGTTAGGGTTGGAAACTCTAACACCACATTTCCTTACTTTGGTCACTTCAACCCTAACTAGCACATTAATGAAGTTTTTTTGCAATGAATTTTCTTACTTTTTGCGATAGTATAATTGCCTCCTCACTTGCCTGTGTGAGCACAGGCCACATTCATCCATAATTTTTGAGATAGTGTAATCATATCCTTATTTACCTGTATGAACGCAGGGCCCTCTGGGCCCTGTGCTCCCACCCCTCCATAGATGCATCTAAAATCACAAATAAATTGTCACCATATCCTTCTTATTACCCCACCTAATGAATCTGGTACTGAAACATTCTAAATCCCCCACCAAAATGTGATTCCACATCACCGCAACATCACTGCACACCACAGGTTTGAAAAGACTGTTTGGCTAGGATTTAGAAAATGACGGCTGTCACATTTGAGGTGTTGTAAAATATGGCTATGTTGAAAATTTGGGGTGAAAATATTTCAGATTACCAGAGTTACAAGCAAGCGTAGCAAAATTTCAACACATGCACATAAATTTGCCATGTCTACATATTTTGACCCCACATTTTCAACATAGTCTTCTTTTGACTCCACCTCATGAACAAGGGCAGTGAAAATTTTCAAATCCCACCCCGAAAGGTGATTTCGCCAAGTGACTGCAAAATTACCTTTCTGGCCAGATTTACGTAAATTCGTTGACATTGTTCATGAAGTTGCATCCCAAAAAGGCCATGTTGAAAATTTGGGGTCAAAATATGAAAACATGGCTAAGTTATGCATCAAATTTGAAAACCCCATTGAAATACAATGAATAGCACTTACCTTAGTTTCTAATGTTGCACTGCATTTTCCCATATTGCAGTCGGTGGTTCCAGCAGCAAGATATGCCTTCCATAGGAGAGTGGATCTTCATCCTGGCACCTGTTCAGGTGAGTAAGGGTGTGGAGGGTGCGGGGTGGTGGGTGCTGAGTGGGAGATCAGGGTGGGGGGGGGCAGATTAGTGAGGGACCATTTTCTTTTTTACAGGTAAAAAGAAAAATCAAGGGACTTTTTTTTTATTTCAGGTTGGGATGCCGATGGAAGGGGAGGGGGGTCATTAGACACCAGGTATAAAGACCTTACGAACAGGACAATGATCGGAGGGTGGAAGGTGCCACTACACATCAGGAAAACTATAATAATGCATGGGGGTGGTGGGGTGCCACTAAACACCAGGGAAACATTAATAAATTACAGGGAGGGTGATCTGAAGGTGAGGGGTGCCAGTAGACATCAGGGAAAGAAAAATATCAGAGGGACAGTGATCAGAGGGTGGGGGACCACTAAACACCAGGTAAACAAAAATATAAAGGAATGGCAATTGTAGGGTGGAGAGTGCCACTAGACACCAGGGAAAAGATGCCAGCAAAAGGAAGACGATTGTCCACTCATGAAAAAGGATCTTTTTACGTATTACGAGTAATGAGAAAAGATTTATAATCTTAAACAACATTTGAAGGGCATTTCTCTAACAGTTAAGTGCAGAATCCAGCTAAGGAGGTCCCAATAAGCAAACTACATGTGTTGGTCACTCTCCAGAATGTCATTTTTGTAGTTTTCCAAATTTGAATTTTAAGGGAAAACAGAAAACATGATGGTGGCACATTAAAAAAGATACTTTCCCTCACAAAAAAGGATCCCTCATGCAAAAACATATACAGATATTTTGAAGTACCTACTGAGCATGCTCAGAACTCACATTTTTAAAATTTAATAACTTTGAAATGGATGAATATTTTTTCACAAACCCACCATAGGAAATCCTTCTGAGCCAATACTTTCTACCCTGAATATTTCAGACCAGAATGCCAAACTGTTGGGGCGCTACACGATGGCAAAAAACCCCCAGCAAAAAACAGTGATTTTTTTTAATGTTTTTTTTTTGCTATCCACATCTCAGAATCCACACATCTAACCCGAATAAAACCCAGCACATCAAGAGATCTACCCTAATAAGACCCAGCTTGAAAAATTTCATGCAGATCCATTGAATGGTTGTGAAGTTATTAGCTTAGCATAGAAAGCCTTGCGCAAACCTAACTATAGGGTCATGTCCACACCCCTATTTTTCATATATACATACATACAAGCAGATACTAGGTATTTAACCAACAGCAACAAGGCTCTAATTCCATCAAGGGATTCCAGTGGCATCAAAACCTCGAGAGCGATAAGCTGAAGAGGCTCCCTGATGTGGCTAGAATCCTGAGATGGAATTCATCAGCCTTGTTGCTAATGGCTAGCCATTTGTCACTTTTTGTAATACATTGGTAGACACTTTTCCCCTCAGTGACTTAGACAGCATTGTAAAGAGCAGATGCACTTTCTTATAGAGTCATTTCCAAACCAGTTACAACAGCAATTGGATGAAAACTGATGCACAGAAACTGTTGAAAATGTGCTTTGGTTTGAATCTGAATCATATTTAATGGCTCTGGCTACCTTTCTCCATGGCAGTTCTGGGTGACATTAACACCTCTGTAAAATGTGCAGTTAGCCCTGAGAAGATATAACTGCCAATTTGTCGAGCTCACGCAATGTCAACATCAGTGGATCCAGCTGGAGGCAATGTGTTGAAGACTTTGCCTTTTGATTTCACGTGGTTACTTTTGTTTGGCCCCAGTTTTCCAGCTATTGTGGGGGAGTGCATCTGCACTTCTTACAGTCCTGCACAGGTTCGCATTTACTGGTGGGCTGGCGGGGCACACTTTAAATAATAACCAAAGGCTGTGGTTAAACAGGAAAAGTTTGATGCTTTTCCCACAAATATGAAAGTAATTTTTTTGGGGGACAAGGTGGTTGTATATTTCCAGAGGCCATTTTTGTTATTTTCACCTTGAACAACAACTTTCTGAGGCATTGCAGTTACTGTGAAAGATGCTCTCACACTTGATTGCATGTGGATTCATTTCATGATGGCAGTGATGTAAAGTCCGATTGACAGTATTATGAAAAAGAGCATGCAAATGTTGGAGTTATGTTCTTTCGGTGTCTCTCATTTCATATGAGAAAAAAACTGGCTACCCATATATTACATATCTTTTATCTGCCTACTGAACAGTAATTTTGTTTTAATAACTATTTCTTTGAATTGTGTAGATTGACCTGGTTCACACAATTGGGGAGAGTGCAGCCATGGGAAGTGCAGGTGTAGTCCTATGGGGAGATGCCAGCTTTGCTCGGTCTGCTGTAAGTACCTCTTTCTTGTTTGAATCATAGTACCTCTTCAAACAGTGTGTATGTGTTAACAAAGGGACATCATATTTCTTTTTCATTGATTAGGATCAAATGATTAAGCAGTGCTCATTCACAGTGATGTCCTGTGCAGCTTATTAATTAACCCAGCTATGCCTGTCTGGGCATTTGCCCTACTTAAACACACAGTACCATGAGTACAAAGAAGGGAAGAGAGTTAAAGACAGAGAGAGAGAGAGATGGTGTTAGCGCAAGAGAATCAGAGAGTGAGAGTGAGAGTCAGTGTGAGAGTGAGACAGTGTCGGAATGAGAGAGTCAAAGTGAGAGTGTGTGAGAGAAAGTGAGAGAGAGAGAGAGAGAGAGCATGAGAGTGAGGGTGTGAGAGCAAGAGAATCAGGGTAAGAGTGCTGGAGTGAGAGTTAAGAGAGTCATAGTGAGAGTGTGAAAGTGAGAGAGCGAGAGAGTGAGAATTTTAATGAAAAATGTGATAGTGATGGAGAGATTGTGAGAGTGTGAAAGTCAGAGCGTGAGAGAGTAAGAGTGAGAGAGAAAGAGTCAGATTGAGAGAGTGAGAGAGAATCACAGTGAGAGTGTGTCAGAGTGCAGAGAGAGAGAGTGAAAGACTTAGAATCAGAGTGAGAGAATGAGGGTGAGAGTGTTTTTTTTTTTTTCATTTCAGTTCAGTTTCAGTTTATGGTTCGACCATTTAGGTCATTACAATTTTACAAACACAAAAAAAGACATCTAAAAATATAAAATAACCAGTACAGAACATAAATATTAATACGATGATAGTAACATGCTAAGAAGTGCAAATTGATGCAGTTGGGAGCCAGGAACCCTGGGCATTGCTACTGGCTGGGGGGAGTGCAGTTATCCACTTCATTGGAGGAGAAGGATCTGGGGGTGCTAGTCACAGGGGACATGAATCACTCATCACGGTGTAGGAAGGTGGCGGACAAGACTAATAAGATGCTGGGAAGCATTGCCAGGGAAGTCACCTCTGGGAGAGAGGAAGTCATTATGGTGCTGTATAGGTCACTTAGTTGGAATACTATGTGCAGCTCTAGTACCCCTATTTAAAGAAAAATGTCAAACTACTGAAGGGGGCCAGCACAGGGCGACAAATATGATCCTTGGGCTGGGGGACAAACCATATGAGGAAAGACTGGGGGAGCCCAACATGTATGCCCTGCAGGATAGAAGGGAGAGAGGGGATATGACTGAGACCTTCAAATACTTAAAGGGCATGAACAGGCCTAGAACTGATTACATGTTTAGGTTAAAGGGGGGAGGGAGGACACAAGGAGACACAGTATGAAACTGGATGGGGGAAGCTTCAGGAGGGAAATGAGGAGGTACTATTTCACAGAAAGGGTGGTAGCGAGGTGGAAAGCACTGCCAGAGGTGGTGATATCACTGAAATCTGTGGACAGTTTTAAGATGGGGTGGGACAGGGTCAAAAGTACGGTCAAAACTGGGGGATGCTGGGGAGGGAGTTGGCAGAAGGGGTGATAAATCAGATGGATGGGCGGGGGCAGCTGCAGTAGATTAGATTGGGAGCTGCACATGCAAGCAGATTAGATAGAGTATATGGCCTGTATCTGCTGGCATTTTTGTAAGTTCGTATGTAATAAAGTACACCCGGCATAATAGTATCTAACAAAAGTGGCTATGTATATCCCTATATTGGTAATAAAAGTAAAATTAGTGCAATTAATCTAGTTAGGTTTAGGCATAGTAATTATTATCCCAGTCACAATTCAATAGTTTCCCTTCAGGGCTCACATCAGTTTGCCCATATTCATTTGTCACATTTATAATTATAATATATGTATAAGTACCAAGTCTTCGTCAGGTAATACAAATTCATGAAGAGAAAATATTCTTACTTGAGATAACATATTCGGCATCTCATAATAAGGACTTAATGTGCTAATAAAAGAGCCCTCCAATACTTAAAGTTCTTACTTTTGTCAGCCTTCTGGATTTCTAAATTTATCAAACTTATTGAAGCTTATGCTTCTTAATGTCACCATCAATTAATCTTCAGTAGCACAATTTGTCAAAAGCCCATGTACCCCACATTTGATTTTATATTAAATTATACATTCCTGCCATAGAATATTCCCTTGAAATGCCATATGTTATAGTAATCGTCTGGCTCCTCACTCAGTGAACCAGGAGTAGCCCTCAAAAAAGGGGAGCGGCCAAGTCCCAGGCCATAGAGCACACAACCAAAAAATGGGATCTCCGCATCAACTGCTTTGCTCAGATGGACCTTAGCCACTGGCACCAAAATGCTCCAACCTGTGCCACCAGTCAGAGTTTGCCATAGGTGGGTCTGGAGGGAGCACCCCATAGCACATGCTATCCCGTGCTCTACACAATAACTCCCAGGCATTCAGTCACAAACTGTATACATCCTAGGATCAAGTATGGGTCCCCGCGACCAGGTCCATACCCTTGCAACAGATCATTTCATCCCATGAATATCCTGTAAATCAGTATCAGTATCAGCTCAAGGCCATGACTCTGCCCCCCTCCCCCAATGCTGTGCCACAGAGGCCACTTTTTAGAAGACACCAAAGATTCTGACTATTAAAACCCAAGGATCATCATCCAGAAAAAACTGTCATCTCACCATCTAGTCAGTTATGTAAACTTTTTTTTTCCAATCAGTGGATAGCTACAACTCAACAATAAATACTTTCTTTACCATAGTGCACATAAACATTACCACTGGTAACAGATCCTGAATGAGAAAACAAGAAACAAACATTTAGAAAACATTTAACAAACATGTGACATCGAAAAAAGGAAAAATACATTGATAAAGTATAGACTTTAGTATAGCTCCAGAACAGTCCCTCAAAGGAACCAGAGAGTCATTAAAGCCACAATCTGTTGAGAACAGTCACTCACATGAAATATAAGGCTTATCATTTGTGTTATTATATCAGGAATTCATTCATGATATGGGCCAGCTTGTGGCCCCAATAAATGGGAATGCCTTCGTGGAAGGATGCTCAGAGAATTTTAAGAACCAAGCCTTTTTAAGGCAAGGGAGTTCACTCTTCTAATTCAGTATGATTCCGTACGATTCCAACAAAGCCTGTTGCCAGGGCCAAATAACAAGTGTTTCTTGCTGCATTTATTTGTCCATTTAACATGGTCCAGCAGAGCTATTTCATTTGAGGAAATCTAAAGAATATATCTTTGCATGGCTCAGTTGGTAGCACATCCGCCTCTGGACCAGAAGGTCGTGGGTTCTTGTCCCACACTGGGAATGGACTTAAAAATCGCTGGCACCCGAGTGCAGTATTGGGGGGTGCTGTACTGCTGGGGCGTGCCCTCCTTTGGATGAGACGTTAAACTGAGGTCCCTTCTGCCCATCCTGGTGTTGTCCTGGTGGGTGTCCAGGTGGAAGTAAAAGAACCCAGGGCACTCTTCGCAAAGAGTAGGAAACATTCCCGGTATCCTGGCCAACATTCCCCTTCCCATAAACTGATTCATGCAATTATCCAGGCTGTGTGAGGGTGATGATGTGCGATATGGCCGCCATTACACATTCAGTCACTTCACTACCAGTCTAGCATTGCTTGTAAAGTGCTTTGGGATACACTGTGTATGAAAAGCGCTGTATAAATGCTGATTCTTCTTCTTCTTCTAAGGGGGAATTCATATTCTCCCTATCAGGGATTACAGACCTGCATAGCGGGACGCTGGCAACCATGGAGAAGAATGTCTGCACTCAAAAAACAGTCTCTCTCCCTGCCAACAAGGGGAACATTGTTTAACTAGGAATATTGTTTAACTAGGAGTAGTACTCTAAGCTGAAGCTTATTTCCAGATGCGACCTGGGAGCATAAGGAAGTTAAGTTTCTTGCTCAGGATTACACAGTATGCACCTAGGCGGCTGTGGGATTCAAACCCAGGTCTCCAGATCTGCAGCTCAGAGTCTGAACCCACTATGCTATACTGCCTCCTTCCACAGCACCTTGACAAGCACTTTCAAAGTATTTCCTGGAATGTAAAAATAGAGATCTGAGCCCACAAGCATCCTCAGTGCAGGACAGGGTTGTCAGTACGACTTTGCAGGTCAGGACATCCAAGCTTCTAGGTTTCGTCAGCTTTTCCAACAGACCTCCACTCTGCTCATGTTTTCAAGTTCCACCTCACCTGAGACGCTGGTCCGTGTACCTGTAGATGAAACAAGAAAATTGTTCTCTAAGCACAGTAAACTATCAAAAATGTAGTCCAAATGTCAGCTCCCCTAGGCAGAGTTGGCATACCTGTATAATTTTATAACTTTGTTTAGTAGCACTTCATGGTGCAAAACACTTTTGCAGCTTCACTGATCTTGAGCTTGCTCTGACATCCAGTCCAATCTCTAACTGTCAGTTTGCCCCAACCAGGAGAGAGGGCAAAAACATACCCTTTTTTTGGTGTCCTTGCAACACAAAGCTTAAACAAACATGCACCTCAAATGCCATCAATGTGGCGGACTACAGGACTCCCAACCAACATATTCTAAAAAACCATGCACACACTACCACATATGATGCTAACACCACTATAAAGTATAAAAAGGCTTTAATAGCTAAAAGAACGTAGCATAAAATGCCCACCTGACACGTTTCTGATCGCCACTGGACCCTTTCTCAAGAAAGGGTCTATTGGCGACCAAAAGTACATCTGGCAGGCATTTTATGCTACGTTCTTTTAGCTATTAAAGCCTTTTTATACTGTATAGTGGTGTTAGCATCATATGTGGTGGTGTGTGCATGGTTTTTTAGAATGTGTTGATTAGTACTAACCGTGGCACCACAGCCTAGTGTGAACTCTTGTGTTGTTTGACAGAACTCCCAACCAAGCTTTTCTGGAGTAGTGGTCCCGTAATACAGAGGGGCACCACAAAGCTTAGCCAAATCAGTAAAACTTGACTTAATTAAAAAAAGAGCATTGGCAATGGTATTGACAGTGAAAAAACCTACACAGGTAAAGAGGAGAACACGGAGCCGAGCAGCATTGCGGCCATCTTGCCGTTCCACCCTTTCCACCAGTACAAATTCATTTCCACCTTATGTAACACCAGGGTGAGAGTGAGAGCGATATAGAGGATTGCGTATGAGCAATCATACACAACAAGGCAGTTGTGATCGAGAGGTTTCTGTGGTAGCCAGAGACCTTGAGAGCACAGCTCGAGAGGTCCGTTACCACGGTAACCTTGAGATCTTACAACTGCCTTGTTTGTGTATGGTTGCTCATACACAATCTTTTACAGTGTATGGGCAACCATAATCAGCACTCTGTGATCCCCTAAACAAATCTACAAGAAAAAATAAGGCTTACTTTGGGATCTGTAGCAGCGCGCTGACTTCCGCTTCACCGTGGGCTGCTCAATTGCGCATGCGCAAATGCGTTCGATCTTGTTGTGCTGCACCGGTGATGTACTCGGTGTAGCACAACAAGATCATGATGCACTGAGTGCAGCACAACAATGCTGTTTCAGGCATGGATTTCCATGTGGAACAGCGTTCCACCATACACCATATTCGGAGTTAGAGAGTGAGAGGGAGAGTGAGTGAGAGAGAGAGAGAGAGAGAGAGAGTATGTGAGAGAAAGTGAAAGAGATTGTGAGAGAGAGAGAGTGAGAGTGAGTTCGTGAGTGAGTTCGTGAGTGAGTGCGTGAGTGGATCAGAGTGAGAGGGAGCATGAAAGAGAGTCAGAGTCCGCTTGAGCATGTGAGAGAGTGAGGGTGTGAGTGAGAGTGAGTGTGTGAGAAAGAGTGAGAATGAGACAGAGAGTGTGATGGAGAGACAGAGTGAGAGTGAGTGAGTGTGTGTGTGTGTGAGAGTGTGTGAGAGTCAGAGTGAGAGCGAGAGAGTGAGAGTTAAAGTGTCAGAGTATGAGTGAGGGAGAATGAGAGAGAGAGAGACCGTGAGTGAGTGAGACAGGGAGAGGAGAATGAGAGAGAGTGACTGTGTGAGAGAGAAAGTGACTGTGAGAGTGAGAGTATCAGACTGAGTCAGAGTGAGAGTGAGAGTAGTGTTGATGGTGAGAGAGTGAGACTGAGAGTCTGAATGGGAGTGAGGGAGTGAGTGCCAGTGTGAGAGAGAGTGTGAGAATGAGAGAGTGAGAGTGAGTGAGAGAGAGCGAGTGAGAATGAAAGAGTGAGAGTGACTGAAAGACAGAGTAAGATTGAGAATGAGAGTTTTCCATCTATATACTTTTGTCAAAGTCTTTTGGTTTTCAGCAAAAAGAATTAACTGCAAAAAAAGAGATTGAGAGCGAGAGTGAGAGAGAGCGAGAGGGCGAGAGAGTGAGAGTTGTGGACCATGTGTAAAGGACTGTAACTGGGCATCAACCAGTGCTCCCCTTGACTGCTTTAGGTAGGAGGGAGGAACATGGGCTCTAGGATAGCCATTTAAATGTTACTTGGACCCTTTATCCAATAGGGGCTGGCAAGGTGAGAGGTGGTGGATCGGGTCCTGAGTCAGGTGCGGCCACCAGCAGAATCAGACCACCCGTGCACATCAGCGTATCTCAGTAAAGCCCTTGTTTCTGAAAGCACCGTAATGTTTCTGTCTGTTACTGAAGATTGGGACATACTGAAAGAGAAGAAATGTGACTCACAATGCAGACTTGGTAGTTTACATAAGGGCCCAAGTATGAGTTGGAGGTTGGAAAACCCTTTTGTCGCCTTCATACCCTATGGGGATAGGGGCTTACTCACACTCAATGAGCATTTGCCTGTTGGCTGTGGGTTCTGTGGAGGATGGAGAATCCTCCAGAGCAGCCCATTAACTGAGGGTTGGACCCACTGGCATCCGAACAGCGTGCAGACCACCCCCTGTGCCTGGGTGAGGATGCTCCATATGGATATGTGTAAACTATGTGTTCTGTCCTTTCTGAGTGAAGAGGATTGTCAACTAAAGGGAATTCCAGTAATGTGTCCTAGCCTATGTACCCCAGCAGCAGCTATGGAAAATAGCAAGACTTCAAATGAAATGCCACAGTACCTTTTCTGTTGTTCACAACCTCCCCTTCCCCCCCGAGAATGTAATGAGGAAGGAATTGAACTGTGCCTTTTGAAGGACTGGCTCCTTAAGGGAAGAAATTACTGTACATCAGACTGGGATTTGTACTACTGTGAAATGTTTTTAACTGCCCCTGCCTGCAGGTTAACCGAGTGAAATTGTTTTAACAAGCATTTGTCAGTGCCAAATGTTGCTTGCTTCTATGTGCTGTTTAAGTATTTGGAAGTCTTTGGAGTGCAAATATTGAAAATTCCAGGGAATCCTCATTGACAGTATGAGAACTGCAACGCACGTCAGAAACAGTCATTGTTAGGAAATTTTTCACGAAAATGTTCAACATAGCCATTTTAAGACCTCTGCTCATGAACAGTGTAACTGTGATTTTCTTAATTTGTCCTGTACATTGATTTCGCACACCGACTGCGCCATTGCGCGCTACATGGGCGGAAACATGTTTTGGGCAGGATGTGAAAAATGACAGCTGTACTGCTCATGAGGAGGTGTGGTAAAATGGTAATGTTGAAATCTGGAGTGAAAATATTGAAATTTGGCGAACTTACGAGCACATGAGGAACTGCCATAGCACGCCTCATAAAACAGTTCATTTTAGGAATTTTTTCACCAAATTTTCAACATAGCCATTTTAAGACCTCTGCTCATGAACAGTGTCACTGTGATTTTCTTAATTTGTCCGTACATTGATTTTGCACCGATAACGCCATTCTTGCGCTACAAGTGAACACATTTTGGGTGAGATGTGAAAAATGACAGCTGTACTGCGCATAAAAGGTGTGGTAAAATGGCAATGTTGAAAATCTGGAGTGAAAATATTGAAATTTATGAACTTACGAGCCTGCGTAGGAACTGCATAGCATGCGCTCATAAAACAGTCATTTTGGAATTTTGGACCAAATTTTCAACATGGGGTTTTGGGACCCCTTCTCCATGAATGATGTCACTGTCATGGCGATATTCAGGCCTGAAGGTGATTCTCAGTCACTGCGGCGAAATCACCCTTCGGGCCTGAATAACATCATTGCATGACATCATCCCAAGAACAGGTCCTAAAACCAGTTGAAAATTGGCAAAATTCCCAAAATGCCTGAGATATGCATAAGTTGAACCCCCATCTAGCCCATTATACAGCTTACCGGCATTTCCTCAGTTCGCGTCTGCTTTGAAGAGTGCAGGCATGTTTCCCGGTCCACCAAGATCATCGCGCTGGAGTCCGGAGGCATCGGGGTGAGGGGGGTGTGGAGAGCTGGGTGCGCAGTGGGTGGGTGCAGGTTGTGTGAGGGGGTGGGAGACGTGTCGTGGACCGTTTTTGTTTTATAGGTTTAAAAAAAACGTCGTGGGGCGTTTGCCATGCTGGGGTGGGCTCCCAGCGTAGCACAGGACAGGGGCTGTTCATCCGCGGCGAGTTGGGCACCCCGTCGGCCAAAGGACTGATTGCCACGCTGGGGTGGGCTCCCAGCGTGGCACCAACTATGGGGGACGACAAGCCCAGCCGGCGGGGTTTGGGCACCCTGTCGGCTACACAGTACGGCAGGGGGCGCCGACGCTTATCAGTGCTCACTGAAGCGCAGTCTCTTCAATCAGAGTAAGCCACTGCATTTTGGAGCGTACACAGACAGCTCCAAATGCATTGGCTTACGGGGCCGCGCCTGCTAGCTCACTGACTGAATTGGAGGAGGAGGAGGTGACACACCTCCGAAATCTCCGATGATGGCACTATGTTTCTTGCACATGCGTGCAAGCAACATAATAAAATGGATCCAGGATTTAGACTCGAATCAGCCTTTGCGGTCCTCTGTGTATGCCTACTGTTGTTTCTATTCATCCTATCATTTTTTTTGTGGCCCTTGTTGTCAAGCACCTGGGAGGTCACCCTAGTCCCAGAGGTCAAGTAAGGGGTTTGGTTCTGATGCATGCAGCCCTCCCTGTATGCCTGTGAGGGGGCCACATGTAGAACCTGCCTTTAGGCATTTGTTAAAATGCCTCAGGCTGGGGATGTGGTGATAGCAGTGAGCATTTCATAAAAATTGAAGCAGCTACTGCAAGCACACTTGACACATTTATCTACTTAACTCTGAGTAACACACATATCGCTTCCTTCTGACAAGTCCAGATAAGGACATTCTTTAGCTATTTAAGCAGTTGCCCCACTCAGAAAAGGTTCTCTTGCAGCCTTTGGTCACTGGTACAGTTCCTACTTTGGGTTGCTTCAGTCTGAACTCTGAAAGGCTATTTCATCATTCATGGGAAGTCTCGTTAGTGTTAAGAGATATGTTCCTCACTCTGAGTCTTAAAGGGCAGGGCAGCAGACCTGTTTAACTGATAGCTGGCTTTTTATAAAATGCAGACAGGGATTTAGCATGGCTGATTATAAACCTGATGGGTTATGCACCACGATGGCTCAGCACATATGGTGTCCTGCTCCCACACCGTTGGCCTGGGTTCGGGAGCAGACTCGGGGAACTGGGTTTAGGCTGTGGAGAAGGCTGGAGTGGTGCTGCCATGTGGCAGTGATCCCTGCTGGGGGGGTGCTGTGGTTCTACCACCATAGTGACCCCAGTGGTGGACCAAGGAGCTTGTCTCCTTTGCTGGATGTCACGTATGTGTGTGAGTCCTGATGGGGCACTGCTTGTGTCAGTGGGAGGTGGGGGGGTCTAGGGGCTGGGAGAAAACAATGAAGAAATCCTTGTCTCCTGGCCACCTGAATTTATGTATTTCAAAAGTTTAAAAAGGAAAGGAATACTGAGCTAGTAGCAGCTCATTCCAGACGTGTCCTGGGGAAGGGGAAAGGGAGGACCAGTCAGGGTCACGAAGAATAATTAAACAATACTAGGTGAATGAATATTATACATAACAATTGTGCAAGGTCAAGGAGTGCATGCAGTAAAATACATAATAATATAAATAAAGTGCCGGCGGATAACTGCATTTGCTGTTACAGTTGAGTAAAGTTATAATGAGGCTAACAACACTGCAAAGAGCAGAGACAATACCAAGTTCAGGGTGGGAGAATGGTTGTCAGTTGGGAAGGGTGGAAGAGGTGGACTGAACTGGTTAATCTGCAGGATGATGGGGGTAGGAGGGAGGTGGGCAGCAGCCCAGGGACCAGAATCAGGGGCAACTGCAGGTGTGAGCAGTGAAGTTATGTAGGACAGGAGAGCAAGTAGTGGGAACAGGCTGAGCAGATAGTAAGGGGAAGAGAACCCCGTCTTCTGACACAGGGATCATTATCACCGATAGTGGCAGCTGCCTGAGCCAGGCCTGCCTCCTGACATAACAACTCGAATTTGCTTCCTACCCCAGGTCTGGTCCATCAGGGCAGCCAAATAATTTAAGGTTGGAGGGACTTTAGGTCCATCATGTCTGACCCCGCTTCACAAGCAGGAATGAAATACTGCTGTGCAAACACATACCAATGTATAGAGATTCCATTCACAAGCTACTATCTAGGGTATCCGGTGATTCCCTTGGTAAGCCACAATTTGTCCAGGATTACCTTAAAGGCTTGATCTTCTTCAGGGGTGTCTGTATAGCTCCATAGTACATTGAACTGTAAGCCATTGGTTGCAGGACCTTCAGGAAAGCTTTTGCACAACAGGGCCCTCCGTATCAACATATCTCCATGCACATCACCTGGGTACAGCATTGCCTGTATAACGTGGGCGGGCCACAACCACTTCAGTTCTTTCTCTCCCGAAGTTGAGAGAATGAACATTAGACCAGTGAAAGCTGTTTATTCATTGTGGTATTTTCTTTGACAGAATTATTCTCTGATAGTTACTGCTTTAAAAAATTATCAATTGTGGGCTGGCGCAGCGGTTGGATTCAGTCACAAGTACCAGTGACGGAGTTTGGAAGCAGCCGGGTCACTGGAGAACCAACTGGGGAAAGAAGACTAGGCGTCCATGACTGCTTGTCTTCTCTGGGGAGGGTGGGACCATGGCGGGAGCTTGTATGACCCCAGGTGGAGGCTCGGGGAACAACAAGCTCTTTAAGCACATGAGGTGTGTGGTGGATGTCGTCGCATAGCACCTAGATGTCTGGACATACACCACATGCAGGGGAGAAAAATGGTGGAAAAAGGGAGCACTGGAGCACTGAGGGGAAGGAGTGCCGGTATTAACCCTGATTGCTCCCACCTACCTGGCCTCGATAGTGGGAACTGATGAAACTAGAAAGTTTGGGGTGCAGAGCCCCACCTCGTACCTTCCTGGGGTTAAACCACGGCTCCATGGGGGAGCCTCTGAGGTTCCAAGTAGGTGGAGAAGTGGGGTGTGCCTAGGCGTCTCCCGACTGAGTGGGGCTCCAGGGCTGGGAGTATAAAGAAAGAGTGAAAAAAAAAAAGAAAACAATGTTTCAATTGCTGTGTATGTCATTGCTGGTCAAAGCACTTTATCATCACTGATGCTGTGGAAACAAACCCAATTTATCGTGAGGATATCCATGACTGGTATGTGTGTTGTTTGGGTCCATCCCACCATGTGAAAAACTGTGAAAGTTGCTAAGATTTCAACCAACTGCATGGAAACACATGTAACCCCCCCCCACCCCCTCGTATAGGGCATAATTACTTGTGCTAGATGGTCCAGGAGCGTAAGGGAAGCTCAAAAGCGCAACAGCCAGTTGCACCCCAAATAAGATATAGGAAAATATCTGTCCTACCTCTCTGAGACTTTATTTCCACGAGCACTCTCGATCTCACCTCCAATGCTGGATTTTTCTACCCCCGAACACTGACCACCGGACCAGGATCTCCAAACGGCCACCTCTTGTCTCTTCTGAGCCCAGAGCCCCTCGATCCCAATGCATCCTGATTACAACTTCTGAAATTACAATTTATGAAAATAAATTTGACACAAAGGAGGAGCTTTCTATTTCATTTGTCCCCCTCCCAACTTAAAGGAAAAATGCACCCTCATATCTTCTAAATGTTACTTGTTTCTATGTCAACAGACAACTCTTTACATGTAGCTGTTAAAGATGTATGCAACTGCTTCAGTTAGTTTTCACACTTCATATTAGGCCCTGTCACTGTCCTGGGAGGGTCCATTTCATGGTTGTTGAAATCTCATTGTCCCTGAGAGCTGCGTTAGCATATGAGAATATGATGTCAAATCAACCATCTATATCATGTATCTCTATGCTGAAATAACAAATACCCTGCAAAAACTCTCTGGAAACTTATAAACCGAATGGAGTTTAAGAGGGAAAAACCTGCATTACAACTCAGATAGCTTGTAAAACTCACTGAATGTAAATGTGGTACAGTATTTCACACCTTTTTTCAGCTTGTTTCGTTTAAAACTACTTAAGCAGACAGCCATACTGGGGAGTTTAAAGGTTGATTATGCATCACATTCTCATATGCTAATGCAGCTGTCAGGGGCAATGAGATTTCAACAACCATGACACGGACCCTCCCAGAACAGTGACAGGGCCTAGTACGAAGTGTGAAAACTAACTGAAGCAGTTGCATACATCTTTAACAGCTGCATGAAAAGAGTTGTCTGTTGACATGGAAACAAATGACATTTAGAAGATATGAGAGTGCAGTTTTCCTTTAAATAAAGAAAGTATCACTGCCAGTTTCTTCCCAACCAGCTTCTTTATTTTAGCTCCTGCACCCCCAAATGATTCCAGGGATGCAAGAGTCACATCTTTCAATGAATAAATAAAGCAGTTCCATGGGGCTAGCAGAACTTTTTTACAATATAACCAGGTTGGATATTTTGAGCAGCATGATTGGTTTAAAGAAAGTACAAGCAGGGCTCCCACACACTAACCTCTTGGATGATTTATCCAATGAACCTCTCTAGCTTGGAAAAGACCCAACAGGCTCCTGACTCACTAAACTGGTAAGCCAATTCATTTTCTCTTTTCCTACTCTGAGTTACCCATTCTCCTCAGTCTCTGTCTGGCCTGGCTCTGGTTGGCTGCCCTATCTCCTGCATGGGAAAGCGTGCTGCTTCCCCCACCTGCCCCCGGACCATGGCCTAAATCTGCAGGGGTACCAGGATTTTATCTCTCTGATCCAGGCCCTGTAACCCAATTTCCTTCACTTTACATGGAGCCTATTCCTGCCGGTGCTCCCAAACTCACAGAACCAGTCTCCATGGCCATGACTCAGCTCTCCCTATCTCTACTAGTGCAGCGGCCCTCAACCCCGGCCCTGCTCCAGTACCTGAGTTACCTTGATCGGGCTACCCTGCCATGGGAGGGCCCTGAGCCCTGCCACTGTCCAGGCCCCCCAAGCAGCCCACTCCTTCTCAGATGGTGCCCCACAACTCTTTTCTGCACTCCTAGATGATCTTTTGGAGGCTACAGAGGCCCACATCCCTGCTGCTTAGCCTGGGCTTGCAGTAAGCTCCATGCCAGAGGCACCCCCCCCAAGGCCTGTCTGAAGACCTGTGACCTGGCAGACCCTTTAATGCCAGTGCCCCAGGACCTGCCCCTCCACACAGGTCCTTTTAGAGAAATGGATGAAGGGACCCCTGGCTTCCTCCAATCTCAGGCCACCCTGCCATGCTGGGTATGGGGGAAACCACTGCCACTGGCCTCCCCCCTGTGGAGACCCTGCCACTTTCCCCACAGCCCTGGTGGACTGAGCTACTACTTCCATGGGATCTCATGAGCTCCTGCCTATCCTGGCATCCTACTACCACCTGCACCTCCTTTCTTCTGATGATGCAGGCACCTGGCTGACCATCCTCCCCATGGAGCTTCCTCCCCAGGTCTCCTCGATGCCACATCGCTGAAAGGCCATCCCTATCTGCCACTAATGGGGGGAGTTCCTCCTCACAGGCCCCCCTGACATTCGAGCTCACTTCCTGCCTGCCTATTCTGATTCTCCAGCTGCCCACTCCCAACCCAGGCCTAATGCCCAGGCTGGAAAAGGCCATGAAACTTCCTGTTTCCAGCCTTATATACCTTCCCTAAACTGCCCTCTGCTGCCACCTTGAGTCATCCAGCAGATATTCACCCTCAGAGTACTAATAAATTCCCTAGCTATGAGGGAGTGGGGGGGAGGACGGGGAAAGGGGTTCCTAAGTGGGAGCATAAGCCCCTCCTGCAAGGGAGCTTACACATAGGTAAAACATTTAGGAGCACTTTTTAGAAAAAAATGGGCAAGACTGCAGAGTGCCTAACAAGTTGCTGAATCTGCCACTCTCACCAGCCAAGTAGAAGAAGAATCAGCATTTATAGAGCGCTTTTCATACACTATGTATCCCAAAGTGCTTTACAATACTAAACTGGTAGTGAAGTGACTGAATGTGTAGTGGTGGCCATATCGCACATCAATACCCACACACAACCTGGACAATTGCGTGAACTGTTTTTTATGTGAAGGGGAATGTTGGCCAGGACACCGGGAAAGTCCCTTACTCTTTGCAAAGAATGCCTTGGGTTCTTTTACTTCCTCCAGGACACCCACCAGGACAGCACCAGGATGGGTAGAAGGGACCTCGGTTTAATATCTCATTCAAAGGACAGCACACCCCAACAGTACAGCACCCCCCTAATACTGCACTTCGATGCCAGTGTTTTTTAGGCATGAGTCCAGTCCCAGTGTGGGATGAAAACCCAAGACTTTCTGATCCAGAAGCGGATGTGAAATCATTGATGACAGAAAAGGTGGGGTGTTTCAAATTAAATGACAAGGTCACGTATATGAACACTATGGCTACCAATGAGTCCTGTCACCCATCTTTGCCATTGTCGACAGAGAGTTAAGAGTCTATGGTAGTTGGACCGCTGCTGGATTTAATAGCCAAGGTACCACAGTCTCCCACTAGAGGAAGGTGTGACCACAGCTATCAAGGGCAATTTGACTGGTGGAAATTCTGACCCTCCCTCTCTCAAAAAAAAAAAAAAAAAGAATTTGCATTGAAATAAATTGTATTCCATTACACCAAGGTGAGGTTATGTTACCTCTGTGCAGAACCCCCAAACCGGTGAAGTGGCTTCTTGTAGATCCTGCATCAAGGACTTTGTTATAATACCAAAGGTTGGAGATGTGGTGGTTAGATAAAAACTGAAGCAGGTACTGTAAAGAAACATGACACATTTGACAGCTTTAACTCTTCGTGATACATGTATGGCTTCCTTCGGATGTCTAGATAAGGAAATTATTTAGACAGTCAGGCCATTGCTCCACTCGGAAAAGGTCCTCTTTGTCAATCACACTGTTTCCAGTATGGGCTGATTTACTCTAAAAGACTGTTTCATCATTCATGGGGAAGTTACATCAATTTTAAAGAGATATGCTCATTGTCAATCATACTGTTCCCAGAATAGGCTGCTTCAGTCTGAAAGACTGTTTCATCATTCATGGGGATATCATCCCAGTTTTAAAGGGATATGCTCACTGTCAGTCATACTGTTCCCAGTATGGGTTGCTTCAGTCTGAAAGACTATTTCATCATTGCTGGGGAAGTCAATTTTAAAAATATATGCTCCACACCTTTGGCCTAGAGCACTGTCTTGTCAATGCCATTGGCAGGAGCAGTCCAGCTGACACTGATAACAAGGGCAGCCCTTTCCCTATTGGCATCTTTAGCCATTGTCAGCATTCTGGAAACATTATTGGCAGAATTATTTGACTTGATAGGGAGACTGGACACAGGTCACTCCTCAGCTGCCTCCAGTGTTGCCAATTGGTTCTGCTGTCCTCCTCAGGCCCTACCAAGGTTTGTGACTCCTCAACCTCCTTGTCTAGAGGAAGAGTAGAATAAAGAATATAGTCCTGACCTCCTACATTAAGAGGCTTGGGTAGAAGAGGGCCCTGATCTGTTCCACCCACTTTTCCACCCACATAGACAAGAAGATTTGACTGGTTCCATTGTACCCTCAGGGAGTGAAGATATGGTCCTGTATAGGCCTCACTCTCCTCTTGAGGACCCTGTCTTCCAAGCATCAAAGTGACAGATCCAGGAGACTTTGAACTTCTTCTTGGAGGCAACAGAGTCTTTAAAAATAAATCTGTGTAATTTGTTTTGGTGGTGCAAAGTGCCTCCTCGGTGGTCGTTCCTTTTATTCATGCTGTTGTGGAGGACACTACACTGGCTGCCTTGCACAGGCTCAGTATCTTGCTGGTTGGAAGGCAGTCAACCAGTGTCTAGCCTGTCTGGATAAAAAGTATTTACCCAGCCAGATACTGATTCTCTTGTGATCATGACTGCATATGACAGGTCTCAAGGTCCCCCAAAGGATGAGAACCAGGCCCCTAGATAAAAGGTCCAGGATCTCTATTTCTGTCTCAGTGGCAGAGCAGTGTCCGTGGCTCAGCAGGTAGCACACTCAGTGTTGCAGGATTTGTGCAGGACATAGAAACATAGAAGTTGACAGCAGATAAGGACCACAAGGCCCATCTAGTCTGCCCATTTCTTTTTCTACCTTATAAATGTGCCATCGGCCTTTGCTCTGTCAGTGGCCTATCTATTCATACTCATCTGTATTGCTCCCTTATGTCTGTCCCATGCCTGTTTGAAGCCCTGCACTGTATTCATAGCCCACCACTTCCTGAGGTAGGCCGTTCCATGCATCCGCCACCCTTTCTGTGAAAAAAACTTCCTCACATTACCCCTTAATCGGCCTCCCCTCTAATCTCATGCTGTGTCCTCTTGTCCTGCTATTTTTCTTATATTGAAACATGTTAGACTCTTTCACCTTGTTAATGCCCTTAAGGTGTTTGAATGTTTTGATCATATCACCTCTCTCCCTCCTTTGCTCTAGGGTATGCATATTGAGCTCCATTAATCTGTTCTCATATGTCTTCTGTTGCAGTCCCTGCACCATTTTGGTTGCCCTTCTCTGGACTGCCTCAATTTGGTTAATGTCCTTGTGAAGGTGTGGCCTCCAGTACTGTACACACTACTCCAGATGGGGCCTAACCAGTGTCTTGTAAAGAGGGGATTATTACCTCCCTCTTATGACTTGTGATACCCCTACTAATACACCCTAACATCCCCCCTAGCCTTTCCTACTGCTTTAGAGGTCTGCTTGGATGATTTCAGGTCATCGGTGATGATGATGCCCAAGTCTCTTTCTTCCCTTGTGACTGCCAGCAACTCCCCTCACAGCCTATAGGTGGCTTCTGGGTTTCTCTTCCCTATATGCATGATCTTGCACTTCTTTGCATTAAATCCCAGTTGCCACTCTTCCGACCATTTTGCTAGTTTATCCAGATCTCTTCTCATTCTGCCCACCCCATCTGGATCATCTACTATATTGCAGATCTTGGTGTCATCTGCAAACAGATGAGCCTTACCCCTCTAGTCCATCTGCAGTGTCATGGATGAAGATATTGAAGAGGACTGGCCCCAGGACTGATCCCTGAGGTACCCCACTTATGACTTGCATCTCTTCTGACTGCATACCATTTACCAGCCACTCTCTGTTTTCTGCCTGTCAACCAGTTTGCCACCCAGCTGATCAACTTCTGACCCACCCCGAGCTGTCAGTCCTGAACACACCCTTCAAGGGCAATAAGCTGTTTGGCTCAGAAGCAGGGCCCATTCTTAATGAGCTTCAGACCTTCAAGAAGTCTATGAGGACTACTCTGTCTTTTTATTTATTGATTTAGTTATTTATTTGAAAATTGGTAATGGAAAGGCACACTGAAGTGGAGCTTGTTTCCAAGTGCAAGCCAGGGAAGGGGAAACATAGGATCAAAGACAGCGAGGTGCACAAGTGACAAGATTAATAATGTCCTGAGAATTGTTGGTACAGTAAATCAATAATTTAATTCAAAAAGATACAGTTCTGCACTAAAGACCTAGATCAACATTAATGCACACAGTGACAATGACAGGCCCAGAGACTAAGAACTAAACATAAGGTGCAAATCAGGTTACAATTAACTAACTAATAAGGGGACTGGAGGCATGGTTCATCAGGGCTAGGGAACAGCATGGTGAGAACAGGCACAAGGGGAAGCAAACTGTGAGTGCAGAAGTGGCTTGAGAGAGAGGCAAGAGGGGTTAAATGGATAGAGAATGGAAGAGCATTCCAGAGTGAAGGCAGGTGACCTGAGGAAGAGAGTTGCCATGCCAATAAGTAACTAAAGAGTGAGAGCTGGAGGAGTGTAGAGTATAGAAGGAGGTAGGAGCAGAGCAAGTGAGAGAGGTAGGAGAGAAGGGATGAAAACCCAGAATTTAGAGATGAAGAAAGCACCATGCGAGAGGTGGGGAGAGGGAAGGCAGAGGAGTTGGTAAAGGGTACAATGATGGGTGAAGGGAGGGGAGTTAGTGGCAAAGTGACAAAAGGAGTAAAAAGGGGCTCCAAAATGTTGAATGACTCAATGTGGTTGGGGCAGAAGCTCCTTACACAGGAATACTCACAGCTACACTCCCTATGGTCAGGGATGTGGTTATGCATCCCAGCAGCAGCAACAGCAGAAGCAGTTCATGGGAGCACCTACAAAACTCTCAAAGGGACATGGGAAAGGGGGCCATCAGTTGCCCCCTGTCCTCTCCTTCAGGCTCTGTATTTACCTCCAGATCCCCCATCAGGAACTTGGGTGAGGGCAGGATCTCTGTTTCTGTCTCAGTGGCAGAGCATGACCACAGCCAGAGAGGACTTGGACATTGTTCAGCATTGATACACCCTGAAGGTTGTGTCATAACTCCCAGGGACCCCATGAAGGCCCTGCCACTACTCCCTCAAGTAGGTTATCATCCTGAGGGAGCAGGTACAAACCTTGATGTGCAAAGAGCCCATTCAGCCTGTTCCCCCAGCAAAAATAAATCAGACATTGCACGCTAGGTGTTTCCTCATGTCCAAGAAAACTGGATATTGCTGGCCTATTCTGGACCTCTGGGGGACAAAACAAGCATGTGGCATTCCAAAGGCTCTACATGCTGTCCCCAGGCTCTTTCTTCTTTTTCTGTCACAAGGGACTGGATATTCACCCTGGATTTGCAGGGCATCTACCTGTATATCAGAATCAGGAGTTTCCATTGGTGGTCCCTCTGTTTCTTCCTGGGAGGGTAACACTATCAGTTGTGAGTCTTGCCCTTTAAATTATCATTGGTGCTGTGTGTCTTTACCAAGTGCTTTGCTGTGATGAGTGTGGTGCAGCACTGGGAAAAACTCTGTTTCTTCCAGTACCTGGACAACTGAATCCTGAAAGGAGTTTCAGCAGCCAAGGTGGAGTACACTTTGCAATGCACCAGACACCTGCTGCACAGACTGGGAGTGCTGGTGAATATGGAAAAGTCCATTCTGATCACTTACCAGAAGTTTCAGTGCATATGGGTGGTCCTGTACAGGCCTTTCTCCCCGAGGACAGGGCCTTGACCAGGGTGTTCAAAGCAGCCTTGGTGAGTCACAGTGACCAGGTTTCAGCCTGCATCATGCTCCTTCTCCTGGGTCTCATGGGGGTCTCCATGTTCATGGTTTCTCTGGCACACTTGGGTATGAGGATTCCTCAGTGATTGCTACTAGCCCAGTGGTCTTAGGCCCCTCGGCCACTAAACCATCTGATTGTTGCATGTCATCCTCTAAAGGATGCCCTGCTGTGTGGCAGGAGAGAGATCACCTGCTTGTGGGTTCTTATTTTCTACAACCTGAGCCACAGGTGATCCTCACCACAGGCACCTTCAGCCTGGGATGGGGTACTCACTTTAGGCCCTTACCAGACTCAGGGGTCTTGGTCTCTTCTGGAACAAGGCCTCCACATGAATGTGCTGGAAATTAGGGCATTTCTGTATGAACTCCAGGCCCTGGCCATTCAGGTTTGTGAGGACATCTCTTCTGATACTGTCAGACACTCAGAGTGTGGTGTATTACCTGAACAAACAGGGTGGCACATGATCCAACCCTCTGTACCGAGAGGCAAAAGGGTGTGGGATGGGTGATACATCATCAAGATAGACCAGGCATTCCAGTAAGTTCCAGTAAGTTTGTATTTCCCTCAGCATTTTGCATTAGGTAGTGAAATGTGGCCTGGGCACTAGAGATAGCTTGGGGCATCCATAGGAATTCATAAAATCCTAGAGGACAGATCAAAGCAGTTGTTTCCCAATCTCTGTGGACCTTGGATATTTGCTCATGCCTGCTCTTCAGGTCAACTATAGTAAAACAGCAACTCCCTTTCAGGTAATTCAAGGTGTCCTGAACCCGTGGGATCAAGTACCAGTCTGGAATAGTTCTATTATTGATTAGAAAATGGGCTTTCTATTTCCTGGCATCTGATTGGCTGTTACCCTTGCCAAGGGGGTACATTAACTTTCAATGGATGCCAAGGAAATAAAAAGTGCCAACTCAAGTGCCTCTTCACCCACTGAAGTATTTGTGTGCCCACCACCCTGCTTGTTGATTGACCAAAACACCATATTCAATTTGAAATCCCCGCCATTGTTTTTCCCATCCCTTAGCAAGGGATCGATCTCCCCTATCCAGCACAACTGTCTTGTTTTTGGGACACTAACTGAGGCTCGCCACCTTTTCCCCATTTTCCCAGTCTCCATATTTACTTAGAAATGTCCAGCTATAGATTAATAAGCAGCATCTGTAATATTAGGCACAGACTGAAGCAGCGTTATTTTACACTATGGCCGAAGCAGCTTCCCCACTTGTCCCGGCCACGGTAACTCTCCACATCACAAAAAGTTCACCACTGCAGCCAACATCGCTACCACCTCTACGCAGAAGTTCACACAAAACACACACATTGAAATGCAGGAAGAAGCGCTAGTTGCAATATCTTTTTTTTTCCCCCTGTCAGCAGTCCGTCGGCAACCAGGTGAACAGTCCGCTGCCTGCAACACATGCCGCAACACACAGAGTCCGACCATCCCTCCCAAACCCAAACTGTATCTCTGCCATCCCTCCTGAGTGCTGTACCTTCATATTTTGCCGGATTCTTTCTTTTTTCTTTCCAATCAACACAGTTTCCCTTCGCTGTACACTAGCCTGCTCATATTCAGTGTACTTCAGGATTTAAAACTCGCGCCACGTTGCAAAACCAATTTAAAAAAAAATGAAGGGTACCTCTCTTCATATACAGCTCACCACACTACGTTTTCAATTCCAAGTCGCCCATCAAAAAAGAGAAATAAAAGAACTGCACTATGGTGCCTCAGTGTGTGTGTGTGTGTGTGGGGGGGGGGGGACAAAATAGCAAACTGGAAGAAATGCTGATAGCAAGGGGGGAAAACCAGCAGTGGACACCTGTGGCAATTATAGCAATGCAGGGACTATTTAACAAGACAACTTAATTTCAGTTGATTTTTATATATATTTTACATATATTTTTTTATTTTCATATTTGTTTTCAAACATTTTACCTATTGTCCATTTTCTAAACGCAATAATACCCTCCAGGGTAGGCTGTATTGTGCAATACTGGACCTTCCAGGGGCTATAAGGCCCTCCACCTGCGGCGTCGGGCCTCATTACGCCCCAGGCGGTCCGGTATTGCCCAATACCGCCCACCCTGTCAGGTATTATTGCTTACGCGTTCTATAGTTCACATACATGCATAGTCCCATTCTTCATTCTGATGACCACTATAGGCAACATTTAAGGGCCTTCTTTATTCCTGGATAATTCCAGTAGCTAAGAGCATTTGCAGGTGTCTTCCCACATTGTCAGTGTCCACTGGCACCAAATATTAAGACCTCTCTCAAAAAGTGCAGTAGTCATGCAGGCAGATATGATGCTATTCCCCTTTCTTGCATCCAGTGTCCAAGTTTCTGAAATGAAATCTGCAGGGTCAGTGCCTTGTTTGGTTTCTTCTACTGGGGTTTGAACTGTACTGTTTCAGCACAGTACACCCGGGCCAAGATTCATCCTTTGCACATTGTGATGTAACGTGCAGTTAGTCACATTCTTCACTGGAACAGTGTTCCACCCAATGTAGGCATGTGCGTGCACAGACAAGACTATGGGCTTGACCAACAGTCCCTCCAGTAAGCCATGTTCCTTGGGGGTGTCAGTTGTCAGTATCTGGCTAACCACATCTTTCTTCAACCTCACCACTCCACTGATAGTTCATTCAGTGTTTGGCCATAATACCAACTCTTCTGATTCTCTGTGCTACAATACGCCAATGGCATCTTCACTGTTCCCATGCATTTGCTGTGCCTGCCTGTGGTAGGCTTGCCTCATGCAGTCTATGCATGGGCAGTGGTCGACCTTTCTGTTGGGCCTCTTTTTCTTTGCATAGCTGTTCCAACTAAAACATGTGCACATTCATTCCAGTTAACAAAGTGATGTTGTTGTACATCTCTGCTTCTGAGCACACTAATGCCAGAGCTTCCATCAGTCCCATGACTCCAATGACCTTAGCTGGGAAAACAGTCCATAACTTGATGCATCTGAGATAGGAATAGGTCTGTCACTGAGTCCTCATGCATCAATTCCTTGCAATGGTAGCACCTTTCAGTGATTCAGGTGCTTGTCACGAAGATAAGTTACTTGAGAACTGCTGTTCCGAACAGCGCAAGTAGGTACTCCAGCAATCTTCACCGGAATCTTTGAAGAAGGACCCACAAACACGTTGCAGTTGGCAGTTCCTTTACTGACATGACAGATGACTTGCAACTGCTTGCTGGGAGCATCTGATTTCTGAGTTCTCTTTTACTGGGACTGCTGGTATTTCCCTACATTGTCAGGCTCCGGATAAGTTTCTTATTCACTCTCCTTAAATGTTCGGCACTTAGATACTCTCTCTCTCTCTCTCTTTCTCTCTCGATGCCTCTCCTTTCCACATTGGTGATACACATATCTGTCTCTCCTACCTTGGAATCATGGCGCCATCCATGGCATGGCATGGTCCAACTTTCACCTCCCCTAGGAGTGATGTCCACCTACAGGTTTGGTTATGACCTGTGAGTGTCATTCTGTCTGTGGTTCCAGTACCAGCTGCATCAACCTCCTAATTTGTACCATCATTTCTTGGTTCCTGGGGCTTCCTGAAAGGATATGGGTGCAGTCCCCATCATTATCATGGTTGCCATCGGGGCAGTCGTCTGAGGGGTACTCACAGAATGTAGTCTCTCTTCCTGTTCCCTCAGCTCTCTGACCTTGTCCCTGTAGACTGGTAGCTTGTCATCCTGTGTCTCAGCCTAAGGTTCATTAGGATTTATGCGAGTAAACAGCTCATTTGAGTCCTTGTTCCATACTTACCCTGCCCATGTCTGAAGTGCAAATGCTGCCTTTCTGGTATGCTTGCTGTATTGTTTTTTCCATGCATGCCAAAAACTCCAAGAGCTTTTCTCTTTCCTTTTGTCTGTCTGGTCGAAAATGTGATTGTTCTGCTCTTTGAAAAGGAAATGTATTAAAATGTCTTGGTCCCTTCCTCCTTTTCTGAACAGTTTTGGAATCTCCTATAATGGGAGGAGTAGGCAGTTCCGTTATGGACCCTATGCACCATGGCACCATGGAAGTCAAGCTTGGGAGAGGATAATTGGAATTGTACATTTGTATCTGTTTAATTGGGTGTAATTTTGAATGTATGTATTATCCAGTGAAATGTTGTGGTGAAGGTATGATGTCTTTATGACATATTTTGAAGTGAGTACTTAACTGCCACTGAGGTTTCAATGCATTTAGCCTTTGATAAATGATGATAATGCATCCAAAATTATCAGAAGTATGGTAGCTTATGTTCAATGCAAAGAATTGCGAAGTAATGCACCTAGGAAACAAAAACCATGGGAAGAGTACACAATGGGGGAGGGGGTACTAACAACAACAAAAATGGAAAGGGACATGGGGTAGTCATATCAGATGACCTAAAGGTAGGCAGGCAGGCAATATGAGAAGGCAGTAGGGAGGGCTGGGGGATACTGGGATGCATAGGGAGAGGCATCACCAGTAGAAAACAGAACGTTGTCATCCCTCTGTACAGACAGTTCGTGAGACCCCATCTGGAATACTGCGTGCAGTTCTGGAGACTCCATCTCTGCAAGGACATAGACAAGATAGAGGCAATCCAGAGGAGGGCAACTAAAATGGTGCCGGGTCTGCACCAGAAACCATACGATGAGAGACTAAAGAAGTTTAATATGTCACAAACACACTCCGGGGTCAGACCTTCTGCTCCCACAGTGCCCAACCTTGAAGTGCAATATGTGAACAGAAGACAAAAAGGGAAACCCTCCTGTCTATTTTGGGTCCAAGCAACTACTAGTCTCGAGTCGTGGGGTCAAATATGAACCCTTTTTCACTAGCACACCCAGGTAACAAGTACAAATATCATGCCCTCTTTGGGAAAAGCAGTACTTAATCCAGCTGGCACACAATCTGGTTCACAATCCCCCTTCTGACTCAACTAAGACCTAGGTATTTCCTTACCTTGCTGCATATGGCAACACACTATAAGCACTTTAACAGTTATGTCAGAATTATCAACACTGTTCCAGCATTCATACTCAAAATGATAAAATATCTCAGACAGGATTAAGGAAACTAAAGTGTTTACTAACATTAAAAATAGTGAAAAAAAACACAGAGCATATAACATTAATGGTACAGTCAAAAAAAAGAAATGGAAAACAAAATGCCTTTTTACTGAATTAACTAGTTCTAACTCAGTTTTCAGTTGTGGTTTACCTATCTTGACAGAAGCACCTCTTAAGAGTCGAGAACACAAGTGTCTCTTGAAAGTCCAAACACAAGTATACAATGCTCCCTCAGCAACTTGACAATATCGGGGGGGGGGGATGTCCCACCCAGCTTGTGAGGTAACAGCTCTGTTGTTATGCTGACTGTGAGGTCACTCTCATTCCTGTACACTGAATTAGTCACATGCATCTGCACACTGCTAAACATTCCACTTAAAAACATATTCTTCCTAATTAGTGAACAGCATGCTTTATGACAGGTCAGAATTACCCCTTTGATCTTCAGAAAAACATCATGGAAAGCACCTCTCTTAGCTGTGAGGATTTTCACAGGTATCTGTCAGAATTGGCTTACCTCCTGATGTCATAAAAATGCAGTCTTTTATGACTAGTTTCCTAGGTTCAAAGCAGTGGCTGGTTTACAACCTGTTACAGAAGCTAACACAAGCTTTGACAGGTAGATGTCAAAGGAATCTTTTAATTAGTTTATCTACTGGGTCAGTGAGAGGGCAAACCATTTTTTTCTTCTCTTTTAAATCCAATATCCCATGAGGCTCTGCTGCTTGGCCTGTTTCCTAAGCAGAAGTCTAAAACATATGTATATCAAAATTATATGAACATGACTAGTACATGGTTATCACATCACATAATATGTATGCCCTCGAGGAAAGAAGGGAGAGGGGGGACATGATGGAAACTTTCAAGTACATCAAGGGAATCAACAAAGTCCAAGAGGGTAGCATCTTTCAGAAAAAGAGATGTGCAAGAACAAAGGGGCACAATTTGAAGATAGAGGTGGGGACAGCTCAGGGGCAATGTGAGGAAGTATTTTTTCACAGAGAGGGTGGTGGACACATGGAACGGCCTCCCTGAGGAGGTTCTGGGGTCAAAAACAGTGGGGGAATTCAAGAATGCATGGGACAGACATAAGGCAATTCTAGTGGGGGGGTAGGAGGAAGTAGGCTGTTGGTTAACTAGGATCTGCAGCTTATCCAATAGGTAGGGAAATGTGCAGACTGGGTGGGCCAAGCAGTCCTTATCTGCCATCGAAGTCTATGTTTCTATGTGTCAGGTGGGAGTGCCTGTATTTACTATTTTCATGGAGGCAGTATAGTGCAGGGGGTTAAGGCTATGAGCTGCAGATCTGGAGACCTGGGTTTGAATCCCACACCTGCCTAGGTGCATACTGTGTGATCCTGAGCAAGTCACTTAACTTCCTTGTGCTCTCAGGTCGCATCTGGAAACAAGCTTCAGCTTAGTGTACTACTCCTGGTTAAACAATGTTCCCTTTCCCAATAAATTTATTTTTTATGACTTTATATTGGTGTCTTTGTAGGCCTAATGATGTTTTCACCTGGCTGGCCAGCGGTGGTACACTTAAAACAATTTAAAAGAAATGCTTTGCCATTCAAAGGCAGCAAGCAGTTTGTCAGATTTGACAATGCCTTCTCCAGCTTATTGCCTATAACTTGAGGCATCCCTCAGGGATCTGTACTAAGACCACTCCTCTTCTCAGTCTTCATTAACAGTCTTCCCTCTGTCACCACCATGTGATTTATCATCATGTACACTGATGATTTCACCCTTTACTTTAGTTCCCGGAACCCCTGCCACATTAATGCCCAAATCAACCTAGACTTCACACACATTTAGAACTGACTTGTGGCTGACAATCTGGTTCTCAGTGCTTCCAAAACCCAGGCAATGTTATTTGGGTCTAAGGCACACTGATCATCCTGCCCCAATTCACTGTCCCTACAGTGTACTGATGGCTCTTCTCTCTCACTGGTGAATGAATATAAGTACCTGTGCGTCATTTTAGACCCTGCACTGGATATCTCCCCACACATCAGAACCTTAAGCAAATTTGTTAATTCCAAGCTTGGTCTGGCATATAGGCTCTGCTGCTTCCTTACTTAAAAAGCATGTATACCATCTTCCAATGCATTCTGTTCCCCTGCCTACAGTCTAGCTCACTCCTCTTCACTAACTCCCCCGATTTCTTGCTGCATAAATGGGATGTTCAACAACATCTGCCCTTTTGCCCTGTCCTCACCTGCCTAACTCATCATTGCACCCTCTACGCCTTTCTGGGTTGGCTCTCCCCCTCTGCCTCACAATCATATGCGTTAGGATGCTTTCTCTTCAAACTACTCGGATATGCCTTCCGGCCACACCTGTCTCTCTATTACATGGTGTTTTCCTTGTCTGCTTACTCAGATCTACTAATTCCACCTCCCTCATCATTTCAAATTGTTCATCCAAAATGGATGTCCAGGCCCTCTTCTCATTTGTCCCAAGGTCATGGAACTCCCTCCCTACCAAGGTTCGCAACTCTTCTACCCTGTCATCCTTCATAATTGTCCTGAAGGTGCATCACCATTTATCTATAGGCTGAAACTGTTTTTAACCCCCAATCTCAAACATTCCAAGCCACTTTCATGCATCCTTGCCAGCCTTCCTAGGTCTGCATTAATGTATGCCTATTATTATACAGTATACAGTATTGCTGATACTTATTGCTTAAATTGCTGCACCATTTGTTTATCTGCTTCCTGCACTGATTTTGTTCATAGTATTTTATTTCTGTTCAATACTGTATTTGGAATTTATGTTTTTGCTCTGTATCCTCCCAGGCCATGCCCGTAAATGGGCATTTAATTGTCTAATGTACTGACCCAGTTACCAAAAACCAAATTAAAAAAAAAACCCAAAGGCTCTTAAACTCACAAGGGTAATTTGTAAATACTGGCCAGACAGCTTAGTTTACAAAATGCTTTCCCAACTATGATACAAAAGATGCAAGTGCAGGGCAAGGCTTGCATTTACTCATGGTTTACTAGACTAGGTGCTCGCCCTCAATGTGCACAAGTGATAGTGCAGTTCGCAGTTAGTCCCTCTTGCTTGTTTCTCTCTCTCACCTTTCTATCTGAAGGTCTTCAGTGTTGGCTGACAAATGGATGTTTCTTTGGTTCAGATCAGGCATCTCCTGACCTCAACATTAAGCACACGATTCTCCAATGCACACACAGGGCAACATAGTCTGTGCAAAACCTTGTCCTACCTATGCAACACACCACATCCTGGCATCCAGTCCCTAGTGTGTGGCAATAATCAGAATCAGGCTGTAGTATTGGTTGGGCAGCTTCCCAGAAGAGATGTCACCATGATTTGACTTCTGGGCAGCAGCACAGCAGAAGACTCCCATTCAGTTGCTGCAACTTTCAGCCTTAATTTTTTGCTGAGCTGCAGTTAACTTCTTTTCTATACAGCAGAAGTTCTGCTTCTCACTTCTGACTCCATCTCTGGCAGACAAGCAGTCTGTCTGTGCAGCCAAGAAATAAGCGGTCTCTCAACAGCACACAGACACCATGTCTCTTTCATACACAGCTACAGACTGAATTGGTTCTGGAAGAGCCATTGCTGTTTGCTGGGCAACTGCAGCTCCTGATTGGTTGGTTGAGCTGTTTATTAAAGTTTGTAGGCCTGGAGGTCTGTCAATTAGTGGCAGGTGATTAGATGCTGCAAAGGCACCTGAATTAAGTCCACTACAAGTCCACAAGCCCCTGTGTCTATCTCCATGGGCATTATTTTTATTTGATAAAATTTATTTTTGTACAGGAAACAATTCTCTAGGGCATGTGTCCCTTTTTCAACAAAGTCCTGTATTACAAGCAAAACTACAAAAGGAAGACAAACTCACATACAACAATTAAGACTTAATAAGTAACAAATATCAAAAAGTAAATAGTATTTAGTTAAAACACGTACAGACAGTCCTCAAATATTTCAATAAATTAATCTTAAAATTAGTCAAGCTGGTAATGGACTTCAAGTCATTTGGTAACTTGTTCCAGTTACCTGCTATGCTATTTTGTAGTGTTATGTCTCCCATTTTGTTAATCGATCTGTGCATTGGAATTCTTGTAATAGAGTTTCTTGTAGTAACTCTTCATCTACTTGGGAGTTCTCATACAACATAATGAGACAGGGGGTGTTTATTTTTATTGTAAAGTATCTTATGGCATGTAATAAGCCATGTAAATTTTCTTTGAGCTTCTGGGTGGAGCCACCTCAGTTGACTATAAATTTCACAATGGTGGGTCTTTTGCTTACTTCTGGTAATAATTTTACCCAATCTATAGTAAATTTGGTTTACCTTTTTTAACGCTTTCTGGGTTGAATTCATGTATATAATGGAACCATATTCCAGTATTGGGATAAGCATTTGCCTAACCAGCCTCTCTCTTACTTCTACAGATAGGTATCCAGCTACTCTTCTAAGTGTCCCTAATTTACTTTCTTTGTTTGTGGGTCAGTATGCTCAACGTATGTCATCCCAGAATCCACCTGTAGCCCTATAACTGGTCACGTTTTTAACAGGGGTGCCATTAAGTAGTTGAAGTCACAGCTTGGGCCTGGTTCTTACCTTGATTGGCCAGTCAGACACCCTAAACCTTGGCACCATGTCAGCTTTAGTCAGAGATGTCAAAGATGGCCACCAACTTGTAGTCCACAGGCAGTCTCTCCACAAATGTCTTTATTCACACATTGCCCTGCAGTTTAACAATGCTTTCCATCCCACATCAGCCCTGCTGAAGTGTTCCTTCACATCCAGTTTGGATGGGAGAATGATCCGGGGATTTCCGGTCCAGTAGGGAGCATGGATGCATTGGCTGTGTCTCTGGTGGCTGGCACCTTTGATGTGCAAGTGCTGGGAGCTTTAAAGGTAAAGCACCCAAGGTGGGTTGTTGCCCCCAGTTGTATACCTTACCATTTGTTGCCCCCAGTCGTATAACAACTCCCTCCTTTCAGAAGAGGAAGGTGGTTACTCGCCAAGGTGAGCAAGTGGGGACAGATGCTTTGGTATTATCCCTGTGGCATATAGGAGATAAATAGGGTGTCCTTGTGGTGCCAGGCAGACAGAAGGGCAGATATGGGCAGGGAAGAGTGGGCAGAATAGGGGTGTAGATGCCCAGTGTGTAGCAAAGAGCGGGAAATGGAGAATAAGATTCCAGGTGCCCTGAGGGCTCCATGGTTTGCCGAGGTCCCAGGTACCTCGTAAGTTTGGGCATTGAAAACTGTTTCACCTTGAACCCTGGTAGCCTTCAAGGAGGGAAGTTCAGCACCAGGGACAGATCCTTGGGACGTGGGATCTGGGGGGCAGATTTCCATGTGAGTCCCCCATAGAAGGGGAGTATGTAGGGATACCAGCGGGAGGGTGAAGTAACACCAGGTGGGAGGGTTGTCATCATTGGAAACAACCCAATGGCCAGCTGGTCTGTAGAAGGTCCCCCCAAAAAACTGAGTGAGAGCGTGGTAGGGGACTGTCCTGGAGACTGGACAGTGTAGCACACGTGCACCTGACGAAGGCAGCGAGGCTGCAGCAGAACCGACTGTGGACAGACAAGATAGGAGATTCATTTCAGGGGCATATGGGGGATCAAGGGAGTCAAGTTCCTTGGCAATAGTACAGTTGGACTGGCTTGCAGAGGAAGGGTTCCATGTGGGTGGGTCAGTGGTCCCCAGATGAGACCACACAGCTGTATGTGACTCTAATTAAATGAACCCTTGTTTGTATTAGAGCAGGTGGAGACTTGGCAGGTGACTGTGTAGCAAAAGACACTGGATTATTAATGGTCTCCCTTGGAAACTGAGCTTGACAGTGGGATGTACACCCTCATGGCATGGTTGCCAGTAAATATACCTTACAGCATAGCAAGAGACTGCTACAAGTAATAGAAATAGAAGTCACAGGGAAGTGTGCCAGCATCAGAAACAGCACTGGGAGACAGATAATCAACTATTGCCCCTGCAATTACTGTCAGGATAGGAGGGGAACAGAAATCCTCTGGCAGAGTCATGCTCTGGCATACATGGATAGGTCCATCAATGTAGGATGAGAATGCACGTGGAGAAAGGACAGAGTGTTTAGATAACAACTGAGTGTCTGGACAAAGTAGGAAGTGCTGAGGATGAGGCACTTTATCGTGCAACCCAGCAAGAGGCTGCATAGTAAGTTGGCTGAACCAGTTTCAGCCTGGTGACGGAGTGGTGATACAGTCCGGAACCTAGGAGAACTGATATCTAGCTTTGACAATGAGTGGTGGGGGGGGGGAGTACAGGAGTGCAGAGATAAGATTGAAGGCCTGAACCTACAGCATACCAAGATGTATTGTGATCCTTTGATCTGTGAACTGAGTGTAGCTCAGTTTTTCCACTTTAATCACCAGTAAAGTGCAAGTGCTAAGAAGCTTGTGTATCCATACTTTATTACTCCTTATAACATGGGTTAGGAAGAAAAAGAAAGGCAATTGGTGAAACAGCATCATGTGACTGTGGATTACATGCCTGTATATGCACAGTTGCTGTGATGCTCCCCGATTCAGTATCCCGGGGCAGTGCTGCACTCGTTATGTACTGGGAAATTCAGAACTGAAAGGTGGCCATTGAAAACCAGTACTGAAGTGAGAGAGTGCTCCACCGCTGTCATTGAGAATACTGGAGAGTCGTAAGTAGCAGTTGGCATGTAATCCACAGGCACCTGATGGGGGACAGTACCATCGGGAGTACTTGTGTTCTGCAGCTGACAAAAGAAAGAGACAGCAATGTAAACCCCCTGCCTACCCGCACATCCTTGCTGACCAGCCATGCGGACAGTGAGAGAGAGAGCGGCACATGTAATGCAGAATTGCTGCACTGCCCTTTCTGTCTCTGTGTCACAGGTCGTACATGCAGTTATAGCAGCTAGCAGGAGTCCTGTAGGAGCAGCAACAGTAAAGGAGACAGGCAGGGCATGCACCAAGCCCTGCACATCCTTGTTCTCTGCAGTTTTGCACCCCCCATATTTATGGCAGCTGCACAGAGCCCTGCACCACCACTGAAAGTGAAACAGACAGGCAGCCCATGGCGCAAGTCCTGCACATCCTGGTTCTCTCTAGTTCTCTGCAATAGTCTCATCGGCATTTGGAATGAGAATGTCATTGCAAAGAGAGAGAATGCCAGTCAGCAAGCTGCGGAAGTCCCCATCACCACCAGCTCCCCCCCCACCCCAAGATACACAGTGTCCCCTGACTGTGGTGCACGGCAAGCTGCTTCACTATGTGTGGAGAGAGAGAGCCAGAAGGTGGCTTAGATTCCCCATCTTCACCCCCGCCCCAAGGAACAAAACTTTCTGCCTCTGTCTGTCACTTGCGCTTGGTGTGCACAGGCAGGCAAGGATGGGAGTGGGAGAGGGAACAAGCCACACAACAATTTCTGAAGCAACAGAGGGAACAAAAAAAACAAATTGAACATGGACGACAGCAGTTACTGACAGAGATTTAACTGCTGCTAAGCAACTGTGCTCCACGCATTGCACACGGAGTGAGGGGGAGAAAGACACAGTCAATTTCCCCAGCTGTGCTGCTATGATCTGTGACTGACCTCATTGGGACTGTTACTGGGCAGGGAGGTTGGGGGAAAGGGTTCTATTAGTAAGGTAAACAACAGCGTGTTTCAGGTACACAGACAGGCACAGTCAGAGAGAGAGAGAGAAAGAGGGAGAGGGGAGAGAGAGAGAGGGAGGGAGGGGAGAGAGAGAGAGAGACATCGGGAACAGCGTCTCTCCATGTGTGTTGGGGGGAGCACAGTAAAGTGGGTCAGACGTGTAAGAAAGTAGAGTTATGTACAACAAATGTCAGAAATCATCTCAGTAGTGTATTTTTGACATTTGTATGTACCTACCCATCAATCATAGACGCATTATGTGTTGGGGGATTATTTAGCTGGGTGGCAGGATACAGTACCTTTCTGGCTATATAAACAGGTGAAAAACACCTTTATCTTGTTTTTTCCATCCGGGAACACAACCCATGTTATAAGCGCAATAACCCACTCCAGAGTATGGGATTATAGGGCTTTAATCCACGCCTTGTGCACTGTGAGGACACACACGCAGCCTGCAGCCTCGTGCCTCACAACTCAACTGAGGCGTGGATTAAAGGCCTATAACCCCATACCTTGTCGTGCATTATTGCTAACAAGTACCACAGGGTCTCGCTGTGTCTCAAGGAACGCCAGGCCTGGGCATGTGCATAGTAACAATGTGGTAGTACAGGGGAACTCCAAGCAAGCTTCAAGATACCACAGGACACAGAATATTCCCTGTACATTGCCCATCCCTCTCCCAGAGACAAAGGAAGAGATACTAGAGAATGAGGGTTTGCAGTTGTATGCACAGACCTGTTTCTAGTTCCAGTGATACATAACCCAGTTTGTTGCCCCCTCCGTTGTAAACATAGCCCTCTTATTTGTCCCAGTGGCATGTATAGCACTGTTTGTTGCTCTGCAGTTGTATACATAGCCTTGTTAACTGCCCTCAGTTAAAATACATGGCTCTGTTTATTGCACTCCAGTTATATACATAACCCTGTCACTTGCCCCAGTTGTATACATATCTCTGTTAGTTGCCCCAGTTGTATACATAACTCTGTTGCTTCCCACCTGTAAAAGGGCCTGTGGCTCAATGTGCTTACCCGGTAATAAAATACTAACTACATACATACGTACTTACATAAATAAGTAAATAAACTTTTCCCCCAGTTGAATACATAACCCTGTGTGTTACCCCCAGAAATGTGCACATAACTGTCTTTGTTGCTCCCAGTTATATACATAGCCCTGTTTGTTATTCCCATTTGTTGCCCCAATGGTACACATAACCATGTTTGTTGTCCCCAGAGTTGTACACATAACCCTGTTTGGTACCCCAGTTGTATGCATAACCCTTTTAGTTGCCCCCTGTCGTACAAATAACCATGTTGTGTGCCCTAGCTGTACACATAACTCAGTTTCTTGCTCCCAGTTGTATACATAATCCTGTTTATTGCCCCCAGTTGTACATATAACCCTGTTTGTTACCTCCCCCAGTTGTAACTATGATCCTGTTTATTGCCCCCTAGTTGTACATACAACCCTGTTTATCTCCCCCAGTTGTAACTGTAATCCTGTTTATTGCCCCCCAGTTGTACATATAACCCAGTTTGTTACCTCCCCAGTTGTAACTATAATCTTGTTTATTGCCCCCAAGTTGTACATATAACCCTGTTTGTTACCTCCCCCTGTTGTAACTGTAATCCTGTTTATTGCCCCCCAGTTGTACATATAACCCTGTTTGTTACCTCCCCAGTTGTAACTGTAAGCCAGTTTATTGCCCCCAGTTGTACATATAACCCTGTTTGTTACCTCCCCAGTTGTAACTGTAAGCCTGTTTATTACCCCCCAGTTGTACATATTACCCTGTTTGTTACCTCCCCAGTTGTAACTGTAAGCCTGTTTATTGCCCCCTAGTTGTACATGTAACCCTGTTTTGTACCTCCCAAGTTGTAACTATAATCTTGTTTATTGCCCCCCAGTTGTACATATAACCCTGTTTGTTACCTCCCCTGTTGTAACTGTAATCCTGTTTCTTGCCCCCCAGTTGTACATATAACCCTGTTTGTTATCTCCCCAGTTGTAACTGTAAGCCAGTTTATTGCCCCCCAGTTGTACATATAACCCTGTTTGTTACCTCCTCAGTTGTAACTGTAAGCCTGTTTATTGCCCCCTAGTTGTACGTGTAACCCTGTTTTGTACCTACCCCAGTTGTAACTGTAATCCTGTTTATTGCCCCCAGTTGTACATATAACCCTGTGTGTTACCTCCCCCAGTTGTAACTGCAATCCTGTTTATTGCCCCCCAGTTGTACACATAACCCTATTTGTTACGTCCCCCAGTTGTAACTGTAATCCTGTTTATTGCCCCCAGTTGTACATATAACCCTGTTTGTTACCTCCCCCAGTTGTAACTATAATCCTGTTTATTGCCCCCTAATTGTACATGTAACCCTGTTTGTTACCTCCCCCAGTTGTAACTGTAATACTGTTTATTGCCCCCAGTTGTACATATAACCCTGTTTGTTACCTCCCGCAGTTGAAACTATAATCCTGTTTATTGCAACCCCAGTTGTACATATAACCCTGTTTGTTACCTCCCCAGTTGTAATTGTAATCCTGTTTATTGCCCCCCAGTTGTACATATAACCATGTTTGTTACCTCCCCCAGTTGAAACTATAATCCTGTTTATTGCAACCCCAGTTGTACATATAACCCTGTTTGTTACCTCCCCAGTTGAAACTATAATCCTGTTTATTGCAACCCCAGTTATACAAATAACCCTGTTTGTTACCTCCCCAGTTGTAACTGTAATCCTGTTTATTGCCCCCAGTTGTACGTATAACCCTATTTGATACCTCCCCCAGTTGTAACTATAATCATGTTTATTGGCCCCCAGTTGTACATATAACCCTGTTTGTTACCTCCCCAGTTGTAACTGTAATCCTGTTTATTGCCTCCCAGTTGTACATATAACCCTGTTTGGTACCTCCCCTAGTTGTAACTATAATCCTGTTTATTGCCCCCCAGTTGTACATATAACCCTGTTTGTTACCTCCCCCTGTTGTAACTAAAATCGTGTTTTTTGTTCCCCAGTTGTACATATAACCCTGTTTGATACCTCCCCCAGTTGTAACTATAATCATGTTGGTTTGGACTTGGTTTGCTGGCCAAGGCACCTAGCTTCACCTGAGCTCTTTCCTTCTAAGACTGCTTGAAAGGCAGAGTAGAGAAACTTACCAGAGCAAGGGAGAAGGATTAAGACTTAGTTTGGCTAAGCAGATTTACTGTGTGGTGGTGTTTTTATTTTTTACTCACAGGGATTGCTACTGTTTGTTGTTAACATTTCATTGCTTTATTTTTTCTCTGATTCAAATTGTTGTTGCTGGTATACCTTCTTCTGCATTATTACAAGGTGTGCCTACAGGTGTGTGCTAACAGATTACTGCTGTAATCTTCTGATTCAAATTGACTTTGCAAGGTATATCTTCTGTTACTGCTTTATTTTCTCTGGAGCAAAGTGTTTCTTACAGGGTATATCTTCTCTGAAATTATTACAGGTGGTGCTTTACAGGTTTTACAGTTTTATCTAACATTAGGATAAGCTTTCAGGGTTACTGCATTTGTTGTTGACTGATTGTTTCTGCTCTTACCTCCTTGTTCTTTCGTCCGTGGTTCTTCTTTTTAGGCAGGAAAGGGCCCAGCCACCCACCCCCATCCCCAACCACCCCACGCTACACTCCTTTTATAGGGTACCACAGTTGTGACATTTCCTGTGACAGAGCAGGAAGGGGCGGATCAGTGGGGCCTCCACAAGGTGATCTCATTTACAAGGCACTAGTAATTTAACTTGTTATAACAAGTTAAACAAAGCACAATTAAACCATTACTTGCATTTTTTTTTTTTTTTTTCCTTCTAATTACTCTGACTAGGTTACAAACCCAGCAACTTATTTGTAATGGATTTCATTAACTGCAGGTACTGTGGAACAATTTTCAGAAGGACAGTCTTACAGGATTTAGGACACTGTCCTACATGCTGGGCCTTTGGAGATCTTAGGTCTCAGCTCCGGGCAGCATGGGCAGAGATTGCACGCCTCAAATTTCATATTGAAGAGGAAATACATTATAAGAACCACCCCCATTTCCCCAGCATCCAACAGAAAAACCTCGACCGCAGAGGGTAGTTGGTCCAGGAGGTTGGCAGGTGGTTAGGAGGAGCAAATCAGGTGCCCATCACTCTCTGCTCTCCAACACATTACCTCCAAAACCATATAAACACTACAAACAGGTATCTGCCTCTATCTCTGAAATCAAATAAAGAGGCAGAAGACACTGCAGAGCAGGACACTGAGCACAGGAGCTGGCACAACAATACTCACCCAAATCAGGAACCAAAACTAAACAAGCACAAAGGAAATCCAAAAAACTTCTGATCATAGGAGACTCCATGATTCGGGGAGTTGATACCCATCTCCAGCCAGGGGTGATGGTCAGATGTCTCCCAGGTACATCAGCATGGAGAGACACTGACCGCATTGCTAAAATTGTTCACAAAGCAGGAGAAAACATTGATGTCCTAGTACACATAGGGACTATCGATCTCGCCAGCGGTCAGTTGTGGAGACCAAGGAACACCTGACTAGGCTGGGTGACAAACTATCATCTATTTCGTCCGGCATCTCCTTCTCTGAGATCCTGCCAGTCTGGGAGAAGGGAGCAGATGGACGGAAGGTCAGAGAAGGGGAGATAGGGGAGCTAAACACGTGGCTCAAGGACTGGTGCCAGAAAAAGGACACAGATTTGTAGGAACTGGCAACAGTTCTGGGGCGAAAGTTCTTTAATTTGATGGACTGCATCTGACTAAGGAGGAGTCAGTGCATTGGGGCAGAAGTTTGTCTTTGCAGAATATTTAAACTAGCAATGGGGAGAGGGCAGCACCCATCGTCGAATGGAAAGAACACCCTCCCCCTCAGCTAGTGGTCAAACAGGAATTCAGCGTGTTTGCCGTTCATTTGCATCACCAGGTAAGAAAAAGGTTTGTCTCCCCATACGATGCACAGGGGTAATGCCAAACTTCACCCAACAACTAACACACCAAAATCTGGCCAATGGAAAATCAGTGCACAAATGCTCACAGCCTGGGAAATAAGATCCCAGACCTGCAGGCAATAATGTCAGAGGCTAAACTGGACATAGTAGCAATTAGTGAGGCGTGGTTTACCAGTAACCACATGGGAGACTTCAGTACCTGGCTATGTATTGTTCAGAAGAGACCGAGGTGCAAAAGGGGGGGAGGTGGCCTGTATGTTAATGAAAATATCAAAGCTACAGAAATTCAGAATACATAATGAGCCAGAAGAACTGTGGGTCACCCTGAAACAGGAAATGGGACAGCCATAAGAACTGGGGTTGTCTACAGGCCCCCAGACCAGAGGGAGGACATAGACACATTACTGTTAGAAGATATACAAAACATGACAGCTAAAGGGAGGTTCTGATAATGGGAGACTTCAACATGCCAGATACAGATTGGTCAATACCAGCAGGAACATCGGCCAGAACTAGACACATAGTGGATTCCTGCAGGGGAGGGCCTCAAACAACTGGTACAGCAACCCACAAGAGACAGGGCTATCCTAGATCTAGTACTGACTAACAAAGAAGGGATCACAGATCTCCAGGTAGAAGGTCACCTGGGGCCAGTGACCATCACATGGTATGGTTCAATTTGGCTACTACATCTAAATCATCCCATTCCAAGGCAAAATATGGGACTTCAGAGGAGCTGACTTTGATAAGATGGCCAACAGAGTTAAGCTAGCCCTGGCAAAAAGAAACACAGGTGAGGAGGTACAGGCAAAGTGGGCAAGCATTAAGGATACAATACTTGAAGCAACATCCCATTGTGTTAGACAGAAAAGGAAGTGTAAAAGAAGAAGAAACCACTTTGGTTCTCAAATACAGTAGCAGAAAAGGTCAGAGCCAAAGGCTGGCCTTCAGAAAATATAAGGAACACAGCAGGATGAAGATAGGGAGGCATACCAAACTGCCCTAAGGGAAGCAGGTAAGGCAGTAAGGCAGGCAAAGTCCCAAACTGAGGAAACACTAGCACGGACAGTAAAGAAGGTGACAAGACTTTCTATAGATACATTAGTGAAAGGAGAAAGTCCAGAGGGTATTGCTAAAGCTTAATGGAGAAAAGGGAGCATGTGAGGAGGAGGACCCTGTAAAGGCATCTATCCTAAATAGATACTTTTGCTCAGTATTTACTGAAGAGAAGGTAGGGCAGGGCCCACAGCTCAGCATCATGGACACAGCGGGAGGGAGGTGAGCACTACTCCCTTCACAAAAGAAAGGGTCCTACAGAGCTTGCTAAGCTCAGGGTGGATAAGGCAATGGGACCTGATGGCATACATCCCAGGGTACTTAAGGAGCTAAAGGAGGAACTAGCAGAGCCTTTAGCAGAATTGTTTAGTGAGTCTCTGAGCACAGGAGAGGTCCCAGAAGACTGGAGAAGGGCTCATGTGATCCCACTCCACAAGAGTGGTAGCAGGAGGAGGCGGGGAACCACAGACCGCCTTCGGGGTTCAATTTCAGTAGTGGGCAAGATTATGGAGGCACTCCTTAAGGAAAGGATAGTGCAACACCTGGAATCCATAGGGCACAGGATCCAAGACAGCATGGGTTTACAAAGGAAGGTCCTGTCAAACTAATCTCATAGATTTCTTTGACTGGGTAACCAGAGTGGTGGACCAAGGGGAGCAGTTGATGTCGCCTACCTTGACTTCAGCAAAGCTTTGACACTGTTCCACATAGAAGATTGATAAATAAGCTAGGTAGGCTCGGGTGGGTCAGAAGTTGGTCAACTGGGTGGCAAACTGGTTGACTGGCAGAAAACAGAGAGTGGTGGTAAATGGTATACAGTCAGAAGAGATGCAAGTCAAGTGGGTACCTCAGGGATCAGTCCTGGGCCAGTCCTATTCAACATCTTCATTAGTGACCTGCAGATGGACTAGAGGGTAAGGCTTGTCTGTTTGCAGATGACACCAAGATCTGCAACAGAGTAGATGATCCAGATGGGGTGGGCAGAATGAGAAGAGATCTGGATAAACTAGCAGAATGGTCAGAAGAGTGGCAACTGGGATTTAATGCAAAGAGTGCAAAATCATGCACATAGGAAGAGAAACCCTGAAGCCACTTATAGGCTGGGAGGGAGTTGCTAGCAGTCACAAAGGAAGAAAGAGACTTGGGCATCATCATCACTGATGACCTAAAATCATCCAAGCAGACCTCTAAAGCAGTAGGTAAGGCTAGGGGATGTTAGGATGTATTAGTAGGGGTAATCACAAGTCGTAAGAGGGAGTAAAATCCTCTGTACAAGACATTGGTTAGCCCCCATCTGAGGCAATTGCCAGCAGCATTGAGGCCACACCTTCACAAGGACATTAACCAAATTGAGGCAGTCCAGAGAAGACAACCAAAATGGTGCAGGGACTGCATCAGAAGACATATGAGGACAGATTAACGGAGCTCAATATGTATACCCTTGAGCAAAGGAGGGAGAGGTGATATGATCAGGACATTTAAACACCTTAAGGGCATAAACAAGGTGAAAGAGTCTAACATGTTTAAATATAAGAAAATAGCAGGACAAGAGGACACAGCATGAGATTAGAGGAGGCCGATTAAGGGGAATGTGAGAAATTCTTTTTCACAGAAAGGGTGGTAGATGCTGGAATGGCTTACCACAAGAAGTGGTGGCTATGAATACAGTGCAGGGCTTCAAACAGGCATGGGATAGGCATAAGGGAGCAATACAAATGACTATGAATAGATAGGTCACTGACAGAGCAAAGGCCGATGGCACATTTATAAGGTAGAAAAAGAAATGGGCAGACTGGATGGGCCTTGCGGTCCTTATCTGCCGTCAACTTCTATGTTTCTATGTTTCTATGTTTATTGCCCCCCCATTGCACATATAACCCTGTTTGTTACCTCCCCCAGTTGTAACTATAATCCTGTTTATTGCCCCCAGTTGTACATATAACCCTGTTTGGTACCTCCCCAGTTGTAACTGTAATCCTGTTTATTGCCCCCCTCAGTTGTACATATAACCCTGTTTGTTCCTCCCCAGTTGTAACTCTAATCCTGTTTATTGCCCCCAGTTGTACATATAACCCTGTTTGTTCCCTCCCCAGTTGTAACTGTAATCCTGTTTATTGCCCCCAGTTGTACATATAACCCTGTTTGTTACCTCCCCAGTTGTAACTATAATCCTGTTTATTGCCCCCAGTTGTACATATAACCCTGTTTGGTACCTCCCCAGTTGTAACTGTAATCCTGTTTATTGCCCCCAGTTGTACATATAACCCTGTTTGGTACCTCCCCAGTTGTAACTCTAATCCTGTTTATTGCCCCCAGTTGTACATATAACCCTGTTTGTTACCTCCCCCTTTTGTAACTATAATCCTGTTTATTGTTCCCCAGTTGTACATATAACCCTGTTTGTTCCCTCCCCCAGTTGTAACTATAATCCTGTTTATTGCCCCCCAGTTGTACATATAACCCTGTTTGTTACCTCCCCAGTTGTAACTATAATCCTGTTTATTGCCCCCCAGTTGTACATATAACCGTTTGTTACCTCCCCCTGTTGTAACTATAATCCTGTTTATTGTCCCCCAGCTGTACATATAACCCTATTTGTTACATTCCCCAGTTGTAACTATAATCCTGTTTATTGTCCCCCAGTTGTACATATAAACCTGTTTGTTACCTTCCCCAGTTGTAACTATAATCATGTTTATTGCCCCCAGTTGTACATATAACCCTGTTTGGTACCTCCCCCAGTTGTAACTATGATCCTGTTTATTGCCCCCCCAAGTTGTACATATAACCCTGTTTGGTACCTCCCCCAGTTGTAACTATAATCCTGTTTATTGCCCCCCCAGTTGTACATATAACCCTGTTGGGTACTTCCCCTAGTTATAACTATAATCCTTTTTTTTGCCCCAGTTGTACACATAGCCTTGGTAGTTGCACCCTGCTGTACACATAACAACCAGTCAACAAACAGGACTACCACTGGGGTGGTAGGGGTGCAAGCCAGTAATATCAGTCAAGGCAAAGTAGGAAAAACTGGTGCTACTCACCTGCTCTGAAATGACTGTCTCAGGCAACAGAAGTTCTGAAAAAAAAAAAAAGTCCTTTATTCTGAAGATTCAGCACACAGCAAACAGTGAGGACGGGAAACACAGAATGGCAGCAGATGTCTCAACATTTCACATGCATGCACTTTGTCAGGAGACTTTCTTGACAAAGTACATACACACGAAACTTTGAGATGTCTGCTGCCATCCTGTGTCTCACTTCCTGATTGTTTGCTGTGTGCTGAATCTTCGTAATAAAGGACTTTTTTTACAGAACTTCTGCTGCCTGAGTGCAGTCCATTCAGCGCAGGTGAGTAGCACCGGTTTTTCCTACTTTGCCTTGTATACATAGCCCTGTTTTTTGCTCCAGTTTCATATATGACCCTGTTTGGTGCCCCTAGTTGTATACATGTCCCTGTTTGCCATCCCCAGTTGTATACATTGCCCTGTTTGTTGGCCCCCAGTTGTAAACAGAACTCTGTTTGTTGCACCCCAGTTGCATATATAACCCTGTTGGTTGCCCCAGTTGTATACATATCTGTGGTATGTGCACTCACTTGAAAACATATCTCTGTTTGTTGCACCTCAGTTGTATATATAACCATGTTATTTGCCCCAGTTGTATGTATAACCATGTTATTTGCCCCCAATTGTATATATGGCCCTGTAAGTTGCCCCCATTGTATACATAACTGTGGTATGTGCACTCACTTGTAAACATATCTCTGTTTGTTGCACCCCAGTTGTATGCATAACCATGTTATTAGCCCCCAGTTGTATTTATGGCCCTGTAAGTTGCCCCCAGTTGTATACATAACTGTGGCATGCGCATTCAATTGTAAACATATCTCTGTTTGTTGCACCCCAGTTGTATATATAACCATGTTATTTGCCCCCAACTGTATATATGGCCCTGTAAGTTGTCCCCAGCTGTATACATAACTGTGGTATGTGCACTCACTTGTAAACATATCTCTGTTTGTTACACCCCAGTTGCATATATAACTATGTTATTTGCCCCAGTTGTATTTATGGCCCTGTAAGTTGCCCCAGTTGTATACATAACTGTTATTTGCCCCAGTTGTATACATAACCATATTATTTGCCCCAGTTGTATACACAATCCTGTTTGTTGCCCCAGTTGTAAACATAACCCTGTTAGTCTCCCAAGCTGTATCCATAACCAATTGCTTGCTGACCATCAGAATATATTTAGCAGAGCCAAAAAAATGTCCAGCTAAAACAAAAATATATTCTCAATACACTTCCTGCCCAGGCAGTGAAGGCCATGTACTGTAAAATGTATGACTTCCTTCACATTTTGCACTTGCATTGTCGCATTGCTTGGGCAAATGATAGTTGTGAAAATTCCTCTGTAAGGTCACATAGTGTGACTAAGCGACTGTGGTGAGATTCAAACCTGGGACTTCCTGTTTCATAGATCATCAGCACTCTAGCCACTAGACCACAATGAGTTCTTGTCCTCTGCTGAGACAATGAAGTTCATTTAGTTGCCTTTGAGCCCTCAGCAAATAATTTTCTAAGCTGAAGCCCAGTTCAACTGTGCCACTGTATATGAACTGGCCAGCTCACAGTCTAATTAAATTAGAGTGTCACCCATCCTAGTAATGAGGGTATGGATGAAGACTGAATCACTGGACTGGACCAGACCAGATCAGTAAAAGCTAGACTAGGTGCAAGTTGTGCGAATTTTGCCTGTCTGGCTTTTAGCCATGTGGTCCAGTCCAGTTCTTGCCAAGTCCTGGGTAGGGATGAAAACCAGACCATCAGGACCAGACTGCCAAAATTCTCAACTTGCACCCAATCTAGCTGGTCTGGCCTTTACAGATCTGGTCCACTCCAGTTCCGACAGTCCAGTTTTCACCAAGTTATTGGCAGGGATCTCAACTCTGAGAATGTGAGGTGGAAGGATTTCTGGAGACAGTGCACCCATTAATGGTGGCTACTGCAGCTGTCCACAGACAGTGGCAGTTGTTTAACACCTTTGGCCTCCTGTAATCTCCATTTGCCAGTGCTTGATGCTCTGGAATGGAGCATTAGAGTAAATCTGCTTCCACAGTTACAAAACAGAAAGTCCCTGGATTGAGAGTGCATAGAATGTAAGTGTTCAGCTTACGTCAAGAGTGGCACCCCCACCAGGCTAAAGTGTATTGTCAGGTGTTGCTAGATTTAAGAGTATGGATACAGATCAGAACACAGATAAAAAGAGTTAGAGTTTTGCTTGGAACTCATCCCAAGCAGTGCACAGTATATTGCATGCCCTTGGTTTTGATAAGGTTTGACATTTTTCACAGAAATTGGGTATCTATCTGTGTAACAATAAGAAGCAATAAGACCTTATAGGACACAACACCTCAGCCACTAAATGCTTATTCTTTATCAGTTTCCAGGAATTTTACCTTGGAATCCTTACATAACCTTCCATTTTCTTTGTGCAGGTTCAGAGGTGCCTCTCTTAATTCTAATTTGTGTGCACAGTCCATACTGTGTATGGCTAAAATACTTTTTTATTTCCTTCGTATGGACTTGTGCAGAGTGTTCACCCTGAGTGGGAGGGAGTCTCGGAAGGTGGGTGATGCTTCTGTTCTTGTAAAGGCCCGGCTCATTGGCATGTGTACCTCTCCATGATGGACCTTTACTTCAAAGGATGGACATACATATTTTAGATTTTCAGCAAGTCTTGGACTTTGACTCATTCTTATACAGTCCCTCTTAACTGGTTATCTACAGGTTGGCCCCTCCCATTAGTACTGTGTGAATGTGTGCGTGGGTGTGTGGGTTTGTGAATATGTTTATGTGCGTGTTGCGGGGGTTAGAAGAAGTGTGGCACATTGAATTTTTAATATGGGTATTTGAGATGGGTGGTTATGTGGGTATAGTGGATGTGAACATTGTGGGGATATTGAGGTAAACTTATGTTCAGGTACCTGACATTATGGTGTCATAGTGGCTAGGACTCTGGACTCATATGATAGTGGATATTTACTTCCTTCTGCTAGCTTCTGCCAGAGAACAGACAGAACACCTGGAGGAAGGAGCTACTGGTATAACTAAACTTCTCTACTGGGACTAAGAACTAGCACTCTTGTACTGGAACCTTTAATTTAGGGTAAAAAAAAAGAGTTAGTGTGTTTGTCAGAGTTAGTTGAAGTGAATTGTTATCTGTTATCTGTGTACTTATCTAGGTGCTTGTCACAGGTGTCAGAAGGGAATTGTTATCTGTGAAATTAACTAAGTGTAGAAAGATTTGCAAAGTAGGGGAAGTGACTTAGCTAGAAGGAGCCAGGTTAAAACCAGATTTAAACACTGCCCTAGATCGCTTCTGCCAGAGAACAGACAGAACACCAGGAGGAAGGAACTACTGGTATAACTAAACTTCTTTACTGGGACCATATTGCCCTCCTTCCCTCTCTCCCCTCTACCCCCCCGAAACCAGTTCTACTTTTATAGGCACGGGATTCAACTGACAACAGGAACTTCCTGTTTCAGAGCAGGAAGTGAGTGATCACAGAGCCACCAAAGACTCACCATCCTAGAAGGGCAAAAGTAGCTCTCCGTCCCCCCTCCCCAGCTGCTGGAGGTCTGACTCTGAGCAAGTAAGGAGACTACTGAGAAATATAGGAACTTCTTGTCTCAGAACAGGAAGATCAGGAGCTAAAAGGGCACTGAGGCAGTAAGTAAGTAAGTAAGTAGGGAGAAAAAAAAAAGAAATAGACAAACAGAGGAAAGAGTAAATATTCCAAACAACAGTTAGGGGGACAGAAAAAAAGACATGATGGGAGTGGTGCAGTGCGGTGGCTGTTGAGCAGCAGTCTTCCTGGAGACATTCTGGAGGATGCAGTGTTGTCCCATCTGCAGGCACCACTCTGGGCTAAGAGAGGAGGTTGCTCATCTCCAGGCTGAGTTGGCCAGGATTTGTGGGACCTCCTCTCCCACCCAGGGACCACCAGGGCCACTGCCGTTGCCTCAGAGGTTGCCAAGAAAGAGGAGCAGTTGGACCACAGTGGGCTCAGGAAGGGTAAGGGTGGAGGAACAGAGGCACATCCCTCCAGTTGTAGCTCTCCACAATTTCGATGCCGTTCTGGAAAATTGTGGTTCCTCTATGGAGGCACCCACAGTGGAGACCAAGGAGGATGCTGGGAACCTCCACAAGGGAGACCCACAGGAGGGTGGTATGGGACCCCACAGGGGAAGAAAACAACTCCTGGTGGGGGACTCCATTGTTAGGAAGGTAGAACTGGGGGAGGAAGGGAAGAGGGAGGTAAGGTGCCTGCTTGGCGCCATGGCTTGGAGAGACAGGGAGCGAATTCTCAGGATCGCAGGAGCAGCTGCACAGGGGAGTGAGCTGGATGTCATTGTCCACCTAGGGACAAATGACCTGGCTAAGAAAGGGATCAGAGCAGTGCAAGAAGCGTTTGTGGAGATGGGGAGGGGCCTTAGACAAATAGCACACATGATAACTTTCTCGGAGGTGCTGCCTGTCTATGGCATGGGTGAGGCTAGGGTACTCCACACCATGGGATTCAATTAGTGGTTGAAAAACTGGTGCAGAGCTCAGGGATTGCTTCACTGGGACTGGGGTCCACCTGGAGGGATGCAGGCCTATACTGGCATGATGGTCTGCATCTGTCCAGGAGGGAACAGGATCCTAGGTGATAGTTTAACACTTCATTGGAAGCATTTAAACTAGCCAAGGGGGGAGACACTGGAAAGGAGTAGGGAAATCCTAGCCACCCCAAAAAAATCAGGGTACTAAGTGAGGTAGACACCAACATAGAGATGTCGATAGGGAGAAGCGCTGGGGTAAATGGAGAAAGTGTCAAACGCAATAAGGACAGGGATGGGGCAAAAAGGGGTAAGGCCTTCAAGAAATGGCGGGTAATGAGTACCAACGCCCATAGTCTGGGCAACAAGCTCCCTACACTAGTGGCCTTGATGGAAGAGGGATGCCTGGATATCGTAGCAGTCACAGAAACATGGTACACAGAGAACCATGACTGAGATGTTAACATACCAGGGTACACAACCTACAGGAGAGGCAGGGAGGGGAGAAGGGGGGGTAGCTCTCTATGTAAGGGAAGGGATAAAAGCAACTGAACAAAAGAGTAAACAGGGAGGAGAGGAGGCACTATGGGTCACCTTAGAGACTGGAAATGGCACCACAGTTCGCACAGGGGTTGTATACAGACCCCCATGTCAGGGGGAGGGAATGGACAAGAATATGATAGAGGCATACTTAGGGATTGCAGAGAAAGGGAAGATACTGTTGATGGGGACATAATATGCCAGATGTAACTGGAGCACCTTTGCTGCAACCACATCCAAAAGCAGGGCCATTCTTGATGCCCTTCAGGTGGCATGCCTCAGACAGCTAGTTTTGGAACCTACTCATGAGGGAGCAATCTTAGACCTTGTACTCTCAAATGGGGACAGTGAGAGGATCTCAGATCTAGAAGTGGGTAGTCATTTGGGAACAAGTGACCACCAAACAGTGTGGTTCACGATAAACCCAGCTACAGAGTCAAGCCATACAAAAGTGAGAGTTCTGGACTTCAGGAGAGCAGACTTTGGCAAGATGGGAGAGTACCTTAGAAAAGCACTAACAAACAGGCTAGAAGGAGGGGTGGTGCAACAATGGGGAAATATCAAAACTGCCATCACAGAGGCAACAAGCCTTTGTGTGAAGCAAATAAACAAATCAAAATGAAAGAAAAAGCCACAATGGTTCTCAAGAGGTGGCGGTGAAGGTTAGGGAGAAAAAGATAGCATTTAGGAGGTATAAGGAAACACAGAAGGAGCAGGACAGAGAACTGTACCAGTTAAGGCAGAAGGAAGCAGGGAGGGTAGTCAGAATAGCAAAGGCCTGGGGCCGGCCCATTGGCGCAGCGGTAGGTTTACCACTCGCGACGCCAGTGACCCAGGTTCGGGAACGGACTCAGGTAACTGGAGGACCGGCCGGGGGAAAAAGGATAGAGTGCCCATCGGCCGCTCTCCTTCTCCGGGGAGGGGAGGATTGTCTGTCCCACTACTCTATCGCCACCTGGGTGACCACAGGTGTTGATGCAGCTGGGATAGTCAGTGGGGAAGGGAGGACGCAGACCAAGAGTCGGGAGGAGACTGCACTTCAATACGTGCCTCACCCATTGGCTCTCCTTGTGTCTACGTCCTGGGCGGGGAGGAGGAGGACACCAGAAAACCAGGAAATACCTCGCGGGACTCCCAGTAGACGGAGCTCCTGGCCATGATTCCCAATGCCCCTACTGGCGCCAGTACCAGCATCTCCCGACGAAATACAAACACGTCGGGGTGTAAAGGGCCCCACCCCATACCCGCCTGGGGGGTATAGCCAAGGCTCCGTGGGGGGGGATGGACTGCACTGGACGCCGGTTAGTAGAAGCGGGGACGAACAAGGCCATTGGAGACTCCTGAAGGAATGGGAGTTCAGCAGAGAGAAGGGGGCATACAAAGAAAAATATATATAAAAAAAAAAAGAATAGCAAAGGCCCAAACTGAATGAATACTTCTGTTCAGTATTCACAAAAGAGGAAGTGGGGGAGGTGCCTAATCCAATTAACAAAAGCACTCTGGAGAGGGGAGTCAATCCCAGTCCTTTCACAGAAGAACGGGTTCTGAAAGAACTCTTAAAACTGAAGGTGGACAAAGCAATGAGGCCAGGTGGAATTCACCCCAGAATTCTAAAAGAATTAAGCAGAGAACTAGTGACGCCACTGACTACCCTTTTTAAGAAATCATGGGAGGATGGTGTGGTACCTGAGGACTGGAAGAAGGCTGATGTGATTCCCCTTCACAAAAAGTGGGACCAAGACAGCGGCAGGAAAATACAGAACTGTCAGTTTGACCTCTGTAGAAGGGAAAGTGATGGACTCACTTCTGAAGGAGAGAATTGTTGGGCACTGTAAGGAAGTATTTTTTCTCAGAGAGGGTTGTGGGTGCATGGAACGGCCTTCCGGAGGAGGTTGTGGAGTCAAAAACAGTGGTTGAATTCAAGCATGCATGGGACAGCCATAGGGCAATTCTGGGGGGTAGAAAGAAGTAGGCTGCTGGTTAACTAGGATCTGCAACTTATCCATTAGGTAGGGAAATGGGCAGACTGGGTGGGCCAAGCGGTCCTTATCTGCCATCAAATTCTATGTTTCTAGAGGCCAGTGGGGCACAGGACCCAAGGCAGCAGGGGTTCACAGCAGGAAGGTCATGTCAGACGAATCTAATTGATTTCTTTGACTGGGTGACCAAAGTAGTAGACCAGGGAGGGGCTGTGGACATGGCCTACCTAGACTTTAGCAAGGCATTTGACACAGTCCCATACAAAAGATTAATAGTCAAATTAACCAGCCTGGGAGTGGGTCCCAGGGTGGTAGCCTGGGTAAAACATTGGCTGGACAACAGGACACAGAATGTAATTGTAAATGGAGTCCACTCTGAAGAAAAGGGGTTACTAGTGGGGTACCGCAGGGTTCAGTACTGGGTCCATTCCTTTTTAATGTCTTTATAAGTGATATTGCGGAGGGACTGGAAGCAAAAGTATGCCTCTTTGCAGATGACACAAAGATCTGCAACAGGGTTGATACACAACGAGGCATGGAAATGATGAGAAGGGACTTGGCAAGGTTGGAGGAAATGGTCAGAAGTATGGCAGCTTTGGATTCAATGCCAAAGAAGTGTAAAATAATGCACCTGGAAACAAAAACCCAGGGGAAGATTACACAATGGGGGGGTAATAACAACAAAAAATGGAAAGGGACCTGGGGGTAATCATATCAGATGACCTTAAGGTTGGCAAGCAATGTGAGAAGGTGGTAGGGAGGGCTGGGGGGATACTGGGATGTATAGGGAGAGGCATCACCAGCAGAAAACAGGAAGTTGTTATCCCCCCGTACACACAGTTGGTGAGACCTCATCTGGAGTACTGCATCCAGTTCTGGAGACCCCATCTCCGCAAGGACATAGACATGATGGAGGCAGTTCAGAGGAGGGCAACTAAAATGGTGCAGGTCTGCAAGAGAAGCCATACGAGGAGAGACTAAGAGAGCTTAATATGTGTACCCTTGAGGAAAGGAGGGATGGGGGGACATGATAGAAACATTTAAGTACCTCAGTGGAATCAACAAAGTCCAAGAGGGTAGCATCTTTCAGAAAAAGAGATGTGCAAGAACAAGGGGACACAATTTGAAGATAGAGGGGGGACGGCGCAGGGGCAATGTGAAGAAGTATTTTTTCACAGACAGGGTGGTGGTGGATGCATGGAACAGCCTTCCTGAGGAGGTTTTGGGGTCTAAAACTGTGGGAGAATTCAAGAATGCATGGGACAGACATAAGGCAATTTTTGTGGGGGTTAGGAAGAAATAGGCTGTTGGTTAAATAGGATCTGCAGCTTATCCTCTAGGTAGGGAAATGGGCAGTCTAGGTGGGCCAAACAGTCCTTATCTGCCATAAAGTCTATGTTTCTATGTTTCTAGTGCTATAATTTGAGTATATATTGTAATGTTTTTACACTCTGTACTTCTTAGGACACTTGTCTCATTTACTTGGGGGTTCATGACAGGTATATTTCCTTTTTGGGTAACTATTGTAGTGATGGGTGCAATTGATGGTGTATTAGGATTCATGTACATATATTTCATTTTAAGTAGCTAGTTTCCCGTGGGGGGGGGGGTTAATTCATAAGAATTTTTGTTTAGATTCTTTGTATTATTTAGATTATATACTGACAATTTATTGAAATCTGTACATATCGGGCTGCATAGTCTCAATTTCTTGGGGATCCATAACTAGCACTTCTTTGTATCTGGCACTTACACTGACAATTGTATTTATTTATTTATTTTATTTATTTATCAAGTCTAGGATTACAAATACCTTTGAGCCAAGACTCATTTACAAAGGTTCCATGTCAGAGAAATACAGATTATGGGGAACATCAAGACAGACATTTCAACAGTGTGGACATTCCAAACAGATTACAGATTAATACAATTCAAGGGTAACATTGTAAGCAAGCAATAGTAGCCACTTGTCAGAGAAAACAGACAAGAGATAAGAAGTGCCAGAGTCATGGGGGGGGGGGTTTAGGTAGGGTGGGGAGAGGGTGAAAAGTGCAGCATTGGGTTATCATGTATAAAATCTTGTTACAACAAAGGCTTAAGGTTTCTGGAACATAATAGCTTGTTAAGAGTATGTTGGGAATATATCTCCAGCCAGTTGCACTTTCAGCAGTGTGATACACTTACTCACTTTGGGTAAACATCATGTTCATCATGCTATATGCCTTGTAAAGATAATTTCTGATGTTGCAACTTTGCTGCTTATTATTTCTTACTATTTTTTTACTTGGTAATATGTTACATTTTGGAATGCAGTTGTTTTCTCCAGAGTCACTTATTATCATAGGCTGTATTCACAAATAGAGTTCTGAGCAGAGTTGAAGCTGGACTTTACTGATGTACTGTTACCTCACTCATGAAGTATGTGTCTTCAGGAAGTTTCTTCACTTGACATATAATTTAGTGAGCAAAGAATCTTAGGGTTTTTATTTTTATCCATTAGACTGATACATGGTATAATACATGTGGGATGAACTCTCTGCCTGCTGTTATCTCTGGACCAACTTTGACCTTTAAGTTTTGTTCAGCTGAAATCACACTTCAGATATTCAAGCTCTCCAATGTCACTTTAATTATTTCTGAAGGCCTGTTTTAAACCAATTGAGAATTATTTTTTGGGTTTTTTTCTGCATGTTCTAAGTGTTATTAATATGGGATTTTCTAAATGACTCTCATTAGGCTTCTGAAGAAGAACTTGTTGGTGCGAAAGCTAAAGCTCTTTGTTCTTTTTGTAACCCTTGTTGGTCCAATAACAGGTATCAAACCATTTGTTCTGGATTTCTCTGTTATGGTGTCTTGCTAGGATTCCAGAGACCAAAGCCTGCATGTTTAAGTGGGATTGGGTGGGTTCACCTGTCTGCCTTGGCCTCCCCCTCTTACAGCAGGTGAGATGCTCTTAGCTGGCAGCCCACTCAAACTCCTCATAGTTGTAATGCCGAGACTGGGCCTCTAATATATGTTTTCACTTTTCTTACCTAAGAAACTATGAGTGTTTCAGTGTTCAGATATGTAATTGGCTTGGGGAGGGGTGGCAAGACATTCTCCAGATTAGCTTCCTTCTCTTGGGTAGTTGTACATCATGACTGCCCATGGACATGTGGTTGCTGATTCCTATGGCTTAGGGTGGGATTGGTTCTTGTATTGTTTGCTACCTAACCCTTTTTACTAGCACTGTTGTTACTAATGTTCCCTGAATTGGGCACTATAAGTTCTTAACTGGTTGTTTAGTGTTTAAAGTTTTAGCTGTCTTAAACTGGTCTTTCCAGATATGCATTCACCTTACAAACTACCCTGGGAGGTCTGCCACTTTGTCTCCTAGCAGTCTGCTCTTTTTCACAGAGGAGCAGTTAGTCTATGGTGGAAGGGGAGAGGAGATACCAACACCCTTATAATATGGTATTCATCCATGTTTCAGTTGCCCTTTTCAAATGGGTGATACCACATTCATATCTTGGAATCTTCGAGGTCTCAGCTCCCCCATGAAGCATAAAAAGGTTCTAGCACACCTTGAGAAACTGGAAGCTGGCTGACCCAGTTGTGCAGCGGGTTGAGGCATCCATGCCTCCCAGCTGCCACACCAGGTGACCCAGGTTTGGGAACGGACTTGAGTCCCTTGGGGCTGGCCAAGAGAGGGAAAACTGAGCATCCATAGGACAGCTCTCTTCTCTTGGGGAGGAGGACTCCATGACTCGTCACTCAATTGTTACCTGGCGGACGCCAGTTTGTGGCACATGTGGGTCCTGCATTTCAGGGGAAGGGACAGTATACAGAGAGCTTGGAGTGCCTCCTTGGAGGTCGAGTGCACTTGTGCACTCATGGCATGCAACACCGTGCCCAGGTAGAAAATGAAGGAGGAAAAACAATGGAGGATGGGGCTTAATATGAGCCACCCTGGTGCCTCATGACCCACCCTGGTCTTAGAGGCGGGGACGGAACTTTGGGACAGCAGCGAGGTATGGGTGACAGGGCTGATACAACTGCACAGCCTTCCATTAAGGAAGAACACAATACGGAAAAAAAAAGAAACAGGGAACTAAAATGACATTCCAACAGGAGACCGAATTGTTGTCCACAGAGTTGGAGAAACTGAAGAGGGAGTGGGTGTGGGGACTACATAGCACAGTGGTGACCACCAAAAAGGGTGTTGCCATCCTGCAACACAAAGCACTACAGTGGCAGGTGACTGATACCCAGAATGATGTGGATGGGTTCTGGGTGTTAGGAAATTTTCAACCTTGCAGGGTCCTATCATTCTAATCAGCTCCTATGCCCTTAATAAGGACTTTCCCTTTTTCTTTTGACAAATTCTTCAGATCCTGACAGACTGGGGAGCATCTACTACCCTGATTTTGTGGGGAGGGGACTTTAATCTCATGCTGGACCCTACACTAGACAGGTCTGGTACCCATGGGGAACCTCACCAGCGCTCCCAGGCCACACTCCAGCAGTGCGTGCAAGAGCTTGACCTCACAGATATTTGGAGACTGGTCAATCCAGAGATTCAGGATTACACCTTCTTCTCAAAGGTGCACCGATCCTTCAGCAGGTCGGACCGCAGACTCTCCTCCCCATAGACCACTCAAACTGTGGTGGACACCACCACCATTCACACCAATGTGGTCTGTGACCATGCCCCACTCTCCCTCAGTATCCTGTAGGATCCCCTCCAAAGTTGGCCATGTAGTGGCTCAACCCCCTGCTCTTAAAGGATCCCAAATTCATCCCGTGGGTCAAAGCGAAACCATAGGAATTTCTGTCCCATAATGATAATGGGGCAGGGTCACACTCCACTTTTGGTGGACCTGGAAAAAGCCAGAAAGTAGAGACTAAAGCACTGGAAGGGCAACTCCAGGCTGTCAAAGCAGCACTGACGGCAGACTCTGCCACCAATCTTCACAAGGTAATTCAACTGTGGGATCAACTCAACCAGTTATATTCCTACAAGGCAGAACTGGCATTACTCTGCTCGCACCACAGGCCTTTTAGAGGGGGGAGAGTTATTTATTTTAGCTTTTGTTAACCGGGTAAGTACACTAGACAAGTATTATGCCTATTTTCAGGAACGACCCGGGAGAGTACAACATAAGGATACAGACAATTGTATACAGTAGCGAGTAAGTACAGCTTAACAACATGATTGAGATAGTAACATAGTCCAGGGGATATATACGGACATAATACAACTTATATCCGCTGAGGTAACGAACCCCCAGGATGAGTGGGTCACACACAAATTTACAACAGAAAGCATTTGCACATTTCACGTAAAAGACAGATTGAGAGAGGCAATGACCAGGGATCTAGTAAGGTCCTCTTGTATTGGTGACGCAAGATGCAGGCCAAAAGGCACATACCAGAGCTTAGGGGCCCATCAGAAAAACTGCATACCAGGGCCCCTGATCAAGGGAATGAGGGACTTTTATGCAAATTTATACTCCTCCCCAGCTCCACCTTCCAAGGACCAGATTCAGGAATTCCTGTGGCAACTGCACCTGCCAACACTACCCAACCCCAGGCATACTGTGAAGCACTGGAATGCCCCATCTCTGAGGCAAGGTCAGGCTGCCCTCCTAGTCATGAACAAAAATAAATTACCAGAGGGAAGGGGGGGGATTGACTGCCCATTGACTTATATCATCTGTTGTTAGAGGACTTTACTCCTTTTCTCCTGCAGACCTTCCAGGACACTATCTTGGTGGTGCCTACCTCCATCCCTGTGTGAGGCAGTGATCATGGTATTACCTAAAAAGGGGAAGGACACAGCCTTACCCAGAAACTACGGCCCCCTTTCGCTCCTCAGTGTCAACACTAATGTTCTGGCCAAAGTGTTGGCATGGAGACTTGAACCTATTCTTTCCTACCTTATTCATCCCTCCCAGGTGGGTTTTGTGAAAGGTCAACAGGCTCAGACAATCTTAGGGCAATCTTTCACCTTCAATACCTGGCCAACTCACTACATACCCCCACCACTGATCTCACTATTGCGTTCAGGAAGATGTTTAACTTGGTTGAGATGGGGTACTTTTTCAAAGTCATGCTCTGTATGGGATAAGGGCCACTCTTCCTATAGGCAGTGGGCTTCTTATATCAACTACTGGTGGCTAGTATACTGACAAACAGTACTCTATTTAACTCCTTCCCCTTCCAAGGAGGAACACATCAGAGGTGATCCCTCCTCACTGCTCCTCTTTTTACTAGTCATTGAGCCTCTGGCTACAGCTCTACGAGCACACCCTCTGCCCTCTGGAATCAAGGCGAGGATGAAGGAACACAGAGTGCTGCTGTATGCAGATGATATCTTGATCCTTCTGGCAGTTGTCCTCTTGGCCATCTCTTCACTGCAAGACCTCCTCGGGGCCTTCTCAGGGGTGTGCAGACTCTGTATCAATCACTCAAAATCAGAGGTGTTTCCTCTGAACCCCCTGTATATCCAGCAATCCTTAGCAGGCGTCACTTGGGCCTGGAGTACCAAGGAATTACATATCTGGGGATCAGACTTACACCCAAATTGTCTGACATGTGTAAAGTGAACTCTACCCCCCTCTCCTGGAGATGCTCTCCTAATGAAACCCCATCCTATGCACAGTCACTTGCCAACTGCACCCCTACCCAACCCAACCCAACCCTTGCACCATCTGACTGTGGTGCTTCTGCCCCCTAAGGTCCCCTCTTATATGTGGACATGATGCCAGCACCTTACCCACGACACGGTCTCCTCATGCATGTGCCTCTCCTACGTTCCAATGTGCCGTAAAAATGCACAGACTTAACCTCTGACAATGCCCAGATGGGCTGCTACCTTTGTATAGCTCCTAGTGCCTTTGTTATGCTTTGTATTATTTGATCTGTTGAATGTTAACTTTTGTTCGCTCTGTATTGCCGAAACAGTACTTACGCTACTCATTCTGTTTTATGTCACTGAATCAATATTGTCCAGCCTTTGTTAATTAGTTTTTAATACTGTCTTCGACATGGTGCAAACAAATTGTTATTCTGACGAAGAACCTTTGTAAGTTACCATTTCTGCTCAAAGGTGTATTTCCAAACTTTGAAATAAATAAATACATAGTGATCTGGAAAGATTGAAGCTCCTTAATATGTTTTTAATGGGGAAGATTATCGCAGTTAAGATGGTAGTGGCCCACAAGGTCCTCTGCCTTCTCTCCCACCTTCTGGTAGGGATCCCTGATACATGGTTTTCCAGACTGGTCAGTCATTTTGGTTCCTTCCTCTGGGAGGGCCTCCAGCCTAAACTTAGCTGGGTTAAACTTAGGCAGCACTGATCTGGGGGGTGGGGTCTCCCTCACTGGTATATCATGCTTTTGTGATGTCTTTGCTCAACTACTTCAATACTCTGTACCTCTGTGTCAATGGAGGGGTTCTCCGGCACCTGCAGCTAATGCAGAACATAGCAGCCAGGTTACTGACAGGCCTTCCAAGGTCTTCTCATGTGACCACAGTTCTGCGTTGTCTGCACTGACTGCTGGTTAGGTGGAGAATCACCTTAAAGGTGGAATTGCTCACCTATAAGGCCCTATATGGATCAGGCCCTGGCTACCTGAGTGATCTCCTGACTCCTGTCCGCCCTGTGTGTTTGCTCTGCTCCTCTGCTGAGGGCCTCCTTGCAATTCCCAAGGCCTGTCAAAAGACCTTTGGAGACTGATCATCTGAGGTGGCAGGCCCAGTGTTGTGGAATTTGCTTTCAAGATCTTTGAGGGAGACACGATCAGTGGAGTTTTTTAAGCGGAATCTGAAGGCACATCATTTTAGGGAGGCATTTGTAGATTGCCTGTGAGCCTTAGAATAGCTGATTCCAGAATTGTTTGTTTTAAATTAGGATTTATCTAGATTTAATTGGTGTTTGTGTTGTTGTTGTTATTGACTTATTATTTTGTGCTGGATGTATGTTACTTATTCTAATTCCTGCCTACCTGTTCAGCGCCCAGAAGCTCTGGGATGGGGCGCTTAAATAAAAATTTACTTACTTACTAATTTTGCCCAATACCATGTGGCCTTTGTCCTGGCTCAAATGGTCAAATCGTCTTCCCTAGTCTCCCCCTCTCTTTCATTTTGGATAGCCATGGAGGGACACACCTGTGACATTGCTAAACCTCGAAGGACCCTTTATGATAAATCTAAGATTGACAGGCTTTTATTTGCACAAATGACCCCTGAGCTCCAAGTCTACTATACTTCCTTGTAGGACAAATTGTACCTCAAATTTGGGGATTCCCCTATTTATAACAGGAAGAAGACATTGGGAAAGCATCCATCACGTGCAGGACCTATGTCTTTATAATCGATCATATATGCACTCATTTTAGGATCTAAGATCCTTACATCCTATCCCCCAGAATGGAGTTCTGGTTTTACCTCCATCTTAGAGCACTATTTCATTTTATTTATTTATTAACCTGGTTAAGGCAACTGGGCTGAAGCCCTTTTTCAGGTCCAACCCGGGCAAACACATACAATATATAACAATACATAAATACAAAATAAGCATACTCACAACATAACAAAGTAACCAACTAATATAATTGAAACACAAGTACAATTCATCAAAGACAACAAATATTTTTTAAATCTAATTTTAAAAGTGCTATGTGATTTCAATACACACAGGGAAACAGGGAGTTCATTCTACAATTTGGGGGCTTGAAATGAAAATGAGCGAGAACCATATTTATTCTTCACAGAATAATCCTCCAACGTAATGCCCTCAGCTGATCTTAATGAAGATCTCGTCACCCGATTCCTGACCAAATCAGAAAGGGGAAAAAACCCATCAGAATAAACAGCCAGATGGACCAAATTACCCAGAGCATACCTAAATTTAAGTTGAGGAGATAACCAATTCAAAGAAGAGTATATAAACAATGATGAGTCAAACTTGGCACAGCCAATACAAAATGACATATGTTATTATAAACAACACATAACGTCTGCCTCTCCCCAAAGCCTAATTCCACATACAATGAAGAGACATAACCCAAGTGTGACATTAGTACACCCAAAGCAAGTTGCCTCCAAGTTTCCAAAGATAGATACGTTTTAAACTTACAAAGCAACCCTAACTTAGAGTGAACTTTATTCTTGACCAACTTCCCTTGAGAAGCAAAAGTTAATGATGGATCCAATAACACACCTACATATTTAAATTCAGGCACCTGGACAATTAAATTACCTTGAATATCATGGATAAATAGACTAGGATTGTCCCCACAAATGAACAGAACTACCAAATAACATCACTTAAATCTTTCGAAAATTCAGAACCATCTTATTGGAAAACATCCTCTGGCATAACTTCCAAAAATTAGTTTACAAAATAGAATTTATATTTTCAATAGATTGACTCTGATAATACAAAATCAAATCATCTGCATATAACAAACATTTAGGCCCCTGAAATATGGAAGGAACCTGGTTAATAAAAAGAGTAAATTATAAGGGACCAAAATGGACCCCTATGGAACTCCACACACAGTAGAACATACATCAGAACAGACAGATCCAATAGAAACATATTGGGACCAATCCTGCAAAAATTCCCCCAACAAAACAACTGCAGAATTGGACAATCCCAAGTCCAGTAACTTCTGACAAAGTAAAGAATGATCAATCAGATCGAATGCCCTGGACAGGTCCACGAACACTGCTCCCATTAACAGACCACCATTGCAGCCCTGAAGAACGGTGTCCGTGAACCTGACCAGGGTTGTACCAGTACCACGACCACGGCGAAACCCATGCTGCCCATCACATAGGATTCCGTCGACCTCCAAAAAAAATCATTAAGCTGATTAGCCAACAGTTTTTCAAAAATTTTACTCAGAGGATTTAGTATCAAACTAGGGCGGTAATCCTCAGGGCCGACCACATGAGCCTTTTTAGGAACAAGTACAACACGTGCCTGCCTCCAAGAAAGAGGAAATCCATTAGTAGAAATACACAAATTAAATACCTTACAAAGAGGATCCACTATGTAGGGAGCAATAAGCTTAACAAATCTAGCATCAAGTCCCATCCCACAATCACCAAAGATGTCAGGTAAAGAATTCAACAATTTTAACACTTTAAAAGAAGCTACCCAGCGAAACAAAAACCTAGAAGTACTACTATTACCCAACTGTACAGTAAGGCCACTAGGAGAACACTCAGTTTTATCAGTATTCTGCTTCATATCAGAAAACCCAGAAATTAGACCAGAAACATCAGAAAAACACTGGTTCAGAATATTTGCCATTTCAAATGGATCTGTAACAGTTTGTTGAAGATGCTGAAGTGCAGTAATGGATGATCTAGATCCAGAAAACAGTAAATGGTTCACAGTGTCCCAAAACTTTCTAGGATCATGTGAAGCATCCTCCAATCTAGACCTAAAAAAGATAACCTTCATCTGTTTTACCTTACTACACAGTAAATTCCTAGCTGCCCTATAAGCCAATAGGTCATCCAAGGAAGAAGATCATTTACAAGTAAGCCAAGCAAATTTCTTTTGTTTGATGTAATGTTTTAGATCAGTGGAAAACCAGGGATATAGTACACCCCTCATATATGTTGACCGTAATGGAAATACTTTGTTTTGAACAGTCAAAAGTTGCTGACAAAAGAAATCAAGAGCACAATCTTGGTCAGGTATGGAATCCATAAAAGACCAATCCAGACTCAATAACTCATTTAACAAAACAGCAGGATGATATTTTTTGAAATTACGAGTTCGACATACCCTAGGCAGAATCTGGTAACCCAGGCAAACCAGCTTTAGGTGGATTGTACAATGCTCCCATTAAATGTGTTTATCCCCACCCAACACCACATCCAGTAACAACCAATCACTGGATACATCAAAAGTAACACTGGATAGTTGAATAGACACCTCTAAATGGTCAAGATAATAAACAGCCACGCCACCCCCTATTTTACCACCTTTTCGATCTGCTCTTAACAATCGATAACCAGGTAATGAACGTGATCCATCTAAAATAGAAGGCTTTAACCAGGATTCAGCAACCACCACCAAATCAGGTTGCTATTGTAACATGAGAAATTCAACATTAGGCAATTTAGGCAATAAACTTCTCGTGTTCATATTTAACAATTTAAGTCCGTGCAAATGAAACCAATCTGGCCTAGACGACCCCATAGAGCCAGACAAACTCACATGAGGTCCAGGATTACATTCTATATCACCAGATAACATTAATAATAAACCGTCAAATAAACAAGTTTTACATATACACAAACTAAACAGAGTCCCTACAGAGCGGCCAATTACCCAAACTGATCTTTTCTTATATGTTAAAAAACTAGTCACATTCAAGTCTTGTTCCCCCCAATCAACATATTAGACATTGTAAAATCATTAAAACTACCCCTTCACAATCACATTTTTCACTATTGCATAATAACAACAAAATCACTACATAACACAAAACATACGAATAACAAACTCCATTTACACATTATAAAAACTCTTATATTACTTACAGCTGCCATAATAAATCCACACAATAACCAATAGACTACACTTATCACATTTACTATCCACATCCACAACCCAGTTAGATGCTTAGTATCCTGCACTGGTCCTACCGGTCTGACTCCGGTCAGACTCCAGATGATGATACACTTTTCCCTGCACTTCTCCACTGCCGCTGAAACGCTGCAGCTGTCAGAGAAGCTGTGCTATTTAACTGCAGTTACCCTGCCTACCCCCGATGCTGCCACCTACGGGAGTCGGTCAGAGGCACTCACACAGCTGATACCACTATCAGCAATTAGGGCAGTAACCATAGCAACGGACACTGAATGGGAGCAACACAATAGCAGCACATGAAGTGAAACTCAGAACATCAGCCACAGTAACCAAGAGCCTTACAGCAGAGCGTCCAGTAAAATAGGCTTGTTTCACACAAATATCACACTTTAAAAAGTCACAGCAGCAGCAATAAATAACCAACAGTAGACAGAATCATTTGCCTCACAGCAGAGCGTCCAGTTCACAGCTTTCAGCTCCCCTTCAGCACACTTCACAATCCAAACTGTAGATACTCCCAGTTAATCACAGGGCTGTTTCAGCAGGGAAAGGAGTCAGACAAAACAGAGCCTGCCACACTCTGGTCAGACTCCAGAAGATGATACATTTTTCCCTGCACTTCTCCACTGCCGCTGAAATGCTGTTGACCTCAGCGAATACAGTAGAACAGGTACCCCACATCCTATAACTAAATGGCTAACATTGCCGAAAGGTGTGGCAGGAGCCATTTACAAGGTTCTTAGGGATGGGACCCAACTCCCAACTGAGGGCCCAAGGGAAAAGTGGAAGGAAGAACTGGGTATCACAATATCTGGGAATCAGTGGCAACTGGTTTAGTACCAAGCCCATACATGTTGTAGCGGGCACCAGGGCTCAACTTATACAACTCAAAATATTGCACAGCTGGTACCGAATACCCACCACCCTCAAAATGATGGGCTTCCTGTCTTCTGATCAGTGCTGGTGCTGCAACTCTCAACCTGGCACCCTAAATAACATTGTGTGGTTCTGTCCAGCCATAGCACACTTCTGGGATGCTGTAACCCATTTCTGCAGAGCAATCTGCCCCCCCAATCGTGTTTGATCCAGCTTTAGTCCTCCCCGGTATTAGTCAACATAAGATGGCTAAGACCCCCCCCCCATGATGTGCACCATAATGGCTAAACACCTCCTACTCAGAAGGTGGAGATTGACTGATACTTCTACCTTCAATGAGTGGCTTATGGCTATGGGCCAAACCTCTACATTAGAATGCCTCTCTCACTTGTCTATGGAGAAACTGGAGAACTACAAAGCTGTCTGGTCTCCTTTTCTTGCCCTCTAAGAATCACCCCCCCCCCAGCTGCAACTTAAAGAAACAGAGGGAGCACAGATCCAGCTCACCTTACTGTACACAGGGTGGGGGACCACATTCCACTTACCTCCCCCTAGACACCTCCATAGCCTCAGCCCTGCACAGAGGCCTCCCTTAATGCTTCAGCAGAGTTGGTCCAGGGGTGGACAGCACTCAGACACTTGTTACTATTCCATTATTTATTTATTTATTTAGATCTAAGATTACAATTACTTTTGAGCCAAGGCTCTTTTACAAAGGTTCCACATCAGAGAATACAAATGAGGAAAACAAACATTTCAAAGAACAACAACAGTGTGGTGAATACAGACAGTTTGTGTATTAAGACGTTCGGTATAGCCATGGGGGGAGACGATGAAGCAGCCAGAGGCATTTGTCAAAACAAAGAATTAGTTCGGAAGTGCAGTTTTTCAGGGAGGGGGGTGAGAGGAGGCGAGGGGATAGGACACATAGGGGGAAGGAACAGGTAGGAGGTGTGGCAGTGGGGCATTCGAAGGAAGGAAAAGTGCATCGGGGGTACATGGTTGCAGGGTGTGGCTGGTAGGACTGGTGAGAGGTGGGGGGCCGCAGCTGGCATAGGTAGTGATCCTCAGGTTAGGTGAAACAATCACAAGAGCTGGCGGCAGTGAGATGTTGCCAGAGACTGGTTTTGAACATCCCAAGCGTTTTGGCTGAGGAGATAGTGTGGCTAAGGCCATTTAGTCAAAGTGGAGTTTTGTAGGCAAAAGAGCGTTGGCCCAGACTAGTGCAACAGTGGGGGACTTTCAGGAGCTGCCGATTTGATCTAGAGCTCCAACGACTGGAGCTTTCGGGTAACAGGGCTAAGACTCCGGGGGGTGCGAGGCCAAGGTGAATTTTCTTCACCATAGTACAGGTGGGATACTTGATGCAGTTAGATAGTTGGAGCCAACCTGTCTGAGCATACAGGTCACAGGTGTGGGTGAGACGGTAGGCACCAGTGATAAATCGACAGGCCTTGTTTAAGGCAACTGATATATGTCTGAGGGTTGTCGTCGTGGCAGAGCTGTAAATGATGTACCGTCTATTTAGTGAAAGGCATTGTTGGTACTCATTAAGAATGATTATTTGCTGAATTTGATGTACTTGTACTGTTTGATATGTTATGTTGCCTTTTGTTTTTCAGTGTCACCCTCTCATTCCTAAAGTCCTATATTGTGATGTAGTTGCTATATTCACTAAAAATACCACCAACAGCTTAACCTGGTTCAGTTTCAGTTGGTTACCATCTGTATACCCGCCCCCCCCGAAAAAGAGACTTCTAGTCTCAGTGGACCTACCGGGTCAACAAAATTCAATAAATAAATAAATAAAATACATATATTGTATGTTGGTTAATGTATGTATCTGCTTTGTTGTATGTTTAAGAAAAGAGAACATTTTGCAATAAAAAAAGCTTAATGTTAAACAAAAATGAAGCAATGACACTCCAGGGTGAGACTCATTATTCGATTACTACCATGCGCAGGGGTGTGGAAGTGCATCAGCCTCAGAATAAATCCAAGCCTGGAGTGTCTTGCTTTGCTTATAAATGGGCTTTTTGTCACATTGTTAAATTAATAGAAACATTTCTAAAAATGTTTATGAATGTGTTTTTTATTCCCATAGTTCTTCACTGGAAGACTATCACCAGAGGGTGCTATAGGAATAGTGTGTGTGTGTGTGTGTGTGATCTATCTTTTTTAGTGTGTCATTTTTGGCTTTAATTTTTTTTTTGAGTTTCTTTAGTTTTCCATTTTTTCTTTAGTTTTTTTTTCATCAGGCTTTTATCACATTCCCCGGCTCACCTGACGGCATCCTCCAGTCCCGTTCCCCACCTTCTCATGGATTTTCTGGTTATTCACCACTTACACAGGACCCCGACAGTGCTGGGTGGCTTGCTGTGTTGGTCGAACGTGGGTCTGCGGGGGTTGCCAGCACAACAAAGGACCAAGGCTTTTTCCAGCAACTTCTGGTTTTCTCCCCAAAGTGCTGCTGTGCAATGATGTGCAAACTTGTGTGGTTGGTGTCTGGCGGCTGCCCCTCTCCCCATCTATGTGCTCTCAGTGTGCTGTCACCTGTTCACCACCAGATGGCAGTCAAGCAGTGGGAAGTATCACCCCCCCTTTCCCCAAAGAAGAATAGCTGTCCTTGGGATGCTCAATCATCCCTCCCCAGGTCAGCCCTTGAGCAACCTGAATCTGTTGCTGAACCCAATTCACTGGCACAGTGAGTGGTATTGCTACCAATGTGCTACCAGCACGACTCACGGTTTTACTTTTCTTTACACAGACATTGCAATGAAAGAGGCAGGGCACAGCAGGCTAAGTAGGAATACAAAAAGTCATGCCGCATTTGTTTGTATTTTTCAACCGTACTCTGCTGGGAGGAGGGAGAGTTGTGGAAGTTCTGAAGGCACAGGGATCTGTTTGACTATGAGGCAGGTTGGCACTAGTATTTTTTTCAGGAGGATCTGTCCTGAGATTAGGGTATGGGATGGTGACAGCCTGCCTCAACCAATCAGCATCCAGTATTTAATCTACCCATTATATAGGATTAAATAAAAAACAACTGGTAGATTCTGTACTTTAACAGTATTGCATTTTTCTTTCATTTGTTTAGAGTCATTGTGTGGCCCTCAAGGACTACATCCAGAATGTCCTGGGAACATACGTCCTCAATGTCACCACTTCCGCACAGCTCTGCAGCCAGAGGTTGTGCAGTGGCAATGGTCGATGCATGAAAAGAGAATCAGAGACAAAAGCTTTCTTGCACCTGAGCTCTGCAAGCTTCAAGATAGTACCAGTTCTCACCGGCACCCGAGGAGAGCCTGAGCTGACTGTTGATGGGGAACTGAGTGAGGCGGATGTGAAGAAAATGAGTCAGGACTTTGTGTGCCACTGCTACAGGGGCTGGCGTGGGGCTCATTGCCTGGACAAGATCAACCATAGTTGATGTTGGGGTGGGGGTGGGGTGGTCTTTGGAGAGGGTAAGTATGTAGCATCACAATATAAATCATACAACTAAAAACAATGCAGATTGCCTCCACACATAACAAATGATGATACTTGATATGTTGAGGTGGGGGCAGTTATAAAAGTGAGTCCTCACTCTGTAGAGAAAGAGCAAAAACTAGAGTTGACTGCAATAAAGTCCAGCAATCAGTTAATTCTGCTATTTCTTCTTTTTTTTTTTTTTGTTATACCTCTCAGCTGGTTCTTACTTGTTTATTAAAAATGTTTGGCCTAGAAAAGGCATGCTGTGAGCCGAGGCTCCTTTCCATATGAGAGCAGGGGTTGGGGGGGGCAGTGTTTACAGAAGGGGGAGGCACAGTAAACAGATGATACAAATGTAACAAGGTTATGCATTTATACATATAAACTGATCTTATACACAGAGGCAGGTGTTAAAAAGAACAAAATGGAGCAGTTGCTGTAAAACAGAGAAATCGACTAGGGCACCTTGGAAGGTAGTGGGGGGTGAAATCTAAGAAAAGGTTCTAAGCTAAGTATAAGAGGTGATAGGAAACAGGGGCAGCAACTGGGGGCCAAGAAAGGGATGTGATTGGGAAGGGAAGGGCCAGAAAGCACTAGCTGTAGTGATCATAGATCATATAGTCCTATTTCTTATTCCGCTCTGGCTCACGTTATTCAGGGGCTGTTTCATGTTGCATTTGGGTTCATTGCTCACAGCTGTCGGACTTTACACTATGTGGGAAACTGCTACTTTGATCACCCAGAATTTTCCTTCCCCTCAGCCAGAGTACAGGCTCCCCCACTGACCGCATCGCTCATGAGTGTCAAAGCAAAGCTGTGGGTTGTTTGGTCTGGCATGCTGCATGCAGATAAATTAGATACTGTATATGTTTTCTTTAAAGAGCAGCCAGCACCTCCATGAGAACGCTGGAAACCATCCTATTTAGGCACGATTTAGTGTATATTACACATCAGTTCTGAATTTCTTCATCCCAGTGTTTATTACTGAGGTCTTTTGCATGAAAACAGAACATTTGTTCCATGGGAGTTCAGCAGCTCCTATTGCGTGTTCCCATTCTGATGCCATAATACTCTGCTTGTGACATCACAGTTATTCCCGTGCAACAGACTGTGGTGTCACAACAGAGGATTATGACTTTATGAAGGCAATAAGTTGCTGGGACAGATGAACTCTGAGGGATGAAGACCCTGGGCAGGATTTTCAAAGGGTGACGCAGGACTTGCGTCAAACCCTGCGCCACGACACATTGATTCTGCCAGTACGCTAAACACTTTTGCCACAACTGTCTCTGATTTTCATAGCCGGGATGCAGTTGCGTCAAGTTTACCCAGTTTAAAGCACCTTGCACCAAATCTCAGTCGCAAGCACTGTAAAAAGGGTCCCCAAGATTGATGCAAGCTAGACCACAAAAAGACAGTCTAACTTGTGGCAGTTGCCGCCCGGCATAGAAAATCCCATTTGATTGCTACAAACCCAGAGTGCCATATCTGTGTCACACCTGGGGCTTGCTGCAATTTAACCTTTTTGAAAATGCAGCCCTCCTGTTTTCATGCAAATCACTCAGCTACAGATGGCAGAGAAATGCAGTCCTTTAGACTAACCGAGCCATCATAAAGAAGCTCCCTCAATATATCTCTAACTATTTACCTATCTGTTCCCCTGGTAGCTACACTCTGAGAAGCCTTTCTTATTTTTATCTCTGGTTATCCCCAGAGTCAGGACTCGCTTTGGGGCAGCATCCATAAGCCATTCCTTCCTTGTTCCATGGAACAAATTGCAAAAAATCCTCAAATTAGCCTCGTCGGTGAAATTATCCACGTTTAAAACCTTGTTCTCCTGAACCGTCCCTGAATCTTGCACTGTTATACTATCTCCCCCCAATAATGCAACCTATATCTGTCCTCATGCCTGTTCCCTGCCCTCCCTCCTTTCTCTCTACTGATTCTCTTAGACCCCCTATGTCTTGCACCTTTATGTACTGTTTTTCTCCCACTCTTCTAGCACTTACTTCTCTATTACAACCACTCATGCACTTGTGCTGTGTCTGTCGTGACAAGGCCACTTGGCTGCACCACCCTGCCCCTCCGCTGCCAAATCCACCCGCCAGTCCCAGCCCTTTTTCCCTCTTGCCATTTCCTTCCTACTGTTCCCTGTGCATTCGCATCTCTCTCGTTGGATTTTGTCAACAAAATGTTATTGTCTTATACCATGTACTGTGTTAACATTAATATGTTCTTGTTCTGTCACTCTGTAACCTGCCTGTTGATGATTGCCTGTAATATTGATGTAGAACCTTTGTAAAGGACCCTTGGCTCAACAGTACTTGTAATCCTAGATTCAAATAAACAATAAACTTACATTTATTCTTAGTATATGCAAATAACAGAAACATAGAAACAAAGACTTTGACAACAGATAAGAACCGCTTTAGCCCACCTAGTCTGCCCATTTCCCTACCTAATGGATACACTGCAGATCCTAGTTAAACAACAGCCTACTTTTTCCTACCCCCACCATAATTGCCTTATGTGTGTCCCATGCATTCTTGAATTCCCCCACTGTTTTTGATCCCACAACTTCTTCAGGAAGGCCATTTCATGCGCCCACCACCCTTTCCGTGAAAAAAATACTTCCTCCCATTGCCCTTGAGCTGTTCCCCACTCTATCTTCAAATTGTGCCCCGTTGTTCTTGCGCATCTCTTTTTCTGAAAGATGCTACCCCACTGGACTTTGTTCATTCCCTTGAGGTACTTGAAAGTTTCTATCATGTCCTCCCTCACCCTCCTTTCCTCAAGAGTATATATGTTAAGCTCCTTTAGTCTCTCTTCGTATGGTTTCTGGTGCAGACCCTGCACCATTTTAGTTGTCCTCCTCTGGACTGCCTCCATCCTGTCTATGTCCTTGCAGAGATGGGGTCTCCAGAACTGCATGAGTACATCTGATGGGGTCTCACCAACTGTCTGTACAGAGGGGATAATAACTTCCTGTTTTCTACTGGTGATGCCTCTTCCTGTTCATCTCAGTATCACCCAAGCCATCCCTACTGCCTTCTCACATTGCTTGCTTACCTGTAGGTCATCTGATATGATTACTCCCAGGTCCCTTTCCATTTTTGTTGTTGTTAGTACCCCCCCAACTGTGTACTCTTCCCCTGGGTTTTTGTTTCCCAGGTGCATTTCTCTGCACTTCTTTGCATTGAATCTAAGCTGCCATGCTTTTCACCATTCCTCCAACCTTGCCAACTCTCTTCTCATCCTTTCCACCCCCTCCTTGTGTACCAACCCTGTTACGAACATAAGGGCATACAAAAACACCAGCAGATACAGGCTATGCGGTCTATCGAGTCTGCTTGATTGTGCAGCTAGCCCCTCACCTTGCAGCTGCCCCACCCACTCCTCCCCTCTTCATAATTATCCCCCTTGTTCTGTCCCATCCCATCTGTTGCAGATCTTTGTGTCATCTGCAAAGAGGCATACTTTTCCTTCCAGTCCCTCCGCAATGTCACTTATAAAGACTTTGGACCGGACCTAGTACTGAACCCTGCGGCACCCTGTTAGTAATCTCCCTTTCTTCAAAGTGGACTCCGTTTACTATTACCCTCTGTGTCCTGTTGTCCAGCCAGTTTTTACCCAGGCTGCCACCCTGGGACCCACTCCCAGGCTGGCTAGCTTTTTTATTAATCTTTTGTGTGGGACTGTGTCAAATGCCTTGCTAAAGTCTAGGTAGGCCACGTCCACAGACCCTCCCTGGTCTACTACTTTGGCCACCCAGTCAAAGAAATCTATCAGATTTGTCTTCCCACTGTGAATCCATGCTGCCTTGAGTCCTGTTCCCTGCTGGCCTCTAGGTACTCAACACTTCTTTCTTTCAGAAGTGATTCCAACATTTTCCCTACCACTGAAGTCAAACTAACAGGTCTGTAGTTTCCTGCCTCTGCCTTGCTCCCACTTTTGTGAAGGGGAATCACATCTGCCAGTTTTCAGTCTTTAGGTACCACAACATCCTCCTGTTATTTGTTAAAAAGGGTAGTCAGTGGTGTCACTAGTTCTCCCATTAGTTCTTTTAGAATTCTGAGGTAAATCCCATCAGGGCCCATTGCTTTGTCCACTTTTAGTTTTAGGAGTTCTTTCAGAACCATTTCTTCTGTGAATGGTCTGGTATCGACCCACCTATTCAGAGTGCTTCTATTGATTGGATTGGGTACCTTCCCCTCCTTTTCTTCTGTGAATACTGAATAGAAATATTTGTTCAGTATCCCTGCATTTTCACTGTCACCCTCTGTCCACCCATCCTCCCCTTTATTAAGCCTCACTATCCCTCCCTTGGTCTTTCTTCACTCCCTAATGTATCTATAAAAGGTTTTATCCCCCCCCTTTTTTTCTACTCCTCCCCCCACACCTGGCCGGTCTCTCCTTCGGGCCCCCACACAAACTCCCCACCGCGGCTACTCTCCGACCCCTACCGCCCCATATCGCAGCCAGCCCCAAGTAACCCCGGTGTATCCCTTCACTGGGTGGATCTCTTACCTCTGTAGGAGAACGGCCCTGGCGGCCAACCAACGATCCTGGGGTGCTGCTGGGATGGCATATGGAGGTCCGGGAGCCTGGTGGTGAGGGTTCTGGAGGACTGTCACCCGATCGGCCTGGCGCCATTTTTCCACTTTGCTCCCCTGAGAAGCGACATGCCACTGACGTCAAGGCATACAACGATGTCCATCACTCCCTTAGTGTATTGGGGCAGTCATCCTGCCATACTCCCAGCCTCCGCCAGGAGTCAGCGGACACCGAGCCGCATATCCACCCTCCCCCCTGAGAAGGCACGCCATCATTGGATGCTCATTTCCTTCTCCCCTGGCCGGCCCTCCAGCAACTCAAGTCCGTTCCTGAACCCGGGTCGCTGGCGTCTCAAGCAGAAATCCAACAACTGCGCCAGCAGGCAGACACTATCCCCCTTTTTAACCGAGTTGGCTGTCTTTTCCTTGCTTTGGGCCTTTGCTATTCTGACTGCCTTCCCCACGTCCTTCTGCTTTAACTGGTACAGTTCTTTGTCCTGCTCCTTCTGTCTTTCCTTACACTTCCTGAATGCTATCTTTTTGTCCCTAACCTTCCCCGCCACCTCTTTTGAGAACCATAGTGTTTTTTTCCCCTTCATTTTGATTTGTTTATTTGCTTCACACAAAGGCTTGTTGCTTCTGTGATGGGAGTTTTGATGTTTCCCCATTGTTCCTCCACCCCTCCTTCTTGCCCGTTTGCTAGTGCTTTTCTTAGACACTCTCCCGTTTTGACAAAATCAGCCCTCCTAAAGTCCAGTACCCTCATTTTTGTATGGCTTGACTCTACGTCTGTGTTTATTGTGAACCACACTGTTTGGTGGTCACTTGTTCCCAGATGGCTACCCACTTCTAAATTTGAGATCCTCTCTCCATCCCCATTTGAGAGTACCAGGTCTAAGATTGCTCCCTCCCGAGTGGGTTCCAGCACTAGCTGTCTGAGGCATGCCCCCTGTAGGGCACTGAGAATTACCCTGCTCTTGGATGAGGCTGCAGCAAAGGTGCTCCAGTTAACATCTGGCATATTCAGGTCCCCATCAACAATATCTCCCCTTTTTCTGCCATCCTAAGGATGCCTTCTATCATTTCCTTGTCCATTTCCTCCCTCTGAGACGGGGGTCTATATACAACACCTGTGAGGATTTTGGTGCCATTTTTTGTCTCCAGGGTGACCCACAGTGCTTCCTCTCCTCCCTGTTTACCCTTTAGTTCCGTTGCTTTGATCCCTTCCCTTACGTAGAGAGCTACTCCTCCTCTTCTTCTACCTTCCCTGTCCCTCTTGTAGACTGTGTAACCTGGTATGTTGACATCCCAGTCATGGTTCTCTGTGTACCATGTTTCTGTGACTGCCATGATATCCAGGCATCCCTCTTCCATCAAGGCCACTAGTTCATGGAACTTGTTACCCAGACTACAGGCATTGATACTCATTGTCCTCCATTTGTTGATGGCCTTACTCCTTTTAGCCCCATCCCTGTCCTTACTGCCTTTGCCTATTTCTCCAGTTACACCTGTCCTTCTCCCTATCAACTTCTCTATCTTGGTGTTTACCTCACTAACTACCCTGTTTTTTTTGGGGGGGGGTGGGTCTGGGATTTCCCTGCTCCTTTTGAGTGCCTCCCCACTTAGCTAGTTTAAATGCTTGCCAATGAAGCATTTAAACCTATCACCTAGGATCCTGGTTCCCCTCCTGGACCGATGCAGACCATCACGCCAGTATAGGCCTGCATCCTTAAAGGTGAACCCCCATTCCCCAATGAAGCCAAAACCCTGAGCTCTGCACCAATTTTTCAACCACTGATTGAATCCCGTGGTGCAGAGCACCCTAGCCTCACTCATGCCATAGACAGGCAGCACCTCTGAGAAGGTTACCGTGTGTGCTACTTATCTAAGGCCCCTCCCCAACACAACAAACCTCCTCCTATACTGCTCTGATCCCATTCCCAGCCAGGTCATTTGTCCCATGGTGGACAATGACATCCAGCTTCCTCCCCATGCAGCTGCTTCCGTGATCCTGAGGATTCACTCCCTGTCCATCCAAGCCATGGTGCCAGGTAGGCACCTTACCTCCCTCTCCCCTCCCTCCACCAGGTCTACCCCCCAACAATTGAGTCCCCCATCAGGAGTTGTGTTCTTCCCTGTGGGGTCCCACGCCACCCTCATGTGGGTCTCCTTTGTGGAGGTTCCCAACATCCTCTTTGATCTCCACTGCGGGTGCCTCCATAAAGGAACCACGCTCTGCCAGAATGGTGTATAAATTATAGAGAGGTACAACTGGAGGGATGTGCCTCCATTCCTCCACCCTCACCCTCCCTGAGCCCACCATGGTTCAACTGCTCCTCTTTCTTGGCAACCTCTGAGACAGCGTCATCATCCCTGGTGGTCCCTGGGTGGGAGAGCAGGTGTCCTGAATCCTGGTCAACTCAGCCTGGAGACGAGCAACCTCCTCCCACAGCCCAGAGAGGTGCCTGCAGTTGGGACAACACCACATCCTCCAGAACATCTCCCGGAAGACTGCTGCTCCACAGCCACTGCACTGCACCACTCCCATCATGTCTTATTTGTGACCCCTCAACTGTTGTCTTGTATGCTTACTCTTTCCTCTCTCCGTTTACTTTTCTTTTTTTTTTGCTTTTTCTCCCTACTTTCCTACTGCCTCCATGCCTTTACGGCTCTTGCCGTTCCTGTTCTGGGGCAGGAAGTTCCTGAATTCCTCAGTAGTCTCCTTCTTACTTGCTCAGAGACAGACCTCCAGCAGTGAGGAGGTGACGGAGAGCTATTCTTTTGCTTCTAGGATGGTGAGTCTTTTGTGCCTCTCTGATCACTCCCTTCCCTCTCCCAAACAGGAAGTTCCTGTTGTCAGTCAAATCCAGTGCCTATAAAAGTGGAACTGGCTAAGGGTGGGGTGGGTGGAGGGAGGAGGAGGGAGAAAGCTATATAGTCCCAGTAGAAGAGTTCCAGCAGCTGTCTACTTCTTCTTGCTGCTCTCTGTCAAAAGCTAACTAGGGAAGTTTTAAATATGGACACCTGGCTTTCTGTTGCCTAAGCCACACCTACTAATTTACAGTACTTCTCTTCACCTAGCTAACAGAACCGATAACAGTTCTCTTCCCCTAACTCAGACAAGCACACCAACTCTTTTTTTTTTTTACCCTAGTTGAAGATCCCAGTAGTAGAGTTCTAATTCTTTAGTCCCAGTCAAAGAGTTCTAGCAGCTGCCTCATTCCCCTTGCTGCTGTCTGTCAAAAGCTATTTAGGGAAGTTTCAAATACAGACACCTGGCTTTCTGTTACCTATGCCACACCCCCTAATTTACAGCACTTCTCTTCACCTAGCTAACAACACATACAACAGTTCCCTTCCCCCAACTCAGACAAGCACACCAACTCTTGTTTGTTTTTTTACCCTCATTGAAGGTCCCAGTAGTAGAGTTCTAGTTCTTTAGTCCCAGTAGAAGAGTTCTAGCAGCTGCCTCCTTCCTCTTGCTGCTCTCTGTCTTTGCTAACGTTATATGATGTGTATGCTCCAACTGTGTGTAGTGATCAATTGTTTGTTATCCTGGTTTTGCACAGTTATTATTGTACTGTTACACTGTTTTGCACTGTCTTCATTGTTTATAATATGTCCAGGTCCATCTTGTAAATGAGTTCTCCTCAGTGATGCTTTGCCTGGTAAAATAAAGCTTGATTGAGTGATTGATTGATTGATGCAAATTTCCTTATTAATAAATAAGGGTGATGAGACATATATTGAAGATTTATGAAATACTTGATGATATTTGTCTAATTATTATATTTTCCAAAGTTTCCTGGAGGCAGCAGCAGTAGTGGTGTTCAAATCTGAACTGAAATAAATTGGATTCTTTGAAATCCGAGCATTTTCTCAGATTTTGGATCATTTGGGTCTTGCATTTATTGAGCCAAGATGCGAGCCATATCAGATCACGGATCAGATCATGCAAAATCCAAAGTCAAACTGATCCAAGTCAGTGCAATCTCTTCTCTGGTGTCTACTGGCACCCCCAGCTTCACGCAGCAGCAAAGACTCACGGGCCTCGTGCCATGCTAAGGTCCCAGAGGTGGAGCCAGCTTTGGGGGCCAGAGGGCACAACGGTCAACCAGGGGCACCAAGATACCAGCAAGTGAGCGCAAATTTGAAAATGTGATGTGGTCTGCTGCATAATGATTTTTTTTCTATAATGGGTAATAAAGCAAACAACCTCCTGGAATCTTGAAAGAATTGTATTTCACCTACACCCTAGGAGCAGTAAGAGTCTAGTGAGAGATGCACATTTTTGAGTAGTGAGGTTGGAGACAGAGGTTCAGAGTGGTGCTCCTGCCACATCCCTGTGCGCCTGGCCAGAGACTCTTCTTTTCAAACTAAAGGCAGCCTGGCCTGTCCGTAAGTGAGCAAGCGCATCATTCTTCATGTATGCATACATTTACATCTACCATATCTGCCTGCTGTTCTGTTTTCACTCGCAGAAACATTTTCAGTCTGCTCTGCTGCATTCATCTAGTAGCCCAATGCAGCACTGAACAGATTTATAACTTAAACCATCTTAGATTAGGGTGACCAGATCTCCTACATTAGAAACTGGGACATGTGCGCAAAGCTCACAAAACAGTTTGGATATAGGATGTGCGTGCTAAGCATATGCAAAGAATGTTGACATAAAGCTGGGGATCTGGGGGCTGCCAGGCCCCAGAAGCTCTGATGTTTTACAAGCTCTCTGGTACATTTTGGGGCTTAAAGAGAAGAAAAAACACTTTTCTAGGTTTTAGCCCACATGTAATTCCAGGAGGAGAAAACGTAATCTTCTTTAGGATTTTTTATTTTTTAATTAAAGTTTGGGGTCCAGATGAGAAAATACTTTTTTTTTTAATTCACATCAGTGACCACTCTTCTCTCAAAGAGAGTCACACAGCTGGTAGTCCTGATCTGTGTGGCGTGGGACTCACCTCAGGCTCTTCCACCCTCCTAGCCTGACTCTTCTGTCTTCTCAGGAGTTTTTTTAAAAGACTGATTTTTTATTTCTTTTTTTTAATTTAATGTCTTTTTAATTTTTTTACAGACAATTGACTCACTAACATGACTCACACCACCTCCCCTTCTCCTCTCTCACTCATTCAGCAGCAGACAGTCCTGATCAGCTTCAGGCTTCTCTTGTCCCCTTGGGCCCACCACCTCACACTCCCACCTCCTGCCTGTATCTGCTCCAACCCCTCGGTTGAAATCCTCTTTTGGGCACAAGTTCATTCTATTCAAAACTCCTACATTTTACAGTTCAGTTCCAGCTGCCATCACTGATTGCTTAAGATTGTGCACCTTTAAGGTGAGACTGAAAAGATGGGTGTTCTTAAGGAATAATTGCACACATTGAAGAGTGTTTTTATTTTTGTATTCTTTCAATGTATGTGTAATTTTATGTACTTGTCCCATGCGGAACTGGGTTGTTTCTGCTTACAAGCATAAAAAATAAATAAAATAAAACTAACCTCAAGATTTAATTTGTAATTAAAGTTTATTAATGAGGCACTGGTCTAGGGAAGATGTATCACAAAGCAGGAGAGTAGTGGTCCTCCGACCCACCATCTGACAAAAACAAACACTGTCCCTGGAACTCAAACACACTGTATGCACACACCAAGCTGCCAACTCTGATTGATGCGGATCTCAGGTGTGCATGTGACAGACTGTGTCATCGCATTGGCGGTGGTGGGGTTTACTTGGTGGAGTGTGTACATGCTTTCATTGGGCAATCCACAGAGTTCATTGTTAACTGTGTGGCAATTGCAAGGACCATACCAGCACATGGCCCCATTTCTCCCCATCAACATCAGTACATAGCCATTGAAACTGCAAGCGGCCTCTCACCTCTATCCATCCGAATGTCCTCTGTCCTATCCTTGTAATCCTCCTAGCCCCACCAGGCTAATCCATCTCTTCATCTGTTAATGTCCACTGTGCTCAGCCAACAGCCATAACTATACCTGAACTGCACGCACTGCACTTAGACAAAAACTGTCTTCAAACGTGTGCTAAACCTCTTTGAAACAATGTAACTAAGACATCCTAGATATTGTATGTATGGTTATGTCTTGCATTTCTGTTTTTTCTCATTAGACGTGGAACCTTTGTAAATGAGCTTCTAGCTCAAAGGTATGTAAATCCAAGATCAAATAAGTAAACAAATAAATAAATTACAGTTGGAGGCTGGCTGTGTGATTTGTGGGTCCGGGTCTCAGAGGAAAGAGTAGAATGGTGACTAGCTGGAAGACAGACAAGGAGAAAGGGCCTGCACCACCCACAGGGCACGACAACTAAGGAAAGCAAATCTTTAAAGTTTAGAGGGCCAAGAGGTCAGAGGCAACATCGCTACAGTAAAAAGCCAAATTTTCTGGGAGGGTAACCGGTTTGTGATTAAAACTGGGACAAAACTCCGGGTTTAAAAAGTAAGTTTCAAGATGAATATCGGGACTATGCTGGTAAAACCAGGACGTGTAATCACCCCATCTTTAAGAGATGTTTCTGGGAATTGGCACATGTCTGGGTGAGAGGCACCAGTTTCACAGCCAGGGGCCCAAGGGAGTGACTTTTCCCCCCACACCCCTAGCTTCACTACTGCATAGTCCTCCTGTAGTCTTCGACCCCACTGGCATGTCTGTGGAGGTCAGACCTGGGTTGGTCACATTTTATTATTTAATTTTTTGCTGCCCTGTTGTTGCCTCCCAGCCCCTGAGTATTGTGTTTGTGTGAACGGAAGAATGGGTGTCCAGGCAGATCACCAGCTGCTGGATATTTGGGTGCTTGGGTCAGAGGAGTGATTTACTCAGCATTGCCTCCTCCTCCCAAGTGCGAGGTCCCATCTGCTTGACTGTGTAGTCTTTGGAGGTTGGCAGCTAAGCATTGGGAAGATGCTGTGCAGCACTGCTGGCTCAGACTGCTAGTTTGCATGCTCCCCAGCCCCAGTCTGAAGTTTGTGAGCACCAGGTGAGCAAGGAGGAAGTGTGCTTATGGTCAGACTTCAGTCAGGGCAACGGGCAAGAACTCCAAGGAGGGTGTCAAGGTAAGCCCCCTTTTTGGGGGGAAATGGGGGGCCATTGGACACCAGGGACATGCAGGGGTTATAGTTACAGGGTGGGTTGGTGGGGGAGCTGCTTCTTTTCCAGTCCAGAATGTGCCGGATAGTCGGAGCAGATCTTGGATCTTTCTGCCTAGCCGAGACATTCTGTTTGGATTGAATTTGTCAGTACCCGAGCACTCTTTAATTGTTAAATCTGCATCAGATTTATTGTCAGAGCAGAACTGCTGAGGTCACAGCAGGTCAGCGACTTTATGACATCATCAGGCATTGTGAAGTCAACCTTCCCACTGGCTAAACAATGCACAGTAATTATGATATGAGATATGTGGCGATATGACATGAGCTGTCTTAAGAAACCAGTTTTATCTTCATGAGAGGGTATTAGTCTGTTGAGATCTCATGAGTGGCGAAGCCACAAGTGAAATAGTGATAGATCAGTGCCCTCAAATGAAGATAAATAGGAAATATCCTATGAGGTAGCTCAAAATACGATTGTTAGTTTGTATGGAATATTAGTGTTATTGCTCCCCTGCATGAGTGGAGTGCAAGGAAACAATAACACCAACATTCCACAAAAAGTAACAATCACATTTTGAGTTACCTAGGGGGATATCCTATGTACATTATGGGATTTTTAGGTTTTCTTAATTTTTTGTTTTTTAGGTGTCCTTGTTTGTGTATCTATCTGTTAAAAATTCATGCAGTTCAATGAAGTTCCTGCATATCACGTGAGAATACATTTCTAAGCATGCTCAGGGTGGCCAAAATGAGTATGGTAAATTTCTGAGCATGCTCAAAGACAGACTTGATTTATTTTAATATGTTGGGTAAAGTTAACACTTTTCTTTGCAAATGTGTTTTTTGCTTATTATATTCAGAAGACCTTTGAGCTCAAGGCCTGAGACCAGAGATCAAATAGGATCTGCAGTGGTACTATAGTCAGGGAAAAATGGGCAGACTAGATGGGTCAAGTGATCCTTATCTGCCAGCAAATTCTGTTTCTATGAGCCCTTTTTCAAAGGATGCCAAGTCAGAGGTATATACACAACAATAAATAATAACAGGGACCGAGGCATACTAAAAACCATACAAGTACATGTATTGCATAGAGAATAATATATGGGGTGGTGTGTTTAACGAGACTTTACACACACCCAAGTTGTGGGATGCTACATAAACCCCGAGGGCGAAGCCCGAGGGGTTTATGAAAAGCATCCCACAATGAGGGTGTGTGTAAAATGGAGTTTTACACACACCACCCCATATTTAATTTTTTATAATTGCAGGAGTGCGCTTTTTCACGTCAGCAATTATAAAAAATAAAATAAGCTAACAGATTAGTGTTCAGGAAGCTGCGGACCAGTCTGGATTTTGAATGGTCTTCCTAGTTATACTGCTGCACTTGTTGGAGGAAAAGGAAGAGGATATTTTATTAAAAAATGTGTAGAAACTTTATTTTTTGTTTGAATATAAACTTAGCGCCAAGCGGCGGTTACAGCGTCCTTCCGGGTTTTGAGATGCAGGGGCAGTCTGTGGCATGGACTCGGCTGTGATGTCAGGCTGACGGGGGGAAACACAGCGCAGGTTTTTCTTTTGTTTTGCTTCTGTTTTCAAGTGGCTTAGTTCAGAAAAATAATTTTTTCTTTTATAAAAAAGTACATTACCGCCGAATATGAGGGACCATGAAGTGTGCTGCACCATGGGATTGCTTCACGGAACGTGAACGTCAGAGAACAGTGACTGAGGGATAGCTGTTCCAAGGGAAACCTGGCGCGTGTTTGCCGTTATAACCAGCCGAGCTGGTTATATCGGCAAATTATAACCAGGTTTCCCTATGGGAAAAAGCGCTACCCGGTAATTATACATAGAATAATACATGGATAGGTGAGCAGAATGAGAATTTTATACACACCCGAGGAGTATGATGCTTCATAAATCCTGAGAGTGAAGTCGAGAGATTTATAGAAGCATCACACACCAAGGGCATGTATAAGATTAGAGTTTTTGCACACCTACCCTTGTATGTATTGATTTATATAATTGCTAAGTAGTGTTTTCTTGCCTGGATAATTTATATTAAACAAGGAATAGTGTGGCCAATAGATGGTGCTGCTGTTTAATGTTTTAAAGACTTGATCTCTGTGTTAGCTGTCTCTTTTTCTCTCTCTCACACACACACACACACACACACACTCTCTCTCTCCCCATCTTTGTCTTACTTTCTAGAGGGCCATACCTCTCAACCTCTTGCCACATGAATCAGGGATAAGGCTTAAAAAAATCAGGGACAAAGACCCCAAATCAGGGACATATCTTAAAAACTGGTAATATTCACTCAGAAAGCTGATATAATAAAGGAGTTTGTGTTAAGATGCATTTTCTGAAGAACAAGTCTGTAACTTTAATGTATGACATTATTTTGTGCTGTTAATCCCCACTTTTCTGTTACAAAAACACACATTTTATGAGGGACATGGGAACATTTTGAGGCCAAATCAGGGAAGTCCCTGAAAATCGGGGACAGTTGAGAGGTATGTAGAGGGCGCTAGTGGCAGCACTACTTCAGGAACGTTAACGTGGCATTTGTTCAGAGGCAGTTGAGCTGAAATGTGGTTTTTACTTTCACTTTTTATTTTTGATGATCATGAACTGGGAGACAGTTACATGTCCCCGAACTGCAGCCTGTGGTGTTGGCAATAACAGGTAAAATTCAGTGATAAACGACCAAAGAGCTGTCCATTACAACCTGCAGCTTATAACGGTGAAATTTAACTGGGTTTCCCTATGGAAGAAAACACTACCCGGTTATCATTTACATTTACAATCAAGCTTCTTCAGAACAAAAGTTGATACATGTGCTTTAAAAAAGTTAAGGGAAGCAAACTTAAGCCATTCCAAGAGTAAGGAGTTCTATACCATGATATCTCTGGTTACAAAAGGGCATTGTCAAGGGACTGTTTTCCTGAAGGCATCTGCAGTCTGTTTTGACCCAGAGAATTAGTAGTGCATTTATTGTCAACCAGATTAAAAATATTTTTAACACAATAGTTCATAAGGCCCAACAGGACATTTCGCAAATAAGTGCTGCTAATTGGATGGATACTCTGATGTGAAAAGAAGGACAATCACAGGTGGTATAAGGGCACACCGATGTGCATCTGATTTTAGGTCAAGTCCAACTTTGCATGCACCATTAAAGACAACACAGATTTTCTCCAGAATGGTATTATTAGCAGATGCAAAGATCATTGAGCAATAGTCTATGACCGAAATGAACAGACTAGAGAACAAGAATTTCTTGACCTCATTGGTTAAGTTAATTTTGCTTTTGTGTCTGCTATTTTCAGTCTGCACCTGTGTGTTGTAGCCCTGCTGCAGAGTCACTCCGGCATAGCTGGTTCGCTGTGCAGACTGTGTTTCTCTCTCCAGCACTCACTGTCACTGCCCCCTCCCTCCACCACTTCAGACCGTCCCAGTTTCCCGTTTTGAGCCACTCAGCCCTTTTTCTGCCCAGGAGTCCGCTAATTCCTTTATCTTTGTTTTACAGGCATTCCGGCTCCACTACTAGCCTGCCCTCACCACAACAATGGAGCAGCATCTAAGCCTGCACTACATTAGCAAGTACTGGAGCTTTCATTGTGCTGTCGGCAGAGCTGAGCTGCAGCACCATGCTTTGCACAGCACTGCATTGACTGTTCCCACCCAACTCGCCCCAGCCAGTCTCCCACTCAGGGGTGGTGCTGCCTTTAAAGATCAGCCCACTTTTGCACCCCTCCAAAAGTAAGAGTGGACCTCGACCCCCCCCCCTCAAATTTGTTGGCTTGTTGGCTGATTTAATTTGAGCTATTATCCCCAAATTCCTTTCCACCTGTCCCAATTTATCTCAGTTACAAGTGGAGGCTGTAGGTCTCAAATCCTGGTCTAAGGCTTCCCAACTCATCCCCAGACAAGTGCTCTGTCCAGTGCCACTAGGCTACCATTGCCAACAAGTATCCAGGCAGAGACCTTTCTAATATCTCCTACCACTCTCACCCTCTTATTTTCTGATATATTGCCACCTAGTGTCTACCCTCCCTTACTGCAAATGAGGCTGCCTCAAGCTTCTGGCATAGACTCTGTCTACCCCCCCCCCCCCATTCACTGTATCATGCACACACCCTCCCTAATCTCTCTCTGCTTTCTCATCTTAAGACCCTCTTCCCTCCCTCTCCTCTCTCCAACCTGCTTTCATCTGTCCTAACTTCTACTCGGACCCCTCCTCTTGCCCCCTCCCTCCCTCCCTTTCCTCCTCTGTTTCTGACCCTTTCTCCTTCCCCTTCCCCACCCCACTCTGCTGAGCTCCCTGTCTCCCCCTTCTCCTAACCCCCCACTCTTTATGTACGTCCCAGCTGCCCACTCCCACATTCTTACCTTCTCCCTCGCCTACTCACTCTAGTCTACTCTCATCCTCCTCTCTAAACCTCAAGGCCCTCCTCCGCTGTGTCTGCCTCTCCTCTCCTCTCCTCTCCCCCTTCCACTCACACTTCATCAAAAGGTCTAAATACCCCCCAATTTTCCCTCTACCTACTCTTCTTACTCCTCTCTGGGGACGTTAAAATAAATCCTGGTCCTCCACCCTTTCAAACCCCCACAGCATTGCCAAAGGGTCTGCATATTTTTCATCTAACTACAAGAAACCTCCTACCCAAAATGGATGCCCTAAAAGTCTGAGTCACCCAACACTCCCCCAATGTACTGTGTGTGACTGAGTCTTGGCTCTGTGCCAGTATCCCAGATTCATCCCTCTCTGTCCCAGAGTTCAACCTATTCCGGTAGGACCGCGGTGGTGGTGTGGCTATCTATGCTAAACAATTTCTCTTATGTTCCATCTCCCTCCGAGATGCCCTCTCCTCCTCTCATGAGTTATTTACTGTCCTCCTCTCCCTTCCCTTCACCCTCCCAATCTACTCCTTAGTAGAGTGCATCTCCACCATCACCTCTCGCAACGGCAAAGGTGAGCTCATCCTGCTAGGAGATTTCAGTTTGGCATGGCTCTCCCCATCCTCCAAATCCTCCATCCTTAAAATTGAATCCTTAAACCTCTCTCAGTTGATTGTAGCACCTACATGTCTAAACACCAAATCCCCAAATCATTCCCTCTTTGACTGAGTGCTCTCCTCCCACCCTCACCACATTTCTGCCACTGGAGTACTCCCCGACACCCTCCGTGACCATTACATTACTTTCTGCGTAAGAAAAGCTTCAACTCCCCAATCAGACCCAAAAATACATTTGGTATTGTCTGCTCCTCACCATCGACCCATACTCCCTTTTCCAGGGTCTAACTCAAGCAGACTGGTCTCCTCTGTACTCAGCGCATGACATAGCCACAGCCCTTCATTTATTCACTGAAACTTGTTAACTAGAATCTGAAATTTCCATGCCCCCCTTAAAAAAGGCAAGAGTAAAGTGCTGCCACCGCCCCTGGTTAACACCAGACCTCTTCACCCTCTGTAGATCCAGAGACAAACTCGGGGCACAATTCAAGGCCTCCCTCCTACCATCACATTTCCAGCTCTACAGGTCCCTTAGAAATGCCTGCACTAAGGCCATCAAAAAAGCCAAATCAACTTATTTTAAGTCCCAGCTGCAGGCAAGATCATGTTCTTCTTTGAACTTTTGGAAAGTTCTCCACTCCCTCATAAACACTCCCTCTGCTCAAGCACCACTAATCCTAAAACACGAAGGATCAACATTGTCTGGCTCTGCTTCAATCACCAATACCTTCCACACATTCTTTACAACCTGCTCCTTCCCTGATCATCCCATCGCTTCCCACCCCTGCTCTAGGCCCTGCTGAATCTGGTTTTTCCTTCCCCCCATCTCATCCCAAGAGGTTTACAAGGCACTCATGTCACTCAACCCTAAATTCAGATGGCCTTCACACCAAGATTCTTTGAATATCAGCACCTGTTATTTCCACCCCACTTGCTCATCTCCTTAACCTTTCCCTCACTACCAGTACCGTCCCCCAGGCTTGGAAACTAGCCAAAGTGATCTCATCCATAAAGGTGAGGATGCCACCTTGCCTGGCAGCTACAGGCCCATCTCTCTTCTTCCTGCTCTTGCCAAACTCAAGGAGTCTCACCTACTCAAGGCTCCTTGAACATCTCTCTGCAACTGATAGTCTCTCTCCCTTTCAGTCTGGTTTCAGAAAGCACTTTTCATTGTCTCCTCCCTGCTCCATGTCACCGACTTGATCCAGTCAATTATGGACAAATGCCTTATCACTGCTCCTATCTTCATGAACCTGGAAAAGGCGTTTAACTCTGTCTCTCACCACCTTCTAGTCCATAAACTCCATTCCTCTGGTCTAGCCCCAGCTGCTACTGATTGGTGCAGGTCATACCTTCAGCACAAACAGAAATCTGTACAAGTAAGAAATGACCTCCCCCCCCCCCCCAATCCTAGCCGAGTCCCAAAATGTTCTATTCTTGGTCTTATTCCATTCTCAGTTTTCACAAAGACCTTTCCTCTGTCTACTCCCCCTCTGTAATCCATATGTACGTGGATGACACCATTATATGCTTTTCCGGCCCCTCGCCGGCAGATGTAACTCCATCCCTGCAGTGTGACTTTGACAAATTGCAGCTATGGTTCTATCAAAACCAGCTAAAACTAAACTCCAAAGAAAATAGCATCAATGTTCTTTGGATCAAGGCAAAGATGGTCCAAGTCCCTTAATCCCATGACGTTTACCACCCTGAATGGCTTACACTTAAAAACAGTCAATTCATTCAAATATCTAGGGGTCTGGTTGGACAGCAGCCTCAATTTTCAGCCCATATAGACTCCATTTGCACCAAATTTTGCCCTACACTCTGTGTCCTCTACCAACACAAAGAATGCCTCCCTTTGTCTACTCACCGAGATTTAATCACCAAAACCATTCTCCCTGTAATAGACTATGCAGACATTGTCTACGTCTCTGCTTCTGCTACTTCCCTAGCAAGACTAGATACCCTACTCAATTCATTTTGCTGCTTTGCCACCTCCTCCCCCTCTCTCGCTCACCACTGTATCCTCTACTCCCCCCTTCTGCCTAACGCCTCTACCCATCAGGTGCCAGATTCAGAGCCTCACCTTCATCGGCAAATTCTGGTTTAGAACATTCCCCCCGCCACCTGCACTCCTGCCTGTCTCCAGCTAGCTCCTCCATGTACTCCTTTTGCTCAAGGGATGCTCGAATGTTCTCCCTTCCCCACCCTCGCACGTGCGCAGGCCAGGTATCATTTACTTACTGTCTCCCTAACCTCCGGAATCAGCTTCCTTGGGACACTCCCCGCTCCCCTACTTTCTCTGCCCTAAAATCCCTGCTCTGAACTGTTCTTGGCAACACATGCTCCTGACAATCCTCCTCCTCCTCCCCCAATCCCCCCTTTCCCACCCCCTCTCCCTTCAGAGGTACAGCATCCTTGCCAATCCAAGGAGTCCCAGTCTCCCTGGTCTGACTCCCTTTGATTTGATTTAGTTTCTGCCTGGTCTGACCTCCTATGTATTGTTTGGTTCTTTTACTAAGAATCTCCAACTGTCATTTTCTGACTAAGCACTGCTATTTTGTACATAAATGCACTATTGTATTAACTTGTATTATTGTATTAATCTGATGCCTATGTATTTACCTCTGTTCTGTAACTTGTTATTAACTTGTATTAATTTCGGTACTGTACCAACTGTCTTTTTTGCCCTGTATGTTTGTATCCCTGGGTGGCACCTGGAAATGAGCTATGGCTCAGCGTGTCTTTCCTGGTTACCAACTTATAAATAAATAAAAAGTCTATTTCTGCAGAGCAGGCTAAGGCATTGGTTGATACTCTTAACCACTGAGTCTACATGCGGGGAAAAGGACAACATAGAATCCAGGTAAATTCCTAGATATTTGAAGTCCTGAACTTGTTCACTCAAATCTCCATTAGGCATGTGATGCACAGCCCCGGATTTCCCACCAGAAGACTTCAGGCCATGATTACTCCTAAACAACACTGTTTTATTTTTTTTTTTTAGTTTTTTTTTTTAAATTAATGACAATGTTATTTACTGCAGACCAACTGCACACATTAAAAGCATGCTGCACAGCTGCATATGTTTGTCAAGGTGTGCTAAATCCCTATGTTTTGTAAAAATTACTGTCTTCGGCATACAGTATTGTATTGGAGTAGTTACAGAACTATGGGACTTTGTTAAAAAACTGGCTAAACAGCAAAAGTCTCTAAACAGAGACTTGTGGAATCCTAGTTAACAATTACTGTAACCCAGAGTAAACATCACCACACCTTGTCTTTTGGGTTCTGTTTGCCAGGTTGTCTGAACCATGCAGCTACATTGGTCGACAGCCCCAACTCCAAGAGTTTTTGTTTAGTAATAATTCATGGTTAACTAAATCAAAAGCCTCTGGTAGATCTGAAATGGAAGCATTTACATAGTCCCCTCTGTCCAAAGCATGGAGCTCCTCAGTTCAATCAGTGGAGTTGTACTATGCATTTTCCTAAAACCATGTTGTTCAGTGTGGCCAGGAGATTGTACACAGGATATAATGCATCAGCTGGTCACTAACAATTTTCTCTAAAGTCTTGGAAAGAGGGGAGAGGACTGAGATGGGCCTGTAGTTCGAAACAGCAGCATGGTACCCAGATTTATATACTTGAAGCATATTAACCTGTGTCAAAACTTCAGGAAGGAAGCTGAATTGGAATGAGAAACTGAACAGCTTTTGAATTGGTAGAGCCATCTTTTTTATTTATCAAGTCTAGGATTACAAATACCTTTGAGCCAAGGCTCTTTTACAAAGGTTCCATGTCATGCCATCTCAACTGCCATTTTGAGCAGTTTCATACTGCCAAGACTGGGCCAGTTCTAGCTTTGACAGTGGATTTTTGTTGGTATTTCTTTACCCTTTTAAAGTACAGTTTAGGTCTAGATGCATCAGGGATACAACATTATCAGGAGAATGGGGCTAGGTACTTCCTGGAAATCCTTTCCTACATTGACAAAAAAAAAGAGTTAGAGCACTCAGCAATTACCTGTGGGTCGATTGTATTAATGTTTTTCACCCTTAGAACAGAAGGTGCGTAGCAACTATTTCTGCCTAGGTGCCATTAATATTTTCCCATAGCTTTCTAGGATTATTATAATGATGTATTTGCACTCCTTTGGTATGCCTGGAGATATTATGCAAAGATGATATACAACCTGTGGGAATAAGCATGCAATGATCCACAACAATGTGTGAACTGGCTTAAAATAAGTGTACTGTCTTACAATCAAGGGTGAGATATTCAAATGTTTATATAGACGCTATTAATGAGCACTAAAATGCTATTTTGACCGTTTAGCAGTCACTGTTCCATATTAAGTTTGTGTGATTAGTCATCACAAAATCGCCAGTGATCGCTAAAATTAACACATGCAGGTGACATGCAAGTGAGGACCCTGGCCATGCATATCAGATGCAGTCAAATATTGAAGCATCCTGCCTCTGCAAAGTGTGTTTGTGTGCTTTCGCAAACAGAATTCCTGCAAAAAAGCAGGCGGTAACCAGTCACAAATCAACCCAGAGATGCAGACCACCTGTGCAGGGAACTGTGATAGGCAGGCAGGCCTGTGTGAGACACACCAAGACATACACCATGCCCCTGCACTGGTTGCTGCTTGAGTTCACCTGGAATTTGGATCAGACCCAGGTCCATGATAGCCACTGACACAGGTATCTCCCATGGCCATATGCCCCAAAAATATCTATAGACCCAACACATCTACTTGGAGCTGTCTGACCAACAGATAGTAGACTGGTACTGGTTAGACTGCAACACCATCCATGAATTGTGTGACATACTCTGAGGGGACTGCCAGAGGAGCCTAGGCTGGAGTCAAGCATTGTCGGTGGAACTGATGGTAATAGCAGTGCTGTGCTTTCTTTCTACTGGCACACTCCAGCACCCTATGGGAACACCTTGGGGTCCACACAGTCAGCAATGTCCTGTCTATTAACCTGGTTCCTAGAGGCTCTGACTAAGAGGTATGAGGACCACATCACATTCCCTATGTCACAGGAGCAGAAATCAGCAACTATGCAGGCCCAGTGTGCTGGGAGCAGTGGACTGCACCCATTTTGCCATCAAGGCACTATGTGGGAGGGAGGAGGAGGAGGCATTTGTCAACAGACAGGGCTTCCATTCCCTAAACGTCCAGGTTGTCACAGGAGCAGAGATCAGCAACTATGCATGCCCAATGTGCTAGGAACGGTGGACTGCACCCATTTTGCCATCAAAGCACTACCTGGGAGGGGGGAGGAGGAGGCATTTGTCAACACAGAAAGCTTCCATTCCCTAAATGTCCAGGTGGTTTGGGATGGTAACTATCACACCACAAATGTGGTAGCGAAGTACCCTAGAGATACACACGATGCCTTCATCTGGCACAGCTACGCCCTTTGCCAGATGTTCAAGACTGGGCAAATGAAGGATGGATAGCTACTTGGTAAGCATAACACCCCCTCCCCCCCAAGGTACACAAATACATATATTGCTCACCTTCCTCTGCAGGTGACAGGGGATATCCCCTGCATCCCTGGCTGATGACACTGGTGCTCTGGCCGGCAGCTAGCAGTGAGGAGTGTTACAATCAGGTACACTGGGACACATGTAACATCATAGAAAGGGTCTTTGGAATCTTCAGGATGAGGTTCTGATGCCTGGGCTGGTGTGGTGGGTCTCTGCAGTACAGCCCTATGACGATGTGCAAGATATTCGTGGCCTGCTGCATCCTCCACAACATAGTGGTCCAATGTGGGGTACCAATACATAGCCCTGATGGTGCACCATGAATGGTGATGGTGGATCAACCACAGTACAACAGCCAGAGGTCCACTATGGTAGGTGTGGCCACAGGTAGGCCAGATGCTGCAAGGAGGTAAGGGAGTGTCTGTTTGCACAGAGCTTTGCAGAGACAAGGTAAAGCACAGCACAACAGTGTACATCACACAGTTTTTTTTTGGTATCATTCTTATTATTAAAAATATGAAATCATACAGATACAGCATCATAGAACAAACATTACATCATATTAGGTGGACATAAAATGAATTAGGTTGACCTAGTAGAGAGTTACAGAAAGGCTAACTCCGAATGGTATCTGTAATAACCTGTAACATTTACGTATGTTTCTAATTTCATGAAAAAACAACATTAAAATAAAATAAGAACCCTAGGTAACTAAGACATCCCAAACCAGAATCATACAAACAGTCCATCCATTCATCCAGCTAGAAAGAATTATGATAGATTCCTGGAGGTACATCATAGGCAGTAAGTCTATTACATGGCAGAGATAGCACTCATATTAGGGGCACCCATGGCCACAGGAGACCACCCACGAGGAGGTCCTTTGATAATCTTAGCCCCCAGGAAGGAGGTGAGACCTCCTCACACCCTCAGTGGCATCAACAGAGTACCACTATATCACTCCTTTACATAAAGTCTGGGCTTCCGCAATGGAAAGAGAGTTCAAGAAGGGCTCTCATGTTGTGAAGAAGCACTTGCCTCTCCCATTTAGGACAAAGGATAGGCGCTCTAGAGCCAAGGTTTGGATAGCCAGTATTCTCCACTGAACAAGTGTAGGAGGGACAAAGGAAACCCATGTTTTCATAATACATTGACATGCCAGTATCAGCAATACATGAAGCCATCTGGGGAGCAACCCCCCAGCCTTCCACCCCCATGTCCTCCATCCCAAATAACAGTGACATCAGAGTTACTGGTATCTGCCTCCCTGTCATATTAGAAAGCTTGCCACATCTTTCCAAAACACCTGCAGCACCGAGCATGTCCAAAACTAATGTATATAAGTACCAGGAAGCGCCCGGCATCTGCCACACAAAGGGGGAATTGTGGGGTGGTATTTATGCACTACAACCAGGGGGTAGTATAACCTGTGGAGAAATTTATACTGAGATTCCTTATACCGATTACAGACCAGAATCCCCATATGTGACTTCAGCAACAGCGCCCAATGTTCATCTCCAGTGGGGACTCCTAAATCTCTCTCCCACAATTGCCTGGTTGATTTCAGCTATAGTAGCAGGGAAGGAGTCTTTTTCTTGCCTTACTAATTTACTGAACAAAAGCCCTTGGGGGTCCTGTTTAACCACCTGCACCAGCTGTTCAGACCGAGCCAGTGGCGATGATACCACTTGTTCTCTGCCCAGCTCCCTCCCATACGACTGCACCTGTAAATATCGATCAAAATGGGAGTGTGGGAGCCCAGTGGCCTCCTGAATTTCAGCAAAGGTGCAAATACCATGTTGGGTATATAAAGTACCCACATTGGATATTCCCCATGATTCCCACTCCTTAAACCCCCCATCCTCCAACCCAGGCAAGAAGAAAGAACTTCTATACATTGGTACCAGAAGTGTTTCTTCATGCAAGCTTCCTCGGTGACACCTCAGGAGACTCCATGCCTTCAACATCCATTTTACCAAGGGATGAGGTGAGTCCTGTTTAGAGTAAGCTTGCTGCCCCTGCACTGCAAGGTATGCAGACAAACGCCTGGCCCCACCCTTCTCTAAATCTAACTGAGCCTCAGGCGGTCTGTACGCCTAGTCATGTATATATCTATATTGTGTTGCTATATATTAGTTTTTTTATGTCTGGGAAGTTGAGACCCCCTTTGGAAGGATCCACCTTAAGATGCTGCAGACTCATGCCGGGACGTTTTCTATGCCACAAGAAGACAGAAAAGGCCCCTTCCAAATGCTTCATATCTTCTTTGGTGATACACATAAGGAGCATCTGAATAGTATATATCAGCCTGGGCAGGATATTCATTTTGATTAGATTGAGCTGCCCAACCATGATATCGGTAGCAACCGCCAATGGGAAAGATCCCCCCAAAACTGCCGTAATAAGCGGCATAACATTTAGTCGCTAGAGCATGCTAAGGGTTGCACCTTTTCAGATTCCTAGATATGTAAAAGAACGTCCCACCACCCTCAGGCCCCAAGTGTTTCCAGGACCCTGTCCCCTGCTTTGCCCCAGGGAAAGCAACTCAGACTTACTGAGATTGAGCTTATACCTGGAGAAGGTGGAAAACTCTGCAATCACCCACAGCAATATAGACATGGATCTGTCGGGATCTGTGGCGTATAACAGCAGATCATCTGCATACAAGGTGAATTTGTGAGATCTCCCTAAACACCCCACTATCCCTTGTATTTGGGGGGTCATCTCAGATTCAAATTGCTAGAGGCTCTAGAGCCAGTGTGAACAGCAAAGGGGAGAGGGGGCATCCCTGCCTTGTGCCCAGGTAAAGATGGAAGCTGTCTGTAAGGGAGACATTGACCAAGATCTGAGCCACCAGAGCTGCATACAATGCCCTAGCCATGCCCACAAAGTCTTCCCCAAGACTAAATCAGCACATAACCTCAAAGAGGTACTCCCGCTCAATATGGTCGAATGCCTTCTCGCGTCCATACACCAACACACACGTTCACCCCGGATGCCAAGAGGCCCACCACCACACATTGAAAAGCTTGCATATGTTGTGATAAGATACATCCCCTTACAAAGCCGGTCTGGTCTGGGTGAACCAGGGCTGGGAGTAATTGTTCTAGATAGGTTGCCCCAGGACCTTGGCCATGATCTTGGTATTGCAGTTTAGTAATGATATAGGACGATACGAGGTACATTCAAATTGTTCTTTGCCAGGTTTTCAATAGCAAACATATAACTGCTTCACTGCAGGTGGAAGACAATGCCCCCTCTCCCTGCATCTCTTTCATTAGCTTCCACAAGGGTTCTGTTAAAAGGCCCCCATGAAACACTGTGGAAACTTCAACATGGTGGAGCTTTTCTTTCAGCTGCAGATGGAGCTTGGTGTAAATTATAAATACTGCTGAATATACTAACTCAAATTTGCCTCAGTTGGTGACTATAGTTGCGTTATTGTCTGAGAAACTTGAAATGGGACCTAAAAAAGATAATCACACAGTGCAGAACTTGAATGCCTACCTTTCTTTGGCATCGGGCTTGAGAAGCACAGGATGCAGGACAACTACCCTCGTAGACGCAGGGCCTTCAGAAACATCAAACCCCCAAATCATGGCAATACTGGAGAAGATCCAGGTAACGGAGGAAGACACAAACTGATAGCTAGCTGCAGTGGAAGTTAGATTTACAGAACTTGACACAAAGGAGCAAACCAATGCTTCCCATATCACCGAGCTTAGCTCTGAAGTGGAACACCAGCAGGAGAGAAATGCGACCTTTGTGAGGGGCTTTCATTTTCTCCTTACTAAAGTGGAAGCATTGGAAAACACACAGAGACAGGCAAATGTTTGTATTGTTGGCTTTCCTTCTAGGCTGGCGGGGAGAACAGAGATATTACCAGCTGTGAAGCACCTGATTTTTACACAACTGGGCTTGTTGCCCAAAAATTCTGGTATCTCTATCATAAAGGCCTTTGCAATCCCGATCAGTGCCAGACCATGGAGTACTGCTTGAGTGCGCCCTTTGACAGCCATAGTGACTCTTGAGCCTGGAGGCTCGCATTCCCTTGCTGCAAGCTGCACGGCAATATGGGGATCTTGTCTGAGAGGGCAGCAAAATAGCCTTGTTTCCAGATATTTCCTTCCAAACTCAAAACCGAAAAAAAGTCTTGCAGGTTACAAAGAAAACTTTTTTGGAAAATTTAATTTCTGCCCAACTTTTATTCCTTGCTTGTTTGCAAGTCTGCCATGCCAATAAAACATACATTCTTACAGACCCTGAAGCTTCAGCAGCTTTTGCCTCAAAAAATTACTTGATGTTCAGCATGCTTCTGAAGATATTGAGAAGGAAGCTGATTCTGATTTGGATCCTAATGGCTGAAGCCGATCTGCTGGAATTTTGGACTTCTCTTTCTGGCTATTCTGCCTACCTATAGTCTCTTAAGACATTGCTCTGTTTGAAATGTGCAGTATGTGTGTGTGTATATATATATATATATATATATATATATATATATTTCTGTTGAAGGCCAGTGAATGCCAGTTTGTTAAAAGTTAATATGCTATGTGGGGTTAAGCTCTAGTGAGTTCCTTACCGCTGTTTAATACATGTTATCACCTTACCCATGATGGAGACCAGTTCATTGTGGTAACGAGATTATGCTCCACTCAATTTGTGAACTTTTACCTACATTTCCTGTAGACAGCCTGTCTCCCTACCAGTCATCTGGTATGTGCTTGTGCTTTAGTGGTGGGGGTGTCATTCAACATAATTGAGTCCAGAACATCTGATATCCCTTTATGGTTTCATTATGGGGAGCCCAGTCTCCCACCATATATTTTCTATCCTACGAGGGTGAAGACATTTTGACTGATATCCTATAAGCCATAGAATAGGTGAGAGTGGACTCTTCTGCACTACTATCATGCTGGATTTCACTCCAAGGATGTACCTGGCCGTCTTGGTGTAGTCAATGGATGTATGTTTGTTGTACAATGAGCAGTATGATCTCTAGCCTGTACACTGATGACATGGGCTGTTTGTTGTTTACTTTTATCTGTATTAAATGAATATAGTGTTTGCTATATCCCATAAAATACTATAAATAAAAAGTTAAAAAAAAGCTATCGCCTTCCGGAGTTCTTCCTTGGTGACTTCAGTGCCAAAAGTCTCTTGTTATTCCTGGGTGAGTTGAGGCAGGGTCGTCCCCTCCAGGAAGGTGTTTACTACCGCCTGGTTCCCTGAACATTCAGCTGTGTATAACTGAGTGTAGAACTGGAGAAACACATCTCTAATTTGCCCTTTGTCTTTTACCAGGGTCTCCTGTTTTGTTTTAATAACCAGGATGTGAGTCGGCCCCCCTCCCCCTTGATAAGCTGGACCAGTAAGGGTCCTGGTTTATTACCCCAAAACTGTTTCCTAGCAAAAAAGCAGGATACTTGGGCCTCCCCCATTAGGAGTAAATTAAGTGCCTCCTTGGTGGCCCGAAGCACACGATGATCTTCCCCATTGTGCCCCCTGGCCACCTGCCTCTCTAAATCTTTAAACTAAGTCTATAAGGCCACCCTTTTAGCCTGTTTCTCTTTTCTATAATGTGCCACATACTCAATAATAGTTCCCCGCATAAATTCCTTACTGGCATCCCAATACACTCTCTGACTTGGTGCAGTCCCATAATTCGCCTGTGTGTAAATCTGCCACTGCCCCTTATGAGCATCTCGAAAGTCTAGCCATGCTAATAAATATGTTGGGAACTTCCACATCCAACATCACAAAGGTAAGGCCTACCATGCCGTGGTCCGACACATGAATAGGACTGTGCCATATCTTGACCACATGATGGTACTGTGCCCACGGCAGGCATAGGTAGTCCAATCTAGACCAAGTCTTATGATGGTTTAGATAAAAAGTATATTCTTTCATGCTTGGGTTAGCTGTATGCCACCTATCCACTAGGTCCAGGTCAGAACCCCCCATTTGCCAGTGCTTCAGAGTATGCTGATGTCATCAATTCCAGCAGAGTGGTCTTACTCAGGGTCCATTATAGTATTAAAGTCCCCACCCAGGATCAACCCTGGGAACTGCTCCCTAGTAATAATAATATCTAAAACAGATTGATAGAATGCAGGATCAAAGCTGGCTGGGGCATATATACTTGTGAATGTGATCAATTGCTCAAATAATTCCCCCACCAGATATATATACCTTTCTTCATGGGCTCCTTCCTTCACTACTTGACAATCTTTTAATGGTAAGTTTTGATGAACCAGGATTGCAACTCCCTCATTTGTCAGAAGAGTAGGATGTGGCATAGCATGTCCCAATCCAGCTCTGAGTTAACTTACTGTGCTCCTGGTTGGTGAGGTGGGTCTCCTGCTGCAATGCAGCCTGGGCATTCTGACGCTTAAGTGCAGTCAAAATCTTCGTCCTCTTCACCAGCAAGGAGACCCTCCCCTCACATTTCAGGAAATGGCTGTAAGCTGTTTGTCAGGCCCCATTGTCATCGTTGAGTAAGTGGTTGCCTAAGCACAAGTCTTCAGCCACGGGCCCCCCACTAGTCTGCCTCCATGACATACAGTATATGCACATAAGCTTATGGCATATGCTCCATTCAAATGCACTAGAGTTTGTGGCAGCCTTCATTCCTGGGTCTCCCCCTAGTATGGACCTGTTTCAGGGAACAAGACAAAGCTTGGAGGAAATATAAGGCTTTCCAGCTTCCCCCGGACTATGCCAGGTATTGCATGTTAAGAAATGCCTGCATAAAAGCTACCAGACTTGCCAAGTCTGAATATTTTGCATCAACTTTTCTCAAAAACATCAATTCCCCTTCCACATTCTGGAAAGTGGTCCATGCCCTATTCCCCCACTTCACATCTGCCTCCCCCAGTGCTTAAAATAAACAACTCATTGGTCTCCAACCCGTGCACAGTGGCTCAAGAGTTTAACTCCTATTTTGCCTCCTGCACCACAGCACTTCTAAAGTCCCTCCCCTCTAACCTCCACCCTCCCCATCCTCCCACACCCAGCGCTCAACCCCTCCACAGCCAACTGTCCTTCTCCTTTTCTGCTGTCTCCCCAGAAGAAACATTAACAGCCCTCCTCTCTCTCTTAATCCTTCTAAAGGCTCATTACCAGATTACCTTAACCCTAAACTCCTCTACCTTTCAGCTTCTGCTATAGCCTACCCTCTCTCCTTAATCCTAACTCTCTCCTTCTCATCCTCATCTGTCCCTTCATCCTGGAAACATGTGGTGGCCCCTCCTTCCCTGCAAATTTTCTCCCAGTCTCCCCCTCCCTCCCTGCCATTGCTAAACTCCAAGAACACCTGGTCCCTCTCAATGAACCTCCTTCCTAGATTACTTTTTTTTTTTCACCCCGTTCCAATCTGGCTTTCAGAAGAACCACTCCATTGCCACCTCCCTACTCAGGTTCACTGACTCCATCCTCACTGGGATGGATAATGGCCTCATTACCTCTGCCATCTTTGCTGACCTCACCAAGGCTTTCAACCGTCTCCTATGACCTACTTCTTGACTTCCTTATGGCTGCTGGGTTGTCTACTTCTGCCCAAAACTGATTTAGAGCTTACCTCTCAGGCAGAACACAATCAGTCAAGATCCAGGATTCAATCCCCCCCCCCTCCCTATTTCCACAGAAGTACCACAGGGCTCGGTGCTTGGACCCGTTCTCTTCTCCATCTTCCTAAATGACTTTCCCTCAGTATGCTCCCCTTCCACTTCTATCCATATGTATCCCAACAACGCCGTCCTGTTCTCTGGCAAATGCCCTGCCGATGTAGCAACCGCCCTTCAGCATGACTTCCACCAGGTTCAGCTATGGTTTGCCTCACATCAGCTATTCCTAAATGCCAAGAAGACTGTCTCCATGACCTTTGGCACTAGGCAGAGACTATCTAGGCTCCACCCTTTACCTTCTTTCCATACCCTTGATGGGACAATCCTAGAGGACACCTCCTCATTCAGAAACCTTGGGTTTGATTGGACCAACACCTCAATTTCTCTCACCACATTGATGCATTCCTGAAAAAACTGCGCCCCATGCTTGGTGCCTTATTCAGGAACCATAGCTGCATCCCCCCTATAGTGCAGCATGAACTAGTCCAGAAGATTGTCCTCCCCATTTTTGACTACTGTGATGTAATCTATGGCGTCACTCCCAAATCCTCCCTAACCAGATTCGACACTCTCTTAAACTCTTTCTGTCATTTTGCCCTTGATGCTCCATCATGCACTCATCGCTGTGACCTCTACCATGCCCTGTCCCTTCCTCTGCTTGCCAACAGGTGCCTCACTCATTGTGCCAAACTCACTTCTAAATTTTGGTTCGGAGAACTTCTCTCCTACCTCTCATGCTCACTCTCTTCCCCCAACTAACTCAGATCCTCTGACACTCGCACTTTGTTGGTTCCTCATTGAACCACTCTCATCGATCAGTCAGGCTTCACCCATCGTTTCCTGCAAAAATGTGGAACTCCCTCACCCCGAAATATGGCACTCCTCCTCCTCCTACTCCCTTACCTCTGCCTTACATAACTTTCCCTCATCTAACTGCTCTTGCTTTAACCCTCCTTAACCATCCTCCTATACTTCTGCCCCTCTCCATGACTCACATCCCCTATTAAATCTTCCCCCGAGCCTGATTCTCAGCATGCTGTCCTTTCCCTTCACCACTTACCCCCACACTCCTACCCCTAACCTTCTTCCATTACCAACTTGCCCCTGCTTAGTTTTGACCTTTGGCAGGGTTCTCAGCATCCTTGAGGAGTCTAGCAATGGGCAAGCCTCCTCCTTTCCCTCCCCCTCTCTCCTTTCTACCCAACTTGTCCTTTCCTAAATAAGCCCATAAGCTTATCATCAACCTCCAAAAGACACAAGCCATGCTATTTGGTTCCCCTGCCAAGACAAGAGTGTGCCCTGACTCTCTCAAAGTCACTGGAGCAGATGGTACCCCTGTACGAGTGGTTGACTCCTTTAAGTACCTGGGGGCAACCCTTGATCCTCAACTTGATCTCTCCCTGCACATACGAAATTCATGTAAGGCCTCCAACTGTAAGTTGGATCTGGTGTACAGGGCCAAAAGCTGCCTCACCCCAGCTGCCCGACTTGCCCTTGCAAAAGGGGTTTTACTCCCCATGCTCAGCTATGGGCTCACCTCCTCCTTGAACGCTCCAAAAACCTGGCTTGCTAAATGGGACACTGCGTACAACAACATATGTCGCTTCGCCCTGTCAGCCCCTCACCTCACCCACCACTGTTAACTCTACTCAAGGCTCAGATGGCTCACCCCCAACAATCACCGAATCTATATCATGAGTAACTTCATAGACAACATTGTCAGAACGTCCACCCCACCGGCCCTTGCTGATCTGCTCAAGCTGATCCCCCCGTCTACCAGCTGAGGTCCAGTGACTCCCAGGCCCTCAAGGTCCCCAGTACTCACTTCCTCACAGTGGATAGCACCTTTGCTGTCCTGGCTCCCACAATGTGAAACCTCCTCCCTGCCCAAGTTAGGTCTGCCCCCTCACACACCAGCTTCAGGTCCTCCCTCTGGGGCTACTTAATGCAAGCATCCTCCTGCCCTTGTCCCTAGTTGCCCCTCCCTAAAGGATGGGCCCAGCTGTACAATGATGGACCCGTATCACTATGACTATGCGTGGTTGCCCCGTGTGCCCAGGGTATACGCTGTATCTGTCTGGCTAATATCTGTTGCTCTCTGGACTATTTCTTGTTATGCTTCGATGCTGTATTTTGCTTCCTTGTTACTATTGCCTGTACCTGACTGTACCTTGTTGATTGCTGTTGCCTTGACTCTGTATTGTTATGAATTGTACCTTGTAACTCTCCCGGGTCGCACCTGAAAATAGGCACTTGACTGTCTAGTGTGCTTACCTGGTAAACAAATGGTAAATAAATAAATAAAACATATGCCCTCTGTCGGGATTCTTAGTACTCTGGTGATGTCTACTCTCAGATAAGTTTCTTCCCTCCTTCCTTTTTTCCTTTCCTCCTCTATCCCCTATTCCCTCTGCCCAACTTATCCTCATCTAATTCTGTCCCCTGGCAGGGTTCTCTGCATCCTGGAGGGGCCCAGCATGGGGCAATTACTCTTCTTTCACTCCCCCTCTATCCTTTCAACCCAACTAGTCCTTGCCTGATTCTGCACTCAGGCAGGGTTCTCTCTCAGCATCCTGGAGTGGCCTAGTCTTAGGCATGCTTCTTCATTCCCTCCTTTTCCCTCTGTTCCCTTCATTCTTTCTTTTCTCTCTTCCCAACTTGTCCTCACCTAGTTCTGCCCACTGGCAGGGTTCTCAGCATGCTGGGGGGGGGGCAGCACTGGAAAATGACTCTTCCTTCTCTCCCCTTCCACTCCATCCTTTCTACCTAACTTGTCCTCGCCTGACTCTGCTCTCTGGCAGAGTTCTCAGCATCCTGAAGAGGCCTTGTCTTAGGCAAGTTTCTCCCACCCCTCCTCCTCCTTCCCTTTACCATCCCCTCTACTGTCTCTACCCAACTTGTCCTTGTCTACTCCTGCCCCTTATTCTAAGTCCTCACCTCATTCCATCACTGGCAGTCATCTCCGCACTCTGAAGGGGCCAGTTCCAGGTATGACTTGTCCTTCCCTACCCTATCCCTTACCCCCACCTCTCTCCTGCCCCCCCCCCACCCCCTGCACTTAAACACAGGAATTAGTTCACTTGAGCTCAGGGGCGTCATGCATCCAGAGATTTTGGAGGGGCACAAAATCCAAACCTCTTTAGGGGGGATCGAGGCATGCTCCCCCGGGAAAAATTTTGAAAAATTGAAGTAAAATGGTGCATTTTGGTGACTTTTAGCAGGCCATAAAACTAAATATCATTATAATGATAAAGCAATGATAAATTGTTCTCATTCTTTGTTAAGGCTGTGTACAGTGACGTTTTGTAATTCAGACATTTTTAAAGAAATGAACTTGTGTATTTTGTGCTTCTTATCATATATAGAATCAGCTAACTACTTAGTCCATTCCTAGCTCATTCACTAACTGCTAAATGTCAGAAATGCACCATTTGAATTTTCATACAGTTACAGTCATCTACTATAAATGCTATACATGAAAAATAATGACAAGTGTCATCTGTTCCTGCTGATGATTTATTTATTTAAAATTTGATAAATGGTGAAAGGTACACTGTGCAGTAACCTGTTCCCAGGTTCGACCCGGGGAAGGGTAACATATGAATATACAGTAACTAATTTGAACTAGAATTTGCTAGGTAATACATACAGCTATTCCCTTTGCCCTTGCAATATAACCATTTTTCATATATGGTAGCTGCCTTTTAAAAATGAGCCTGACCCCCCACACCAACTTTGCTCCGAGAGCTGCATCGAATTTCAGACAGTATTACATTGTGATCATCACCCCAATACATTGAAAGGCTGAAGCCAGGTTAGGATATTTCAGGAGCTTAGATAAAAGAACCCTCCCAGACAGCGTGGACTGCAGAACACATCATCCTCACTACTAGTCTCTTATTATGGCGCTGCTATACAATAGATAATAAGACACAGTGATAGTGAGGCAAAAAAGAAAAACAGGGCACACAGACAGCAACCCAGCACAGCACTGCAGTAAATGGCACCACCAGGTCCATTGAAATGAATGAGAGAAGGAAAGCAGCAGAATTTGGAAAAACACACAGTTTTTGCTTGGCAAAGTATTAGCCGCCTGACGTCCTATTTTGCAAGTAGCAAGCAACAGTGGTTGCAGGCAGACAGTCAGAATGGAGGGGCAGACTGGTGGTAATTGATTCTGGATAGATACATGAACTAGTGTAAAAATCTAAATTATGAATGAAATAAAATCCAAAATGAATTGACGTTCCTGTCGGAGTCACTGGAGTCGAGTCGTGACTCATGTGGAGACCGCTTAAGTCAGATTGGAGTCGGCAACAAAGTCGGCAGTCAGGGACAGAGTAAATAGAAAGACAACCAACTAACCCATAACCTACTATACTAGCTAGCCAGCCCAGCCCAGAAGAAAGAAATGGCTGTGACTTGACCCCATGCCACATACCTATACCGGCTGATGGCATGCCATGGCTAAGGGGTGGTGGCTGGCTTCTTCAACTTGTTTTCCCAGATGATCCCTTATTTAAATGAAATTGCAGCAGACAGACAGCTGCTGTTGTTGGAGTGGGAAGTGCCAACACAAGAACATCAAATACCCCTACGGTCCCCAACCAGTTATTCACAAAGTCCCTCTGCCATTAGTGCCTTATCAAAAGAGTAACTTTAAAAAGGTGCTAAATGGGAATAGCTCAGCAGGAGATGTGACTAAACTGTGGTCTCAGAGGAGGAGGTGACAATTGCTTGTTGTTTTACATAAGGGCTGAGCAGCCAGGCAGGAAATAAATAGCGGGATTGCTTATTTTCTCTGTCTTTTCTTTAGTGTGGCAGCCGGCGAGCACCCCAGCACTGTCTTGGGTCGGGACAAGTGCTACCTTCACGTAGAAATTCTGCTGCACATAAAGTCCGTTCCCCTTCCCCGTACCAGTGACCCTACACCATGGCGTCATTGGCTTATGGGTTAATCCATCCTTGCCCCCACCCCCCCAGCTCCTTGAAGGATAAGATTCCATGTCGAACTCTAACATCACAGCAACCGGGAATATTTTTTTTTTTTATTACTTTTGCAGTTTAAATCAGAGAAACCGCACCTGCTGTCGCTCATCCTCATTTTCCAACTAATCTGCCTGCACTCTATTATGTCCACAGGATTTAGATGCACAGAATGGGAAGCTGGGGCTTAGCAGGTCAGGCCGGCATGTGTGGGTCAGTGGCTTTTACAGCTCAAAATCTGATCAGACCCGCGAAATGTGGATCACTGGGGGGGGGGTATGTGATGCAGTGCTGCGTTGGCAAGGGTTTATCACAGTGAGCAAGGAATAAAGAAAACACATTTACTTGAATAAATAACTTATTATAAATTCATTCATTATTCAGCAGCGTCTTGCCTTGACTCTCTATTAGTGCAGGCCCTGATGATGATTGCTGGCTGGCTGTGCTCATTTTGTTGCGCTGTCCTGTTTTTTTTTTTTCCATTGATGAAAAGATGCAGTCCCCAACCTCCCTCAACCAAGCAAGCAGGAAGCACTTTCAACTTCCACCCTCCTCCGATTTTTTCTACAGATCTTGTTTTTACTTCTGTCAGAGAGAGATGGATTAAGTCAATGTTGCTGTAGCTCAGTGTGCCTCTCCCAGCAGTTGCTTAAAATACACATAGTCTCCGTCGGACGAGACGAGTTGTTCCTCACTCTTTGCTCCTCACACTCGCAGTGGAGATGGTACCAGAAAAAGGGCAGTTTGCTGTGCGGCACGTCATCTACCCTGTGTAAAATTATGATTGGCTAAGCCTAATGGAGCCAATGAGAGTTCATGCCAAGCTGACAACAAAAACAAAAGATCGGTCAAGTCAATGAAAATTGATTGTCAGCATGAACTACTAATCACACCACAGCCAGAAACAAGCATCGGGTCGATTAATGAACAGATCGGATCATCGGCCTGACCCCAACCCCCCACCCTCACAATGAAAGACTGTGAAAAAAGCATTGATTGTGTTTTGCCTTCTAATTTCTGAAAATAAAATAAAATATACAGATTTTTTTTAAACATTGGTCTGAAATATTGGGGGGGCACATGCCCCCTTGGGCCCCATGGGCATGACGCCACTGCTTGAGCTAATAACTTGCACTTTTTGTTCTGTCTGAGGGTGCTACAAGATTACACTAGCCCTGTGTTAACTTTCCCCTTGCAACTGATTTTTTTGCTCACTTTGCTACGGAGAAAATTTTCCTCCCATCTTTGTCCTCTCCTTCCCTCAGCTGGTTTCCCATCCACCCCTCTACCCTCCTGGATGTCCCCTCACTGCACCTCATTCATTCAATAATTGCTAAATAATTAGCCTCTTAACTGTAATCCATTCCTGCAAGGAGTTGGCTCCAAGACTACATTACATGTCTGCACTATGTTCCTCAGATATGCTACTTGTAATTAAATGCATATTCCACAGGTATGATATATTTAACTGTATGTTATGTCACAAATGTGATTGCATGATTATTTTGATATTTTTTTAACCGTATGTCTTGTTACAAATGTAATTGAAGGTTTATCTATGCTTTTATTGTTTTATTGTACAGCGCTTTGATAAGTTTGAATTGTGGTCTATAAATAAATATTATTATATTATTAATTTCTTGGATATGTTAAATGTTAAACTGTATGTCTAATTCTTCATCCAGTTGTACCCACCTCCAGGTCGCACCAGGAGACAAGCAACTTGTTGTTCAGTTTGTCTTCCTGGTGAAACATTTCAATAAACAAAAAATAAATAAATAAAACAATACCTTTGAAAAATATGTAAATATAAACCCCCTTCCCCCCAAACCAACTAACAAGTAAATATAGAGAACAAGAACATACAATATCTCCCCCTCCCTCCCACATATAACAAGAACAGTAGTGAACATTACAAACCAACAAAGTGCAAACTTCACTCCTTGAGATGTAAAGAAGAACATACTGAGCTCCCCTTCCCCCAGTCCCCCAGAACCACTTATAGAGCTAGTACACACACACTCAAGCACATAGAATACCTTTACCCCCTGTAGGAGTGTGTCTTTATTATCATGGTCCACCTGGGACCCACAGCCAGGCGGGACCAATGTTCCTCCCAGCCCACAACTTGTTGGACCTACCCACACAGAGGGGGTTGCCCCCAAATTAGAAGGCTAGCCCATCAACAAGCATCCAAATTCTATTAATTGTTGAGCCAACCTCTCTTAACGGCAACATCTAAGAACAATCCAGAGGGCGCACACCTTGACATATAAGGCACTCCCTCAGGCCAGCACCCCAAATGTATGTCCTCCAATGCCCTCCCCCCATTGTCTTGGTGCACTGGAAGGCTCAGGTGCAAAATGACACCAACAATGAAACGGCTGCCACCTGCTTGCCCACATTCACCCTGGGATCCAGCCAGATATCCCAACCCCTCCCATCTGTCCAGGTGAGGAAATACCATCCCAGTTGTGCATCATCCTAATGAAGAGGAGGAGGAGGAGGAGGACAAAGCCTCCCCATCCCCCTACACAAATGCAGAAAGCCAAACACTGCACAATTATCAGGATAAAGAGAGAGAGTGAGAGCCCTCCGCCCCACCCTACCAAAGAACACCATGATTGCTGCCATAGCGGTGCCCATATGGAAACCCTTGGGTCTACCAGGCCAGGCTGAACACCCCGCTCAATTGTGTGAACAACCCAGAGGGCGCACTCCCTGACATATAAGGCACTCCCTCAGGCCAGCACCCCAAGTGTACAACCTCCAGTGCCCTCCTCCCATCGTGTTAGTGCACTGTAAGTTTCAGGTGCAAAACAACACAATTGTATAAGAGCTGTATTTTGGAGTTCAATTATGTGCCAATTGAGAGACAGAAAACTGCAGAGTAGGCTTGGGGAGGGGCAGGGGATCAGCCGAGCCATTTTAAACTGTTTCTGTTTGGGACTACGGCTTGTAGCAGCAGGAACTGCCGGAGGGAGCAGGAGTGTGTGAGGCTGAACTAAAGGGAAGTCGATTTTATTTCTTTCATTTTTTTGTGTGTGAATGTTTTCCTACAGTTGCTTTAGTCTGAGTAGATTGTACTGGGAGTGGGATATGTATTTGGGTGTTTAGAATGTACTGTTTGTATGAGGGCTGTATTTTGGGTGTGTAAACAGGGCTGTATTTTGGAATTCAGTTCTGTGCCAGCTGAGAGAGAGGAAGTGTTTCCTTCTGCCTGAGGATAGGGGCTGAGGTAAGCTGTTGTGTAGGAGGCTGATTGACTCACATGGGAGTGGCAGTGGGCCCTACTCCAACCCATCCTACCCTCCCCCAGCTTGTGCACACTTATTGGGGCGGTGCTGCATTGGGATTGGGGGATAGCACTACCAGGTGCATCCACTAATGTTCCCCTTAGTAGGGGGGATTATTCTTTGTAATGTTCTAGCGTATCCACCTGGGAACAGAAGAGGGAGGTGTGTTCAGAAAAGTGGTTCGGTTTATCTTCTGTTTTAACTATAATTTTTGAATTGTGCTTTAAATTAATGCTGTGAATTACAAATGTTAAAATTGTTACTTTGAGTTACAATATCACAGCCCAAGTAACAGTTGTAAGTGTTGGCACTTGTATGCTGGTTGGGGGAACAGTTGCTGGCAGTGATATTTAGAGAGACATTTAAATCTGTGCTGTTTGCCTAACGTGGTAGAGCCTTCTCACCCACCCTGTGTTGGAGGCTTTCTTAAATACTGGAATGCCACTGGAGTTGGGCTTGAAGGGCTGTGTGTTTCTGTTTGTGCCTGGAACTTGAAGCAGCAGGAACTAGTAGCCTGTGACATCATACGGTACCTGATGTCTGCATATATATATATATATATATATATACACACACACACACACTGTTAGCTGGACACACACTGGACTGTATGTGTTTGTGAGACTTGGGACCGCAACTGGTGGGATTGTAATTGGGTTTGTAAACAACTGCAGTCAGTATAGAGAGACTCTATTTCTCTGTCCTGTATAGGTAGTGTGAACCATGGGTAGGATTGTGGCATGCAATGGTTGTGGGGCAGCAGTGTGGATGAACATACTATGGAGGCTGGGAGTGTGCCCAATATGCCACAGGCTAAGGCGGCTCAAGGAAGAGGTTCAGTGGCTTGACATGGAGCTGGGAATGTTGAAGGGTGAGGGAAGGGTTGCACTGGTATAAAAGCTGACATCTGAGTGTATGGGGGGGGCACCACGGAGAAGGAACAGTGAGTCAAGGGAGGGGGAAAACTAAACAGGAAGCCAGCTGAATTAGGGCGGATGCTGGTAGGGCCTAGCAAAAGTGGAGCAGCAGTAGGCAGGAGGGAGGAGAAAACTCATTGTAAGGCAAAGAGGATAGGGAACATGTTTGCTGTACTAAAGACACAGGGGGAAGAGGGCACAGGAGGAGATTGCACAAGGGGTAGTACTCACAAAGAGGAGGGAGCGAGGGGCATTACTAGTGGAGAGATTGAGCAAGGCATGACAGGTGGAGAGGTACTACTCAGAGAGGTGAGGGGGGAGAGGGAGGTTGGCAGTCAAAGAGGAGGAGGGGTCTAAATTAAGAGGCAGGGGGAAGACACAGGGGCAAATGGTAAAGCACCATCTTGAGTGGTCCACGGAATGAGAACATGGATGAGTTGGTGGTGTTGAGCACAAGGAAAGAAGAAGGGGGTGTACTGGTATTGGGGGACTCCATGCTCAAGGGGGCAGCGGAGCGGAAAGGCACAGTCGGATATGTCCCCCTTGTATTCATTGATATCCTTTAGGGAAGTTTCTAGGAATTTGAGATCAAATACTACCCCTCACCTATATTTGAAAATAACAAAAACAAAAACGGGTGTTCAAGCTTTTTCAATTCAAGCCTCTAAATGTTGGAACAATCTTCCATCTGCAATTAGATCTGGGAACAGCCATAATTCCTTTAAGATGCAATTGAAGCTGCATCTTTTGAATAGTATACAATGTCACTGCTATTTTTAAAATGTTTGTATTTTTGATGTATGTTTATGTATATGTTCTATTTTGTATTGCTTGTATTAAGTGAATGTAAAAGTTATCTTGTTCATCTGATTTTACATCTTGTGACTGTATTACAGTCCCGGGTCGCTTATGGAAAAGGGCCTTGGCTCATATGTTTATCCGGTAGACAAAATAAATAAATAAATAAATAAAAAATAATATCGGTGGAGTCCATATCGGGATTAAAGGCAGACAAGGCAGGACAGGCAATCCTAAGGTGCGCAAGGAGGGGTAGGAGGAAACCACACATTGTGGTACATGTTGGGACAAATTACCTAGCAGGGGAAATGGTGGAGGTAACAACGGAGAGGTTTGAGGAACTGGGAAGGTTGTGTGAGGAGAGTGGGGAGTCTGACCTTCTCGGAGGTGCTCCCAGTACCCTGCGCAAGCACAGTGAGAAAGGAGAGGATTAGGGAGTTGAACACATGGTTAGTTGAATGGTGTTGAACTAAGGGGTATGGGGTTGTGGGTGGCTGGGGCAGTACCTGGGATAATAACAATCTGTTTGCAAGGGATAGGCTGCACCTGAGTTGGGAGGAGAAGGAGGTATTAAAGCAAAGACTGGGGAGGTATATTGCAACAAAGGTGGATATAAACTAGATGGGGGGTGGCAATTGGACAGCAGGTAGGCAGGGATCTGATAGAGTGGAGTCACAGCCTGCCCCCCAGGCTAGCAGGAAAGGACTTGGAGTGGCTGAAAAGGGAGGGAGTAGAAGGGAGGAGATGGAGGGTGATGAAGGAAAGGGGGCAGGATGGAGGGTGGTCGCACTAAATGCGAGAAGCATAGGCAACAAATCAGCTGAGTTACAGGCACTCTTGGCAGTGTGGAGGGTGGGATATTGCAGCTGTCATGGAAATGTGGGCAACTGAGCACTGGGACTGGGATCTGGCAATCCCAGGACACAAATTATACAGGAAGGACTGTAAGGGGGTGTGGGGTGCGGGGTGGCAGTCTATGTGAGGGATGGGACTAAATGCACAAGGGATGAGGGGGAAGAAAGGAGAAGAGAATCTGGCTACAGCTCCTAAACTCAAGGGGTAGGAAACTGAGGATTGGGGTGGTATACAGGCCGCTGTCCCAGTCTGAGGAGCTTGACAGGGAATTAGTGGACAAATCAGAAAGGAATGTAGAAAAAAGAAGGTGGTCATCGTGGGGGATTTCAACTTGCCGGGGATTGACTGTAGCATTCTGGTCACCTCCAGTGCCAGGGAGCAAGTGCTCCTGGTTGTTATCCAGGAGGGTCTCCTGACACAGTTAGTCAGTGTACCTACTAGGTTAATGAACTCTTTAGATCTGGTATTGTCGAATGGAGAGGCAGTAAGGGAAATAAGGGTGGAGGACCCACTAGCCTACAGCGATCACCAAACAGTGTGGTTTAATATTACGATGTGCGGGGAGCCAGAGAAATCATTAACCCGGGTTGTAAACTTCAGGGGGGCAGGCTTTGGGAGGATGCAGGAAGTACTGAAAGGGAAACTGGAGGGCACAGGGCAGGAGATGGACATGGAGCAGAAATGGGATATTATTAGACATGGGATTACAGAGGCAACGGAAGCCTGCACCAAGACACAGAGTAAAAGAAGCAGAGGAAGGAAACCATGCTGGTTGAACAGCGAGGTAGTAGAGGTGGTGAGGGCAAAACGAGAGGTGCACCAGATGTATCAGAGAATGGGAAAAGAAGGGGACTGGGATGAGAATGCAAGATGGTCCAGGAGGTGACCAGAAAAGTGAGAGAAGCCAAGGCTCAGAGTGAGCTGAGATTAGCACAGGGAATTAATGGGGGATTTTCAGATACATCAGAGAGAAAAGGAAGTGCAAGGAGACAATAGTGAGGATAAAAAGGGTTGGGAGTGGAAGGAAAAGGGGGAGGAACAGGCGGAAACACTGAATGAATACTTTTTGCTCAGTGTTGACGGAAGAAAAAGGGGGACCACTACCACCATGGCTGGGAGGGTGGGATAGGGGAGAGGAGGTGACAGATGGAAGAACTGAGGGAGGTAGAGTCTTAGAGGGACTGAGGGCACTGAGGGTAGACAAGGCTCCAGGGTCAGATGGTATCCACCCCAGGGTGTTGAGAGAGATGGCAGAGGTGCTGGCGGAGCCACTGGCGGATCTGTACAGCACCTCACTGGAGTCAGGATGTGTGCCACTGGACTGGAGGATGGCACATGTAGTGCCATTACAGAGGAGAGGACCAAGGTATGAACTGGGTAATTATTGCCCAGTAAGTCTCATCTCCATAGTGTGCAAACTCATGGAGATGATACTAAAGGAAAGACTGGTGTCATACCTGGAAGACAATGGCCTCCAGAATGTGAGGTAGCATGGGTTCATTTCAGGGAAGTGTTGTCAAACCAACCTGATACAATATTATGACTGGGTGACAGGTGAGCTGGATAAGGGTCATGCGGTGGATGTTCTTTATTTGGACTTCAGCAAGGCCTTCGATTCGGTGTCCCATGGGCGACTTGGGGGAAGCTAACTGGTGTCGGGGTAGGGGCAAAAATGACAAATTCGATTACAAGCTGGCTGAGTGGGAGGCTTCAACAGGTAGTAGTGGGAGGGGAGCTCTCAACTCCAAGGCCAGTGTTGAGCGGGGTACCACAGGGCTCTGTGCTAAGACCGGTATTATTTAGGCTCTTCATATCAGACATTGCGCATGGGGTGGTGAGCAAGGTAAATCTGTTCATAGACGACACCAAAATGAGAGCAGTGGTGGATGGAGTTGAGGGATGGAAGCAGCTGCAGGGGGACCTAAGCAAGCTAGAAGAGTAGTCACAGAGGTGGCAGCTGGGGTTCAATGCAAAGAAGTGTAAGGTTATACACTTCAGGGCGAAGAAGCCAAGAAGAGAATATTGGCTGGGAGGGGTTAAGCTAGAAATCACTGAGGAGGAGAAGGACCTTGGGGTAATGGTAACAGGGACCATGAATAACACTGCCCAGTGCAGGAGAGTGGCTGCAAAAAGTGAACAAAATGCTGGGGTGCATAGCGGGAGGGTTTTCATCCAGTCGAAGAGAGGTGATCTTGCCCCTCTACAAGTCACTAGTAAGGCCGCACTTGGAGTATTGTGTGCAGTTTTGGAGTCCATACCTGAAGCGTGATATCAGGCTACTGGAGGGGGTGCAGAGGAGGGCAACAAAGATGAGATGTGGAATGGAGGGGAGAGACTATAAGAGCAGGCTGGAAGGACTGAATATGTATACCCTGGAGGACAGAAGGGATGGGGGGGGGGCCATGATAGAGACATTCAAGTATCTGAGGGGAATCGATAAGGATGGGGCAGATGGGGTCTTTAAACTAAGGAGGGGCAGGGACACCAGGGGCCACGGGCTAAGAATAGAGGGGGGAAGATTTATTTTTATTTATTTAAAATTTTGGTGACCGGGGAAAGGCACACTGAGCCGAGGCTCATTTCCAGGTTCCAGGATTTAGGAGAGAAATGAGGAGACACTATTTCATGGAGAGGGTGGTAGCAAAATGGAACGCACTACCAAAATGGGTGGTAGCATGTAAATCTGTGAACAGCTTCAAAAGGGTGTGGGACAAGGAACAGGGGAGAGTGAGAGTGGAGGAAGTGGGGGGGCAGCAAAGGGAGGGGGATGGGGCAGCTGCAAACTAGGGGTGCTAGCTGCACACTCGAGCAGACTTAGATAGACCATGTGGTCTGTTTCTGCTGGCACATTCTTATGTTCGTATGTTTGTATGTGTCCAGAAAAACCTCAGCCTGCCACATATAGACCTCCACCAATTCCCAAACCAAAGAAAAATGCCTAATTTAAGAGTCCTAAGGAAGTACTGGAAGAGGGACCAGGCTTCAACTGTGGTCAGGTAAGAGGAGCAGGGAGGCGTTGCATGGCCTACTAATATGCATATGGGCCCCATCCTACCCACAGCCACTGGGACCGGTTCTTTTTAATGTCTTTCTAAGTGACATTGCAGAGGAACTGGAAGGAAAAGTATGTCTCTTTGCAGATGACACAAAGATCTGCAACAGGGTTGATACACAAGATGGAGTGGAAAGGATGAGAAGGGACTTGGCAAGGTTGGAGGAATGGTCAAATGTATGGCAGCTCAGATTCAATGCAAAGAAGTGCAAGGTAATGCACATGGGAAACAAAAACCCAGGGAAAGCGTACACAATGGGGGGTGAGATACTGACAACAGTAAAAATAGAAAGGGACCTGGGGGTAATTATATCAGATGACCTAAAGGTGGGCAAGCAATGTGAGAAGGCAGTAAGGAAGGCTGGGGATACTGGGATGCATAGGAAGAGGCATCAATAATAGAAAACAGGAAGTTGTTATCCTCTGTACAGACAGTTGGTGAGACCTCATCTGGAGTACTGTGTGCAGTTCTGGAGACCCCATCTCACAAAGACATAGACAGAGTGAGGCTGTCCAGAGGAGGGCAACAAAATGGTGCAGGGTCTGCACCAGAAGACGTCTGAAGAAAGACTAAAGGAGCTTGATATGTATACCCTTGAGGAAAGAATGGAGAGAGGGACATGATAGAAACTTTCAAATACCTCAAGGAATTAACAAAGTCCAAGAGGTAGCATCTTCCAGAAAAAGATGTGCAAGAACAAGGGGGCACAATTTGAAGATAGAAGGGGGACGGCTCAGAGGTAATGTGAGGAAGTATTTTTTCACGGAGAGGGTTGTGGATGCATGGAACAGCCTTCCTGAGGAGGTCGTGTAGTCAAGAACAGTAGGGGAATTCAAGAATGCATTGGACAGGCATAAGGCAGTCCTAGTGGGGGATAGGAGGAAGTAAGCTGTGGTTAACTAGGATCTGCAGCTTATCTGTTAGGTAGGAAAATGGGCAGACTAGGTGGGCCAAGCGGTCCTTATCTGCCGTCAAATTCTATGTTTCTATGTTTCTATGTAAACCTACCTGAAACCATACCTCTCAACCTCTCAGCATTAAAACTCATAGCACTGGCCTTCAAAAATCATAGCAAGGGCCAGAATGTGTAGCACTTTCTTATTTTAAACAATATTATGTCTACAGATAGTGGGCCCCATGTAGTTTGTGATAATGAATGTTTTTATCAACTTAGTTCAATGATTTAATAGTTTGTATGTCCAGAAATAGCTCTAACGTTATGAGGAACATCAGTAAACCCGTGAGGAACAAGGGTAAATTTGAGTGTGAAAATCACAGCGCTATGCGGAATTCATAGCCATTGAGAGGTATGCCTGAAACTTGCAAGGGGTATCCACTAGGTTCACAGAACATCGACTGACACCAGAGGCTCCACACCATGCACAACACAGGGTAGCAATGGCATAAAAAGAGTGGACACTCATCTCAGACATTCATGGTGCAGCAACCCTTAAGTGAAGGTCTTGCGATGTAAAAGTTCCTTTCAGTCTCAAAATGAGTCCTTCGCACTACATGCGCAGCAGACAAAAATGATAAGAGTACATCTTCTGATTAGCCAGATAGCAGAAACATGTCTGAGTTACTTAAACCCTTGCCTTTGGGTGTCTAAGGGGATTGGGTATGTCGCAGCCAGAGGGTAGGATAAAGTGTGCAGCCATCCCCACAGGGCTCAGTCCAAAGATACTAGGTAGCCAGTCTGTCATTCAAGCACCTTTTTTTGCAAGTCCTGCACAAAAGTAGAAGCTTTGTCTGCAGCATAGAACGTATAGGTTGCCCCTTCATGCTTTATTTTAAGTATGGCTGAGAAGGCAAAGAAGAAATCCACCTGCAGGTCCCGTAACTTATTCATTATGGGATAGAACACCTTCCTCTTTCTCTGCAGGTGCTGCGAGTAGTCTTGAAAGATAGTCGAATCCCATCATAAACTAACTCCTTTTTACTATGAAAGATAGTGAGGGCCACCTGACGGTCCTTGATTATGGACCACAATTTGCCTCTGAGGTTGGTCTGGTGGTGGCTTAGGCATAACCGCCTAATGGGCTCTCTCCAACTTGAGACAGCCGCCATTAGGGTTCAGGCTGAGCAATGTGGGGAGGGTGACCACACAGAACTCTTCAGCACTAGCACCTTCTTTTCCTTCCGGCAAGCCCCTTATCCGCAAGTTCAAGTGTCTATGATCATTTTCTTGGTAGTCAAATAAATCTTTGAACTCCTTGAGCTCTTTCTCAAGGCAAGCCACTTTTATCTGGGACAGGGCCCACAGAGTTCTCCAGTGATGAGATCTGTTGTTCAGCCTCAGCTATTCTCAATGCATGGGAGGCATTTTGTTCCACAATCTCTTGTAAGGTGGACTCTGTTTTATCCAGCCTGGTGTTACCCCCTTATAAATGGGGGTTTCTGAACACTTTCTCGGAGCTTGTTTTATGCTCCACGCCTGGTTGGGGATCGGCTTAAATGCCGTTTAAATGGATAAAAGTCGAGCGCTCTTAAAAGCCTCTGCAAGCTGTCTCTTTAAGGGCTGCCTGTTGCAGCCATGGGTAACTGAAATGAGGGGGGCTGTGTGGTTGTAGGCCCGAGTCCGGCCCGGGACACTGAAAAAAGTAACTCCCTTCTGCCATCGCTAGTGGTGCAGAGGGAGTACTGTTGGAGGATGCAATTGTTTGGTGGGAATGATGTAAAATAATGATGATAATGTGGTTGTTCTAACCTGCCTTCTTTTGCAGTGAGGACTGTTCGGTTGTCTCTGCCATTTTGGTCCAGAACTGTTGAATTGGACCAATCAGTACCTCGGGACCCTACAGAGTCGGCTGACCAATGGGAAACTGCTTGTCCTTGCGAGAGGTATTGTGGGCTATGGCGCTTTTTCGCACCACTGAGAGTCGGAGGAAGTGACTGGCATGTTCGGCCAGCCAATAGGAGTGGGGAGTGCCTGGACTGAAGGAAGAGCCCCTGGCTGTTGGGAGTGAGATGCGTTGTGGCATAGGAGAAGAGAGGAGCTCTGTGCTTCTGCGCTGGAGTAGTGTTCGCGCGGGAAGCGTGTGAAGGCCTGAGGTGGCCATTTTCTGCCTTGTGAAACTTCGGACTAAATCCGCTGGTGTGCGGTCGGAGGAGGCTGGTACCAGCCCAGCTACCTACCAGGCTCAACCTGAGAGGACTGGAGAGAATTGCTGAATCGCGCTCGGTCCATTTGTGATGTTGAAGCTGCCGTTTGCTGCCTGAGTTCTTCTGCAAGTTTGTAAAAGCCTGAAAGTGGCTGCCTGGTATGGTACCCCTCTGTTGTTTGCCATATAAATGTGTAAGGAGGCTGGTGAAATTCAGGCTCAGTCCTGCCAGTGTTGAAGGAATCGTTATTTGCTGGAGTTGTGAGTACTGAATCAGGGTAGCTCCCTGCCAAGTGTGCAAACAGTGGTTTCTAGTTGTATGATCATACCTCTGACTGCTTAATTAAACTTCCTGCCTATTCTGACTTGCTCAGGATCATAATGGTTATCTTTGTTGAGGGCCCCAACCAGCTGCCACGTTTGGACTAGCCGTTAGGGCTTGGGTACCTAGGGACGATAAAGACTAGGTTTAGGCCTGTGCACAGAGCCCTAGGTAGATAAGTATAGTGATAAGCTAATCAGCTTGATTCCCCCCGTCCTTGTTATTTTCCCCTTGAATAAATCAGATTGCTTTCCATACAGCTACACCCTGGCTATTGTGTACATTACTGGTGAACTGCTGCCTGGGTGATTGCAACATAACTGTGCCTTATTTTACAGGGGGTCTTCGAAGGGAGTGGAGTGATATTAGCCGAGGGGTAAGTGTATTGGTGACAAGTGTTATTTGTACCCAGTGTGAGCCACTAGTGGGACGAATGGGGGGGGGTCGCAGTAACGCAGAGGGCTGTGACCGAGGCAATCATGACAATATTGACCCTGACCTCTGGGTGGAGGCACCCGTCGACGGATCTGGGCCCCTTACCCTGTCTCTGCGGAGGCAGGCCGGGGTAGTAGCCTTAAGGGTAGCGCCTCCTGGGGGCTACACTAGGATTTAATGCTGCCAAATCTTGCTCCAATAACATGCGGCTTAAGGCTGTCATTTTGAGGGCAGAAAGTGAGATCAGACTTGGCCTCTAAGCAGGTGGCATCGGCAGTTGTTTTTAGTGCTTTTTGCCGCAGCCCATTGAGATTTTCCTGCATTAGAAGTAAGAAGTTCATCCATTCTTGTTTAATACAGGTAAATATACCAAAAGAAATGCAAACTGGGCACAGAATATATGCTTTTTTAATAAAAATTACGTTCTGGTGGGACAGAGCTTAGGTGAAGCACGTCTGAGCCACTGAGCTTCTCATCAGTGCCCTCATCATAGAATCTTTACTACAACAACAAAAATGTATGATATGTAATGGGAAAAGGTACACAAATACATATAAAAGATAACAGGGGAAGGGTAAACCAGAAATAAAGTGCATTTAGCACAGGGGGCACTGCATGGGGATAGGCAGCACAGGGGAAAAGGAATAAACTGAAGAAAAGTGCACTTGGCATGGGGGGACTTTGTATAGGGATTGGCAGTGCAGGAGAAAGAAACAAACCAAAGAAAAGTGCACCTGGCACGGGGGAACCTTGTATCAGGATAGGCAGTGCAAGAGACAGGAACAAACTAAAGAAAAGTGCACCTGGCATGAGGGGACCTTACATAGGGATAGGCAGTGCAAGAGAAAGTAAAAAAACAAAGAAAAGTGCACCTGGCTTGGGGGGACCTTGTGACAGGATAGGCAATGCAGGAGACAGGAACAAAACTAAAGAAAAGTGCACCTGGCATGGGGGGACCTTGCACGGGGATAGGCAGTGCAAGAGAAAGTAAAAAACCAAAAAAAGTGCACCTGGCTTGGGGGGACCTTGTGACAGGATAGGCAATGCAGGAGAAAGGAACAAACTGAAGAAAAGTGCACCTGACATGAGGGAGGGGTCCTTATATAGGGAAAGGCAGTGCAGGAGAAAGGAACAAATCAACAAGAAGTGCACCTGGCATGGGGAACCTTCTATAGGGATAGTCAATGCAGGAGAGTGTAACAAACTGAAGAAAAGTGCACCTGGCATGGGGCAACCTTGTATCGGGCCAGGCAGTGCAGGAGAAAGGAACAGACTGAAGAAAAGTGCACCAGGCATGGGGGGGACCTTGTATAGGGATAGGCAGTGCAGGAGAAAGGAACAAACTGAGGAAAAGTGCACCTGGCATGGGGGGACCTTGTATTGGGATAGGCAGTGCAGGAGAAAGGAACAGGCTGAAGAAAAGTGCACCTGGCATTGGGGGGACCTTGTATAGGGATAGGCAGTGCAGGAGAAAGGAACAGACTGAAGAAAAGTGCACCTGGCGTTGGGGGGACCTTGTATAGGGATAGGCAGTGCAGGAGAAAGGAACAGACTGAAGAAAAGTGCACCTGGCATTGGGGGGACCTTGTATAGGGATAGGCAGTGCAGGAGAAAGGAACACACTGAAGAAAAGTCCACCTGACACGGGGCTTGCATGGGAAAGATCAGGATTATGAAATATCTTGAATCCAGTGGGTTACAAGATCTAAGCCAGCATGGATTCTTAAGAGAGAGGTCATGCCAAATGAATCTGATAACATTTCTTTGACTTTGTAACCAGGGAATTAGATCAGGGTGAAATGGTAGATGTGGCCCACCAAGATCAGTAATGCTTTTAACACGGTTCCATATTGGAGACTCATAAGTAGGGCCCCTACTTTTCTGCGGCACAGTGGGACCAAGTTCTGCGGCAAGATTACCATTTGCCGCAGAACTTCTGCAGCGGTGGTTTGTAATTTCTGCGGAAGTTCTGCAGCACTAACAAACTATCACATTACAGTGACAGCTTGTCATCCCGACTTCACTTTTGTGGCAGTTTTTATAGCAATCAGGATGGTGGAAAGCACAGTAACACTAGTTCAAAAAATAACAGATTTATAAAAATAATGTTATGCCTAAAAAAGCAAAACAAATGTCTCTCCCTTAAGGTCCTACCCTGTTGCATAAATGACATATGCAGAGGGGATCTTATGTGATAAATAAGGTATTTCTATATGCATGCTATTTATCCCACTAATGAGATTTCCATTGTCTATCACTTATATATTTGTATGTGCTTTCTACCCCACTCATGAGGTTCCCACTGTGTATCACTTATATATTTACATGCAATCTGTAACATACATTCAAATGTGTGTGTGTGTGTGTGTGGTGAGAGAGACAGAGATATTGTATGTATGTGTGTGTGTGTGTATATATATATATATTTTTTAATTTCCATGAACTTGCTTCCTCATTCATACGGGTCCCATTAGAAATGGAATAGAGGAGTTATTGCAAAACTCATTTTTGATGTCAACCTGCTTTCCCTGACACACTACGTAACACCATCAGGCCATGACATGCATGTGAACAGATTGTGAGATAGAGCTCTCCAGACCAGCACAATGTGTCCACCATGTGACAGAACACTGCACCATACCTTCCCAGGCTCCTAGCAATGATGTGTTCCACCAATTCTTGTGCTGCCCAGCCAGCTCCCAGAGCTAATCTCTGAACCTGAGTTGCCGGAACGGAAACACAGCATGCTACCCTCTGGCCCAACAGCTGTCCCTGCATACAACATTTCTCCATAACTTTTTTGTGATTCTATCAACCAATGACAATATGTAATCAATAACCCTGGCAAAAATGCGTACAGTGCAATTATTTATTTAACAGACCTATTCTTTCAACAGGTCTACACATTATTATATTCCACTTTTCTGGGCATAGTTGCTTTATTTTTCTTAAAAATGACAGTTAAATTCATTTTACCAGTTATTCATTTCAGATGGTATCTCTATACCTTAAAGGCACAAATAGGTTTGTACGAAGTGAGGTATGGACTTAACAGGTCTGTGCTATTGACAAGGTTTTGTTTAAGTTGGCCCTAGTGCAATAATGAAAGATTGAAAATTGTATTAAGCTGTAGTGCAGGTTGAGCAAATATCACCATGCCTGATGTGTAGTGCCATCGTCTCTGGCAGTGGGAGCTGTGGTCAATAAGTGATTGTTCATTTCTGTTGCAGACTGCAGCCATTTCATTAGCTAATGTAAGATGTTATAGCAATGATAACATCACATTCTGAGCATATTGGGGGTTTAGGATATAAAAAGAGGGGAAGGGAACCAGATTCTATGGAAAAACAGAAATATTAATAAAAAATCAACAAGAAGAGTGAATTCTGTGGCACCGCAGAAGTTCTGCGGTATATTGCAAGTTCTGCTCTAAATTCTTTGACTGCAGAATTCTAGGGGCCTTGCTCATAAGTAACCTGAACAGCTTAGGCGTGAGTCCAAAGGTGGTAAACTGAGTAAGAAATTGGTTAGGGGATAGGCAGCAGAGAGTGGTGGTAAACGGTGATTAGCGGAGTGCCTCAGGGATCAGTGCTGGGACTGGTCCTCTTTAATGTTTTTATAAGTGACATTGCAGAAGAGCTGGAAGGGAAGGTCTGCCTCTTTCCGAATGACACTAAAATATGCAATAGAGTGAACACTCCAAGAAGTGTGGAAAGGATGAACAGGCACCTGAGAAAACCCAGGAAGTGATTAAGTGTATGGCAGCTGGGTTTCAATGCGAAAAAGTACAAAATCATGCACTTAGGGCACAGAAACCCACAGTGGAGTACAAAATGGGTGGAGAGGTATTGACAAACACCAGATAGGACAGAGATCTGGGGGTAATCATATCTGATGACCTGAAGTTGGCCAGACAGTGCAACAAGGCAGTTGAGAGGGATAGTGGGATGCTGGGTTGCATAGGGAGGTGGTGTTGCCTCTGTATAGATCATTGGTAAAACACCATTTAGAGCACGGTGTCCAGTTCTGGAGACCACATCTCCAGAAGGACATAGAGTGGAGGCGGTCCAGAAGAGGGCAACTAAAATGGTGCAGGGTCTGCATCAAAAGCCCTACAAGGAGAGACTAAAGGATACCCTCTATGTACACCCTGGGAGAGAGGGGATATTAAATACCTCACAGTAGTAAATAAGGTACAGGAGGAAAGCACTTTTTCGGAAAAAATAGTGTTCAAAAACAAGGGGACATGCAGTAAAACTGGAGGGGGTAGATTCAGGAAAGACATGAAGAAGTGCTTCTTCACAGAAAGAGTGGTGGATGTCTGGAACAATCTTTCAGTAGAGGTGGTGGGGGTGAAAGCAATGGTAGGGTTCAAAAATGCATGGCATAATTCAAGGGAATCACAGTGAAAAGGAAGGGGTTGGGAGAGAAAGAGATGGAGATCAAGTAGGGTCTGTGGTGATACTGTAGGTAGGGAAAAATGGGCAGACTAGGTGGGCCAAGCAGTCCTTGTCTGCTATCATATTCTATGTTTCTATGACAAGCAGCACAGGAAAATGGAGAAAATGGGGGGGGGGCCTTTCAGGGGATAGGCAACACCCTGGAAAGTAAACTGAAGAAAAGTGCACCTGCCATGGGATGGACATTGCATGGGGAGGAGGTACGATACATCAAAATGTCCTCTGTGCTGCCCTTGTGTTCATCCCAGGGGGTGCAGCACGGGGGTCCTGGCAATGGTGTTCACTTGTCACGACACCCATAGGCCCCCCCCTTGCCATGTGTAGGACAATCCTGGGGAGCACTGTCCTCCATGTACCTCTTGCCAGCAGGGACTACAGGTAGGCTTGCACTGCACCCATGACCATCTGCAGCTGTGCAAGGGGAGATTGACACAGTGCAGGCTGCACAGCTGGGCCAGGATAAGTGGAGACCTGATTTCACCCCTGTGTGGTATCCTTCTTGTATCCTGACACTCCAGCACCTGCTGCTGAGGGTTCCCCTGGCACATCACCATGGCTACCTCCACCAAGTGGGCCAGGGATGCTGCCTGTGACTCTGCAGCCACATTACTGGTGGCCAGACATTCTAACTGATCCTCCTGTACCGCAGAAATTCACAACAGCAGGCTGGCATTGTGGTGCATGATGGTAAGGATGGCCTACGTAGAATCATTGCAGTCCACCACAGCCTGCACCTGCCTGTTGTCCTGCTCATGCATGTCGGCTGTCAGTGCCCACAGCTCCTGTGCCACAGCTCCCCCGCACATATCCTGGTATGTGGTGTCCATATGAAGGGACTCAGGTGGTGGAGGTGAGGGTCGTTGTCATAATGCCGGTCGGTGGCTGCATGGAGGTAACTGTGTGTCACACCTGTGTTGTGTGTCCCCCTCTCCTGCTGCATGGGTTGTGTGGACTGGTGACTCATGCTACATGTGTCCCTCCTCCTGCTCCTCCACCCCCTCCTCTTCAAGCACCTCATAGGAGAGCGCCACCTCCCCCATCTCTGTTTCTGAGAAGAGGAGCATTGTGCACACCTTCTCTTATTCCCCCTCCCACTCCCTGGATGTATTCTTCTCCTCAGACTGTCTGTCACTGCCATCTGATGAGTCATCCAAACTGCCGTCATTGCCATCATCCTCATCCAGTACATCTGGAAGGAAGGAAATGCAGGGCCATGTGTCAAAAACAGGCCAACAGCTCAGCTGTGTTGCGCACTGCCACTCAGTCTGATCAATGCTACAGGCTAAAGTCAAACCGCAGGCACCTGTGACATGCAGATCCCCCATGTATACCCTGACGTGTGGTGGAAGAAATAACGCATCACCATGTGCACTGCAAATGTCCATGCCACCCATGTCCAACCCTGACCCCGCCTTATGGTGGTATTAGCAGGTTAGTAAATGTATACTGTGCCATATCCCTGTGGTCTGCAGCACTGCCCGTAATAATATAAGCTGTAATACTAAGAACAACAATTACATAGGCATGTGCACGTATTCACCCTGGCAGCTGCTTATGGCCATAGTGTCAATGCTACCCTCCACCCCCTCCACCTGATGACATCCCAGGGTGCAAGCAATGAGTTTCTAGGTTGGTGGGTCGCCACCAGTGGTCTGTAGATCTTCTCTTGCCCTGACCAGCTTCTTCTTGGTGCACCTCTTCATATCGTAATAGCGCTTCTTAGTCTCCTCAAACATGCATCCATCACCTCACTCAGCATTAATTGCCTCTGTCACCTCCTTCCATGCTACCATCCTGCATCATAAGGGGACACATGTGGAACTGGTCCTCCCTGGCAAGATATTCCAGAGCCAAAGTCTGTGTGGAAAGGGTAGTTCCAAGTACGTCGTACACCACTGATTATCTTATCTCACACAGCACAATATGAAGTTCCTCACCACATGTGCTTCAGACTGCTGGTGGCCGTGGGTGTAACAGGAGGCATATACCATCCCTGCAATGCCCAAACACCATGGTACGTTGGCCCATGGGCCCCACCATACATGCAACCCTGCCTGGGCCCAAAAGCAGTATGCATTCTGTCAGACAGGCACTTCCAGTGGACAGCTCTGTATGTGCTTATGAGTAGTGGGTGTGTTACACATACCAATATGCTATATAATGTAAACTGGCAGTATTGACTATGGTATAGCTTACAGAGTTGTAGCCACAGATCATGTTAAATCAAGCATACCTTGGTTGGTGTGACACAATATTAACATGAATACTGTGTGACCCTGAGCAGTGCACGTAACCTCCTCAGTGACCCCATTCTGCCACTGACTACAGATTGCCTAATGTGCTTTACCCAGTAACATAGACTGTGACACACGTCAGGGGAAACAGATGCTGTCCATACAATGCACTGCCTGCTAACACAGGACCACCTTGAAAGAAAGATGGATAGACAGACAGATAGACAGATAGACAGACATTTATTTATTTATTTTTATTTAGTTTTTGTTGACCGGGTAAGTGCACTAGACAAATTCTGCTTATTTTCAGGCACGACCCGGGGGCAGGGGGTACAGATAAATGCCAGCTGACCTTGAACCAGATTAAGCTGTTCGTGGTATTTTTAGTGAATGAGGGAAATTTGGCCAGGACACCGGGGAAATTCCCCTACTCTTTTCGATAAGTGCCATGGGATCTTTAACATCCACCTGAACTACCTACCACCAATCCAGGCAGATGGGACCAGAAAGATGGATAAATAGATACATAGACAGATAGATAGATAGATACTGTAGATCGATATAGATAGATAGATGGATGGATGGATAGATAAATAGATAGATAGATAGATAAAACTTTATTTTTAAACAGGAAACTGATCATAAGGATTTGTTACAATCCCGTTACAAGATAGTCCTGTGTTTCTCAAACCTAAGCTATGCTAAAAATATATACACATGTACATAAATACATATACAGTCGCAGACATTGGATTATATAACAGTTAACATACAATACTTCAAAAACAAAGATAAAAAATCTATAGTAGGGCAGACCCTTGTCATAACCACAAACTCTCTAGGATTTCAGTAACAGGGCCCTATTCTAAGTGACCAAAAACAAGGTAATTTATTCATTTACAATCACAAATCAGGGGGTAGAGTTCATTCACCTTTGTAACGAAAGTTCCATGATCATTTTGGGATTGAAAGGAATATGACAAGGAATTCCATACTTTAGCTACTTGTGAGCAGATGGTACTATCACCTGATTTATTTTTACTTTTCTTGGGATGGATTTTTTTGGCATGCACGGATCTCTTAAATTCCCAATTAACATTTTTTTCTTTAAAAAAACAATGTTTGTCTGATATAATGATCAGGATAGAAAATCAAGTATTTATGTATGGTTTTTAACCAGTTTTTATTGTACCCTATTTCTAGAGACTGCCAATTTAAAATAATTATTATATTTGCATTGTAATGCATGTCTGGCAATTCTGTATTGCATTTTGACTAACTTAGACAGCATCCACTTGTTTGCAGTTCGATAAACAAGTTACCTATAGGTCAAGGTGGGCAAGGTTAACTGCTCAGCTACTCTTTTCCTGTCGGCAGTTTTTAAACATGTAGTGGTACGCCTTAATGCACCCAGTTTCTTGTTTACCTTGTTTATTGGCAAGATGATGTGACCACCAAATGATAACTGGGTATCAAAAGTCACTCCCAGGTAACAATAACTATCAACTTTTTCAAGGGGTTCATTTTATTTTGTCAGGCTATGTATCTGTGAATTATTCCTCTTTGGTGCAAAATACATAAATTTTGTTTGCTTTTTTTTGTTGAAAATGAGCATCACACAGCTGTGCACTTTCTGGTGTAAACAGGATAATGCAGCTACAACTAGGTGAATCGTGCTGTACATTACCATATGGGCTGCAATACCAGTAGCTCCCATGGACTAAACAGCTATCTGCATACCCTGCTGCAGTTCTTCTTCTGTTTTTCACAGTGCCATTCCACAACACACAAGTATAAAACAAAATAGTAATGGAAATATGCACAGTGCCCGTGGGACAGGATTATAAATGTTAGTTGTTCTGTTGCAGCTTACCTTTTCCAAACGTATATTATCCTCTCGTTCTCCAAATGCTGCTTCTCCAGACTGCTATGTTAATAGTGTGAATATGAACCCTTGGAAAGTTTCCCTTTTATAGTGAGCCAGTAATGAGTGCATAATGACGTGCAATTTAGTTTTTGCACCTTGAATTTTACACTCCACTATACGGCTGTTTGTGCCTGTCACTAATGTATTAGTGATCACAAACATCATTTGCTCTGAATTCTCCACAAACACATGCCTTTGGCAACTGCATGCCTTGGTTCACCTCGGATCTTAAGGCAACCCTCATAGTCCGAGATAAGCTCTGGGCAAAAGCTCGAGAATCCAAAGAACCTTCGGATTGGTAGGCTTTTAGAACAGCCAGGAATACTTGTGTGAAAAGTATACGCTCTGCTAAAGCTAACTATTACATCTCTACCCTAGAACAAGTTAAAGGTAACCCTCATAAAATATGGAAGACAATCAAATCTATAGAAGGGCGGCCCACGGCCCCTTCCATCCCATCAAAGATAGTAGCAAGTGGCAAGATTGTGGAAAACAAGTCCCTAATCCTTGAGGAACTTAACTCCCACTTTGCCACAGCTGGATTAGCTTTTGACTCGTCACCCTGTCCCTATGCTGGTTCTGCAGTTAGCCAGCATACCCCTCCCCCTATATCTAGCCCTGCACCTAGCCCTTTTCAACTGCGTGAAATAACTTATAAAGAAGTAGAAGGTTCTCTCCTTAATTTAGACACCAAAAAAAAGCGCAGGGGACAATGGCTTGGAACCCTTTTTCCTAAGGTTAGGATATGCCCATCTTGTGGTCCCTATTCTCCACATCTTCAATCTTTCCATTACATCTGCTACTGTGCCGTCTTGCTGGAAATCAGCACATATCCTCCCTCTGTTTAAATCTGGCGACCCATGCGATGTAAATAATTATAGGCCTATCTCCATATTGCCTATTCTTTCTAAAGTTCTCGAAAAACTGATCCACATTCAGTTAAAATCTTACTTGGAAACCTTCTCTCTCATCAATCCAGCCCAATCTGGCTTCCGGGCAAATCATAGCCCAATCTCAGCTATAAAAGTAACCAGTGACTGGATCTCTGCTATAGATGCAAAGAAGGTAACTGGAGCAGTCTTTTTGGATCTAAGCAAAGCTTTTGATACTGTTGACCACAAACTATTAGTCAATTGCCTTGCAAAGCTGGGTGCCTCATACCATACTACCCAGTGGTTCACAAGTTACTTAACTGGGAGATTCCAAAAAGTAAAAGCAGAAGGCTGTTTCTCTGCTGCCATGCCAGTTGTTAGAGGCGTCCCCCAAGGATCCATCTTAGGCCCTATCTTGTTCTCATTATACATTAATGATCTTGATTCCAACATATCTACGTCCGATCTGCACTTTTTTGCAGATGATACTGTGCTGTATACTTCTGGCTCATCGCTATCCGAAGTTAAGGGCGTGCTTCAAGTGGACTTTGCACAACTAGAGCATAATTTAATAAAGGCAAAGCTCCTGCTAAATGCCAAGAAGACCAAAGTGATGATATTCTCCTGTAGTGCTGCCACATGTACCCCCAATACCCTGCCCCAAGATTTTATTGTTACCACACTAAATGAGCCTCTGGAAGTTGTCTCCAAATTTAAATACCTGGGTATCTGGATTGACAACAAACTCTCTTTCAATGTCCATGTCGATGACCTCTCTAGAAGGCTAAAAGCCAGGCTAGGTTTCTTCTTTAGAGATAGACCCCTCTTCCCCCTTGAAACTCGAAATAAGCTTGTCCAGGCCACTTTTCTCCCTCTTCTCGACTATGGCGATGTAATCTACTCCTCTACCACTCTTGCAAATCTAAGTAAATTGGACATCCTTTATCACCGTGCGTTATGGTTCATTACCAACTCCCCTTTCTATTCACATCATTGTGACTTATATGCAGCTGTTGGTTGGACATCCTTCACTACTAGACGCCTGCTCCATGCTGGCTTATGGACTCTCAAACTGCTCCTGCAGAAACTTCCAAGCTATCTCTCATCTCTCATTAGTATTTCACATAGTGTATACTCACTAAGAAAATCTGACTTTATTATGCTCAATATACCGAGGATGCGGACCTCATTTGGTAAATGTGCTATTGCATATGCCCTTCCCTCTATTTGGAACCAATTACAAACCGTACTGAAACTATCTAGCATAGTTTCAATTAACTGCTACAAATTGCTAAGCTCAGCTGAAATAAAAGATACCTGTAACTGTCATTAAGCCTCTTCTTTCCCCTATGTGTGCCATGTGCATCCATTGGTAAGACATAATTGCTTTTTTCATATTGACTACTTATTGCCTGCACTTTCATTTATAACAAGATACTATTCCACGTTCTGGCACCTGACTTACATCTGCTACCTTGCTGTAGCAACCTAATTACTGCTACCCCTTTCCCTCCTACTCCTTGCCTTATCTATGTATACACCTCACTGATCACACTATCAAACCATTCCTACCTTCTTTATCTGTCTTTTCAGCTGTCTGTCCCATCTTCCAATGTGTATATATTGCAAACACCAGTTCCATGTTTCAATTATCAGTATGCTATCTACAAGTTGCTTCACTGTGTTATATTAGCTGATTACCACCTGCAGTCATCCTATGTGGTGACCATGTATGTATATCATGTCTGAATTATGTGAGCTTGTATTTATGTATATATTGTCTATTAATTAACTATTTATGTATGTATGTTGTGTAAGTCTACATGTCACAGGACCTCCTTGTGAATGAGCTTGCTCAATGGAGTTTTCCTGAAATAAATTTGAACTTGAACTTGGTGATATCAGGGCAACTGCTGATGATGACATGAGGCAGTTCCCACCAATGTGCATCATTGTGATCACGTGCAACCGCTAGCAATCACAAAAGACACGGAAGTGCATGTTCCCAACACGCATGCACATAGCGGCATGAATGTGGTTGCAGCATGCAGCGACCTTTTTTGTATGCTTTGCATGTACAAAATGTAATTTTCGGAAGTTACAGACACAATCAGCATGCATTCTGGAGCACTGATGCTGAACAGTGCTAAAAGAGGGCCATAGAAAGAGCAGGTGAATATGTTAGCCAGATGACACAGGGTGTCTGAGGAGAAGAGGGTGAAGGACAGGTGCTTCTCCCTTGGGAGGGGGATGTCCCAATGAGGGAGATCCTCATTAAGAAGACCTCTCTCTTCAGGGACACAGCAAGAGATGATCCCAAGGCTGAGAAGACCCGTATTTGGCAGACAGTGGCCAGGAGGGTCTCCTGGGTGCAAGGCCTGGACAAGACGCCACCACAGTGCTGCCACCACTGGGACGACCTGACTCAGCACGAAGGGGAGCACCTGCAACAGCTGTGGGCACAGCATGCTGCTGGATGGATACGGAAACACAACCAGGTAAGGTAGTATCATCTGTTACACTGTCCATATGGCTGCGACTGGTTAGTGGTATGCACAACCAGCATGGGCTGTAACAACTGTTAGGAGCTGTTGGGAAGCAATTGCTGTGATTGTACTTGACGGCATGAAATGTACATGATCTGCAGTGTGTATATATGCCTTCACATCCTGTGCAGTAGCAGTTCTGCACCCAAATTTCATGTGGATGGTACTGTTGTTGAACTACTACATGTTTATATCCCAGCCATTAGTGTGCCATGCCCCCCCCCCGCATGCTTATTCAGACCATTGGACCTGTGCTCCATGGAAGCTGCTCATCCCCTCCCAACTTGGCAGGTTATATGCTATTTGTAGGACAGTTGCACAGATTTATGATCTTAAACAATATGAACCTTCTGAGTGTTTCAGGCACTCCATCTGGCTGTGATAAACCCTGCCAGTGGATTATACCATCAGTCAGTGGTGGACAAGTACATTGGGGCTCTTTAGCTGCAGTCCAATATCAGCTCTGCCTTACAGAACAACAGGTCAGGACCTAGTTTAAGAGGCATAGGGTGTGAACATGATGGTGCTCTTCATATTATGGGACAGAGCCATGCAGTGTCCCTGCCATGACTGGAGCTCAGGTACCATCAAACATTCCCTTGGAAACAGTAAGTGTGTCCTTACATATGCAGCCATGGACAACTAGAATATGCATCAACAGCATCAGTTTGTGTGGGCTGGTCAAGGACAGCAGGACAAGACTATTAAAGACATTCTTTTCCCACCACAGAAGCACCTTTAAACACTTCCATGGTGTTTTAAAAATGAATAATGCTATATTACCTGAAGAGGTTTTGCTTTAAAGAGCCACCGATGCCTCAAGAAGAACTTTGAAGAACAAAATATTTGGACACAAAGCAGCTTATATTTCTCATTAGCTCTGTATTTCTTATCTCCATTATTTATTACTGAGGTCAGATGCACAAACACAGAAGAGTTGTTCCCTGAGGGTTCATCAGCTCCTATTGCTTCTTCCCAACCTCATGTCATAATACTATGTTTGTGACATCACAGTTATTCCCATAGCAGCAGACTGTGATGTCACAACAGAGCATTATGATGTCTAGTAGGGAGCAAGTTATAGAGGCAGATGAGCTCTAGGGACAAAGGTCTTGTTTTTTGGCCTTATATCTAGCTGGAGAGTACAGCTGGGTGACGGGTCCAGCTAGGTTTTACACATCACACAGTGTGCACTGATGTTTTTTAGACAACTTTACTGCTAAATTCTTGTCTATAATGCAGATATTGAAACTTCATGAGCACTATAACAATCTTAGTTTGTCTTTAATCTGGGAGGGGGTTGCCTTTCAGTAATCACATCCTTATACTAACTGTGACACTCATTGCTTGATTTAGGAGTTATCTGCTTCAGCAGTGTTATCTTATGTCAATTAAATTTATATGCAGTAGGATTCTTTGTATGTGTGTTCCACCAAGCACGTTTGACTCAGGGTTGCTTCTGGCTGAAGGCAGTATGGTACTGTTAAACTTCTCTGACATCATCTTCTGTTTTTTTTTTTTTTTAAATGAGTATTTTAAACCAATGGGGATTTTTTTCTGTTTTTCTCTGCATTATCTAGCTGCTATAAGCATTGTATTTTCTAAACAACTGCCATGAGCTTCTGAAGGACTGGTTGGTCCGAAAGCTAGAGCACTTTGTTCTTGTTGTTACATCTATGTTGGTCCATTAAAAGGTATCAAATCATTTGCTTCTGGATCTTTTGTTTTTTGTGGGAATTTCTTTTGTAATAAATAATGAAGAGGAGAAATCTATAGAATGTATGTGAAATACAAGCAGAATTATGTCCAACTATTATGTTTTCCAAAGTTTTTTCAAAGGTGTCAGCTGCTCTTTAAGACCAAGCCATTACTGCTATAAGAAAAGAAGTGGCAGAAAACTTTGCAGTGCATAAAGCAATGAAACAAGCTGCTATTGGAACCTGTTTAGTAGAGGGAGAAACAGAATAACTACAAGACTGCAGTATGAACACATGCATTATTACTTCCTTATACTTTTTTTCCTTCTTTCTTTGTTAAATTGGAAAATAAAGCAATGTTCATAAAATAAAATGTGGGAGTGGCCTAATAGTTACATTACTGACAATATTTACTGCCCATGCAGGCACAAACTGATTTCGGGGGAAAAGATTAAAACAAGGTCTGAAAGTGGGAAGTGTTCTAAGTGCTCAAAATACTACATTAATACCACAGAATAAGGGACTGTCTAAAATATCCAATATTTCAGTCATAGACATCAAGTAAACATGAAAAAGTAATTACTATTACCCCCCAAAATACGACAGTGTCCTAAAGTGAGAAAGCAGCTATTACTAAAAAGTTACAAAGTTGCCTTTTAAAATTGGCTGCAGTCCAACAGGTGCCAAAATGACAAGCAGGAGCTGACAGAAAAAAAAAGAAAAGGAAAAAGGACAAAGGTAACAACAACTCAGGATAAGGACACACATATCACAAATATATAACACAAACTTAAGTTACGATTTGGGCAAAAAGTTAGACCAGAACCAACCTGCTGTAGTAGAAGAGCTTACAAAAAATGCATCAACACCTTCCGTGCCCAGAGAGCATATACGCGACGATGAAAGTGAACCAGAAGGTGGCAGTAGTCAGAGAAAACACTCAAATGAACAACCTTAGAATGGGCATTGCAACTAATTAATACCGATATTTAATAAAAGAATACAGGAAAGCTCCAGTGGTTCCTAGAAAACATAAATGACATCAGAACAACAATGAACAGTATTGATGATGGGAAGCTTGAACATAAAATAGCATGGATACATGAGCTTGAACGGAGGCAATCCCCGCTTGAAGGTACAGTAACCCCCATGGCATAAGAACTGAAAACTATTCAAAGGCAACAAGAGTTTTTTTAAAGCCAAACTAGAAGATCACGAATATAGATCATGAAGAAAAAATATCTGAATATATGATTTGCTTCCTGAATGGGAGAAATCTAATTCTTTCAACAACATTTGGATGACATGTTTGCAGTGCTTTTAGAGACAAAAGTGTTCCTGTAATTGACTGAGTCCATTGGTTAGGTAAGTATAATAAACGTAGAAATATAGAAACATAGAAACAGAATCTGTCAGCAGATAAGGAACCCTGGTCCAGCTAGTCTGCCCTATTTTCCTACCTATAGTAACCCGCAGACCCTACTCAGTCTCCGGTCTCCCCCCTCTACCTCTAGGATCCCTCTGTGTCTATCCCATGCCTCCTTGAATCCTGTAACTGTTTCAGCCCCCACCACCTCCACTGAGGGTTGTTCCAAGCATCCATCACCCTCTCTGTGAAGAAGTACTTCCTCCCATTTCCTCTGAGCCTGCCCCCTGCTATCTTCATAGTGTGACCCCCTGTCCTTGAGCATCTTTTTCTTTGGAATAAAGAATAATGAGGAGGGTAGTACAAGCACTTCACATCAAGCAATTGTTAAACTGCTTCCTTTGGAGGGAAAAAACAAATTAATGCAGGTCTATAGCAAATCCAGGAACTTTAGATTTGAAGACCAGCACATACTGGTCCGGCCCCTGTCAAAGCCTTGCCTTTCAAGACAAAATGTTGGGGCGGGTCTTGTTGGCCATCTGGGGATCTCCTGCGTGTGGATTATTATTGAGATGTAAGAGTTTTTTCCAATTACGCACACATATTAACAGGGTGGTGGTATCATGAGACATCAAGCCACACCTCGGTGCATTGTGAGGCACGAGGCCAGAGGCCGAGTGTCTCATGCATCTGAAAAGTGATGATATCCCATGATATACCACACCCTGGAATGTATTATTGTTAAAAGGGCCCTAAAGTGTTAGTAAATGGCTGATCTCGTTGATCAGTTTAGGACCGTGATGATACTGAGAGATATCATCATGGGTCAAAGTCTGCTTCAGCCAATCGGCTTCCAGGATTTATCCTTGCCATTTTATAGTATTTGTTTTCACTTTATTCTTTGTAATAAACACTTTTTCACCTGGCAATTCTTTCTGTGCACTCTGGTGTGTTCAGTGAGCTCTTCTGTTTCTGTATTGGTAAGGGTTAGTCACCCTTGGCTCCCTGCACCCAAGAGCCTTGATGTAGAGGGAACTTTTTCTTTATTCTTTATAAACAACCACTAGCAAAATTATGAGTTAACAATAATTTATTAGAATGTTTCACCTTGCAGTGAGTCATAAGGCAGTGTTGGCCTTTAGCCCAGAAACTATTTGTGATTGGTTTAGAACTTTTGTTATGTGAAATCAGAGTAACAGTAAGATTGAGCGGGTTAAAATGGACACATTTGAAGCAAAGATGAAAGCATATGCAGATGATTTATTATTGTTAATCCAAGATCCTGAGAAAAGTTTAATAGAATTAAAAATAATTATTAATATAGTGTCTAAATTAGCAGGTTACATAATCAATTAAATGAAATCAGAAATGATTCCTTTAATTGCAATCAGGTTGATAACAGTAAAAAGATTTTTAATGCCACTCACCAACAAGTTAATTTATTGTACAACGCATTGCTATATTGAAATTATTCTTCAGTACTGCCCTTCAACTTATGCACTTTGTGTCACTGTTTTGTATTCATCGTTAACAGCCTTGTTTGTTTTTCTGGGTAAGGAGGGAGAGGGGGGACATGATAGAAACTTTGAAGTACCTCAAGGGAATCAACAAAGTCCAAGAGGGTAGCATCATTCAAAAAAGAGGTGTGCAAGAACAAGGGGGCACAATTTGAAGATAGAGGGGGCTTGGCTCAGAGGTAATGTAAGGAAGTATTTTTTCACAGAAAGGGTTGTGGATGCATAGAAGGGCCTTCCGGAGGAGGCTGTGGAGTCAAAAACAGTGGTTGAATTCAAGCATGAATGGGACAGTCATAAGGCAATTCTAGGGGGTGGGGGTAGAAAGAAGTAGGCTGCTGATTAACTAGGATCTGCAGCTTATCCATTAGGTAGGGAAATGGGCAAACTGGGTGGGCCAAGCGGTCCTTATCGGCCATCAAATTCTATGTTTCTATGTAACAGTGCTTTCCCCTTCCCTTCCCTTCCCCCAAGTCACACCTGTAAACGAGCCTTGGCTCAGTGTGCCTCTCCCAGTCATCAATTTTGAAATAAATAAATAAAAAAAGGAGGCATGCAGCATTTAGGCATCATAATAACTAACCATCTAAAAGGATTCTATACTCTAAGCCATCAGGCAATGTTAACAACTTTCTCTAAACTCCAAACCTTGGGACTGGATCTCCACTCTCACTCTTGGTTCAAGAGCTACCTGAGGGACCGGTCCCAAAAGGTCCGCTGGAAGGGCGCACAGTCTGGTCTTAGATCGGTCACTGCTGGGGTACCTCAGGGCTCAATCCTGGGCCCCTGCTTTCTCTCTCTTTCTGAATAATATTGAGGAAGCAGACTGTGCAGCAATCTCATTCTGTATGCTGGACACTGTCATTTACTGCAGTGAGCCACAACCTAGTGTCATCTCCACTAAGCTGCAGAAAAGTCTCTCCGCCCTTGAGACCTAGTTCTCATGAACTCCTTAAACTTAATGATGAAAACCAAAGCGGCATTGTTTGGATCAAGACGACTGTGTCTTGACAGAGGCCCGCTCCTCCAGATCAGTACCAACCAAGGAAAAGAGTCGAGGTCATGCCTAGTTTTAAATACCTTGGGGTCCACCTAGACCAGGAAATGACCTACCAAGTCCATGTCAACTCAATAACCAAGTCCACCCATCAAAAGCTTGGCCTCCTGCACCGACTGGGGAACTCCTTATCCCCTTCTGCACATCATGCTATTGCTTGCTGCAATCTCCTTCCATCCATCCTATATGGAGCTCCTCTCCTGCAGTTCCTCTGCGAGATGGAATTTAATAAGCTCTCTGTGCTCTATAACCGTGTGGCCCATTTTGCCACTAATTCTTCCCCTAGGAAACATCACTGTGATGCCCTAAAAGAGCTAAATTGGCCCTCTCTCCGACATAAGCTATTCTATCCTGTTGCCTGCCTAGTTTTCAAATTTACTTACCTAGGTCCTCCTCCCCATCTCAGAGGACTTCTTTCACCCAGAATTCTACCCAGAACCCTGTGCTCATCTGCAAGTCACCCTCTTGTCACCCCTAAAACATGCTCAACCCATGGCAAACGTTCCTTCAAATTTGCTGCCCCCTCACCTATGGAACTCCCTACCACCTGGTCTGACTACTTCAACCACTCTTATTCAGTTTAAAAATGGACTCAAACTATAACTTCTAAATCTTAGTCTCTGTGGCTGTAACCACTAGCTCCCTAGAACAGTCCCCTGGGCCCCTTCTCTGGTTAATCTTTATCTCTGACTGTACCTGAAATGCTAATGTGGTCTCTGATTTCTGGCTGAACGTACGTACATACTGTATATAATGTGTGATATTTTAACATATTGATTTTAATATGGATCTGTATGCGAACCCTCCTGCTACCCCTGTACAAATGACTTCACTATACTGTGATGCAACAATTGTAACTAACTTAACTGCTGTAATTATTGTTCTTGGTGTCCTTTCTGTAACTAATCCTGGGTCGCCCCTGAAAAAGGGACCATTGGTCTCAGTGGGCTTACCCAGTAAACAAAATCTAAATAAATAAAATGCAAACTTTTAGGTTGTAGTAAATTCTTGATGTCATTCTGGGGTAAAATACAGATGATCAAAATGCTTCGAATTCCTTACTTATTACATGTGTTTCAAACTATTATCACGACTATTCTTCCAACTGGTTTAAAAAAGTTAAAGCCCATATAAGAAAGTTTTTTATGGAATTACAAACAACACAGGATTTCTTGATACAAACTTTGTCTGGCTAAAGATCAAGGAAGCATGGCATGCACAGACATAGAATCATATTATGTTGCATACGTAACCAAGATGGCTATATCCTAGGCCTGTCCGATTCTGATGAAATTAATCTGAAAGTAGAAAACATAATCCTAAATGAGGCAAAACAAGAAAAATGGATATCAAAACTATTGGTTTGCCCCAAAATAAATACATTAGTTTAAACAATACAAATGTTAAGAATTTAAGAATTACACTAAAAAAATAATAAATAAAACTAAATACATTGCAAATGCATCACTAGCAAACAGTATATGTAACAACCTCAGTTTTAAAATAAATGAACATTTGCTGCACAAAATATTCTGGGCTAGCAGAGGGATTAAAAATGGCAGAACCTAATGGGGAATGGGAAAATTATGAATTGAAAAATACGTAGAGACAAATATGAATTAAATAACCATCAGTGCTTTTATTATAATCAGTTATGCAGTCTGTACAGAAAAGACTTTAAATCACAAAATTATAGAATTCCTCCATCAGAAAAGGACCCACTGGCCCATTTAGTCTGCCTGAGAAATGGCCCACCTGCTCCCACCCTCCTACCATTTTCTTCTCTGCCCTACCCCTTCTCTGCCGTTGGTAGGAAAGAGCTCCAAACAGTAAAATGTTAGAGAAGGCATTACAATCCACCTTGAATAGTAAAACAAGGATTTATTTCTGGATCATTAGACAAATACATTTACTTCTGTGGAAAAAAATTACGGTGATGCCATTAAAAAAAATGGGAGAATGAAGCAAATATTTCTTTAAAAAGCCAGCTAACTGAATTGTTAACAATGGGGTAAAGTACTGTTAACAATTCAGTTAGCCACAGACATGTGTTGCCCTTGGAGGGGAGTAGAAGCAGTTTTGCACAACTATTCTTGCACATGAACCATAAACTCAATTTTCTACATCCTCTGGGAGTGACATACAGTAAAAAGTTCCGTAAATAAATAGTGTGTACCTTGGAGGGAAGTAGAAGTATATTTGCACAGCGTGTTTGCACATGAACATTGAAAAGTAATTTTCTACACCCCAGGAGTGTCTGTGGGAAAGTTTCACTAAGCTTTGGATGCATTAAGAGTGGCTTGTATTTTTGTATGCCATAATAACTACACTTTTAAGATGGAGTAACCTGAATTAAAGGGCCAAAAGTCTATATATTTTAAGAGTGCTGGTGAACCGTGCCATTTATTTGACGCATCCCAGATATCATTTCTCCTTGTCACTTTTCAGTACCTTATAGCCTTTGCTTTTCTAAAAAGCTTAGAGAGCACAACATATTTTTTGTTTTTTTGGACCCACCTGTGCATTATTAGAAATGGTAAACAAAAAGTTAATGAGCCATAATGAATGGGTTATTTTAAAAACCAGATATTACGGTGGTCAAAAGACTGATCTTAAAACATAGGAAACATACAAATGACTGTCTATCTTTGCCAAAATTTGAATGGAAGCATTTATTTTTGAGCTTCCAACATAATGCAAAGTTTTTCAATAATACTGATGTAGTCTGGAATTCTTACAATAAAGATTCAGAAGTATGGGTGGCTAATGAATTCAAAAAGTCTTACAAGTTTGATGTAATTTATTTATGCAATTTTCTAAAGTTATAATCAGTTATTCATACTCTTGTACAGATGCTTTCTTGAATACTGAGAGCAGATATTTTGTACTGACAAACATCTAGACAGGATCAGTGTTGATAATAAAGAGAATAATAATATATAGGTTCTGGTGAATTACCGTAGAGTAATACCATTGAGAGGTTCTAGATACATAGGAGCCTCGAGAGGGAAGCTTGAGAGGTTCCCATGTCCAGAACCTCGAGATGGTATCACTCTCCAGTAATGAACCGGAACCTATACATTATTTTTTTTAAATATATGGATCCAGTTTTCTTATTTTTATTATTTTATGAGCGGTCAGCCACTGCAGTGAAGGGCTCTTGATTCGGGCCAGCCACCGTACTGTCTTGCTCTCATCCGCGTCGTAAGAATTGTAAGTAGTCCTACCTTTTCTCTTTTTTGTAGCACCGGAGGTTTATTTCATCATCATTCTCTGAAGAACACCAAAAGAAAAAGGCAAAAAGAAAAGGAAAGAAACATGGACACGTAGTGCGGCCTCGCTAAGTGAAATAGCGTGCCGCCATGTTTTTAAAACTCTTTTGCCCGCCCACACAGGAAAAGTGGCCAATCCAAAGGCATGCTTAGGATGACGTCATGCCCAGACTTGCACTTGCGCAGTTGAATTTTGTTGATAAACCTGTTGTTCAGGTCCCGAATTATACTATTAAGGCACCTGAACAATAGTATTACGACTTCTGAATGATACTATTACTAGTGGGCAAGTGCGCTATTATCATTTTCTTTTCGGTAGTATTACTGGGATTTATTTGTATACTTTAGTATACTATTAAATATGATATCCATATATTAAATTTTATTTATTACTGCATTTATTTTAGTCTTTGGTAACCAGGTAAGGCCCACTAGGCACAAGTGCCTGTTTTCAGATGCAACCTGGGAGCACTGGGTGGGTTAAGTGACTTGCTCACTGTCACACAGCATGCCAGTGGATGTTGTGGGAATCAAACCCAGGTCTGCTGGATGTACCAAGCTCATTCATAGCTCATTACACTAAATTCTAGGCTATACTGCCAGCCCCCTAGCAACTGCCTGCCAGCTGTTAATTTGTGCTGACCAGGTCTTACATGTCTATGAAATTTTACAACAGTATGTTGAATATTTATGTTATAATGTGACTAATAAAAATGTTTACTTGCAAAAAACCAAAAAATCCACAATTTATATGGGCTGCACATAGAAATGTATGTGCCCTATATTCACTGCAGTGTTTATGCCGTGGGTAGTATGATGTGTGCACTATGCCTGATGTTCATCTGTGGAGCCTCCAGATGAAGTGATACAATGTGTCTCACCAAGCTTGTGTGTAATATGTTCCTATATACACCACTGTATGTACATTAGTGCCAGTGTTGTCAAACCACATACAGAACACCATGTCCGTGGCATGCATGCCCTGCTGGGTGAGGCGACAGCCTTGCTAAGGGAGTTGACAAGCCTGCTGAGGAACAGCACCGCCATATCCTGTGTACTTGCCATGCCCCGAGGACAGCAGCAGCAACAGCAGCAGCAAGAGCCAGATGCCAGCCATCGATCACTTTTTTTTTTTTTGACATAGCAGATTGTAGGACACTGGCTGAATTATCTTATTCTGAATGGTTTGTCATGTTTTTCTTTAATGGCAGTTTGCCAGTTTTTCCTTCTTCATGGCAGTTCGCTCTTTTTAAGTAATGCGGTTTTGCAGCTTTTTTCTTTTTTATGCCAGTTTGCCAGTTTTTATTTATACATGGGGGTTTACCAGTATTTTGTTTATAGTATACAGTGGTTAGCCACATTTCTTTTATTTACTGGCTGTGTGCCACATTTCATTCTGTTTATGGCAGTGTGCCTCATTAGTTTTGTTTATGGCTATTTTCTACATTTATTTTTATTTCATGGTAGTTTCCCCCATTTCTTTTCTTTGTTGGCTCTGTGCCACATTAGTTTTCTTTATGAGCATTTGCTGGTTCTGTTTTACCCTATTTTCTCTACATATGTGTCTGTTGTTCTTCATGGTTTCTGGGGTATGGTTTGGAAGTTTGTGGTATTGCCTGTGATAAACCATTCATGCTGTCACTTGTTTTTACTTTTTTTTTGGATTGTCTTTGCGATCACAAGGGAGGGTTTGTGGAGTGCACTGCGGCAGTGTTTGCAGATGCATTTGTGACCGGCACTATTGCCTGCTATATTGGGATGCATTTCAGTTTGTGGTCATTCCAATATACCACTGTTTAGTGACTAGTGCCGATTTGCAATCGCTGACTGTGGATTGTTTCACAATTAGCGACTGTTCGAATATCCCAGTCCAACTGTTTTATTGTTCATTGTATGTGACAATGTACATTTGGTTTCGTTTTCATAATCAGACATTTTTATGTTTGCTTGCGCATGCGCAAGAAACATTATGTGACAACTTAGGAGAGAAGCGGGTTAGGGAGGCACGGCAGTGTAGCAGCCAAGGGAGGTACAGCATTTTGGGGCTTGGCCATGGTGCACCAATGGAGGCACAGTGTGCTGATGACACTGGCTTCCAGTAGCTGCACCAAGTTGAAATGTTTTCGCCGCAGCAATCATGGGCCGCCTCGTCATTGCAGCATCAGCGATTTGCTGCAATGAGGGAGTGACCCATCATTGCTGGGCGGAACGTTGCTGCTGTAATATTGTTTGTGAACATGGTGGCGAGTTACCACCCTGTTCACGAACAATATTACCAACCCAAATGCCGGTGCCCAATCCCCTTGGTAGCATGTGCCCCCAAGCGGTCTTTGTCTGCCGACAGGGGGCCTACTCCCCGCCGGCATGCTGTAACCCCCCATTTGTTGTCTGCGGCCAGAGGCCACTCCCGTCGGCATGATATCCCCTGTTTTCATATGTGCTGACAGGGTGCCCAATCCCTGTCATGATGGCGCCCCCCATTTTTGTGTGCTGACGGAGGCCCACTCCCCATTGGCATAATGCCCCCCCCGGTTTGCTTGTGTGCTGACGGGGGTGCCCAATCCCCCATCGGCTACAGCTGGCCACCCCCAAATGACTCCCCAGCATGCTGGGAGCCCACCCCAGTGTGCCAAATGCCTGTAAATAAAAAAAAATCCACCGTTGTCTTTTTTTTTTCTTCCTGTACCTGTAAAGTAGAAAATGGTCCCTCGCAGTCTCTGGGGCCCCCCTCCCACAACCCGCACCCACCATCTGGGCACCCTGCCTCCCCACACCCCCCCTCACCCCATACTTACCTCCAGAGTCCAGCGCAAGGATCTTCGTGGACCAGGAACACGTCTTCACTCTTCAAAGCCGACCGCAAACTGAGGAAATGCTGGTAAGCTGTATAATGGGATAGATAGGGTTTTTCAACTTTGGTGCATATCTCAGGCATTTTTTGGAATTTTGGCACCAAATATTCAACATGGGGTTTTTGGGACCCCTCCCCATGAATTCTGTCACTCTCATGGCGTTAATCGGGCCCGAAGGGTGATTTCATGGTCACTGCGTGGAATCACCTTTTGGGACTGATTAATGAAACGACAGTGGTAGTGTTCATGAGGTGGGCTCTCAAAAAGCTATGTTGCAAATTTGGTGGAAAAATTCTTAAAAATTAGTGTTTTATGAGCGTGTATTGCGCAGTTCCTACGCACGCTCGTAAGTTTGCGAATTTGTAACATTAGCACTCCAGATTTTCAACATTGCCATTTTATCACACCTACTTATGAGCAGTACAGCTGTCATTTTTCACATCCCGCCCAAAATGTGTTTCCACGCAGGTAGCGCACAATGGCGCAGTCAGTGTGCGAAATCAATGTTTGGGACAGATTAAGAAAATTACAGTGACACTGTTCATGAGCAGAGGTCTTAAAATGGCTATGTTGAACATTTGGTGAAAAAATTCCTAAAAATGAGTGTGTTACGAGCTGCAGCTACAATTCCTACTGCACTCGTAAGTTCGCGCATTTGTAACATTTGCACTCCAGATTTTCAACATTGCCATTTTATCACACCTACTTATTAGCAGTACAGCTGTCATTTTTCACATCTTGCCCAAAATGTATTTCCGCGCATACTGACATACGTACTAACATACTAATTGCCGGCAGATTAGACCTTACGGTCTATCGAGACTGCTCAAACCTCAGATCCCTAGTTGGGTGCCGAGGTCCTCCCCCCCTTGTGTTTCAGAAACACCTATCATCCATCCCCACCCCCATGGGCCAGGCCATCATCTGATACATTCGCTTTCTGTGTCTGTCCCACCCTCTCTTGAAGCCCTCCACTGTGGATCTCTGAACCAGCTCGCCAGGCAGCGCATTCCAAGGGTCCACCACCCTCTCAGTGAAAAACATCCTCCTCTTTTTCCCCCTCACCCTTCCGCCTTCTAACTTCAAACCATGCCCTCTGGTGATACCTCTCTGCTTTAGTTTAAAGATCCCCCCATGTTTACCCTATTTATTCCCTTGAGGTACTTGAAGACCTCAATCATGTCCCCCCTGTCTCTCCTCTCCTCCACTGAAAACAGGCAGAGCTCCTCAAGTCTGTCCTCAAATGTCAAATCCCCTAGTCCTCGTATCATCTTAGTTGCCTTCCTCTGTACCCTCTCCATGAGCTGTATGTCCCTCTTCAAGTGTGGTCTCCAGTACTGTACACAGTATTCAAGGTGTGGTCTAACTAGTCCATTGTACAGCAGCAGAATCACTTCCCTGCTCCTAGAGGTGATCCTACTTACGATGCATCCCAACATCCTGTTTGCCTTGCTAGCCACTCTCCTGCACTGCTCAGAGTTATTCATACATGCATCCACCTTGACCCCTAGGTCTTTTTCCCCCTGTTGAGGCCTCCAGCGCCTCCCCTCCCAGGGTGTACCTGTGTTTAGGGTTTCCCACCCAAAATGTAACACCTTGCACTTGGTGATATTGAAATTTAATTTCCATGTGTGAGCCCAGCTTTCCAGGGTGTCCAGGTCCCCTTGCAGGGCCAACCTCCCCTCTTCCCCCTCAACTACTGCTCCCATCTTGAAGTCATCAGCGAAGAGACTCATTTCACATCCTATACCCTCCCTGATGTCCTATATGTATGCATTAAACAGGATCGGACCCAGAACCGAGCCCTGCGGTACCCCACTACTGACCTTTCTAGGGTTCAAGAGCTCCCAACCGACCACTACTCTCTGAGTGCATCCAGCTAGCCAGTTTTCAATCCGTCTGACCATCAAAGGGCCTACTCCCAACCCTGTCAGTTTCTCCACCAGACCATTGTGGGGGACAGAGTCAAAGGCCTTGCTGAAGTTCAAGAATAATACATCCACAGGCTTTCCCCTGTCCAGTTCTGATGTTACCCATTTGTAGAACTCCACAAGATTGGTTTGACATGATCTACCTGGCACAAACCCATGTTCCCACCTCCTCCAAGTACACCCCCAATCGTTCCTTTAGTATACTCTCCATTAATTTTGCCACCACCGAGGTCAAACTGATGGGTCTATAGTTACCTGGTACTTCCCTCAACCCCCCTTTATGGATTGGCACCACATGTGCCTCCGCCAATCCCTAGGTACTCTCTCTGTCTCAAGCGACCTGTTGAAGAGCTCCACCAGGGGTGCAGCCAGTATGTCCGCCAATTCCCATAGTACTCTCGGATGAATGCCATCCGGCCCAGGAGATTTAGTTTAGTTTAGTTTATTGTTCTAGGAATTACTACCTTTGAGCCAGAGGCTCTTTTACAAAGGTTCCACGTCAATTAGGTACAGTACAAAAGGTTACATAGATAACACAACAAATTGTGTTGTGTCAAGAGCAAGAAAACATATACAAATACATATCAAATCATTTGTGCAAAAGGACATGAGATATCAATAATCACATTATTATTACAAGAAAGAGGTCATGCCAGATTAGGAGAAACAAATAGGAAAAAGTCCAGAACAGAGAGGGTAAGTGAAAGGTGTGGGGAGCAGACAATAGCAGGAGAAAAGGTTTCCCAAACATGTCTTTGTCAAATAGCAGGACAGGGTGGGTAGTGAGAAAATAGGAGGTTTAATCAGGGCAGTCACAGGAGCTCGGAGGTGGCAAGGTGAGAAAAAGCCTTGATTTGAAAATACCTAGAGGTGGAGGCAGTAATATGAGTGCTGAGGGCATTTAGCCAGCTGGGGGCACGATAGGAAAATGATCTTTGTCCCTGAGAAGTCCGCATCGGGGTTTGGAGAGGCTGGTGTTCTGATCTTCTGGTAAGCGGGTGCTAGCGCTCGGGCTTAACAGGTCTTGGATACAGGGTGGAGTGAGGCCCAGAGTGGATTTTTCACCATCAGGCAGGTAAGGTACTTTATCCGGTTTGAGAGTTACCAACCAACCTGAGTCAGCATAGAGTTCACATGTGTGGGTGCGCCGGTCTGCACCAGTGAGCAACTGACAGGCCTTGTTTGGGGATGTTGTAATGAGACTAAGTGCTGTAGTAGTGGCAAGATCTGTATATAACTAAGCCATAATCAATGACTGAGATGATAGAAGATTGGATGGCAATCCTCAGTGCAGAATAGGTAAAAGCTGTCGGTTCGATACAGAATCCCAATTACGCTGATTAATAGTTTTGCTGTACTATCAATGTGAGTTGCAAAGGTTAGGCTTGATCAAAGTTGATTCAAGATATTTGAAAATTGGCACTTGTTCAAGGGTTATTTCCTAGGTATGTATTAATGGTGAGTGGGACTTGCCGTTTCTTGTTTTCGGGTTAGAGAAGAAGCGTGGATTTAGTTTTTTGTGGTTTAGAACCAGCTTATGTTCAAGGAACCACATCTCAACTTTGGAAAAAGCATGCTGAAGGTTGAGGCATAAGAGGTTCGGATCTTTATGAGTGGCAAGAATCCCAGCATCGTCGGCATAGAGGATTATTTGTTCAGGGCAGGATTGGGAGGGAGTTTAGGAAAGGTTGAAAGGAGGGACCAGGATGGAACCTGAGAACTCCTGAGAGAACGGTTTTGAGTCTGAGAGAACTCCAGCTACTTTACAGATTGAGGCGCTTGAGCAAGGTAATTTTACCCAGTCACCAGGACCCTCACGAGTCCTAGGGATAGTAGTTGTTTGATAAGTAGGCCATGGTGAACTGGATCAAATGCCTTGGTTAGTCAATGTAGACTGCTCCAGTTAGGTTTCCTTGTCCATGGCATTGTGGATTGCCCTGAGAATTCAAGTAGGGCAGTCGATGTACTGTGCCCTTTCCTAAATCCATGCTGCTGAGTGCATAGGATGTTGTGCTTTTCCAGGTAGTCTGAAGGTTGGTCTGCCACCAAGCATTCAAGGGCCTTAGAGAGAGGTGGTAAGTATTGATATCGGCGATAGTTACCAGGCAGTGACTTATCACCACTTTTGTGCACCGGAGTGACAACTGCAGCTTTCCATTTCCTAGGGAATTGGCTGTAGCAGAGAGAGATTGAAAATTTTTGTGAGGGACAGTACTTCATCTAGAGTGAGGGACAAGTTTAAGGTCAATAGCTGCTGCTTGCTCAGGACTTTAGAAATGGCCTTCTTTACATATTTATAGACTTCATGTGCCTTTACTAATTTGAAATGGAAGGGTGGTGTGGTTGGAGAGGCAGTAGTAGAAGTAGAAGTGGAGGTCAGCATCAGTGAAGAAATCAGATGAGAGGACACCACTAAGGTCCGTGAAGGTATCATTTAGGGTGTTTGCAATGCTCTCTGGGTCCATATGAGTGGTTCCATCCACATTCATTATTGTAGGAGAGGATTTGGACTGCTGACCCATGATATTCTTTATGTTGTCCCAGAAGGATTTCCCTCACCCCAGGAGTTGAGAGGGCATTCTTGAAGTAGGAGCTCTTCATCAAGCGGATCTGTTTAGTACAGTAGTTACGAGCCTGTTTATGCTTTTGAATGTCCGACAGAGTGCCAGTAGCTCTTGCAGTGGCCCAGAGGTGATCCTTACTTTTGAGTTGTGCCAATAAGCCGCTGTGAGCCAAGGTTGTGAGTGCTTTGATTTTGCGCTTTTTACTGGTGCATAGGTGTCACAGGCAGTGTTGAAAGTAGAAATAAAGTAATCAGGGCTAGGTCAACATCTTGAGTTTTGTAAATCAGGACCAGTCTATCTGCCTAAGACAGGTCTTGAGATGAATAAGGTTGCCATAAGGTGAGACTCTGCTATAGTTGTTTTGGGCGACACGAAACTTATTTGTCAGGTACATATTATTGGAGGTGATCATGAGCGAGTCAGGAGAACACCTACATTAGTTATACGGGTAGGGTGGCTGGTAAGGATCCAGTCAATGAGGTGCTGGTCCCTGATTTGTAGTTTTTCCTGGTAGGGAGTTTACCACTTGTGTTAAATTTGCTGCTAGGATAGCATCTTTGTTTGACCCTCCATCAGAGACAAGCCAATTTATATTAAAGTCCCCAAGGAGAAGGAGTTCGATGTCAGAAGGTTGTGTACCTATGAACTCGAGGACAGCCTGTAGGCCGGAATCAGGATCTTTTGGTGGGATATAGACAGCAGCAATCGTGAGGACTTTGTTTTGGGCACCATGTAGTATCTTGATAGGGAGGAGTTGCACTGAAGTTTCTGTGGTGGGGTAAGAGGTAAAGAGATTTATCTTTCTTTAGGGCCTTGAGGGCTAACCACACTCTTTTGGTGGAGATAACATCATCCGTTCCCTCCACCTTACTGGCCTTTTTATCCTTATCCTGATGTGACACCCCTGGGGTCCTCTCCTCCTCCCTCCCTCTTGCTTCATTTCTGTTGCTGCCCTGATCCCACTCACTACCGCTTCTATCCCCATCGTGCCTTGCTTTGTAGATATCCCATCCCCCTCCCTAGTGAACACAGAGGCGAAGTACTCGTTTAATACCTCTGTCTGGTCCCTTGCCTCTTCCACCCACCCTCCTTCTCATCTCAATCTGCCAAGATGGCCCTTAGTTTTTCTCCACTCCCCAATGTACCAGAAGAACCCCTTTTCCCCTCCATGTATCCCCTGTGACAGCCGCTGCTCTTTCCTGGACTTTGCCTCCCTCACCATCCGGTTGACTTTTCTAGATGCAAGATGGTACATTTTCTTTTCCCTATCCCCTCTTGTTGTTTTATATTTTTTGTAGGCCACCTTCTTTTCTCTGACTGCTACCTGAACCTCACTGGACCACCAGCATGGTTTATGTGACCTTGCTCCCTTACATTTCACCTTAGCGCAGGTCCTGACTGCCTCATGAAGTCCCCTTTATGACCTCCCATCTCTTTTCCACATTTGTCATTGATGTAATCCCCTTCAAGTGATCCTTGAGAATATTTCCCATGCCCACAAAGTCTGCCCCCTGAAGTCCACTGCCAGTGTCCTAGATCTCTCCCCCCCCCATGCTTATTTGAAACCAAACAGTATTGTGGTTGCTCCCAGTCAGGGGATCCTCTACAACCAGGTCCCTTACCAGATCCCCATCTGCCAGAACCACGTCCAGGACATGCCGCTCCCTTGTGGGCTCCATCACATGCTGTGTTAAGAACACATCCTGAAAGCCGTCCAGCAGCCTCTGCTCCTTGGCCACCTTAGAGGACATGGTTCCCCAGTTTATACCTGGCATATTAAGGTCCCCCATCAACACCGCTCCTTCCCCTTTTGGTCCACACTGGGCAATGATGTTGTCCAGCAAACCATCCTCCAGAACATCACCCATCCGGGGGCCTATCTACTACACCAGCTTGACCTTACCTCCTGCTGGGGTTCGTAAGGTGACCCATAAGGCCTCCAGGTTTCCTCTGCCTCTTCTACCCTAGCAATTTCTATGTCATCTCTAATGAACATACTACCCACCCCTCTGCCCTCCTTTCTATCCTTCCTAAGCATAGTGTGCCCCGCATGTTTAGGTCCCAGTCATGGTTTTGTTGCGTCTCCGTGACCACCACCACATCCACCCCTCCCCGAACAGCATGGTCTGGAACTCCTGGCAACTTGTTTCCAAGCTCCTGGCATTTACTAACACCACCCCCACCCTTATCCTGATCCCCTTGCGAACCTCACCCAGGTTCCTTATACTTCCATCCTCCCTCTGCTCCTCCTGAAACCTCCTCCTCAGTCTGTTTCCCCTCCCCCTTGGGTTTGAAGGCTACTCCTCATCTGAGGAAGAGGCTTCTGGTCAGCCTCCATATCCCCCCACAAGTTTAAACCCCACCGTTCTTGAATGTAGTCAGCCACCCCTGTTTAAGGACTTCCTTCCTAACAGGGCAAGATGAAACCTGTCCTTGGCATACAGTCCCTTATCCTCTCAAACTCCTTTCCAGTTCCCTAACACCCCCAACCCACTCTCTTCACCCCACTTCCTGAGCCAGTCATTAACCTCTGTGATCTTCATTTTTTTCTCCACTGAGGCCTTTGGTACTGGCAATATCTCTGAAAGGGAAATGTTGCATCCATTATCCCGACAGACTCTGACAAGTTCTTGGAACCTTGCTTGGATTTCCAAAACTCTATTTCCCTCTAGATCGTTAGTTCCCAAATGCACCAGGAAATCCGGTTTCCCTCCACAATCCCTAACCAGTTCGTACCACAATGAACTTTGCTCTGTGCACTGTCAGAGAGATACTCACTACCTTCACCTGGCTATGGCAACTACCCCCCTGTCCCTCGCACTGAATACCCCAATCATCGAGTCTCCCAATAACAGAACCTTAACACCGCCATCATCCTTATGGTTACCTCCACTATGCACTCTCAACCCCCCATCCCCCCTTTTATTTGTGATCTCAATTCCATGGGAGTCTTCCTGCCTTATTATAGACCCCCTTGTCACCCTCCCCTTTCTGCCTCCCTTGTTTTTTTGCCCTTAACTCAGACCCCCGAATAGGTGTCCCTTTAACCTCTCTTATCCGAACCATTTATCCTGCCCTGATGGTTTCCCCTACCCCACCACCATCTCCTCCCTTGTAATAATACCCTACCTCCAGAGGCCCTCTGTGGGTCCCCTTTACCTAGGGCCCCATCCTTGGTACAGACCCTCCCTGCTGAACGGGGGCCCCTCCCCCGCCTCCTTGTCTCCCAGTTTCTCTCCAGTCGTGCTCTCCTCCCTCATGTCTGCAATATGTTGCATCTCCCCATCTGCTTAACACCTATGTTTCCTCTTCTCCCTCTGGGACTATTTCTATCCTTCCATTGCGGTCTGTGATGCCTATGGGTATCGACTCCCTCCCAGCCTCTGTATCAGTTTCCTCATTTCCACCAACCCCTTCCTCCCCTCTAGGTTGCTTAGTAGCTCAATTTTTATTGTAACTCTGTGCCAGCCTCCATCAAGTAACCTGAGTTTCCCTGACTGCCCTCTAAATTGCCCCCTCTTCCTCCCCTCTTGCCCTGTTCTCCTTAGGGCTCCCTTCCCACAGTCTGCTCTTTTAGGCTTCCCACAACAGCCCCTCCTTCTCACTGTCTGCTCTTCTAGGCTTCCCACAACAACCCCTCTGACTCTTCCCCCTCCACTCTCTTTATATTCGGAATGTTTACCCTGTACGTTTTCCCCTTAGCGTCAACATCCCTATCTAAGGGTCCTCTGTCCCTAATATCCCCCTCCTGCTTGCTGTAACATAACGTCCTGTAATTTCTGAGTGTTGTCCCAGCCTCCCCTCAGTCTCACCCTTCTGCTGCCCATATCCACACCCTTTATCCTTGGACACTCCCCCAGCTCCCTCAGCTTACTCCTTAACCAATATACTTCACTCCTGATACAAGATAGCTGTCTACAGAGTGGGCAGCCTCCCTCTCTCCAGGTCCAATTGAGAATTATTGCCATCCCACAGCCTGTGCAGCCTACAACCCTTCTGAAGATGTCTGCCATGGTGGAATGTGGCCACCCTGTTTGTCCCTCTCTGTTCATAATGGCACGCACCCCTTTTCTCAGTCCCTTCCCCCTGGAATACAGTCTCTCTCTATACTGACTGCAGTTATTTACGAACCCAATTTCAACCCCACCAATAAAGTTCCCAAGTCTCACAAACACATACAGTCCAGTGTGTGTCCAGTCCCACTAATAGTGTGTGTATGTAGACATCTGGTACCATACAATGGCACAGTCGGTGTGCGAAATCAATGTTTGGGACAGATTAACAAAAATCACAGTGACACTGTTCATGAGCAGCGGTCTTAAAATGGCTATGTTGAAAATTTGGTGAAAAAATTCTTAAAAAATGACTTTTTTACGAGGGTGCATTTCGCGGTTCCTATGCGTGCTCGGAAGTGCGCGAATTTGTAATATTTGCAGTCCAGATTTTCAACATTGCCATTTTATCACACCTACTTATGAGCAGTACAGCTGTCATTTTCATCTCGCCCAAAATGTGTTTCCAAGCATGTAGCGACAATGGCGCAGTCAGTGTGCGTAAATCAATGTTTGGGACAGATTAAGAAAATCACAGTGACACTGTTCATTAGCAGAGGTCCTAAAATGTCTATGTTGAAAATTTAGTGAAAAAAAGTTCAAAAATGAGTGTATTCTGTCGTTGTACAGTTTCATGCTCGCCATACCTTCTCTACATTTGCAATATTCTCACTCACATTGTCAGCATTGCCATTTTTCCACACCTCCTTATGAACAGTACAGCTGTCATTTTTTATATCCTGGCGAAATGTGTTTCGCACTTCCAGCACAGAATGGCATCACTGTGGTAAATCACTGTTTGGGACACATTACAAAAATCACAGTGACACTGTTCATTAGCAGAGGTCCTAAAATGCCTATGTTGAAAATTTTGTGATGAAGTCCATAAAATGACTGTGTTACGAGTGTGCGTTGCGCAGTTTCCACGCATGCTTATAACTTTGCACATTTGTAATATTTTCACTCCAGATTTTCAATATTGTCATTTTTCCACACCTCCTTATGAACAATACAGCTGTCATTTTTAACATCCTGGTTGAAATGTGTTTTTGCAGTTCCAGCGTAGAATACCATGGTTGCGGGGGGAAATCAGTGTTCAGGACACAGTAACAAAATCACAGTGACACTGTTCATGAGCACAGCTCGTTAAATGCCTATGTTGAAAATCTGGTGATGAAACTCCATAAAATGATTGTACTACGCGCATGCGTTGCGCGGTTTCCACGTATGCTCGGAAGTGCAAGCATTTTTAATATTCCCACTATACATTTTCAACATTGCCATCTCCTCATATCTCCCTATGGATGTTACAGCTGTCATTCTTCACATCCTGCCCAACCTGTGTTTTCGTACATGTGGTGCAGAATGCCACTGTCACTGTTGGAAGTCAGTTATCAGGACACATTGACAAAATCACACTGCCACTGTTCATGTTAAGAGGTCCCAAATGCTTCAATGAGGTGGGGTCACAAAAAGGCCATGTTCAAAATTTGTACTGTGAATACCAACAAACGCCCGAGGCATTACAGTTTCTAACCATAACGTCCTACCCTGTACAGACAGACAGGCATCGGGGTGTGCCTTTGGATTGCCAACTGTACTGCTCATGCCATCCCACCCCCACTCCCCTGCCACTGACAGGCATCGAGGTGTTCCTTGGACTCTTCGTCCCAAGACTTCACCCCATTCTCCTATGCGGCACCCATTTCAATGTATGTCCTTATGGAATGGGGTGACTGTAAAAGCAAACACCCTAAGGCACAGCTCAACACGTGTCAGTGTCTGCAGAATAGGATGAGGTGACATGGCTTGACCATCATGGGTGATGACCCAAAAACTTACCCCAAATCCTGTCCGTCTCTACAGGATGGAGGTGGGGTCCATGTGAAGTTCAGTACTTCACTGCCATTCCTATTCTGCATCTGTCTAACTTCTGCATTTCTAATGCTAATACCAGCAAGCAAACATTCGGCATTGACAAATGCTTGTTATTTTATTGTACTTTAGTACATACAAACAGGCAACAAAGCCCAGTTTGGGGCAGTTGAAGCCGCTTAAAGGGAACGCCTCCGTGGACAACTAATCGTCCCCTTTAAGCGATCGTCCCCATTATCAGATGCAGCACTACGCAATACAATATATCGTTAACTAGGTTACAACACAGACTGAGACAGACACAGGCATACGGCAAAGTGATTACAACCCTTTTTTGAATTCTTGCTCTGTAAAATCTTTATTAAACAAAAATGTAAATTAGCACTGAAACAGTACACTCTGGCACACTTATCTGTCTGAAGGAGTCTCACTCGTTTTTGCAGACTCCTGACTCCGGTTGTTGCAGACTCCTGACCACTCGTCCTGAATCCTCTGATCCAGGAATTGAGGGTGTTTAGGGCATCAAAGATTGTGGCAACAGTCAGATCCCCATCCGTCGCTTCATCTGTGTCCATGTCAATGAAAGTCAAGAATTCCGGCACGGGCACATCGGCCATTAGATCCTCGTCAGATAGAGCTACAGCGCCTCCACCTTTCCCCCTTGATTCCCCAAAATAGCAAGCAATATAAAATAGGGCCTGGACCAGATTGCTCACACCATTCATTTACACACAGGCACCTGTGAAAATTGTGACTGCAGCAGAGTGAGCACCTGCCGGAAAATAATGACTAAAGCAATGACCAAGTCACACCAGATGTAAGCATGATTAAGATGCATGGCTATCTCGGAAGCTTTTTTTTTTTTTTAAACCGGACCAGAAACAGACACCCTTGCTAACAGCACTTGCAAACCACAGGTGCAGGGCTTCATCCACTTGCTTTTATAGTCAGCTGGTGTTAACTGGCTTAAGTGGCTAATTGTTTCTGAGTTTCTGAGTAAAGCACCACCTGATTACCATTAACACCTCAATTAAGGTGACACTTAACAGGTGGAAGTTAAGAGCAAACTGAGGAAACTGAGGAAAAAATCATCCCCATAAACAGGTTTGCTATGTCCCCTTTAAAGGTGTGAAGGGCCCATTGATTAACATTGCCACTAAATCGGTGCCCAGGGGAGCGTCCCCTTTAAGCGAACGTCCCCATTAACAGCATCCCGATTAAGTGGCTTCAACTGTATATACCAAAAAATGATGTTTAAACATGGCTATGGAGTTGAGGGCTGTAAAATAACAGTACCTCAAAATAGCCATGTACATTCAAATTATAAAAAGTTTTCTATATGTGTTTGGATCTCCTATCTTATGGACTCAACTACGCTGTATTATGCTATTAACAATTTGTGTATTCTGTTTTGTTTTATTGATGATATGTATATTATACTGAATAAATTTGTGTATCTAAAATGCATAGTTATGTGTACAAATTCCACTAATAAAAAGGCAAGGAAAAACATACAATGATTACATACAGAGAATATTCTCTGGAATCATTCCTTGTGGCTTACAATTCATTAGAAGAATACCATAAATAACCAGAGTGGAGTATAGCCCTGCCCTCATTAAAACTGTAGCTAGCATGAAAGTTTGTTATAGAAAAATGAGGTACAGAGTTAATGAGCTACTTCCTTCCGACATCAGAACTTATGTTGACCCTGTCAAAGTCATGTAACCCAGGTGTATTCAAGCTTTACTTTTGATCCAGCCTTGCAACTGATTCTTCGCATAGCTTAACAAAAAAATGTAATATAACATAACACAAAGTCAAACACAGCTATGATATACTGCAACTAATTCTGTATGGGGTTTCTAAATTTGTTCGCAGGTTTGCTATGTGGAACCTGTCAAGTTTACTGTTATTTGCAAGATGGCCACTAGAGGGAGCCCAATGTAAGCTGTATGATTCTATACAGTATAGTTATTTATTTATTGAATTTTGTTGACCAAGCAAGCTCACTGAGACTAAAAGTCCCTTTTTCAGTGGCAATCTGGAATTAATTACATGGAAACATAACATAACATAGCAGCACAGAAAGTCAGATGAGCACTGCAAGCCATAATAACAATAGCAATGCGGTCATAGGGTTACAGAGTTATCAACACTGGAACTTACACAGTTAAGTGCAAGCAAACATGTAGGTCTTTCATTTTTAAAGTTTAACCAATGGTGTTAGGGGCTCTTTAAACGTTAATGAAACATCTTAAAACTTTACAATACAAAGTCTGATAGCTTCCTGGTCTAAGACTGCCTAGGTACTAATTATTTATGCTTCAGTACAAAATTCACCATGGTGCTGAGAGAACTGATGCCCTTGCATAACCTCTGTCCCCACTGTTAGGGGTGTAAGTCTGAGAAACTAGCCCAGAGTTCATTATATGTGTCTTCCTGGTGCTGTTGCCTATAGGAATGTTTTCTTGATTTAACCAATGTCCTTTATCCTACAAAGTCACCTGTTTTTGTACTATCCAAGACACACTGTCTTAGGGTAGCTGGTCCATTCCACTGGGGTGTCGAACAGACGAGGCATACTGATGAGTCTTGGTAGGACGAAACACGTGTCTATGTCATCTGTTAGCACCCTTTGCAAACTATGTGAGAGGACTTTTGGCACCATGTAATTCTGCTTAAAGCTGAACCAGCATAACATTCTGTGGTGATTTGCATATGCACCCCATGATGCTTTGCATTGTGTGGGCATGTGTGATTTTGTATTTTCTTGAAACTTGGCTTCCCAGCCAAATGCCCTTTGGGGTAACCCTTGCCTCAGTGTTTGTGCACAGAGGTTCTTTGTCTTTTAAACAGTTTTTTATTTTAATGGGTTCACCACAACATATCCAAGACACACTGTCTTAGGGTAGCTGGTCCATTCCACTGGGGTGTCGAACAGACAAAGCATACTGATGAATCGTGGTAGGACGAAACATGTGTCTATGTCATGTGTTAGTACCCTTTGCAAACTGTGTGAGAGGCCTTTTGGCACCATGCAATTCTGCTTAAAGTTGAACCAGCATAACATTCTGTGGTGATTTGCATATGTATCCCATGTTGCTTTGCATTGTGTGGGCATGTGTGATTCTGTGTTTTTGTACTGTTATATACTCTTGTGTTTTGTTGTACACTGACAGAGGAGGATACCTGGAGAGGCTGCCTGTGCAAATGAGCACATGTGCTCATAGCTTGCCTGTTCCTGTAAACCTGAACTTGAATTGTGCTGAATTAATGCACATACTGGCTACACTGGGCTAGATAACTTACAGAAGAAACCAGATCACGGAGTTCTGAATAGGTGGACTGCCTGGATACTAGATAAGGGACACAAAGACCAGATTTCTTTTGTTAAACTTCAACAAATATCAGACAGGGAGATGAATGACTCCCACCTCTTCTGTTACCTGTACCGATTTTGGATTACAATGGCATGAGCTACCTACCTTAGTATCGGTGTGGGCCTGTCCCTTACTAACAAGATACCTGCACTATAGTATTAATGGTATTGTTCCCATTTATCATTACCAAAGTTTTTTTTTATTGTTCCACACACATTGCATTACAATCTGATGCACATCCCCCCATTGTGCCTCTATGCACTCATACTTATCAGGGTGCTTCTGTCCATATTCTGCTTTGCTTCCCAATTGCTCCAAGGTTTGACCCCTATATGGTAGGTCCCTGGTGTCCAGCTCATGTGTTGCCAGCCTCCAGGGAGCAGCCTTATCATAGGTGGCGCATAGAACATCATGCTTTCCGTGTGTCTAGGGTGGTCAGAGGCTGCTACCATCATCCATGCAGTGACTGGTATTTTTTCCCACCTTTGCTGCTTCCCACTGCCCTTGCTTAACACAGCCAGTGAGCACCCGTTACACTCTTCCTGTAGGCGAGGGGTGTCTGACATCATGTGATCAACCATGACATCATTGGCACCACTGCATTTGCTTTCTTGAAGCTACATTTGAAGGGTTAACTTTTGTTGGTAATACAGGATGAGAGCCATACCTAGAGCAGGCAATGTAGCAATGATTGATAACATCCTGGCAAAACCCCCTGCTGAATCCCGTGTGGGGGGGGGGGTAGAAATTGTGAGGATTAGGTCAGTAATGAACTGCTCCTGAAAGGCTCCTTAGTATTGCCTCTGGCATGGTCCGGGACAAGCTGAGTGAGATTTAATGTCTGCACATGTTTTCACTAGCCCAGTGTTATTTAATGCTGTATGTACTATTGTGTTTTTGTATTATCTGGTATTTACGCATGTAAGAACTTGTTGCTAATGAAAACGGACAATAATGCTAATTAGTCCACAAGTATAAAAAAATAAATCTAAACATGTAACAAAATAATGCATTCGACTGACTGCAGACAGCAGCAGGTGGTTGGGATATATTGCAATTTAGGTCTCCTAATAAAAGAAGTCTGTGGTGGGTGTAACGAGCAATAAAGTTACCTAATATTGACAGGATATCAGCAGGGGCAGAGGAAGGGAGATGGCTAACAGCAAGATACATAAATAAGCTTGTAATAAACAACAGCTGGATTAGATTATATTGCACATACCTTTGCTCTGTTGTGTTTATGCTAACTAAAATATGCCTCACAAGACCTGTACTTTGTGTATTCTGCAGTATGTTGTTCTCACGTGACATGTAAGCTTTTCCTAATTATGTACCATGTTGTCCTAAGTATGTAAGTATGTAATTTCCTGTAATCTTCCGGGTCGTACCTGAAAATAGGCAATTGGCTTGTCTAGTGCACTTACCTGGTTAACAAAAGCTAAATAAATAAAATATATAAAATGTTTAGGCATGGAGTCTGTAACGGCACCTAAGACATTAAAGTGAGAGTTAATATATTTCAGTACCAATATGATCAATTAAACTTTATGGCACAAACAGGGGTTGCTGCCCATTAATCTAAACCTTGATGGAGAGTCACGAGGGCTGAGGTGTAGCCAAATGTCTAATGACCACTAGGGTGAGACTAACAAAGGTAACCCAACCACTTGAGTGCCTTAATGCTATTATTGAAGTAAATGTTTTTAGTTGTTTTAACACAATGTTTTAATAGTTTAAATTGTAATATTACACACATGCTTTTCTGGCTGTTAACATAATCCTTTTAGACCAATGTCATTCAATCAGAATGCTCCATGAATCTAGCCCCAACGATATGGCAGCCTGCTTGAAACATTACAGACTAGAGCTCTGTAGCTAAACAAAGATGTCATGGGGAAAAGCCCCCACTGGGTGGCACCACACTATTACTGTTTGATATGATGCTTACACTATATGAACATACAGACATATGAAAGGCCAGCAGAAGCAAACCTGAAGGTCTACCGAGTCTGTTCAATGCGGGGCTCACGCGCATATTTTACATGCTGCTCTGCTCTCCCCCCCATCAACCTAACCTTCCATTTGAATCTATCCCACCCTCTTTGTAACACTCCCACTGTACTGTGGTTTACCCTGCCTGTTTTTCTCCTTGTTATATTGTTTGCATATTTTTCTTTGTAACCTCCTGGGTCGTACCTGAAAATAGGCATTTTTTGTCTAGTGTGCTTACATGGACAACAAAAGCTAAATAAAAAAAAATAAAATGTAACCCCTAGATGGTGCTATCCAAGGGGCTACTACCCCTGCCTGATTTGCCACTAACAGGTTGAGGGGCCTGGATCCGATGGTGGGTGCCTCCACCCAGAGGTCAGGGTTTGCAATAGTTAAACTAACTTGGTCACAGCCCTCTGGGACACTGCAACCCCCCTTTCTTCCCACTAGTGGCCCACACAATATATCAGAATTACCTTCACAGTATACACTTACCCCCAGGACTGGTTCAGGCACTGGGACCCCTGTAAAATAAGATACAGTGCAACAATCACAGTACAATACTTTAACATAGACAAATACCTCAGGCAGTATAACTTTGCTGAAACAAGCAGCTCTGATTTATTTAGGGGATATAACAAGGACAGGGGAATCAGGTTAATTAGCTTATCACTTTACTCATCTACCTATGGCTCTGTGCACAGGCCTATCCCTACCAGTTACTGTCCCTGGGTACCCAAGCCCTAGTGGCTAGTCAAACACTGTGGCAGCTGGTGGGGCCCTTTCACACAGAGAAAAAAATTAGTTAAACAGTCAGCAGTACAGTGATTCCATTTGGATTCAATGTGGCAATTCAACAGGAGCGACCTGAATTAGTACTCACGACCTCCAAACAAGATAGGGTCCTTCAATGTCAGCAGGGCTACTCTTGAGCTCCACAGGACTCCTAACACATTTATAAAGCAAACTGCAACAGGCAAAAGTCCTTTAATGGCAGCAGGATTCACTTGAGCTACACAAGCCTCCTCACACATTTATATGGTGAACAGTAACAGGCAAAAGTCCTTTAATGGCAGCAGGATTCACTTGAGCTACACAAGCCTCCTCACACATTTATGTGGTAAACAGTAACAGGCAAAAGTCCTTTAATGGCAGCAGGATTCACTTGAGCTACACAAGCCTCCTCACACATTTATATGGTAAAAAGAAAGTACTATACCAGGCAGGCTGCTTCTCTATCCCGATCACAATTACTGCACAATACCCGGGAGAACACACAGCAGATTCAGTTCCTGACAGACAGAGTGCAATTCAGCAATTTCTCCAGTCTTCTACAGGGTGAGCCTGGTTTCTACTCTTCAGATATCCTTTGCTTCTCTTCACAGACAGTTCAGTCTTAACAAACAGTTACACAAGCTGCAGACCGGAACTCTGGGCCCTTACACACGCTTCCGACTAAAACTGCACAACGAAAAAGCACAAGGCTCCTTCCCTCTTCACTGCTAGAGCTCAACTGAAACTCCAGCAGACAAAACCGGGCACTTCCTTTGAGTTCCTCCCAGTTCTTGGCTGGATTGGCTGTCACTCACAATAGACTGCCCTAGTTGGTCCAAAAGGCAAGTCCAAACTACATCTCCCAGAGTCACTGCCCATACAATCCTCTTGTGGCTGGCTCAGATTACTGAGTCCAAGTTCTGATTCGTCCAAGGCACCATTTTAGAGCTACTCTTAACCCACACTGATTGGTCCAGTTCAGCAGTTCAAAACTAGAATGGGAACTAGGCAAACACAGTTCTGACTGCAAAGAAAGCAGGTTAGACAGACTGTATTTTCATTATTACTCTAAATGATTTCTGGCAAACAGTTACATCTTTCAGATAGGTTCCCTTTGCACTCCTAGTGACTACAAAATGGAGTGAATTGCAGCAGCTCGAGTGGTACTCAAGCAGAGAAGCACACAGTCCCCCAAAAACAAACTAATTATGTCTGCAAGCAGACAGCTCTTAAAGAGATAGTACCAGAGGCTCTAAAAACACTCTCTGATAAATGGCTTAAACGCCAAACACCATTCAGGCTTGGAGCATTCAAGCAAGCTCCTGGAAGTCTTTTGGGAACCCCCATTTGCAGGGGGGTTACAAAAATAAAAATACTACCCCCTCTGTCAGTGAATTTCATCATATGCCACCACTCTGTCAGTAAAGAAGTGCCTTTTGGCCTCCTTCTTGCAACTCCTCCCTGCTAATCTGTAGTTTTACCCTCTGGTGTTTCTGTTCTCAGTTTTGCAAAAATGATTCCCATGTTGACCTTGTTGATTCCTTTGAGGTATTTGAAAGTCTTGATCATGTCCCCTTTCTCTCCTCTGCTCCAGAGAGTACATGTTTGGGTTCTCCAACCTCTGTTTATACAGGATATCCTGCTGCCCCTGAATGCTTTGGTAGCCCTTCTCTGCACTGCCTCCATCTGGTTTATGTCTTTTCTTTAGGTATGGGCTCCAGTATTACATACAGTACTCCAGATGTGGACGCAACATGAACTTGTAGAGGGGCAGAATGACCTCTCTCCTCCTGCTGGAGAACCCTCTTGATATGCAACCCAGAATGCTGTTAGCCTTCCCCATTGCCTTTTTGTGCTGGGTTAACGGTTTCAGGTCACTTGTAATTGCTATCCCCAGGTCTTTCTCCTCCTCCAAGACTGGGAACTTTACGCCTCCCTGACAGTGTACTCAGTCCTCAGGTTCTTATGCCTTATGTTTACTGCTTGCACTTTTTAGCACAGAACCCCAATTACTGGATTCCAGACTACCTTTCCAACCTTGCTAGGTCCTCCCTTGGATCTCTTATGCCTTCCTCCATTTACACCCTCCTGCAGAGCTTGGTATCTTTTGTGAAAAGACATATCTTCCCTTTGATGCCATCCCCAATGTCACTGATGAACACACTGAGCAGGACTGGGCCCACCACTGATCCTTGTGAGACCTCCTTAGTAACTTATTTCATCCTGGAGTGCTCTCCCCTACCACTCACTGCATTCTACCCCCTAGCCAGTTTGCCCCCCACCTGGTTAGTTTCTCCCGTTGTCCCCTTATTCACCAGTGTTTTGATCAACCTCTTGTGGGAGACTGAGTGAAAAGCCTTGCTGAAGTCCAGGTATAGTATGTCTACCACTTGGCCCTTCTCCACTGCCCTAGTGGACCAACTGAAGAAGCTGATCAAATTTGTTTCACATGACCTCCCTGTCATGAACCCGTGCTGCCTGCTATCCTGGAACCTGTTTACCTCAAGGAACTCAACCTACTTTTCCTTTAGGATGGGTTCCATCAGCTTGCCAACAGTTGATGTCAAGCTGACAGGTCTATAGTTCCACAATGTAAGCCCCCTGTGGGAGCTAACCAGACTTAGGTCCCTGGTATGCTGCCTGGGGCTTGAAACCACCTGCTGGCAGGTGGGGCCCGGGTACCAGGTGGTATTAAGGGGTTTGCTGCCAAGAGAATAGAGGAGAGGAGACCAAGAGGGGAGATTGAGGAGAGAGAGAGAGAGAGAGAGGTTGATATAGCTGGAAGCCCAGCTGAGGGCTGAGGTTCAGGGCTGTGGTGATAGCCACACTGGCCCACCATCCTACATCCTATCCATTGCAGTGAAAAAGTGATGCAGTTGGTGGGGGGGGATATGTGTCTGGAGACATCAAGGGGTGTGGCAGAAGGAAGGAGGAGAGCCATAGAGAGAACCGTGCACAGCCCAGATGTGAGAGCCTGGGCCGTGGTGGGGCAGAGGTGGGAGTCTGCCCAGCGGTCACCATGAAGCCATGTAGAGGAAACCTGGAGATCCATGCTGGAGCAGGTGGGGACAGATCTGGAGGTGGCAAGAAGTCTGGGGCATAAGCCTCTGCAAGCAGCCCCCAGCCTGACAGTCCTTGGCCCCAGCCTGGAGTGCCCACTTCATTGTCTGGTGTGTGGCACCCTGTGGTTTAGTAGAAACCGTGAGAGAAGTAGAGACGGTGAGAGGTGCCGCCACCCTAAAGCCCCCTGAAGTACCCACTGCTGTAGGAGAAGCAAAACTGCCAGGAGCAGTTGTTTTTTTTGGGGGGTTGTGTCCATGGGGTTCTTGCCATGGCTGAGGTGTGGTCAGTGAGTAAGAGGCACCTGAAAGCATGAAGTTTGGCCAAGAGAGAAAAAGGTAGCTGCCGGTCCATTCCTAGGCATTATTCTGCCTCATGTTGTGCTGCTGACACCAGGTGTAGAGCCTGTTTCAGCTCCGAGGGAAAGTTTGCAGTTAAATCCCAGGATCAGTGTCTGCAAGCAATATAACATTGGCTATGGTCTGTCTGAAAAAAGAAAAGAGCCCCCACTGTGTTGTTCTTGTTCCCTGCACTCCATGGAGTGATCTGTTTTATTGAAGCTCCAATTAAATCAGTTTGTTGCATTTTTGATCAGTGTGGACAACTGACTTAGTGAAAGTAACTCCTTGAGATTGTGTTAACCCGTTTGCCCCCCGCAGCTGCCAGCCCCAAAGAAAAAGAACAAAAGACTGCCTGCATCCCCTGCTAAACCACCACGAACCAGGTAAATGAGCATAATCTGTGAGTGTTTTTTTTCTGCTGTACGTGACCCTCCTCCCCTTGGACTACCATCTGCATACCCCTAGACAACAGGAGGGGGAACTTACAATGTAGGGGCTCATCCAGGATTGGGTTTGGGGGAGTAAGTTGTACCTGGACTTAATTCAGGGGTGCTTCAGCTTGGGGAGACAGTGTGCGGCCTGTGGATCTGGAGTCTTTCTTTAACAACTCTGTCATTTTGGACTGCTGTTTCATGCCTTACAAGGAATAGTGCCATGTGGTCTGGACCAGGACACATGTCATGTATATGTAAATGCATGCAGAAAGTAGGAGAGCTGCTTTGATTGGCTGGAATTCTGGGAGCAGGAGTGAGAGGACAGCTGGCTAGTTGGAGAGAACGCCATTTTGATGTGGAGGACAGAGTTTAGTATCTGTGACTCAGTTGTGAGATTGAGGAGAGTTTCTTTGTTCTGAGCTGGAAAACAGTTGGAGGAGTTATTGTGAGCCATGGCGGAGGCCCCCATCAAATCTGCTAAAGAAGTGACAGTCCCAGCACCTCTGTTATCATGGCTATGCTATGTCACGAAAAAAAGTGGTTTACAGGACAGATGCATCATATGTAGCAGCTCTGGGACTGATGAGTGGAACCTGCCATTATGTCTAAACTGCTCCCAGGGAGCACCCCACCACCACTTTACACTCCCCTGCAGCCATATGTTCCCTCCTGGGGGTGGCCTGTACCACCCACTCTGTTCAGCTCAACAGCAACTGTTAGAAGCATGGAAACATGGAAGGAGGATGACAGAGCACTGAGCAAATTGACACCTGTGGAGAAGGGTACCAGATGTCTGCCCAGCCCTTCCCCACCACCAGATCCTGCTCCTCCTAGTGGCAGATGGAGAGGCCACGTCTGGGCATCAGTACCCAAGGTGAAGGGTCCCAAAAAGGCTGACATGCCCCACGCAGTGGCAGCAATCAGGAAATGGACCCTGGAGGCTGATCTTGCACTGAGTAAGCTGGAGTGGCCTGATGTGGAGATTGAGGAGGTAATGTCTGATGAAGGTTCCAGCACGGAAGGTGAGACATCGGAAGGGTAAGGTGTGGTGGCAGCTGCTCCAGGGGTCACACCAACCTTCCTTCTCTATGAGCACCAAGTGATAGAGCGAGACATCCCTAAGCCCTACCAGTTTCCATGTTTCGGTACCCCAATACAGTCCTATTCTTGGCTGACACCTGCAGGAAGCTGCATAAAGATATGCACAATTTCAGACCCTAGGGCCCTTGGATCCTAAAGTACACAACTGGGAGTTGGCTGCTGCAAGGGAAAGCACCTAGAACCAGTGTCTTCAGCATCCCTGACTGGTCCCAGGCTGAACATTGGGTCCACCACAGGATAGGGAAGGAGTACCCTGGAGGGGATTATCCCTACCTTTGTAAATGCCTATGGGATGTTATCAAGGACCAGCAAGTGGACTGTGTATTTCAAGGTGCCCTGGGCAAAGTAAGGCAGTGTTGGAAAGTGAGCCTTTCAGACCAGTCAGAGAATCAGCAGAAGGCCATCAGGCAAGCAAAGTCTATGTGTGCCTCCGCATTATGGACTGGAGTTACCCTGTTTAAGACTTGCTTTAGCACAGGATGTGGAAGGCCTCTGGACCAAGTATTATATCATCAGCAAAGACTCATTTGGTGAGGAGATCACCGATCCTAACCCTAAGTTTTACTTTGCCAGAGACCGCACCCAGAAGGAATGGGCTTCCCATTCTTCAGCAGAGCCCACAGTATATTGCAGGACTGTAACCACTATCATTGACCCCCACACCCCCACACACACAGCTGTGGAAATCCTGATGTGTGGACTGCAGTATCTGCCATCTGACTTGAGTGAGAGGAATTCCTTTTTGTTTATTGAAACTGTTGTTAATGTTGTAAGGTTGTGTTATTGTGTTTAATAAATGGTTGGCTCAGTGTGTATCGCCACAGTTTCAGCCACATTTGAAAGGTCTGAGCATTCCATACACACTTCCAGAGACATTATTGGGACTCTGTTATCTAGCTATGTTATCGGCACCATGGTGCTGGTTTTCCATTAACAGTATATGGGGGTAGGGCGCTGTGAGTGAGTGAGTGTGTGTGAGTATGGGATCCATATGAGTAAGAGAGAGCGGGGGGGAAGGATAATTGTATGGCCTGCAATAAAGATTATTGTTAAAATCATTCAAAATTTATATGCTGTTTAGGTACCCCTTGTTGGGGTGCCTGGATTTATAGCAATGTTTAAAGTTAAAATGCCTGTGGGGATTGTGGGGTCTTTCTTTTAGCCCTCTTTGGAGGCAGCAGCATGTTTGGTAGGATAGGTAGTTAGCATGGGGGAGGGCCTGGGACAACACTGCTTGTACCTGGCAATCCATCTGTGAGAATGGTGGGTGGGTCGCCAGGACCCTCATGTAGTTTAGTGGGTGTTGTGACAAAATTATTGTGCCCCTGGGGTAGCAGTTTGGGATTTCCACCGTCATGTCTGTGTGACCAGTGCTGCCAGTTGGCATCCTGGGGGGGAGGGTGCGCATATCTACCCCTGGATGGCCATCCTGGCAACTAGCCAAATGTTTAGCAGGAGGTGAATGGTTTGTGTGGAGGAAAGTGTAAACCCCCCATGGAAGCTTACCAGACTTAGGTCCCTGGTAGGCTGCCTGAGGCTTGGGGCCTTCTGCTGGCAGGTGGGACCTGGGTCCCAGGTGGTATAAAGGGGTTTGGAACCAAGAGAGGAGAGGAGACCAGAAGGGGAAATTGAGGACAGAGAGGTCAGGAGAGCCGGGAGATTGGCTAAGGGCCGAGGTTCAGGGCCTGGGTGGGGGCGATAGCCACCCTGGCCCACTGCCCTTAGTCTAACCCATTGCGGTGGAACAGGGATGCAGTTGGGGAGGAATACGTGTCTGCAGACATAATGAAGTGTAGCAGAAGGAAGCAGGAGACCTGTAGAAAGAACCTGTGCATGGCCCAGAAATGAAAGTCTGGGCTATGGTGGGGCAGAGGTGGGAGCCTGCCCAACAGTCACTGTGAAGCTATGTAGAGGGAGCCTGGAGAGCAATGCTGGAGCCAGTGGGGAGAGGTCCTGGCATGATGAGGAGTCTGAAGCATAAGCCTTTGCAAGCAGCCCCTAGGCTGACAGACCTTGGCCCTGGCCTGTAGCGCCCACTTTGTTGTCTGGTATGTGGTGCCCTCTGGCTTAGTAGAAACCATGAGAAAAGTAAAGACAGTGAGAGATGCCGCCAACCTAAAGTCCCCCGATGTACCCACTGCTCCAGAAGAAGTGAGACCACCAGGAGCAGCCTGGTTCTTTTTTGCTGTGTCCATGGAGTGCTTGCCATGGCCAAGGTGTGGTCAGTGAGTAAGAGGCATCTGAAAGCATGAAGTTTGTCCAAGAGAGAAAAAGGCAGCTGCTGTCCATTCTGAGGCCTTATTCAGCCTTATGTTATGCTGCTGTCACCAGGTGTAGAGCCATCGGCTCTGAGGGAAAATCTGCAGTTAAATCCCGGGATCAATTACTGCAAGCAATGTAATGTTGGCAGTGGCCTTGTCTGAAAAAGAAAAGAGCCCCCACTGTGTTGTTGTTCCTTACGCTTCATGGAGTGATCTGTTATATTGATGCTCCAATTAAATCAGTTTGTTGCATTTTTGATCAGTGTGGACAATGGACTTGATGAAAGTAATTCCTTGTGATTGTGCTAACCCGTTTGCCCCCAGCAGCTGCCAACCCCAAAGAAAAAGAACAAAAGACTGCCTGCATCCCCTGCTAAACCACCATGAACCAGGTAAATGAGCATAATCTGTGAGTGTTTTCTTCTGCCGTACATGCCCCACTCCCCTCGGTCTACCATCTGCATACCCCTCAACACCGGGAAGGGGGGCTAACACCAGTTTTACCCTAAGTCCACTCTTGTGCAGGAACACCACATCAGCTGTCCTCCACTTACAAGGAACCATGCCTGTGTCCAGCGAGCAGTTAAACAGGCCAGTCATGGGAGCTGCAAGGACTGCTGCCAGCTCTATCTGCACCCTCGGGTACATGCCATCTGGCTGTAAGGACTTGTCCACTCTGAGGGCCTTGAGCCCTTTGAGGACTTCATCCTCTGTTATTGCTTATTGTTTCCTCCTTCATCACCACTGGCCCCCTGTCCCTATTTTCCCCTGTGGTAGTAGCCCATCCTTCTTGTTTTCTGTTGATCGGTCCCCCTTCTCAGCTTCACTATTTCCTGTTCTGTTGTTCTTTTCTCCCAGATATATCAGAAGAAAGTCTTGCCACCCTCTTTGACCCCCTCAGCTATTCTTAGTCTATCTCTACCTTGGCTTGCCATACCACCCAGCAAGGTGATTTCAGCTGCCTCACATATTCTGCCCTGTCCTCTTCCTTTTGGGCCTTCTTGCATTTCCTATAAGAAGCCATTTTCTCCCTGAGTGTTCTGCACACCCCCACCATAAACCAAGGTGGCTTCCTCCTCTTGCTCCGTTTGTCCTGCTGCTTAAGGCAGGTTGCAGGTGATTACCTTGCTCCTCTCCCTAATTACTGTACATATTTCATTTTATTTTTATACTTGTAAGCAGGATGAGCAAAACTGACCGTTTTCACCAGCGACAAGTTACAAGACATACTTAAGCATACAAAATATTACAAACATACAAGACATTTAAGAATAATACAAAATTACATAAAGCAAATAAATACAGCAGTCAAATATTTAACTTAAACATGTGAAAATATCATGATCCAGCATCCAATATTTTAGTCTGGTTTTAAAAAACCACACTGTCATACTGTCTATAATATCAACAGGTAATGAATTAAAAAACACAGGAGCCCTGTATAAAATAGACCTCTGGCCAAAAGCAGTATGGAACAAGGGAGTTACATAGATACATAGATACATAGACAGTGTCGGCAGATAAGGGCCTATGGCCCACCTAGTCTGCCCATTTGAGCTTGTAAGTTCAGTTTGTTTTCCTAGAAGTCTATTTCCCCTTACCCCTGACCTCTAGAATTCCTTTATGTCTATCCCATGCATTCTTAAATCCCGTGATTGTTTCAGCCCCCACCACTTCCTCTGGCAGGGTGTTCCACTTGTCCACCACCCATTCTGTGAAGAAATTCTTTCTCATGTTTCCTCTGAATCGTCCTCCCTCCAACTTCATCCCATGCCCTCTAGTTCTGAAACATCTTTTTCGCTTAAAAATAGTGTTTTCCTGCACCCTGTTCCTCCCTGTAAGAGTTTTATTAGTAAATTTTGCCTGAGACTAGTACCACAAAAATTAATGGATCTAGGAACTAATAATGAAACTACAGGAGATATAAGGCCATTCTTTACCTTAAACATAATAGTACCGACTTCCGGTGATGTCACGGCGCCTGCAGCAGCAGCATAGAGGTAGAGATCTCTCCCCCATGCAAGATTAAAACCTCCAAAAAGTCTTTAACTCATCAAATTTTTCATCAAAATGCCTCTTGGAGGTTCGAAAATGGACAGGAGGGACAAAACAAAACTTAAAGTGGCCAACGAAAGGGCCAATGGCACTAGATTCGTGGATAAGCAGCAGGCCCACAGTCAGAGCGTCTCTCCCCACAGCCTGCATTGGCTCTGACTATGACACTGAAGGAGAGTCGGAGATCCTATCTAGATCAAGGTTTGAGATCCTTTTGAAAGAAATACAGGACTCTCACACTGATAACAAGAAAGAATTCAATAATTTGTCACAGAAATTTAATAAGCTAGAGTAACAAATTGAGCAAGCAGAGCAAAGAATAGCTCAAACGGAAAGTGCGGGAGAATTCTTAGGACAGGCAGTGGGCTCACCATACTAATATACTCTGGCTCTACAGGCAAAGTGTATGGATTTGGAGAGCAGGTCCAGGAGGGATAACCTCTGCCTCTACGGTTTGGCAGAGGGGTCCGAAATTCAGCCGATGGCCTCCTTTATTGAGGACCTCTTGAAAGATATTCTTGACCTACCAGATGGCTACCAACTCCAATTTGAGCGAGCCCAAAGATCCCTTGTCCCCAAGCCCACAGACCCTACTGCAAGACCTAGATCTATCATTATGAAATTTTCTAGTTATATGGTCAAGGAGGATATACTTAAAAGAGCCTGGCAGAAAAAAGACCTTAAAAATCTGGACTCACGGATCTCCTTGGATCAGGACTATCTCCCAGAAATACAGCAGGCTAGACAACGGTGGACGCCTTTCTTTAAGATCCTCTGGTATAACCAGCTCCACTTCCAGACCCCCATCTGGCAAAACTTGAACTCTATTGGGAAGAGGGAGTGAAGCCATACAACTCGCCTGAGGAGGTAGTAACTGCTCTTGAGAAAAAAGGTAGTACTCCACCTCATTTGGAACCGGAACGTTTTAAATGGAAGCAGCTGCTGCCCATGGACTGGAATTTAGTTACAAGCTGCAAGAAAACAACCTCCATGTTGGAGACGGCGCGAGTGCTTGTAGATCAAGTTTTTGCACTTCAGAAACAGAAAATACAGGGACCGCTGCAAGACTCCTCAGTAGTGCTGGGTTGAAGCTTAAATTAAGAGGTACTTTTGAGGTTTTTTTTCAAGATGCTCCAAATAGGCTGCTCTGCCCTGACCTCTTCAGAAGAGGGCTTGAAGTTCTTTTTATTCAGACTCTGGTAGCAGCAGTTTTCTTCTGGACCAGTTCTGTGCATTCCCTTGGTTCTGGCTTAATCAGCCAGTTCTATGCATTCAACAAATTGTTTTTTCTGGGTTATTTCTTTTTAACAAAAATTGGAAACTGGAGTTTTCAGAAGGACAACTCAGGACATAGTCTACCCTGCCCCCATTCCACTTGACAACCCAGAACTGAACTTTCTTTTTGGGCAGCTGGTTAAGACCATTCTGTTCTGCAGAACAATATCAGTGGGCCCCCTGCCAGGACTGTTCTGTGTTTTTCAATCGGCAGGACATGCATGGGGGGGTTGTTGATAGAAGCTGGTGATAATTAAATGGGAACAATATAATGATCCTTAAATAAGTTGGAGGGTCAGAACTGGGTGCAAGCTCTAGTTCCTGGCAATATGGGGGGGAGCTTTGGTTTTGAGATTTCTGAATGTGGGGTCTCTTAGCATGACCTGAGGAGAGGATAAAGATACTGTCTTAAAGCAGTGAGTGGGGGTGAGGGGGGACGAGCTGAAAAGGATAGAATTAGATGCCGACTGAGTTACACAAAGGAAAGTACTATGAGATAATAGTTACAGTCTTATCTATAACATGGGGTAACTGGGACAGCTCTCGGGGGGGGGGGAGACATCTACACTGCTGCCATGATACGTATGGGAGTTGCCATGATGGAAACTACTGACCTCTTATGAGGTCCTGAACAACACCCATGACCTCAGGGGAGGACCCCATTCACATGGGGTGTTTTGCTGCCTCCTCTTCTCACCCCTCCTACCTGTAAGATGGAGGGTTGAGAACAGAAACCTGAATCTACAGGTTTCCTACCTAGGAAGCGAATATTATGTTCGCTTGGTGTTATGTTCCAACATATGTTGGTGGTTACTGCCCTTTTGGCAGAAAATCTTACTTGTTCAAAAGGTCACAACATAAAGAGTGTATTGCATGTGTGATTGTGTATTGCATGCTGAGTGATACCAATCTTGGGGAGTTTGGGGGAATCCATGAGGGGTTGTGGGTGGAGGTAGATTTAAAAGGGATTTATGACATCAGATAAATGGCAAAAAATACTAAGTTTTGTTCTTATAATGATTATGGGTTAACTAGCCCAGTTAAGCATTCTAACACTCTGAGTTACTTGAGAAAGGCTACAGTAGATTTTATATTTCTCCAGAAGACCCACCTGTCCCCCTAGGAACATGTCAAATTGGGCTCAATGGTATTCAGTTATTCGGCTCCGGCTTCATATAAAAAGGGTCGGCACAGGGGAGTGGCAATTTTGATTCCTAAACACGTCCCATTTGAAAAAACAGATACGTTAGCTGATCGGGAGGGGAGGTATGTTTTAATGAAAGTGAATTTGCAAGGCAGACCATTGACTTTGGCATCTGTTTATTTCCCTCCTGGGTCTGAAGCAACTGTGTATTTAAAAATCTTAACCACCTTGCAAAGCTGGGCACAGGGAGATGTGATATGGGGAGGAGACTTAAACCTGACTTTGAACCCCAACTTGGATTCTACTGCGCAGACCCCACGGAGGGTACATCACACTGCCAAAAGGGTTAAGAAAATGTTAGGGGAGCTTGGCTATGTAGATATTTGGCACCACCTGGAAGATAAAAGGAGGGATTATACTTTTTCCTCTGCAGTACATCAAACATACACTAGATTGGACTATTTTCTGATGCCTAAGGAGCTGACTGGACAGGCACAGGAGGTCTTGATTGGGGACTTGGTCCTGTCGGATCATGCCCCTGTCTTTTTAACTATGAGACTGAGTGAGATAAGAAAAAATACATTTTGGAGATTGAATTTATCTCTATTACAAGACAATGAGGTACTGGATTCCACCCAGGAAACAGTTGAATTCACCATTAAAGAAAATGACTTACCTGGGGTATCTCTGGCCATCCTGTGGGATACTACCAAGACGGTCATTAGAGGGAAATTTATTGAATGGTCCGCCAGGAAAAAAAGAGAGAGGGAGGCTAGGAAAGCAGAATTAATAGCCCAGATTCAACAGCAAGAGGCATTACAAAAAATAAAGATAGACAAAGAAAGAGCAAAATCCATAAAATAACTTAAAATTAAACTTTCAACTATTTTAGACCATGGGGTGGAACAAAAACTTCTCTTCCTAAGACAGAAGTACTATGAGGGAGGCCCCAGAGACTCACGGATCCTGGCTGGGAGATTGCTGGCACATAGGTCTAGGGCTACTATCCAGGCTATAAAACATCCTACAACCTTCAAGACAGAGAAAGGGGTTATTGAGATAGCTGAGGCTTTTCGGGAGTATTACTCCAAGTTGTATGAACAGGGACCCCAACCCCCTAGAACTCATATTAAGGATTTTCTCCATGATCTAAACCTTCCCTCACTTTCAAGGGAACAGGCAGACCGTCTAAACTGCCCTTTTGGAGACGGGGAGACGGAAAGTGTCATTAAAGGACTCAAGTCCCTTAAATGTCCTGGCACTGATGGGCCGCTGGGGGAGTTTCATAAGAAATTTAGACCAGAACTCACCTCTCTGTTAGGGAGAGTCTCTTGAGCTTTACAGGGAGAACAGGGACAGGTACCCCTCTTGGACACAGGCCATCATATCAGTAATCCCCAAACCCGGAAAATAACCCCTTTTTATGTTCCTCATATCATCCCATTTCAATACTAAATATAGACTATAAAATCCTAACTTCCATTATAACTAAAAGGCTCCAGGTATTGATTCCGAACTTGGTTAAGTTAGACCAGACAGGTTTCATTCCTGGACATCAAGCTCATGACAACCTGTGAAAGACTTTCCATATAATACACCACTTAAATCGGACCAAAACACCCACACTGTTTGTTAGTATCGATGCTGAAAAGGTATTTGACAAAGTTTCCTGCTCCTTTCTGGAGGAAACGCTAAGTCAGTTTGGATTGGGGGCCTCCTTCCTAACATTGATATCCAAAATATAATGTGCCCCGGTGGCCTATATTAGAGCGAATGGTCATCATGCTCAGAGCTTTACCCTCGAACAAGGGACTAGACAGGGGTGTCCTCTGTCTCCTCTCCTCTTTGCTCTTTATATTGAACTCTTTGCACAGAGTATAAGACTTGATGAAGGTATTAGAGGTGTTGTGATTAATGGGTGTCAATGTAAAATTTCATTATATGCAGACGATATTCTTTTACATCTGGAGGACCCCTAGGTCTCTTTAATACAGACAATGGAGAGGTTGACTCTTTTCTCTACTTTAGCTGGGTGCTCCTTAAATACTTCAAAAACAGAGATACTATCCTTTTTTTATATCCCCCCCTCCCGACTAAGGAATACTCTCCCTATGAGGTGGGACCTGAACCAGATGAAATATTTGGGGATTAGCATAAGTACATCTCCTACACAATTATTCCAACTTAACTAGATCCCTCTATTAAACCAATTGAGGTCAGATATCCAGAAATGGAATGTTCTTCCCATCCCTTTCCACACCCAGATTCAAACAGTTAAAATGACTGTACTACCAAGGTTTCTGTACCTCTTTAAGGGTACCCCCTGTACAATATCTAGGAAGGATTTAGAGACTTGGCAAAAAGTTTTAATGAAATGTATTTGGGCCAACAAGAAACCTAGAATCCGAAAACAAACGATGTGTCTTCCAAAGGAACAGGGAGGGATGGTGGTACCCTGTCTTGAAGAATACTGGGTCGCCACACAAATGAGGATTGCTATACTGTGGGGGCACACTGCATATAAAGCCAAATGGAAGGAGATTGAGATAGGAGCACATTGGTTTCCCCTCCCCTGGCCGCCCTTGTATTTCACCTCACGGAACTCTCTAGGGACATGCAGGGTTTGTTTACCAGTACTAAAGCCACTCTGGAGGGCTAGAGAAGAGGGACTGGGGTAAAGCATACTTGAGCAAGGTCTGGAGATATCAATGGTGGTTATTGGATCCAGGGTTTGGTCATGTGACCCTGGATTATTGGTTTAGAGCTAAGGCCAGAGAGGGACTTCAAGCTCCCTGGCAGCTATTACAGGAGGGGGGATTACTCCCCTTCAGAGCAGCTCAAAGAATTTTTAAGCTAGCATCTTCCGACAAAATGAGATATGTACAGATATGTAGTTATATTAATCAGAAACGTGGAAAGGAGCAATCCAGTGAGGGCCCGGGTTTTGGAAAAGAAGTATTTGAACACCTCTGGAAATCAGAGAATGCCTCTGGAGCGATCATCCTTCTGTATATGAGATATATTCAGCAATTTGGTGTGAATACTGAATACATCAGACTGAGTCGGGAGCGGGAAATTAACTTGGCCCTCACTGACAGTCTATGGGAAAAAGGTTGGAGGAATATCTGGAGGGTATCCTCCTCGCCAATTTGGTGGGAATTTTTATGGAAATTGAGGATTAGGTATTTCAGGGTACCTGTGGTTGTCTCTAGACAGTATAAAGGAGTCTCCTCTATATGCTGGAGGCAGTGTGGTGAACCTTTGGCCACTCATACCCATATCTTCTGATCATGTCCAAATCTATCCCAATTCTGGGCATATATTATAAATTCTTTGAAACAAATATTCCAGGTACAAGGTCAGTGGGGACCTGGGGTTATTCTGTTGGGAGAAATCCCAGATGGGATTGGAGGTAGGGAAGCCGCTTACTTTTATTGATTGTGGCTGCCTTAAAAACAATTACTAAAAAGTGGCTTCTGCCCGCCCCTCTGACAATCTCAAAATGGTTCGACGTGGTCTCTCAGATACAGCAACTGGAGGAGCTCACCTTCCGGCTCTAGTGGAGGACCCCGGAATTTCAGAATAAGTTGTCAAGATGGGTGCTTTGGAGGGTCCAGGACATCTGATGGTCCCCAACCGGTCCTTCTATCTCTCTACTCATTGGGTTAAAATAATGTGTGCCCTATGTGGGTTGAGATCCTGGCATAAAGATTCTAATCCCTCTCCCCCACCTCTCCTCCCCACAGAGAATTTTTTATGCGAACTATTTGCCATATAAATACACACTCAGCTTTTACATGCAACTTAGTAGACTGAGACCACAGAAGTATTACTAAATAAGATTAGGTGACCTCGTAATTTTAACTGGTTTGTACTCTGTTTTTACTCTTTTCACCTTTATTTCTCAGTGTGTGTTGGTGCCATTTTACAATGACATAAGTCTTAAATATTTACCTAACAAATGGAATATAATACATTTCAGTCTGATCCCAGAACCAACTTTAAAAGGGACTGATTGTGGAAGAAGTATCTGAATTGATTATATGTGTTTTTTATGTGTACCATAATTAACAGTTATTTGAAGAGAGAAACTGTCTTTTTCAATAATGTATACTTAATATATACATTTGTAATGGATCAAATAAAGAAGTATAAAAAAAACAATAGTACCCAATTTGTGCAGAATTCCATTTTTAAAGGATTAACTTTGAGAACATTTAAGCAATAAACAATGATGTTTTCGAAATGGAACATCCAACATAAAGAATAGAATGGAATTATACGTTACTTCGAGTTTATTAAATAAATTATAAGAAAAGGAAGAATAAACAATAATGCCATAATCCAAAACACTCAATAAAAAGCTGCGAGCAAGTAAAAACCTCGATTCTCTGGTCAATAACTGCTGAACTCTGTAGAGCGAACCTAATCTCTGATGGAGAGTTTTCCTTAGTTTATTCAAGTGAGGTTCAAAAGTTAATTTTGAATCAAGAATTAGCCCTAAATATTTAAAACTATCCACTAATTCAATCACATTTCCATCCTGGGTAACAATGGGATGTAAGATACTAGACTCAATGGCCTTATTTGCAAACAGCATAACTTTAGTTTTGCTTGAATTGAGTACCATAGCATTTGTAAACAACCATTTCTGAAGGGAATCAAAGTCAGATTGAACCTCAGCCAGAGCATCATTAGAGGTAGAATCAACACTAGAAATCACTGCATCATCAGCGTAAAAAATCATTGATGAATGAGAGCACACCAGGGGAGCAGAGTTCATATAGAATGAAAAAATCAATGGGCCAAGAATTGACCCTTGGGGTACTCCACATTTAATAACACTAGGGGAAGAAATACTATCACCTATTCGAGTATGATGGGATCTATTGGAAAGGTAATTAAAATACCAAGAAATACATATATCCTCCACACCCTGGTCCTCCCTTAATTCTCTCAACCTTCCCCTAGCATTGTCCCCATGCATACAAAATATTCCCTTTTGAAGTCAAGAACATGTGTTTTCATGTTCAGTACTTCATGTCCCACGTCAAACTGAAACCATGCAGACTGGTGGTCACTGCCTCTCAGGGTCTCAGTGACTCTGGACCAGGGTGGGCTCAGGGAGGGAGAGGGTGGTGGAACAGAGTTGCATCCCTCCAGCTGTACCTCTCCACAATTCATTCGCTCTTCTGGTGGATAGTGGTTCATCTATGGAGGCACCTGCAGTGGAGACCAAGGAGGATGCTGGGAACCTTCACAAAGGAGACCCACAGGAGGGTGGCATGGGACTCCACAGGGGAAGGAAACAACTCCTGGTGGGGGACTCAATCATTGGGGGTAGAAATGGGGGAGGAAGGGGAGAGGGAGGTAAGGTGCCTTCCTGGCACCACGGCTTGGAGGGACAGGAAACGAATCCTCAGGATCGTGGGAGGAGCTGCACGAGGGAGGGAGCTGGATGTCATTTTCCACCTAGGGACAAATGACCTGGCTAGGAATGGGATCAGAGCAGTGCAAGAGGAGTTTGTAGAGTTGGGGAGGGGCCTTAGACAAGTAGTGCATACGGTAACATTCTCGGAGGTGCTGCCTGTCTATGGCAAGGGTGATGCTAGGGCACTCCTCACCAGGGAATTCAATGAGTGGTTGAAAAACTGGTGTGGAGCTCAGGGTTTTGGCTTCATTGGGGACTGGGGAGCCACCTGGAGGGATGTAGACCTATACTGGTGCGATGGTCTGCATCTGTCCAGGTGGGGAACCAGGATCCTAGGTGAGAGGTTTAAATGCTTCATTGGCAAGCATTTAAACTAGCCAAGGGGGGAGGCACTGAAAAGGAGCAGGGAAATCCCAACCTCCCCCCACAAAACATGGTAATTAGTGAGGTAAACACCAAGGTAGAGAAGTTATTAGAGAGCAGGACAGAGGTTAATGTAAAAAAAGGCAAAGGCAGTAAGGACAGGAATGGGGCTAAAAGGGGTAAGGCTATCAAAAAGTGGAGGGTGATGAGTACCAACGCCCGCAGTCTGTGTAACAAACTCCTTGAACTAGTGGCCTTGATGGAAGAGGGTTGCCTGGATTTTGTGACAGTCACAGAAACATGGTACACAGAGAACCATGACTGGGATGTCAACATACCAGTGTACACAATCTACAGGAGGGACAGGGAGGGTAAAAGAGGAGGAGGAGGAGTATCTCTCTATGTAAAGGAAGGGATCAAAGCAACAGAACTAAAGAGTAAACAGGGAGCAGATGAGACACTGTGGGTCATCCTAGGGTCAGGAAATGGCACCACAATCCACACGGGGGTTGTATACAGACCCCCATCTCAAGGGGAGGGAATGGACAAGGAAATGATAGAAGGCTTCCTTAGAATGGCAGAAAAAGGGGAGATATTGTTGATGGGGGACCTGAATATGCCAGATGTTAACTGGAGCACCTTTGCTGCAGGCATATTCAAGAGCAGGGTCATTCTTGATGCCCTACAGGGGGCATGCCTCAGACAGCCAGTACTGGAACCCACTCAGGAGGGAGCAATCTTAGACCTGGTACTCTCAAATGGGGACGGAGAAAGAATCTCAGATTTAGAGGTGGGTAGCCATCTGGGAACAAGCGACCACCAAACAGTGTGGTTCACGATAAACACAGCCATACAATCAAGCCATACAAAAGCAAGAGTATTGGGCTTTAGGAGGGCTGACTTTGGGAAAAATGAGAGAGTGCCTTAGAAAAGTACTAGCAAACAGGCAAGAAGGAGGGGTGGAGGAACAATGGGGAGTAATCAAAACAGCCATCACAGAGGCAACAAGCCTTTGTGTAAAGCAAATCAATAAAACCACGAAGGAAAAACGCTATGGTTCTCAAAAGAGGTGGCAGGAAGGTTAAGGAGAAAAGGATAGCATTCAGGAAATACAAGGAAACACAGAAGGAGCAGGACAGAGAACTTTATCAGTTAAAGCAGAAAGAGGCTGGGAAGGCAGTCAGAATAGCAAAGGCCCAAACCGAGGAAAGGATAGCCAATTCTGTTAAGAAGGGGATAAGACCTTTATAGGTACATTAGGGAGCGAAGAAAAGACCAAAGGAGGGATACTGAGGCTTAATAAAGGGAGGAATGTGGGTGGGGGACAGTGAAAGCAGGGATACTGACCGAATATTTCTGCTCAGTATTCACAAAAGGAAGAGGAGGGGGAGGTACCTAAACCAAACAAGAGAAACACTCTGAAGACGGGGGTCGATACCAGTCCATTTATAGAAGAAAGGGTTTTGAAAGAACTAATAAAATTGAAGGTGGACAAAGCAATGGGGCCTGATGGAATTCACCCAAGAATTCTAAAAGAACTAAGGGTAGAACTAGTGACACCGCTGACTACTCTCTTTAACAAATCATAGGAGGATTGGGTGGTACCTGAGGACTGGAGGAGGGCAGATGTGATTCCTCTTCACAAAAGTGGGAGCAGGACAGAGGCAGAAAACTACAGACCCGTTTGTTTGACCTCAGTGGTAGGGAAAATGATGGAATCACTTCTGAAGGAAAGAATTGTTGAGTACCTAGAGGCCAGTTTGGCACAGGACCCAAGGCAGCATGGATTCACGATGGGAAGGTCGTGTCAGATGAATCTAATAGATTTCTTTGACTGGGTGACAAAAGTAGTAGACCAGGTAGGGGCTGTGGACATGGCCTACCTAGATTTTATCAAGGCATTTGATACAGTCCCACACAAAAGATTAATACACAAGTTAGCCAGCCTTGGAGTGGGCCCCAAGGTGGTAGCCTGGATAAAAAATTGGCTAGACAACAGGACGCAAAGGGTAGTAGTAAATGGAGCACACAGTGAAGAAAGGAGGGTTACTAGTGGGGTACCACAGGGTTCAGTACTGGGACGGTCCTTTTAATGTCTTTATAAGTGACATTGCAGAGGAACTGGAAGGAAAAGAATGTCTCTTTGCAGCACACAAAGATCTGCAACAGGGTTGATACACAAGATGGAGTGGAAAGGATGAGAAGGGACTTGACAAGGTTGGAGGAATGGTCAAATGTGGCAGCTCAGATTCAATGCAAAGAAGTGCAAGGTAATGCACATGGGAAACAAAACCGGGAAGAGTACACAATGGGGGTGAGATACTGACAACAGTAAAATAGAAGGGACCTGGGGTAATTATCAGATGACCTAAAGGTGGGCAAGCAATGTGAGAGGGCAGTAAGGAAAGCTGGGGGATACTGGGATGCATGGAAGAGGCATCAATAGTAGAAAACAGGAAGTTGTTATCCTCTGTACAGACAGTTGGTGAGACCCCATCTGGAGTACTGTGTGCAGTTCTGGAGACCCCATCTCCATAAAGACATAGACAGAGTGGAGGCTGTCCAGAGGAGGGCAACCAAAATGGTGCAGGGTCTGCACCAGAAGACATCTAAGAAGACTAAAGGAGCTTAATATGTATACCCTTGAGGAAAGAAGGAGAGAGGGACATGATAGAAACTTTCAAGTACCTCAAGGAATCAAAAAGTCCAAGAGGGTAGCATCTTTCAGAAAAAGAGATGTGCAAGAACAAGGGGGCACAATTTGAAGATAGAGGGGGGACGGCTCAGAGGTAATGTGAGGAAGTATTTTTTCATGGAGAGGGTTGTGGATGCATGGAACAGCCTCCCTGAGGAGGTTGTGGAGTCAAGAACAGTGCAGGGATTCAAGAATGCATGGGACAGACATAAGGCAGTCCTAGTGGGTGGTAGGAGGAAGTAAGCTGTTGGTTAACTAGGATTTGCAGCTTATCTGTTAGGTACGAAAATGGGCAGACTAGGTGGGCCAAGCGGTCCTTATCTGCCGTCAAATTCTATGTTTCTATGTTTCTGATGCTTTTAACGTGATTGCTGTTTGTTAGAACTAGGTCAAAGATGGCCTGCTCCCTTGTCAGCTCCATTACCCCCTGTGGCAGAAAACCATCCTGGAATGCATCTAGGATCACTTGGCTCCTGCTTCTGCTGGCCTGTAGGATGCGCCAGTCCACATTGGGCATGTTAAGGTCTCCCACTAGTACCACTTCTCCCCCTTCCACAGCCTTTCTTATCTCATCCCCCAGTTCCCTCTCTGGTTTTGTCCTGACTTGGCAGTAAGTACACCACCTCTACCCTTATTTTCTTCCCTACCCCTGATGGCAGTCGCACCCATAGCATCTCTGGGTATCACGTTAAATGGGTAAGTATATTATAATGATTACATTTGGGCAACTCTGGAAGGGCAACAGCAATGACAGCTACAGCCACTTAACGGCGCATGGTCGCTATGAGCGACTGCAGTGGTACTAGAATACCCCACCATCCAATTGCAGCATGGAGTGACAATCATACAGATGGGGGGGAGCTGGAGGCAGAGCCCCCCACATGATACAGTGTGAATGAATTTGATGGGGCGCACCTGTGGCAAAGCAGTTAAAAGGGTGTGTGTGGTCAGGTGTCAGAGATCCCTACCGACCGTCGGTGCTATAGGCATCTTACTGAGCGTCTGTTGCAAGTTGTCTGAGTATGATGTTAGAAGCTGATATGAGTATCTCAGGGGTTTCGCATGCAATTTTCAGCTCCAGATATAACATCTAGATGTAGCCCTAATGTATGTCGCTGTAGTGTGGTCGCACAGTAATTACGGTCGCTTTATTTGATTCGCCCATTTGACGTCCGCTTATATTGATTAGCTGTATTGACATGGAACTGCATCTCTGTACCCTCCCTCATGTCCTGCCTTGTGACCTTGATCACCTTCTTAACACAGATTGCCACCATTCCACCCCTGTTCTTCATTCTGTCCTTCCTATAGAGGTTGTATCCAAGAACAGACAGATTCCAGTCATGACTCTGGGTTGCTAATGCATCAGTGACCGCCATCAGATTTGCTTGGCCCTCCATTATCATGGCCTGGAGGTCATCCATTTTGTTCCCCAGACTCCTGACATTCATGGATGTCTTTCTCTACATCCCATGTTCCCCACTCCCATCCATCTTCCCAGCCCCTCCCTCCTTCTTCTGGTTGCCCTACTATTTATCTCGCTTCTTGTCTTTTTTCTCTCCCTTCCCTCCTATTCATCCCTCACTGCGTTCACCCTCTCCTCACCCTCTTTCCCTTTTTACTTATTGTCCCCTCTGCTCAGGGGAGGCCTTCCTGCCTCTTCCTGCTGTGAACCCTGTGTTTTGTACTGCAAGGTAGTCCCTCCAACTCAGCTTAAATCAGGCTGTCCCTGATGTACTCCCCTCACCTATCAAATAGTACCCTATGTTTGTCCCTAGGTGGAGGACCACATCAGGTTTTTCCCCTCCTTCCTGCACAACTGTGTATATCATAGGTATGATCCTCGCAGCTATAAAACCTGGGAGGCACACAACACTCCTTCTGTGTGGTCCCCCTCTCCCCTGTGGCCATCTAACTCCCTTTACAACTGAGTCTTCTATTAGCAGAACTCTGCTAGTTTCCCTTGGTTTTTGTGAACCCCCCCCCCCCGGATACCCTTGTCTTTGTATCCTTTCCCCCTTATCTACTCCAGTTAATTTCTCCCAATCCAACATTCCCCCATCATCTCCTCCCTGACTCAGTCCCTTCCCCCGGTATTCCACACTCCCCATACTAACCTTCTTACACTCAATTCCCCACCCTGCCTATTAGCCATCCTCCCTTTACTGGTTTGGCATTTCCACCTGCTTCCTTCTCTCCTTATTGTACCCCTTGAGCCTCCTCCTGATACTCCCCCTGATCTTCTCCCTGCACCCATTTACTGGCTTACTTGAGGTCTAACCTCATGGTTTTCCTGATACCTCCACTGCCTTTTTCCCTTGTGTCCCCATCCATGCTAGCCTGGATACCTTCCTCCTGGTAGTCGAGCAACTGGTATCTCTTTTGTATAGGCATTCCACTGGGGTGTCTGTTTCTTTCACCACCTGGCTTCCACTCACCTCTCTTACCAGCTGTTCTCAAACCTGTCTCAAACCATTTGTCCAGTATTTCCTCTGTGGCATAGGCAGCCACAGCACAGGAGCCCACTGACTCCCTGTCTGACTAGCCCAACCCCACCCCTGGGCCCCTTTGTCTTATTTCCATCCTACTTATCCCTACCCTCTGGTACTTTTGTAGCCAGTTTAGTCTCCCTACTGCCTGTCCCCGATTATCTTACAGATCTACCCAATTCCATCCCCTGACTCATCAGTAACCTGTTTAGTTCTGACCTAAGTGTAAGCCCCCCAAAATGGGCTTACCTTCGGCGGGGCTCCATACTCCCCGACTTCTCCCCATTCGCGTTGTTCTGTCCCTGGGGTCCTGGCGGGAGTCATGCCTGACGACTCCCCGTGGCAGGATACAGCCATCCCTCTCTGGTGTCTTGGCCTGATCGGGGCTTGACCGAGCGCCATAGGGGGTTCTCGTGCTGCATGGTGTGATGTGGTGTAGTCCCGGGTCCGGTAGGGTCCAGGATTGGGCTCAGGGCCGCACGGACATAAATATTTTTGTTTAAAAATGGTGGACCCCCATGCAATGCGCAGGAGCGGGGACCGCTAGCAGTGCAAATTTAAAGGGGCAGTAGCACCTTAAGAAGACAGTAGTTTTCAGTGCTGACTGGCACCATGGGGCACCAGTATTGAAAAATAAAGTGGGACTACAAGTCCCAGGGGGCTGCGAGTTTGATACCAGGGTACGTGGTCCCTGATTGGACTGGGAGTTTCAACACCAAACCCTTAAGCCCTTAAAAGCCAGGGCTTAGAGTAAATGGGGGGGGGGGTGAGAAAGGGGAGAGTGAGAGAGAGAAGGAGTTTGCTGTGGGGCACTGGCCTGCCTGGCCATGCGGCCTGGGGGCCATGCTGCTGTTGCTGCAGTTTAGGCTTGGGATCCTCGGCCAGAGAATCACCAGATGAAGAACAAAAGACTTGTTTAAAGGGAACTGGAGCTGCAGTTAGTTGAGAGTCCTGGGATCCTCGGACAGAGAATCCAGGCTTAAAAAGGAAGAAACTCGTTGCCTGCATGGGAGCCATGAGGTAGGAGGCATGTGTGGGGTCTGTCAGAGGACGGCCTCAGAGCACATCGTGCCCCAGTGCCTTAGTAGGCTAATTCTGGGCTTCAGGCTCAGCAGCCAGCAGGAGCGTCTGTGGGGGGCTGCTAGAGGGTCAGGCAGTTGTTGATCCTAGTGGAGTCTGCTCCATGTAGCAGTGCCTGTGTGGTGCCGGAACAGGGATCCGCCACCTATTGTTCTCTTTTTCTGATGGGGAATGGTCAACTTGGTCTCAAGTGGGCCTGTGCCTTGGACTACAAGCTGCCCAGTGATTCTGGAGTAGCTGCCCGGGACTGCATGGATGAGCTGCTGCAGGTTCAGAAGGGGGGCCCCTGGACCCCAGCTGTAGCTAAATGTCTACACTGTATCTAACAGTGTGGACCCTGGTCCTTGTTTTGCATGCTGTAATGAAGGGACTGTCTGCTGTGCGACTGATTGAACATGAAATAGAATCCTCATGTCCTTTAACTCTGTGCTTGCCTCATGTGTTCTAAACAGACTGTTTTGTCTCAGCTAAAATAAGTTGCCTCCACAGCTCTGCCTCCAGTGTGTTCCAGGCCCACGCCGTGAGGGTCTGATGCCCCAGATGGAGTCCATCCATCACCATCTTTACCCAGGGACATTCAGGTACTGTTTTTCCATTGTCATATTTCAGGACTGTGTTTTTATTGGCTGTACGGTGCTTCCCCTTTCCCACAAGCTTTACCATCTAATTACCCGTAGACAGGGGAAGTGGGGGGTGCGTACATAAGTATCTGCACCTCAGCCCTCGTAACCCCAGCCTCACAGTGAGTGGCTTAGGAAAACCGCAGCCCCACCTTCCCTGAAACTCACCACTCTCCCCCTTCTTGCCACTTGCCTGATCATTTCCTGGTTTGTATATTCCTACCCTATATAGGGAGTAGTTTAAATCCTACCTTTAACCTGCCTCTACAGACCTGCTCCAGATATGGAGTAGTTCACCCCTCCCCTTAAAATGTCCCTGTGGGCCTATCCCAGATAAGGAGTAGTTTGGATTCTGCCTCTAACCTGCCTCTGCAGGCCTACCCCAGATAGGGACTAGTTAACTCCTTCCCTTATCCAGCACCTGTGGGCCTATCCCAGATAAGGAGTAGTTTAGGTTCTGCCTCTAACCTGCCTCCAGATCCTACCCCCAGATAAGTAGTAGTTGACCCTTTCCCTAAACCTGCCCCTGTGGGCCAGCACCAGATAGTGAGTAGATTAAAGTATTTCAATCCTACCCTTAACCAGTCTCTACAAGCCTACCCAGACAGGAAGTAGTAGTTAAACCCTAGCTCCAATCCTGTCCCTTCTGGCCTACCCTCTCTCCTCTGCTTACTCTCCACACCCCATCTCCAGTACTTTAATACCCCTTAATAATTTCTTAGGTTCCCTTACATCTTCACCTACCTGGTTCCTGTTGATCAGAGACCCCTGCTTACCTGTGACCTACCCTTCAGATGCACTGTGAAGGATCTCACATGCTGTGGAGGATTGCTCGCTCTAAGATCATTGGTTCACTCAGAAATAAGTACTAAAAGCAATATGAAGGCATTGTAGGAAAGGAAAGGAATCAGGTTTATTTTTGTATGTTGTTTGATTAACTAGGTAGATAGACCGATGCCCTGACCCATTTACAGCCATGCTTTTAATGCAGTAGCTTTTATATAAATAGTGTCCCAAAGCACTTTACAATCCAGGAGGGGGAGAATAGTGCTGCCATTTCAGGTGCAGACATGGAGATTCAAGCAGCACTGTCTACCCCTGGCAACCCAGGGCACCAAACAAGTGCAGCACCCCATTTAGTGGGCTGGCAGGAAAAGTGCCAGCTAGCTCCAGGTCCACACATTAATACATACATATTAGGAGTGCTAGCTGTAATTGCTCCCAGGGGAACGGGATGAAAACAATGCCAGCTATAGGATCTCAGGCACCTTGGATCGCATGGAGTCTGGGTTCTGAGCTTGTAGGTGGTGGCCCCCTTTAAGCCTCACTTTGTGGGGCAAACTGCTGGGGAAAGAAGTTCAGGTTGTCAGGTAAGACAGGTTATCTGGGGCACTTGATATAGACGGCTGGCAGGAAAAAGAACAAACATGTCTTTGGGGAAAAAAAGTGCAGCAATCTTGTTCCTCCAGCAAATTTCAAATCATGTCTGGGGAGTCTTTTAAATGTATTTACCCAGAATAGCCTAGCTGAAATGTAATATCGTGTTTCCACTGGGATCTTGCTTTTACTCATTTCTGCAGCTGTGTGGATTAAAGCACTGTGAAGGTAAGTGATTTGGCCAAGGTCACACTCGGAGGCTCTAGTAGGGTTTGACCCTGCAGTCTCCTAGTTCCCAAGCTGGTGCTTGAACCACTAGACAACACTGCCTCTGCAACTTAAAAGGGCTGCCCACTGTCTCCTGGGACATACCCAGAACTTATGACCACCATTGTAAATTCTATCAAGCCTGAGATGACATTTTGGGGCAACAAGGGATGTTTACCTTTTGCCGGAGAGACCAGATTCTGTGGGTACATGTGTAACCCCCCTACAAATGGGGGTTCCCGAAAAGTCTTCCTTGAGCTTGCCTAAATACTCACTGCCAGGCTGGTATTGCCAGAGAGTGACTGTATAGCCTCTGTGTACTGTCTCTGTAACAGCTGCCTTGATTGCAGTCATAATTAATCTGAGAGGGAGCTCTGTTAGAAGATGTACTTGTTTGCTGATCATTTGTTAGAGTAGTAATTGTAACCCCTAGGTGGCGATATCCCAAGGGCTACTACTCCTGCCTGCTTGGTTAGTAGCAGGTTAAGGGGCCTGAGTTCTGAACTGGGTGCCTCCACCCGGAGGTCAGGGTTGGTAGTGGTCAAGCTAACCTGGGCACAGCCCTCCAGGACACTGTAACCCTCCTCTTTCCATACTAGTGGCTGGAACAATACACAATAATCACTTTCACAATACCCCTGATACACCACACAAGTACCCACACTGTTTGCACTTACCACCAGGGCTTTCCTCTGGCCCGGCCCTGGGGATCCCCTGTAAAACAAGGTTATACACAGCAAATAACAGCAGTACAGTACTCTTGCACAGACTGGAACCACGGTCAGGGTAAATGCAAGAAAAGGGTTAGATCTGATTTATTTAAGCAACTTGAACAAGGAAGGGGCATAATCAGGTTAATTTGCTTAAAGGCTGTATCAATCAAACAGTTATGCACTACAGGGTCCATAAACAGTCACACACTCTGTGTACCCAGATGGAGAACGGTGGGCTAGCCAGGAACATGTTAGCTGGTTGGGGCCCTGTGATGGAAGAAAACAACATGCACAACACACATTATTTGTAATCCAGAGCCGGAGGGCTCAGTTCATGAAAGGAAAACAACAAGACAATCAGATGACACACTTTTAGATTAAGCTGTTGTTGCAGGTAGCTACCCTGATGAGTACTCACGATACCCAAGACGGGACACGGACTGGACGAAAATTGAGACAGCAGGTGGTTAATCTGGAGTGCCAGGAGAAGCAGGGCCCACACGAATGGCCGAGGCGTCATTCCTGTTCAAGCGTGGAGCAGGGGGCTGATCCCCAGGCAGGTCTCTCGTCGATGGCTTTCTCTGTGCAGCGGGTAGTTTGGCTGGGCCAGTGTGGCAAGGCCCCGGCCAAATGGAGACAAATTTGGATACAGTCCATTTGGGGCTGGATACAGCTTCCAGCAAGCAGAACACAGTTCACACAGTGGAGAACCAAATCACGACCCACAAACAACTAACAGCACATTTACATGTAAGGAAATTCTACTGTACCAGGCAAACCGCTCTCCGGTCACGATTGCAACGTCTCTGCACAAACCAGGGATTCAAAAGCAACTGGAAATCCTGACAGGCCAATCACATTCATCAAAATCTTCGGTCTTCTTCAGGTATGAGCCTGGTAAAAAATCAGTGACTTACTTTCTTCTCACAAACTTGGATTTAGTCCGAAATAATTCTCTTCTCTCCCTCTCAGGGCAGCAGGCAGACATGCAGGCCACAACTCAGGCCTTTTCACAGTTCTCCAGCGCAAAACTACTCAGATGGCTGCTTGACTGTCTCAAGCTGTTGCTTCTTCAGCTCCCAACTTAGATCTGGCTCAACTGCCAGCAAGTCAGGGACTTTCCCAAGAATCCAAAAGGTTTGGTTGGCTGATCTGTCAGTCAGTCACAACAAAGGCTCCCCCTTCAGGTGCAAAAAAGTGCCAAAAGCCCAAAACTACAATTCCTACAGATTGTGACTCCAGACAGCTCCTGTAGTCCGGCTCCAGTTTAGGTCCCACCAGTACTGATTGGTCCAATTCAGCAGTCCAGGACCAAGATAGTGGAGATAAACAAAACAGTCCTTGCTGCAAAGAAGGCAGGTTAGACAAACTACATTATCATTATCACTCTAAATGATTTTCAGCAAATAGTTACATCTTTCAACAGAGCTCCCTCTCAGATTACTTATGACTGCAATCCAGGCAGCTCTTAAAGAGACAGTGCACAGAGGCTATACAGGCACTCTCTGGCAATCACATTTAAACTGCTAAAACGCAGGACACCAGCCTGGCAGTGAGCATTTAGGCAAGCTCAAGGAAGACCTTTCAGGAACCCCCATTTGTAGGGGGGTTACATAATAATATTGCAGTGTGTTCTAACCTGCCTTCTTTGCCGCATGGACAGTTCTGTTTGTTTCCATTATCTTGGTCCTGGACTGCAGAATGGGCCAATTAGTATATTCGGGCCTCTAAAATGGAGCCTGCCTACAGGGGCTTGGTGGGGCCAAAACTTGTAGGAATTGTAGTTTTGGGCTTTTGGTGCCTAAAATAACCTGGAGGAGGAGCCCTTGTTGTGACTGGCAGACAGATCAGCTAACCAAACCTTTTGGATCTTGGGGAAAGTCCCACACTGCTTGCAGTTTCAGTTAGATCTGAGTTGGGAAGTGAAGAAGTAACAGCTTGAGACAGTTCGAGCAGCAATCCATAGTGGATTCGCGTGGGAGAACTGTGGAAAGGCCTGAGTTTGGCCTGCATGCCTGCCTGGTGTTCCTGAGAGGGAACTTGTTTTTTTTTTTCAGACTGAATCCGAATTTGGAGAGCGAATTAAGCCATTGAATTGTGACCCGGCTTTAACCTGAAGAAGACTGAAGATTTACTGAATGCGATCGGCCTGTCAGGACTTCCAGCTACCTCTGAACTTCCGGATTGTGCAGAGACTCTGTAATTGTGACTGGAGAGCCATTTGCCTGGTACAGTGGAATTTTCTTACATGTGAATGTGCTGCGTGCTTATAGTGGGTCATGACTTGGTTCCCCACTGTGTGTCTGAACTGTGTTTTGCTTTCTGGAGGCTGAATACAGCTCCACGAACTGAATCCATATCCAATTCCGTTTGCCTGGGCCCTGCTGCACTGGCAAATACCTGCTACACAGAGAAAGTCATCGACGAGAGACCAGCCTGTGGATCAGCCCCCTGCTCAACGCCTTAAACAGGAATGACGCCTCTGTAATTTGTGTGGGCCCTGCTTCTCCGGGCACTCCAGCTCAACAGCCTGCAGTCTCGATTTCGTCCTGCCTGTGTCCAGTATTGGGTATCGTGAGTAAACATCAGGGTAGCTCCCTGCAATAACAGCTAAATCTAAAAGTGTTGTCATCTGATTGTCTTGTTGCCTTTTCTTTCACAAACTGAGCCCTTCGGCTCCGGATTACAAATAGTGTATGTTGTGCATGTTGCTTTCTTCCATCACAGGGCCCCAACCAGCTGCAACGTTCCTGGCTAGCCCACCATTTTCTTACCAGGGTACCCAGAGTGTGCAACTATGTAGGGACGCTGAACTGCATGCATAACTGTCTGATTAATATAACTTTTAAACAAATCAACCTGATTACGTCCCTCCCTTGTTCAAGTCCCCTGAATAAACCAGATTTAACTTTGTTTGCATTTAACCTGACTGTGGTTCCAGTTTGTGTCAAGAGTATTGTACTGTTGTTATTTGCTGTGCATAACCTTGTTTTACAGGTGGTCCCCAGGGTCAAGCTAGAGGAACCAGCCCTGGTGGTAACTGCAAACAGTGTGTGTAATTGCCTGGTGAATAAGGGTAATTGTGAAAGTAATTTTTGTATATTGTTCCGGCCACTAGTAAGGAAAGAGGGGGGTTACAGTGTCCTGGAGGGCTGTGCCCAGGTTAGCTTGACCACAACCAACCCTGACCTCCAGGTGGAGGCACCCGTTTCAGAACTCAGGCCCCTTAACCTGCTACCCAATGACAGGCAGGGTAAAGTAGCCTTTGGGATAAGCGCCCACCTAGGGAGATACATCTCGAGGCTCACCGCTGGGATTTTGTGCCTTCTAGTGGCCAAAATTATGAATTATTGTTAAAGATTAATGGCTACCCCAGTAGAAATGGCTGTACACCAGTTGGTGGGGTGGTGTACTGGGCAGGAGATTGACCCCCAAAATGCTCTACTTATACTGGATAGTCCCCTGTGCACCAGTAAGGACACTGTAGAGGGAGCACTCTCCAAAGTTGAATGATTAAAAAACCCTGTAGTGGTGGGTCGACAGGCTGATTTGATCGCCCAGACTTTCATAGCCTTGGTAGAGTGTAGTGACCTTGTGGACAGCTCTAAAGTGCCACAGACTATTGCCTCAGAAGGGGTCCTAGCTGCCTGGAGAATGCTAACAAAAGACAGTAAAGACCCCGGGGGAGGATGAGCTCCCACCATTATCTGAGACTTTTGAGGAGAAATTTGCTAAGTTGTTGCTGGAGGAAGGGAAAACCGTAAAGGACTTTAAGGAACTATTCCTGTCACCTGGGGGTGTTCCTTCCCCAACACCCCCTCCTACTCCAGCACCTGTTACTGCCCCACCTTCTGTGCCCATGCCAATGCTGGCCCCTATATCTGTACCCACCATTAGTCACGACTCCTACCGAAGGTTGAGAATCTTCTCGTGTACCCTCCCCACCCCCAGGGGGAGGATGACTGGGAGACGTGAATCGACTACAATGCCCCCTTGGTACCCAAGTGGCAGTGTGCGGAGGCTGAGAAGTGGAAAACAATCATATAAAGTTTGAGGGGCCCTGCCCTTGAAGCGATTACATTTTTGAGGTCCACAAACCCTGATGCTTCTGCTCACCTATCTGTACTTGAAGGCAATTTTGGGAACATTGAGTCAGGGGAGACTTTGATGTGGAAATTCCAAGGTACCAAACAATGCAAGGGGGCAAGTGTGTCTGTGTATGTTACTCGCCTAGAAAGAGCTCTGCAGAAAGCTTACTGGAAAGGTGGGGTAGCTGCCAGTGATTTGAACCGTGTGAGATTGGGGCACATACTGCAACATGCCAAGCATTCTAAACTGCAGATCATCCAGTTAAGGCTCCAGGATAGGAGAGGTAACCCACATAACTACTGTGACTTGATAAAAGAACTCCGGGAGGTTGAAGGTGAAGAGGGAGATTGTAATTATGGAGTAAATGCAGCCCAAGTGATCATGGCACTGGAAGGCCCTTCCGAGTGTCCCATCGTGGGCTAAATGGTGGGGGAAGGAGTTGTTGAAGGATGTCAGAAAAGTACAACCGGGTGCGTTCACTGAGTTATCCCCTGCTGACAGAGACCCTGGCCCCTGTCAGGACGTGACTGTTGGGGGGGGTGGGGGTGCACCCTCAGGCATCCTGTACTGAGGGTGGCTTCTTGGCTGAGCTCAAGGAATTGACTGCCACCCTAAAGGAACTTTTGAGACATGGTACACTACCTGCAGAAGTCAGATCACAATCTCTCATTGATGCTCCAGCATCCCTGGCTATGCGGCAAGGATGGCCATATGAAGAGGGAATGCTGGTCTCAGAAGGACTTAGAGAAAGTGGTGAACCAGCTTCAAGGACAGCTTTGGAAAATGAGTCAGTGGTCAAGGGGTGCACGAAATGACCGCAGTAAATGCTTCAGCCATCCTAACTCAAACCCCTCTGTGGCTAAATCATCTGCCCAGGCCCCTGCTGTTGTCCTTCCAGACTGGTCCAAAATAGTGGACCCTACAATGAAGACTACTGTGGCTGTGAATGGTATTCCTACTTGGGCTGTGCTTGACAGTGGGTCACAATTGACCATTGTATTTCAGGACTGGTATGACAAACTCTTATCTGATGTGCCATTACAATCCCAGGAAGGCCTACATGTGTGGGGGCTGAGCGACAAGTCTTATCCCTACCTAGGATATGTCCGCCTCTGGTAGTCTTTTCCTACAACTGTAACTGGTGTATAGGAGCAAGTAGAGACACTGGCCCTATTGTCCCCCCCCCCCACCAGACTGTATGATGGGGTTCCCCTGTTAATTGGAACAAACGCCCACATGTTTGGGAGACTAGCCCAACTCTGCCACGAGAAACAAGGGCAGCTGACTGGACGGGCCCTAAGAATTCCAGCCTTAGTAAAAAGGGCATATGACTTACAACAGAAACCCAATGAAGAGGACCCAGATGAGCCAGTGGGGATAGTGTGGAAAAAGGAACCTGACTCCTTGGTATTGGCCCCAAACGCTCAGTGCACAATCTATGGAGAAGTATGACTAAAGAGAAATGTAAAGAACAAAATATTAATGTTGGATGCACCAGGTGATGGAAAGTTGCCAGAAGGATTATTGGTTAAACCCAGCATCTTGCCTGCCAGTGCCCATGCCTATGCAGGACGAGTGATGGTCCAGATTCGAAATGTGTCAGATCAGGAGGTCCAGGTGAACAGAGGGTGCACTCTAGCTACAGTACACTGTGCAGACACTGCAGTATTATCCAATAACAAGTACTCTGGCCAAAAGGAGAGAGTGACCCCGGATTTATTTGACTTTGGTGATACCCTGCTGCCAGCTGAATGGAAGGCTAAGATTAGCAAGAAACTCACCCAAAGAGACCAAGTGTTTTCGTTAAAAGAATGGGACGTGGGATGTGTCCAGGGTGCAAAGCATCATATACGCCTGCATGATGATCAGCCATTTCGAGAAAGATCCCAACGCCTCACCCCAGCGGACATAGATGATGTGAGGAGACACCTGCAGGAAATGCTCACTGCTGGCATGATACAGGAATCAAGGAGCCCATATGCCTCTCCCATTGTGGTTGTGTGTAAGAAGAATGGGTCGGTGAGGATATGTGTTGATTATCGAACCCTGAACCGGCGGACCATCCCAGATCAATACACCATGCCCCATATACAAGATGCCCTGGATTGCTTGAATGGGAGCAAATGGTTCTCAGTATTGGATCTTCACAGTGAATATTACCAGATTCTGATGGCCAGGGAGGACTGTGAGAAAACCACCTTCATCTGTCCTTTGGGGTTCTCCGAATTCCTGAGAATGCCACAGGGGATTTAGGGTGCCCTGGCCACCTTTCAGCGACTGATGGAACATGCGGTGGGAGATATGAACTTGCTGGAATGCCTAGTGTACTTAGATGATGTCATTGTGTTCGGACGCGCATTAGAGGAGCATGAGACCTGACTGTTTAAAGTCCTAGACCAATTAGAAGACTTCGGCCTCAAGCTGTCCATTGATAAGTGGCAGTTTTTTAAACCTCCGTGAAGTATGTGGGGCACATAGTATCTGCAGAAGGGATTGAGACTGATCCCAGTAAGGTAGAGTCACTGACTACCTGGCTCCAGCCCCATAACTTGAAAGAACTACAACGTTTCCTGGGGTTCTGTGGCTACTACCTCAGGATCATAAAAGACTATTCCAAGGTGATTCACCCACTCCTGAATCTCACCCAGGGTTACCCCCCTACCAACCGTAAATACAAGAAAGGGGCTGTCAAAGAACCTGAGAAAGTATACTTCCGAACAGGTGAACCTTTTGGGCCCCACTGGACACCCGAATGTGAAGCAGCCTTCCACAAAGTCATATACCAGCTCACCTATGCCCCCATCCTCACCTATGCTGACCCTACCAAGCCCTATGTGCTGCATACGGATGCTAGTCTGCAGAGCCTAACAACTGTGCTGTATCAAGACCATGGGGATGGTTTGAGACCAGTGACTTTTGCCAGCAGGAGCTTGACCCCATCAGAATGAAACTATCCTGTGCACAAGCTGGAGTTCCTTGCCCTAAAATGGGCCATTGTTGACCAGTTGCATGAGTAACTCTATGGGGCAAAGATATTGGTGAAGACCGACAATAACCCATTAACCTATGTACAGACTTCAGCTAAGTTGGACGCCACTGGGCACCGGTGGCTGTCTGCTTTATCAACCTATGATTATGCTGTTGAATACAGGCCAGTACTGACCCATATTGATGCTGACGCCTGTCATGAAGGCCAGTCTCCAAGAGTGACTGGGTCAGGTTGTCTGAACCTGACATCTGAGCATTGTGCCAAAAGTTTGACAGAGATGAACAGATGTCTGCAGACACAGTGGACTATCTAGTAGATTGTTTGGGCCCTCCTGATACCTGCATACCGGCTGCCTATTGCCATTTCTCTGCTCTAGATATTAGTGCACTACCTCAGCTTGACAATGACAGTAGTCAGTGGGCTCAATCCCAAGATTCTATGATTCAACCCGCACTTGATGTCCTGCGTGCAGGGAAAGATGTGTCGAAGTTGCATTCCCCTGACTTTCAAACTGCCCTATTGTTTAAAGAAGGCCCCAGGTTGAAGTTACTCAATCAGTTGTTATACAGAGAGACAGTGGATTGTAGTGGTCAAGTAGACAAGCAACAATTGGTCCTGCCCATGGCCTTTAAAGATTTGGTACTGAGGTCCCTCCACACTCACATGGGGCACCTCGGTATTGACAGAACTCTTGACCTGGTACGATCTCGATTCTACTGGCCCAAGATGGTGGCCGATGTTGAGCACCATGTAAAGACCTGCAGTCGTTGCCTGCAAAGGAAAGCCCTGCCTCAGAGGGCTGCCCCCCCTTGTTAATATTACTACCAGCACCCCCATGAAACTGGACTGCATAGACTTTCTGTGTTTAGAACCTGATCAGCGGAATATTGGCAGTGTGTTAGTGGTTATGGATCATTTCACACGGTATGCACAAGCTTTTCCAACTAAAGATCAAAAGGCCTGTACCATGGCCAAGGTGCTAGTGGAAAAATTCTTCTTTCACTATGGTGCCCCCCAGCGGATCCACTCTGACCAAGGCAGAGACTTTAAAAGTAGGCTAATCAAATAAATGCTCTCTCTGTGGGGTGTGCGAAGGTCAAGAACCACCCCTTATTGCCCACAGGGGGACCCTCAACCAGAACGTTTTAACCGCACCCTTCTAGATATGCTAGGCACATTCCATCTAAAAGACAAGCATAAGTGGAGTCAGCAGATTAGCACCTTGGTACACATGTACAATTGCACCAAAAATGACCCTACTGGGTTCTCCCCCTACCGCCTCATGTTTGGGAGGGAGGCCCACCTGCCAGTTGATGTCTGTTTTGGGGTCTCTCCAGATGGGGTCCTAGCTGACAACTACCTGCAGTATGTACAAAAACTGAAAGCTCAATTGAACCATGCATATCAACTGACCCAGAGAATGGCGGCTAAAAGAAATCTCGCCAACAAAGAGAGGCACAACAAGGAAGTAAAGGCTCAAGAGCTACGGACCGGAGACCATGTGTTGTTATGCAATTTGGGACTACATGGCAAGCACAAAATTGCTGATAGGTGGCACCATCTTCCTCATATAGTAGTTGGAAAGTTGGATGATCTACCAGTATACAAGGTTCTCCCAGAGATAAACTCCAAAGCGGTCAAGACCATGCACCGTAACCACTTGCTGCCTATCGGCCAAGTTATTATTGAAGCTGAGCCAGCAGATATTGCCTCCCCTGGGCCAGTGACTCATGCTGCTGTAAAAAAGAGACAGAGTAAACCTACCCCAGTAGTTACAGAGTTAGGGTTTCCCCTGCAGCAGGCCCAGAATGATAGTGACTGTCAGTCCACCTCTGACAATAGTGAGTGTGACAATGCCTATTACCCCTCCTATGAATTGAGTCAGCTGTTTCGAGGTAACCCTATGACTAATTGTGGGGATGAAGCTGGGCCTTCTAGACTGCCTAACCCCCCCCCCAGCTTCATCCTTGGAGCCAATGTTCCCTGAAAGTGAAGTGCAAAGCATCACATCTGAGGTTGCAGACTCTCTGTGTTTTGTGGAACTGTGTGAATTGCCCGAAGAAGCGACTGATGGTCTGAGACTCCCTGGTGACACACCAGAACCTGAAGAACAATGTGAGAGTGTTGACAGCCCCCCTTCAGTGCCGCAAAGCCTAATTGTGATAGAGCCTCCTCAAAATGAGCAACCTGGGCCTTCATCAGAAGTTAATAATGAGCAGAGTGCTGTGGAAATAGAGCCTACGGAGCAAGGAGCTGACAGTGCTTTCAGTTTGGACATTCCCATCCACGCAGAGACACCCCTCATGAATGACAAAAGCTCCAAAGTTAGTGCTGAAAGTACAGAGACTATGGCTGCTCCCCCCAGAAAGACTGGCTGAGCTGTCAAGCCAGTATTGCGCTTCAGTTGTGATTCTTCTGGGAGGCCGGTGGATTTGCCTCTCAATGTGGTTCACAAAGGTATTTATATTTCTGAGCTCACTACTCAAACTGAGTTTAATGGTCAATTCCAGGTTGATTGTTCTTCCTTCTCAGTATGGTGCCCCTGCCCCATCCAGCCCCAAGTTATCTGATAGGGAAGGGCCCCCTCCTACATTGTTTAATGTACAGGAAGTTATAACATGAATCAGTATTGTGATGTCACAAGTATGCTAATCATAGTGGAATCAGTATTACCTGTATGAAACATGCAAAAGTATTGTCCTTAAGGATATAGTATCATGAAGTGTACTGAATATGTATAGTAAAGTAATAAGTTTATGTTAACTGATGCATGATGGTACAGACTTGATGTGGACACCAAGTTTTCTCCAGGCAGGGAAGGGTGTAACCCCCCTACAAATGGGGGTTCCCAAAAAGTCTTCCTTGAGCTTGCCTAAATGCTCACAGTCAGGCTGGTGTTCTGCATTTTAGCAGTTTAATGTATTGCCAGAGAGTGCCTGTATAGCCTCTGTGTACTGTCTCTTTAAGAGCTGCCTTGACTGCAGTCATAATTAATCTGAGAGGGAACTCTGTTAGAAGATGTACTTGTTTGCTGATCATTTGTTAGAGTAGTAATAATATTGCAGTTTGTTCTAACCTGCCTTCTTTGCAGCACGGACAGTTCTGTTTGTTTCCATCATCTTGGTCCTGGACTGCAGAATGGTCCAATCAGTACATTTGGGACTCTAAAATGGAGCCTGCCTACAGGGCCTTGGTGGGGCCAAAACTTGTAGGAATTGTAGTTTTGGGCTTTTGGAGCCTAAAATAACCTGGAGGGGGAGCCCGTGTTGTGACTGACAGACAGATCAGCCAACCGAAGCTTTTGGATCTTGGGGAAAGTCCCACACTGCTTGCAGTTTCAGTTAGATCTGAGTTGGGAAGTGAAGAAGTAACAGCTCGAGATAGTTCGAGTAGCATCCATAGTGGATTTTCGCAGGAGAACTGTAGAAAGGCCTGGGTTTGGCCTTCAAGCCTGCCTGCTGTTCCTGAGAGGGAACTTGCTTTTTTTTTCAGACTGAAGCTGAATTTGGAGAGCAAATTAAGCCACTGAATTGTGACCCAGCCTTAACGTGAAGAAAACTGAAGATTTGCTGAATGCGATCTGCCTGTCAGGACTTCCAGCTACCTCTGAACTCCTGGATTGTGCAGAGACTCTGTAATTGCAACCAGAGAGCCATTTGCCTGGTACAGTGGAATTTCCTTACATGTGAATGTGCTGTGTGCTTATACTGGGTCGTGATTTGGTTCCCCACTGTGTGTCTGAACTGTGTTTTGCTTTCTGGAGGCTGTATCCAGCTCCATGGACTGAATCCGAATCCGTATCCATTTCTATTTGCCTGGGCTCTGCTACACTGGCACAGCCAGAATACCTGCTATGCAGAGATAGTCATTGATGAGAGACGGCCTGGGGATCAGCCCCCTGCTCAACGCCTTGAACAGGAACGACGCCTCGGTGATTCGTGCGGGCCCTGCTTCTCCGGGCACTCCAGCTCAACAGCCTGCAGTCTCAATTTCATCCTGCCTGTGTCCAGTATTGGGAATCATGAGTAAACATCAGGATAGCTCCCTGCAACAACAGCTAAATCTAAAAGTGTTGTCAACTGATTGTCTTGTTGCCTCTTCTTTCATGAACTGAGCCCTCCGGCTCCGGATTACAAATACTGTGTGTTGTGCATGTTGCTTTCTTCCATCACAGGGCCCCAAACAGCTGCAACGTTCTTGGCTAGCCCACCGTTTTCCTACCAGGGTACCCAGAGTGTGTGACTGTGTAGGGACTCTGAACTGCATGCATAACTGTCTGATTAACATAGTTTTTAAGCAAATCAACCTGATTATGTCCCTTCCTTGTTCAAGTCCCCTGAATAAATCAGATTTAACTTTGTTTGCATTTAACCTGACTGTGGTTCCAGTTTGTGTCAAGAGTATTGTACTGTTGTTATTTGCTGTGCTTAACCTTGTTTTACAGGGGGTCCCCAGGGTCAAGCTAGAGGAACCAGCCCAGGTGGTAAGTGCAAACAGTGTGTGTAATTGCCTGGTGAATAAGGGTCATTATGAAAGTAATTATTGTATATTATTCAGGCCACTAGAAGGGAAAGAGGGGGGGTTACAGTGTCCTGGAGGGCTGTGCCCAGGTTAGCTTGACCACTACCAACCCTGACCTCCGGGTGGAGGCACCCGTTTCATTACCCAGATCCCTTAACCTGCTACTAGCCAAGCAGGCAAGGATAGTAGCCCTTAGGATAGAGCCACCTAGGGGTTACACATGTTTTGAGTATTTGTGACTTAGACTGGGAAAGGTGAAGGGTTGGGTTAGCCTACCAAGCACAGGAATATCACTCACAAAGTGACCTGTATTCACAGTGCAGACAGACTTGATCAGAGGACTTTGAGATTTGTGTTTGTGTGATGCAGAATTTCTCTGGGGTTTGAAGACAGATATGATAGATTAGATTAGATTAGATTAGATTAGATTAGATTAGATTAGATTAGATTAGAGAGACAGACAGACAGGTAGATAGATATGCTCAAGGTCACCCTCAGATCCTGATAGAAAAAAGTGATAAAGAACCAGTGCACCACCTACAGAAAGAACAGTGAGCCTGGTGATAACGTAAGTAAGGTACATTGATTCCCCTGGGATGCAGCACCAATCCACTTCAACACTATACTACAGGACACCTTACGTGACCTCCCACATATCAATCCTTTTTCCCCCCTTACATTTGCAAATCCTATGGTTCTAGGAACGATGTCAATTGGCACAGGTAATACAGATAACTAAAGGGCTTTTTTTTTTAGTTACTGTAATGGGCCCTGTGGGATGATAAAAGGAGGTTAGTAATAATAATAACTTCATGCATCAACAGTGATAACAATGTCCACTCCCATTCACAGCACAATTGGCCCTGCCTAGCTGTACTGTCAGCCCACTCTGCTAGCACTTTCGGACCCTGAGCAGTGTGGGAACTCCCCTTATTAAAGCGCTGTCTGGGCACCCTGGGTTGGATTGTAGAATGCCTAACATCTGTGCTGCACAAGCTCTTGAGTTGGTGTGCAGTGATTAATAGTAACTCCTTCTCCCGAGTAACATAAATGCAATTACAGGTTGCAACTCTTAACTGCAAAACTGTATTTCAAGTGGCCCAAAGGCTGACTTGAAACTAATCCCAGAGAACACTCCCCCACAGGCAAGCGAGGCCTGAGTTCTCATGATCCTCCAGACAAATGCAGAGTGTGTGGCAGTAGCCTCAGGCTGGTGTTTTTCATTAGGTTTCCACAGATTGTCACTGCCGGACTGGGCAAGATGGTCTGAGTTCTGGCAAAGGCAAACTGCTGGGGTGGCAGAGATGGCTCATGCAATGACTGACTGACCATCAGCTGGCAATATTGATGCACCCCATCGTTCTGTATTATACACAAGGGGTAAGAACTTATGCTCCTAAGGGGTTTGCCACTGTTCTGAGAGTAGCAAAATGAACTGAAGGGGCTAATGGTTCTGCTCAAGGCAAAATCGGACTAGCACCAGAAAAACAAGGCCATACGAGACCAGCTAGCCTTCGTGGACATGCTATTATTATCCCTCTCAAGTCAGCAGCCACATAAACAGTACGCTCAGCAGTTCGCATGCACACAAAGTACTTGCAGTTGATTCTGACTCAGACCAAAGGTGTGCTTCTCATCTGCACTAACACTGTAGTAATCAGCTACAGGCTGCACCTGAACAAAAGTGAACCGGCACAATTCCCTCGCTCAACATTCATGTAACCCCCTCCCCCCACAAATGGGGGTTCCTAAATGCCTTCCTGGGCATGCCTAAATGCCCGCTGCCAGGCTGGTGTTCTGTGTCCTAACAGATTTAAAAGTGCTTGCATACAAATGCCCTGTTAGCCTCGTATTGTATAATTAATCTGGGTGAGAGCCGAGTGTTCCTAAACTCAAGTCCCACCTGGACTGCCATATAATCGCTCCATTCTGCCATCACTAATTGCGCAGAGGGAGCTCTTTTGAGAACTGTGACTGTTTTCTGATTATCTGCATTAATAATAATTATACCATAGTTTGTCTAACCTGCCTTCTCTTGCAGCATGGACTTTTCTATTAATCACCACCATCTTGGTTCTGGACTGCCAGTTGGGACCAATCAGTACCTTTGGGGACTCTAAAATGGAGCCTGTCCCCAGGGGTCTTGTGGGAGTGAATTTCTGTTGGAATTGTAGTTTTCACCCTTTGGCACCTAAATGGACCTGGAGGGGGGAGCTCTTGCTGTGACAGACAGATGGATCAACAAATTAACCCTTTAGATCACTGGGAAAGGCCTGAGCTGCCTGCAGCAGTGTGTCAGTGTGAGTTTGGAGTTGAGAGAGTGAATAGCTCGAGTAATTCGAGCAGCTGCTCCTGCGTGGTATGCAGGGGAAATCAGCAGGAAGGCTGCGTCTGGCCTACCTGCTACCATCTTCCCAAGTAAAGAGACCTTGAGGCTTGGAATCGGACTTTATCTGAAATTGCAGTTTTGTGCGATTGGAACCTGAATGTGGCAAAGTGAAATGCGCCTGAAGTGAACCGAAGATTTACCTTGGTGTGATCAGCCTGTCAGGACTTGAGACTACTGCAGAGCATACGGTTTGCACAAAGACACTATTAATAGCAACCAGACTGTCATCTGAACTGTGATATTTACCTGCTATTAGTATAAGCATGCTGAATGTGGAGTGTGGGTCGTGATTTGGTTCCCCACCTCGCTGATTGTGTCATGCTAGCTGGAGGCCGCATCATGTGGGCCCTGCTTCTCCTGGCAATCCAGCTCTTCATCCTGAGGTCTCCATTTTGTCCATCCTGCATCCTGAACTGGGTAGCGTGAGTAAGCAACAAAGCTCAAATTAAAGTGTGTCAACTGATTTAATTGTTGTTGCTAATCATTTTGGACTGAGCCATCCGGCTCTGGATTAGAAATTAAGGGTTAAAGTGCATGTTGTGTTTTCTTCCTTCCAAAGGGCCTCAACAACAGCTGCAATGCTGGCCTACCCTGGGCAATGCTTCAGGCTAGGCTGTAGTTCCAACTGGGTACCCAGAGTGTGTGTGACTACATTACAGGAACCTTTGAGTGCATGCCTTATTACCTGAATCAATCAGATCTAGAATCAACCACCAGATTATTGCCCCTCCCTTGTTCACGTCCCCCTAATAAATCAGATCTAAATATTTTTGCATCTAAACTGGCTGTTGTGTACCTCTGTATAGAAAGTACTGTGATATTGCTGTCTACTGTTGCAGGCTTTGTTTTACAGGGGGTCTCCAGGGTTGTTCCAGATAGTCCAACCCTGGTGGTAAGTGTGTTACAAGAGAGGTTAACAGTGCATTACAGTGTGTATTGGGATTGTGTTATTTCAGACTTACTTTGGCCACTAGCTGGGAAAGAGGGGGGTATCAGTGTCCCGGAGGACTGTACCCATAGCAGTCACGCTGCTGTTAACCCTGTCCTCCGGGTGGAGGCACCCTTTTCATGAGCTTAGGCCCCTCAACCTGCAGTTAGTCAGGCAGGCAGGGTTAGTATCCCTTGAGATAGCGCCACCTAGGGGTTACATCTGGGAGGCACCACTGGGATTTGTGCCTTCTAGTGGTCAGAGGTGGGAACTGCAACCCCACAATTTAAATTTGTGACAGAATGGATGCACCTACTATGCCCAAGTTTAAAATTGCTCCCCATATGTTGATTGTACACCGTATGATGGGATGGAGCGAGGCTGAAGGGGTAGACCCCCAACAAGCCATATTGTTAATGGACATCCTATTAGGTACCACTAAGGAAACTATTATAGAGACTGTTGAGCAAGTTAAGTGTTTGGGGAAGGTTGAGGTGAAAGGGAGGGACTAGGATCTGTTTGACCAAACCATGGTGGCTCTCCTCTCCTGTAGCCTCCCCATAGATCCTGAGAGAGTACCCTCCATTATTTTGCCTGAAGGGTCCCAGAAAGGGTGGTGGGTCATTAATTTGCATAGTGACCCTTCTGCTCCTGGGGAATCCCTAACTACAGAGGGGTTTAAGGACAAATTGCTTAGATTGCTAGCCACTGAGGGTCGATCTGCCAAGGAGTTAGCGAAAATGTTAGATCTTTCTGAAGACACCACTCCCTTGCAGTGCCCTTTAGTGTCTCCTGCCACCCCTATAGATTCCCCTGTGGTAACCTCCCCATAGTAATACCATTTGTACACCTGGACTCTTACTGCAGACTTAGACTCTTCTCGGGCATGGTTCCAGTGCCCATGATGGAGGATGATCTGGAAACATGGATGGATTATGCCACCCCCTTTATCCAGGAGTGGCAGTGCTCTGAGGGGCAGAAAAGAAAGAGACTCATGGAAAGCTTGAGGGACCCTGCCCTGGAGGCCATTCGATTTCTTCACTCCACCATCATGGAGGTCACTGCTGCCAAGTACCTTTCTGCCATGGAAAGAGTCTTTGGCAGCACTGAGTCAGGGGAAAACTTGATGTGGAAATTCAAATCCGCCAAACAATGGAAGAACGAAAAGCTGTCCATGTTTGTTACCAGAATTGAGCAGGCCTTGCAGAGGGCCCATAGGAAAGGGGGAGCACCTGCCAGTGAACTGAATCGGGTCAGATTAGAACATGTCTTGAAATCCACCAGGTACTCTAGTGTGATCTTGCTGAAGCTGAAATTGCAAGATAGGAAGACAAATCCACCTGAATATGGCTACCTTATGAAAGAAATTCGAGAAGCAGAGAATGATGAGGAGGGGTGCGAGCCCTATGCCGGGGTTGCCCATACCAGCCAGACCCCTGATCGAAGTGATGAACAACATGAGGAGTCCGAACTGCAACAGATGAGGGAACTAATTAAAGAACTGAAAGAGATGAGAGCCAGTCAACAAGCCACCGAGGTGGCAAAAAGCACAACTCCTTGTCAAACACCCCCGAGCAAAAGAGTGAGATCCCACCTGGAGGGGTGGGGGTGCATGTCATTTCCTCTGAAACCTGGACACAGAATAATCTGCTGGAAGAAGTATGAGAATTGAGAGCCTTGGCAGGAGACCTTATTCGGGCCACTCAAGTAGCTGATTACTGGAGAGGCTCAGAAGGCAGGGAAAGTGATCAGAGAGGGACCACGGGACTTGCCTGACCCACATAAACAAGGAAGTGGTCTTCCTCCCCCTAGAGACTCTAAAGAACCCATTTTTATTTATCATTGTGGGGAAGATGGGCACCCGGCCTCACTGCAGTTTGCCCAAGGATCTGAGATAGGGTTACTACTAGATTACTGGCTTTAGTTCAGCAAAGAAATATAAGGCCTCAGACTGGGCCTGTGAAAAAGTCTTATTCCTCTAAGATGGCTATAAAACAGATGACTAAGTCCCCTTCACCTGATTAGTCTGAGGTGGTAGGCCCGTCAATGGAGATCAACATAACTGTGAATGGTGTATCTGCAAGGGCCATACTCGACAACAGATCACAAGTGACCATAGTGTTTCAAGATTGATACCGGAAGCACCTGCCTGATGTGCCCGTACAGACCCTGGAGGGTCTGCACGTGTGGGGATTAAGTGAAAAGTCCTACCTACCCATACTTGGGATACATTTGGATCCTGCTGTCTTTTCCTACTGCAGTGGCCGGAGTGAATGAACAAGTAGAGATGCTAGCTCTGGTGTGCCCCCCTACAGGATTGTATGATGGGGTTCCCTTGCTCATTGGCACAAACGCCCACATGTTTGGGAGACTGGCGCAGTTATGCCAAGAGAAACAAGGGCGACAGACTGGGCGGGCCCTGTGAATTCCAGCCTTGATAAAGAGAGCCTATGATCTGCAAAAACAGGCTACAGAGATGGACAGGGATGAACCAGTGGGGATAGTGTGGAAGAAAGATTCCGATTCTTTGGTGCTACCACCCAATGCTCAGTATACCGTTCATGGAGAAGTCTGCCTTAGAAAAGACGTAAAAAATAAAATATTGATGCTGGATGCACCAGGTGAAGGGAAGTTGCTGGAGGGGTTGTTGGTCAAGCCCAGTATCTTACCTGCCTGTGCCCATGCTTATGCTCGTCGAGTGATGGTCCAAATACAGAATGTGTCTGATTGAGAAATCCGAGTGAACCGGGTATGTACATTAGCTATGGTGCATGGTGCGGACATTGCAGTACTGCCCAGCAACAAATATCCTGGTGAGAAGGAGGAGGTGACCCCAGATCTATTTAAATTTGGAGAGTCCCCACTGCCTGCTGAATGGAAGACTCGAGTCAGTCGGAAACTTGCCCAGTGGGACCAAGCGTTTTCCTTAAAGGAATGGGATGTGGGGTGCGTCCATGGGGTTGAGCATACTATCAGACTTTACGATGACAGGCCTTTTAGGGAATGGTCCCGCCGTCTTGCCCCCGCTAATATAGATGATGTCCAGTGGCACCTGCAGGCGATGCTAGCTGCTGGCATTATTCAAGAGTCAAGAAGCCCCTATGCATCTCCTATTGTAGTTGTGTGCAAGAAGAATGGGTCCGTGAGGATGTGTGTAGATTATCGGACTTTAAACTGACAAACTGTGCCAGATCAATACACCATGCCCCACATACCAGATGCCCTGGACTGCCTGAATGGGAGTCACTGGTTCTCAGTACTTGATCTACGAAGTGGGTATTATCAAATCCCGATGGCCTCGGAGGACCGTGATAAAACGGCGTTCATCTGTTCTTTGGGGTTCTACGAATTTCTGAGGATGTCTCAGGGGATTACGGGCCCACCTGCCACTTTCCAGATGTTTATGGAATGCACAGTAGGAGACATGAATCTTTTGGAATGTCTAGTATACTTGGATGATGACATCGTGTTTGGACACACATTAGAAGAACATGAAACCAGGTTATTCAAAGTTCTTGACCATCTGGAAGAATTCGGCCTGAAGCTATCAATAGACAAGTGTCAGTTTTTTTCATACATCTGTAAAATATGTGGGACATATAGTGTCAGCTGAGGGGATACAGACAGACCCCAGTAAAGTAGAGTCCTTGACCACCTGGCCTCAGCCAACCAACTTAAAAGAACTGCCGCGTTTCTTGGGGTTCTGCGGTTATTATGCCAGTTCATTAAGGATTACTCAAAAGTAATTTGGCCACTTCTCAACCTTACTCAAGGCTATCCCTCTACCAGCCATAGGTACAAGAAAGGATCCCTCAAGGAAGAAGAGAAGGTGTATTCCTGAACAAGTGAAAAGTTTGGGGCTCGGTGGACCCCTGAGTGTGAGGTGGTTTTCTTTGAGATCATCTATCAGCTTACTCACGCCCCAGTGCTTGCTTATGCTGACCCCACCAAACCATATGTCTTACATACTAATGCCAGCTTAAAGGGGCTCAGGGCTGTGTTGTATTAGGATGATGAAGATGGCCTGAGACCTGTGGCCTTTGCCAGTAGAAGTCTGACACCATCTGAACGAAATTATCCTGTTCACAAATTGGAGTTTCTTGCTCTCAAATGGGCCATAGCTGACCAGTTTCACGAATACCTCTACAGGGCAAAAATCTTAGTGAAAACTGATAACAGCCGTTTAACTTATGTACAGACCTCAGCAAAGCTTGACGCCACTGGGCATCGGTGGCTTTCTGCACTATCGACTTGCGATTTATGCAGTCGAATACCAGCCTGGACTGAACCATATAGATGCTGATGCTCTCTCGAGGTGGCCAAGCTCCCACGGCAATTGGGTGAGGCTGTCAGAACACTCTATTAAAGCACTGTGCCAAAAATTCGATAAGGATGAGCTGCCATCCACAGATACAGTGGACTGCCTGGTAGACTGTTTGGGGCCCCCCGATACTTGCGTACCTGCAGCCTATTGTAATTCTTTTGCATTGGTCATTAGTGCCTTGCCCCAGCTTGATAGTGACAGCATTCAGTGGGCTCAATCCCAAGACCTCATGATCCAGCCTGCACTTGATGCTCTATGTGTGGGGAAAGATGTGTCTAAACTACGTTCTGCTGATTTATGAACTGCATTGCTATTTAAAGAAGGCCCCCGACTAAAGTTGCGAGACCAGTTACTATATCGAGAGACAGTAGATCAGTGAGGTCAGTTGGACAAGCAGCAGTTGGTGCTACCCACAGCCTTCAAGCAGCTGGTGCTGAGGTCCCTACACAATCACATGGGATACCTCGGTATTGACCGGGCCCTCGACTTGGTACGGTATCAATGCTACTGGGCAAAAATAGGGGCCGATGTTGAAAACCATGTCAAAACCTGCTGTCAGTGTCTTCAGAGGAAAGCTCTGCCCCAGAAAGCCGCTCCTCTCATTAACATTTCTACCAGTGCCCCCCATGGAGCTGGTTTGCATAAATTTTCTGTGCCTAGAGCCTGATCAGAAGAACACTGGCAATGTACTGGTAGTAACCGACCACTTTACTCGATATGCCCAAGCTTTCCCGACCAAAGATCAGAAGGCCTCTACAGTGGCCAAGTTGCTGGTCAGAAAGTTCTTTGTCCATTATGGTGCACCCCAACGTATCCACTCTGATCAAGGAAGGGACTTTGAAAGCAGATTGATTAAGAAGATGCTCTCCCTGTGGTGGATGCAAAAGTCTAGAATCACTCCTTACCACACCTAGGGGGACCCTCAGCCGGAGCGCTTCAACAGGACTCTCCTGGACATGTTGGGTACTCTTCATCCTAAAGACAAGCCCAAGTGGAGCCAGTAGATTAGCACCTTGGTACACATCTACAATTGCACCAAAACTGATGCTACTGGGTTTTCTCCCTATCGTCTTATGTTCAGGAGGGAAGACCGGTTGCCTGTGTATATCTGACTGAGCTGAAAACTATTTACAATATGTCCAGAAACTGAAAGCTCAGTTGAACCATGCATACCAACTGGCTCAAACAATGGCTGTAAAACGAAACCTTGCTAACAAAGAGAGATATGATTGATGGGTGAAGGCCCGGAGTTGTTGCCTGGGGATTGAATATTATTCTGCAACTTGGGATTGCATGGCAAGCATAAAATCACCGACAGATAGCACCATCTTCCACATGTAATAGTCAGCAAATTGGATGATTTACCTGTGTACAAAGTGCGCCCTGAGAATGACTCTCAAGCTGTCAAGACCATGCACAGGAACCACCTGCTGCCCATTGGCCAAGTGATCATTGATGCTGAACCATCAAATGTTGCCTGTCCTGGGCCAGTGACTTGTGCTGCTGCTTAAAAGAGACAGAGTCAAACTGCTCCAGTTGTTCCAGACCCAAGGTCTTCCCCCAGGCAGGCCCAGAATGATAGTGACTGTCAGTCCACCTCTGATGATAGTGAGTGTGACACTGTTTATTACCCTTCCTATGAACTGAGTCATTTGTTCCGAGATAACCCTGTGTATAATCATGGGGATGAAGCTGGGCCTTCAGTACTGCCTAAACCTCCAGCTTCTTCCCTAGACCCAATACCCCCTGAAAGTGAGATGCAAAGTATTATGTCTGAAGTAGCAGAGTCTTTGTGTCTAGTAGAGTTATTTGAATTACCCAAGGAGGAATCTGATGCTATGATTTTCCCTGGTGACATATCAGAACTTGAGGAACGTATGAGAATGTTGACGGTACCACTCCAGTGCCACAAAGTCCAAATGTTGCAGAGTTTCACCAGGATGACCAATCTGGACCATCTACAGAGTGTAATAATGAGCAAGAAAGTGTGGAAACAGAATGCACAGAGCAAGGAACTGATAGTGTTCCCAACCTGGATGTTTCAACCAGTAGAGAAGTACCCCTCCCCAGAGGAGAAGAGACTCATGCTGATGTTGACCCCCCAGAGCCTGTGTCTGTTCCCCCCAGAAAATCTGGAAGAGCTGTCAAGCCAGTGATGCACTTTAGCTATGACTCCCCTGGGAGGCCTGTGGATTTGCCTCTCAATGTTGTTCACAAGGGTGTTTACATTTCAAAGAGCTCACTGCCCAAACTGAGCCTTTCTGACACTTCTAGGTTAATTGTTCATCCTTCAGAACATGGTGCCCCTGCCTCATCTAGCCCCAAGTTAGCTGATAGGGATGAGTCCCCATCTATGTTATTTACAGTGCAGGAAACAATTACCTGAATAAGTACAGTAATATTATTGTGCGAATCATTGTAAAATAGTAATGTGCATGAAAAATGCATAACTGTTGTCATTACAGAGTATCTATAGAGTATCATGGAGATGTATAGTAATGTTGTAAGTTTACGTTTACTGATGCATCAGTCTTTATTTTGGTCTCGTATAGTGATGAATCATATGTCTCGTATAGCTAATGTTTTCTGTAAGCTTATTGTAAGTATAGACTTGACGCGGATGCCAATTTCTTTCCAGGCAGGGAAGGGTGTAACCCCCCTACAAGTGGGGGTTCCTAAATGTCTTCCTGGGCTTGCCTAAATGCCAACTGCCAGGCTGGTGTTCTGTGTCCTAACAGATTTAAACATGCTTGCATGCGAGTGCTCTGTTAGCCTCCGTGCCTGTCTCTTTAAGAGCTGCCTATCTCGTAGCGTATAATTAATCTGGGTGGGGACTGAGTGTTCCTAAGCTCAAGTCCTGCCTGGGCTGCCATATAATCGCTCCATTCTGCCATCACTAATTATGCAGAGGGAGCTCTGTTAAGAACTGTGACTGTTTGCTGATTATCTGCATTAATAATAATGATATCATAGTTTGTCTAACATGCCTTCCCTTGCAGCATGGACTTTTCTGTTAATCACCATCATCTTGGTTCTGGACTGCCAGTTGAGACCAATCAGTACCTTTGGGGACTCTAAAATGGAGCCTGTCCCCAAGGGTCTTGTGGGAGTGAATTTCTGTAGGAATTGTAGTTTTCGCCCTTTGGCACCTAAATGGACCTGGAGGGGGAGCCCTTGCTGTGACAGACAGATGGATTAATGAATCGAACCCTTTGGATCACTGGGAAAGTCCCAAGCTGCCTGCAGTAGTATGTCAGTGTGAGTTTGGAGTTGAGAGAGTGAACAGCTCGAGTAATTCGAGCAGCTGCTACTGCGTGGTGCGCAGGGGAAATCGGCAGGAAGGCTGTGTCTGGCCTGCCTGCTACCATCTTCCCAAGTGAAGAGACCTTGAGCCTTGGAATCGGACTTTACCCAAAATTGCAGTTTTGTGTGATCAGAACCTGAATGTGACAAAGTGAAATTTGCCTGAAGTGGACCGAAGATTTACCTCGGTGTGATCGGCCTGTCAGGACTTGAGACTACCGTAGAGCATATGGTTTGCGCAGAGACACTGTTAATAGCAACCGAACTGTCATCCGAACTGTGGTACTTACCTCCTTTTACTATAAGTGTGCTGAATGTGGAGTGTGGGTTGCGATTTGGTTCCCCACCTCGCTGATTGTGTCGTGCTAGCTGGAGGCTGCATCCAGCAAACCTACTGGTCTATATCCGACTTATTCACCTGGTCTGGGCCTTGCCATCTCGGCCTCGACTGCCGCTCATGTTGCAGAGTTACACCTGATGAGAGACCTGCCTGGGGATTCGGCTCCCTGCTAAACAGCAATGAACAGGAACAACACCACGGTGCATCATGTGGGCCCTGCTTCTCCTGGCAATCCAGCTCTTCATCTTGAGGTCTCCATTTCATCCATCCTGTATCCTGAACTGAGTAGTGTGAGTAAACACCAGGGTAGCTCCTTGCAACAAAGCTCAAATCAAAGCATGTCAACTGATTTAATTGTTGTTGCTAATCATTTTGGACTGAGCCATCCAGCTCCGGATTACAAATTAAGGGTTAAAGTGCATGTTGTGTTTTCTTTCTTCCAAAGGACCCCAACAACAGCTGCAACGCCGGCCTACCCTGGGCAACACTTCAGGCTAGCCTGTAGTTCCAACTAGGTACCCAGAGTGTGTGTGACTGTGTTACAGGGACCTCTGAGTGCATGCCTTAGTGATAACCTGAATCAATCAGATCTAGAATCAACCATTAGATTACTGCCCCTCCCTTGTTCACGTCCCCCTAATAAATCAAATCTAAATATTTTTGCATCTAAACTGGCTGTGGTGTACCTCTGTATAGAAAGTACTGTGATATTGCTGTCTACTGTTACAGGCCTTGTTTTACAGGGGGTCTCCAGGGTCGTTCCAGATAATCCAACCCTGGTGGTAAGTGTGTTACAAGAGGAGTTAACAGTGCATTACAGTGTGTATTGGGATTGTTTTATTTCAGACTTGCTTTGGCCACTAGAGAGGAAAGAGCAGGGTATCAGTGTCCTGGAGGGCTGTACCCATAGCAGTCACACTGCCATTAACCTTGTCCTCCGGGTGAAGGCACCCCTTTCATGAGCTCAGGCCCCTCAACCTGCAGTTTGTCACACAGGCAGGGGTTGTATCCCTTGGGATAGCGCCACCTAGGGGTTACATTTGCTTCAGAGCGGGTGAACTGTTCAAACTCACAAGGGCTCCTTCACCCCCTCTCTCTCTCCACCAAGCATGGTGAAATTTTTCTGAACCGGGTTTTACCATCTCCACAACATCACCTGAATTAAGTCCCTTATCCCTTCCCCGATGACTTGGCCACATTGGTACATGCTTTTGTCACCTCGAGGCTTCATTACTATAACGCACTCTACCTTGGGGTCAGAGGAGGTTGCGATGTGGAGCCTGCAGCTTTTACAGAACGCTGCGGCCCGGTTGTTGACTGGACACTCGAGTTTCAGTCCTATTACACCTGTGCTGCACGAACTGCATTGACTGCCATTGCGCTGGCTCATCACCTTTAAAGTAGGTCTTCTGACCTATAAGGCCCTACATGGTTTGGGTCCGGGCTATCTAAAGTAGCTTCTGCATCCCTACATCCCATCTTGCTCTCTCAGGTTGGCCGGAGAAGCCCTCCTGGAGGTCCCCCGGGCAAGATTATGATCTTCCAGGGACCAGGTGTCTGAGGTAGCAGTCCTGGTCCTCTGGAATTCATTGCCGAGGTGCTTCCAGGAAGCGCCCTCTGTACAGATCTTTAAGAAACAGTTGAAGACCTTTCTGTTTGAGCAGGCCTTTGGGACCTGATATAGCTACTGATATAGTTAATGGATTATCAATCAGTTCAGAAATCAGTCTGCTTTTAGATTGTTAGTGGGTTATGGAAAATTTGATGGCTTTTATATAAGACTGCTCTGTAGCATTCTTTATGTTTGTATGTTTAATGTAAGGGCACCCTGAGCCTATGGAGAAGGGTGCCCCGTACAAATAACTCTACTACTACTACTACTACTATTTTATATCCCCCCCAGGAGAAGGCTTTTCTTTTGACAACCACAACTGTTACTCTCTCAGTGCCCAGCTGGCAAACCTGTCCTCAGTGCCTCACTGATCTGTTCTGTCATGTCTAAATTAGGCACTTCAGAAGCCAGAGGTTATTTATTTATTGAAATGTTTCACCAGGAAGGCACACTGAACAACAAGCCACTCGTCTCCCGGTGTGACCGGGGGGGGTGGTTACAAGTGGATGAAGAATTAGGCATACAGTTTAACATTTAACATATCCGAGAAATTAAACATTCAATTACATTTGTAACAAGACATTCAGTTACAAAATATCATAAATAATCATATAATTGCATTTGTGACATAACATACAGTTAAATATATTATACCTGTGGAATATGCATTTGATTACAAGTAGCATATCTAAGGAACATAGTCACGAAATTTAGTGTAGTCTTAGAGCCAATTCTTTGCAAAAATGGATCACGGTTAAGAGGCAGATTATTTAGCAATTATTGAATAAATGAAGTGAAGTGAGGGGACATCAAGGAGGTTAGAGGGGTAGACGGGGGAACCAGCTGGGGGAAGGGAAGGAGTGGAGAGGAGAGGATAAAGATGGGGGAAACTTTACTGGAGCAAAGTAAGCAAAAAAATCAGTTGTGAGGGGCAAGTTAACACAGGGCTAGTGCAATTTGGGAGCACCTCAGACAGAACAGAAAGTGCAAATTATTAGCTCAAGTGAACTAATTCCTTTTTTTAAGTGCAGTGGGTAGAGAGGGGGGCATGAGAGAGGTGGGGGTAAGGAACAGGGTAGGGAAGGAAGAGACATACCTGGAACTGGCCCCTTCAGAGTGCAGAGATCCCTGCCAGTGGCGGAATGAGTCGAAGACTTAGAATAAGGGGCAGGAGTAAGCAAGGACAAGTTGGTAAGAGATAGTAATGGGGATGGTAAAGGGAAGGAGAAGGAGGGGTGGGAGAAACTTGCCTAAGACTAGGCCTCTTCAGGACACTGAGAACCCTGCCAGAGAGCAGAGTCAGGCGAGGATGAGTTAGGTAGAAAGGATGGAGGGGAAAGGAGAAGGAAGAGCATCATTTCCCAGTGCTGGACCCATCCAGGATGCTGAAAACCCTGCCAGGGGGAAGAACTAGGTGAGGACAAGTTGGGAAGAGAGAAAAGAAAGGATGAAGGGAAAGGAGGAAAGAGGAGGGAAAGAAGAAGCTTGCCCAGGACTAGGCCACTCCAGGATGCTGAGAACCCTGCCAGAGCGCAGAAACAGGTGAGTACTAGTTGGGTAGAAAGGATAGAGGGGAAGGGGGAGTGAAGGAAGAGTAATTGCCCAGTGCTGGGCCCCTCCAGGATGCAGAGAACATTGCCAAGGGATAGAATTAGGCAAGGACAAGTTGGGCAGAGGGAATGGGGGGATAGAAGAGGAAAGGAAAAAAAAAGGAGGAAGGGAAGAAACTTTCCTGACAGTAGACACCGCCAGGGTGCTAAGAATCCTGACAGAGGGAAGATCTAGGTGAGGACAAGTTGGGTAGAATGCAGAGAGGTGGAGGGGAGGGGAAGGAGGAGCCTTGCCCATTGCTAGACCCCTCAAGGATGCTGAGAACCCTGCCAGAGGTCAAAACTAAGCAGGGGCAAGTTGGTAATGGAAGAAGATTAGGGGTAGGAGTGAAGGCGTAAGTGGTGAAGGGAGAGGAGAGCATGTTGAGAAGCAGGCTTGGGGGGGTTTAATTGGGGATGTGAGTCACGGAGAGCAGCAGAGGTATAGGAAGATGGTTAAGGAGGGTTAAAGCAGGAGCAGTTAGATGAGAGAAAGTTATGCAAGGCAGAGGCAAGGGAGTAGTAGTAGGAGTGCCATATTTTGGGGAGGAGGGAGTTCCAGATTTGCAGGAAATGACGGGTAAAGCCTGACTGACCGATGAGAGTGGTTCAACAGGGGACCATCAAAGTGTGAGTGTCAGAGGATCTGAGGGAGTGGGGGGGAGGGGAGAAAAGAGAGTGAGCATGAGAGGTAGGAGGGAAGTTCTCCTAACCAAAATTTAGAAGTGTGTTTGGCACAATGAGTGAGATGCCTATTGACAAGTGGGGGAAGGGACAGGGCATGGTAGAGGTCACAGTGATGAGTGCATGATGGAGCACCAAGGGCAAAATGACAGAAGGAGTTAAAGCGAGTGTCCAGTCTGGTTTGGGAGAATTTGTGAGCTGCACCATAGACTACATCACAGGAGTCGAAAATAAAGAGGATCATCTTCTGGACTAGTTCACGCCATATCGTAGGAGGGATGCAACTATGGTTCATGAATAAGGCACCAAGCTTGGGGTGCAGTTTTTTCAGGATGGTGTCAAAGTGACCAGAGAAGCTGAGGTGTTGGTCCAACCAAACCCCAAGGTATCTGAATGAGGAGGTGTCCTCTAGGATTGTCCCATCAAGGATATGGAAAGAAGGTACTGCCAGTGGAAGGGAGATTCCCCAGTTCTGCTCCTGAGTCCTGCAGTGACCCGTGTGGTGCAGATTGGGGCAGCTGCCAGAGTGAAGGAAGCTCCTCAGTTCCACTACTGAATCCTGCTGTAATCTCTGTTGCACAGGTCAAGGGTGCTGCCAGTGGAAGGGAGCTTTCTCAGTTCCCTTCCGGAGACCTGTGCTAGTCCCTGCAGTGTAGGTCAGCACATACTGCTAGGGAAAGGGAGGCTTCAAGTTCCCATCAAGACTCCTGTGACCCCTGTGGTGCAGGTCGGAAGCTAATGCTGGTGGTATCAAATCAAAATAAAATCAACTTTATTTATATAGCGCCTTTCAGAGCCAAGGCACTGTACATAAGAACATATACATAAATAGATTAAAACAACATTAAAATATATCAACTATATTTAAATAAAAGCTAAACTAAATAAATATGTTTTCAAACCAATTTTAAAACTGTCGATGGTTGGGCATTCTCTCAGCCAACGAGGCAGAGAATTCCACAGGGTTGGTGCTGAAAAAGCAAAAGCACGTGAACCTGACGTTTTCAATCGAACCCTGGGAATCTCTAGCAGTCCCTCGTTGGCGGAACGGAGAGGATGGAGGGGGCAGTAGGGAATCAGGAGATCTTTCAGGTAACCGGGTCCCTGGTCATGTAGAGCTTTAAAGGTTAGTAAACCAACCTTAAAGGTGATCCGCCACCTAACAGGCAGCCAGTGCAGTTCGCAGAGCACAGGTGTAATATGACTGGTTCTAGGCGACCCGATCAAAAGCCTGACCGCAGCGTTCTGCACTAGCTGCAGGCGTGGATATCAACCCAGGTAGCCATAGGTAAAGGAATGCAGTAATCAAGACGGGTAGTGACAAAGGCATGGACCAATGTTGGAAGATCACCTGACGGAACCAGGTGTTTCACCCGGGCGATATTCCTCAGATGGCAAAAAGAGGATTTGTCGACAGCTGATACCTGAGATTTTAAGGTCAGTCCCTCATCAAAAATAACGCCCAGATTACGCACCTGATCGGAGGTAGGGAGCGGCATACCAAGTAACAAACCTGAGGGTTGTCCAACTCCCAAACCGCCCGGACGACCTGGGTCCACTACCAATACCTCAGTCTTATCCGGTTCAGTCTCAGCCAGCTGGAACTCATCCAAAGTCTGATCTCAGCAAGGCAGTTGTTTAGCATGGAGATGGATCACCCTGGCCAGGAGAAAGGACAGATACAGCTGGGTATCATCTGCATAGCAGTGAAAACCCAAGCTGTATCACCTGATGATTTCTCCCAATGGTAGCATATACACTGCAAACAGCATGGGAGCCAAAATGGAGCCCTGCGGTACCCCACAAGGCAGGGAATGAGCGCCAGAGGAATATATTCCAGTGGCAACTCTCTGAGACCTGCCTGTGAGGTAAGAATGAAACCACTTGAGGACTGTACCAGACAGCCCACAATAAACCTTCAGGCGTTCCAGTAGCACACCATGGTCTACAGTGTCAAATGCAGCAGAGAGATCGAGAAGGACCAGAATGGTACATGCCTTTCGATCTCTAGCCATTAGGAGATCACTCAATACCCGGACAAGGGCAGTCTCGATGCTGCTTCTTTCTAAAACCAGACTGGAGAGTGTCATAGACATTGTGAGTCATAAGATGATCATCCAGTTGCAGTGCAACCGCCTTTTCAATAACCTTACCAACAAATGGCAGGTTAGAGATAGGCCGGTAGTTAGCTAGACAATCTGGATCCAAGGAGGGTTTTTTAAGGAGTGAGTCGACCACCGCCTCCTTGAGGGTGTCGGAAAGACCTCCTCTCCAGGATTTCCAGACAATGTCAGCAAGGATTAGACAGATAACTTCTACATATCCTACTAAGAGGGCGAGGGCTGGATCCAAACTAACAACTAGTTGGTCGCAATGTCTGGATGATCTTTACAATGTCACTGAACTCCAGTCGCGAAAGTCTGACCAGTCAGACCGAGTAAGATGCTACTTCATCGACCGTCACAAGTAGTCCCCCAAAGGAGAGGTTGGACCGATGCCAGACCTGATGCTGGCAACCTTATCTGCAAAAAATTGAGCGGACTCCTTGCATCTTAGCTGAAAAAAAGATTCTTTGGGCTGGAGACAGATTGGATTGCACAATCTGTCCACAGTCCGAAAAAGCTGAGCTGGTCGGTTCTGTGTAGCAGAAATCTCCCTGGACAGGAATTCTGCCTTCTTACGGGTGATTTCTGATTGATAGTGATCATAATGTGCCATCAACCTAAGCCTGTCAGCATCATTGCCGGACTTCCGCCAGACTCTCTCCAACCTTCAGCCAATTCGCCTTAACTCCTTCAAGGAGCCATCAAACCAGGGGCTCTTTGGATGGAGGGTGAGAGGCCGAACATGAACAGGAGCAATTTTGTCCAGAGCATCTCCCACAGCCTTATTATAGGCTAGTACGAGATCATCTGGACTCATGCATTCACCCGACAAAGCCAATAGATCCAGTACAGCGTTAGTCACTGGGTTAACACCCCTAAGGGCGGTACCAAACCATCTCCGTAGTGGCAGACCTAATTGGGGGGCCCTGAAACTGAACCTTATGGTGTGATGGTCAGACCAGCTGACTGGTTCCACCCCCAAATCAGTGATCTCCATACCCAAAAGAAAGATCAGATCCAATGAATGACCCCCTACATGGGTCGAGGAGGTAACCACCTGTGTTAGACCCAGCATTAACATCAGCTGGAGGAGATTTTGACCAAAATGTGAGAGTTCATCGTCGACCCAGGCATTGAAGTCACCCAGAACTATCAGTCTGGGGAACCTCAAAACCAAGTCGACGATGAAGTCTGCTATCTCCTGCAGGAAATCACCACTGTCACCTGGTGGACGGTAAACGAGGAGAATCCCACAACCTGCACCCTCTCCCAGGATATATTCAAAGGATCTGGTAATTCCTAATGGCACATCCACAAGGCCCAGCTCAGTCTCAAACATAATGGCCACCGCCCCTCTGATCCAACCTTGGGCCGGTGTATCACGGAAACCCGGCTGGAACTGCCAAGGCCAATATAGGGCCTGGATTTTCATCCAGCCAGGTCTCAGTGATGCAAGCCAGATCAGTTGACCCAACAAGATCAGCTATAATAGCTGTCTTGTTTTTTTATAGATCTGGCATTGCACAACACTGCCAAGGCAGGATGAGTTGTCGAGGAAGACCTCGGCACCTGTCCATTGACATCGGAACCCTTGGGAATGGGGACAAGACAGGAATAACCCCTATCCTAACCCCATTTCGCCCCAGGGCATCTCCTGGACCCCAAAACCCCAATCCACCCACCCCTTTCCTGTCCCCCAACAGGACCAGCTCTCCACCTTCGCCTACTCTTCCTGAGAATGTCCAACGCACGGCACCTAAAATAGGTGTCAGATGACAATGGAGGGCATTCAAAGGGGCATAATTCCCTGAGCCTGGTGGAGGAATAACGCCCAACCATCACTAAACCTCCCCAACACATTATAAACAATATAACAAAAAGAAAAGAAAACAAAAATAATAAACAAAAAATAAACCTATAAGTATCAAATAACCAAAAATAGTAAATCACTCCTTCACTCTCTCTCTCTCTCTCTCTCACAGAGGAAGGAGTCAAACAAAAACACTATTACACATAAAAAGAAGAAAAAGCAAAATAAAATCCCAACCCAAAATATAACCCCAAAATAACAATAAAACTATTTCAATAATTACTAACAATTTTAAAATTCATAAATCCAAACTAAGAACGTCAAACAAAATCAATTACACATATAACAAACAGTAGTAAAGTCGAAGTTTCAGAAGTCCAAAAAACGGTCCCCAGAGTTTCTTTTCCTTTTTAAATCCAAAATGAAAGCAGAATCAACTCTCACTTGATTCAATTCATGAGTCCCTGAAGGAAAATATTTTTTTGGCCTTAGAGTCTCTCACACCCCAGAGCCATAACCCAGTTTATAAATGCTTTCCCCAACCACAGTTCAATAATGCAGGTTGAGTAAATAAAATTCAGGGTACTCTCACCACCCAGTCCAAATTGCAGAACAATCAAAAACACAAAGAAGAATGAAGAATGAGGCTTGCCACAGTTCACATATTGCTGTAATGTCTTCCTGACCCAGTCAATCCTGAAGGAGTAAATCAAAGGATCTTTCTGCCAACCCCGACCTACCCCAAGGCAGATAGATAGTCAAAAGAAACACCTCCACCTAAACCACCGGAGCTGCCCGACCTTAGACAGGCAGCCCACGGTAGCTCAAAGGGAACTAGCCAGATGCCCACACTTCGGTCAACACCCCCAGCCCCCGCAGAGGAGTTCCCTAGACCCAATACCCACCTCAGGGCAAGTCGGTCTGGCTCACCAATCCACCAAGGATGATAAGAATTTCCCTCTAAGCACGCTAAAATAACTGCAGATAGCCTGAACTTTCCACTGATGTGGCAACTCCTTCCACAACCTGCGTTGTTCTTCCACTTTCCAGCTGGAGTCAGGTCAGTCAAAACTTCAGAGATCGATATGCCATTCCAACGCCACTAAAGCAGTTACTCCCAATTTCAGCAATCCTTCACCAAGCCTCTATTGCAATTAGATGCTTCAAACATCCAGTACCGGCATTAAAAGCAGTCTAAGATTTCTAGGGACCGTCAGTAAAACAAAGACACGCGACCGTGACTTATCGCATTCAGGCTTCAGAACACCTCGACGATACTACACGTTTAAAAACAATAAAATAAAATAGCTGTAGTATTTAATAATCCGCAAAATCAAACAAGGCAACAGTGACTGCTACAGCACTACTATAGTTACTATGGTTAAACTAACAAACGCAGCTCACAAACGCAGCTCAGGCAGCTCACACACAGCCGCCATCTTGCCTTCAGTGCCCGGTAGAGAGGTTCCCCAGTTCTTCTCCTGATTCCAGCTATGATTTCTGTGATGTAGTTCATGGGTGCTGCCAGTGGGAGGGAGGTGCACCAGTTCCACTCCCGAGTCCTACGCTGACCCCTATTTTGCAGGTAAGGGGGTATAGCTGCTGGTGGGAAGGAGGCTCCAAGTGCCACTCCTGAGTCCTGCAGCAACACAAGTCAAAGGATTCCTCATTTCCACTCCTTAGTGTTGCATGTGATCCTTGTGACACAGGTTGGAGGTTCTGCTGGTAGGCGGAGGGCACGCCAGCTCCACTCCTGAGTCCTGCTAGGGTCTTAGTAGTACTGGTCAAGGCTGGGAGTAAGGCTCCTTAGTTCTACTCCCAAGTCCCACAGTGACCCCTGTGGTGTGGGTTGAAGATACTTCTGGGGGTAGGGAGGCTCCCCAGTTCTACTCCTGAGTCCTTCAGTGACCACCCTGTTGCATAAGTTAGAGGTTATTGCTGGTGGGAAGGAGGTGCAGCATTTCCACTCCTAATTCCTGCCCTGACCCCATCATGTAGGTCACAGGCTTCTATTGGTGGGATGGAGTCTTCCAATTCCCCTCTTGAGTCCTGTGACCCTTGTGGTGCAGGTCAGACAGTACTGCCAGTGGAATGAAAGCTCTCCAGTTCCTCTCCTGAGTCTTGCAGTAGCCTCTGCAGTGCAGGATGAGGATGCTGTCAATCATAAGAACAACTCCCCAGTTCCACTCCTGAGTCCTGCAATGACCTCTGCAGTATAGGTCCAGATTGCTGCCAGTGAGAGGGAAGCTCCCCAGTTCCATCCCTGAGTCCTGCTTTGACTACCGTGGTGCAGGTCAGAGGGTAATCCCAGTGGGATGGAGGCTATCCAATTCCACCCATCAAGCCTTTGACCCCTAGGTACAGTTTAATGGTATTGTTGGGGAAGGGAGGCTCCTTGGTTTCAATCCTCAGTCCTGTGACCCCTGTGGAGCAGTTTGAGGGTACTGCTGCAGGAGAGAGGCTCTCCAGTGCCACCCCTGGGTCATGTGACCCCCTGGGTGTAGTCCAAATGTACTGTTGGGAGAGAGAGGCTCCTTTGTTCAACTTCTGAGTCCTGTGACCTGGCCCCTGGGGCGTACATTGGAGGCTGCTGCTGGTAAAACGGACCTTCCTCAATTCGGCACATGAGTCCTGCTCTGACCCCTTGCGGTGTTGGTTAGAGGATGCTGTCAGTGGGATGGAAGTTATCCAGTTACTGTTAGGCCCTGCACCGTGGTTGGCACTGTGAAGTGACTGTCAGTACTGGGAGGTACTGTAGATGGCTGGGACAGAATGGGAGATGGTCATGGAAGGAGGAATAAATAGCTAGATAGAACAATACATTTAGAGGGTTAAAAGTGTCTCTTCTAGGCTAGGTAGAAGCTGCAAATTGCAGACAGGATTAAGGAGGGGGGAAACCTTCTTTAGGTACAACAGTGAGAAGAGAGACACGAGGGCAGGTATAGTTCAGCGAAAAAAGGAGGGGGTGGGTGGAAGGTAGCAAAGGGAAAGCAGAGGTTTTGAATGAATACTTCTGCTCTGCTTTACTAAAGAAAAGGATGGATCAGTGCCATGAGGGAGGTTGGCAGGAGGAGGGTGGAGCATGGCTAAGGATGAGATAATGGTGGACCAGGTTAGGAAAGGGCTCATGTCCCTAAAGATAAACAAGTCCCTAAACCTGGATGGTATGCACCCAAGGGTGATGAGGAAGATGCTGGCAGAGCAGGTGACATCCACTGGTAGACCTGTTCAACAGCTCTTTGGATATGGGGGTGATGCAGCAGGAATGGAAAACCCTGCATGTGGTATTGCTTCAGAAGAGTGGGCCCAGAGATGACCCAGGGAACTACAGACCAGTCACTCTAACCTCCATTGTGTGTAACCTCATGGAGACCATTCTAAAGGAAAAAACAGAGATGTTCCTTGAAGCCAGTGGGCAACAGGATGAGAGACAGCATGGGTTCAGATCAGGGAGCTCCTGTCAAACCAACCTGATTAACTTCTACTTGGTAACAAGAGCGGTGGACAAGGGTCAGGCAGTTGACATTCTATATTTAGATTTTAGCAAGGTCTTCGACTCAGTGCCACTCAAGAGGTTGATTGGGAATTTGGAGGACCTAGGGGCAGGGTGCAAATTAACCAGGTGGGTGGCTAATTCACTTAGCAGTAAAACCCAAAGGGTAGTGGTGGGGGTAGAACTCTTAGATACAAGGGAGGTTACAAGTGGTGTCCCACAGGAGTCAGTGCTCATACCAGGTTTAATGTGTTCATAAACAACATTGGGGATGGAGTTAAAGGTTAGGATCTGCCTCTCTGCTGATGACATCAAGCTCTGTGGGAGTGTGGACTCAGACAAAAGGATGAAGGACCTAAAGGAGGACCTGGCTAAGCTAGAGAGGTGGTTAGACATCTGGCAGCTGGGGTCCAGTGGGCAGAAGTGCAAGGTCATGCACATAGGAAGGAAGAATCTAAGGGCAGAATACATTCTATGGGGTCAGGGTCACCGAAACAGAGGAGAAGGATTTGGGGATAACCATCATCAATGGCATTAAACAGGCCATGCAGTTTTGGAAGGCCATGGCCAAGGCAAACTATGCAGGGCTGCATTGCCAAAGGGTTCATGAGTAGAAGGGAGGAGGTTATACTACCATTGTACCAATCCTTGGTCAACCGCACCAGGAATGTGGTGTGCAGTATTGGAGCCCTTACCTAAAAAAGGATATCAACCAGCTTGAGGAAGTCCAGAGGAGAGCAACAAAGATGGTTCAAGGAGAGCAGGGCATATGAGAACAGGCTGATAGAGATCAGCATGTACTCACTAGAGGGAGAGAGGGGATGTGTGTGAAACCTTCAAGTACATGTAAGGTATAAACAAAGTATGTATCGAGGACCTTTTCTGTATTAGTGATAACAGGATCACTAGGGTGCACTGCCTCAAGCTGGCAGGGGGAAGATTCAAGCAGAAGGTCTGGAGACACTTCTTTATGGACAGGATAGTTTCCAGATGGAATTAACTCACATCTGAGGTTGTCACCAAAAAGACAGGAGGTGGGGGGTCAAGAGATGCTGGATACTATAAAGGGGAAGGTCAGGGTTGGGGGGACGGTCCAGGACCCACAGTAATCTCTGGATCAGGGTCTCCACAGTCAATCAGACTCAATAGACCATAAGGCCTTCTTCCGCTGGCAAATTCATATGTTCATAAGCTCTTCATGGAGCCAAGGCCTGCACAGAACATCTTGCAGATGTAGGTACAGAGCTTGTGAGAGGAGGCCCAGACTCCAAGGAGAATGGCTGCCAAAGTGAAGAGATGATCTCAAAAGTCCAAACTGCAAGGTTTCCTCTCATAGACTATGTTTGTGAAATGGACTTCAACTTGATGGGATCTGTCCCTGAACTGACCTTGTCTGTGACAATCTGTGCACAATATGGAATGCTATATTCATTTGAGTTATTTCAGTGCACAGTCATTGTTAAATGTTTGTGGTAAGTTTGTGGTTTGGAGGGATGGATGTGAAGACTAGATGAGGACACAGGAGGGAGGGAGGTTTTTCAGTTCTCAGTTGAGAATTCTGTTTTGCAACTTGCTATCTGTTTCCCTGTGCTGGTGTAAAATTATTGCCATGATTGATTCAGTGCTGTAACTGTTCTACCGTACTGCTGCCATGTCTCCCTAGGACCCTCTTGGAAATTAGGTGCTATATATAAATGAGGCTATCCTAGGGCCTGCCATTGTCGCTGCAGTACTACTACTGCTCATGATGATGGCCACCCAGATTTGTAAAAGAGCCCAGGACATTGGAGCCATCCGGTGAGAGTAGGATCGGGTATCCCAGAGGACCTTTGCTCTCCTTTCCAGGGAGGGGAAGCAGTGAGTTCTGCTCTGACACCACCACCTGGGTGACCACAGGCATTTGTGAAGAGTTGGAGACACTTGAGGTAAGTGGGATATCTGTTGGCGGTGGTTGGCCATGCATCTCATGTGCACGCTTGGTTTCCTTCTCTTGTAAAGTTTTCTTGGGCTGGGATAGGGAAGGAAAAGTGAAAATCCCCCTGGCTGCTGCAGGCTTCACATTGATGTCTGGGCTCCCTCCTCTACCAAGCAAGACTTCCAAAGGAGATTGGATGCACTCTGATAGCCTTGCCATGGGTAATGTTCAAGAGGTCAGGGTAAGTACCCACAGATGGCAAGTGGTGGAAATTGTCCCACTCCTTAAATACCCACACATCCTGATCACAACCAATAGTGGTCGACCATTACAGTATTGTGACGTGTCACTGATATGGTGGAATTCGAACCTTTAGTACATACATACTGTGGAGTGTTAATAAAATCTCAATTCATCGTTTCTCAGAGAGTAATGTAGTTCAGCAGGACTAACACAAATACAAAAGGGTTTACAGTTTCATCATTTGTCTCAATTAATAAATGGTTTCAAAAAAGTTATTGAATCATATGAAAATGAGAAATGTGTTCCACCTGCAGTCAAACAGAGATGAGATGAAAGCAGGGATATACTCTATAGGGAAATAATGGGGAACGTGGTGGGGAGGGGGGACAGGGAGGAAAGAGACTGCAAAAGGAAGAAGATTGCAAATTCAAAACCCAGACATACAGCCAGTTTGACTACTGAAACAGAAGATGAGGTAAAAACTCTACACTAAACTTGAGAGGTTACTAGTTCAAGAACTGAACTTAACATGCAGTATAATAGAAACATAGAAACATGGAATTTGACAGCAGACAAGGACCACTTGGCCCATCCAGTCTCCCCATTCCTGTCTACTTACACTGTTACTGCAGACCGTGCCCGATCTACAGCTTTTTCTCCCTCCACCCTTCCTTTCCACTAGGATTCCCCTGTGCTGATCCCATGCTTTCTTGAACACCACCAGTGTTATTGCCCCCAACATTTCTGCTGGAAGGCTGTTCCAGGAATCCACTACTCTTTCTGCGAAGAAGTATTTCCTCACATCTCTCCTGAATCTATACCCCCCCAGTTTCATAGCATGTCCTCTTGTTCTACCCCCATGAGATATTTAAAGGTCTTGATCTTATCCCCCTCTCCCTCCTGTGTTCCAGGGTGTACATATTGAGGTATTTAGTCTCTTTTCATAGGGCTTTTGATGCAGACCCTGCACCATTTTATTTGCCCTCCTCTGGACCGCCTCCACTCTGTATGTCCTTCCGGAGATGTGATCTCCAGAACTGGACACAGTACTCCAGGTGGATCTTACCAGCAGTCTATGCAGAGGCAACACCACCTGCCTCTTTCTGCTGGTGATACCCCTCCCTATGCACCCCAGCATCCCACGAGCCCTCCCTACTGCCTTGTTGCACTGCCTGGTCACCTTTAGGTCATCCGATATGATTACCCCTAGGTCTCTTTTCTAGTTGGTGGTCATCAATATCATTCCACCCATTGTGTACTCCGCTCCAGGTTTCTGTGCCCCAAGTGCATTATTCTGCACTTTTTTGCAGTGAAATCCAGCTTCTATACCCTTGACCACTCTTTTAATTTTCTCAGGCCTGTGCTCATCCTTTCCACACACCCCCCAAAAAAGTGTCCACCCTTTTTCAGATTTTGGTGTCATCTGCAAAGAAACGTAGAAGGGTGATGGCAGAAGGAGACCAAAGGTCCATCAAGCCTGCCCGTGAGTTCCTGAGACCCTAGGAGAACCCGGGACCTAGCCCATACCTTTACCCATGTTTTTAATTCGAACATACTGTTTATCCCAACCCTGTTTGAAGGCTGAAATAGTCTTTGCTCCCTCTACATCTGATGGCAGCCTGTTCCATGGTTCCACTAACCTTTCTGAGAAACAGTGTTTCCTAGGATCCCTCTTGAATTTCCCACCCCTCAACTTCCATCCCTGCCCCTTATATTTGAGCTTGATGCCCTGGTGAACAGTTCAGAGTAGGGCACTGCATTAATTTCCCTCATGTACTTGAATGTTTCTATCATATCCCCGGTTTCCTCTTTGTCTCCAGTGAGTACATTTAACTCCTCAAGGTGACCTTCATATGGTAGCCCCTGGAGCCCCTGTATAATCTTGGTCACCCTTCTCTGTATGGTTTCTAGCCTGTCCCTGTCCTTTTTAAGGTGTGGGCTCCAAAATGGACACAATAATCTAGATGGGGTCTCACCAGGGATCTGTAGAGTGGCAGTATCACCTCCCGATGCCTACTGTCGAATCCTCTTCCTATACACCCCAACATTTTGTTGGCCCTACTATATGCTGTGTTGCATTAGCCGGCTTGTTTTAGGGTATCACATGTGGTAACTCCTAGATCCCTTTCCTCTTGTGAGGCATTGAACTTGACCCCACTAAGCCAATAGGCTGTCCTCAGGCTATTCTTGCCTAGATTCATCACTTTACACTTCTTGGCACTGATGATGATAAAACGTTTATTTTTATACAGGATATAGTTTGTTAGGGTAAAACCCTATTTTCAACAAATACCTGTTCAAATTATAAGAATACAATAATTCATTAACAGTTAAGTTTTGACACATAAACACACGTTTACACATTGGGACAGGAACATACAGTACCTACATAGTTATTGTAAAATGCAATGATTCATTAACACTTAGATTTCATCACATTGGCACATGATTACATAATGAAACAGGAACATGAGGGATATGGTTAACATTCACATGTGTAGCTTAGGAGTTTTCTGATGTCCTTTTGAAATTTGTGAAGAAGTTTAATATTTTTTATATCATTTGGCAAAGCATTCCAAGCCATAGCAATAGTTATTTGTAATGTTGCATCCCCAAAGCAAGTATAAGACCTACATAATGGCAAATTAAAACTATTAGCTCTCAAGTTATATCTCTTATCTCCCAATATTTCATATTTCACCAAATGTCGCAATGGATGTGACTCTTTTAAATTTATACATTTATGACAGCAGGACACCATAGATATAGCCTTTCCCCCCAGCCTTAACCAGACCAAGACCTGATAAACTTTACAATGGTGGATCCTATATGCACTCCTAGTTACGAATCTGGCAGATTTATAGTACATTTGATCTAGTTTACATAAAACTGATTTCGTGGAATTCAGCTGCCAGACACTAGACCATTTTTCCAACTTTTTCAGATCTTTCTGTAGGTTCCCAACTGCTTCCTCGCTGTCCACCCTTCCATCTATCTTAGTGTCATCCACAAAGATGGCAGTTTTGACCTGGATACCTACTCCTATGTCACTGATGAACACATTAAACAGGACTGGTCCTAAGACTGAGTCCTGAGGGACCCCTCTTGTCACCTCTCCCTCCTTTGACTTCTCCCAGTTGACAACTACTCTCTGCTTCCTGCCCCCCAGCCAGTTACCCACCCATTTAACAATGCAGTTTGCTATGCCCAAATCCTCTAGCTTCTTCAGCAGGCGATTATGTGGCACGGAATCAAAGGCCTTGCTGAAGTCGAAATATAGGAGGTCCACTGGATGGCCCCTATCCATTTCTCTAGTTACCCAATCCAAAAATGTTATCAGGTTCGTTTGGCATGACCTGCCCACCACAAAACCATGTTGTTTGTCATCCTGAAGGCCAGTCTTATTCAAGTATTCCACTAGGTCTTGTTTAACCAGGACCTCCATTTGTTTTCCTAACACTCATGTGAGGCTAACTGGTCTGTAGTTACCGGCTTCCTCCCTGCTTCCACCCTTATGTAGATGCCCCACATCAGCCCTCTTCCAGTCCCTTTTTATTTATTTATTGAAAAATTTCACCAGGAAGGGCAACACTGAGCTGCAATTGCTCATTTCCAGGTGCATCCTGGGGAAAAGGGAGAGGGAGCAACACCATACACTTGTAAACATAAAACATAAAACTTCCAGGTAGTACGTGTACAGTTAAACATACAATAAGAGCGTAACAGTTGAAGTGCTTGCAATTTATTGTAGACCTTCTCTTCTAGCTCCTCTGCAATGTCACTAATAAAGACATTAAAGAGGACGAGTCTCAGCACTGATTCCTGAGGCACTCCACTGGTCACCCTCCCTTCCTTGGAGTGAACTCCATTTACCACCATTCTCTGTCGTCTATCCCCTAACCAATTTCTTATCCACTTTACCACATTTGGACCCACTGTCAAACTACCCAGCTTGCTTAGTAGTCTGCTATGCAGAACAGTGTGTAAAGCCTTACTGAAATCTAGGTAGGCCATGTCCACCACTCCACCCTGATCTAGTTTCTTGGTCACCCAGTCAAAGAAATCTATCAAATTTGTTTGACATGACCTCCCCTCTGTGAAACCACGCTGACTCGGGTCTTGTAACCCACTGGATACAAGATATCCACAATCCACTCCTTCAGCAGTTATTCCATTACCTTTCCACCACTGATGTCAGGCTGACTGATCTATAATTGCCAGAATCCTCCCTGCTACCACTTTTGTGTAGTGGGACTACATGTGCCCTCCTCCAGCCCTCCAGAACCACTCCTGTTTGCAGTGAGCTGTTAAACAGAACTGTCAGAGGTGCAGCCAGTATTTCCCTGTGCTCTCTGAATACCCTTGGGTGCACCCCATCTGGCCCCACTGCTTTGTTCGCCTTTGGATTAGCAAGTCCCTTCAGGACTGTCACCCGCAAAAAATGACTAGTGTCCACCTACCTCCCTCCAAAGCTTCTGTTATGTTGTGGCCCCTCCCCTTCTTCTTCCTCTGTGAACACTGAACGAAAGTATAATATAATAACCTTGGAGAAGTATAGCGAGAGAGAGTGAGAGAGGGGAGGGAGGGAGGAGGAGGAGGAAGAAGAGAGGGAGAGACAGAGAGAGAGAGAGAGAAAGCACCACATTGTTTATGAATCACAAAAATACCTTCAGGTGGGTTAAGATTTCAAACACCATGAAGCCTGGGGAAAAGCTGTGGCTAATTGTGCATTGACCTTGGCTTTACAAAACTTATAATTTCTGAAGATACTTTCAAACATCAGGAGATTACAACAGAAATATCCAGTATTAAAAAAGAACTGGAGCAGCCTGGAGGGGGGCATAGGTGCAGCTAGGAGCATGTGCTGCAGCTGATTGTCAGCTTTCTCTCCAAATATCCTCATGCACAGAGTGTAGTAGTTCTCGGGAAAACAGTTTTATCTTTTTTTTTTCTTTTTATACAGTTCTCAAACACTGGCTTGCTGTCATTAAACTTAAATATTGATTCTGGTGCTTTTGCACATTTGCAGCCAGCAGCCTTCCTGACGGACTACTGAACAGCTTTCGGAGCAGAGCAGAAGCAATGGGAAGATATGGGCAAAACCAACAGACACAGTTCTTTGGCAGTTAACATCACCTTTCAGCATTCTGCTCATACCTCTCAGCCTTTTGTCCCCCAAATGTGGAACATTGCCTCTCAAAATGTGGAACAAATTAGCAAAATGTGGAACATTTAATCAAATCTTTACCTAAGAAGCTCAGAACACTGTTAAAATGTTAGCAATTATGTTCAGAAAGTCTGTTATTAATTGAATAATATATATTTTTGCATCATTTACTATAGAGTTTTGCTTTAAAATGTTAACCTGAATGTAGGACAAGTCCTCACAATGTGGAACAGGGAGCTTTTGTGAAGTAAAATGAGGAACGTTCCTCATAATGTGGTACAGTTGAGAGGTATGATTCTGCTTCCAGTTTTTATTTTCATGCAATGTGTAAGAGACCAGTGAGTCCAATACATGCTTAAGAAGTAATTCTACACATAAGCCATAAGGCTGCACAAGTCTTAGCTAAGACTAAAAAACACAGATATGCCTGTGACGTAGACAGCCAGCTCGGAGTTCTCTGAGTGCTGTATTAATTTTTTTTATTACATATAAAATATGTGATGGGAAGGTCAGTTTGAGGAAACTACAGTCATGCTAAACTGACACATCAAAACCCCCCAGGGATAAGTTCAAAGGGCAGGAGGTATTTTAAACTGCAGATATCTGGGGTGCAATTACCTTGTCAATTTGCTTTCATCCCAGGAAATAATATTAGCCATTCATAATTCCCTCAGGGAAAATCCTTTGACTTGCAATAGTTGTCAGGAAGAACTTGAGAGGGAGGGGTGTCAGAGAGAAGCCGGAATGGATATTGAAGAGAGGTTGATGTCTGGGCCAGGGAGGACCCAGATGAATTTGGAAGGCCCAATATACATTCCCGGGAAACCCTTGAATTACATGAGAGAGACCTTTGAGGTGTAGATTCCAAGGTCCAGATGAAATTAAAGCAGCAAATACACTTTTGCTTTGAATACAGTGACTTAGATCAAAGAAACTTTTGAGATGTATGTATAGCAGAGCACAAACCGGTTTTGTCTGGTTAACCTGTGGAGAGGAAAGTCAGTGAGGTCACCTATTATGTTTTTTTAAATATTCTATTTGGACATCCTGTATTGTAAAATATAGATTTTGATACACCAAGGCGGAGTTAGCGACCTCATGACAAGGCCAGCTCTGAACTGTGTTTAATTGCTGAGAGAACCTTGACAGAGACACACAAGACAATATTTCTGACTGAGAGAAGAGAGACCATCAAAGCACTGAAGTAAGGACCTTAGACAGGATTAGTCTGAAGTTATTAATTGTAGGAATTGTACTTTTACCTGTTTGTTTTAAGGCTGTATGTGTTGGGATATATATTTGTTCTGTATTTATTGTTCTGTTTTGCTATTTTAAAGTAAAGAGATATTTTTACAATGGAAACTGTCTGGAGTGCCTTGACATTTCTTTTTATTTTAAGTGGAGCTTTTAAAGGTTATAAGTAACACTGTGTATGAGCTTATTGTATACCAAACTGGGAAATGGATAGAGTTCTCTAAAGTCTTGCATGGAGTTCTAAAGGTTCATTTGAAAGACCTGGTTGGGTGCCCATAGGCAAAGATATCTGGCCCCCCGAAGACAGAATTATCTGAGCCTGATAATTGGGTACGCTAACAAGAGGTTATCAGTTTGAATCCTTCCAGAGCTTGAGACTAAGGTGACTTGAACCCACAAAACAAACAAGAGGGTTACCTTGTTTTGTTCACTATCCACAAATCATACGCTCAGAGGTTGGCACTTTGGGAGTACAGGGCTGACCGGCTAAGTGAGTTTGTGACAGACTGGTTGGCAGCGGTGGCATAAAATGTTTGGTGGTATAAACTTCATTGTACAGTGGGTTAGCTTGAGACCATTTAGTTCACTTGGAAAAAAGAAAGGCAGTGTTTTATTTCAAAAGGAAATAGAACTATATCCCTATCCCTTGACTTACAGTTAAGTTCCCACCCATTTTATTTTTTTTTCTGAAGTGCCAGTCAGAATAGTATTAGTAGTGAGGGAAGAAGCAAATGGCTTCCGACTACAGCAGGCACACTGTAGATTTCTTAAAGCAGTTGTGCGGGGACAGGGTAGTCCCGTTTGGGGTGAAAGCCAGTAAGCAGAACCTCATAGAGGCCCTGACGGTAGCAGATACCCAGAGCAGGGAGTTACAGACCGTGACTGAAAGGGACCAGACCTTGAGTGTGGCAGAACTAGTGGCCAGTGAGGTGTCCCGAGCCGATGAGGTGGGCAGCAGGGCCACTGTCAGTGAAGAGCCACAGCAGTAGGGGAAGGTCACTAGTATCCTGAATACAGAGGTAATCAAGCTGCAAATTGAGTTGTGGAGGATAGAATTGGAGGCAGAGCGACAACAGAGGGAGGCGGACCATGAGGCAGAGCAACAACAGAGGGAGGAAGACTGTGAGGAACGTGAGCACCAGCGAGAGGCAGAGGAGAAGAGAGAGCAAGAATGCAGAGCTGCAGAGGAGAGGAGAGAGAAGAGCCAGTGGAAACATGAACTGGAGAAGTTACAACTCCAACCAGCGGCACCAGGGCAGGTAAGTGGCTTGGGTTTAACAGGGACTGCAGGACTGGGTTACAAATTGAACTCCAAATTAGTAGCTGAGTTTAAGGAAGGTGAAGATATGGACGCTTTTTTAAATTCTTTTGAAAAAGTTTGCATTCAGGCTAAAATTCATAGAGAGTCCTGGAGCTTCCAGCTATCCCCGCTACTTACAGGAAAAGCTCGGGATGCATTGAGTCAAATGGACAATGAAGACAGCAATGATTACAGAAAGCTAAAAGCTGCACTATTAAAAAAGTTTGAATTAACTACTGAAACATACAGAGCTAAATTCCGTAAGCTCAGAAGAGGCCCTGATATGAGCTATGAGGAGCTAGCCATGAAACAATATCACTTTTTAAAACATTGGTGGGAAGGAATTGAAGCAAACACTGTTGATAGAATTGAAAATGTGATTTTATTAGAAGTTTTATTGGGTATGCCCAGCAGAGTTAAAAACCTGGCTAGAGGACCGAGATCCAAAAACAGTGCAAGAGGCTGCTGAACTCTTGGACCGCTATGCCAAGAGCAGACCTGCTCTAAGAGCGAATGGGGTGAGTGTGGCAGTGCAGAAAGGGAAAAGCACGCCTTCAGGGCAGCTAAAACCCTCCCTCCCTCCACCAAAACCAGTTAGCCCCAGGTTTCAAAGAAAAGATTTCTCTGAAGTAAGAAATGTTTGTTGGTTATGTAAAGAAACTGGGCACATTGCCAGACAGTGTCCAAGAGGGACAAGCAATAATACGAAAAGTAGTACCAGAAAGGAAGTGGGTTGTTTGTGTGCCCCTGGAAGCATGCCAGTGAACATGAGGGAACACATGCACCCAGTCATGGTAAATGGCGTACAGACACAGGGGTTAAAAGGGGATCTGGTACAGCTTGGTCAGCTTATACCCAATAAATATGTGACTGTACAGGACTTTGCGGGTGAAGAGAAAACATTGCCACTGGCCAATGTTCTCCTGGACTGGGGTGAAACAGGGGGAACTGTGCAACAGGTGGCTGTAGCTAACACATTAGCAGTGGATGTGATCCTGGGTAACAATCTTCAGCAGAGGGTGGTATGTGCAGTTACCCGTAGCCAAGCGGTCAGGGAAAATTGTAGTTCCCTGAGCCCCCGAGAAGCCATTGGAGAAGATACTGAGAGGCTGGTTCCCCAGCCTGTGTCTCCAGAGGGGGAGACTGATAAAAAGAGGGTAGAAATTTCCCCGGTAGCAAGTAATCACATAGCTACAGAGGGTTACTCCGAAAAGGGAGGGGTGACCTCTTGTAAGAGGGTTGGGATTGACAGTGATCCTGAGGGCCCTGATGCTAGTGCTAGGGACCCTAGTTTAGTGACTGAAGGGGACCTGTCCCATGCCTTGAGAAAGTGTGAGGGGTTCGCAGCTGCTCAGAGAAGTGACCCTAGTTTAGAGAAGCTGAGGGCTTGGGCAGACTCGGACGGTGCACAGGGAGGTGACGGCAGACATAGGGTTTATTGGGAAAATGGACTTATGTATACACAGACAGTACAGACAGAGGGAAGGATGCTAGGCAGGCAGCTTGTCATTCTCCAGGTATATCATGAGCTGTTGCTCAAGGTTGCCCATGATATTTCCTTGTCTGGTCATCTGGGAATCATGCACACAACGCAGCGGTTGGCCCAGAATTTCTACTGGCCTAACTTCTCCCAGCAGGTGAAGGAGTATTGCAGGTCTTGTCACCAGTGCCAAGAAATAGGGAAGGCGGGCAAGAAAACCCAAGCCAGCCTGATCCCCTTGCCCATAGTGAAGGAGCCATTCCAGAGGGTGGGAATGGATATTGTGGGGCCTTTAAATACCCCCAGCTCCTCAGGGAAACGGTTCATCCTGTCTGTGGTGGATTATGCCACCCAGTACCCAGAGGCAGTCGCCCTTTCCTCACTGAGGACAGACAAAGTGGCAGATGCCTTGCTTGGGATTTTCTCCCATGTTGGGTTTCCACAGGAGGTAATCACCAATTGAGGGGGTTCCTTCATGTCAGACCTAATGAAATGTCTATGGAAGAAATGTGGAGTGGTGCAGAGATGCATGACACCGTATCACCCACAAGCCAATGGGCTTGTGGAACGCTTCAATGGTACCTTAAAGTCAATGCTCCAGGTGTTTGCTGAACAGCATGGGAGGAACTGGGAGAAGTACCTTCCCCACCTGTTGTTCATATACAGGGAGGTGTCCCAAGATTCAACAGGATTTTCCCCCTTCAAACTCTTATATGGACGCCGGGTACATGGGCCCCTAGACTTGATCCGGGAGGACTGGGAAGGCAAGCACACCACCCAGGGAACTCCCATTGTGGATTACATCCTAAGGTTTAGGGAAAGGCTGAAGGAGCTTATGGGGACAGCCCAGAGCAACATGGCAGCTGCCCAACAGAAACAAAAGGTATGGTACGACTACAGAGCCAGAGCTCGCTCATACATGGTGGGTCAGGAAGTTGTGGTCCTTATTCCAGTCCGGAAAGACAAGCTGCAAGCTGAGTGGGCAGGACCATACAAAGTGGTTAGGAAGGTAAATGACATAAACTACATTGTGGAGTTACCTGACCGTAGACAGACAGCAAGGATGTACCATGTCAACATGATGAAGCCATATGCAAATAGGGCTGACATGGTGTTCACAGTGTGTAGTCATGGGGAGGGGACAGACGAAGGAGACTCCCTTCTGGACTTGCTGGAAGAGAGTAAGCAGGAGTCCTCTGTGGAGGCAGTAAAATTGTCTCCCCAGCTGACCCCGGACCAGATCCAGAAAGTGAGGGAGGTTTTAGCAGACTTTGCCCCCTTGTTTAGCGCCAAGCCTGGACTAACCCCCTTAGCAACACACGATGTGGAGACAGGGACACAGACGCCCATACGGCAGACAGCATATCGGGGTGTCAGAGGCTGTCCAAAAGGACATTAGGAGGGAAGTGGAGGAGATGCTGGATTTAGGGGTAATCCAGAGATCCCACAGTCCCTGGACCTCACCCATAGTCCTTGTACCCAAGCCAGATGGCTCAACTCGTTTCTGTGTAGACTATCATGGACTGAATGCCGTCATGAAGTCAGACGCCCACCCGATGCCCCAGACGGACAAACTGCTGGACAAGTTGGGGGGGGCGACCTACCTTACAACCATTGACCTGACAAAGGGGTATTGGCAGGTAGAGTTGACGAACAGAGCTAGGGAGAGGTCAGCCTTCATCACTCTGTTAGGCTTATTTGAGGCATAAACAAGAGCATTTCAATACAGCTGCTGGCTGTACAATAATCAAAGTCAAATTTGCAGATTTCCAGACTACTTTTCATTAACCCGGCCCCCCCCCCAAATCATACATTACCTTCTCCCTGGAGTATCTTTTCAAATATTTATCATGGGCATGTTGTATGACTAAACTAATGCAGGAAGTCAAACAAGAACTGCAAAGGGCAGTGATTTAAAAAAGTCTCTTAAAAATAATCCCTGCAAGGACGACAAAGTCAAGGAAAAGAAGCAGTCTAAAAGTAGAAAAAGAGATAGCTCTGCTGTTATTGACAAGGAGGGAGAAGAAGATAACAGCATTTCTGAAAAACCTGGAAAACGTTTGATGAGAGCACAAGAGGACATTTTGACTGCTCAAGGAAGTGGGCAAAATAAAAAACAGGATAAAATAAAGTGGCCAGTAATATCACATAGACTCAGAACTCAGAAATGCCCTATAAACAAATCTCCAGATCAGAGAACAATCTAGTAAACATGGCTGTTGAAGACAGAGCTATACTTCAGGATGATAAGAAAGTAGTAAAAGATGCTATGAACGAACCTCTTAAATATTATAATACCGAGGATCCACAAGAAGGTACAAACAATATTAAAGAGCAAGGGGCTATAAAATCACACTCAACTGATCATGTAAATACAACAACTCCTCCATGGGCCCTGACTTTATTTGAAATACAAACAGAATACAAGACGATTTAAAACAGTTCACACTGCTTCCTAATAAAGTGGCTGAAACACAAGACACCATAAATAGCATTGATAGAAAAACTGAGAACAACTCTAAAAGAATACATTGCTGGAAGCTTGACAATTCACACTGGAGGACAATTTGCACCTGATTTTAGAGCAAATAAACGCTCCAAAAGGGAGCAAGCAAACCATAAGCACGAATACGAGGAATACAAAACTAGATCAAGACAGAAAAATTGAAGAATATATGGCCTGTTTGAGGGATGGGAAAATTCAGTTCATTAAATGCAGTCTTAAAAAAACCATTTGCCAACTTATTGGGACTAGAAGTCTCTCTTTCAGAAATTGACAGAGCCCATAGAATTGGACCCAAAAGTAATCCAGATTCAAATGGAACTAAAAACAGAACCAGAACAACAATAGTGAAATTTTTAAGAAGTGACAATAAGTTCAGAATTCTTTGGACAGACTAGATGGGCCTGGCGGTCCTTATCTGCCGTCAACTACTATGTTACTATGTTCAGGTGCTAGTTTAGAGACCAAATAATTTCTATTAAACAGGATTTTTTGAAAGACTTGTGTAAAGAAAGAAAATAATTTTCACCATTGCAACAGAAGCTTTGGACAGAAAAAATAAAATTGACTGTTGTGTGTCCAGCTCGACTTAAAGCATGGCTCAACAATCAAATTCAGTTTTATTACACTAAAGAAGGGGCCTACCGGATTTAAAAATAAGGCTTCCACAACTATTTCAAAAGGACTGACCAACCATGTCTGGACTTTTAGTTTGGAAGAGGGGGGGATGGGGAAAAAGACCTATTATACAATGGCAAGAAAGAATCCTGGCTTCTGATTGGTCAGTTGGCAATCACAGTAGGGAAATTATCCTGGCATAACATCCCTGCTGATGATGGAATTGAAATTGATGATTGTTTACATCTTCTCTCAAAAAAATATTTTTAAACACTAAAAAAAATTCTTTAAAATTATTTTTTGTCTGTATAAAACAATAAGCCATTGTATAATAGGAATAATGCCCTCCTGCTATGCTGGGATAACATCCCTTCTCGGGTGTTAGACACCCTCGGCTGGTGGCCTCGGGCCCAACCACCTGAGGCGGGATGTTATCCCAGCATAAGCCCACCCTGTCAGGCATTATTTCTTTATTAAATTATAAAGTTCATATGAGGCATGCTATGTATAAAAGAGCCAATTTAGTAAATTCATTTCTCAGTACAATAGAGATGAGAGTTGTACTGGTTAAAAATACAGTATAACAAAATGAATTAGAGGATGCAGGGATGAGGTGTAGAAAGTGCTATTAGTCCCAAGTGAGTGCAAGGGAGATGCTTTACTGGGTCAATTGACATCAAGAGGGGTTGGGGGATGAGAGAAGAAAAATGGGTTAACCAGCTTACAAAACAGTCTAATACTTATAAAGTTAATGGCTGGACAATAGAACATTGTGCATTTATGGTTTCTCAGACTTTCAGTGTCAATGCCTTAAAGTTTGTTTTCTTACAGCATAAATTTAAAGAGTATATTATTAAATATAATGGCCCACAATATAAATTCATAAGCTGAAATGTTAATGGTATAAACTCCTCGATAAAAATATATAAAATCTTACACTATTTAGCCAAACAAAATGTGAATTTGGCTTTTTTGCAGGAGACCTATCTTTCCGATAATGAAATGTTAAAACTGAGAAGAAATTGGGTAGGAAATATACTTTTTTATCAGAGGACAAGAATAGCAGAGGGGTTGCTATTTTGATCAACAGTGTCCTTGTGTAATCCCCTTGTTCCCAGGGGATACTAGAATCCCAGTTAGAATCAGTGGCAGGCAGGGAAGGCAGCTTGTGAAATGGCAGGTAAATGGGTTTCACACTGTCGCACTCTGTTTTCAGTCTCAGTTTCAATGAACAGAATTTCAGGGGTGTGTTACTGACTAGCTCAGTGGAGGTCGTGCTGCATTGAGCTCGTCCCTGACAGACCAATGACCATGCAAGCTGAGTATGACAGTGGTTCACAGCTTATGGGTGGAAACTTTGTGTAGTTGAAAGGACTGAAGAGCTCCAATGAGAGAGCACTTTGGCCCTTTCATCTGCATAATGCCAGTCAGCAAGCAGCTGATCAGCGTTATGACGTTCCCCTTCTCTCCATCCCCCCTCTCCTTCCAGCTGCACTACGGGCATTCTGCAAAGAAAGTGAAAGCATCAGTGCATGATACAACTAACCCTACATAATGGCTAAATAATGAAGGTGATAATTACGCTAGTTTAAAACTGTATTTTTTTATTCTTATATAGATGTCTTATGACCTGTTTGACTAAATAATGGGTCCTGCAGCAGCACGATTATTCACCAGGATTGCCATCCTAGAAAACAACACTATTAGATGCACATTGAGGTTTTCATTGTCACTAACAGCCTTAGCCAATCACTTGGTTGTTTGACTGTAGGCATAGCAACAATAGTGTGGGTGCACGATCAGTCAATGCCTTGCAACACATTTAGAGACTATAGCTTCCTGGTTAACACAGCACTTGAGATGCAGCTTTCTTTTTCTGCCAGCCAGTGGATTTTTAAACTGCAGTTAAAAGAAAAGGCTGTGTGCATTTACAGAGCGTCTGTCCTTATCACTTAACATATCGGTCATGATTTATGTCAGAATATTTGATAAATGGCATCAAATGACATGGACACTTCAATAAAGTGAGGTTCCTTTACATATACTGTATATGTCTTCCTTTATGATTTATGTTATACGGACAGTTTTCCTTTGTTTGTTTGAAAATCACAGAGCTGCGCATTCTTATGTACAGAAAAAAACAACTGTTCGGGCAATTACACATCGTTCCACAGAGAAAGTGAAAGCAGCAGTGCATGAAACAAATACAAATAACCCTATGTAACTGCTAGATAATGAAGATGATAAGTTATGCTAGTTTCCCAATCCTGACAGTTTCACTAGTTATTAATTTGTTAATTATCACCTCTGCACTATCAGCGTCAAACACCTAAACAGCAAATACAAGCAAGCAAACGTTGGGCATTGACAAATGCTTGTTTTTTTTTCTGTTAGGGTATTTATTGTTATTTTCTGACCATCTGCTTGTAATATGGAAATGTGTTGGTAATAGTGTATACACCAGCCTTCTGCTTGTTTTAGCGTTCCCATTTTATTTTTATTTTTTGTTGGTTTTGTCTCACACCTAATTAATCCATTTCCTCTTATCTTTCTGCATACTTTATTTTTGTTTTGTCTGCTTCCCTTTTGGGTCACTCCATTCATCCCTTTGCAGTCTTATCTGTTGAGACTGCTTCCCTGTTGCCTCCCCATGAGCCTAGTTAACACTACCCGTACCTCCCTGTCCTGACACAGGCCTACTTTTCACTAGAATTTCCAGTTATTCCCGTCATCTCTGTTATCTCTCTATCTGGATCAGGCCTACCTCCTGTAATTCATTATTTTATTTTGCCCTTTTCCTTTAGTTCTTTTATTCTTTTTTATTCTATTCCAATTGTTTAACCAAGTGAAACACACTAAGCTGAAAGCTTGTTTACAGGTGCAACCTGGGAGCACAGGGAAGTTAAGTGACTTGCTCAGGGTCACACAGTATGTAAGTGGAGGCTGTGGGCTATCATTGTCTGATAAGGCCTATTAAATTTCCTCTCTCTATTTGTTTAGCTCCCTCCTTTTGCCTTGTTTTTCTTCCTCTTTTTACTCATTACCTAGGTTGTTTCATATTTTTATTGCACTTTTTCTCCACTATACTGTTAACTTCTCTGGCTTTTCTCATCATCTTCTTTACATTCTTCTCTCTTCCACAATCTACTGTCCTTTGTCTATCCCCCTCCTAATCCCCTGCTCTCCTCGATTCCTCTCTCCCCTCCCTCCCTCCTCCATTCTCCCTGGCATTCTAGGTGTCAATTCTTCCTGCTCCTTGGCTTCACCTTAAAGCTCTCTGGTGCTTTCTGTCCCTCTTCTCCCTTTATTCTCCCTCTTCCCCTTCCCTCCTGCCCCCATCGTCCAGGCAGCATATTGGTTCATTAAGGCTCCTTTTCTCCTTGCTACTTCTGGTAGCAGGAGACATTGAACTTAGTCCTGGCCCCATTACAACTCCACCTTTGCAGCTTCTCTAGGGACTGAGAGTTGCCCATTTAAACATCCAACACCTCCTCCCAAAAATTGTCTAACTACAACCTATCATGCTTAACCTGTGTCTAGACGTACTAGTTATTTCTGAATCTTGGCTCTCCTCTAAGGTCCAGGACTCTGCTGTGAATATCCCTGCTACACCTTAGCCAGGCGGGATCACACAAAGAAGGGTGGTGGTGTTGCAGTTTACATATCCACCAGAATCCAATCTGTGACTGATGTTTGCTGTCTCTTCCTACTCTTCCTATGAGCTGCTCCTCCTTAAACTCTCCCTTCCCTTCCTTCCCTTCCCTTCCCTTCCCTTCCCTTCCCATCTTTATTGCTGGTGTTTACTGTTGCCCTGATATGTCCCCTGCTTTAGTTACTGAGCTCCTTTCTTCTATCTGTTCAAACTCTTCCAGAAGTGAGCTACTTATCCTCTGTGATTTTAATATAAATTGTATCTCCCCCAAAGCAAATTTTACAAAATGTAAAGCCACTCCAATTGACTCAGTTGAGCTCTGACCCTACAGTCTAAATTTTAAATCTTTAAAGGGAAATGTCCACCTGCTAAAGCCCCACACCTCTGTGTGGGGTAGCCCCCAATTAGCAGTTCAGCACTGTAAGTACAATTTTTTGCTTTGTGGTGTTTATAGTTATTTACTTTATCTGGTTGATCCTACCATTCCTCCCTCCAGCATATTGATGACTGCGCACTCTCACAACCTCCCGTGGCTGTTCTGAGTGTGGCGGGTGAGCCGGGGAGCAGTCACGGGAGTGCCTATAGTAATACTGTATGGGCAAATATATTAATAGCTCTGGTTTGAGAAGTAGACATCTGGGAGCTATACTATGCCCACCAATCTCCCTTTCCATAGGACCACCCCTGTTGCCAGAGAGCAGTTTAACAGATTTGTCAGCAGTCCCACCAGTGCCACCCTACCTCCCTTGGAACCCTGGAGTAGAGCTTGTTCAGGTGCCTTGACTACCTTCAATCTCATTAGTTCTTTGAGGACCCAATCCCTTGTAGTAATCTGGATTTCTAACTCCTGTCTGTTAACCACCTTTGGTTTGGTAGAGTACACCCATTCCACCACCATGAAAATCAAGGCAAAGTATTCATTTAGTAGGTTTGTCTTCTCAGCGTCCTCGATCACGCATGCCTCCCTATGTTTCAGCCTTTTTGCGCTCTTTCTTTCTTTCTTTCTCTAAAGAAGGTGTTATTTTCTTTGATTCCCTCCACACTTTTTATTTCTGCCTCAGCTTTGGTCCTCTTCACTGCTGTCTCCAGTGCCCTTAGCCCGTCCTGGTAAGCATCCCTACTCTGTGCAGTCTACTCCTATTTATACTTTGTTAAGGCCACCCTCTTTGCTTCTACTGTTCCCTTGACCTTTTTGAAGAACCAACTAAGTCTTCTGCACTTCCTGGTTTTAACTCCTAGTTTTCATGCAGCATTTGGAATCTTCCAAAACTGCACTATTAATAGCCTTCTACTTTGCATTTTTCAGTGGGAAATCATGAAATATTGCCATATCATGTTGTCATGAGCTCTAGAAGCTTGCCATGGCAGGCAGTCCACATGGAATCATTCCAAACCAAATCTAGCATTTCACTACCCTCTACCAACCCACTGATGGAAGCTGACCTTAGAGTACAAGAAACACATCAAACTATCTGAATTAAATTTACCCTCTCAAATCTTGTTGCTCATCACAAATCATGTACACTGTAATATTGTTACTATTGTACTACTGTGTATTTACTTGACTTGATTGTTTAGCTATTTTATTGTGATTGTACCTAGTTCGGCTTATGCTTACTATTCTCCTTCCCCCAGGTCGCATCTGTAAATGAGAGTCATCTGATTCTCTTTATTGCTTACAACTTTAATAAAATCAATCAATCAATAACACTAAATTATCTTTTGCTCCCCAGCAGCATGGAAAAGTGTTGCAGTTCTCCAGTCTCAGGGACAGAAACAAGCCATTTTTGAACTATTAACTAATATTTTAAATGGATGACATTGGATTGTAATTAATAACCATTTATTAACAACTTTTGGGAGGATCCCAAAACATCCTGCTGCTGCAAGGTTGTGAAGCAGCGAGTACTGACAAATCTAATCAATTTCTTTGACTGGGTGACCAAAGTAATAGACCAAGCAGGGGCTGTGGATATGGCCTACCTAGACTTTAGCAAGGCATTTGACACAGTCCCACACAAAATATTAATAAACAAGTTAGCCAGCCTGGGAGTGGGTCCCATGGTGGTAGCCTGGGTAGCAAACTGGCTGCACAACAGGACACAGAAGGTAATAGTGAATGGAACACATTCGAAGAAAGGGGGATTACTAGTGGAGTACCTCAGGTCTCAGTACTGGGTCCAGTCCTCTTTAACATCTTTATAGGTGACATTGCAGAGGGTCTGGAGGAAAAGGTATGCCTCTTTGCAGATGACACAAAGATCTGTAACAGAGTTGATACACAAGAGGGGGTAGAAAGAATGAGAAGGGACTTGGCAAGGTTGGAGGAATGGTCAGACATATGGCAACTTAGATTCAATGCAAAGAAGTGCAAAGTAATGCACCTGGGAAACAAAAACCCAGAAGAAGAGTACACAATAGCAGGAGAGGTACTAACAACAACAAAAATGGAAAGGGACCAGGGGGTAGTCATATCAGATGACCTAAAGGTGGGTAAGCAATGTGATAAGTCAGTAAGAAGAGCCAGGGAGATACTGGGATGCATAGGAAGGGGCACCACAAGTAGAGAAAGGGAAGTGATTATCCCTCTATACAGACAGTTGGTGAGACCCCATCTGGAGTACTGTGTGCAGTTTTGGAGACCTCATCTATGCAAGGACATAGACAGGATGGAAGCAGTCCTGAGGAGGGCAACTAAAATGGTGCAGGGTTTGCATCAGAAACCATATGAAAAGAGACTGAGAGAGCTTAATTTGTATACCCTTGATGAAAGGAGGGACAGGGGGGACATGATAGAAACTTTCAAGTACCTCAAGGGAATCAACAAAATCCAGGAGGGCAGCATCTTTCAGAAAGAGAGATATGCAAGAACAAGGGGCACAATTTAAAGATAGAGGGGGGACAGCACAGGGGTAATGTGAGGAAATTGTTTTTCACAAAGAGAGTGGTGGATACATGGAACCACCTTCCTGGGGAGGTCATTGGGTCTAAAACAGTGGGGGAATTCAAACACGCATGGGACAGACATAAGGCAATTATAGTGGGGGTCGCAGGAAGTAGGCTGTTGGTTAACTAGAATCTACAGCTTATCCAGTAGGTAGGGAAATGGGCAGACTGGGTGGGCCAAGTGGTCCTTGTCTGCTGTTAAAGTCTATGTTTCTATGTTACTTACAAAACCAGGACATGCACTCCTTCTAGTGGCCAAAAGGCTTACTTACAGCTTTAGATACAGTGGTAAAAGAGTATTCAACAGCAGTGCTTAGCTAATACATACCATTCCCCGAAAGCTAAAGTCAAAATTTACAAATATGTTCTACAGAGTATTTTGATTTCTTGGTGTACTCCTAGAAAGTCCTTCCCTTTGTTTGCTAAAAGGAGGTTTTTTTTGGTTTTGGTTTTTCAAAATTTGTTTGCTAGTTTTATGTCCCCTTTGGATCTCCATATTCACATTGTTATGGATCTTCTTGTTCCTACAAAGAGTCTTGTCATATGTGACAGTGATGCATCCAGGGCCATCAATTCAACATGAGCTGTTTTTTGCCAAGTTTACAGTAGTAGAATTGTGCTTTTAAGTAACTCTCCTTGTCCAGGGATAAACAATGCTTAAACAGAATGCTAGCTCATTGACATCATTTAATCGGAAGTTTGGGGGTAACACTTTAAAGCCCTTCATTACTGCTGCAAAAGAAAAATATCATGCTCAAGCCCTATATGGCACAAAAATTTGGGACATGAGGAATTTTAACATTTCAGTGACTCTGGACCTCAGCTGTTGATCATTCTTTTGGCTTTTGACTTAACCACCAGGTACCTATCTGCAAGCGACTGGGTGCAACTGACAAGCTACAACAAGGATAAATGGGCATATCGTCCTCTATTACTAACAACCTCCTTGCTCTGGGACCCTAGACACCTGCACTGGTCCAAGCCGCATAAGCCTCAGAAGTGTAATTCTATTGACTACGAAGTACGGCAACTGTCTCTTAAACTCCTACTCCTCCTCCTCTTGATATCAGGAAGTGTCCACTCAAATCCTGGCCCTGTCTCCTACAGTACAACAAAGCCTGCCAAAATGGAGGGGGGGGGGGGCTCAAAATTGCTACCTTAAACATCTGCAGTCTCCTCCCAAAACTGGCCTCCCTTCAAATCTTTGCCAGCCAACACAACCCGGATATCCTTGCCATCGTCGAAACTTGGCTGACACCTAATACTCCGGATCATGCCATCTCTATACAAGGCTACAAGATATTCAGGCTGGATAGGACCTCGAAATGGGTGGTGGGTGTGCAGTCTACATAAAGGACTACCTCACCTGTCTCCCTGGTTCTTATCCCACCACAGAAACCTCAGTGCAACTCCTCCCTATCAAGATACTACTTGGTGCCCAAAACAAAGTCCTCACGATTGCTGCTGTCTATATCCCACTAAAAGATCCTGATTCCGGCCAACAGGCTATCCTCGAGTTCGTAAGTACACAACCTTCTGACATCGAACGCCTTCTCCTTGGGGACTTTAATATAAATTGACTTGCTCCTGATGCAGGGTCAAACAAAGATGCCATCCTAGCAGCAAATTTAACACAAGTGGTAAACTCCCCTACCAGGAAAAACTACAAATCAGGGACCAGCACCCTCATTGACTGGATCCTTACCAGCCACCCTACCCATATAACCAATGTAAGTGTTCTCCCTGACTCGCTCAGTGATCACTCTCCAATAATATGTACCTGGATAAATAAGTTTAAGTAAACGCCTCAAAAACCATCTATAGAGTCCTACCTTATTGCAACCTTACTCATCTCAAGACCTGTCTTAGGCAGATAGACTGGTCCTTGATTTACAAAACTCAAGATGTTGACCTAGCCCTTGATTACTTTATTACTACTTTCAACACTGCCTGTGACACCTATGCACCAGTAAAAAAGCAGAAAATCAAAGCACTCACAAATCCCTGGCTCACGGCAAAGCTATTGGCACAACTCAAAAGTAGGGATCACCTCTGGGCCACTGCAAGAGCTACTGGCACTCTGTCAGACATCCAAAAATATAAACAGGCTCACAACCACTGTACTAAACAGATCCGCTTGATGAAGAGCTCCTACTTCAAGAATGCCCTCTCCAACTCCTGGGGTGAAGGGAAATCCTTCTGGGACAACATAAGGAATATCATGGGTCAGCAGCCCAAATCCTCTCCTGCATTAATGAATGTGGATGGAACCACTACATTAGACCCAGAGATCATTGCAAACACCCTAAATGATACCTTCACTGACCTTAGTGGTGTCCACTCATCTGATTTCTTCACTGATGCAGACCCTCCAATTTCTACTTCTACTGCTGCCTCTCCAACTAAACCACCCTTCCATTTCAAACTAGTAAAGGCACATGAAGTCTATAAATATGTAAAGAAGGCCATTTCTAAGTCCCGAGCAAGCAGCGACACTATTGACCTTAAACTTTTGTCCCTCACTCTGGAGGAAGTACTGCTCCCCCTCACAAACATTTTCAATCTCTCCCTCTGCTACAGCCAATTCCCTAGGAAATGGAAGGCTGCAGTTGTCACTCCGGTGCACAAAAGTGGTGGCAAGTCACTGCCTGGTAACTATCGACCGATATCAATACTACCACCTCTCTCTAAGGCCCTTGAAAGTATGGTGGTGGACCAACTTTCAGACTACCTGGAAAAGCACAACATCCTATGCACTCAGCAGCATGGATTTAGGAAAGGGCAAAGCACATTGACTGCCCTACTTGAATTCTCAGGAGCAATCCACAATGCCATGGACAAAGGAAACCTAACTGGAGCAGTCTACATTGACTTAACCAAGGCATTTGATACAGTACACCATGGCCTACTTATCAAACAACTACTATCCTAGGGCTCTCATAGGTCCTGGTGACTGGGTAAAAATTACCTTGCTCAGCACTCTCAATCTGTAAAAGTAGCTGGAGTTCTCTCAGACTCAAAACCGGTTAGCTCAGGAGTTCCCAGGGATCCATCCTGGGCCCCCTCCTTTCAGCCTTTTCCTAAACTCCTTCCCAAATCCTGCCCTGAACAAATAATCCTCTATGCCGACGATGCCGTGATTCTTGCCACTCATAAAGATCCGAACCTCTTACGCCTCAACCTTCAGCATGCTTTTCCAAAGTTGAGATGTGGTTCCTTGAACATAAGCTGGTTCTAAACCACAAAAAACTAAATCCATGCTCTTCTCTAACCATAAAACAAAAGCGCAAGTCCCACTCACCATTAATACATACCGGGAAATACCCTTGAACAAGTGCCAATCTTCAATATCTTGGAATCAACTTTGATCAAGGCCTAACCTTTGCAACTCACATTGATAGTACAGCAAAACTATTAATCAGCGAATTGGGATTCTGTGTGGAACCGACAGCTCCTTACCCATTCTGCACTGAGGATTGCCATCCAATCCTCTATCATCTCAGTCGTTGACTATGGCTTAGTTATATATGGATCTGCCACTACTACAGCACTTAGTCGCATTACAACATCCCTAAATAAGGCCTGTTGGCTGCTCACTGGTGCACATCGACGTACCCACACATGTGAACTCTATGCTGACTCAGGTTGGTTGCAACTCTCAAACCAGATAAAGTACCTTACCTGCCTGATGGTGAAAAAATCCACTCTGGGCCTCACTCCACCTTGTATCCAAGACCTGTTATGCTCGAGCGCTAGCACCCGTTTTACCAGAAGATCAGAACACCAGCCTCTCCAAGTCCCCAGATGCCGGACTTCTCAGGGACAAAGATCATTTGCCTATCGCGTGCCCCAGCTGGCTAAATGCCCTCAGCACTCATATTACTGCCTCCACCTCTAGGTATTTTCAAATCAAGGCTGTTCTCTCACCTTGCCACCTCCAGCTCCTGTGACTGCCCTGATTAAACCTTCTATTTTCACTACCCACCCTGTTCCGTTATTTGACAAAGACATGTTTGGGAAACCTTTTCTCCTGCTATTGTCTGCTCCCCACACCTTTCACTTACCCTCTCTGTTCTGGACTTTTTCCCTATTTGTTTCTCCTAATCTGGCATGACTTCTTTCTTGTAATAATAATGTGATTATTGATATCTCATGTCCTTTTGCACAAATGATTTGATATGTATTTGTATATGTTTTCTCGCTCTTGACACAGCACAAATTGTTGTGTTATCTATGTAACCTTTTTTGTACTGTACCTAATTGACGTGGAACCTTTGTAAAAGAGCCAAATCATCAGAGTCACACCTGCTCGACAACATCATACTCTCTACCAAATATCTGGCAGACATGGCGGTGGACTCTCTGAAGATCAACGCCAGAGCCACCACACTTCTAAATAGAGCTAGAAGATGTACAGTATATGGATGAAGCTTTGGAACGCAGATCTGGTGTCAAGTCTCTACTACTAAAATTGCCCTGTAGAGGCAACCTACTGTTCGTAGAAGGACTGGAAAAATATTTAAAGGGAAAGGAGGATGGGAAGGCACTGGGGAAGGACAGAGTAAACAACTCCATGTACCTTCCAGCCAGGCAAACTAATCACGCCCATTCCTTTCGAGACAGGCACAGAGGTCAACTGTCATACAGGGGACAGGGTCACAGAACAAATTTCAACCCTACAACTCATACAACAGATATCGGGGAAGGGGAACACAGAGTAGGGCTAGAGGCTCCTACCAGCACAGAAGAAGGGGTCACAACAAACAATGACTATCCCTCCTGCAAAACGCAGCCCAAGATACCGGTCAGTGCCCGATTAAGCCTGTTTGCTCACAAATGGACAAAAACCACTCAGGACAAATGGGTCCTGGAAATAATTCAACAGGGTTACACAATCGAATTTACACAAAGACCAAGAATGAACAGGCTGATAACGTCACCAGTATCAAAACACAGGGCTACATCTCAACAGTTACAACACATATTGACAGAACTAACAAACAACAATGCCATCATGAAGGTTCCCCATTCAGAGGAGGGACAAGGAGTCTACTCGGTACTATTCACTGTCCCAAAGAAAATAGGCGACCTTCGCCCAGTACTTAACCTAAAATTCTTAAACAAAAGTGTAAAATACAAGCCTTTCAAGATGGAAACAATAAGATACACTCTAAAAACACTCCAGCCGGGGGACGTGCTCACGTCCGTAGATTTGAAAGACACATACCTCCACATTCCCATAAAACCATCTAACCAACAATTCCTCAGATTTCACATCATGGGGAAACACTTCCAGTACAAAGTATTCCCTTTCAGATTAGCATCCACCCCCAGAGTGTTTACAAAGGTATCCATAGTGCTGACCTCAAAACTAAGGGAGCAGGGCATTCAAGTAATACCCTACCTGGACGATTGGCTGATTAGAACAAGATCAGTTCAACAATCAAGGAGGGAGACAAGGACCACAATTCAATGTCTCGAGATTCACGGCTGGGTTATAAATCAGGAGAAGAGCCAACTCAACCCATGCAGAAGGCTGGAACACCTAGGCAACCTCGAAGGCACTATAGAGGGAACGGTTCAGCCATCAGAAAAAAGGGTCTCAACACTACCATCCATGGTAAACAAATTAAGAAACACAGTACGCCCATCATTACAGACCATTTCCCATACACTAGGCCTAATGTTATCTTGTATAGACACCATCCCATGGGCAAGATAGCACATGAGACCACTGTTATCATTCCTCATTCAACAAGGTCCTACATACAACTTGGATTTTACAAAAAGGGTGCAGCTTCCTTCAGACATTGCACATTCATTAGTGTGGTGGTCAATAAAAGACAACTTACTAAAAGGTATGCCATTAGACGTACAAACAGACATCCAGATAGACACAGACACCAGTCTTTCAGGCTGGGGCACAACAACAGGTCACAAATCAGCACAGGGAAGGTGGTCCATAAATGAGCCAAAATTGCCAATAAATGTATTAGAAACAAGAGCGGTGTTCAAAGCATTACTACATTTCACAAAGAAGTAAGGAAGAAATGTGCTGATTTGGTCAGACAATCAAGTGACCATAGCATATATCAACAAACAAGGGGAAATAAGAAGCAGAACAATGCAAAGAGAGGCAGAAAAGCTTATTCCTTGGGCACAGAAACACCTGGTGAGCCTGACAGCCATTCATCTAGCAGTGAAGTTGAACACTACAGCAGACTGGCTCAGCCGACAAATGATTCATCCAGGAGAATGGATGCTCCACCAACAGATATCTCAATCCATCAACAGTGGCTGGGGACCAAGAGAGTTAGATCTGATGGCTTCCCACAAGAACAACCAGTGTCCCAGGTTCTACTCCTGTTTTCGGGACTACAAATCCATGGAGGTGGACACACTTTCAGCAACTTATATCTTCCACATAGCCTACATATTTCAACCCCTTCCATTAATACCACAGGTTCTGAAAAAGATCCGCAGGACCAGATTGAAGATAATTTTAATCGCACCATACTGGCCCAGAAGGAGTTGGTTTGCCACGATTGTGGCGATGGCACTAGATCAGCCCTGGATCCTACCACACAGACACGACATTCTCAGTCAAGGTCCAATATTTCACCTCAACCCATCCAACCTCAAACGGACGGCCTGGTTCCTGAAAGGGAAAGACTACTAAAAGCAGGCTATCATCCTATAGTCATCAAAATGATAGCAAATTCCAGACTGAACTCCACTACAATGACATACCAAAGACACTGGAAAATATTCCATATCTGGTGCACAGAGAAAGGCATAGACCCATTGACAGTGTCAGTAGCTGATATTCTACTATTCTTACAAGAAGGTCTGGACAAAGGGTTACTACCAGCATCTCTACGAGTACAGGTGGCAGCGATTGAGGCAGTCAGGGGCACGATAGAAGGGACAACCCAGGATCGCACAGAGATGTCATATGTTTCCTCAAGGTGACAGCCAACCTCCGTCCAAAAGTCAAACAATGGACAGCCCCATGGGACCTCACTCTCATGCTTAGGGCAATGATAGACACACCATTTGAGCCATTGGAGATGGTGCCTCTTCAGTGATTGACACTAAAAACTATATTTCTAGTCACTATTTGCTCAGCCAGGCGTATCAGTGAAATTCAAGCCCTGTCATTTAGAACACCTTTTTTAGTGTTCCACGATGACAAAATCACGTTAAGAACTATCCCATCATTCACACCAAAAGTCAACTCAACTTTTCATGCTAAGCAAGTCATCGAGATCCCAACATGCATGCCGGCGGAGGAGGTGGACCAAGAACCTCAACTCCAATCACTAGGAATGAAGAAGGTGCTGTCGACATATCTCGCCAGGACACACGACTTCAGGTTAACAGACTGACTATTTATTATTACTAATGGTCGCAGGAAGGGACAGGCGGCTACAAGATCCCCTGTAGCCACCTGGCTGAAATCTGCAATCGCCAAGGCATACAAGGCAACAAATCAAGATCCGCCCACTGGTGTCAAGGCACACTCTACTAGAGCTATAGCCACATCCTGGGCAGAAAGGAACATGGTGTCAGTGGAAGATATTTTTGCAGCCAGCACATGGGCTTCACCACATACTTTCACTAGACACTATAGAGTAGATGTGTCTATGGAGGCAAAGTTAAACTTTGGGAGAGCAGTGCTACTAGCTGCAAGAGCAGACGAAAAAGAATAGCCTTATCTGACTACCCACCCATTTCAGGTACTGCTATTTAAATCTTTACCCAGGTGTAAGGAGTGTGGAGTGCCTCAGAGATTATCCCCCACAATGGTAGTTTACTCACCTGGTAAAGGTGATTGTGGGGGGTATATATCTCTAAGGCACTCCACAGCCCACCCTATTAGTCAGATCAGATGAGATACTACTACAGTCTTACAGTGTTTCACCGGCATGCCGTATGTGCCGGTCGCTGCTAGTTTGTATAAATAGGAAATAAACGGACTCTAAGTCTACAGTGTGATTAACTCTAACAAAGTGTGGGATTTCTTATATACAGTGATGACAACATGCATAGGTTTTTCTCTCTCTCTTTAAAGGTAGAAGGCTACATAACAGGTCAAGAGACCACAATTTTTATTTAGGAACAACTTTGAAAGACATTGAACTGATACACAGGAAGCAGCATCACAGGGAAGAGGGGACGGACTTCTTTTGAAGTCACATTGCACCAGCAACCTATCAGGTGAACACAATACCCAGGTGTAAGGAGTGTGGAGTGCCTCAGAGATATATACCCCCACAATCACCTTTACCAGGTGAGTAAACTGCCATTTCTTTACGCACAGTTAAGTTTGTAGCCTCCGAGGTAAAATTTTGTTGTTCTGGACACTGAAAAGAAGAAATGTATTAATGTACCACAGTGCCTCCCCCTCTGATAGGAAGCAGGGGAGAAACTCTGTAATGGGGTGGTTCTACCATTCCTCCTGAATCCTTTGCTCTGTGTTGGCTGATGAAGTAGATGGTGGCAATGCAAGTCTCATGGCAGCTGCAGTCCCAGAGTGAGAAACGCTCCTTTTTAACCCTTTCTAAACTGTGTGTGTTGAGCCATACAGGTCCTGGATTAGCTGGGACTGAAGCATGAAATAGGTGGAGATTATTTCACGAATGGTGTGTCTAATGCCATGAATATTGATGAATTCAAAGGGCCATCTTCGTGGACCTGACCAAGGCTTTCGACTTGGTTAACCATGACTTTTTATTAAAATGTCTGTGTCATACTGGTGTATCAGCAACAGCACTGAAATGTTTTTTATTGGTAATTATTTTGTCTGCATGACAACAGCTTATCAGACTAAGAAATGTTAAATCTGTCCTTCCCATCAAGTCTGATGTGCTGCAAGGTTCAGTTCTTGGACCTATTTTGTTTTCCATTTTTATTAATGATCTGGTCACCCCCAACTCACACAGTCAGCTAATCTTGTACGCTGACAGTCCCATTTTCTATCGGCAGTCTCAAAAATTTGACACTGTGAATTCTTATTTGAATACTGGTTTTGGTTATATTCAGCAGTTGTTTACCAGTAGGAACCCATTATTGAACATAAATAAAACCAAATCAATGCTGTTCGGCTCTAGGTCAAAGTTAAACTTATTAGATGCTGAACTTGCAACTTTCAATTACTTAGGTGTTCTATTAGACTCTTCTTTAACCTTCATGGCCCATATGGAAGACACTAGTCACTCTGTTAACTGCATGTTGGGTGCCACATACAAGGCCAGACAGCAACTCACCCCTGATGCTAGACCAGCTATTGCCAAAGTTGTGCCTCAGCATACTTACTGTTCATTTGTTTACTTTAAAGCTAGCGAGACAGAACTGCATAGATGGAACACCACCTATAAAACTGTAAGCAGGTTCGTCTCACTGTCAAACTGGACTGTTCATCACTATACATAATATATTGAGATGGGTTGGTTATCCCCTTCCAACAAGTGCAGTTATGATCTTGGTGTTTTTATAAACAAGGTATTGCAGAATCAACAACCAAAACGTTTGGCTGATTTGTTTCAACTGGTTCCTGTTACCTGACAACTGCAATCCAGTTCTGATGTTTTGTACGTTATGCCACTGATGAAAAGGTTCTTTGGGCCAAAGAGCTTTTTCTCTTCGTAGCCCTTCAATGTGAAATTATTTTCCGCTTGATATTCAGTTATCAACAATTAAACAGTTTTTTAAGAATGGACTAAAGAAATATCTGTTAAATTGGTCTAACTGCTCATTTTGATTATTGTACTTGGTACTGTTGCAATCTCTTCTTAATGTTGACTGTTTTATGTCGAGTCACTCCTGAAAATAGGCCTTTGGCCTAGTAAGCCTAACTGGTTAACAAAAGTTTAAATAAATATGATGACACTCTTATGTGCTTAATGCCAATTCTTTCACAAAATGACTTAAAACTCTTCCCAAGTGAAAACTGAGGCATTATCTGAGACCCAAATATCAGGCAGGCCATGTGTTGCAAAGATGAATCTTAGCTTCTTTGTTGTAACTGTAGCCATAGTAGACAGAACAGACATTACTTCCAACCACTTGCTATGGGCATCCACCACCAACAAGAACAGTTTGCCCATGAATGGTCCAGTATAGTCAGTATGTATCCTTGACCATGGCCCCTCCGGCCATTCTAAGCTATGCAAGGGAGCTTTTGGGAGAGAATCTCTAGTCTGCTGACATACACTGCATTGTTTTACCTTTGTCTCAATATCCATGTCCAAGTTAGGCCACCACACAAAACGTCAGGCAGCTGCTTTCATGTGAGTTATTCCTGGATGCCCTTCATGTAACTCACTGAGAACCTTCTATGCCTAAAGAAATGCTACTCTGCTTCTCAGAAGTACCCATCTTCAATGCCAAGTTCCAGCTTCCTGGTACAACTGGGTTTCCAGGAATTATTTTCTGAGTGTCCTGGTCAGACCTTAATTACATACTTTTTAACCTGTAGTAAGTTATTGTCCATTTCGATATGAGCCCTGATACCTTTGGTGGTGACAGTAAAAGTCCATCGCAAACAAAATTTAGTAGTTTGACCATCCCTGCTGTTGCTACCTCTTATGTCTCAGGCAAAGGCAGATGGCTCAGAGCATCCTCATTTGCACAAGCTCTGCCTTCACTGTATTGAAGTGTAGCCCAGGCACTGTATGTCAGTTGGTTACTACCCCTGCCTGTTGAACCTTCACACAGGGTAAGGGGCCTGGGTCCTGCTACGGTGGTGTTCAGGGGTTCTATCCCAAAGAAAAGAATAAAATAGCACGGTGCCTCCACCCAGAGTGAATTTCAGTGGGCCAGGTGTGTGATTGGTACAACCCCCTAGGATGCTGTACCTACCTACCTCCCCTTCCAACCACCTCACACCCTGGATGCCAAACAGTTTCCCAATACCATATACCTTACACTTTACAGTTAGTTTCCACAAAGCACCCTTCACACAGCAATTTCAAACAACAAAACACAGCTTTATTATGGGGAAGGGCTAGGGTAGGGGTACCTGGAGAGGGAATAGCTGTGGAAGTAAAAATGGTTAGAAATGGTGAGAAACAATTTATAGCAACAGGGCCCATAGGCCAGACCACCTCAGATACCCACCCCCACTGGTACCAGTGACTTCCCTCTGTCCTTTCTGGGTACCCAGGAGTTCGAAGGCCTGCTCGGTGCCACGGGTTGGTGGGTGTTGGGGCCCTAAGAACATTACAAATGAATGTTAACAACTAAGCAGTTACACCCCTTGATAGTTAGGGCTAGCCCAGGGTACTCATGGTCCTGGAGATTTAGGATGTTCCTAGTGCAGAGGGCTTGCACCAGTTCAGTCTCTGGGGATTTCATGCATGTTAATGCGTGCAGCTTGTGTAAAAAGATTACTTCCATCCAGGCCTGGATTTGTCACTCTGCCTCTGACATATCGGTCGTCACAGAGACCTGGCTCCGTCCGACAACTAGCAACAATGAAATAAATCTCCCTACCTACTCCCTGTTCCGAACTGACAAGCAGTCCAGAGGCAGCAGGGTGGCTAGTTATGTTAAAGACAAATTCGCTGTCTCTATTCTGGACTCATCATCAGTTCCAAAGGAATTCGAAAGTCTCTCCCTGCTGGTTGAGATTTCAGCTGGAGTTTCACTCTTGGTGACTGACTGCTACAGGCCTCCGTCAGCTGGGTTGCAGCTGCTGAATCACTTAAGCATTATACTGGGGAACAGGCCCACTGAGTCCATATTACTAGGTGACCTTAACCTGGACTGGTTGTTCAGTGTATCCTCTCCCTTAAAAATGCTCTGTGACTCCCTCAGACTGACCCAACTCATCAACGAAATCACACAACCTAATAAGACAAACCCCTCCAACAGTACTTTGCTGGATAGTATCCTCGTCAGCAAACCTTACCTATTCATCCATGTTGGTGTCTTCTTTCCAGACATCAGTGACCACTGTTTCATTGCCTGTGTGGGTTCTAACCACACCTCCCCAAGAGCATCCACCTTCTCTTCGAGAAGGTGTCTTCGGAACTTTGATCCCTACAATTTTGTCACAGAGCTAAAGCACTCTGTAAACTGGCCTGATTTCTACCTAGCAAAAACAATGACCTCTGCCTACAACATCTTCCAAGATATAGTATTAGGCACCATTAATAGGCATGCACCATTAGTGAAAACTCTTGCTAGGAACAAGTCTTGCCGGTGGTTCACCAATGAACTGAAGGAAGCCTTGCGCAACAGGGACGCGCTGTGGAAAACGGCTCGTAAGTCCAAACATACGAACAATTGGAACCTATTCAGGAGTGCAAGGAACCAATGTACTCAAATGATCAGACAGGCAAAGGCTAATTTTTACCGCTCTCAACTTGAACTTTCTGCCAAATATTCCTCAACATTTTGGAAACTCATTAAAGACATTGAAGGCCATCCTGACAGGGCCTCCTTGCCGTCAAAAATTTCATCCAGCTCCACCATACTTACAGACAAAATGTCAATCCTCGATTCCTTCAACAATCACTTTGCCACCGCAGGGTTAGCTTTAGATTCCTCCCCAGCCAGCACGCTTCGCTCACAGCTTGGAGCTGATAATCAAGGAACCTCCTTCCCTTATCCATCCTTCTCCTTTCAGCCCACAACTCTGAAGGAAGTCAAAGACCTCTTGCTTCAGTTGAACGTTAGGAAAAGTGCTGGAGCAGACCTTATTGAACCTTACTTCCTAAAGTTACGCTCCCACGTCCTCACGGCACCCATTACTCACTTGTTTAACTTATCCCTCGCTGAAGGTGACCTTCCAACCACCTGGAAAATGGCTCATGTTATCCCGTTGTTTAAGTCAGGAGATTCCAGTGATCTCAACAACTACAGGCCAATCTCCCTCCTACCAACCCTGTCTAAGCTACTGGAAAAAATTGTGAACGCCCAGCTCAGGAACCACCTGGAATCGGCAAAGCTGCTCAACCCACTACAATCAGGTTTCAGAGCACAACACAGCACTATCACGGCCCTAGCTAAAGTAAATAATGACTGGCAGTGTGAATTGGACAACAAGAACTTTGTCGGTGCCGTATTCTTGGACCTAAGCAAGGCCTTTGATACTGTTGATCACGACCTGCTCCTTACAGCCCTCTGGCACATTGGTCTAGATGCTGTGTCTATTAAATGGTTTGAGAACTATCTCATAGGCTGCTCTCAGCAGGTAAAGGCTGAAGGTGAAGTCTCACCCCTAAAACCCCCTTCAGAGGGGTGTACCCCAAGGTTCTATTTTGGGTCCTCTGCTATTCGCAGTCTACATAAACAGGATTGATGCAACTATCACTAAGGCCCAAATACACCTATTTGTGGGCGACACTGTGCTTTATGTCAGTGATCCTTCCCCCGAGGTGGCATGCTCAGCTCTCCAAGATGAATTCAGTTTGCTGCAGGATCAGCTTTTAACCCAAAAGTTGCTTTTGAATGCTAACAAAACAAAAATTATGTTCTTTTCGCCCTTCCCCAACTTACCGAACCCAGCCATGGCTGGGACTCTCCCCTTGATATCTACCATCCTTGGTGAACAGTTGGAGTATGTAGCTAAATTCAAATACTTGGGGGTATGGCTGGACAATAGACTCTCATTTCTAGAACACATAAATGAACTGACAAAGAAACTTCGCCAAAGGCTTGGCCTCGTCTTCAGGATAAAAAACCTCCCCTCTTCGAATGCCAAGACAAGACTAGTCCAAACTACCTTCCTCTCCCTTCTAGACTACGCTGATTTCCTCTATAGTCAAGCACCTACTGGAGCACTCCTAAAACTAGACATGCTTTATTACAGAGCCCTAAGGTTCATAACAGGCCTTCCCTAATCCACCCACTATTGTGCACTATACACTGCAGTAGATTGGTCCTCTCTTAGCTTCAGATGCCAAAGAAACGCCGCTCTCTGGACCTATAAATCTATCATTAACAAACTGCCTGACTACATCTCTGCCTGCCTACCACTTTGTACCTTAAGTAGATACGCCTTGAGAAGTACCTCCTACTTCACCATTAAGGTACTTAACGCCAAATCCCACTTTGGCAGGGCCTCTATCAGTCATGTGCTGCTCCAACTATGGAACAATCTACAAAAACCTCTGAAATTAAAGCACAAAATTAGTGTAGCAGCCTTCAAAACTCTTTACTCACATCACAATAAGGAATCCTGTGCTTGCTACCCTTGAATACCTGATCCCCCATGCCGATGGAGCCCTTCATCTAATATTGCCTCGTCCTCCTCCTTCAGCTCCTGCTCCCAGCCTTGCCTGACCCTTCCCCCCCCTTCTCCCTCCTCCCCTAGGCAATCCCCCCCCCACGTCTCTCTCCTGGGGCTCCAGCTATTTAGTTACCTCCTTCTGGGCCCTATCCCACTGAGCCTTGCTGAACTCATCTACACTATTGCTGCTCGTACCCTTTCACTCTGAATCCTTGATGTATTTAATCCATACTCCCCAACGATTGTTATTGCCTGTTGCTGATTTGCCAGTGAATTGTAACTATCATGTATTTTTTGTTATCATGTATTTGTATGTATTTGTATTTATTGCACCCAGGTCTGCCTCGAAAATTAGCTTGCTCAACGACGATCGCCTGGTTAAATAAAGATTTTGATTGAATGATTGATTGATTGATTGATTTCAGTTCGGGAAGGGCAGAACAAATGGGCATCAGTGAGTATTCTGAAGACTTGAGCTTGATTGAAGGTCTGGCCACTTGTCCCCTTGATTGAAGATCTTGCAGCTTGTCACCTTCAGCCTATTCAGATCCATTGCAGAGCTCCCATGCAAGGCCCACCAGACCACAGAGGACCCAGACCTAGGAGTGGCTCCACATCTCGGCTCCCTCACAGGTCGCGGGATCCCTAGCTCCCCAGCACACACCGCTGGCCCCCTGTATCCAGCAGACTCCACTTGGTAGAGGTTAGCAAGTTCCCCACCTAGCTCTGAATTAGACTGGGCATCTCCTGGTTCCTCTTTCCTCTCAACAGAAAGCAGCTCTGCTGTGCAGCCAGAGCAGTTTCTCCAAATTTCCAGCTTACTCACTTTCCAGTGCCTTTGGGCAACAAATTCCAAACACCAATTCCATAACAGCAGTATTTTTCCTCAGCTGGATTTCAACAACAGCCACAGGTCCCTGAGGCTTATGGCACCTGTTCACCTTTTCCCTCTTACAGTCTCTGAGATTCAAAATGGCATCCACCCTTTCTCTGGCTCTTGCACAGTTTCTAGAAAGTCTCATTCCCAGCATGAGGTGTTTTCTCTCAGTCCCAAAACTGGTGCAAGATGGCTGCAGCAGAAGTCTCCTCTAAAACAACAAACTACAAATAGATATCCGAAACGATCAGCTCAGATGTACAGCTCCTCTGGACAAAAAGAATTCCTCTCCTTTATTCCTCTGACAAACTCCTTTTTAAGCCCTGTGAAAAGTCTTAGATGAATTCTCACACAGCACTGAGCCCTCTTGACTCTATTAGTGCCCAGAACAGGCTGATCCCACTGCCCAAAGTCCCTGGGATTTCTCCAGAGAATCCTGCCCTCTGATTGGCTGTTCCCAATCATCAATCATGATCAAAGTCCTCTTTGATTATTGATTTTTAAACTCCGTTTGCGCCTGAAAATAGTCCACGCCTCTCCCATGAGTCCTCTTGAACAGTTTTGAGCACCTTGATAGCTGATTGGCTGTACATAAGCGGTCAAAGCATCATAATATGGCTGCTTGCATACAGTCCCACACTATTCCATAGCAGTTCCCAGCTTCCAAGTACCCCTGCAGCCAAAATACCCAGTTTTTAGAGATAGTGGCCCCAATGTCTTGCAGCAGTCCCTGTCCCCTATCAAGCGACTGCACAATTAATAATTATCAGTCCTCCTGCTGCTGGTCGCTAGCTCTGTTAGCCACTGCCCCTCTGGAGCAGCGATCAGTGCATTAAAATTTATGAGCCCTCATGAATATGCAGATTTCCCTCATTTTACCAGCACCTAAATAGCACTGTTGTAACTATTAAAAATGCTCCCCATCCACCTCCTCCAGGTGTCCGACAACCATTTTGCTGAGGGGGTCGAGAGCACTAGAGGAATGTCTAAGAAGCCACAGCATCAGCGACATTTGTAAATGTGCTACTGTGCATGCGTAGACCAGCGAACTTCTTCAAAACAGAAAGCCAGGTCGCCGGTCCCACTATCAGACCCCCCGTAGCCCTGATTTAGGCTGGATTGCCATGTGAGGCCCAGGATGGCAGAGAAAAACAAGGTAACCCCTGCAGGGGGGTTATACTCCCCCCTTAAATGCTTGGCATCCCCAACAAGCCTATGGGTAGGAACCGGTGTAACCCCCCTGCAAATGGGGGTTCCCAAAAGACTTCCAGGAGCTTGCTTGAATGCTCCAAGCCTGAATGGTGTTTGGCGTTTAAGCCATTTATCAGTGAGTGTTTTTAGAACCTCTGGTACTGTCTCTTTAAGAGCTGTCTGCTTGCAGACATAATTAGTTTGTATGGGGACTGTGTGTTTCTTCTTGAGTACCACTCGAGCTGCTGCCAATTCACTTCATTTTTGCAGTCACTAGAGTGCAAGGAACCTATGTGAAAGATGTAACTGTTTGCCAGAAATTATTTAGAGTAATAATGAAATTACAGTTTGTCTAACCTGCTTTCTTTGCAGTCAGAACTGTGTCTGCTAGTTCCCCATTCTAGTTTTGAACTGCTGAACTGGACCAATCAGTGTGGGGTAAGCTAGCTCTAAAATGGTGCCTTGGACGAATCAGAACTTGACTCATAATCTGAGCCAGCCACAAGAGGATTGTATGGGCAGTGACTCTGGGAGATGTAGTTTAGACTTCAGTGCCTTTTGGACCAACAGCAGCAGTCTATTGTGAGTGACAGCCAATCCAGTCAAGAACTGGGAGGAACTCAAAGGAAGTGCCCGGTTTTGTCGGTTGGAGTTTCAGTTGAGCTTTGGCAGTGAAGAAGGAAGGAGCCCTGTGCTTTTCAGTGTGCAGTTTTAGTCAAAACGGTGTAAGGCCCAGAGTTCCGGTCTGCAGCTTGTGTAACAGCTTGTTAGGACTGAATCCGTCCTGTGAAAAGAATCAAAGGATCTCTGAAGAGTAGAAACCAGGCTCACCCTGTAGAAGACTGGAGAAATTGCTGAAATTCCACTGGTCTGTCAGGAACTGAATCTGCTGTGTGTTCTCCCGGTATTGTGCAGTAATTGCGATCGATACAGATGCAGCCTGCCTGGTATAGTGCTTTTTATATGGATGTGTGAAGAGGTTTGTGTACCTCAAGTGAGCCCTGCTGACATTGAAGGACCCTATCTTATTTGGAGGTCGTGAGTACTAATTCAGGGTCGCCCTGTTGAATTGCCACATTAAATCCAAATGGAATTACTGTACTGCTGACTGTTCAGTTCTCCTTTTCTCTGTGAAATGGCCCCTACCAGCTGCCACGGTTTGGACTAGCCACTAGGGCTTGGGTACCCAGGGACAGTAACTGATAGGGATAGGCCTGTGCACAGAGCCATAGGTAGATTATTAGAGTGATAAGCTAATTAACCTGATTTCCCCCTGTCCTTGTTATATCCCCCTAAATAAATCAGAGCTGCTTGTTTCAGCAAAGTTATACTGCCTGAGGTATTTGTCTATGTTAAAGTACTGTACTGTGATTGTTGCACTGTATCTCATTTCACAGGAGGTCCCAGTGCCGGAACTAGACCTGGGGGTAAGTGTATACTGTGAAGGTAATTCTGATATATTGTGTGGGCACTACTGGGAAGAAAGGGGTTGGCAGTGTCCCAGAGGGCTGTGACCAAGTTAGTTTAACTATTGCAAACCCTGACCTCTGGGTGGAGGCACCCGCCATTGGATCCAGGCCCTCAACCTGTTAGTGGCAAATCAGGCAGGGGTAGTAGCCCCTGGGATAGCGCCATCTAGGGGTTACATCTTGGAGGTTCACCGCTGGGATTGTGTGTCCTCTAGTGGCCATATTTACGAACCACTGTTAAGAAAAAATGTGTACCCCGACAGAAGTGGCTGTGCACCGGCTGGTGGAGTGGTGTACTGGGGAGGAGATCGACCCCCAAAATGCTATGCTTATCCTGGACATCCCCCTGGGTATCAATACGGACACTGTGCAGGGAGTACTTTCCAAGGTGGAAGGTTTACAAAACCCTGTGGTGGTGGGTCGGCATGCTAATCTGCTCACCCACACTTTCCTGGCCCTAGTAGAGTTTAAGGATCCCATAGATAGCTCCAAAGTGCCACAGACCATTACCCCAGAGGGAGCCCTCACTGCTTGGAGAGTGATAACTAAGGACAGTAAAGACCCGGGGGGGAATCAGCCCCCACCACTATCTGAAACTTTTGAGGAGAAATTTGCTGAATGGTTGCTGGGAGAGGGGAAAACTGTGGAGGACTTGAAGAAACTATTCTTGCCACTTGGGGGTGTTCCTCCCCCAACACCCTCTCCTGCTCCAGTGCCCGTAATGGTGGCTGAACCAATGCAGACTCCTATTTCTGCACCTGCCATTAGTCACGACTCTTACCAAGGTTGAGGATCTTCTCTGGCACCCTCCCACCCCCAAGGGAGGATGACTGGGAGACCTGGATAGACTATGTTGCCCTCAAGTGCTAGAAATGGCAATGCTCGAAGGCGCAAGCGCAAAGAGGGTAGGAGAGCCCGAGGTCCCGCCCTGGCTGCTACCATCCGTGCAAACGGGCCAGTAACCCTGAAGCGACTGCACAGGCCTATCTTGAGGCCTTGGAGAATGTGTATGGGAGCCCAGATTCTGATGAGGACCTATGGTGGAGAGTAAGAAATGCACAACAGTACCAAGGGAGTTGTTGTCTGTGTATGTCTCTGCTGGAAAAATTGTTGCAAGAATGCCTCAGAAAGGGTAGTTTGCCAGCGATTGAACTGGACCGAACCAGACTGGACAGAATCCTTAAGTCTGCCCCTTCTCAGAACTGCTGTTGCTTCAGTTACGCCTGGCAAATCGACTGGAATCCCCACCTCCTATGATGAGTTAATGAGAGAAATTGAGGAGTTGAGAAAAGGCGACCGGAGGTACCTGCACCAACAGCTGTGGCTACGACTGAGTGACTGAGGGTGACCCATCAAGTGAAGTTCAGGGCAGAGGTTGACAGTCAATGAGTGCTCTGACAAGGAAAAGATATGCCACAATGGGGCGAACTGTTGAGAGAGATCCGAGAATTCAAAACAGTCCCTTTATGAAGGCCACGCCTGCAAGTCACGGGCCCTGACCTATATCCGACTGCATCTGCGTTATGGGGTGGGGTACCCACCATGTATCTCCTGCTGATAACAGCTCCAAACTCAATTCCTTGACCATGGAAGTGGAGAAACTGATGAGATGTCTCCAAATGCTTATCACGCCGCAGACAGAGATGGCACCCAGGTTTCCAGTTAGTAATACCCCGCCCTGGCTCCCAGTGTGGCGCCCGGCCAGCTCAAACTCCAGAAAGTATGTTTTGCTATAATTGTGGGAAAGATGGGCACATGAAAGGGAATGCCAGTCCCCAAAAGACACTGACAAAGTTGCATATAGGCTACAAGGAGAGCTTCGGAGAAGAAATCAGTGGTTAAGAGGTGCACGATATGATCCCAGTGAGGGCACCAAAATGCTAATTCACGCCCTTTGTGGCAAGGTCAGTTGCCCAGGCCCCCACTACCGCCTCTCCAGACTGGTCCAGAATAGTGGGTCCTCCATGGAGACCACTGTAAAGGTGAATGGAGTGTCTACAAGAGCTGTATTAGACAGTGGCTCCCAAGTGACAATTATGTTCCAGGATTGGTATCAGAAGCATTTGTCAGACGTACCTTACAACCATTAGAAGGACTGCATGTATGGGGGTTAAGTGAGAAGGCCTACCCTATTCCGGTATATCCGAATTTGGCTGTCTTTCCCACCTCCGTGGCTGGAGTGGCCGAACAAGTAGAGACCCTAGCCTTAGTGTGTCCCCCACTGGACTGTATGATGGTGTCCCTTGTTGATTGGAACAAATGCTCATATGTTCGGAAGGCTGGCACAGTTGTGTTATGAAAACAGGGTCAAAGACTAGTAGAGCTTAAGAGTTCCGGCTTTAATTAAGAAGGCCTATGAGGCACAGAGAGATGCTGAAAACAGAACCAGAGGAACCGGTCGGAATTGTATGGAAGAAGGATCCTGAGTCTCTGATCCTGGCGCCAAATGCCCAGTGTACCTTACAGGGAGAGGTCCGTATCAGAAAGGATGTTAAGAATAAAATATTAATGTTGGATGCACCAGGCGATGGAAAATTGCCAGAGGGACTGCTGGTCAAGCCTAGTATTTTGCCTGCTAGAGCCCATGCTTATGCCAGAAGGGTAATGGTCCAAGTTCATAATGTGTCTGAAAGAGACATTCGAGTAAACAGAGGTTGCATCCTGGCTAATGTGCATTGTGCAGACACTGCAGTGCTACCCAGCAGCAAGAGTTCAAGGAAGAATGACAGAGTAACGCCTGACTTGTTTGATTTCGGCGACTCCCGCTGCCAGCTGAATGGAAAGTGAGGATCAGTGAGAAGCTTGCCCAGAGACCAGGTGTTTTCTTTAAAGGAATGGGATGTAGGATGCGCAAGGAGCTGAGCACAATATCCGCCTGCATGACGAAAGACCATTTCGTGAGAGGTCTCGACGCCTGGCACCTGCTGACATAGATGATGTGAGACGGCATCTGCAAGAGATGTTAGCTGCTGGTGTAATACAAGAATCCAGAAGCCCTTATGCTTCCCCATTGTGGTAGTGAGGAAAAAGAATGGAACAGTAAGGATGTGTGTGGATTATCGCACCTAAACCGGGCGGACTATCCCTGATCAGTACACAATGCCCCGCATTCAGGATGCTTTGACTGCCTAAACGGGAGCAAGTGGTTCTCTGTGCTGGATCTCCGCAGTGGGTACTACCAGATCCCGATGGCCCCAGAGGACCGTGGAGAAGACGGCCTTTATCTGTCCGCTGGCTTCTATGAGCATTCATGAGGATGCCCTCAAGGGATTTCAGGTGCCCCAGCCACTTTTCAACGATTGATGGAGCGTGCAGTGGGGACATGAACTTACTAGAGTGCCTGGTATACCTAGATGATGTTATTGTGTTTGGCAGCTCACTGGAGGAACATGAGAGCAGATTATTTAAGGTATTGGACCGACTGGAGGACTTTGGCCTTAAACTGTCCATTGATAAGTGTCAATTCTTTCAAACATCAGTAAAGTATGTGGGACACATAGTATCCACCGAGGAATAGAGACCGACCCAAGTAAAGTTGAGGCCTTGACCACCTGGCCACAGCCCAAAATCTAAAAGAACTGCAAAGATTCCTGGGATTCTGTGGTTATTATCGGCGCTTCATCAAGGACTATTCAAGAGTGATCCGTTTTACTTAACCTTACTCAAGGGTATCCCCAACCCACAAAAATACCAAAAGTCAGCGTCCTCAAGACTGAAAGAGTGTATTTTCATCCGAAGTGAAGTATTTGGGGCCCGCTGGACCTGATTGTGAGACTGCTTTTCATGAGATCATATATCAACTTACCCATGCTCCAGTGCTGGCCTATGCTGATCCAAGAAAACCTTACGTCCTGCACACTGATGCTAGCTTGCAAGGGTTGGGGCTGTGTTGTACCAAGAGCACGAGAATGGCTCTGAGACCAGTGGCCTTTGCCAGTAGAAGCCTGACCCATCCGAAAAGAACTATCCTGTACATAAGTTAGAGTTCCTAGCTTTGAAGTGGGCTATTGTTGACCAATTCCATGAGTACTTGTATGGGGCTAAAATACTAGTAAAACTGACAATAATCCTTTGACCTATGTGCAGACCTCAGCTGTTGGATGCCACTGGCCATAGGTGGCTTTCTGCATTATCTACATATGACTATGCTCTCGAATACCGAGCAGGTCTGAACCCATAGATGCTGATGCTCTCCCGGAGGCCTGTTCCCCAGAATGATTGGGTCCGATTGGCAGAACCTGACATTCGGGCACTCTGCCGGAAGTTTGACAGGGAGGAACAATGTCCCACGGACGCAGTGGACTGCATGGTGGATTGCTTGGGAGCCTCTGAGAATTGCATACCTGCTGCTTATTGCCACTTTTCTGCAATAGACATTGGTGCACTGCCTCAGCTGGACAATGACAGTATTCGGCGGCTCAATCCCGCGATCCCATGATCAAAGCAGCTTTAGAAGCCCTCTATGCAGGAAAAGATGTGTCCAAATTACGCCCACTGATTTGAGAACTGCACTGTTATACAAAGAAGGTCCTAGTTGAAACTGATCAATAAACTGTTATACAGAGAAACAGTAGACAGAGGGGACAAGTAGACAAACAACAACTAGTGCTGCCCACTGCTTTTCGAGACTCAGTACTGAGGTCCTTGCACAACCACATGGGGCACCTTGGTATAGACAGAACACTTGACTTGGTGAGATCCAGATTCTATTGGCCTAAGATGGGGCTGATGTGGAGCAACACATTCGAACTTGTAGTCGCTGCTTACAGAGGAAAGTTGCCCCAGAGGGCTGCCCCTTGTTAACATCACCACCAGTGCACCCATGGAGCTGGTCTGTATTGATTTTCTGAGTTTGGAGTCCCATCAAAGAAATATCAGTAATGTGCTGGTGGTCACTGACCATTTCACGAGATATGCCCAAGCTTTCCCCACCAAAGACCAGAAAGCATCCACTGTGGCCAAAGTACTTGTAGAAAACTTTTGTTCACTATGGGGCTCCACAAAGAATCCATTCTGATCAAGGGAGAGACTTTGAGAGTCGTCTGATCAAAGAGATGCTTTCTCTGTGGGGAGTGCGAAAGTCCAGAACCACTCCTTACCACCCCAAGGGGGACCCACAGCCTGAACGTTTCAACCGCACTTTGCTAGATATGCTAGGCACCCTGCACCCAAAGGACAAGCCTAGATGGAGCCAACAAATTAGCACCCTGGTACATGCTTATAACTGCACCAAAAGTGATGCCACTGGATTCTCCCCACCGCTTGATGTTTGGAAGAGAAGCTCGACTACCAGTAGATGTGTGTTTTGGGGTCTCTCCTGATGGGGTTCAAGCTGACAACTATTTACAGTATGTGCAAAAGTTAAAGGCCCAGCTAACTCATGCGTACTAACTGGCTCAAACCATGGCTGCCAAAAGAAATCTGGCCAACAAAGAAAGGTATGATAAAAAGGTGAAAGCACAGGAACTCCAGGAGGGAGATCGGTATTGCTAAGAAATCTGGGACTGCATGGCAAGCACAAGATTGCTGACAGATGGCACCATCTCCTCACATTGTAGTGGGCAAACTAGATGATCTGCCAGTGTACAAAGTAAGGCCTGAGAATAATTCAAAAGATGTAAAACAATGCATAGAAATCATTTACTGCCCATTGACAAATCTTAATTGAGTCTGAGCCCCTAGAAGATGCCCCCTCTGGACCAGTGACCAGAGCTGCTGCTAAGAAAAGATCAAGAAAGTCTGCACCTACAGAAGCAAAGTTACAGTGTTCCCCTCCACAAGTCCCAGTTGAGCATGACTGTCAGTCCATATCGGAAGAAAGTGAGAGTGACTTTGAATACTATCCTTCTTACGAACTGAGTCAATTGTTTCGGGGCAATCCCCTAGTCAATACTGGAGACAAAGCTGGGCCTTCTGGACTGTCTAAGCCCCAGCTTCATCCCTGGAGCCATTGCTCCCAGAAAGTGAAGTCAAAGCATCAGATCAGATGAAATGGAATCATTGTGCATGGTTGAACTGTTTGAGTTTTCAGGGAGGAAATGATAGATTGGGGCAGACTGGTGATACACCGAACAAGAAGAGTATTTTGAGTGCCCTGACAGTCCACTGCCAGTGTCCGAAAGCTCTCCATGGAGCCAAATGTTGTGGACTCAGAAACTGTAACTCCTGGAGCTGAAAGTGCCCCAAGTTCTAGCCTCTCTACCCCCATGGAGACTCCTGACAAGTGAGGACAATGCTGAAAATGAGGCTCAGAGTGCAGAGACTGTAACAGTTCCCCCTAGAAAGACTGGTCGAGCTGTAAAGCCTGTGGTGCACCTCAGTTATGATTCTCTTGGGAGGCCTGTGGATTTGCCTCTCAATGTTGTCCATAAAGGAGTGTATGTGTCCCCGAGCTCATTGCCCAAACTGAGCATCAGTGCTAACTCCAAGTTACTTGTGTTGCTCTCTCTATATGGTGCCCTTGCCCCGTCCAGCCCCAAGGTAACTGATAGGAAGGCCCTCTCTTCAGGTTTCATGTACAAGAGGTAATAACTTGAGTTATGGTACAATGTGTATGTAATACTGTGTAAAGAGGACGATTGCAATGTTTCAGAAATGTGTTCTTGGTAAAATGATATATTGACTGATGATTACATGTGCGAGCCTAATGCAAATGTATATGGTTGCAGTTGAAACTTATGGGGTACTTGCTTGACGCTGACGTCAAGCTTTCCCAGGCTAGGAAGGGTGTAACCTCTGCAAATGGGGGTTCCCAAAAGACTTCCAGGAGCTTGCTTGAATGCTCCAAGCCTGAATGGTGTTTGGCTGTTAGCCATTTATCAGTGAGTGTTTTTAGAACCTCTGTACTGTCTTTAAGAGCTGTCTGCTTGCAGACATAATTAGTTTGTATGGGGACTGTGTGTTTCTTCTCTGAGTACCACTCGAGCTGCTGCCAATTCACTTCATTTTGCAGTCACTAGAGTGCAAAGGGAACCTATGTGAAAGATGTAACTGTTTGCCAGAAATTATTTAGAGTAATAATGAAATTACAGTTTGTCTAACCTGCTTTCTTTGCAGTCAGAACTGTGTCTGCTAGTTCCCCATTCTAGTTTTGAACTGCTGAACTGGACCAATCAGTGTGGGGTAAGCTAGCTCTAAAATGGTGCCTTGGACGAATCAGAACTTGGACTCATAATCTGAGCCAGCCACAAGAGGATTATAGTGGGCAGTGACTCTGGGAGATGTAGTTTAGACTTCAGTGCCTTTTTGGACCAACAGCAGCAGTCTATTGTGAGTGACAGCCAATCCAGTCAATAACTGGAGGAACTCAAAGGAAGTGCCCGTTTTGTCGGTTGAGTTTCAGTTGAGCTTTGGCAGTGAAGAAGGAAGGAGCCCTGTGCTTTTTCAGTGTGCAGTTTAGTCAAAAACGGTGTAAGGCCCAGAGTTCCGGTCTGCAGCTTGTGTAACAGCTTGTTAGACTGAATCCGTCCTGTGAAAAGAATCAAAGGATCTCTGAAGAGTAGAAACCAGGCTCACCCTGTAGAAGACTGGAGAAATTGCTGAAAATTCCACTCGGTCTGTCAGGAACTGAATCTGCTGTGTGTTCTCCTGGTATTGTGCAGTAATTATGGATACAGATGCAGCCTGCCTGGTATAGTGCTTTTATATGGATGTGTGAAGAGGTTTTGTACCTCAAGTGAGCCCCTGCTGACATTGAAGGACCTATCTTATTTGGAGGTCGGAGTACTAATTCAGGGTCGCCTCCCTGTTGAATTGCCACATTAAATCCAAATGGAATTACTGTACTGCTGACTGTTCAATTCTCCTTTTCTTCAGGGTGGAAATGGCCCTCACTAGCTGCCACATGGTTTGACTAGCTTACTAGGGCTTGGTACCTAGGACAGTAATTGATAGGGATAGGCTCTGTGCACAGAGCCATAGGTAGATTATTAGAGTGATAAGCTAATTAACCTGATTTCCCCTGTCCTTGTTATATCCCCTAAATAAATCAGAGCTGCTTGTTTCAGCAAAGTTATACTGCCTGAGGTATTTGTCTATGTTAAAGTACTGTACTGTGACTGTTGCACTGTATCTCATTTCACAGGAGGTCCCAGTGCCGGAACTAGACCTGGGGTAAGTGTATACTGTGAAGGTAATTCTGATATATTGTGTGGGCCACTACTGGGAAGAAAGGGGGGTTGCAGTGTCCCAGAGGGCTGTGACCAAGTTAGTTTAACTATTGCAAACCCTGACCTCTGGGTGGAGGCACCCGCCATTGGATCCAGGCCCCTCAACCTGTTAGTGGCAAATCAGGCAGGGGTAGTAGCCCCTGGGATAGCGCCATCTAGGGGTTACACCTATAAAGATGCAAAACAGTAAACCTTAACATTCAATATATGGCAAACACTTCTACCTAGACACCTGATTCCTATCTACTCAGGTATTAAACAATTAGAAACATGAAACACATTATGTACAGTTTATAAGATTAAACATTTTTCCCTTTTAACAAATATCAAATACCACAGTATGTGTAGCACCCATACTTGCACCCCTTTAGTTGTTCAGAACCAGCTGTATTTTGAACTCAAATGGATAATACATTTTTTACCATTTGTTTCCCTTGGGTGCACTTTCACCTTCCCCTTTTTCTTTCTGCCACCTTCCCTCCAGGCCTGGGAAGGTTTAGCACTAGTGGGACACATGTAAACTGTGGGTAATGACCTGGCGGTGACATATATATGTTTGTGCACTACTAGTAGGGGTATGTCAGTGAGCTTCCCTGGGGTATCATTGGTCAATCTGAGTAAGGGTTTCACACTTCTCCCCAGCCTTCTTGGGGGTTTTGGTTCCTCAGTCCTAGTGGTCACCTTCTGTTCAGAGGTAGAGTCAATGTCATTTGCCCCTGTGCCTGTTTCTTCTTCTCCCATTGTAGGGTGCTCAATCACCACATCACTTTCGCCACTCTGCCCAGTGGTGCTTTCTTGTGGCCATTCAAAGATCACAGTCGGACCAGTATTCAAGTCTGAAGTGGGCTCTCCAAAAGGCATTGACTCGGAGGAGCTGCTCTGGAACCATTCAAAAGGCTCAGCCAGACTAGTGTTCAAGGTTGGGGTGGTCCCTTCAAAGGGGGTAGTGAGAGTAGCTTCCCGTTTAGCACCCTGTTCCACAGGCACAGGTGAGTCCACATCCGCAGATTCATCATCATCCTAAATATCAGTCTCTCTTGTGGTAGGCACCTCTTCCATGGATGCAGTCTCCATTGTCAGGAGTGTTCCCTGAAACAGTGTAGCCAGTTCAGGGATGGGACAGAAACAGACAGGTGGACCATCAAACTCTCTTTTTGCCTCATTGGCTGACTCGTCCCCCTCAGACATTTCTTCCATTGGAGCAGGACCAGCCCCTGAGGGGTCACCATTTTCTCTCCTCTGTCGTCTGTGTGCAGCAGCTCAGGTGGAGGTGTGGGAGGATCTACTGCGTCAGAGGCTGAGCTGACCACTTTGTCTCTGATGGGCAGTAGATGGTTTCTATGTAACACTTTGCATCCTCGAGTTTCCCCATCTGGTCAAATCTTATATACCGGCAACCCCTCCAACTTCACCAATACTACATATGATGTGCTTCCCCAGTGATCAACTGTCTTATACTTTCCAGGAATGCCCAGTCTCCTCAGTAGGACCCTGTCACCTGGCATCAAGTCTTGTGCTCGGACTTTCTTATCATATCTATCCTTGATGGCTTGGTTCCTCCTGTTGGCCATCTCAGAGGCTAAATGATAGGCGTCATTCAGTTGTTGTTTTAACTTGCCCACATACTGTAAGTAGTCACCCTCTTTAATGCCATCTGCTGATACCCCGGCGCACAGGTCGACTGACAGGCGGACCTCCCTCCCAAACATGAGACAGTATGGAGAGAACCCAGTGGTGTCCTTCCTAGTACAATTGTAGGCATGAACCAAGGTGCTAACTCGCTGACCCCAGGTATGCTTGTCTTGGGGGTCCAAGGTACTCAGCATGTCTAACAGGGTTCGGTTGAATCTTTCAGGTTGGGGGTCACCTTGGGGATGGTAAGGGGTTGTTTGGGATTTTCTGACTCTCCACAGAGACAAGAGTTATTTTATGAGCCTACTCTCAAAATCACAGCCTTGGCCTTAGTGAATCCTCTGTGGTGTACCATAATGTACAAAGAATTTCTCGACCAACACCTTGGCCACAGTAGATGGCTTTTGATCTTTGGTGGGGTAGGCTTGGGCGTACTGAGTAAAATTATCTGTAACCATTAGTATGTTTGAGATATTTCTGGAGTCTGGTTGCAAGGTAAGGAAGTCAATACATACCAGTTCCATAGGGGCATTTGTGACAATCTTCACTAGTGGGGCTGCCTTTTGGGGAAGGGCTTTCCACTGGATGCACCGGCGGCAGGTCTTGCAGTATTGATCCACATCCTGTCCCAGTTTGGACCAATAAAATCCACTACGAACCAGATCTAGTGCGTGCTCACTACCCAAGTGGCCCATGTCGTCATGGAGAGCCTTCAGTATAGTTTGATGGAATCGGTCTGGCAACACCAATTGTACTATGGGCGCCCCCTACTGATTTTGTACCTCTCTGTACAGCAAACCATTCTGTATGTTTAGCTTTGACCACTCTCTTAGCATTAGTCGAACATCGGGGTCTCTTGTGGTTACTTGTGCCAGATCACCCTTTCTCTGTAAAACTTGCACAGTTTCTCCAATGGCCAGGCTAGACCGCTGCTCCCTTGAGTGATTGGCTGCAGCAAGGACTTCATGTCCAAAGCAGTTAAGTGGCAATGCGCTATGGGAAGACAGCTTCCAGAGGCTCCTAAACTATCCATCAGGCATGGCACATCTTCAGCAGATGGGGACTCTTTGGTGTCGAACTTTTTGCACAGTGCCTTTACAACCTGCTCAGGTATCTTCACCCAGCTGGAGTGCTCTTCTTGCTGATCCAGGGGTCATCGGGACAAGGTGTCAGCATCTATGTGGTTCAGCCCGGAGTGATACTCGACACAGTGGTCATATCTAGAAAGGGCTGACAACCACTTATGATCAGCTGCATCCAACTTGGCTGTAGTCTGTACGTATGTTAAGGGTTGTTATCAGTCTTCATGGTAATTTTTGCCCCGTACAGGTAATAATGGAACTGATCCACAATGGCCCATTTCAGCACAAGAAATTCGAGCTTGTGCACCAGGTATTTGATCTCTGTAGGATTCAAACTCTGACTTGCATAGGCCACCAGATGCAAACCCTCTGGGTATTCTTGATATAGCACTGCCCCCAGGCCACTGAAACTAGCGTCGGTGTGTAAAACATAGGGCTTCTGTGGGTCCGCATAAGCCAAGACCGGGGCATGGGTTAGACAGTAAATGATGTCCTCAGAAGGCCTGGTGCCGAATGGCTCAGAAGGTCTGAAGTATTACGGTGACTCAGTGAAGGCCCCAGGTTGTTTGGGTTTCTTACTCTTGTTGACTGGTGGGTAGACCCGTAGCAAATTCAGGAGGGCTCTGACCACCCCCACCGGGTGTAATCCTTAACAAACATCCTGTAGTACCCACAGAATCCTAACAGCCATCTTAGTTCCTTCAAATTCTTAGGTTTTGGCCAGGTGGTAAGTGCCTCAACCTTGCTGATGTCCATCTGAATGACCTTTGCTAACACTATGTGCCCGACGTACTTAACAGAAGCCTGGAAGAATTGTCACTTATCAACGGAGAGTTTTAAGCCAGATTCCTCCAGATGGTCCAATACTTTTAACAGCCTTGCTTCATGTTCCTCTAGAGTCTTGCCAAATACGATTATGTCATCTAGGTACACTAAGCACTCCAGCAAATACATGTCCCCGAGGGCCTTCTCCATGAGGCACTGGAAAGTAGCAGGGGCACCCAAAATGCCCTGGGGCATCCTCAGAAACTCATAAAACCCCAGGGGACAGATAAAAGTGGTCTTCTCCCGGTCTTGGGGGCCAAAGAAATTTGATAGTATCCACTTCTCAAGTCCAATACTGAGAACCACTGGCTGCCATTCACGCAATCCAAGATGTCCTGAATCCGTGGCATCATATACTGGCTGGAAACAGTTCATTTTTTCAGGGTGCTGTAATCCACGCACATCCTAATGGCCCCACTTTTCTACCTTACTGCCACTATAGGCGAGGCATATGGGCTCCTAGATTCTTGGATTATGCCCACGGCCATCATTTCTTGAAGGTGCCTCCTCACATCATCTGTATCAGCTGGGGTGAACCGTCTGAACCTCTCTCTAAAGAGACGCTGGTCTGTAAGCCTTATGTGATGCTGCTCCCCTGTCACACATCCGACATCCCATTCATGTACATAGATACATAGATACATAAATGTTGTCGGCAGATAATGGCACTGTGGCCCATCCAGTTTGCCCTATCCCTCTTTCTAATGTTTAAGGTACCCTAAATGCTACAAGACCCCTCCTTTCACCCATAGCTTGATAATTCCCATGTGCCTATCCCACGCATTCTTGAATTCCTGAACCGTGGCCACCCCCTCCACTGCCTGGGGGAGACTGTTCCATCTGTCCACCACCCTTTCAGTGAAGTAGAATTTCCTCAAGTTCCCTCTAAGTTTTCCACCTTTTAGTCTCATGCTGTGCCCCTTGTTCTGTTATTTCCCTTCATGTGAAAGATGCTCCCCTCTGGTACCCTGTTGATCCCCTTTAGATGTTTGAAGGTCTCTACCATGTCTCCCTTCACTCTCCTTTCCTCCAAGGAGTACATATTTAGAGCTCTAAGTCTCTCCTCATACAACTTATGCTGCATCCCCAACACCATTTTTGTCGCTCTCCTCTGTACCGTCTCCATCCTGTCTATGTCTTTTTGGAGATGGGGCCTCCAGAATTGAACACAGTGCTCCAGATGAGGCCTTACTAGGGAGTTGTACAAAGGTACCACCACTTCCCTCCTTCTACATGTTATACCCCTCCCTATGCACCCTGGCATTCTGTTAGCCTTTCCAGATGCTTTGTCGTACTGTTTAGCCTCTTTGAGGTTCATACTAAGACTCATACTAAGATCAGATAGAAGCTAGAGAGCTGTGAGGCCCATAGTTGCTTCTTTTTACTAATAGTAACAAAGAGAGGTGCCTGAAAGGATAAAATTGTCCAGCCGGGACTTAAACATTGACTTGGAACTGCTAGTAATCACCTCCAGAGGTAATACATTCCAAGGCTTGATAATGCGAAACGCATAGAAAAATTTACAAGGCCTTAGATTGAATCTCCTGTGTTGTAACTGGAGTAGGTGATCTCTGAAATTATAGATGTCATCCTTAAACATTAACCCTAAACTGATCAGTAAATAGGGATCATTCATGATGTCATACAAAAGAAGGAGCTCCCCTCTTAACTGTTGGGTTGAAAGGGACATTAGGCTCAGAGAACTAAATCTAGTTTCATACAGGACATTTCTCAATCCTCTCACTATTTTAGTGTAACCTCTTTGTACTTTTTCCAGTTGCATAATATCCTGTTTCTTAAAGGGGCACCATAACTGAGAGGAGAAATCTAAATGTGGGCGGACATAAGCTCTCTATAGGGGCATTAGTACTTTGCTATCTCTTGACCTAATGTTCCTCTTAATGGACCAAATAATCCGGTTGGCCTTAAGAATAACCCCATTAATCTGAGAGTTAGGGAGGAAATCCTCAGATACCAGGACCCCCAAATCCTTCTCTATGCCAGTACTGGTTAACACTCTGTCATCTAATGTGTAAGCGTAAAAGGGATTATTAGTCCCGAAATGCATAGTCCTGCACTTACTATGATTCAATTTCATCCCCATGTACTAATCCATTTAGCTATTAGGTCCAGATCATTCTGAATGGATGCTGCTTGATCCAAGTTGGAACATAGTCCACCAGTTTTAATGTCATCAGCGTATTTAATAGTATTGGAACAGCAATTGCTTGTTATGTCAGCTATAAAAAGCTGAAATAGGCAGGGGCCCAAAACAGAACTCTGTGGCACCCCACTAGTGACAGACCCCATGGTAGAAAGCTGTCTATTAATCAGAACTTGCTGTGTTCTATCTGCCAACCAATTAGCTATCCATTTTACAAGAATGGGGTTAATGTCAAACAAATAATGTTTATTTAGCAATGCCCAATGGGGAAGAAGGTCAAAAGCCTTACTGAAATCGATATAGATCACATCGTAAGGGAGTCTATTGTCAAGCTATAAACTGATATCTTCGTAAAAGCATAGTAAGTTGGTCAAACAGCTACAGCCCTTTTTGAAACCAAGTTATTCAATGTCTGATTTAGATAGGGTGGAGGTAATCAGGTCCTTAATCAGACTTTCCAGGATTTTGCACATGGGGAAGTTATGCTTATCAGTCTATAATTTTCCCAATGATTCCGTGGGCATGTTTTGTAAATGGGAACTACATGTGCAGTTTTCCAAAGTTCAGGATCAAGATTATGATTTATACAATGTTCATATAGTAGTTTGAGAGGCAAGGACAGGCTGTCAGCCAGTAAATACAAAATGTGGCCTGACACATCATCCGGAGATGCACTGAGTTTCCCTTTAAGCGTGATTAATTTTACGTGGACATCTGATTCAGAAATAGTGATATGGCAACCTATGGAATCTTTGATTATGTTAGCTCTCTGTTTTTTTTAAATATGTTGCAAAAGTTAGTATTAACAAGATTAGCCATATCGAGAGGATCATGTATTAGGGTTTTGTTTACCTGAAGTGGGCCTACCTGACATGTGGATTTCTTTAAGGAATTGATATAAGCATACAATGACTTACTATTGTCCTTACATGCGTTAGATGCTGATCTGAGCTCCCAAGTTTTCTTCGCCCTTCTGATATAGTTTTTACATTTCTTTTGAATATGTAAGTATAAGCACCAATTAGTAGGAGTTGGGGATTTTAAGTAGGCTGAATAACATTTGTCTTTTTTTTTAATAAGTTTGATTATTGCCTTATTCATCCATTTTGGTTTAGGTTGTCTGGATGCATTTTTGAACCTAGTTGGGATGTGACTGTTCCTCAGATCAGTAATTTTACTGTGTAATGTTTTGAAGTACTCCTCAATACCTACAGTGTTTAAAATAGATGACCAGTCCACACTGTCTAAACCAGCTTTAATATTGGGAATATCAGCTTTCTCATACATATAAATTATGGAACTGTTAGTCACCAGAACAACCATCTGTTCTAAGTCGAAACTAATAGAGCAGTGGCCACTATTACCAATAGGTGAGGATACAGTTACATTATTCAGTATTAGAGTTCTACTGTAAAGGACAAGATCAAGGATATTATCGCCCCGGGTAGGTTGCTTAACATCCTGCGTAAGGTTGCATTGCTGACACATGTTTACTAATTTTTTCCCGGAACTGGAAATAGCCATATGATCTATCCAATCAATATCACTCAGATTAAAATCCCCTGTAAGAATAATATCCCCTAATGAACAGGCTGTTTCAATTTTTTTAATGATTATTATATTGTCTTCTATGACTACCCCTAGATCCCATTCCTCTGTGGTGGCCTGCAGTGTTACCCCATCTAGTTCATACTCAGCACTAGGATTCCCTCTCCCTAGGTGTATAATCTTGCACTTTTTTGTATTGAAACCCAACTGCCATTCCTTGAACCAGTTTTCTAGCCTCTTCAGATACCTCCTCATTTTTTCTATACCTTCCTGTGTATCTACCCTGTTACATAGCTTTGTATCATCCACAAACAGGCTAACCCTCTCTTCTAGACCCTATGCAATACCGCTTATGAAGACATTGAAAAGCACTGGTCCCAGCACTGATCCCTGGGGTACGCCACTCGTTACCCATCCCTCCTGTGAGCTAACCCCATTTACCACTACTTTTTGTGTTCTGTTACTCAATCAGTTTCTAACCCATGTGACCACCTCTGTCCCCAGCCCCAGATTTGCCAGCTTGTGGATTAGTCTCCTGTGTGGGACTATGTCGAAGGCCTTCCTGAAGTCCAGATAGGCCACATCTACTGCTCTGCCCTGGTCTATTTCCTTTGTCAGCCACTCGAAGAAATCAATCAAGTTGGTCTGGCATGACCTCCCTGCAGTGAATCCATGTTGCCATGGGTCCAGCAGCCCCCTTGTCTCTAGGTAGTCCACCAGCCTTTCCTTAAATAGGGTTTCCATCTTTTTACCTACTATTGAGGTCAAACTGACTGGGCGTTAGTTTCCTGCCTCCTCCTTGCTACCGCTTTTGTGCAAGGGTACCACTTGTGCCCTCCTCCACTCCTCCGGAACCATGCCTGTTTCTAGTGATCCACTAAACATCTTAGCCAGAGGTTTAACCAGTTCCTCCCGGAGCTCCTTTATGATCTTCGGGTGTATCCCATCAGGCCCCATAGCTTTATCCACCCTAAGCTGTTCTAGTGCTCTTTTTACTCTGTCTTCTGAAAAAGGTCTAATGTCCACCCCTTCTCCCTGTTTGCCCTTCTCCATTAATGGGGAACCATCTCCATTGTCTTCTTCCATGAATACGGAGCAGAAGTATTTGTTCAGGATGGTTACCTTGTCAATGTCTTTCTCCACTACCCTGCTTCCCTCTTCCCTAAGTCTCACAATCCCTCCCCCATCTCCCTTCTCTCACTAATATACCTAAAGAATGCCTTCCCTCCTTCCTTCACCGATTTAGCTAGCTTTTCCTCAGTTTTGGACTTTGCTGCTCTTACTGCCTTGTTCGCTTCCTTTCATTTTTCCAAGTATTCTTGCCTGTCCTCCTTGCTTTGTGTTGCCATCATTTTTAATCTTACTAGCTCTGCTACTCCCTTTGAGAACCACAGTGGTTTCCTCTTTCTTTTGCTCTTGCTTCAGGGCCTGGCACAATGGTTAGCTTCCAGGTGCAGGGCTTCCCTTATCTTATCCTACTGTTCCACTACTCCCCTTATGTTATCGTATCCCTGCATAGCCTTCCTGAATTCGTCCTTCATTTTACCAATGTCTGTCCTCCTGAAATCCAGGATTCTAGTCCTTGTGTGGCTAGCCTACTGTGATGTCCTTATAGTGAACCCCACAGCTCGATGATCACTAGTCTCTAGGGTCTCCCCCATTGTGACTTTCTTTATCCTGTCCCCATTGCTAATGACAAGATCCAGAATTGCATTCTCCCTCATAGGCTCCTTCACTAGCTGTGTGAGACTTGCACCCTGCAGGGATTGCAGGAATCCCTTACTCTTGGCTGAGGCTGCCGCCGGGATGCTCCAGGATGTAGGGAAAGCACCTTAGTTCTTGTTAACAGCTTTTGTCAAACTTGAGCCTTCCACTCCTCAGGGATGGGGGAATCACTCAGCTTGAACAGGCTGGGGTCAATACCAGATGGGACACCTCCTCCAAGAGCAGCCGGCTGTACTGCCATGTCAGCACAGTAGACTTGCGCTAAAGTACGGCCCTTCTGGATGATTACTTCCTTGTCCATCACGTTCTTTACATGCACCATGACTCTTCTGATGTAAGCATGCTCCCATGCCGGTAACACACTGGGCTTTATGAGCAGGCCAGCTGGCAACCCATGTTCCTTTGGCACATACAACATAAAGATCTGGTTTCTCAACTCTTTCTTCAGCCATACTACCCCACTTATATTACACTCTGCATGGGATGGTAGCACTATTTCTTCTGCATCCTGTCTCCAGCCAATACCCACTGATTCATCCGGTTCTTCTACTGGGGCTGCCCCTGCTTTTTGTACGCTTGTTTTATTACTGGGTGGATTGGCAACTCCTTCCTCTGTTGTTAAGCCTCCCGGGCCTGGCAAAGCTGGACCAGCCTTCTAAGCATGTGGACATTGACACCCAGCAGCACAGGCACACCATCATATATACCAGTCTTGGGGCAGATTAAAGCTAGGGTCTCAACTGAATCTCCCACTCCAGCCACTTTGGTTGGGAAAGCCATTCAAACTTTGACATAACCCAGATAGGGATAGGATTTTTTCACTAAGTCCCCACTCATGTAGCCCCTCCAATGATTGCAATTCTGAGTTGGATAGATGTTTATCATGCTAGAACTTGAAGATAATTGTTACCCGGGAGCCACTATCTAGAATGGTCCATGTGGCCACTCTGTTTATGGTGATGGTGGTCTTTGTGGATGGTCCTACCAGCTTGTCCACATCAAGGGGTGCAGAGGCACTGGGTTTGACTAAAGATTTCTTCATGTAAACGGTGGAGCTGTGCTCGTTGGGGGCCCCAGTATGCTTTCTTACTGGGCCTCGTTGAAGTTTCCCTGTGGCTTTGGCTCTCTCCCCAACAAGCAATCTCTCTCACTCGAGCGGGATCTTCCTTGAACCGGGCACTCTCTCTCTCTGGAAATTTCCATCCCTCCCACACCTGTAGTAAACATTATCTCCTCTTCTGGATCTGGTTGTGTAGTGGGCTGCAGGGGTTGGCCGGAGCTTTGGATGACTTAGGGGCCCTGGGTACACTAATAGGGCTGGAGCTGAGACAAGAGCAATCGCTTGGGCCATAACCGCTCTTAGTTCGATGTCCCCTGCCCCCAGCATCCCATGGTTCTTTAACTCACTGAGAGCATGACACAGTTCCTGAAGGCAAGTTTCAATCTGGGGAACCACAGGGGGCACCTGGGCCTGCACCCCCCAGGCTTATCACTGGGAGAGTGGCTGGAGCTGACTGAATGGGTTGGCTGGAGGGAATTTCAGTAGGCCTAATAGAACCAGCATTAATTTTATCCACTGTCTCCCTGTGCTCCTTTAACAACACTTTGAGCTCAGAGGCTTCGGTGGGGGGGGGGGTAACTTCCTGAACCTGGGTTTCAGCTACTACTGCTGGATGGGGTCCCCACTGAGCGTCCCTTTACTCCATCTCCCTAACTTCCCTGAGGAGGACACGGAGGGAGGGAGGATTAATCAGCCTATCCTTCAGGCCCAACTTTAACAATAATAGTTCTGAGTACCTGGTGCCCCTCAACATCGTTCCAACCTGGTCTTATTTAAGTCCATAGCCTGTATCCTCCCCATTTCGATACACTTTTTGCACGGCTTTCTCCAGTCTCTGCACATATTCTGATAGGCGTTACCCTGTTTGCTGGCAAGTTGTCCTTGAACCCCACCACAAATCTTCACAAGTCTCAGTGCTTCCAAAAGCACTGTCCAGTGCAGATATGTAATCCTCCATGCTAGCCTTAGGGTCAGTGGTCTGTAGGGACCAGATAGCATCAATAGCAGGGCCTTGTAAACTCTCAGTTACCCTTTTGTGTTTTTCTCCTGCACTACACTGCCAATCCTGTAGCAGCGGTATCACATAGGGTATCCATGACTCACAGTCCTCCTCCCCTGTGTGGGGTGGGCTTCCCCCCCTTAAAACATCTTCAGCTTTCTATATGATTCTGAAATGGCAGGCCCACATCCAGGCCAAGACCTCATATTTTGAGGAGGGGGGGTCAGTGAGGGCTCGGACACTCCCTCCCCGGCCCTCTGTACAGACAGTTGGTAGGTAAGACCACATCTGGAGTACTGTGTACAGTTCTGGAGACCCCATCTCTGCAAAGACATAGACAGGGTGGAGGCTGTCCAGAGGACGGCAACCAAAATGGTGCAGGGTCTGCACCAGAAGACATATGAAGAAAGGCTAAAGGAGCTTAAGAGGTATAGCCTCGAGGAAAGGGGGGGGGACATGATAGAAACTTTCAAATACCTCAAGGGAATCAACAGAGTCCAAGTGGGTAGCATCTTTCAGAAAAGAGATGTGAAAGAACAAGGGGGCACAATTTGAAGATAGAGGGGGAATGGCTCAGAGGTAATGTGAGGAAGTATTTCTTCACAGAGAGGGTTGTAGATGCATGGAACAGCCTTCCTGAGGAGGCTGTAGAGTCAAAAACACTGGGGGAATTCAAGAATGCATGGGACAGACATAAGGCAATTCTAGTATGGGGTAGGAGGAAGTAGACTGTAGCTTATCTGCTAGGTAGGGAAATGGGCAGACTAGGTGGGCCAAGTGGTCCTTATCTCCCATAAGATTCTATGTTTCTATGTTTCTGGGGAAACGGTACAGTACTGAACATGTAACAATGGCCCAGGCCTCTGACAACCCCTCTGACAATAAGGCCTCAGGTACTCAAGATGCTTCCATAGTATTTTTACATTCCATCAGTATACGAACATACGAACATATGAAGAAGCCAGCAGAGGAAGGCCATTTGGTCTATCAAGTCTGCTCATATTGCAGGGTCCACAGCTTGTGCTAATGTCCCTGCCCTCCCTCCCCACTCCTCCCATCCTCCCTACGCATGATTCTTATCTTCTCCCTATGCCTATCCCAGCCTCTCTTAAAGCTGCTCACTGTCTTTAACGAGATGACCTCTTCCGGCAGCGCATTCCAAGTGTCCACCACCCTTTCTGTGAAGAAGTGCTTCTTGACATCCCTCCTAAACCTCCCACCCTCCAGCTTAAGACTGGGCCCCCTCGTGATATGGTTGCCACTCAGCTTAAAGAGACTTTCCTTATCAACATTATTTATCCCTTTCAAGTACTTGAATGTCCCAATCTTGTCCTCCCTCTCTCTCTCTCCTGTCTTCCAGGGAGTACATGGTCAGTGCCCTCAACCTCTCCTCGCATGCCTTGCCCTGCTGACTGGCTATCATCTTTGTAGCCCTCCTCTGTACCTTCTCCAACAGGTTAATGTCCTTTTTGAGGTGTGGGCACCAGTACTGAACTCCATATTCTAGATGCGGCTTTACCAGTGACCTGTACAAGGGCAGTATAACCTCCTCTCTCCCGCTACTGATCCCCCTAACTATGCATCCCAGCACCTTGTTTGCCTTTGTTGCTGCTTTCTTGCACTGCGTGGAGTGCTTCAGGTCACTAGTGATCATCACTCCCAGGTCCTTCTCCTCCTCTGATGCAGCTACTCGGACTCCACCCAGGTAATACTCTGTCCTGGGATTCTTGGCTCCAATATGCATAACTTCGCATTTCTTGGCATTGAAGTCAAGCTGCCAGATCCTGGACCACCTCCCCAGCTTTTCCAGATCTTCCTGTAGATCCCGTATCCCTTCAGCTGTGTCTGCTCTCCCACAGAGCTTGGTGTCATCTGTGAATAGGCACATTTTGCCATTGGTCAAGATTCCTGAAACAGAGTCAAACATTTTTCCCCGCACTTTTATTTATTTATTTATTTAAGAGATTTACCAGGAGGGCATACTGAGCGGAGTGTCGCTCGATTCCAGATGCGCCCTGGGGGTAGGGAGTTACATAGGTGAAGTAATAAGACAAGAACAGTTCATACATATGTGACAAGGTTATGACAGACAGCGGTACAGTAGTAAGTAGAAATACAACAATATAAGTGAGAAAATTGTATATACAAAGTAGGTAAGGCGTACGTACAGCTTACAACAGTAGTAAGTTCAGCAATAAGCATTTAAATAGCACTATGTGACAAATATCGAAAAAAAACGGTGCCCAGACTGGAGCAAATAGTTGATAGAATGGGTAGGAGTTGTGCAGGTACCTGAGTAGATTGGCTAGGCATTGTCCAAGGAGATTCAGAGATGGGGAAAGCAAGAGCATTTGGTCGCGAAATGTGATTTGAGAAGGGCATTTCGTTGGGGAGTACTGGTGGTGTGTCTAATGCCAGCTGCCAGTGAGTTCCATAACTTGGGCAATCTGAAACTGAAAGCTACCTGACCTGATCAGGTGGATCTGTGTGGAATGTGCAGGAGCCTGGAGTCAATGTTCCTGAGATCGTAAGTAGGTGGGGAGAGGGCGTTAGGAATGCAGATAGGTAGGAAGGGAGCGTATGCGACCAGAATTTGGCAGCGATTCTAGTACCATGCAGCAAGCGCCGGTTTTGGAGTGATGGGAGGTCAAGGGACTGGTATAGGACACAGTGGTGGGTATTGGGAGAACGGTCCAAGGCAAACCGGCAGAAGGAGTTGTATAGGGGGTCAAGCCTGACTAAGGACATGTGGGGGGGTGGCACCGTAGACGACGTCTCCGTAGTCAATAATTGGGAGGATCATTTTTTGGACAATAGCTAGTCTGGTTGGTAGCGGGATGCAATCCTTGTTACGATAGAGAGCACCTAGCATGGGATGCAGTTTTTTCGTGCAGAGCGTCTATGTGCGCTGAGAAGTCAAGGTGCTGATCTAGCCAGATGCCGAGATAGCGATATGTGGTGCAGGTCGCAAGTGGTGATCTGTCCAAGGTATAGAATGTTGATGGTTCAGTAAGCCGGGTTAGTTTGGCCCGGGAGCCGAAGGTGAGGGAGACAATTTTTTTTGAGTTTAAGAATAGTTGGTTCCAGAGGAACCAGTGTTGGATGGAGTCGAAATCCTTTCGTAGACAAGCTGTCACGGCGGTTGCAGTTGGGCCAGAGGCGAATAGCACCGTAGACGTCTACACATATGAATGGCAGTTTGTGTGCAGACAGCAGGCAGATCGTTGAGGAATATTGAGAATAGCAGCGGCAGTACAGACCTCGGGGTACACCACTGGTGACAGGGAGAGGGGTGGATCGAGCCGCTCCAATGCGGACTGATTGTGACCTCCCTGAGAGGTATGAGTGGAACCAGTTTTTTGCTACCGTAGACAGTCCAGTTTGGGCAAGTTTAGACAGCAACAGGGGATGCGAGACCGTGTTGAATGCTTTTGCCAGGTCTATAAATATGGCTGCTGTTATTTCCCCTTTGTCCATGCCTGTAAGGATGGAGTTTGTGAGGTGAAGGAAGGAGGTGGTGGTGGAGTGATTTTTTTCTGAACCCGGCTTGGTAGGGGGTGAAAAAGGAGATAGTATCCAGATAGTGGTGTAGTTGGGATAGAACAAGCCGCTCTTGAATTTTGGCTAGGATGGGGAGCAGAGATATAGGCCGATAGTTTGAAGGGGAGGAGAGGTCCCCTTCCTTGGGAAGAGGGGTGACTGTGGCTTGTTTCCATGCTGTGGGGACTGCCCCTAATTTAAAGGACAGATTATAGAGCATGGTTAGAGGGTGGGCTATGGCCGGTGCTGAGAGTAGGAGCATTTTAGAATCCAGGCCCGATGGACATTTACCTCTGGAAGGGTTTAGTGAGAGTAGGATTTTTAGCACCTGGCCAGGAGCGACTGGGCGGAGTGAGAAGGAGGCCGGGGGGGTGCATTTGGGGGCACGGGGGAGCACGAAGGGTAGGGGGTGGGGTTGGGAGGAGGAGGGAGGGAGGAAGTAGTGGTGGAGAAGTAGGAATTAAACTCGGTGGCAACCAGACTAGGAGCTGTGATGATTTTACCTTCGAGGTTTAGAATGGGGGTGGGAGGTTGGGACGGCGGGGTGAGAAGGGATTTTATGGACTTCCAAAATTGAGAAGGGTGGGTGTGGTTATTGTTGAGAGCCGTTTTGAAGTAGTTTGATTTGGCCTGCCTTATGAGTCTTGTACAGGCATTACATAGAGACCGGTATTGTTGCTGGGGGGCATGAGCACCTGTGGCCTTGAAGGATTTCCAGGCACGGTCTCTGGAATGGAGTTTTTCCATAAGGTTTGTTGTTACCCAGGGTAAGTGGAAACCTTTGACTCTGGATCTCCTTAGTGGGGCATGTATGTCCCAGATGGCAAGGAAATTTGTAGAGAACTAGTTCAGGGCTTCATTCATGGAGGTGGCTCTGGGGATGAAGGACCAGTCTATGGTGGTAAGGTCGTTTAGGAGAGCAGTCTGATCCAGTGATTTATAAACTCTGCTGTACAGCCTGCGGGGTGGGGGGGACGGAGGTCGGAAGATTTTAGCACTAAGAAAATCATATGGTGGTCGCTGAGGGAGTCCGGTGAAGGCCAGCTTTAAGTATCCTATGAGGGTGGGTAGTGAGTGCCCAGTCCAGTAGTGTGTGTTTATTTGATTTGTGATTTAGGCAGGTGGGTTTCCCTATTTGCTGGTGCAAGTTTAGTGCGCTTATTTGACAAAGCATTTTATAGGCAGCGCAGCCTAGCCATTTCTGATTGAAATACCCAAGGATGTGGAGTTCGCTGCCTTCTGTAAGGGCCCTCAGATTGCCCAAGCGTTCAAGGATGCTAGTTGGTGGTGTGTCCGGTGGACAGTAAGACCCAGCTATGTATACTGGGATGGAGTGGGGCAGGGGGATTTTGATCAGGAGGGAATCTATAGATAGTATGGGCGACGGCGGAGTGATTACAGAGAACTGAAGATTTGTGGAGACATACATGGCAGTGCCACCACCCTTCTTTCTCCCCTGTCTGTCTTGGCGGATTAGAAAGAAGCTGGGTATTGAGAATTCTTCGTCCCGGTGGTGAGGCTTCAGCCATGATTCAGTGATGATTATAATATCCGGGCGCAGGGCCAGAACAGTTGTTTGAAGGGCAGCCATTTTATTTAGGATGCTGCATATATTGAGGTGGACAATTTTGAAACCTTTGGGGAGGGGTGTAGGTGGTGCGGGTGGTTGGGCAGCAGTGGGAGCCTGGGGTCCCGGGTTCCATTCGACATCCCCGGCTAAGAGGAGAAGAAAAAACAGGGTGTGCCTTAGAAGGCGCATGAGCTTTACTGGTGCACCCCTGCGGGTGGGATGATTAGAGGTTGTTAAGCTTACCTTTGGGACTGAAAAGAGTGGGAGATATAGGACAGGTATTGCAGTATGGAAAGAGGGGGGGAGGATAGAAGCCCCCAGGGTCCATTTATGCCCATGATGCCAGTTGTGATTCACTGGTGCCGAGGAGGAGTGGGGAGTAGGCTTGGTAGTTAAGGAGTGGAGTGGTAAAGGGTCTGGTAGCCTAGGATTGGATGAGGGTGGGAGGGAAGCTGTAGCTATGCAAAGCAAAGTGATGGCTGCAGTGAGGAACTGCATTTTGTTTTTTATTTTCCACTCAAGCAGTGGAGGATTTTTGACAGATTGCTCTGCGGTGGCCGCTAGTGGTGAGAAAATATAAGGGACTAATGGGAAAGTGGGCTGATTGGTTTAGGAGCTCACGGGGTCTCCTCTATATAAGGAGGAGCCAACCAAGGGTGGTGGTGGGGACGGTGGGGACTCCTGCCCTCACGACCCTCTGTGCTGCGGAGGTAAGAAAACGGCTTTATAAGTAGGGTATGTGGTACTGAGGGAGGAATTACACCAAAGCAGTCAATTGAATAAAAGGACTAAAGCTTTTTTTTTGAAACTAGGCTATGGCGCGGTAATTAAACAGTCTGGGGCTCGCTTTTTACAGTTGAAACAGGTTACTGCACACTTTGCATCAATACCCCTGAGGTAGCAGCGAATTTCAAGACAAAACCCCAGAACTTGCACAAGTTTGTAGAAATTAGCAAGAAATTCCCCTTTTTTATACAAATTTAGCCAAGGTGAAAGTGCTGTCTAAAACCACTATGCCCCTCCGGTTATATCTAAACCGACTGCACACAAAAGGCGCCAAGTTTAAAATTTTGTGGCATAGTAGAGCTCCTTTCAGAGAGCTGCTGCAACACCCCGTGGCTACCTGGCTCCGATTCCCTTCAGCGTCGTCCGCGGGGCTCTCTTGAAGTGGGAGGCTGGGGACTCCTGCCCTCGCGACCCTCTGTGCTGGCTCCGATTCCCTTCAGCGTGGTCCACGGGGGGGGGTCTCTCTTGAAGTGGGGAGGGCTGGGTACTCCTGCCCTCGCGACCCTCTGTGCTGGCTTTTACCTGATCCAGTCTCGTTATTGTGAACAAATGCCATTTTATATTCCCCTCTTCCATCTCAGTGGTACCCTTAAGAGTAAAAGGGATTTCTGGGGATCCATTTTCATACCTCCACTCCATTCCACTACCATTACCTTATCCTTTACTCCTTGCCTAATTTTAGGCCTGGGGGAGTTTAGAAATAGGGTTGGGAGAAACGACAGTGGTCTTCCCAGTTTTACCACCCATGGTGGCATGGCTGGTGAACAGGAAATCCCAGTGGTGTCTCCAAAAATGTAGCCCAAGCACCTTATGCCAGCAGGCTACTACCCCTGCGTGTTGACCTTCAGACAGGGTAAGGGGCCTGGGTCCTGCTACAGTGGTGTGTGGGCATTCTATCCCAAAGAAAATAATAAAATAACGTGGTGCCTCCACCCAGAGTCAATTGCAGTGGGCCAGGTGTGTGATTGGTACAACCCCATGGAATGCTGTACCTACCCACCTCCCCTTCCAACTACCCCACACCCTGGATGCCAAACAGTTTCCCAGTACTGTATATCACATACACTTTAGAGTTAGTTTCTACAAAGCACCCTTCACACAGCAATTTCAAACAACAAAACAAAGCTTTATTATGGGGAAGGGCTAGGGTAGGGGTACCTGTAGAGGAATAGATGTGGAAGTAAAAATGGTTAGAAATGGTCAGAAACAATTTATAACAACAGGGCCAGTAGACCAGACCACCCCAGCTGCCAACCCCCACTGGTACCAGTGACTTTCCTCTGTTCTTTCTGTGTACCCAGGAGTTTGCAGGCCTGCTCGGTGCCACGGGTTGGCCAGCATTGGGGCCCTAAGAACAATGCAAATAAGTGGTAACAATTAAGCAGTTACTCCCCTTGATGACCAGGGCAAGCCCTGGTTACTCACGGTCCTGGAGATCTAGGATGTTCCTGGTGCAGAGGGCTTCCACCAGTTTAGTCTCTGGAGATTTCAGTTCAGGGCAGCAGTGAGCATTCTGAAGACTTGAGCTTGATTGAAGGTCTGGCCGCTTGTCCCCCTTGATTGAAGATCTTGCAGCTTGTCACCTTCAGCCTACAGGTGCACAGGCAGCTCAGATTCCCGGTCACCACATACAGAAGCGGCAATCCACTGTTGCAATCTTAAAACCTTTCTTTAATTTGAAAGCATGATAAAAATCCAAACTGGCGTGGCATGCAAAGGTGCAACAGCGAAAGATTGCTTGTGAGTGAGGGAAAGGGTGGATATTTACCTGCTGCAACTTTGCATGCCACGCCAGTTTGGATTTTTATCATGCTTTCAAATTAAAGAAAAGTTTTAACATTACAACAGTGGATTGCCTCTTCCCTAATGTGGGTACCGGAAAGCCGAGCTGCCTGCGCGCCTGTAAGTAACTTCTTTTTGCTTGCCTCCATCCTTGTTGTCTAGCCGCCTCCTTTGTTTTCTTTCACCTTCAGCCTATTCAGGCCTGTTGCAGAGCTCCCACCCAAGGCCCACCAAACCACAGAGGACCCAGGAATAGGAGTGGCTCCAGAGCCTGGATCCCTCAGAGGTTACAAGTGCCCTAGCTCCCCCAGCATGCACCGGTGGCCCCCTGTAGAAAGCAGACCTCACTTGGTAGGGGTTAGCAAGTTCCCCACCTGGATCTGAATTAAGCTGGGGGAATTTCCTGGTTCCTCTTTCCTCTCAATGGAAAGCAGCTCTGCTGTGCAGCCAGAACAGTTTCTCCAACTTTCCTGTTATTCACTTTCCAATGCCTTTGGGCAACAAATTCCAAATGCCGATTCAACAACAGTAGTGTCTTTCCTCAGCTTTATTTATTTATTTATTTATTTATTTATTTATCAAGTCTAGGATTACAAAGACCTTTGAGCCAAGGCTCTTTTACAAAGGTTCCACATCAGAGAAAATACAAATTATGGTGAACATCAAGACAGACCTTACAACAAATGGGGACATTGCATACAATTTACAGATTAATACAGTTTGAGGATAACAATGTAAGCAAAGCAGCCAGTGGCATTTGTCAGAGAAACAGAGAGGATATGAGAAGTGCCGGAGTCGCAGGGAGAGGTAAGATGGGAGGTGGGGGTTAAACGATGGAGCTGGAGGGGGAGGAGGGAAGGAAGGAAGGTATATAGGGGAGAGGGTAGGAAAGTACAGCATTGGGTGTATCAATAAGTGAGTGGTGTGTCCGGGGGAGGGGAGGTAGAGGACCACTAGAGCAGGCAGGGAGGTGGAGAAACTAGGTTAAGTTGGGCAGTCACAGGAGTTATTGGCAGCGAGATAGTCCCGGAGCCTAGTTTTAAACATACCAATTGTCGGGGCAGAGGAGATGGTGGGGCTAAGGCCATTGAACCAGAGTGGTGCTCAATAAGAAAATGAGTGTTGTCCCTGGGAGGTGTGACAGTGGGGGACTTTCAGTAACTGCAGTGTGGCTCTCCGAAGGCACCGTTTGTTGGTTCGGTGTTGTAACAGAGTTGAGACCCCAGGAGGTGCAAGGCTAAGGTAGATTTTTTCTCCATACAGCAGGTGAGACACTTAATGTGGTTGGATAGTTGGAGCCAGCCAGTCTGGGTGTACAGATCACATGTGTGGGTGAGACAGTGGGCCCCTGTAATGAGCCAACATGCCTTATTTAAGGCAGTTAAGAGACGTCTAAGGGTTGTGCTTGTGGCTGAGCCATAAATGATGAGGCCATAGTCTATTACAGAGATCACAGAGCTCAGGACAGCAATCCTCAGAGCTTCCGGCATGAGGTGTTGTCTGTGTTTGTAGAGAAGACCAAGCTGAGTATTCGCAGCTCTAGCAGCATTGCCTACATGAGGTCCATAAGAGAGATTTGGGTCAAGCTATATTCCTAAGTATTTGAAAGACCCCACCTGTTCTAGGGTGTTCCCCTGGGTGGTGGAGATAGCCAAGTGGTGTAGCTTGTGAGGGTTATGGGAGCTGCAGAAGAGCATATATTTTGTTTTCTTGTGGTTGAGGACCAGCTTATGGTTAAGAAACCATGTCTCTACAGAACCGAAACCAAATTGAAGGTTGTGTTGTAGTGTTGCAGATCTTTGTGGGTGGAGAATAAACAGCATCATCGGCGTAGAGAATGATCTGTTCAGAGCAGTGGTATGGGAGGGAGTTAAAGAAAAGGCTAAAGAGGAGGGGGTCCAGTCTAGACCTCTATGGGACACCAGAGCGAACAGGCAGGGTATCCAAAAGAGCGTCAGCGATTTTTACTTTCTGTGACCGTTATCCAAGTAGCTTTAAAACCAGAGGGCAGAGTCAGGTGGTAGCCCAGTATTCAATAGTCAATTAGTAGTCCATGGTGTACTGTATCAAATGCCTTGGAGAGGTCGACGAAAACAGCCCCTGTGAGTAGGCCATTGTCCAGGGATTTGTGCAAAGCTCCAGTGAACTCAAGAAGGGCTGTAGTGGTGCTGTAACCCTTCTGGAATCCGTGTTGTTGTGGACAAGGTATATTGTACTTTTCCAGGTGGTCGGTAAGTTGATCTGCCACGATGCGTTCGGGTGCCTTGGAGAGTGGGGGGAGTATGGAAATAGGGCGATAATTTGAGTGATTCGTCTTATCTCCACTTTTATGGACAGGAGTCACAATGGCTAGATTTCAACAACAGCCACAGGCTCATGAAGTTTAGGGCACTTGCTCACCTTTTCCCTTATAGAAACATAGAAACATAGAATCTGATGGCAGATAAGGACCGCTTGGCCCACCTAGTCTGCCCATTTCCCTACCTAATGGATAAGCTGCAGATCCTAGTTAACCAACAGCCTACTTGCTCCTACCCCCACTAGAATTGCCTTATGTCTGTCCCATGCATTCTTGAATTCCCCCACTGTTTTTGACTCTATGACTGCATCAGGAAGGCTGTTCCATGCATCTACAACCCTCTCTGTGAAGAAATACTTCCGCACATTACCTCTGAGCCATCCTCCGTCTATCTTCAAATTGTGCCCCCTTGTTCTTGCACATCTCTTTCTTTGAAAGATGCTAACCTCTTGGGCTTTGTTGATTCCCTTAAGGTATTTGAAAGTTTCTATCATGTCCCCCCTCTCCCTCCTTTCCTTGAGGCTATACATCTTAAGCTCCTTTAGTCTTTCTTCATATGTCTTCTGGTGCAGACCCTGCACCATTTTGGTTCCCTCCTCTGGACAGCCTCCACCCTGTCTATGTCTTTGCGGAGATGGGGTCTCCAGAACTGTACACAGTACTCCAGATGTGGTCTTACCAACTGTCTGTACAGAGGGCCAACAACATCCTGTTTTCTACTGATGATGCCTCTCCCTATGCATCCCAGTATCCCCCCAGCCCTCCTTGCTGCCTTCTCACATTGCTGGCCCACCTTTAGGTCATCTGATATGACTACCACCAGGTCCCCTTTTCATTTTTGTTGTTGTCAGTATCTCACCCCCCATTGTGTACTCTGGCCCTGGGTTTTTGTTTCCCAGGTGCATTACTTTGAACTTCTTTGTGTTCATTTGACCATTCCTCCAACCTTGCCAAGTCCCTTTTCATCCTTTCCACCCCACCTTGCATATCAACCCTGCTGCAGATCTTTGTGTCATCTGCAAAGAGACATACCTTCCCCTCCAGTCTCTCCGCAATGTCACTTATAAAGACATTAAAAGGACCAGCCCCAGTACTGAACCCTGCGCTCTCTACTAATAACCCCCTTCACTATGGACCCATTTACTATTACCGCATGTCCTGTTGTCCAGCCAGTGTTTACCCAGGCTACCACCCTGGGACCCACCCCAGACTGGCTAATTTGTTTATTAATCTTATGTGTGGGACTGTGTCAAATGCCTTGCTAAAGTCTAGGTAGACCATGTCCACAGCCCCTCCCTGGTCTACTACTTTGGTCACCCAGTCAAAGAAATCAATTAGATTTGTCTGACATGACCTTCTTGCTATGAATCCATGCTGCCTTGGGACTTGTGCCCCACTGGCATCTAGGTACTCAAGAATTCTTTCCTTCAGAAGTGATTTCATCATTTTCCCTACCACTGAGGTCAAACTGACAGGTCTGTAGTTTTCTGCCTCTGTCTTGCTCCCACTTTTGTGAAGGGGAATCACATCCGCCCTCCTCCAGTCCTCAGGTACCTCACCATCCTCCCATGATTTATTAAAAAGGGTAGTCAGTGGTGTTACTAGTTCTCCCCTTAGTTCTTTTTGAATTCTAGGGTGAATCCCATCAGGTTCCATTGCTTTATCCACCATCAGTTTTAAAAGTTCTTTCAGAACCATTTCTTCTGTGAAAGAACTAATATAAACCCCCCCCATCCAGAGTGCTTCTATTGACTGGACTAGGTCTCGCCCCCTGCTTTTCCATTGTGAATACAGAGCAGAAATATTTGCTCAGTATTCCTACTTTTTCACTGTCGCTCTCTGCCCAACCACCTTCCTCTCTATTCAGCCTCAGTATCCCTGTCTTCATCTTTCTTTGCTCCCTAATGTATTTATAAAAGATTTTATCCCCCTTCTTAACCGAGTTGGCTATCTTTTCCTCAGTTTGGGCCTTTCCTAGTCTGACTGCCTTCCCTGCTTCCTTCTGCTTTAACTGGTACAGTTCTCTGTCCTGCTCCTTCTGTGTTTCCTTTATACTTCCTGAATGCTATCTTTTTCTCCCTTACCTTCCCCGCCACTTCTTTTGAGAACCATAGTGTTTTTTTCTTTCATTTTGATTTGTTTATTTGCTTCACACAAAGGCTTGTTGCCTCTGTAATGGCAGTTTTGATGTTTCCCCATTGTTGCTCCACCCCACCTTCTTGCCTGTTTGCTGATGCTTTTCTGAGGCACTGTCCCATTTTGACAAAATCAGCCCTCCTGAAGTACAGTACCTTCACTTTTGTGTGGCTTGACTCTACAGCTAAGTTTATCATGAACCACACTGTTTGGTGGTCACTTGTTCCCAGATGGCTGCCCATCACAGAGGCAACAAGCCTTTGTGTGAAGGAAATAAACAAATCAAAATGAAAGAAAAAGCCACTATGGTTCTCAAAAGAGGTGGCGGTGAAGGTTAGGGAGAAAAAGATAGCATTTAGGAAGTATAAGGAAACACAGAAGGAGCAGGACAGAGAACTGTACCAGTTAAGGCAGAAGGAAGCAGGGAGGGTAGTCAGAATAGCAAAGGCCCAAACTGAGGAAAAGATAGCCAACTCAGTTAAGAAGGGGGATGAAACCTTTTATAGGTATATCAGGGAGTGTAGAAAGACAAAGGAAGGGATAGTGAGGCCGAACAGAATGGACGGTGGGTGGGCAATGAGGGACAGTGAAAAAGCAGGAATACTGAATGAATACTTCTGTTCAGTATTCACAAAAGAGGAGGTGGGGGAGGTGCCTAATCCAATTAACAGAAGCACTCTGGATAGGGGGGTCGATCCCAGTCCTTTCACAGAAGAAAGCTGCTTGAAAGAACTCCTAAAACTGAAGGTGGACAAAGCAATGGGGCCTAATGGAATTCACCCCAGAATTCTAAAAGAATTAAGCAGAGAACTAGTGACACTACTGACTACCCTTTTTAACAAATCGTGGGAGGATGGTGTGGTACCTGAGGACTGGAGGAAGGCGATGTGACTCCCCTTCACAAAAGTGGGACCAAGACAGAGGCAGGAAACTACAGACCTGTCAGTTTGACCTCTGTGGTAGGGAAAGTGATGGAATCACTTCTGAAGGAAAGAATTGTTAAGTACTTAGAGGCCAGTGGGGCACAGGACCCAAGGCAGCATGGGTTCACAACGGGAAGGTCATGTCAGATGAATCTAATTGATTTCTTTGACTGGGTGACCAAAGTAGTAGACCAGGGAGGGGCTGTGGACATGGTCTACCTAGACTTTAGCAAGGCATTTGACACAGTCCCACACAAAAGATTAATAATCAAATTAACCAGCCTGGGAGTGGGTCCCAGGGTGGTAGCCTGGGTAAAACACTGGCTGGACAACAGGACACAGAAGGTAATAGTAAATGGGGTCCACTCTGAAGAAAGGGGTTACTAGTAGGGTACCGCACGGTTCAGTACTGGGTCCACTCCTTTTTAATGTCTTTATAAGTGACATTGCAGAAGGACTGGAAGGAAAAGTATGCCTCTTTGCAGATGACACAAAGATCTGCAACAGGGTTGATACACAAGGAGGTATGGAAAGGATGAGAAGGGACTTGGCAAGGTTGGAGGAATGGTCAGAAGTATGGCAGCTTGGATTCAATGCAAAGAAGTGCAAAATAATGCACCTGGGAAACAAAAACCCAGGGGAAGATTACACAATGGGGGGAGATAGTAACAACAACAAAAATGGAAAGGGACCTGGGGGTAATCATATCAGATGACCTTAAGGTTGGCAAGCAATGTGAGAAGGTGGTAGGGAGGGCTGGGGGGATACTGGGATGTATAGGGAGACGCATCACCAGCAGAAAACAGAAAGTTGTTATCCCTCTGTACAGACAGTTGGTGAGACCACATCTGGAGTAATGCGTCCAGTTCTGGAGACCCCATCTCCGCAAGGACATAGACAAGATTAAGGCATTTCAGAGGAGGGCAACTAAAATGGTGCAGGGTCTGCAAGAGAAGCCATACGAGTAGAGACTAAAGGAGCTTAATATGTATACCCTTGAGGAAAGGAGGGAGAGGGGGGGACATGATAGAAATGTTTAAGTACCTAAGTGGAATCAACAAAGTCCAAGAGGGTAGCATCTTTCAGAAAAAGAGATGTGCAAGAACAGGGGGACACAATTTGAAGATAGAGGGGGGATGGCTCAGAGGCAATGTGGAGGAAGTATTTTTTTCACAGAGGGGGTGGTGGACACATGGAACAGCCTTCCTGAGGAGGTTGTGGGGTCTAAAACTGTGGGAGAATTCAAGAATGCATGGGACAGACATAAGACAATTTTTATTGGGGGGTAGGAAGAAATAGGCTGTTGGTTAAATAGGATCTGCAGCTTATCCTCTAGGTAGGGAAATGGGCAGACTAGGTGGGCCAAGCAGTCCTTATCTGCCATAAAAGTCTATGTTTCTATGCTTTTGCCCCATCCCTGTCCTTACTGCCTTTGTCTTTTTCTCCATTTACTCCTGCCCTTATCCCTATCGACTGCTCTATCTTGGTGTTTACCTCACTAACTACCCTGATTTTTTTGGGGGGGGCTAGGATTTCCCTTCTCCTTTTCAGTGCCTCCCCCTTTGGCTAGTTTAAATGCTTGCCAATGAAGCATTTAAACCTATCACCTAGGATCCTGGTTCCCCTCCAGGATAGATGCAGACCATCACGCCTGTATAGGCCTGCATCCCTCCAGGTGAAGCCCCAGTCCCCAATGAAGCCAGATCCCTGAGCTCTACACCAGTTTTTCAACCAGTCATTGAATCCCATGGTGCGGAGTACCCTAGCCTCATCCATGCCATAGACAGATAGCACTTCCGAGAAAGTTACCGAGTGTGCTACTTGTCTAAAGCCCCTCCCCAACTCCTCAAACTCCTGTTGCACTGCTCTGCTCCCATTCTCAGCCAGGTCATTTGTCCCTAGGTGGATAATAACATACGGCTCACTCCCCCTTGCAGCTTCTCCCATGATCCTGAGGATTCTTTTCCTGTCTCTCCAAGCCATGGTGCTGGGCAAGCACCTTCCCTCCCTTTCCCTTCCCTCCCCCAGTTCTACCCCCCTAACAATCAAGTCCCCCAACAGGAGTTGTTTCCTTCCCCTGTGGGGCCCTGTGCCACCCTCCTATGGGTCTCCATTGTGGAGGTTCCCAGCATACTCCTTGGTCTCTATGCTGTCCAGAAGCGATCAACTACAACTCTGATCCTCCACCCCGGGGAGTGCCTTCCTTCCTTCCTTTCAGACACCTATTTCACAGAGGTTAAGTACTAGGTCTAGTCACAAATGACTGCAAATATCTCCCAGATACAGTCTGTGATCCAGATGCAGTCTCTGAGATTCAAAATGGCATCCACCCTTTCTCTGGCTCTCACACAGTTTCTAGAAAGTCTCTTTCTCAGCACAAGGTTGCCATACTGTCAGTATGCTCCTCATCCTCTATCCGTATGTATGGTGACGACATGGTCTTGTTCACCTCTGGCCAATCTCCCTCCGATGTGACATTCAGACTGCAGCTTGACTTTAATAATGTTCAACGTTGGCTAAGTTCACATCAACTCTTCCTCAAAGCCAAGAAGTCAGTCTCCATGACCCTTGGCACTAGGCAGAGACTCTCTAGGCTACCCTCCCTTCCCTTCTTCCACCCCCTTGATGGGACATCACTACAGGACACCACCTCTTTTAAATACCTGGGTGTCTAGCTTGACCAACACCTTAACTTTTTTGTACACATCGACGCCATCCTGAAAAAACTGCGCCCCAAGCTCGGCATCCTTTACAGGAACCACAGTTTCTTACCACTACCCGTTAGACGTGATCTTGTTCAGAAAATGATACTCCCTATTTTCGACTATTGCAACATAGTCTACAGTGCTGCTCTTAAGTCTCCCCTTACTAGGTTGGATACTCTCTTCAATGCTTTCTGTCACTTTGCTCTTGAGTCCCCCTCCCACACACATCACTGTACCTTGTATCATTCTCTAGCTTTCCCCTCCCTTGCATGCAGGTGTCTCTCTCACTGCGCCAAGTTCACGTCTAAATTCTGGTTTGGGACTCTCCCCTCTTACCTCTCCTCCTTACTCTCTGCTCCACTTCCCTCCTCCCGCCCTCTCAGATCCACTGACGCATGCACTCTAGCTATTCCTCATCACTCTACCTCCATAGGCCAGGAAGCGTTCTCCTACCGATGCCCAAAGCTTTGGAACTCACTGCCACCTCCTATCAGTCTTTCCTCTTCCCCATTTTCAATCTCCTTAGCCCTTCATAATTTCTATTCCCCTAACTGCACTTGTTCTTAGCCCCCCCTTCAACTCTCCCAACCCTGATGCATTATCCTTTAGCTCTACTTCTGTTCTCCTAATTGTACTTGTTACTAGCCCCCCTTGCAACCCTCCCCACCCTTACACACTATCCCGTACTCCTCTATCCCTGACTTACCTCCTGTCTTCTAACTGAACCCTTCCTCTGATTACTTCCTCACATGCTACCACCTATTATATCGCCTCCTCCCACCCCCTACCACAACCTACTGTGCCATTTTGACTCTCTACTACCATCCACAACCTACTGTGCTATTTTGACACTCTATTGCTGTCCTTCCCCCCAACTGATGCTCTCCCTTTATCCATTCATAAGTTACCCCTATTTTCTTCAGCCTCCCTATTCCTTATCCCTCTCCTCTCCTCTTCTCTGGTCCCCGCCACATTCCACTCCTCCTCCTCCCTGCCCCCCTTCTCTCTTCTTCTTTTCTGCCTGGTTCTGTCCCACTTGTAGAGTTCTCTGTCATCCTGAAGGTGTATAGATCCTGACTCCCTCTCTTCTATCCCTCTCCCCCCCCCCCAACACTTTCTAATCTTGACCCCTTGCAGAATTCTCTGCATCCTGAAGGGGTATAGATTGTCTCTCTCTCTTTTCCCCCTCTCCCTTTCCTCCCACTTTGAAATTCATCGCTTGCCCACTTCCTTACTTCTGTATCCTTCTCCTCCCCTCCCGTTCCTCCATCCTCTCTTCTCTACCTCCCTGCTCCCTTTCTCTTCCCTCCCTTTCTACCTGGCCCTGTCCCCCTTGCAGGGTTCTCAGCATCCAGAAGGAGTTAGATCTTGACTGCCCCTCTTTCTCCGTCTTCCATCCCCCACCTTCTACCACTCGCCTGTCGACTTCCCCACTTGTCTTATAACTGCCCTCCCTTAGGTATACAATAGCACTTCGAATTGTGTGCTCAGCCTACTACTTCTAGCACTTCAAATGTGTTATTCATCCTCTAACCTTTACCCTACTGGATCACCTGCTCTTGGGTTGTTGCAATGTGCGTTATATTCAAGCATGGTTTTGTTTACCCTGGTCGGTTGGTCTGGGTTATTTCTGCTCTGTAATTGTACTACACTGTTTTGTTTTAGTAACTGTACTTGTATTGCTCTGTTATTGCTATGTATTTGCTTGTTGTCCCAATTCTTCTACCTGCCTCACCCAGTACACTTATGGAAACGAGCTGTTTACAGCTCACGTTGTCTTTCCTAGTGAAACATTTTCCAAATAAATAAAAATAAACAAGGTGTTTTCGCTGGTTTTACCATGCCACAGCGACAGCGGCTATGAAGACATCCCAGACAGTGACATCTGCATTGCGAGTATCAGCAATGCAGTGTCAGGATGCCCTCCCTGTTTCCATTGAGGCCCCCACCCCCATGTGGGGGATCCGCCCCACACACACACCTGTCTCTAGGATTCCAACTCCGAGTCAGAGTTGGACTGGGGGGGTGAAACACCCTGCGAGGCAATCCCCTAGCCATGGGAGACCATCACAGTGGCAGGCATATTTTGTCCAAATCCTGTTGCTGTGGTGGTCTTTGCTGTCAGGGTTTTGATGCGGTGATGGTATACCGTTTTCGCTCAATCCCAAAACTGGTGCAGGATGGCTGCAGCAGAAGTCTCCTCTAAAACAGCAAACTTCAAACAGATATCTGAAACCATCAGCTCAGATGTACAGCTCCTCTGAACAAGAATTCTTCTCCTTTATTCCTCTGGCAAACTCTTTTTTAAGCCCTGTGAAAAGCCTTAGATGAATTTTTACACAACACTGAACCCTCTTGACTCGATCAGAGCCCAAAACAGACTGACCCCACTGCCCAAAGTCCCTGGGATTTCTCCCAAGAATCCTGCCCTCTGATTGGCTGTTTCTAATCGTCAATGACAATCAAAAGCCCTCTTTGATTATTGATTTGTAAACTCCCTTGGTGCCTGAAAATAGTCCACACCTCTTCCCATGAGTCCTCTTGAACAGTTTTGAGCACCTTCATAGCCGATCGGCTGTCCATATGAGGTCAAAGCATCATAATATGATTGCTTGCATACAGTCCCACACTATTCCATAGCAGTCCCCAGCTTCCAAGAGCCCCTGAAACCAAAATACCTAGTTTTTAGAGATAGTGGCCCCAGTGTATTGCAGCAGTCCCTGTCCTCTATCAAGCGACTACACGATTATTAATTATCAGTCCTCCTGCTGCTGGTCGCTAGCTCCGTTAGCAACTGTCTCCCTGGCACAGTGATCAGGCTCATTATTATTCATGAGCCCTCATGAATATGCAGATTTTAACCATTTTACCAGCCCCTAAATAGCGTTGTTGTAATTGGGCTGGTAGGTATAGCCTAGCAGTTAGAGTAATGAGCTGTGAACAAGCTTGGTACATGCAGCAGAACAGACCTTGGTTTGATTCACACAACCTCCACTTGCATACTGTGTGACTCTGAGCAAGTCACGTAACCGCACAGTGCTCCCAGGTCGCCCCTGAAAACAGGCACTTGTGCCTAGTGGGCCTACCCGGTTACCAAAGACTAAAATAAAAAAATTAAAAAACTATTAAAAATGCTCCCCATCCACCTCCTCCAGGTTTCCAAGGCCTCATTTTGCTGAGTGAGGGGGTCAATAGCACAGGAGGAACGTCTCAGAAGCCGCAGCATCACCAGCATTCGCAAACGCACCATTGCACATGCGTGGACCTTCAGACCTCTTCAAAACAGAAATTAATTTCTTTCCATGATAACTGGATATTATTTAGCCATCTTCTTCCTAATGGGCTAGGCTTAGCCTGCACAACAACATAAAGTGGTAACACGGCTGCTCATCTTTGATAATTCACTCACACCTGAGATTCTCCCAGCACCTGTATGGACTCGCCTGTAGGGAGCATCAAGATAGTTTCAGTTGCTCTAAGCTTGGGTCTACCCAGTCTCTTGAATGTTGTTTCTCTGACCACTGATGTGGATGCTCTTATGTTAATTCCCATTGTCAGACCTGTCCCTTCCATCTGCAATGTACAAAGATATGGCTTCTTTATTGGCTGAGCCACATGTAGCAATTTAACATGATCCTGGGGTTCACAGGAGTCCCTCCATTGTTCTCCATTTCCAAGATACCCACCCTGTATGCTGCCTTAGCAGGACTCTGACTTTTATATAGTTTCTTCCCCTTCTCCACCTGGCATACCTGCCAAATTTTTGCATTATCTTTTTATTAGCTTTTATACAAGATACACTTACACAAAGCGTCAGTACAAAGATGGGAGACATAAGTAACATTAGTTACAAAAACAGTAACATTAGTTACAGGAACATTTGGTATTAACAGTAAGAAATAACCCATCCCATGCAATAATCAGCACGGGGGAATTACCCACAATTGGTCCATATCTTAACACAGTGAATACAATGGCCTACAGCCAAAGGAGGACCCTAGAGGGGAAACACCAGCTGGTCCCTCTGGACCAGTGGCATGTGGGCCAACAGGCCCACAGCCCCTCTGCAGGGTTGCATATTCAGTTGTAACCAGCTCCACATATCATAAGAATATGTTGCAAAAACATATTTAAAAAAAAGAAAACATATGAGTTTTAGCCTCAGTAATATTAAACAGTGCTAGGAATGAACTTCTACAAAGCAGCAGAACTATCTCTTATAATGTCCCAGTTAAGTAGTCCCACTTAATGTAACAATTGTATTATCAATCCAGATATAGTATTCCAGGGCTCTACAACTTCCCATTAGGTATAGTCCATATTCAGAAAGTCCATCCATATGCTGCATACACAAAGAAAAGGAGGTGACAAAAAAACATTATGTCAGCCATGCCCTATAAAGCCTAACAGAGAGGATACATTTCCACGCTTATATTCCTGACCATCCCCAGTCATTACAACATTAGGCTCAACTCTGTAAAGTAATAGTACTTTTGAGAATTAAATACTAAATGCTGAAACAGAAATTCCAGCTACAGCTCACTCTCCTGTTGCTTCCAAAGTCTCCTTCTCTTGGGACATCTCTGATTCCAACTTGTCCAGTGTCCTTTCAGCCTCCGTAGGGGTGTTAAACAAGTAAGTTTTATTCTGCCATTTCACCCATAGACGAGCAGGATGCGGAAGTTGGTGAGGGATTGAGAGCAACCACAGGCGGCTATGAACCCCATCAAAAGATCGGCAACGTTGTCGAGTTTCAAAGGATAAATCTGGGAACACAGGCAACGTTGCATCGCCATATTTAAGCTGATGACGTCTTCTTACCGCTGCCAACATGCGGTCCTGATCTCCCTCACCTGAACAGGTAACTACCAGAGTCCCGGGACCTTCCTGTCCCAGAATCATTCTGCGAGATGTCATTCGGAAGGCTCTTTCCAGGGAGATTTGTTGGTCATCCTCTCCAAAACCCAGAATGTTCGGCAAGAAAACTCATAAATCCCAGAGGGTCTTCCCCCTCTGCTGACCGTAAGCCCAATATTCAGACATTTCATTCTCGAATCTGGTTTTTAAGCTGCTCTATGCGTCGAGACATCTTTGTATTATTCCCAGTCAACTTCGTGGCAACATCCACAGTTTTATTTAGGTTCTGTTCCAGATTTAGTACCAACTGCTGAGCTAAGTCAGTCTTAGTTTCCAGCGCCGCTACCTACGGGGTTAGCGAGTCAAACTTGTGGTCGAGGTCTTGGCCATGCATACCAGTTGCTCCAATGTCTGGTTAACTGTGGCCAATGAGATTTCCTCCGGCGCTGTTGAACCTAAGGCCCTGGATTCACCACTCTGGGTCAGCCCACCTCCCCTGGTATTTCTCAGGTGAAAAAAGTCTGGTGGAGCTGCAGGAGAACCCTTATTCTTCCCCATTATGTAGTATTGATTGCCTATGCAGATCTCCAAGGCACGGAAACAAGAGATAGGCTCCAAGTAATAATTTAATAGTAATAAAATTAACAGAAGTTATGGAGCTGGGAGAATCTGCTGCCTCCCTCATGGCTACTCAGCAGTGCCCCATGTCTGTTTTTTAACAAGCGTGATATATCACCTGTATAAACCAGCAAGGGTTGGAGGCAAGCATTCCACCACACTGGAAACAGTTATCCACTGTTTTAACTTTCCTAGTCTGCCGTCACTTCAAACTTTGAAGAGCATGCATAGGAGAGATGGCAGACTGGCCTTCACTCCTCAGATCCTTAGCATTCTTACCAGCTATCTCTATACTAACTGCTATGTCAGATGTTCATCTTTCTGTGCCATGATAACAAGGTATTTTCCCAATTGTTTTTCTTGTGGGAACAACATTTTATGTAACAAATTGGCACCAGGCTCATGTTGTTTAAATTCTTCTTGCAGTATCCGCGTTATAAGGACCCTGATACACTTAATATTTCTGGTAGGATTCCCTCTACACAGTCATAAACATAGAAATATAGACAATGAAGGCAGAAAAAGACCAGAGATTCATCCATTCTGCCCAAGTTCCCTATTTAGCCCTGGTGCCTACTATTCCTCTAGAGTCCTAGCTCCTCCCCACCCCCACCCCCGTTCTCCTCCCCAATTCTGATACCTGAACAACGACCATACCCTTCACTCAATCCCAGACATACTTAAAATCACTAACGGGTTTTGCACCCACCATCACCATTGGCAACCTGTTCCACAGGTCCACCACCCTTTCTGTAAAACAATATTTCCTCATGTTCCTCCTGATGATTCTTCCAATTTTTGATTATGGCGACAGTCTATGGAGCTGCCCCTAGGTCCACCCTGGCCAGACTGGATCCCATCTTCCACTCCTTCTGTCACTTCATTCTCAACTGCCCTCCCCACACCCACCACTGTACTCTTTACTCTGCTCTCTCCCTCCCTTCCCTGGAAGATCACTGTCTAACCCACTGTGCCTCCTTTACTTCCAAATTCCGGTTTTCCTTCCTACCCCCTATCTTGACTCCCTCCTTGCTCCCTCCACCCTTCTCCCTACTCCCTCCGAAACTTAGGGTTTCACTCCCTCCAGCTCCCATCTCACAGATCACTTGCTGGACAAGTGGCCTTCTCTTTCCCGCTTTCCCAAACTTTGGAATTCTCTCCCCCTATCACCCAATCACTCTGTTTCCTCCAGACTATCCCTTGTCTCTTTTCTCTGCTCCCATATCTATCCCTCCTGCTGCTGCCCTTCAATATGCCTGGCCTTTGTTTCTCCCCCCCCCCTTTTTTAGTCCAATGTGTAATCCCACTCTCCCGCCACTCAAGCTACCCATATGGGCAACAGATGTTTCTGTTTACAATCCCTAAAGCATTATCTTCAGGGTCTACCTGTCTTGCCTGTTATTGGCTGCACTGCTATCTGAACTTTCACAGTTACTTGTAAATTTTGTATGTACTACACTACTTATCTTATTTACTCTGCCTCACTGTTGTACATCTATATTTTGTACCCACCATTCTGTATTCATCGAAACTCTGTATCAATTCATTTGTGCATACGTATATATTTGTAGTTTGTATTTATTTATTTATTAGCTTTTGTTGACCAGGTAGGTGCATTAGGGAATAACCCTGCCTATTTTCAAGCACAACCCGGGAGAGTATAAGATGCAGTTGACAAACAAAACAAAGGTGAATGCAAAATAGTTTTTGAATGCTTACAACAGACATCCTCGCAGGGATACTCAGGGAATTTAAACATTCAGGTAGTAGCCATCCTTGAAGGGATGGAAGGGACAGGTGACAAAATTGGGCAAGACACACAAATTTCAGAAACCAAGTAGTACTTGTCAGGAAGAAGCTGGAACAGGGGGCAAGGGGAGGTTAGGTACAGTCACAGGAATCTAGTGCAAACAGGTAGGAGAAAAGTGCAGTCTTGAAGGAGGAGTGAGATAAGAAGTACATAAAACTGGGAGGCAGAGAGTTCCAGAATTTGGAGGCAAAATGAGAAAAAGCTTGCTCCCCAATTTTTGTTGAACAGTGCGGGACGGAGAGCAGCGAAGAGTTTGAAGATCTCAATGGGTAGGAATGAGGAGCATTGCCCAGATACTGTCGGGGCAGGGGTGTCTAGTCATGGAGTCAGTGAAGCAGCCCAGAGAGTATGAGAGCAGAGTTTTGGGGGATAGCCAGTGTAGGGTGGAGTACAAGAGGCAATGGTAAGAAGAGGGACCGACAGGGCAAATCAACAGATGTTGCTGTAAGTGGTGTCCCATTTATGAAGAATACCAGCATTGGCATGGGAAAAGATAGGGAGGGCATACTGTAGCCTATGGAGCAAGACACCTCTAGCCACAAAGATCCTGGCAGCAGGAGTGAAGGAGTGATGCATATGGTAGGCAGCACCAATCTTAATGTTAATGGATCTGCATATCTCGTTTGTATGAGAAGAGAAATCAAGTGTGGGATCAAGTGTCACTCTAAGGTATTTGAAGGAGTCAGTGGACAATACTGCAGACCCATCATGGCAAAGCATGCAAAGCGTAGGGTTCTTAGCATGGACTTTTCTAGCCAACCCAAAGAGCATAGCTTGAGTCTTTGGTAGACTGAGGATTAGGGAGTTTGATAGGAGCTAGGATTGAATCTGTTGGAACGCAGATGATAAGTGAACATTAAGGTCAGTGATGGAATGAGCGGCTGCATAGAGCAACAGATCATCTGCATATGTGATGGAGCAACAGTGGTTAAAGGAAGTGGGACTATCATTAACAGAAATGGAGAAGAGCCAGGGTCCCAGAATGGACCCTTACGGGATGCCACAGGAGATGGGAGCTGGAGATGAAAGGACCTTACAGAAGGAGATGGGCTGGGATCGGTTAGTGAGGCAGCTGCTGATCCAGGATATGGTGGAACAAGAAGCACCAAGAGAATGCAGTTTGTGCATGAGCAGTGGGTGATTCAAAGCCAAAGCCAAAGTCAAAAGCTTTGGTGAGATCAGTGAACACGGCACCGGTAAGTAGGCCTTTGTCCATGTTGGACTTAACCTCACTAGTGAATAGGGTAAGAGCCATAGTGATGCTATGACCAGCCCTGAAGCGATGTTGAACTGATGACTGAAGACTGAAATTTAGTAAATGAGCAGAGATCATTATATTCTCTTAGCTACTCCCTCTTCTCTTCCCCCCAGAACGCATCTGGAAACCAGCTCTTCGAGCTCAGTATGCCTTTCCTGGTGAAACACTTAAATAAATTAATAAAACCTCCTTCCTGTTAACTGTCACTAATGACCGTGTAACCATGAGTTGGTATTCAAGTTAAATCATTCCCCACAGTTCACCCTGTTAATTTCTTTTAAGAATTTGAAGGTCTCAGTCATACCTCCCTTCTGGTCTCCAGCGAGTACATCTTCAGTGCCTTGAGATGTCCTCATAGGACATGCCCTGCTGACCCTGAATCATTTTTGTTACCCTGCACTGCATTGTCTTGAGCCTATCCCTATCCTTTCTGAGGTGAGAACCTACTGGGGGCGGTACTCCAGGTGTGGTCTCACCAAGGATCTACTCAGGGGAAGTATTAGCTCCCTTTTTCTGCTATCAGTACCCCTTCCAGTACATCCAAGCATCCTGTTTGCCTTGCTATAAGCCTTATTGCACTGACTCAATTGCTTTAGGGAGTTGCTGATGATAATTCCAAGGTCTCGTTCATCAACAGTGGTACTGTCTCACCACTCCTATCCAGTACTCTGTACTTTTTGGCATTGAATTTCAATTGCCAACTCTTGACCACCCCTGCACTTTTTGCAAGTTTCTTTGCATTTCCTTTATTCCCTCATCACTGTCCACCCTCTCACAGAGCTTAGTGTCATCTGCAAAGAGACACAGCCTGTCCTGGATCACCGTACCAATGTCATTGGTAAACATGTTAAAGAGGACCAGACCTAGGACAGATTCCTGTGGAACCCCGCTCGTGACCTCCCTCTCCTCTGATTTAACCCCGTTGACCACTACCTTCTACTGTCTCCCCTTTAGTCAGTTACCTATCCAGTTTACTATAACCTTAGCCACACCCAGATCCTCCAGTCTTTAAGGGTTCTTCAAACTCAAGTATTTTCCACTATTTTAAATTATTCAATGTAATCATTTCTTTATTCTTGGTTACAGTTTAGGCAGAATATGCATGTAATGCTTTCTTGTTTTTATATCTGTTATAATGGTTTGACTCTTTTTAGCATTATATAAACCACAAGCAGGATACATGTTGTGTAACTGAGGGTGTAGATCAAATGTAAGAAACACACTACACTTTTGATGTGCTTTTTCTGTTTACTTTTCTATAACATATTTTCTATACAGATTGTTTTCACATGTTCTAATGTATACATTACTGTATTTAAATAGTACAGGCAGGTGCTAATATGATGTTCCAGTCAGTGACCTACCTTGAGCCTGGGTAGTTCGCAGAATGCAAACAACTTACTGACTTGAATAAATCTGTAGTGCCCCAGAGTTGGGGCCCTACAGAAAACTAATTCTGGAACCCCCAGAGGCAGCTATGGGAGTGCAGTGTGTCAGGGGTCTCAGAGCATGGAGTGTGAGGAGCCCTGAGAAAAAAAACACACGTGTCCAGTTTGGGCCCTGAGGCCAGTGATATGACCCCAGTGTCAGCGCCCCCTCTCCCCCTTGCAGCACCACAGGATCCCTTTTTCCTACCTGACCAAAGCCTAGGTTATTCTCTCTTTCTTCACTTTGTATCCTTGCTGTCTGCTGTTTCGCAAACCCACCCAAGCAGACAAGACAGACCATGTGCTGGGACTGCTGTGCCTGTCCAGTGTGAGGGTATCTTCCAGAATTGAGGAGTCTTTGATGGCTCACACTCAGAGTTCATAAATGGAACCCTAAGCCTTTTAGAGTCCGGTCAACATGACCATAGGGGAGTGGAGTGAGCTTCAGCCCAGGACCGGCGAGGCAGTGGGAGACAGGAGCGAGGGGGACTATAAGGCTTACCTGGAGGGTTGAAGGGAGTCTTGCTGGCTTCAGCTGTGCTTTGCTCCTCCAGTCGGCGATCCTCCAGCAGTGTCGGTTTGTCCAGTGAGCAGCAGTCAGCAGCAGAAAAGAACCAGAAATGTAGGCTCTGTACCATCCTAATTTTTTTTTTTTCACATTTAATTAAAGTTTAGTGTCCCTCATCAGTGGCTATTATGGGCCGCAAGGTGCAGAGCCAGAGTATGAAGAAGCATCAGGTGGAGCAGCATGATCTCACCTCCAGGATCATCCACAGAGTTACAGCAGACCTCCCACCACCAGCACGAGTGCCAGTCACTTCAGCACTCCTCCCTCCACCACAAATCACCCATGGTCGGGGCAGTGAGTTGGCGACAGCACCATGGGGCAGATGCTGAAAGTGCTAGATGGTGCAAGGGGCCAGCAGCTGAGACCACAAGTAGGCAGGCAGACCCTAGGTAAAAGGGACCACCAGGTGGATGGAGCATCAGGCCCAAGGCCCTTAGTTATTCAAGGGAAGAACTCCTGGAGGGCAGAGCAAGGGGTGGAGTAGCCCCTGAAAAAGGAACAGAGCCCGAGTTTTTATTATTATTTTTGAACTAACTTGCACCAAGTGGGGCTAAGCTTGCAGCTGAGGACACACACAAGTGGGCAGGTATCATCCCAGCACAGGACTGCCCACAGAGGCAGCTGACAGCCAACTCCACAGGAGCTACATCAGGCCCGGTGAGGGCCCAGTAAAGGGACTGCCCATAGGGTAGGGTTGAAAGGCTCTGTAAGAGCCAGTATAATGTGGGTTGGATGATTTAAAGTAATCCATTAGGTACCATAAAGTTAGCTCATTAAGAGTAGACACAAAGCCGGCCCAGTGACGCTGAGGGTTGAGGTGCTGGACATCACACCTCGAGCCACTCCGGCGACCCGGGTTCAAGAACGAGCCCAGGCTGCCAGAGGTCAGCAGGGGAGAGGAAGGGTTGAGCCTCAGGGGGGGAGTTCAGATGCATGCCCAGCACAGCAGTGACCTCCAGTGGAGACCCGGAGGTACTGACATGTAGGGAGCCGCGTGTAGAGACTCGCAGACCCTGACAGGGCGTTCCTGGTGTCATGGCACGTCTGGGCTGCACCTGGGGGGCGGTGGTGAGGGTGTAATAGAAAAAAAAAAGAAAATCCTTCTGCCTCCTGATAGATGATGGAGGGTCAAGGGGGATCAGTCCACACTGCCCAATGTTGGGTCTTACCTCTCACTCCTGTGCTCTCAGCTGCTTCGCTCCACTAGTCTGCATTTAAAGATAGAGCACCAGGAGGAGCAATCTGGTGGTCCTGCCTCGGGGGACTCAGAGCCGGGGGGCCGGGTGGCAGCGAGAGCAGTTGGAGGGGTCCCTGCCTGGAGGTGTGAGAGGGGGGCTTCAGATGGGCAGGATCAGGACCCAGATCCCGATTGTCCACTCCTGAAAGAGTTTAGGAAGGTAGGAGTGCAGAAATAAAGTTTGAAAAAAAAAAACAAGAGCAGATACAATGGGGTTTAGGGCAATCATCTGAATTATCTAAAGGTATGCACCCTGTTTCACTGAACCATTTGCAAGGGCAATGTATCTTACATGGAGGGCTGCAAAACAAACTGCCAAAACTGTGTTGTGCCCTTGCTGCAAAATGAACTGTCACTCTTGTGTTGTACTTCATCTGCAAAGGAACTCTTTAAATTTACACCTCCAGGACTACAATTTAGGGTGGTAGAGTTACGAAATAGTCAGCATTGGCTCTTCCAGCTACTCGTCTTTACTAAGGAACCGCCCTGCCTCAGTAGTTACAGACACCAACATGTAGTTGGGTGGGATTTTTCTTGTTACAGGAATGACAAAAGCAGAAAGACGAGCAACGATGAAAGTGGCAAAATGAGGAGCAACAAAAGTGACAAGACTCAGAGTGACAAAAGCTGAAAAAAACCTGGATTACAAATCCTTGTGCTCTGTGCAACCCTGATAGTTAGTCTGCCATGACCTCCCTACCGATGGCCAGAGGGTCTGGTGTAAGGAATTAATTGTTCTTCACTGATCATCAGTCTGCCAGGACCTATCTACTGATACAGAAGTCTTGGAGTGCATTCGGCCTGGCAGTCTGTTACGACCTTTCCCAGGCATTTATATTCTTCAAACCAGGGGGACGAGGAGCATCCTCTAGTAGTCCTCTCTTTTGAAAGTACGTTTTTTTTGTTCCACCTGGTGGCATCTTTCTTCAATCCATTTTGGTGCATTTGTCCTCTGATATCCCCTTCTTGTGCACACTTTGTTGCTTGTGAAGTCTACCTGCATAGTCAGAGCTGCAACAAAGGTTAACCAGACTATTATCTTGGGTCACCTCTAGCCAGGATTATAGAGCTCTAGAATTACAGACAGCTCTTTATAATAAAAGCCCGCCTCCCACACCCATGCTAAATCAGGAGCCCTTCCTCTACCCTGGCATAAGATACCATCCCACATACCCCAGTTCATTCAAGCTCTCCCCACCCAACACACCCACTAGTCCCCACTTCCCTCCTCCTCCTCCCAGAGACCCCCACAAAATGACCAAATACCATTGGGTCAGGCAGAGGAAAACTGTTGAGTCAAAAGCGATCCAGGGGTGGAGCAACGTGTGCTCATCTTTGGTCAAGTAAGTGAATGGATAATGATGTCCTCCTGCAGTAACACCTGACTGGCCATCAGCGGACATCTGAGGTTCAGATTCACTGAAGCCACTTACTAAGTGTGAACTTGAGTGAGTCATTTGACCTCCCAGTGGATCACTCCACCCAGTTGTAACACCCAACTGTAGTGCCTAGCTGTAATAATCAGGTGTAAAACTGGGTAGATGCTTGCTGGTTTGTATCTCATATGGGCTATCCTGGATGAATAAACTGAAATGAAAAAAAAAAAGACTCAAAATCCAGAGTGTGGATCTTATGCAATATAAGAGTGTAACCTCCACCTCCTCGGAAAGGGGCTTACCTGGACTGTTGTCTTCTGCCTCCAAAACCCTACCTGTTGCCTCTTTGCTCTCCCCAGCCCTGGGATGGCAACTTAGAAGGGGACCAGAGGAGAAACCATGAAGGAGTGCCACATTGTTCACACAGGCAATGTGCTCATGTTTGAGCAGCTGCCTGCTTGAATATGCAAGCTGAGTTCAGTTTGAATATTTTCAGCACAGGGAGCACCCACCCATCTCAGACTGTAAAAGCTGCAATGGGGTCCAGACACAGCACCTCGCCTAGTATGCTCTGTCCCTAGAGATACTAGTGGGTATCAGGGGGCTCTGAGACCCTAGGAAGGGGAGAAAAAGAAGAACAAGAGATTGTGACTTTGGCACGCTATGCCTTTAAGAAATGAAGAGGCTGCCAGCCGAAGGGGGGGGGGAGCAGATAATGGAGATCCCAACATGGAGCACAAAGTTCAGATCATCTCCAATCCCCCCGATAGCTAGTCACAGGTGTGCCTGCCAAACAATGGGGCCGAAGAAAGAAAAAGCAGGGCAATTGACCCATAAAATAAACTTTAAAATACAGCAGCTGTTTGCTGTGAGGACAGCCATCATTTTGTTAATCCTTGACCTCGCTGCCAGCCAATCAGAGGTCAAGGATTTTGGCAGCTAGCACCCCAGAGGAATGTGGAGGAGATAATGCATTAAGGACACTCCCCAATGGACTGGCAGACTTAAGGAGCTAATCAGGGGACAGGATGGGGCAGAAGGACTGATGGACAACCCTGCCTGTCCAGTAAGATACTGAATGGTTGGAAAGAGGTTGCTGGGCTATTGAGAAGCTGGGGGCCATCTGAGACAGACTGAGAGATGTTCAGACTTGCTACTGGTGAGAGAAAGTGAGAAGCCTAGCCAGGCCAGAAATCCTGCAAGCCCTCCCCAGGGTTCATTCTAAAAATCCTTTGTGAACTTCTTCCTGGGTTTACAAAAGGTTTTAAGGACTGTTCCATACAAGCCTGTGCATGGAAGACATTTCTGAGAGTGTGAGCCAGTTGGCCACTGCTGCATACCAAAACTGCTGAGCTGTACTGAGACAGAGACCTGCATTCTGCCCAGCCTGCTTCATAGCCAGGTAAGGTGCCTGCTGGCCCTTACCCAGTGGGGTGGATTGGGGAACAAAGAGTCACAAGGCACGAGCCTGAGTACAGGCGTACTCTTGATTCATTGGGGAGTCAGACCGTGGGGTCACTCCTGGGATCTGGCCGGGGCTCCTTGGGAACCAGGAAGCTGCTACATAGTGCTCCTGCATCCTGTGAGTTGAGCCAGAAGGGCTATAGCCACAGAGATGTGAGCCAGAAGGATGGTGCTGCTCCCAAATATTCAAAAGTCTGAAGCTCCTAGTTGTGGTTCACCCTGTTGCTGCATGCTGGTCCCTGCCTCCTCTGAACTGCTGCATCCATAGGTCAGATGAGTGCTGGCATTGCTGGCAGGTTCTTTGTACTTTTCCATCTGTGGATTACAATTCTTGGGTTTCAAGCCTTCTCGTTTTGGAAGTTAAAGTTCTCTGCATTGTGCTAGCACACTATGGCATGTGAGGGGGTTAAATTGCAAGCTTGCTAACTTTCCTCAAGTGCAACACTGAAAGAACCCAGGCAACATAGCTACCAGGCCTGCACCGGGACTTTAATATAATCCTTGGGTACCCAGAGTAATTGTCAGAGGAGCTGGAAGGAAAGGTCTGCCACTTTGCGGATGACACCAAAATCTGCAATAAGGTGGACACTCTGGGGAGGAAGGGGGGATGAGCAGAGACCTGAGAAAATTAGAGGAGTGGTCAAGGGTATGGTAGCTGGGTTTCAGTGTGAAAAAGTGCAAAATAATGCACTTAGGACACAGAAACCCAGGAGTGAAGTACCCAGGAGCGGAGCAGAGGTGGACTGGTATTGATGACCATCAAGTAGGAAAGAGACCTGGGGGTAATCATATCATATGACCTAAAGGTGGCCAGACAGTAAGACAAAGTAGTAGGGAGAGAAAGTTGGGATGCTGGTGCACATAGGGAGGTGTATCACCAGCAGAAAGAGGGAGGTGGTGTTGCCTCTGTATAGATCGCTGGTAAGACTCCACCTAGAGTATTGTGTCCAGTTCTTTAGACCACATCTCTGGAAGGACAGAGACAGAGTGGAGGTGGTCCAGAGGAGAGCAACTAAAATGGTGCAGGGTCTGCATCCAAAGCCCTATGAGGAGAGATTAAAGGACCTCAATTTGTACACCCTGGAACAGAGGAGGGAAAGGGGAGATATGATAGAGACCTTTAAATACCTCATGGGGTAAATAGGGTAGAGAAGGGGAGTATTTCTTCAAAAGAAACGATGCTCAAGAACAAGGGGACATGCTATGAAGCTGGAGGGGGTAGATTCAGGAAAGATGTGAGGAAGTACTTCTTCACAGAAAGAGTGGTCTATTCCTAGAACACCCTTCCAGCGCAGGTGGTGGGGGCAAAAATAGTGGTGGGGTGCATGAATGCATGGGATAAGCACAAAGGAATCATAGTGGAAAGGATGGGTGGAGGGAGAAAGAGCTGTAGATTGGGTACAGTTTGATGTAATAATGTAGGTAGGCAGAAGTGGGCAGACTGCATGTGCCAAGTGATCCTTATCGGCCATCAAATTCTAATATCTAATATTTATCTATTGGTACCAATTGATGAGTTTACTGCACCCTGTATAAAACGGTTCTTCTGGCTGTGCTTCTTGCTTGAGTGGGTGCATCCTCAAGCTGTGTGGGATCTGAGAGGGTGATAGTGGCCTACATATCAGAAACTCGTAGGGTGTATTGATATGTAGGGAGAGTGCTTAAGGTGACTTGAACTTGCTTAATTTCTCTCTTTTTTTCCAGCTGACAGGCATGTGTTACTAAATAAAAGCTGTTAATTGTCTGAATTCCACTCCTGTGTGTGCCCTCAACTTGTATGCTCTGATTGAAGGGTTTATTGGTGAAGGTCATAACTGTTCTGGTCCCCAGCGGTGGTCCTGTCCAGTGAAGGGAGGTGGGTAGATACTGCATCCCAGAGGGTGGTACTGCACACAATATCTGGCCCATTTATTCTCTCTGGGTGAAGACACCACACTATAGTATTTATTATTTGTTCAGAGACGGTCCCCCCTACAGCAGGAGAAAGAATGAACCACAACCCCTCAACCAGGTGACCTGTACAGTCACCAGGCAGGGATGTGAACCCGGTCACTGTGCCATGGGGTGGTCACAGACAGAAACATTTTTTGAAACAGCATTCAGTAACAAAAGAAATGTTTCAACACTGAGACTGGTCTGATCTGTCTTCTCTCACTGATATTTACCAGAAGAGGACAATTTTATTCCTCCACAGCAGTGGGGGAAACCGAATACTTAACATGCATTGGCAAAGTTCAGTAATAACTGAAATTCCAAAGTAATTCTCTTCATCTGTTTGTTTTTGACCAGAGCTTGATCTCAGTGTTTTGCTTTGATGATTTTTATCGTGGGTAGTGTGGTCATGTCCCAGCACGATGTCTGCTGGCAAGTCAAACAATAAATTTTTGAGGAGGGGAGGGAGTGGGAAGGTGTTACTAGGCTGTGCCATAAAAAACATGTAAACCTCAAGCAATTTTGCAAAGAACTCTATCATGAAACCAAGCAGGGAAGGGTGGAAAAACAGCAGGAATTAAAGAGGTAGTAGCACCAAAAGCAGCAGGCAGAACTTTTTATGAATTTTAAAAATAGTCAGTTGTTACTTTTCAGTTCTGAAGTAATTTTCTTTTCCCATTTGCTAACTAGAACAATTTTTTGCCTGCTAGTAGTAGGTGTGATATAAAGAGCAGTACTTTACCTGGAGATGGACACATCTAGTTTGATACCTCTTTATACGTTATTAGCATTGTATCCTCACTTATTCTGACATCACAAGTGACTGATCTGGCAGCAGGCGATTGGCTTCTCTTGGTCCATTGTGATGCCACAGACAGTGCAAGCATAGGGCTAATGATGATGATGAGGAATATAATTAGCTACATCAGGCTCCAGGCAGATGTTCTACACATCACAGCAAGTATTGTCAGGTAGAAAATCTTCTAATTAGCAAACGGGAAAAGAAAAACAAACTTCAGATGTAAGATGTAATAGCATATGGTTCAGTGTTGGAAATCTATAAACTTCCAGCTACTGTTGTACAGCTGTAGTGATGTCAGAGTGCTGTTGTACCACAGTAGTGATGTCAGAATGCTGTTGTATCACAGTAGTGATGTCAGAATGACATAGCACAAAGTAGAAATATTAGAATGTTGTTGTACCACAGTAATGATGTCAGAATGACGTAGCACAAAGTAGAAATATCAGAATGCTGTTGTACTACAGTAGTGATATCAGAGTGCTCTTGTACTACAGTAGTGACAGCAGAATGCTGTAGTACCACAGCAGTGATGTCAGGATGCTGTTGTACAACAGTAGTGATGTCAGAGTGCTGTTGTACAACAGTGGTGATGTCAGAATGCTGTTGTACCACAGCAGCAATATCAGAATGCTGTTGTATCACTGTAGTGATGTCAGAGTGCTGTTGTACCACAGTAGTGATGTCAGAGTGCTGTTGTACCACAGTAGTGATATCAGAATGCTGTAGTACCACAGCAGTGATGTCAGAATGCTGTTGTACAACAGTAGTGATGTCAGAGTGCTCTTGTACAACAGTAGTGATGTCAGAATGCTGTTGTACCGCAGCAGCAATATCAAAATGCTGCTGTACCACAGCAGTGATGTCAGAGTCTGTTGTACCACAGTAGTGATGCCAGAATGCTGTTGTACCACAGTAGCGATGTCAAAATGTTGTAGTACCACAATAGAAATATCAGAATGCTGGTGTACCACAGTAGTGATGTCAGAGTGCTGTTGTACAACAGTAGTGATGTCAGAATGCTGTTGTACCATGGTAGTGATGTCAGAGTTCTGTTATACCACAGTAGTGATATCGTAATGCTGTAGCATCACAGCAGTGATGTCAGAATGCTGTTGTACCATGGTAGTGATGGTAGAACGCTGTTGTACCACAGTAGCGATGTCAGAGTGCTGTTGTGCCACAGTAGTGATATCAGAATGCTGTAGTACCACAGCAGTGAAAGTCAGAATGTTGTAGTACCACAGTAGTGATGTCATAATGCTGTTGTACCACAGTAGCAATATCAGAATGCTGTTGTACCACAGTAGTGATGTTAGAGTGTTGTTGTACCACAATAGTGATGGCAGAATGCTGTTGTAGTGATATTAGAATGTTGTTGTACAACAGTAATGATGTCAGAATGCTGTTGTACCACCACAGTAGCAATGTCAGAATGCTGTTGTACAACAGTAGTGATGGTGGAATGCTGTTGTGCCACAATAGTGATGGCAGAATGCTATAACAGTGATGTCAGAACACTGTTGTACCACAGTAGCAATATAAGAATGTTGTTACATAACAGTAGTGGTGGCAAATTGCTATTGCACAACAGTGATGGCAGAATAATCTAGTAGTAATATCAGAATGCTCTTGTGCCACACAAATGTCGTTATGTTTTTGTACAGCAGCAGTGGTGTCAGAATGCTGTTATACAACACTAGTGATATCAGAATGCCACTATACCACACTAGTGATATCAGAATGCTGTTTTATAACAGTAGTGATGTCAGAATGCTGTTGTACCACACTAATTATATCAGAATGCTGTTGCTCAACAGTAGAGATGTCATAATAAATATTGTGCAGCAGCAGTGATGTCATAATACTGTTGTACCACAGTAGCAATGTTAGGATGCTGCTGCACGACAGTAGTGATGTCACAGTGCTGTTATATGACAGTAGTGATGGCAGAATGCTGTTGTACCACAGCAACAATGTCAGAATGCTGTTGTACCACAACAGTGATGTCAGAATGTTGACACAGTGGTGATGGTGGAATGCTATTGTACCACAGAATGTCAGAATACTGTTCTGCCAGAACAAAGAAAGTCTCTTGGTAACCGATAGTTTGCTTGTTTCACCTTGCTTGAAAATAACTTTTATACCCATCCTGAAACTGACGTTTTGTTATTTTACAATAAATATGTACCCAGCCAAAGGCCTTTTTACTTACAAACCTGCCTGTGTATCTTTCACTTAATGGAACCCTGTGACAATTACAAGGCTTAGCTTGCAGTTCAGTGTGGCAGCGGGATACACATGCAACACCCCTCTCCACATGGTTACAACCACGCATGTCCAAGCATCTCCTGGATGTTTGGAATTTTTTGTTGCTGCCGCCCACGCAGCTCTTTGTTCTGCTCCCACCTCCCCTTTACCTGCTGCCATGTGGCTGCCTCAGAGTATCCCTCCTTGTTTCTTTGTGGCTTCCACCACACCTTCTGCCTCCATTTTGGTGTTTTAGGATCTGGCACAGCTGTACTGCTCCAGTAGCAGTCCTTTGAGATGCTTTCTCCCCTGCTTTCAGCCCATCTGTTCTAGGGTTTCTGCCTGTTTCCTGCCATTCATGTCTCTACTGTTCAGGCTCATTCATGATCATGAGCTGCACTCTGTGGCACATGTTTCCTGGGGTTACACTCCTGGGTCCTAGCGCCCTTTCTTCTTAATTTGAAATGCCTTACTAAGCAGCAGCTGACCTGCCTTCTCCCCGATCTCCTCTGCCTATGCTATGCCTGCTCAGTCTACCTTACTGCCACTCCATTATCCTCTGTTCCATAACTCCTTGAGCCCAGTCATTTGCCTCATTTGCTCATCCTACTCAATCTTAGCAACTCAGCAACTGCCCTGCTGCTGCTGCTGCATTTATTGCAGGATGTCACTAAGCTATGTTTTCTCTGTAGCACAGTGCTTTTTTTTGTGCCATGCTGTCCTCGGCCGTTGGCCCCCACCACACTCCAGCCCTATTACCTCACCTTCTCCCAGGGCTTATCTTACTCCTTGCCCTCATGATTTTCCCCCCACAGTGGAGCCCTCAGGATGATGCCATGTCCCTTGGGTACTCAATATCTAGCCATCGGGAGAGTGCCTAGGTCAGCAAGTGTGGGGCCGGTGGTTGCAGTGAGGCCATCATGCTGATGGGGGGTGGTATTTCCACTTTTGTCCGTTCCACCCCTTGAAATATGCAGGCAGCTCTGGTGTACATAGAAACATAGAAAACATAGAAACTGACAGCATATAAGGACTGTGTGACCCACCTAGTCTGCCCTTTATCCCTACCTAATGCAATACTGCAGACTCTAGTTGATCTGCGGCTTACCCTCTCTTTCCTATTGTATGAGTACAGTACGCTTATGTCTACTCCATGCATTCCTGAATTCCCTTACCATTTTTGCCTCCACCTTCTCCACAGGGAGGCTGTTCCAAGTATCCACTGCTCTTTCTGTGAAAAAGTACTTCCTCACGTTGTCCCTGAGCCTACCCCCTCTAGCCTAATAACACGCCCTCTTGTTCTTGTACAAATTCTTTTCTGAAAGATGCTACCCTCCTTTAACTTGTTTACACCCCTGAGGTACTCGAATGTCTCTGTCATATCCCCCTCTCTCTCTCTCCCCTCTCCTCCAGGGAATACATATTGAGGTACTCTAATCTTTCCTTATATGACTTTTGGTGCAGTCCTTGCACTATTTTTGTTGCCCTTCTCTGGACAGCCTGTATTTAATCTATGTCCTTCAGGAGATGCAGCCTCCAGAACTAGACACAGTATTCCAGATAAGGTCTCACTAGTGATCTGTACAGTGGCATAACCACATCATTTTTTCTGCTGGTGATGCCTCTCCTTATGCACCCTAGCATCCCACTGGCTCTCCCCACAGCCTTCTCACATTGTTTAGTTACATTCAGGTTATCAGATATAATTACCCCAGGGTTCTTTTCTTGATTGGTGGCAGCTAGTACCTCTCCCCCCATCTTGTACTCCTCCCTTGGATTTCTGTGCCCCAAATGCATGATTTTGCACTTCTTTGCATTGACTCTTAGCTGCTACACTGTTGAATACTCCTCAAGCATGTTTAGGTCCTTTCTCATTTCCCCCAAAGTGCTGACCCTGTTGCAGATCTTAGTGTAACCCCCCCTACAATTGGGGGTTCCCAAAAAGTTCTCCTCGAGCTTGCCCAAATGCTCAATGCCAGACTGGTGTCCTCATGCCTCTCAACCTTTTGTCCCCCAAATGTGGAACATTGCCTGTCAAAATCTGGAACAGATGGGCAAAATGTGGAACACTTAATCAAATCTTTACCTAAGAAACTCAAAACATTGTTAAAATGTTGCATTTATGTTCAGAAAGCCTGTTATTAATTGAATAATATATTTTTTGCATCATTTACTATGGATTTTTGCTTTAAAATGTTGACTTTGAAAGTGGAACAAGTCCTCACAATGTGGAACAGGGAGCTTTTGTGAAGTAAAATGAGGAACGTTCCTCATAATGTGGTACAGTTGAGAGGTATGGGTGTCCTGCATTTTAGCAGTATAAATGTGATTGCCAGAGATTGCCTGTATAGCCTCTGTGTACTGTCTCTTTAAGAGCTGCCTAGATTGCAGTCATAAGTAATCTGAGAGGGAGCTCTGTTGAAAGATGTAACTATTTGCTGAAAATCATTTAGAGTGATTATGATAATGTAGTTTATCTAACCTGCCTTCTTTGCAGCAAGGACTGTTTTGTTTATCTCCACTATCTTGGTCCTGGACTGTGAATTGGACCAATCAGTACTGGTGGGACCCAAAATTGAGCCAGACTACAGGAGCTGTCTGGAGTCAAAATCTGTAAGAATTGTAGTTTGGGGCTTTTTGCGCCTTTTTGCACCTGAAGGGGGAGCCTTTGTTGTGATGAAAGGGGAATCAGTCAACCGAACCTTTTGGATCTTGGGGAATTTCCCAGGCTGCTGCAGCTAGTTTCAGTTTTGAGCTGAGAGCGGAAGAGTGTAATGACCTCATGGACAGCTCTAAAGTGCTACAGACTATTGCCCTAGAAGGGGTTCCAGCTGCCTGGAGAGTGATAACAAAGACAGCAAAGACTCCGGGGAGGATGAGCTGTCTTCAACCTCATCCTGGGAATCGCAAGGAGGCCCCTAGAGGAGGAGTGGAGGGGGCAGGCAGAGACAGCAGGAGTGCTTATTTCCTATCATTCAGTCTCAGTCTCAGTCTCCTTCAGTCAGCATACCATGCATCAGTCAGTCATAAGAACATAAGAAGATTACAGGCAAAATAAGATTATAAAACCCATGTGAATTGCCTGTAAGGTCTCACTATATATTAACTATGGTACTTCTCATTCTCATGTGGATGTCTAGTCTCCTTTTAAAGATATTTAAGATTTTACTATAGATGGGTCACATGATGCAGTGCAGCTAGAGGCAGCGTTTTCGTGGAGCTCCCGTTACCCACCCATCTTTTAACTATTTTCAGCCTACAAATTCGATATTTAAAGTCCTATTTTACATTTAGAGTATAGATAGCACTCTTCGGTACTTGGCAGCATCTTGCGTTGTGCATATTAATGCACTTGGAGCAGGCCTGCTGGCATTAAGCACACTCCACCATCTACGCCAGAGAAATCTTCAAAAAAAATCTAAAAAACAGAATTCGGGGCCTGCAGTAAAACCACCCCCTTCCAATACTTCTCCAACTCCTCTTACCGAGAACCATTTCTTACAAGAGCTAATACCTTTTAAGGAAACATTGGATGATATCTCTGCTGAGCTGAAATCACTAAGGGGAGATCTCAGTGCCCTAACCACCAGAATGGGAGATTCGGAAGCCAGAACTTCCTCCTTGGAGACCTGGAGGGAAAAGATAGACCCAGAAATCATTCACCTCAGACAACAGATCAGTAAACTGCAACTCAAAATGGAGGACTTAAAAGGAAGAAGCCGAAGAAACAACTTGGTGATCCTGGGCCTCCCCGAGTTTGAGGAGGGCCCTGATGTTAATCTCTTTCTCCAGAAGTTTCTTAACAAAGTCATTGGGCCTTCCCCTCTTAATCCACAATATCATATTGAACGTGCTCACCGCTCTCTTAGACCGAAACCTGGCGTTGGAGCCCTGCCAAGACCTATCATTATTAAATTTCTAAGCTTCTTGGAAAAACAACATGTATTATCAAAGGCAAGAGAATTACAGGCAGTGATGAAAGTGAACAGGAACGCACAGGAACTCAGTTCCTGTACCTTTTTTGCTGCAGGAACAGAGTTCCTGTACTTCTTCCCACTGACACTGGAACTGAAATTCTTAAACCAGCAACATAATGACAGTTTCTGGCCCTGTGACCTGAAATTAGGGTTTCCATAACAACATCTGACTTGTACAACAGTACTGTTTTGCTAGAAATACTTCAATATTGCTAACTGAATCTACTAGTGTCAAAACAGACAGACGTGTCTTCACACAGCTATCCTTCAAATTGAAGATCTTCATTTTGCATTTCACATTCACCAGTGCCTGAGTTCCTGTACTTCTTGTCTACTACTTGCACCACTGATTACAGGCAATTCTATGGAGTGGTTCCAAGCTGCGTATTACTCAGGATCTTCCTTACGAGATGAGGCAAAAATGCTCAGCGTTCCATTCTACAGTCAGCAAGTTGATCGCCGCGGGCATTCACCACAAAATGAACTACCCTGCCAAGCTACAAGTTGCCATTGATGGTTCTTGGCTCTCCTACGAATCCCCAGACAAAGCGGCATCAGATCTCTCAATCAAGTTGCCTAACCTGTTTAAACCGGACTGAATCGCTGAGGCAGAGCCAAGAACTTACCTCTTACTACATGCTGCATTTTTGGACTCTCACTTTTGATTTTTGATTCCTCTTTCCTCTCGTCTGGACTCTCTGGTGCAGATCTCTCAATCAAGTTGCCTAACCTGTTTAAACTGGACCGAATCGCTGAGACAGCGCCAAGAAGTTACCTCTTGCGACATGCTGCATTTTTGGACTCTCACCTTTTGTTTTTGGCTTTTCTCTTCTCTCTCGCCTGGATTCTCTGGTGGCGGGGGGGAACAGCTTTGGAGCGGTCTATTGGGGGTTAGTGGGCTTGGTTTGTGCGGTGGTTCATGGGGCCTGCTCGCTGGGGGGTGGGAACTTGGGGTGTAGAGGCGGTTTCTACACGACGTGGGACCGGTGGGACCTTTTGGTCCCCCTAGTAACTATTGCTCCCTGGTTCCTCCTGTGCTTCCCCGGCTCAGGTAATTAGGCTTGCTTAATTTTACAGCAAGTTGAACAGAAGCGGTCACTAGGATATCCTGGGGTATTCATCAGGTGTGGTTGGTGGGTTGGGGAGGCTTTTTGAGAAAAGGGATGAGCTGGGCCGATATTAGGCAATGAGGATTGTTGTCATTATGGTGAACATTTTGGAGGGGGTTAGCCAAACGTCAGTCTGACCCTGCTTGTGCCCTAACACACTCCTATATTTGGGAACATAATTTTGTACCGCTGATGGTTTTGATAGCGGCGAAGCCCAAAGTTGGCCCCCTGGGCTGGGGGGGCTGACTCCGATTCTTAGCTCTACCATTGGGGTCTCAGGGTTATTATCCCCTACCCTATTTAGTTCGAAACCTATGCAGGTAATGTAGTTCGGTTATCTCTCTTGAGGGTTTAAGGAGTTCAGTTGACAGTTGGGAGGTTGGAGGCAGGTGATGAACCAGTCGGTCAGCAATTTGATCAGGGGCTATTTTCTCATGGTGAAGACTGGAATCCAGGGGACCCTGGTGGGCTCTCATTCTCTAGTGAGTTCTGGTTGTATCGAACCCAGGTTAATGGGGCTTTCTCCGAATAACCCCGAGATTTTGGTCAGGTTCTCAACTTTCTCAGTCTTTTTGTAGGCTTATTCTGATTTATCTGTCTGGGGGGGGGAGGCTCCACGGGAGGGTCGGCCCTGGTGGGACTGCTAAACGCACCAAGGAGGGGGAGGGAGAGCAGCCCAGATGGGGGTTTCTTCAGCCAGGAAGTTCTCAGTACTTATGAGGGAATTACTCTCTACTTATTAGCCGACACTTCCTCAGGGTACCGGTTCATGATTACCTCCTGGTACACCCATCTGGTGGTGGCTTTTGGGGCTTTGTTCCCCGACCCAAGCAATATCACTTTCAGTTTTCCTCAGGAAGCAGTCGGGAGAACAGTTGTGTATAGTTTCAGGGACAAGGTGGGGGAAGAGAGGGGAAGGGTCTCTCTTTCTTAGTTCATGATTTGGTAAAGGCTGTAATACCATGTCTGAAATTTACACTGCTTCAGTTTTTCTTTACTGGTTTCGAGGGGGGGTGGAGGGGTGGGATATGGTTGGTGGTTGGTTTTTGAGGGAAGGGGGAGGGCAGGATGTGCCTTCTAGGGTGGTCTGCTTTTTCATGTTGTCATAATCCATTGCTGCACTGTATATTTGATAATGAGTGTTACAGCGCTTAAAATTGCTACGTGGAATGTAAGAGAGTCAGAGACCTAACTAAAAGGTACCAGGTTTTCAAAAACTGTGCTTTACTGAATGTCGTTATTCTCTTGATGGAAGAAACCCATTTGCTTTCATCAGAAGTCAATGAAGCCGCCCGTCAAGGTTACGCTCAGGTTTTTTGCTTGAGAATGCGTCCTCTAGCAGGGGTGGCCATTTTGGTTAAAAAGCACATTCCCTTTCTGGCAGAAGAGCTTTTATCGGACCATGAAGGTAGATTCATTATTGTGAAAGGTTTGCTCTATAATGCGAAGATAACATTAGATGTGATTTATGCCCCAGTAGGGGGGGGACCCAGACTTCCTCATGACCTTGGCTGAAAAGTTGAGTGGACTCTTACCCTCAATGTTAATAATCAGGGGGGACTGGAATATCACTCCCTCACAAGATTTGGATAAATCTTATAGACCCCTGAAACCACTCTCCTCTTCACAGCTAGCCTTGAGGAATTTTATGGACCTACTGCGCCTGTGTGTCCCTTGGTGCCTACTCAATCCCACAAGACAACTCTTCTCTTATTATTCCCAAGGACACAAGACGTGGTCCAGAATTGACCTAATACTAGTCAGCAATAACCTTCTGTCGGGAGTACTCCAGTCTGGTATTGAGCCCATAGTTGTGTCAGACCACTCGGTGGCTTGGATTTTGGTCTCCCCAAACCCGCAGGTGCAAAGAGACACTGCCTGGAAACTAAACACCCAGCTTTTAAAGGACAAGGGTATAGTCTCCCATATTAGATCCCTAATTACCTCATTTGTTGAGACCAACACAGATTCAATCGAGAAAGAAGATCTGTTTTGGTGCTCCCTTAAATTCTTCATCATGGGAGGAATTTATTAAACTCGCATCTAGGAGGAAAAAACAGAGGGAGGCCAAGATTAGGTTATTGTCGAACCAAATTAGGTTGGCAGAGAATAAGTTATCCTCCTCCTCGTCCCAAGCTGATCTAGAAACCCTAATGAAACTCAGAAATGAGTACTCAGATAGGATAAGAGACAAGGCAGAGTATGCTCTCCTGAAAACAAAGGCCCTCCATCTCAATCAAGGGCAGAAATTGGGTAAAATGCTAGCTCTACGTTTGAGGGAAATTGAGGGATCGAGATGGATTCCCTCATTATTATCATCCGATGATTCCCTTAAAACTTCCCCTAGGGATATTTCACGAATTTTTGAGTCATTTTATAAGGAACTTTACGGCAGTGGTGCCTTCCACCTCTCTCATTCCCTTGTGGACCAGTTTCTGGAGGGCCTGCCCCTTCCTACCCTCCAAACTCACTTAGGAGAAGCTCTGACTACTCCTATCACGGTAATGGAAGTGGAGGAGGTGATCAAGGAATTTGCTCTGGACAAAGCTCCGGGACCTGATGGCTTCCCTTCCAATTTCTATAAAACTTTTGGGAAGGAACTTGCCTCTCTCCTTACGAAATTATTTGAATACATGTTTAACACTACCACTCTGGACCCTTCCCTGCTGGAAGCCACTATTGTTCTGATACTGAAACCAGACAATTCCCTGACTGATCCTGCTAGTTACGCCAATCTCACTTCTTAATTCGACATTAAAATCCTACAAAATCCTATCCCTTAGACTCAAGCAGGTCTGGCTTAACTTATTGAGTCCCGAACAAGTAGGGTTTGTGCAGGGCAGGTCCTCAATAGACCACCTGCGTACTCTCTCACATATTTTTCAAGCCGCACAGGACTCTCAAATCTCTATGGCTCTGATATCATTAGATGCAGAGAAAGCCTTTGATAGAGTCCATTGGGAATTTCTCTGGATTATATTAAAGAGAATGGGCTTCCCGGAGGTCTTTATTCAACGGATTAAATCGGTCTACCATTCCCCTACTGCCAGAATTTATTGTAACGGGGTTTTTTCTTCTCGATTTTCGCTATTTACAGGCACCCGGCAGGGCTGCCTCCTGTCACCTTTCCTGTTTAATCTATATCTGGAGCCTTTCCTTCTCAGTATCAAAAACTCTCCACTGGTCACGGGATGTTTCATTCAGCAGCAGTCTCTGGTTCTCTCGGCCTATGCTGATGATATTCTCTTACACTTGACTAACCCTGAAGTGTCTCTATCACATATACTATACATTATAGCCCAGTTTGGCCAAGTGGCTAATAACAAGTTGAATTTAGCTAAATCAATCATATTTCCACTGAACGTTAACACGCTTCAGGTCAACTTTTCCCAGTTTGGTATGAAATGGGCCCCCTCCTCTCTCAAATATTTAGGCATTTTCCTTACTAAAGACCTTGAACTCTTCAGGAAGCTTAACCTAGACAATCTATTGATTAAAATTCAACAAGACCTTCAGAGATGGTCTGCCCTCCCTTTATCGCTGTGGGGTCGTATTAATATTATTAAGATGAATGTGTTGCCTCGGGTCTTCTACCCACTTAGCCTAAAGAACATTTTCCTGCCGATGTCCTATTTTCATCACTTTCACAGGTCCATTTCCAAGTTTATTTGGCAGGGTAAACAACCCAGGAAAGCCTTCTTAAAACTTAAGTTACCCAAAGAGAAGGGAGGGCTCCCTCTTCCCAACTTTATGCTCTATTACTGGGCAAGCCACATGGCGAAAATTGGGAGGTGGTACGACCAGAGGGTGGACGAGTTTCTACCAATTTAGGTACAACTTAGAGAAAAGATTCTAGCCGAGTTTGGCCTTCCCCATCCAGACTCCTCTATTATAACCTACCCACTTTGCCTCCACTTTTACAGGGGAGCGTCATTGGTACTTCTATCAAGGTGTTGAATCAATGCTGGCATTTTTTCAATCTCTCACCCAGGAAAGACACTTCCCAACCTCTTACCCTTAATTTAAATATTAGGATCGGGGGTCTCCCGCTTTCTCTAGACTGGCTTCCTCAGCTGAGAGATTGCTGTGTCAACGATTTATTCCTAAATAACTCTCTTCTACCCTCCGGGGAGGTTCTGACCAAGTATAATATTCCTCAGAAGCACATTTTTAAAGTTTTTCAGTTACGACACCTGGTGGCTTCCAGCTTCGGCTCCAATCCCACACCGTCTCAAATTAAACCCTTCCTAAACCAGATACAGGAACAGGCAACTAAGGCCCATAGTATTTCTAAGCTCTATTCTTTCTTACTGGACATTAAATTCCCGGACTCCCTAACTGGTTCCAAATGCTGGTCTTCTCTTCTGCCAGACACCCTTCTAGATTGGGAACAAATTTGGGTAGATACATATCGATATCTCTCTCAAGACAGACACAGACTCACTCAATGCCATATATTGAATAACATGTATTATACCCCAGTTAAACTGGTTAAATTAAATAGATTATCTTCAACTGTATGCACAAGGTGTGGCACAGTGGAAGGGAACCTGGTACACATTTTCTGGTATTGTGAGAAGGTGGCTCCCTTATGGCAGTCCATCCAATCTAACTTAGACCCTCTTTTGGGCCTTGATGATTTATTCACTATAGAAGTTTGTATCCTAGGGATGCTTTCCAATATACAAGTGATAGAGCATGGATTCCACATGGCTTTAATCTCGATGGTCATCAAAAGATTGGTCCTTAGGCATTGGATGGACCAATTGGTTATCTCATACGCAGAATGGATCAGTGAAATTTCTCTCTACTTTCAGACTGAAAGGTTAATAGTAAGTTCTCGGAATTGTCTGGTTTCGTTTGAGCGGAAATGGGGCAAATTATATGCTCTTTATTTGAATTAATGTCCTGTTTGGTACACCTCTAGCTACCTTGGCAGCTGATATACCTTTATGCATCTCATATGTATCAGGATCAGCTCCCTTTCTTCCTTTTTCTTCTCTTTTCCTTTTTTTTTTCTTTTCCTTTATAGAAGGCACATCTTAGGGAAGGGGGGATGGGGGCCTGGGGATCTGGGTGAGGGAGGTAGGGGGGTATTTCTCATTGTTTTTCCAGATTCAGGGATTTCTGTAAAATGTTGTATATTGTCACTCTGCAGCTGCTATACAGTTTATGTCATTGGTCATACTGTGCAATCCCTGTACTGTTCTCTCAGGTATATTACCTTTATATAAAATAATAAAGAAATATAATTTCAAAAAAAAAACAACAGATTTTACTATAATCCAGGGAGACTATTACATTCAGTTACCACCCTCTGCGTGAGCCACCCTTTCCTTAGATTTATTTTAGAGTGACCTGTGCACGCCATGTGCTTGTGATTGAAAATGTAATTATCTGGGCAGCAGCTGGTTGTGCATTAGAGAAACAGTAAGGTGCCTTGGGACATTCCAGTTTCCAGTTGCCTTGGTGGTGCAGCTGTTAGCACAACTGGAATGATATTCTGGGCAGCCTGGGTTCAAGTCCCAGCTAAGGCACTTATTTCTCTCTCCTCTGCTAGTTTTACTTCCATAAATGTGCATACCACACCCTTGTGATTCAAAATGTAATTATCTGTGTAGCACCAGGTTGTGTATTAGAGAAAGAGTAAGGTGCTCTGGGACATTCCAGTTTTCAGTTGCCTTGGTGATGTAGCTGGTAATGCAACCAGAAAAGTATTCTGGGCAGCCTGGGTTCAAGCCCCAGCTAAGGCATTTATTTCTTTCTCTCTTCTGGTTGGCTGGGTTCCATAAATGTGAACACTGCACCCTTGTGATTGAAAATTATCTTTAGGTCACTAACCTTGGCTCCTTGGCAGGCAACAGACTGAATATCTTTCTTTATTTCCATTACAGATTATTCTCTCTGCCTACCACAGCATAGAACCCCCCTGTACCACTGCCTCCATGTTTCCTGTGATTTCTAGTGCCATATCCATGTGCTTAGGTTCCACGGTTTGCTGGCCACTACCTCTTGAAACCTCATTCATTATGTTATTTGTTGCGTCACAACCTGACCCAGAGGTAGCATCATTCTCAATAGCATCAAAGTAGTTTGCAAGCTGGACTAAATGGCAGTCTGCCACTCTTCCACGCTTTGCACTTTTCTTGCCTTGCACATATGTTCAGTCCAAGTCAACATCATCCGTTCATTATCTGACTTTTATGTCTTCCTTTTTTCTCCCACAGTTCCTTCTTCACCTACTGACTGGTTTGCCTTAACACCCCTCTACCCCAATCTCCCTATTTGACCATTCTGTGTGTTGCTACTATTTGGATTTTTTAAGATGTCAAATTTCTCCATTTCTTCATTTAGGAGTTCACTTACTTCACTATTATAATTTTCTAGCTTGCGGCTACACCCTAATCTGGTAATTTCACCCTTTAGGAAAGCTATCTCTCTTTCCAGTTCAATAATATATTTACATTTATTGCACATAAAATTTGAATTTGACCTTACCTTCCTCACTTGCATATATATTTTACAGCCCTTGCAAAGCTCCATTTTGTTCACATATTAGACAAAAAGAAAAAAAGCCCTGGGAGCTGTTAGTTCTAGTATGGAGTATCATATACCCTACTCTCTTTTGTAGGTGATAGATTTCTGGCCTTCCTGACCTCTCTGGCTTTGTACCCATGAAACTGTAAGTGCCGGAATACTGACTTCCGGTTTTGACAAGTTACTTTTAAAACACTAAAAGTCTATTAAAAGGCTTTTTCCACCACTTGGGCACCAAGCAACCTACAAGAAGTTAAAATTGCAGCTATCTGCCACCTCCAATGGTCCTTACAAGGACTGAGTAAAAGATGCAGGTCACAGGAGCACTTCCTGATCCCTGGGCTATCCCAGAGTCCGCCACTACACAGAGATAGATAGAGAGAGGGTATTGCTTCTTTTTTTGTAGGATTTTTTGTATTTTTTTTAAACACACACACAGGGAACAGATTTTTCAGGGGGTGATACAATTCAGCAGTACATCCAGCAGAACTTTTACCCACTTGCTGGATGCTCTGCAATCATCCGCCTGGCCTGTTCATTCCTACGTGTGTATTCCATGGCTGTCAGGCTCCACCATCGGCCTCCTATTCAGCCTCAGGCACAAAACATCAGTATCAGTCCACATTTCAGTCAGCATTTCATGCCTCCAGCCAGTCATCCAGCCTTGCCTTTGTTCTTTTCTACCTTTGTACCTTGCATGCAATGGCTGGCGGGTTTCGCCATTGTTCTCCCACTATTCCCTTGCACTTGGACGCTTGCCAGCCATGACCATAGCATGGCTTCTAGGGCTCCTCTGCCTCATAAGCCAATGGTCTCGTTCTGCTCCTGAGAAGTCTGCATCTTGAGTATTGGTCCCTCAACTCAGGCAGGGTTCTTCTCTTTCTGGCCTTTGGGTGAGAATGTCCTATGCTCCTGGGAAATTTTAACCACACAGACTGACTCGATGGCATCCCTTGATGAAGCATTCCAGACTTCAGCAACCTGAAGCTGCGGCCTCTAAGTTCTTGGGGACTTCTTTAGCTGTGAAGACCATATCAGAAGAACCTTCAAAAGCTCTTCCTCCCTACAGCTGGCTAAGGTTCACCTGGTCTCCACCTATTTCCCCTCCTCTGACTATCAAGGGTGAAGCTCATACAACTACTCAAATCTCTACTCCTCAAGGGCTCATCTGCCATGCTTTGCATCTCAAGGGTTTGACTTCTTCTGTAGGTCTCTCCTCAGTTGGAGGCCAGGTGAGTGCCTTTCAGTGATTGTTGCTCTCCTCCTTCTAACTTGGGGTTAGGCTTCCTTAGTGGGGAATCTCCTTCAGCTGCAGAGACTGGCTTGGGCACCCTCACAGTGTTTCCATTAGCGGGATAGAGTCAGAGCCCTTCCTCTAAAATACTTCCCCTGAATTGGGATTTCTAAATTACAGAAGCTGAGCCATCACTATTTCTAACCCTAGCCTAGAGGGAAGGTGACCAAGACCTTGGTTCCACAGAGGTTTCCTTGTTATAGATGTAACCTCCAGGTGGCACTATCCCAAGGGCTACTACCCCTGCCTGCTTAACGACTAACAGGTTGAGGGGCCCGGATCCAATGGCGGGTGCCTCCACCCAGAGGTGGGGGTTGGAACAGTCGGGAATGACTTGGTCACAGCCCTCTGGGTCACTGCAACCCCCCTTTTCTTCCACTAGTGGCTCACAAACATTACCCACACCAACTTTGCAACATACACTTACCCCCAGTATTAGTTGGTCAGCTTGGTTCTAGGGACCCCCTGTGGAATAAGATGTGGTAACACAATAACCCGTATACAGTATGGTGGCACAAACACACAATTCAGACAGTACACTTTGCAAAACAACCAAATTTGATTTACTTAGGGGGGAAATAACAAGGGCGGGGGAAATCTGGTTAATTAGCTTAACACTCTATTATTTCAGAGCTCTGTGCACAGACTAAATCCCTAAAAGTCACTGTCACTGGGTACCCAGGCAATAAGAGGCTAGCCTACTCGGTGCAGCTGGTTGGGGCCCTGAAGATGAAGACAAATGCTTAATACCCAAATTGATACTCCGGAGCCAGCAGGCTCAGTTCATGTGGTCAGAGGGGCAGACAGACCAAACTTGCACTCAACAGAACATCTGACAGGCAGCTACCCTGATTTTGTACTCACGACTCCTGTAGAAGGATCCCTCTCACACCACCTCAGGACATAGGCCTGTGATCCGAACACTTCTCCACACATTCATATGTAGGGCAGAGGGGTACCATACCAGGCAGCTGCTTCAATTCCCGATCGCATTCACTGCACGAGCCGGGGAAACCCAACGCAGTTTCACTTTTCCTGACAGACCAAGCGCGATAAAGCAGATTCTCTAGTCCTCCACAGGGTGAGCCTGGTAGGTAGCTGCCACGTTTACAGCCTCCTCTGCCTGCACACCACAGCTGATGTAGTCCGACGTCTTTGGCCTTCCACACGTGCTTCCAACGCGAAGACTTTACAGCGCAAAAGCCCAGAGGTCCTTCCTTTCTCACAGCCAAAACAACTCTGCCCCTTCAGCCGTCAGCCAGAGAGTCAAAATTTGGGCGCCACCCGACTCTATTGGAGGGCTTCTGATGCCAATCCCTTCTGCCTCCTTCTATTGGTGCAAAAAAGGCTGGACTTCAGTTCCCAGCATTACGGGCCATACCTCCCATTGGCAGACAGCTCTCGAAAGATTCCCAGCCCTACCTGGCTGCTCAATTCTCCATTTTAAGCACCCCCTTGCTCTCTATTGGACCCAAAAGGCAGTTCTGGTCCAAAATGGAGGGGCAAAACACACAAAGTCCCAGTTGCAAGGGAAAATAGGTTAGACAAACTACATTTCTCAATACTCAGTCAACATGTAATACATAAATGATACAGCCCAACAAGGTGTCCGCTTTGCCTACTTAGTGACGGCAAAAACAGGGCACATAACCAGCGGCTCATGTGGGACTCGAGCAGGAGAACCCACAGTCCCCTCCCTTTTAGTGAACTGACTGGGTCAGCAAGCTGGCAGCTCTTAAAGAGACAGCTAGGGACACTTTAGTAAATTCCCATTTATAAGGGGGTTACATAGAGCATTTCTCCTTTCCTCTGTGCTAAAGGTCACTGAAAGTTAGATAATTTCAGCAGGAGTTGGAGATGAGTGGTGGCTTCTCAAGTTCAGCTCACAATCTTACTACGTCTCTCTACTTGGGAAGAATGCACTTGCCTGTCTTCCACTGTGCTTTTGAGCCTTGTTCCCAAAGGCACCTTTGGTTCTGGGACCCCATCCCTGTGACTCCTCGAGGGGTTGGAACCCTTCATAAGGATTTTGCATCCTTGTGATGCTTTGACAGGGTGGTAGTACCCACAGTAGGGACAGAGAGCAAAAGCCAAGGTTCACAGCTGAACAAGCACCACATACTACTCAGTCTCAGTCAGTCCTAAACCTACTCAAGAGCCCAAAGACCCTAGGAATTTATTAAACTGAAGGCAAATGAAAGGAATGCATACTGCATTTTGGAAAAAATAGATTTTTCAAAAACATTTTTGAACACAGCTTTAACAACCCTCAGAAGTTCTTTTGGTACATAACATTCTAATTCCCAACAACATTTGTGAAATGAAATACAAAACCAAATAATTAGTGAGGATCTATTAAAAACCCAAACTAAAATCAATGTACCAGCAGTACTGAGCGGTGCCAGGGTATAACTGTGTCATTTTTGTATAGTAAAAGACATATATACATGCTAAACAATGTACACATGGATGATGTACAATACAAATGGATGATTAGAAAGGCTTAAGTGGAGCCAGCCAATACTTAGCACTATAATGCAAACTGATGACAATACTATAGTTACCCTCCTCCTAACCAAGGAAGACTGATATATTATTCATAGGGTCGGGAAATATATTATGCTCACCAGGAAAATTAGAAAAAAAATGTTAAAAACTTAGCACTTGTACAGCTTTTACTGTTTTGTAATATCAATCAATCAATTTTATTTGTATACTGGAGGGGACGTGAGCAAAAATGCCCGTTTTCACAAACGTCCAGTGGGGAATACAACAAACAGGTAATGAACACTAAACAAAGTACAGCAAGATAAGATAAACATATCAACATGGAAACAGCATATATAATTCAATGGCAGGAAAAATAAATTACAGAATGCTAGGCAGCACAGTTCAGATGTTATTTACATGATTAACTTAGCTTTTATATGAATCAATTCTTTAGTAAGGAAGACTAGAAACAGACTGGGCAGTAACCATAAGTGTGAAATGAGGGAAAGTGCAGGCTGGAAGGAGTGTGGAACAAAGGGCAGAAGGTGGAAAATGGGGGGGGAGATGTACACGTGTACGAGGGGAGAAGGGGAGAGGGGGCTTCCTTAGTCAAGGACTCAGTGGGGCTGGGGAGGTGGAAAAAGGGTGGGGGGTGTCAGATGGGTTTAGTATGGGGGCCGCCCTGGGCAACTACAGTTGGACAAATTTAGGAGGTGGGTCTTGAGGGAGGAGTTAAAGGAATGAACGGACTTACAAGCTTGGATTCCAGGAGGCAATTTGTTGTACAACTTTGGCCCATAAAAGGAGATGGAGTTCTGAACCTGTTTCATCTGGTAGTAAGGGGTGTCAAAGACCCTGGTGGTGGCACCTCTAGTCAACCACCCAGGCGCTGCGAGGGGAAAGAGGGAGCTAACTCTGGGTGGCAGCAGTTTGAGGTGAATTTTGTGAAGAAAGGAAAGAGTTTTTAAGTGGAACTTCCCTTTGAGGGTGGGTCAGCTGAGGGAGGAGTAGAGGGTGCAGTGGTGTGTTCTCCAGGGAAGACCGGCAATGAAGTGAGCGACACTGTTGTAAGTGACACTTAGTTTGGAGTAGAGGAGCAAAGATGTAGGTGGAGAGTAGATGACTGAGCCATAGTCAATGAGGAGCAGGAGTAGAGAGGTAGCCAGGCGTAGCCTGGAGGAGGGAAGAAGGAACTTTCTGATTCTGTAAAGAAGACCAAGCCTAAGATGTATCTTCTTTATGAGGTTGTTTATATGAAGGTTGTAGGACAGGTGGGAGTCCAGGTAGAGACCAAGGTATTTGAATTCAGTCACCTGATCAATGAGGTCTCCGGAGTTGCTGAGTAGGTGCATCTTGGTTGCAGGGGTTTTCCTCGGGCCAGAAAAGATCATGAATTTTGTCTTCTTGGAGTTAAGTACCATGCCATTCCCCAAGAACCAGGAGTGAAGTTTCTTAAAATCTGACTGTAGATTGTGAAGCATAGAGGCTGGGTTTTCGTGGCTACAGTAGAGGGCTGTGTCATCAGTGTAGAGGACTAGTTGTGTGGATTGGCAGATAGAGGGAAGGTTATTAATGAAAAGTGAGAAAAGTAGGGGGCCCAGGATGGAGGCCTGGGGGGCCCCATATTTAATTGGGTGTTTGGCGGAGAGTTGACCTTGGACAGATGTATGATGGGATCTCCCAGAGAGGTAGCTACCGACCCATTTGACTACATTGTCGGAGAAGTGCAGACCTCTAAGGATGTCGAGGAGGAGGGTATGGTCCACAAGGTCAAAAGCCTTGGTCAGGTCGACAAAGCCAGATCCGGTGTACAATCCTTTATTATTAGCCTTATGGATGTCACTGGTGAACCTGACATGGACTGTTTCAGTGCTGTGTCCATACTGGGCACTAAAGAGTAGGTTGTTGGTTTCAAGGTAGGCGGTGAGTTGCGTGTGTACAACTTTCTTGATGATGAGAGGAATGAGGTGGAAAATAGGGTGATAGTTACTAACATCGTTTCTGGACTCACCCTTGAATAATTGTTTGATGGCGGCAGTTTTCCAGGTAGTGGGGAAAGAGCAAATACAGAGAGAGTGATTGAGAAGATTTGTGACTGGAACGGCAAGGGCAGAGATGGAAAGTTTCAAGATTTTGTAGTCAATACCATCGATTCCTTTGCTAGGTTTCGGGTTGTAACTGCTAATATATGTGCCTCTTGCTTCTTGTTATGTATAATATTGTATTTTATAACAATCATTTTTAAAAAGATTGATCAATAAACTTTTGATACTGATACATATGGATTCATGCAAGCACACATATACACCTCACAGAATAAACAAGCATACTCCACAGAATATAGAGGATAGTGTATGGAAAACCATTTTATTTTATTTATTTTTTTTGACCAGGCAAGGAGCGCTTGGCAATTCTGCCTATTTTGAACATTGTCGGGGTGGAAGGGAATACAGATGCAACTGACATATTGGATTAAGTTTAAGTTGTTGGTGGCATTTTAGTGAAACCATACACAACAAGCCTGGGTTGGCACTGGCATTGCGAAATTGCTATGGTAACCTCGAGATGTTAAATCAGGCTTGTTATGTATGGTTGCGCATACATTGTCTTTTATAGTGGATGAGCAACCAGACAACAGGTGAGAGTCATATTGGTTGGCCATAAAACAAAAACTGCACAGCACTCACTACCATTAGTTAAAGTGAATCCAACTTGCAAGTTGCAGAATTTTTTTATTTCATCCTCTGGAAACATAGAAGACAGCACACTCAGGCAGGCAGTGCACTGTACCCCCATCATACTGGTCATACTGGTCGCTAAATACATATTTTTATTCACAACTCTTAAAAACATAGCAACTGTAAACTTTTTTTATGAGAGAGTATATTAGTGGCAGAAAAGTAGCACTTAATTAAAGTTTATCCTACTTCCAGTCATAACCAGTTACTGAAAGGTCCAAAAATCACTGGATGCCTGAGAGAAAAAAGAAAAAAAATTTTAACAGTGTCTTTACACTGAAGGGGGGCGTTTATGAGATTTGGAGTGGGCAAGTTCCATGTAGCTTACTTGACGTCAGAACTGCTTAAATTTTGAATGACTGCCTTCCACTTCCTGCCATCCCCAAGATAGTTAATTTTCACGGTGACAGACTGTTGAAGTTTTGAATGACTGCCATCCGCTTCCTGCTATCTCTGAGATAGTTTATTTTCATCATGACAGTTTGTTGGAAGACACAGTTTTCACTGAAAAGACTGAAGTCTGTCAGCTCGCTCCGTGCTTTTTATTGGAGACGTTTATGCTCTTCCCCTGTACCTTCTTTGAGGTAAGGCTTAACGATGCAGTAGAAGTTGCTGATTGTGCTGGAGGAAGTTTTCACCACCAAATGTTGCACTGCTTCATTTCTGCTTGTCATTAGACATGAAAGTGTAATAATTTATGGAGTACAATGAAAAGTGGCCAGACGTTTGCTGTGGGAGGCATTTCACTGTTCATAAGACACTATATTGCGGTATTTCTTGTTGAGTGACTCATGATCCTCTTGTCATGGAGAACTAAATAGACCTGATAATGTCCTTAATTTTTTTTTCTCTGACGGCCATTGACCAATATCACAGAGATAATCCTGACTTATGGTTAAGATTTGGAGCTAAATAGTAAAGCAAATCAGGGTGATTTTTACTGTTCTCTGAGAAGAAAATTTCAAGTAAGCAGTCACATGCTCTCTCTGGGGGTATGAAATATTTTGATACATCTGTGGCTTGATGGCCCTGCTGTCTCTTGGGTTGTCTCCTGTACAAATTTTTTTTTTTTTGCTGTTGATTATATTAATGGTACCTTTACCCATCTGTGTCTCTCAGAAGCTGCAAGTCCCCCCATCTCAGACAGTACTGCTTTGCAGTCAGAAGGGCAAAAGATACAGGCCGCTGTTAAAGAAAAATACACCATATTGGGTAAAGCAGTTGGGTTATGAAGATCTAGTATACCTGTGCTATACAGTTTATCTATGTCTGTGGGTGACAGTGCCTCCGATCTTTGTAGTTTGTTTCCCTTTCCAAACTTTGTGAGATATTTCTGTTAAGCAGAAAGGGTTGCTATTGTCTCTAAATTTATTGGTGTTCCTGAGGAAAATGGAGTGCCCAAGTTCTCTTGCATGAGGTGTTGGTCTAAACTGCACAGTATGCCCCTCATAGAACTTGGCTCATACTATGAACCATCTATTCTTCCCAGTTTGTAAATGAATTCAGCAATTAGAGTGTCAGGCTTGTTCAGCGGTAGCTCACTAATGCAGTGGCTTTCCTCGGCATCTGCTAAAATACTGTTTAGCAGTTTCACATAATTTTCAGTTTTCTTTATTGTGCACTGGTTTTCCTGATCTATTATGAACTGCTGCCTATCGGATGACACTTTCGGAAAAATAAACTGTGGCTGCCAATGTGACTAATGCTAGCACTGTGTGCCATTTCTGTCACTGTTTGAGACAAGTGCTAGGGGCTTCAACCGCAGCTCACGCAGGTTTACCATATGAAGTCATTCCAACTTGTGCTACAGCACAACAGTGCTATTCCAGGGGTGTAATATCATCTAGAATAGCATTCCACCATACACTATTTACAAACTTTGAACTTTTAACCTGATCAGTCTTGCACTGTGGCCTCTGGAGTCAGCATGATCTTTTGTTTAATGTTTCATGAACTAAGCCTCCATTATTCCTTCTTGTGATTAATTAATCTTGATGGGGTGGGAAAATTACATTTTCAGTGTTCTTCATTCCTATGTCATTAACATTTCCATGGTCCAAAGACCTACTCCAAGCTCTGAAAGCCCTATCACTGATACCAGCAATGGCATCTAGCAATTTCTCTCACACAACAGATGTATACTAACAACATAAATTGTAATGAGAAAGAAAAAAGTGTTCACAACTGGGAACTGAACCCAGGCCACCTCCCAACTACTGCCCTGGTGCTGTGCCACTGTGCCATCATGTCATATGGTGAGACAGAAGGTTTCTAGAGAGATGTATGCTAACAACATAAATTGAAGTGAGAAAGAAAAAATTTTCACAACTGGGAACTGAACTCAGGCCTCCTCCTAACTACTGTCCTGGTGCTTTGCCACTGTGCTATCATTCTACATTGTAAGACAGACAGTTTCTAGAGAGCTGCATATTAACAGCATATTTTATTTTAATTATTTTTTATTCTTTGGTAACCAGGTAAGGCCCACTAGACACAAGTCTCTGTTTTCAGGGGAGACCTAGGAACACTGGGGAGGTTAAGTGACTTGCTCAGAATCACACAGTATGCAAGTGGAGGTTGTGGGAATCAAACACAGGTCTACTGAATATACTGTATCAAGCTAATTTGTAGCTTATTGCTCTGACCTCTAGGCTATACGTCCAGAGAAACTGTAGTGAGAAAGGAAAAATTTCACAAGTGGGGATGGAACCCAGGCCACTTCCATCCTAAACATTATCCTAGTGCTCTGCCTCTGTGTAATAATTTCATAGGGTGAATCAGAAGGTTTCTAGACAGAGGTGCTTGCTAACAATATAAACTTTTGTGAGAAAGAATACAAATGTTGCCCACTTGGAATCAAACCCAGGCCCCTAACATCTACTGCCATAGTGCTCTGCCACTGTGCTATCTTTCCACATGGTGACACACACAGTTTCAAGACAAGAGATGCATGTTATGCAAAAGCACATCATGCATTAAGTGGAGCCCCCTCATACACAATTCGAGTTTTGTAATGAACTCTCTGCAAACTTTAAGTAATGCTTCCTTCCAAGTTGCATTCAAACCTAGACAAGACTCAATGTCTTAGTCAGAACTAATTAAGTTGACTGCAACATAGAAGCAACAATTCAATTATCTGAAAGTCTGTTTCAAACCTTATTGAAACTCTATCACTGACATCAGCAATGACATCTAACAATTTCTGTCATACTATTTGAACTGTAGTGAGAAAGAAATAATGAACCATATTGGCAATAGAACCCAGGCTTCTGTAGATCTGAAACATCACACCAAGCCCTAAGATCCTTATCACTTACATCATTAATGACATCATGCACCCAAATTACTCAGAGTGACTTTAACCTTAAACTTGAATAAATGCAGAAAAGAATATGCATTTCTGCAAGAGGTGCTTTGCAAGCAATGCTTGCTGTGGCACCTAAAACAAACTCTGGTCAGAACCACTACAGCTGCTAATACATTAGCTTGACAAGGGTGTTTCATGGGCTTAAACATAAAGATGAATTGCTGTAGTCAACTTTGTGTGTAAATTTCATTTTTGGTAAAGTTAGATCATTTATCTGATTGATCCTGTGTTTTTCATGAGTTTAAGACGCAAGCAGCGAATGTGTCTTGTACTATGTGGGGAAGGAGCGGGAGCTCCACACCAAGGCCTATAAGTAATGGTAGAATAAATAATGCAGAGAGGAGAGGTATGGCTACAATGGGAACTGAGGGCCAACCTGGAAGGATAACAGCCTATACCAAGGTGATGGCCAGCTTCCATTAAGGAGGGAATCATAGTCCTCAGTTGATGGTTTAAGTGTTACTTCAATAGACAAGATTTGGGGAGTTGATACCTATCTCCAGCCAGGGGTAATGGTCAGATGTGTTCCAGGTACATCAGCATGGAAAGACACTGACTGCATTGCTAAAATTGTTCAGGAAACAGGAGAAAACATTGATGTCCTGGTACACATAGGGACAAATGATCTTGCCAGCCGGTCAGTTGTGGAGACCAAGGAACACTTGACCAGACTGGGTGACAAACTATCATCCATTTTGTCCGGCATCTCCTTCTCTGAGATACTGCCATTCAGGGAGAAGGGGCAGATGGACAGAAGGTCAGAGAAGGGGAGATAGGGGAGCTAAACATGTGGCTCAAGGGCTGGTGCCAGGAAAAAGGACACACATTTGTAGGGAACTGGCAACAGCTTTGGGAGCAAAAGTTCTTTAAATTTGATGGACTGCATCTGACTAAGGAAGGAGTCAGTGCATTGGGACAGAAGTTTGATGTCTTTGCAGAATATTTAAACTAGCAAATGGGGAGAGGGGTGCAGCACCCCATACATCAATTGGGAAGAACACCCCTCCCTCCCTCAGCTAGTGGTCAAACAGGAGTTCAGCATGTTTGTAGTTCATTTGCATTACCAGGTAAGGAAAAAGGTCTGGCTTCCCATACGACGCATAGGGGAAACGCCAGACCTCACCCAACAACTAACACACCAAAATCTGGCCAATGTAAAATCATGTACACAAATGCTTGCAGTCTGGAAAACAAGATCCCAGACCTGCAGGCAATAATGACAGAGGCTAAACTGGACATAGTAGCCATTAGTGAGACATGGCTTACCAGTAACCACATTTAGGAGTCTTCAGTACCTGGCTATGTACTGTTCAGAAGAGACTGAGGTGCAATAAGGGGGTGTGGAGTGGCCCTGTATGTCAATGAAAATATCAAAGCTACAGAAATTCAGAATACACATAAGGAGCCAGAAAAACTGTGGGTCACCCTGAAAACAGGAAATGGGACACCCATACGAACTGGGGTTGTCTACAGGCCTCCAGACCAGGGGGAGGGCATAGATACATTACTGTTAGAAGATATACAAAACATGACAGCTAAAGGGGAGGTTCTAACAATGGGAGACTTCAACAAGCCAGACACAGATTGGTCAATACCAGCAGGAACATCTGCCAGAACTAGACATATGGTGGATTCCCTGCAGGGGGAGGGCCTCAAACAACTAATACAACAACCCACAAGAGACAGGGCTATCCTATTTCTAGTACTGACTAACAGGGAAAGGATCACAGATCTGCTGGTAGAAGGTCACCTGGGGGCCAGTGACCATCACATGGTATGGTTCAATTTGGCCACTACATAGAAATATAGACTTTGACAGCAGACAAGGACCGCTTGGCCAACCTAGTCTGCCCATTTCCCTACCTAGAAGATAAGCTGCAGATCCTATTTAACCAACAGCCTATTTCTTCCTACCCCCCACAAAAATTGCCTTATGTCTGTCCCATGCATTCTTGAATTCTCCCACAGTTTAAGACCCCACAACCTCCTCAGGAAGGCTGTTCCATGTGTCCACCACCCTCTCTGTGAAAAAATACTTCCTCACATTGCCCATGAGCTGTCCCCTCTATCTTCAAATTGTGTCCCTTGTTCTTGCACATCTCTTTTTCTGAAAGATGCTACCCTCTTGGACTTTGTTGATTCCACTGAGGTACTTAAATGTTTCTATCATGTCCCCCCTCCCTCCTTTCCTCAAGGGTATGCATATTAAGCTCCTTAACTCTCTCTTCATATGGCTTCTCTTGCAGACCCTGCACCATTTTAGTTGCCCTCCTCTGAATCGCCTCCATCCTGTCTATGTCCTTGCGGAGATGGGGTCTCCAGAACTGGACGCAGTACTCCAGATGGGGTCTCACCAACTGTCTGTACAGGGGGATAACAACTTCCTGTTTTCTGCTGGTGATACCTCTCCCTATACACACCAGTATCCCCCCAGCCCTTCCTACTGCCTTCTCGTATTGCTTGCCAGCCTTAAGGTCATCTGATATGATTACTCCTGGGTCCCTTTCCATTTTTGTTGTTGTTACTACCTCCCCCCATTGTGTAATCTTCCCCAGGGTTTTTGTTTCCAAGGTGCATTACTTTGCACTTCTTTGAATTGAATCCAAGCTGCCATACTTCTGACCATTCCTCCAACCTTGCCAAGTCCCTTCTCATCCTTTCCCCGCCTCCTTGTGCATCAACCCTGTTGCAGATCTTTGTGTCATCTGCAAAGAGGCATACTTTTCCTTCCAGTCCCTCTGCAATGTCACTTATAAAGACATTAAAAAGGACTGGACCCAGTACTGAACCCTGTGGTACCCCAGTAGTAACCCCTCTTTCTTCAGAGTGGACTCCATTTACAATTACCTTCTGTGTTCTGTTGTCCAGCCAATGTTTTACCTAGGCTACCACCCTGGGACCCACTCCCAGGTTGGTTAATTTGACTACTAATCTTTTGTGTGGGACTGTGTCAAATGCCTTGCTAAAGTCTAGGTAGGCCATGTCCACAGCCCCACCCTGGTCTACTGCTTTGGTCACCCAGTCAAAGAAATCAATTAGATTTGTCTGACATGACCTTCCCACTGTGAACCTATGCTGCTTGGGTCCTGTGCCCCACTGGCCTCTAGGTACTCAACAATTCTTTTCCTTCAGAAGTGATTCCATCTTTCCTACCTCAGAGGTCAAACTGACAGGTCTGTAGTTTCCTGCCTCTGTCTTGGTCCCACTTTGTGAAGGGGAATCACATCTGCCTTCTTCCAGTCCTCAGGTACCACACCATCCTCCCATGGTTTGTTAAAAAGGGTAGTCAGTGGTGTCACTAGTTCTCTGCTTAATTCTTTTAGAATTCTGGGGTGAATTCCATCTGGCCCCATTGCTTTGTCCACCTTCAGTTTTAGGAGTTCTTTCAGAACCCTTTCTTCTGTAAAAGGACTGAGATCAACCCACCTCTCCAGAGTGCTTCTGTTAATTGGATTAGGCAATGCCCCCACTTCCTCTTTTGTGAATACTGAACAGAATTATTCATTCAGTATGCCTGCTTTTTCACTGTCACTCTCTGCCCAACCACCATCCATTCTATTCAGCCTCATTATCCCTCCCTTTGTCTTTCTACACTCCCTGATATACCTATAAAAGGTTGTATCCCCCTTCTTAACTGAGTTAGCTATCTTTTCCTCAGTTTCTGCCTTTGCTATTCTGACTACCCTCCCTGCTTCCTTCTGCCTTAACTGGTACAGTTCTCTGTCCTGCTCCTTCTGTGTTTCCTTATACTTCCTAAATGCTATCTTTTTCTCCCTAACCTTCACCGCCACCTCTTTTGAGAACCATAGTGGCTTTTTCTTTTGTTTTGATTTGTTTATTGCTTCACACAAAGGCTTGTTGCCTCTGTGATGGCAGTTTTGATATTTGCCCATTGTTGCTCCACCCCTCCTTCTAGCCTGTTTGCTAGTGCTTTCTAAGGCACTCTCCCATCTTGCCAAAGTCAGCCCTCCTGAAGTCCGGAACCCTCACTTTTGTATGGCTTGACTCTGTAGCTGAGTTTATCTAGAACTAAAGCATCCCATTCCAATGCAAAAATATGGGACTTCAGAGGAGCTGACTTTGATAAGATGGCCAACAGAGTTAAGCTAGCCCTGGCAAAAAGAAATACAGGTGAGGGGGTACAGGCAAAGTGGGCAAGCATTAAGGATGCAATACTTGAAGCAACATCCCATTGTGTTAGAGAGAAAAGGAAGTGCAAAAGAAGAAGAAAACCACTTTGGTTCTCAAAAACAGTAGCAGAAAATGTCAGAGCCAAAAGGCTGGCCTTCAGGAAATATAAGGGAATGCAGCAGGATGAAGATAGGGCTGCATACCAAACTTCCCTAAGTGAAGCAGGGAAGGCAGTAAGGCAGGCAAAGGCCCAAACCAAGGAAACACTAACACAAACAGTAAAAGAAGGTGACAAGACTTTCTATAGATACATTAGGGAAAGGAGAAAGTCCAGAAGGGGTATTGCTAAGATCAAAGGGGATAAGGGGGCATGTGAGGAGGAGGAGGAGGAGGACCATGTAAAAGCATCTATCTTAAATAGATACTTCTGCTCAGTATTTGATGAAGAGAAGGTAGGGCAGAGACCACAGCTCAGAACCAGGGACACAGGGGGGAGGAAGGTGTGCACTAGTCCCTTTGCAAAAGAAAGGGTCCTACAAGAGCTTGATAAGCTGAGGGTGGACAAGGCAATGGGACCTGATGGCATACATCCCAGGATACTAAAGGAGCTAAGGGTGGAACTAGCAGAGCCATTAGCAGAACTGCTTAGTGAGTCTCTGAGCACAGGAGAGGTCCCAGAAGACTGGAGAAGGGCTCATATGATCCTGCTCCACAAGAGTGGTAGCAGGGAGGAGGCAGGAAACTACAGACCAGTCAGTCTTACCTCATTTGTGGGCAAGATTATGGAGGTATTCCTTAAGGAAAGGATAGTGTCACACCTGGAATCCATAGGAGCACAGGATCCAAGACAGCATGGGTTTATGAAAGGAGGGTCCTGTCAAACTAATCTCATAGATTTCTTTGACTGGGTAACCAGAGTGGTGGACCAAGGGGGAGCAGTTGATGTTGCCTACCTTAACTTAAGCAAAGCTTTCAATGCTATTTCACATAGAAAATTGATTAATAAGCTGGGTAGGCTTGGGGTGGGTCAGAAGTTGGTCAACAGTGTGGCAAACTGGTTGACGGGCAGAAAACAGGGAGTGGTGGTAAATGGTATACAGTTAGAAGAGATGCAAGTCACAAGTGGGGTACCACAGGGATCAGTCCTGGGGCCAGTCCTCTTCAATATCTTCATCAGTGACATTGCAGATGGACTAGAGGGTAAGGTTTGTCTGTTTGAGATGACACCAAGATCTGCAACAGAGTAGATTATCTAGATGGGGTGGGCAGAATGAGAAGAGGTCTGGATAAACTAGCAAAGTGGTTGGAAGAGTGACAACTGGGGTTTAATGCAAAGAAGTGCAAGATCATGCATATAGAGAAGAGAAAGGTACTAACAACAAAAAAAATGGAAAGGGACTTGGGGGTAGTCATATCAGATGACCTAAAGGTGGGTAAGCAATGTGAGAAGTCAGTAAGGAGAGCCAGGGGGATACTGGGATGCATAGGAAGGGGCATCACAAGTAGAAAAAGGGAAGTGGTTATCCCTCTGTACAGACAGTTGGTGAGACCCCATCTGGAATGCTATGTGCAGTTTTGGAGACCCCATCTATGCAAGGACATAGACACGATGGAAGCAGTCCAGAGGAGGGCAACTAAAATGGTGCAGGGTCTGCATCAGAAACCATATGAAGAGAGACTGAGAGAGCTTAATATGTATACCCTTGACAAAAGGAGGGACAGGGGGGACATGATAGAAACTTTCAAGTACCTCAAGGGAATCAACAAAGTCCAGGAGGGTAGCATATTTCAGAAAAAGAGATGTGTAAGAACAAGGGCACAATTTAAAGAGATAAGAAGGGGACGGCTCTCAGGGGTAATGGAGGACATTTTTTTCACGGAGAGAGTGGTGTATGCAGGAACCGCTTCTTCCTGGGGAGATTGTTGGGTCTAAAACAGTGGGGGGAATTCAAGCATGCATGGGACAGACATAAGGCAATTGTAGTGGGGGGTTGCAGGAAGTAGGCTGTTGGTTAACTAGAATCTGCAGCTTATCCAATAGGTAGGGAAATGGGCAGACTGGGTGGGCCAAGTGGTCCTTATCTGTCGTCAAAGTCTATGTTTCTATGAAACCCTGAAGCCACCTATAGGCTGGGAGGGGAGTTGCTGGCAGTCACAAGGGAAGAAAGAGACTTGGGCGTAATCATCACCGATGACCCAAAATCATCCAAACAGACCACTAAAGCAGTAGGTAAGGCTAAGGGGATGTTGGGGTGTATTGGTAGGGGTATCACAAGTCGGAAGAGGGAGGTAATAATCCCTCTTTACAAGACAATGGTTAGGCCCCATCTGTACTACTGCATGCAGTACTGGAGGCTACACCTTCACAAGGACATTAACCAAACTGAGGCAGTTCAGAGAAGGGCAACCAAAATGGTGCAGGGACTGCGTCAGAAAACATATGAGCACAGATTAACGGAGCTCAATATGTATACCCTAGAGCAAAGGAGGGAGAGAGGTGATATGATCAAAACATTCAAACAACTTAAGGGCATTGACAAGGTGGAAGAGTCTAACATGTTTCAATATAAGAAAAAAAGCAGGACAAGAGGACACAGCATGAGATTAGAGGGAGACCGATTAAGGGGTAATGTGAGGAAGTTCTTTTTCACAGAAAGGGTGGTGAATGCATGGAATGACCTATCTCATGAAGTGGTGGATATGAATACAGTGCAGGGCTTCAAACAGGCATGGGATAGGCATAAGGGATCAATATAGATGAGTATGAATAGATAGGCCATTGACAGAGCAAAGGCCGATGGCACATTCATAAGGTAGAAAAAGAAATGGGCAGACTGGATGGGCCTTGCGGTCCTTATCTGCCGTCAACTTCTATATTTCTATGTTTCTATGTGTGCTTTCTCTGGCTGCTGGCTACGCCTAAAGTCTCAGCGCTCACCTCTTCTGCTCTCTCCAGGTTACTCTGCTCATTCCCCAGGAAAAATGGACAACCATATCAATTCAATTCAGACTGCAATATTTAATTTGAAAAAAAGAACTGTGATTTCCAACTCACCAGTGCCAGCTCCTTCACACTCTGAGCTGACACCAGCAATACTAGCCTCTCATTGCTTACTAAAGCCGACCATCATATTAAGTTAGCTTTTTTGAAAATCCAACAATCACAGCCTTCAGTGTCACCGCTCATGTCCTGTGGATCTCGCTGCCCCTTGGGGTTAAGGGGGCCCCCACCTTGGAGGTATTCAGGGCCCTCCTATTCTCCCAGGCCTTTTTAGATTAAGCTGTCAATTCATAGATTTGGTTATAGTAGTTGGCAATCTGATGTTTAGTTTATTATTTATGGGAACTGTTTTACGAGGAGTTAATTATTTATATTCTTATATATTTTTGTTTTGGTTTTATTGATTTGATTTGAAATATGTGTTTATTTATTTGTATGGTACCCAGAGCATCTGGGATTGGGTGTCTTTTAAATTAATTTTGCCTTGCCTTGCCACAGCCAATGATCCCTGAAGTCACTGCATCACCGCTGGTGTCATGCTGGCACATCCATGGCAACAGCACAGGTATAAAATGGATACACACTACTTCATCAACAAGTCCCACATAATGTATTAAAATAAAATAAAAAAACTAGTAAAAAATATGTATCTCACAAGGTCCTTCCCTTTGCATAAATGATTTATTTACACTCAAGCTGTTTTACCTTTGGCACATCACGCATGGCTTATGCCACTTGTGAGGTTACCTAGGGTTAAGCAGCTCTAGTACAGCTAGCCCCTGAACAGGCTGCTCGGCTGACTGCAGCTCTAGCTGTGACCCCTGCTGGCCAAGCCTGCTCCTTCCCTTGGCCCGCTGGTCCACCAAGCAGGACACAGCTAGCCCCTGAATGGGCTCCTTGGCTGACTGTAGCTCTAGCTGTGACCCCTGCCGGCCGCGCTTGCTCCCTCCTTCCCTCAGCCTGCCAGTCAACCAAGCAGAAAACAGCTAGACCTTCAACAGGCTCCTCGGCTGACCACGGCTTTGGCTGTGACCCCTGCTGGCCACACCTGCTCCCTCCCTCAGCCCGCTGGTCCACCAAGCAGAAAATAGCTAGCCCCAAAATAGGCTCCTCGGCTGACCGCGGCTCCAGCTGTGACCCCTGCCGGCCGCGCCTGCTCCCTCCCTTGGCCCCCCAGTTCACCATGCAGAAAACAGGTACGGAGTAAGTTTCCAGGACTCGGGCTTGGATGCCCTTATTTTGATTGGTTGTAAGGTTATAGCTCCTTTCCTGCAGTTGGACTTCTAATCAACAGACTGCGCCCAATTGGTTCTCGCCTCCCTGGCTCCACTTTCAAACTGCTGCCTACTACAGCTTAATTTTATGAATAATTTTTACTTAGTAGTATTAAATTTTCAGATGAGTATGTAATGTCTACTCTGGTTTAGTAATCCAAGTGCACTAACAGTCAATTTGAATAGTACAGCTCTTGGTTCTAAGATCCTGCCATGCTTTACAGTATTAAGTTCCTTCTATTTTAAGCATTTCCAACCAACATATTTCCACTGCCTTAGCATTTTAATGAATTGCTATTTTTAGATCTTTCTATTGAATGTGTTTGTACTCAACTCATTTCCACTGGTTTAGGGTTTTATTTGATAGTAATTTTAAGACCCTTCTATTTTTAATGTTTGCAGAGAATTTCCACTGCCTTAGAGCTTTAATTGTCTGCTCTTTTAAGTGCTCTCCCACCCTCTCAAAAACCCCTCTGTCCCCAGTAAATGTGCCTGGCTTCCTGTCCTCTTTTGTGGTGCTCTCTGGCCTCTTCTAAACCCATCTGTCCCCAGTTAATTTTTCTAGCCAAAACTAATCTGTTTTCCCAGCTTTAATAAGGGCTCGCTTTGCCTTACTTTACCCCTCTGTTCCCTAGCCTATTCACTATTTTAAAGATCTCCTCCAAAATTGCTCTTGCAATCTTTCCCTACCCCACTGGCACCTAAGCCCAGATACCCCCCCACCAGGTCTTTCTTTCTAGCTGCCCCTGCCCACTATCGATATCTTCCTTCTTTGTTTTAATCCAGACTCTACCACTCATTAGCTGCTGGCATTGTACTTTGGTATTCTAAATCCTACTTCTCACTCCTCTTCCTTCTCATTTACAGCTATCCCCTGAATGGGCTCCTCAGCTGACCACGGTTCTGACTGTGACCCCCTGTCATTTGCGCCTGCTCCCTCTCTCGACCCGCCGGTCCACCAAGCAGAAAACAGGTACGGAGCAAGTTTCCAGGACTCAGACTTGGATGCCTTTATTTAGATTGGCCGTAAGGTCCTAGCTCCTTTCCTGCAATTGGACTTCTAATCAAAAGACTGTGCCCAATTGGCTCTCGCCTCCCTGGCTCCACTTTCAAACTGCTGCCTACTACAGCTTCGTTTTATTAATAATTTTTACTTAGTAGTGTTAAATTTTCTCCCACTCACCTTTGGCACTGCTGTAAATCCCCTTCCTACACCAGAAGCACCACACTAATATCTCTTCTACTCCAGCTCACTCCCACTCTTAAAGGGGCAGGAGCCTGATTACTCATCTCCCTCCATGAAACGTAAACGTTATAGGGAATGTTTAATGTACTCCTGCCCATACTGTTTCCTAGTCTCCCTAGTGATTTGATACACCACTATTGGCAACAAACTAGCATAACGTTTTTCACTGTCCTGTCAGTCTATTATGTCACCCAACATGCTATCAATAGTATTCCAGTGCACCATAATACTGTCATGCATGCTGTTACTCCCTCCTACCACATCCCATAATTATAACACTCAGAATCTGCTCAGAGTCTACTCCCTAAACAAACCCGACCATAATCCCCTCAATCTCCCTGCCTTAGGGACCAGGTGCTTCGAAGTCAATACTAGTCAACTCCTGTGGATAGTGCACCTAGAAAAATTCATATACTCCACCCCTCCAGTCCAGCTGAACATGTTGATAGTCACAGTGACAGACAGCAAAAAGAATATAAACACCTACCACAAATCCCAGGTGTTAAAATGCAAAAAATTACATGCCATAAGGCTAGCCTTACTGCTACTATTGCTCTCAGGTAACATTCACCCCAACTCTGGTCCTGTACCTGAAGCAAGTATACCAATCTCAGTTAAGAGGTATGGGGTAATAACGATTGCATCAATTAACATCTGCAGCCTTATATCTAAATATGATGTACTGCAGGCCTCGGTTGTACAACATAAGCCCAATGCCCTATCAGTTGTTGAAACCTGGCTTACCCCAGGAATCCCTGACTGGGCAATCCAATTGGAGAGCTACACATCCTTTAGGCTGGATAGAGTTGGTAAACATGGTGGAGGCTGTGTCATATGTTAAAGACACCCTCCAGGGCAGAGCACTCCCCATCCCTCCTACTGGAAGTAGTTCCCAACTGCTTGCTGTGCAGTTGCAACTCGGTGCACAGGGAAAGCGCCTCACCCTAGTATCAGTACATAGTCCCCCAAAATACCAGGCAGCTGGGTTTAAACTAGCCCTTGACTACCTCTCTGACCCCTGTAATACCTCTGAAATCATAATGGTAGGGGACTTCAATATCAATTGGTTATCCCCTGAGGTGGCACATATAAGGATGCCATCTCTGCCTCTGACATGGCCCAGCTAGTGCAGGCACCAACACAGGTAAACTTCGTACTGGGAAACATACTCTCATAGACTGGGTTCTAACTAACCAGCTGGAAAGAATAACCAGTACTACAGTGCTTCCTGCCATCATCAATGACCACTCACCAGTCTTAGGCACCTGGACCAATAAAGCACCTAAAACACTACCAAAAACCATAACCTCGAGGGTATTAAAAAAAGGACAACTTGCCTCCCTCATAACCCACCTCAGACTGCAAAATTGGTCAGCTGTCTATGCTGCTGAAGATGTTGACACTGCACTACAGTGTTTTAGCAACATCTTTACTATTTCCTGTAACATTTATGCCCCCTATAAGAAGAAAAAAATTAAAAGGGTCCAGCAAAACATGGGTGACACCACAGCTCCTCGATCTCATGCGGGCTAGGGATAATCTGTGGTTCATAGCTAGCTATCCGCCAAGCTAAGAGATCTCACTTCAATACTGAATTAAACAACTCCTGGGGTGACAGCTGTAGATTTTGGGATAACATCAAACCCCTTACAAGGAATGCTAGTAGAACACCTCCCACATTGCTCAATACTAATACAGTAATTACTCAAGACCCAAAATCATCACCAGTGCTTTCAATAAGGCCTTCACTGACCTCAGTGGAGTGCTTCCCTCTGACTTTCTTCCCCCAGCAAGGAGCTAACCCTACTATCAACCCAACCCCGTCAGCTAGTACAACACCACCTTCTACCTTAAGATTATCACTACAGCTGAGGCAAAAAAATACCTAGCACAAGTACTCGGCAAAACAAGAACCAGTGATGACTCGCTTGACCTCAAGCTCTCAGCACTCACCCTGGATGTCCTACTCTCCCATCTAACCAAGATCCTCAATCTCTCGCTCATCACTTGTAAATTCCCTGAAGTCTGGAAAGCAACGGTGGTCACTCTGGTATTTAAAAGTGGGGACAGAACTAGTCGCACGAACTACTGGTCTATCTCAATCCTCCCCCCTCTTTCAAAAGCCCTAGAGCAGATAGTATATGGCCAGATAGTAGACTATATAGATAAATAAAACCTTCAATGTCCAAAGCAGCACGGCATCAGGAAGGCACACAGTAGTACCATGGCCTTGGTTGAGTTTACTGGCTTTATTCATGAAGCTGTATGTAACCTCTAGGTGGTGCTATCCCAAGAGCTACTACCCCTGCCTGCTTGGCTAGTAGCAGGTTAAGGGGCCTGGGCAATGAAACGGGTGCCTCCAACAGGACGTCAGGGTTGTTAGTGGTCAAGTTAACCTGGGCACAGCCCTCCGGAACACTGTAACCCCCCCCTCTTTCCCTTTTAGTGGCCTGAACGATATACAATAATCACCTTCACAATGACCCTTATTCACCAGGCGACTACCCACACTGTTTGCTCTTGCCACCTGGGATGGTTCATCTAGCTTGACCCTGGGGACCCCCTGTAAAACAAGGTTAGGCGCAACAAATAGCAACAGTACAGTACCTTTGGCACAAACTGGAACCACAGTCAGGTTAAAGGCAAACAATGTTAAATCTGATTTATTCAGGGGACTTGAACAAGGGAGGGGCGTAATCAGATTGATTTGCTTAAAAGCTATATTAATCAGACAGTTATGCATGCAGTTCAGAGTCCCTAAACAGTCACACACTCTGGGTACCCAGGTAGGAAAATGGTGGGCTAGCCAGGAACATTGCAGCTGGTTGGGGCCCTGTGATGGAAAAAAGCAACATGCATAACACACACTATTTGTAATCTGGAGCAGGAGAGCTCAGTTCGTGAAAGAAAAGGCAACAAGACAATCAGATGACAACACTTTTAGATTTAGCTGTTGTTGCAGGGAACTACCCTGATGTTTACTCACGATACCCAATACTGGACACAGGCAGGACTAAATCAAGACTGCAGGCTGTTGAGCTGGAGTGCCCGGAGAAAAAGGGCCCACACAAATCATCGAGGCGTCATTCCTGTTCAAGGCGTTGAGCAGGGGGCTGATCCTGAGTCTGATCTCTCGTCCATGACTTTCTCTTCGTAGCAGGTATTTGGCTGAGCCAGTGTAGCAGGGGCCCAGACAAATGGAAATGGATACAGATTCAGTCCATGGAGCTGGATACAGCCTCCAGCAAGCAAAACACAGTTCAGACACACAGTGGGGAACCAAATCACGACCCACTATAAGCACACAGCACATTCACGTGTAAGGAAATTTCACTGTACCAGGCAAATGGCTCTCCGGTCGCAATTACAGAGTCTCTGCACAAGCCAGGACTTCAGAGGTGCTGGAAGTCCTGACAGGCCGATTGCATTCAGCAAATCTTCGATCTTCTTCAGGTTAAAGCCTGGTCACAATTCAGTGGCTTAATTCGCTCTCCAAATTCGGATTCAGTCTGAAAAAAAGCACAATTTCCCTCTCAGAAACAGCAGTCAGGCATACAGGCCAAACTCAGGCCTTTCCACAGTTCTCCTGCGTGAATCCACTATGGATTGCTGCTTGAACTGTCTCGAGCTGTTACTTCTTTACTTCCCAACTCAGATCTAACTGAAACTGCAAGCAGTGTGGGACTTTCCCCAAGATCCAAAAGGTTCAGTTGGCTGATCTGTCAGTCACAACAAGCGCGCCCCCTCCTGGTATTTTAGGAGCCAAAAGCACAAAACTACAATTCTTACAAGTTTGGCCCCACCAAGCCCCTGAAGGCAGGCTCCATTTTAGAGTCTCAGATGTACTGATTGGCTCATTCTGCAGTCCAGGACCAAGATGATGAAAACAAACAGAACTGTCCATGCTGCAAAGAAGGCAGGTTAGAACAAACTGCAATATTATTACTACTCTAACAAATGATCAGCAAACAAGTACATCTTCTAACAGAGCTCCCTCTCAGATTAATTATGACTGCAATCCAGGCAGCTCTTAAAGAGACAGTACACAGAGGCTATTCAGGTACTCTCTGGCAATACATTTAAACTGCTAAAATGCAGAACACCAGCCTGGCAGTAAGCATTTAGGCAAGCTCAAGGAAGACTTTTCGGGAAGCCCCATTTGTAGGGGGATTACATTTACACAGGGGACTCTTGGTGGGGGCTACTTAAATTGACCTCACCAAGGCCTTCAATATGGTTAATCTTGATTTGCTTCTCAGTCAATTGTCTACTATAATGATATCCGCCAACTCAGTTAGCTGGTTCCGGAGTTACTTCTCCAACAGAATGCAGCAGGTCAAGATAAACGATGTTCTTTCTGACCATTGGAACATCACCACAGGGGTGCCTCAAGGCTCTATATTAGGCCCCCTACTATTTAGCCTATTGCTAAATGATCTCCCTACAGTATGCCAGAACAAGATCCTTCTCTATGCAGATGATGCTGTGCTTTACACCCATCGCTCAGCACCAGAATCATGAGAAGAAATGATGCAAGCTGATTTCTGCACAGTGGAAGAGTGGTTCCTCAATTCCAAGTTCCTGCTTAATTGCAAAAAAACGACCTCCCTCCAAAATCATTATGAGTCCTATTCCATCAAAATACGCAACAACAAGAATGAAGTACTTGATATGTATCTAACTTTAAATACCTCAGGGTCATCCTTGACTGTTCTCTCTCATTTGGCCTACACATTGATCGTGTCGCCAAGACAGCTAGTGCCAGAACAGGCCAGCTTTATTGGTACAGGCACTGCCTCATGGAGAATGCAGTTAAACTGGCAGATAATGGCTTGATATTGTCAGTCGTTGATTATGGCCTGGTTGTCTATGGGGGTCAGCACCAACACTGCTCTTAAGCGAGTTAAGTCTGCCTTAAATAAAGCCTGCAGACTTGCATTGGGAGCTCACTGCTTAACTCACACATGCGAGCTCTACGTGAACACTGATTGGTTTAACCTGAACAACAGGATACAATACCAGGTTTGTCTGCTAGCAAAAAAGTCTACTCTGGGCCTTGCACCCCCTGGAGTACAGAGACTGCTTAGCCACTCGTCCAACCCAAGTCAAACCAGAGGTTCCAGCAAAACTGTTTTTCAAATATCATTTCACCGTACGTCGCAATGGCAAAGATCCTTTAAGTATAGGGCCCCTCTGTGTCTTAATTCTCTCAGTGCTGACCTGGTTTTGGAGCCAAAACTGGCCCTTTTCAATCCAGACTGAAAGTGCATCTGGTTGCGTTCAGTACGTGTGATTGTGACTCAAAAACCTAACTTATACCAGGTATATGCCCTTTTGCTTCTTACTGTGCACTCCTCCCCCACTGCATCTCAATACTCCTCAAACTCATGGTAAGAGCTTGCTCTGCTCATTATTCTCACCTTCTTCCCCCACGACCTTCCCTACCTCTACCTTTCATTATCTAAGCCCTCAGACTGGCCCCTCTCCACATATCCTTCCCCCTCACCTCCTACTATCACCCCTAGTTCCATCTTTTCTCCTAACCTGCACCAACGTACCTGCGGGAGACTTCTTTTTCTAACCTATCCTTTCACCGAGAATACTCCCAGGGTTGGTTCCCCTCTCTTATTTCTGCTATCATTCACCTTGTAACTTATTGTACCAAACTTCTTTCTTTATTCCCACCCTCATCTGGACTGATAGATCCCCTCCCCAAGGGTAACACTCAGCACTTGGTAACTATTCTCTGTAGATAGGAACTCTAGATCCATGGTGACAGTGGGGAGTTGTTATACCCTACTTTAACTACCAGCATTGTTCTATGTTTATTGTTAATTGTGAACTACCACTTGAATTTTCAACTGTACTTTGTCCTTTTGTTGCTGTTGCTGTAATTTGCCTGTATCATTCTAATGTGGAATGTTTGTAAACGAGTTATTAAGCTCAAAGGTCTGAATCCAAGAATTCAATAAATAAAAATAAATGAATTCTTTATCTCACAGGTCCCTTTTGCATATACCTTACATATCACCCATTTGGTCCATCTCTGTGCAAATGTCGGGAACCTGTGCTTCTCAGAGATGTTTTAAGCAGTTTTTATTACTGTCTTTTTAATTAATGGTCAAAGTTAATAAAGATGGCTGCCACTGTCAATTTAAAACGATCTCTTCCATTGAGGTTACTTTTTGACTGTACAGACTAGATTCATACTCTGGATGTATTAGGAGAGTGCTGCTGACACACATTTATGGGCAGACTAGGTAGGCCAAGCGATCCTTGTCTGCCAGCAAATTCTTTCATTTCTGTGTCTATGTTTCTGATGGTAAACAGCACAGCATTACAACCAGATGTTTCACTTATTTATGGCAGGAGTGGAAAGTGAGCAGGAACGCTTAAAAACTTTGGAACCACATACTGTAAATTAGTTCAGGGATGACAGAAAATAACCAGTATTTGTCAATGCCAAATGTTCGCTGCTGGTATTGCTGTTGTACCAGGTCTCGCTTGTATACATTTTCACTATGTATTTACCCAGGATAGCGCAGATTAGATGCAATGTCTCATTTTCAGTGGTGTCCTGCTTTGACACATTATTAGATTGTACTTACCCAGGATAGGGCAGCAGAGAGGCAGTATTCTACTTTTAAGTGGACTCCCATATTTTGGTCCAAATGTCCAACAGTCTTTTTATGACCTGACATTATGGTGAAGACAGGTGGATTTTTTTTTCCATCAGTAATTTATGCCCCCTACACCTCTGATCTGCCCCCTTGTGTTCAAACTTCCCAATGCCATCCTTGGTTTCCCCAGGACTCACCCTTTTGTTTCATCAGCAGGATGTTCCCGGTCACCAAGGAGGGGCCTGTGAAGGACGGATATCATTCTGTGGCCAGAGGGGTTTTCCTCCTGCATTTTGTTGCCTCTACAGCTATCATGTGCGATGGTATAATGGGTGAGCTCTGCTTCTGCGGAGAAGTCCTCAAACATCTGTATTTGGCAATTATGTGTGTGCGCCCAAACTGCGCTACCAACTGGACACCTCCAGGAGGCAGGCAAGCAGCTGGTCACACAACTCCCCTGCCTTGAAGGAGGAGAGCCATCCAGTGGGATGCTTGATCCTCCCTCCCTCCTCCAACCAGCTCCTGAATGATCCGACTCTATTTCTGAACTCGGGTAACCAGTGTGACAGGAGGTAAGGCACTAAGCGTCTCAGCCCTCTATGCCACGGGGCCGGCAACAGCTGGAATTTTTAAAATCCCATCTGAAAGGTGATTTCCCTGTGCAGCTGTGAAAACAAGTTTTAGAGGGGATTTGAAAAATTACACCTGCCTTGTTTAGGAGGTGAGGTAACACAAGGGATTTGTTGAACATTAGGGCCCAAAAGAGTTGAGCCGTGCACAATAGGGTTGCGCTTGCGCAAGTCCGAAATTGCACCATTTTGTGATATTCAGCAGGAGGCAGTTGCACCCCTGAAATCATGCTGAGCAACAGCGCAATGATAATGAAGGCATGTGCAACCGAAGGGGGAGGAACCATGTATAAATGGCGCAGTGCGATATTCAATGACTTGCACCATGCGCAATAGGGGAGCAAGCGGAAGTTGCGCCATAGCAGAAATGAGACAAAATAAAAAGGAGCAAGGGAGAGGCGCAAGAATGCTACAGGGAAGCCACATGGGGCAGAACTCTAGGCAGACAGACAGGGCAGGAGGGACACACAAGGCAGGCCAGGGAAAGGGCAACCTGAACACACAGGCACAGGGAAGGTGTGGGGAGCCATAGCCAGTGCAGAAGGGGGAAGTGCCACACAGTACAGAGGCCACCACAGGCAGGTGTTCCCGGTGCAGGGGAAGTAGCAGGGAGGACAGCGGGGGGAATACAGTAACAGCTGCTGGGGGTGTAAACACAAGCCAGGGACTTGGCCAGTGCCACCTTCCAGATGGAGGCCGTTATGAGGGGGTTAAGAAGGTGGGCGGCAGTGAGGCGTGGCCGTGGAAGGGCCCATCGGTGGTATGCCCCCAACAGGCAGTACCAAGCCCACACCAGCTTCGAGCTGTACACTGATACTGAGATTGTGGGCCGGTACCAATTGAATAGGGCAATTCTGAGGTGGCTCTGTGAGCTGTGCAGTGATGTGATGCAGGCACCCACACGACGGAGGCATGCCCTTTCAGTGGAGACTAAAGTAACAGCCTGCATGTGCTTGCTGACCATGGGTACCTTCCAGAGACCAACTGGGGACACCACAGCATAACCCAGTCGGCCATGTCACGCCACCTCACCCAATTCCTCAGCACACTGCTGCCACATGCTGCGGAGTACATCCATTTCCCCAGCACACCGGCAGAGCACACAGTAAACATACAGGAGTTCCACAGGGTAGCACGTATGCCTGGCATGCTGGGGCAATAGACTGCACTCATGTGGCCATACGCACACCACCTGGCCCCGAGGGGGCTGCATACATCAATCGCAAGGGCTATGCCAGTATCAACTGCCAGGTGGTGTGCGATGCCAGGGGGCACATAATCAATGTCTGTGCCATGAACCCTGGGGGAGCACATGATGCCTTCATCTGGCACCGGTCGGCACTGTGCCACAGATTCGAGAGTGGGGACATCCCCACTGGACACCTAGTGGGTGAGTATGCAAACCACATGGACAATCATAGGGCCTGGGGGGGCATGGCCAGAGGTGACATGGGTAGTGGTCTACATGGCCCGGGGCAGGGCAATGCTGATCACCAAACTAACCTCCACCCTCTACACACAGGTGACAGTGGATACCCACTCCATCCCTGGCTGTTCACACCCTACCCGTGACCCCATCGCAGCAACGCTACAATGAGGCACACGCCACCACACATAATATCGTCGAGCGGGTGTTCGGGATGCTGAAGGCACGCTTCCATTGCCTGGACACCTCCGGCGGTGCCCTACAGTACAGCCCCTCAAAGGCCTGCGGGCTATTCCTAGCCTGTTGCATCCTGCACAACATGGCCAATGAATGTGGGCTAGCCATACAGGTTGAAGAGGGGGACAGTGATGGGGACGAGGAAGACGCTGGTGACGATGGTGATGGGCAGCCCCCCCTTGGCCGATGGGACCCCCGACTGATCTGGCTGGCACAGCTGCACTGGGACACCGTAATGGAGGAGCACCTCAGCCAACCCAGGTAAGTCATGGGGCCATGTGCAACCACCAGTGGCAAAGGCACAACTCACAAACATGCATGGACACACACCAGGTGTGCATGCCATCAAGGGAAGTGGCCAGGCATGGAACCACACACAGAACCAGGGATGGGTGAGGATTAACATGCCATGCAGATGGACACACACGCAAGCACACACACACAATGCACCAAACGTGCACAGAGGGCAGGAGGCACACTGACCCAGAACGCCAACCCTAGCAACACACATGTCCACAGGCCACCATGCCCACAGCCTGTCCATGTGCGTGTGTCAGATGCTAAGCACCATTGCACATTGGTGTACAGCGCAATGCAGGCATCATCATGCACACGCGACTGCGGACAGCAGCCGGGAGGGTGTGCAGGTGGACTGTGTGGCCACGTGCAGGGCAGGGTACCCATCCGTGCACTGCCCACTGAAACACACAATGCACATAGGGCAGCACCAGACAGTAGCCGTGCTGGGAGACAGGTCAGTCATGCGACACAGTGCCCCAGCCTCTAAGGATGCATGGGCAGCCCCGCCAAGACCCGCCAGCACTGACAGGCTGACCACTGGCCTCGTGGGGTGGTACCGATGGTCCCCAAGGGGTTCCACTGCTTGAATGTGACCGTGCTTGCGCAGGGGTCTGCAGCACACTGAACATGCCTGCACCAGGAGTGCTCGGGATGCACACAGCTGAACCCGGTGTCGACAGGGTGGGAGTCACATGATGCTGAGACTGGGGGTGGACAGTGCACTGCGTGGTGTCCGCGATGCATGGGCACCTGACTGTGTGCCCATTGTGGCCATGACAGCAGTGAATGCCTGTGCATGCCTGTCAATGGCAGCGGTCACATCCTCACGCAAATGGTCCATCCCTGCCAGGATCAGAGCGGTGTCCCTGCTGCAATGCTCCTCAGCCCGCTCCAGAGCCACACGCAGTGCATCCACGGACATCACAAGCTGCATCTGCTGCTGGACTGATGCTTGCAGTAGGCGGGTGTGCTCGTCCAAGAGGTCATCAGCCTCCTCTGCATCCTGTCCCACAGGGTGTGCACGGCCCTGATGATCAGCACCCCTTGAAGGTGGTGCTACGCACCAGGACCAGGTCTGGGTATATCCACAGGTGGTGCACAGATGCCGCCGCTGAACCCTGTACTCCCAAGCCCATTGGGCGACTGCTGATGTTGCCCCTCCAGCTGCCACTCCCCAGGGCTCAGTGGTGCTGCCGCAGTGGCCGCAACAGTTCCACTGTCCTGAACAGACACCAGTGCTGCCCCACTGGTGCTGACAGGCACAGGCTGGGACTGTGCTGACACGAAGGCCTCCACGGCAGCACCACCCACAGCCATGGGTGCGGCGTGCCCTGCTGTGTGGTCATCCCGTGGCACAGAAGTGTCACTGCCCATGATGTTAGCGTCATCATCATCGGTGATGGACTCTGCACCGGCCCCAGTCACAGCATGCTGGCATCCATGGATGCCGGCATGCTGGGACAAAGGCAGAGCTTCCTCCACACCTGTTACAACAACATCAGTGTGGATGGCCAGGCAGCCCCACTGTTGCAATGATCCATGTATACCTGTGGAGGTGGATGGGCCATCTCCAGCTGACTGTCCTCAGTGGACAGGAACACCACCGATGACCCATGCAGACTCTCAGGATCTGTAAGGGAAAGCAAAGTCACGTTATTGCATGTGACCTACCCTGCCCCCCCCCCATAGACAGACCATGACTTACCATGCAGTGATGGGCCTCCACCTGTCTGGAAGCCACCACCCGGAACATCCTCAATGGCACTGCGCTGCATGCTTCCAGCAAGCCTCTCCTCCTGTGGGGTCAGCTGTACCACCTCCGGCTGTCCCCCACCTCTTGCAGCTCATGCTGCCCTGATGGCAGCCACCTTCTCCTTTATCCTCCTCCTGTCCGTGCTCATCTTTTTCTTACAGCGCTGGTGGCTGCCATGCAGGTTCACGGCACATGCCACCTCCTCCCATGCAGCAGCACAGGCTTGAGGTGTTCCCTGCCGTCCACTGAGAAGTGGCTCCTGATCCAGGTAGGCCTCAAATAGAGCTTCGGTTTCACCCTTGGTAAAGTTAGGCCTCCTCCTCCTCCTCCCACCACTGTGTTCCTCCTCTCCAACAACTTGCTCGGTCATTATGTAGCCTGTAAGAATGGCAGTTGTTACCCGGTGACTGTGCAGCCCCATGCATGTCCCTAAATCCACAGTCCACATTCCCAAACAGCATGCAACTCACCAATAGACTGCAGTAACTGACTATGGTCACTGCAGACCAATATCGCACTTTTATAGTGCAACCCATGCAAATGAGGCGAGGCGCAACTTTAAGTAGATGCAAATTGCAGTGCTGCATCATTGAATGGCTGATTAGATGATTTGCATAAGACGGCTGAATATCGCGTTGTTGCGCTTTGCACAATTGTGTTGAACGTGCTGAGCCAATGGTGCAGTTCTGTGACATGCATAATACACGCCTCACTGCGCATGCCTGGGTTGCTGACACAGGCGTCTGCCACACTGATGACATGCTGTGCATGGTAGGCAATGCAGGGCACGGCCACCATTGTGCCAGTGGTGCTATAGCGATGGTCACTACATGGCGCTGTGGCACTGGGCCATCATAGGCACAATGGGCAAACTGTGCAGTAGGCCGCTATGGTGCTGGCACACAGGCAGCCAATTGCACTACACGCATTGTGTTCCAGTGGCACTGTGCATGTCCGTGCACCAGAGACCCTTGACCCTGTGCCCGACCTTTGCCCCCTAGGCGCCATGCATCAGGCATAGCTGCACCTCTATCCCGCTGTTCGGTGACAGCGTGACAGGGAATGACAGCACTGTACCACATAGCATCTACACATGGGGAGCCGCACTGCAGAGCACCATATTGCCAAATACAGCACTGAGAATGGCATGCATGAGGGCAGCCTAGTGGTCTGCAATCGAACTGGCCAACCTAGTGGCCATTGTGGAGCCACACCATGGGCCACTGTTTGGGGAGGCACCCCTGGACAGGTCCAGGACCCAGGTGTGGCAGGAGGTGGCCACTGCCCTTGAGGAGGCCACAGGATTGGGGAGGAGCACCAAGCAGTGCCGGCACAGATACAGGGACCTGCGGCGGAGAGAGCTGGAGCTACTGGCATGCCTGCGGGCATGTGCCAGGAGGGACACGGTGCCACAGCCAGGTAGGGGTTATGTCAACACACTTTTATCTTCCATATGGGTAACAGTGTTGTATGTGTCCAGCACATGGGGAAGGGATTGTCCGGGGTTGGCTGTGGTGGTGTTCACAGTGTGTGGGGTGGGTGGGTCTGGCTGGGTGGGAGGGCACACCTGGAGGAAGGGGGACTTTGCTACGGGATTGTACTGATGTTCCTCTCTCCATGTTTGCACCACAGGCCCGGAGGAATGCCACCATACACGTGAAGACCGGTGGCAGGAAGAGCAGAGTGCAGCCAGGTGGGGCGAGGGCCCTCACCGCCCACTGGACCGGCCCGATGAAGGTGAGTGCCATACATCCATGATTACTATTGCATGCTGTGTGACAGGGTGGGCAGCGGGGCATGGCCACCATCCATCGACACCACTACCATGAACGCGACTTGTTACAGTCAGCACTGTCCAGTGGCAATGCATGTCTGGGAGTGTGTCAATGGTGGTCCATGCGTGCACCAGGTACATGGTTGTGCCACTGCCTTTGCACCACATAGCCATGTCACTAAACGACCACTGTGGTGCTCTGCATGACTTGGCCAGTGGGTGTGTGCAGCGTTCTGCGTGGCTGTATGTGCCTGGGTGGGCAGGTCATGTGGACGTGATTACTGCGGGTGGTCACACACCATCACAGAGGTATGTTCCACGGCTTATGCCATGCACAGTGGACAGGCTGTATGGGGTTGTGCATTCACAACTATTGACTGTGCTCCCTTGTCCTATGTATCCGCCATCTATGGGAAATCAGGGAGGCACTGAGGGAAATACTACTGGTGGCCAGGGCATCGCTGGACATCCTCAGGCAGATAGATGACACCGGGGTCCTGAGGAGGCAAAGAGGCCGGAGGAGTCACAGCGGGGAACGGCGCTCCCGTTAGGGATCAATCAGTCCCTGTATTCCCCTACCCCCATGGACCCACCCTCACACCCCTCCTTTCCCGTCCCATTTGTCCACCCCTGCACCCTACCCACCCCCACCGTATTTGTGGCCCCCCAACCTTGTATATAGTTTATGTGATATTATAAATAGTTGAATTTTATATTTATTCAATACATTTAATTTTGATATGAATACTGTGGTGGTCTCTGATTTGCAGCGGGCTATAGGTGCTCAGCTGCAGTGGTGTGCATGGCATTAGGGGTGGTGCGGTCATGGGTATGTGTGTGTGTCCATGTGGGGGTGACTATGGCATGGGGGTAGCTATCAGTCAGTGTCTGTGGTGTGTGTGTTGTGCCCTGTGCACTGGATGACTGTGTGCAGTGGTCCATGGTGCGTGCTCTGTGTCCATGGCGCACCCATCGGCCCGTCCATGGCCTGTGCAGCTGACACACATGCATGTCTGTGACCTGCATGGTCTGCTGGCATGTCAGTGGTGGCAGTTATGCAGGGCAGCCACTGTACCCGTCACATTGCTGGGTCATCTCCTGTCACTGGTGTGGTGCATGTCTGCCTTGGCTGGCACTATGGGCACCACAGTTGTTGTCCCAACTCCATGCTGTGCCTTGTGTGTGTTACAGGGGATGTGCCCCACTGTCTGTGACTTGTGCTCCGGGTGACTGATGGTGGTGTACGGGTCCACAGTGCCTGCACAGGGTGGCTGGCACTCCAGTGCCATGGAGGACTGTGGGTTGTGTGTACACAGTTTACATGGGCCCACACTGGGGGGCTTGGTTGCCCCACCACTGCGTCCCTGTGTTGTTGTGCCATTGGGTATGGGTGGGTGTCTGTCCATACACTGTGTGGCATCCAGTGTGGTGCATGCTTCCACGCACCACTGTGGGTGTCTGTGCTGGCTGTTGTGGCCAGTGGTGGGTTGGGGTGTGTCATTGGACTACTGTACAGGATTCTGTACCACTGGTGGTGGTGTGGAGGCACGCCCTGTCCCGTGTGGGGTACCTCATGTGTCGACACATAGTTGGTCTCTCAACAGTACCTCGGGGGGACTGTGCATGGTGGCACTGTGTCTGCCGTTGTTGCATTGCTGTGTGCTGCCACCCGCTGATGGGTGCTCATGGTGGGGCTGGCTTGCATGGTTCTGTGGTGCACCAGTTGCAGTGTCACAGTTGGGGTGGTGGCATGCATGGGGTTTCCTGCAGTGGTGGTCACTGCTCATGGGGGGGTGTCTCGGGGTCATGGTGCAGGGTGTGCTCTGTATTGGGGGGGGGTGGTGTGGCATGGGGTGGTCAGCCCTCCTTGTGTGCCAGTCACAGCTTGCCAGTAGGTGTGATGGGGTACCATGGCCCAGCTGTGGGTTGTTTGCTTGTCTCCATGGGCCAGTGGTTATTCCAGCCCTCCCCAGTTGTGCAGTGCATGGGGTGTGGGGGAACGATGTCTGTCCTGCTGTGTGTTCCTGTGCCCATCTGTGGCATGGGTGGTGAACCCCTACCTCCTTGGTTGTGCAGTTACATTGCTCTGCTGCTGGGGGGGCGTCCCTGGTTGCGCTATGGCGCCTCTGGACTGCTAAGCTGAACATCCCTTGTTGCGCTATGGTGCATCAGATCTGCTCAGCTTCCCCTCCCTAGTTGTGCTATGGCGCAAGTGGTGCGATATTCAGTTATCAGCTGTAGGCAGAGTTTGGCCTGCTCCGATTTTGAGTATCGCATCACTTGCGCATGGGCGCAATAGACTTGCGCTTGCTCCTGCTATTGCGCACTTTTTGGGTGCAGTTTGAATATCTGGGCCAAGGGGTCAAAATCTGCAAAAAGTAAAGTTATGAGTAAAGGTTGGAACAATTCGTTTCCTCATAACGTAGCTGGTTTTTCACATTTTTACCCCAAATTTTCAACACAATCTTTTTATGATCACTCCTTCAGAGCATGGCAGGTGTAGTTTATAAAACAATGGTGGAAACATCATTTTTCACAACAAGTGTTCACATTTTGGGTAGCGTCTGAAAAATGACAGCTGTCACATTCATGAGGTAATGTGAAAAAATAGCTATGTTGAAAAGTTGGGGTCAAAATATTGAAAAGTACCACAATAATGAGCGTGTGTTGAAAAATTGCAATGTAGACTCATGACTTTGTTGTTTTCTCATATTTTTACCCCACATTTTCAACACAGCCTTCTTATGACCCCACATCACCTTATGAGCCCACCTCATGAACATGGGTGGACAAAATGTTCAACTACTACCCGAAAGGTGATTTTGTGCAGTGACCGTGAAATCACCTTTCAGAACAGATTTGCCTAATTTCACTGCCATTGTTCATGAGGTGGGGTCCCAAAAAAGGTATGTTGAAAATCTGGGGCAAAAATATTCAAAAATGACCAAGTTATGCCACTAGGTTCAACCCCCCCACTGAAATACATTGAACTGCATACCTGATTTCTTCAGTTCGCAGGCTGGTATTGAAGAGTGAAGACACGTCTGCAGTCCACAGAGGATTATGGTGTTGTACTTCCGGTGGGTAAGTAAGGGATTTGGGGAGTGGGGAGTGGTGCTAAGTGGGAGGTTGGGTGGGGAGACTAATGACGGCAGCAGCAACAGATATCAATGGTCGGTTTACTTTTTTACAGGTTATATTGTAAAAACAAACAAACCTATGAGGGGCAGTTTTATTTCAAGTGGCAACACTGGGGGATTGGGCACCCCCAGTGTTCGTGTTATGTTTGTGAGGAGGGATGTGGGGTGGTGGGTGCTGAGTGAGAGGGTCGGGTGGGGGGCAAACTGCGGTGACAGCAACAGACTGATGGATGATTTTCTTTACAGGGTATTATATATCTATAGATAGATAGATAGATAGAAAGAAAGAAAGAAAGAAAGAAAGAAAGAAAGAAAGAAAGAAAGAAAGAAAGAAAGAAAGAAAGACTATAAGGGACAGCCGCCTGGTGATGCTGAGTGTTGAGGCACTGGACGCTACACCTTGCGCCACACCGGTGACCTGGGCTTGGGCGTGAGCTCGGGTTGCCAGGTGTCAGCTGGGGAGGGAGAGGATTAAGTATCCAACAATGACTCTCCTCTCCTGGGGAGAGAGGGAAGGAAGGTTGTCCTGCTCCTTGGCTGCCTTCTGGTGGAGGTCGGGTGGCAGCACCAGAAGTTAGTAAAGCAAGAAGCGTGGCTACATGGTGTGTGTGCACCTCTACATGTATGCACTCATGGCCGTGAAAGGGAGGGCCAAAAATAGGAAAAAGGGGAGACTGAAGGCTCCATGAACACCTGCAGCCAACCAGCATCCCACTCAGTCACCAGATCGCCAGAAGCCATGATCTGGATAGTGAGCCCTGGGTACGAGGAGGATGGCCCTCCTCTTCCTGGCCCTGCCACGGGAAGGGGGGATCCATGGGAGAAATGTGGCTTGGTGGTACTGGGGAGGGGAGTCACTGGATGGTCTCAGGTGGCAGGCAGAGTGATGAGACCTGCCTGCGGTTGCCAGGGTGCAGGGAGGGAAGATAAAAAATAGTGAAAAAAACTATGAGGGATGGGTTTCTTTATTTCAGTTGGCAACACCGAGTGTGGGCGTGGCGTGGTGGGTGCTGGTGGGAGGGTTGGATGGGAGGACTAACGGTGGCAGCAGCAACAGACATCGATGAATGGTTTTCTTTTTACAGGGTATCATATGTACATATAGATATATATAAACTACAAGGGATGGTTTTCTTTATTTCAGTTGGCGACACTGGGGATTGGGCACCCCGGTGTCGGTGTTATGGCTGTGGGGTGGTGCTTGCTGAGTGGGAGGGTCAGATGGGGGGACAGTAAGGGTGGCAGCAACAGACATCGATGGATGATTTTCTTTTTTGCATGGTTTAATTCAACCTTAGCAGACTGATCAGGACAGAGCTGCTGTGCTTGTTGGGTGGCAGTTATGTAGATCAAAGGAAAGAGACGACCTATGATTGGGACGGCTCTCTCCTTTGAACTACATAAAGTTGCCCCCCCAGCAAGCCAGAACAGTGTCATGATCAGCTTGGCTGATGATTGGTGTGACACTGACGAGCCCCTTGCAGCCCACTCTGGATTGGACTGTCAGTACCATGCCCCTCAAAAGTCACTCTGCTGACAAAATGTTCACTGGCATTACAGCGGAGCCTGTAACTCATTCTCCCCTGAGGAGAGTATCCTGTGGGATGCTCAATCTTCCTCCTCCACCTCCATGGGCTTGCTCCTGAACCCCAGACACCAGCATTGCAAGTGGCGGTCCTGTGGGTATGATGAGGTGCCGGCCCAACCCTGGCTTGTTTAAAAAGTCAATAATGTAGTCTACAAAACATGTTGTATAGCAGCTCAGCAATATTTTATTTTAAGGATCCAGGCAAACTGCTTTTGCACAATTTTTTGTCTGCAAGTATATAAAGAAAATAAATAAAAAAGCCTGGAGCACAAAACACTGGACACCATCATAAAATACAAATACATTTTAAATAAAGCAAATAAAAACAAAAATCTGCCCTCAAAATCATAACAATGACTAAAGCTTCTGCAGCACTGTATTATGTATGTTGGTCCAATAAAAGGTATCAAACCATTTGTTTCTGGATCTGTTACTGTACGATAGGCATTCTCTCTCTCTCAGCCAATCAGAAATCTTAACAACTGGGGTTTTTTAGTGCTATGAGTTGTGGGGAAAAAAATAACTTCACTATCATGACTCGGATCAAAAAATCTGAATAAATTTTAATTCTGCTCCACTTATCAATCTGATCAGCATGCCATACTCCAGTCAGTTGCTAAATATTTAACTGTTGTCAGCTGAAGTTATAAGTAGCATACAGATGAAGTATTTACAGATGGGTGGGCTCCGAAATGTCCAGGCTTGGCTGCTGTAAATCTTGGTTCGGTGCTTACCAATCCAAACAGGGCCTCTGAGTCCCAGGTTTTAGCATGGAATTACATCACTGTGTATGATGTATCACACAGAGTGACTCCAGTCCATACAAAAACTTTCAAATGTCTGCGGCAAGTTCATGTGAGTTAATCAGATGTCAACTTTTTTCCAAACTGTCTGCCCATTTCTAATTCCTTTTGTTTTATGACCCATTTTTTTTGGTACGTTAAGAAAGCATTGGCTTTCACAGCATTAACAGTGAACTGGCGGCAGAATTCACCAGCACCAAAAGCCAACTCTTTGCTAGCAACAGCTGTTTCAAACTTGTGAAAGGAGACAGACAGACTTCTTGAAAACAAGGGCGCAGTCAATGCACCGAGTTTGAATTACTGTGCTCTTCTCTGTGCTAATATACAGATAATTTAACGTTTTAACTATGATCAGTGCTCTGTGTCTCAACAATGCAATCAGTGTGCCACACAGTGGCGGAGCTGGGGGGGGCTGGGGGTCGGTCACCCCTCCTGGCTGCCCCAGTGTGAGTGGTGGTGTCCCATCACCATCTTTATTCACTGTTTAGTGCCCATTGTGGAGCCCTTGATTGACTGAATGCCCCCCCTGGCTCCCAAACACTCCCAAACCTGGCTCTGCCACTGGTGCCACACTCCTAGGTAATGATGGTCGGTTCAGGCAGGTACTCAGTGAACAAAATACTTGTTCAGTAGTGCGAGCAGCTTAAACCTGCCCCCTCCCCCAAACAAGTTTTTGCTTATGACTGATGCACTGCCATTTCTATGGATGGATGCTGCGGTACACGCTATAATTTTATCATAATGTCAGAATGTTACTGCCTTATTAATACAATGCTGCTGTGTTTGGTTATTGTTTATTGCAGGTTTGTTTGCAGGGATTTGCTGATCACCATTTTGGTGACATAAAGCCTAAGGGGTTTCAGATATATGGCATGTTCAAAAAAAATAAAGACTATTGCATTACTGAGTGCTGGGGAACAATTTCCTTATTTTAGTTATTTTCTGCAAGTATGTAAGCAAGTACAATATCGATACTGTGACCTGTACAGTCAAATGAACTGTACTTGCGTGAATGAGATAGCAAACAGCGGAAGAGGTGAGTGGAGGGTAAGTGCTGGATGCCGTCTCAGGAGGGAGGGCCAAGAGAGATAGGCAACAGGAAGAGGGGGTGGACCATTAGACTATCAAGGGCTTTATTAATAATTTCAACAGGTTTCATGAGGACTAGGTGAGGGAGGAGAGAACCGCTAGACTACCAGGAACAGCATTAATAATTTCAACTGGTGGCACAAGGATTGGGTGATGGAGGGGAAAACCTTGCATTTGTTTTTTATGATGTCTGAAAAAGGGCATCAAAGCTGGGGGAGGAGGGAAATGCACAACACTGAAGAGACGGACCTCCACACAATCCCGAAGAGCAATTGTTTGTGCCTCACTAGTTAATGGTGTCAGCGTGGCTCAGTTGGTAGCACATCCGCCTCTGGACCAGAAGGTCGTGGGTTCTAGTCCCACACTGGGATTGGACTTGCACCTAAATCGCTGGCATCTGAGTGCAGTATTGGGGGGTGCTGTACTGCTCGGGTGTGCCGTCCTTCGGATGAGATGTTAAACTGAGGTCCCTTCTGCCCATCCTGGTGGGTGTCCAGATGGAAGTATAACAACCCAGGGCACTCTTTGCAAAGAGTAGGGAACATTCCTGGTGTCCTGGCCAACATTCCCCTTCCCATAAACCGTTTCATGCAATTATCCAGGCTGTGTGTGGGTGATGATGTGTGATATGGCCGCCACCACACATTCAGTCACTTCACTACCAGTCTAGCATTGCTTGTAAAGCGCTTTGGATGTATGAAAAGTGCTATATAAATGCTGATTATTCTTCTTCTTAATGAGGCTATAATGATATGCAAATAGCCTCTGAGCACCCTGCATGGCACAGAGATCATTTGCAAGGAACTTTTGAATATTGCAAGATAGTGCAATAGTGCATACAGGTTTGGGATATCCTAACTATGTTTGCTGATTAAAAGCCCCACCTGTAGTATAGGTGCATACCACTCTGTGGCCAGCAGGGGGTTGTGCTTTGTGTTGAGAATACCAGTTAAGGTATTTGTTAGAGATGCAGTCTAGGGGGCTGTTACAGGGTAGACGACAGGGGCTATATTCAAACAAGTGTAGGGAACTCGTAATAGAAACATAGAAACTATCTGCAGAAAAGTACTGCATAGCCCACCCAGTCTGCCCCGATTTTCCCTGCCTATTCTGTCTTCACAGACCCTACCTGGTCTCCTTTGACCATCCCCCCCTTTTAACGACATTCCATTTGCCTATCCCATGCATGTTTGAAGTCCCTCACTGTTTTTGCTCCCACCGCCTCTTCTGGCAGGCCTTTTCAGGCATCCATCCACCACTCTGTCAGTGAAGTAGTACTTCTGCACATCTCTCTTAAACTCCCCCCTTCCAGCTTCACTGCATGCCCTCTTGTCCTGGTGCACTTCTTCATTTGAAATAGATTCCCCTCCTGTACCCTGTTCAGCCCACTGAGGTACTTGTAGGTTTCTATCATGTTCCCTCTCTCCCTCCTCTCTTCTATGGTGTGCATGTTGAGATCCCTCAGTCTTTCCTTGTAGGGTCTTTGATGTAACTCCTGCACCATTTTAGTTGCCCTCCTCTGAACTGCCTCCATCCTATGTCCTTTCTGAGATGCAACCTCCAGAACTGGACACAGTACTCCAAGTGGCGTCTCACCAGTGACTGATACAGTGGTAATACCACCTCCCTGCTCCTGCTGGTGATACCTCTCCCTATGTGCTGAGAAATGTGTTCTAATATAGCAATGTTAGGGACCTTGCACTAAATTGCACTCAAGATCTGGACTTTGTGGGGCCCTAAATCAGGCTTGAACATGAAGCCCTAGGTCTACGTTTTCTGTGTGGTTAATTAGATTGTAAGGTCACTGCTGGGCCATGTCACCCTTGTAAAAAAGATTGTAATCCCAATTGGTTCTTTCACCTGGATAAAGGTTATTACTATCGCTGTCTGCATTCATCCAGTTGACACACATTTCATTGGTCAAGGGCTCAAGGCACAAAGCAAAAAAGCAATGCTGAAAGTGTGCTGATGATTAAAGCTATGTAACAGTAATAGCCACTATATATTTAAGCAATAATATACAGCAGGGTGTTGTATGAGATATTGGTACATGGCAATGCCAAGTGCATTTAACCACCCAAAAAGTGACAATATCCTACGATATACAAACCTTGGAGTGCATTACTGCACTTATAAAATGGGACAAAGTGTTAGAAAATATTTCACCTTGCTAATCAGCTTAAATCCATAATGATATACTGAGAGTTTGCAATATCACAGCTCAAAGACTGGTTCAGCCAATCTGCTTCCAGGATTTCTCTTATCCATTTTATATGATTTGTAGGTTGCTCATTAGAATCACAGTGTGTGTTGATAACAGTTTGAATAATTAAGAAATAATGCATGACGGCGGGGTGCTGTGCTGGGATAACATCACGTCTTGGCTGGTTCGGCACAATGCCGTGGGATCAGTGCATCCAACACCAAAGAAGTGATGTTATTCCAGCACGATATACACCCTGAAGTGCATTATTCCCATTATACAATGGCTTTTTTTCTTTTCTTTTTTTTTCATATAACTTTTTCTCTCGGGGCTCCAGGGGCAGGCATGCTGTGGTCCTCCCTCAGAGGATCTCAACCCCCAGTGCTCCTGTTTTTTGTTTCTCCACTACGTGGAGCTATGTGATCTGAATCCCTAAATAAATAAAATAAATTGATAAATATGTCTGTGCTTTTTTCTGTGTCCCAGTCCCAGTTGCATGTGGCCCCCTGCCTTTTTTTTTTTGTTGTTGGAATTAGTGAGGGTCGACTGGACACCCCCTCTTCACCATCTTGTTTCCCTGGTTTTGTGTTTTTTATTTTTGGTAGTCAGTGAAATAAGCCTTGCTGTACTGTACTCCGCTGAGCAGTTCTTTTGCGGTGTACCTGATCTGCGACAACCCAATGACTGGCAGTTCACTGAGTGCACTTTGTGATGTACTTTCTGTCCCCCGCGCTCTCTGTCTCATGCTGATGTGATGGTTTACTTCAGCAGAGGTTTCTCCAGGTACAGTTGTCATGTGTATCAGGAGGAAAATTAAGTTCATAGGTGGGTGGTAAGTTATGCCAGCACTCACGATTACCTAGTAAGAGCCATTGGGACTGGGAAGTTGAACCGATTGTGGTATTGGCGAAGAGGGCAGTGCGGAAACCACTCATGTCTTGGCTTATTTTTACATTTACTTTGTCAGAAAAAAACAACAAAACAAGAACAAGAAGAGCAATGAGGGGATTTTGTGTCATGTTGGACACAAGATGTGTGCTGGGTTCTTTCATGGCAGTGGGAGGGAGGGATTTTTATTAAAAAATGTTAACTGCTGGTAATCTTGAGTGCAGCCATGTGGAGTGATTTCTTTTCACATTTGATGTGGTCTTCTGTGTGCTGGGACTAGATCCATGATGTTGTGTTGGGGTAATATCATGGGTCTAGCCACAGAGTGACCAATCAGAGGCCAGCATTCTTTTTCACCATTGTATAATATCAGTAAGCAAATTTATAAAGTTGATCTCTGACAACAAAGTATGAGAAACTGGAGGCGGAGCCAACATCCAGGCTGAATGAATGTGTTCCTTCAGTGCACCCAGTACAAGAATCTAAATTTGTATTTTTTCACCCATTAATTTCATATCTGGACTTTTTTCTCAACAGCTATATACCTAATGAGTGCTTGGTGCTGACAGTCCGAATTTTATCAGAATGGCTGATGGACTACAACTGTGAAAAAGGACATTTTCCTACCACGTGGAGGGCCATTAAGCCACCGGAGGCCACCACTTCTTATGCCAAGAAGAACAGCTAAATCCGATTATGCTTGACATCTTGCAGATGGTGTCCGTATCCTTACCAATTTCTTTCAACTAATGGATAAGAAGCTAGACTTATACAGAAAAGTTGGTGTTTGTTGAGAATCAGGTGGAGGACACAGTGGCATCAGTGAAGGACTCAGAGGTGACAACTGGGAAAGCCTTGGTAGTGGCTGTAAATGTTAAGGAGTAGGGCTTGCTTTGAACATTAACATAGAAAAATAGACTTTGATGGCAGATAAGGACCACTGGGCCCACCTAGTCCTTCCATTTCCCTACCTATTGGATAAGCTGCAGATCCCAGTTAAACAACAGCCTACTACTTCCTACCCCCACCAGAATTGCTTTATGTCTGTCCCATGCATTCTTGAATTCCTCCACTGTTTTTGACCTCATGCTCTCCTCAGGAAGGCCATTCCATGCATCTACCACCCTCTCTGTAAAAAAATACTTCCTCACATTGCCCCCAAGCCACCTCCCCCCCCCCCATCTTTAAATTATGTCCCCTTGTTCTTGCACATCTCTTTTTCTGAAAGATGCTACCCTCGTGGACTTTGTTGATTCCTTTGCGGTACTTGAACATTTTTATCATGTTCCCCCCTCCCTCAAGGGTATACATATTAAGCTCCTTTAGTCTCTCTTCGTATACTTCTGTTGCAGACCCTGCACCATTTTTAGTTGCCCTTCTCTGGACTGCCTCCATCCTGTCCATGTCTTTGCAGAGATAGGGTCTCCAGAACTGCATGCAGTACTCCACATGGGGCCTCACCAACTGTCTGTACAAAAGGATAAACACTGCCTGTTTTCTACTGGTGATGCCGCTCCCTATACATCCCAGTATCCCCCCAGCCCTCCTTACTGCCTTCTCACATGCATTGAGAAGTTAGAAAACACTGCTTGAGCCCAAAATGTCAGGGTCCTGGGTGTGCCTGGGGCATGGAGGATGGTAACCTGGTCGGGGTTTTGCAAAAGTGATAAAAAGAGTGTTTAAATTTGGATCTTACCCTCGCATTGCACAGAGCATACAGGATCATGCTGAGATGACTGAGGGCCACTGAGGAGGAGGAGGAGGAGAGAAGAGGTGATCAAAAAGACAAGACCATATTTTAAGGGCCGCATGAGAAGGGTCAGATTGATTTGACAGGATGGAGCATTCTTTTCCCAGACCTGTCCTATGCCATGCAGCAAAACAGTAAGGGGGTTGACATTGTAAAGGTTAAGCTGAGAGACCTGGAGATCCTCTACCATTTGCTACTCCTTACTGGGCTACAGGTCTCCATAGGAAAAAAGTGTTACTCTTTTACCGATCCTAAGGAGGCTGGGGTATTGGTGAACAAACTGGAGGAGGCACACAACTGTAGAGAGACTGAGACTGATACTTCTGATGAAGTGGAAAGCTGAAAAGATTTAATGCTGGAGTTTGAGACAGAGTGAACTCACTTTTTCAAGGGACAAAAAGTGAAGATGGAGTGTAGGTAACACATGGGTTACTATTCAGTTGGGACTTGGGATACCACTGCGTGGTACAAGAGTATTTTTCACTTTATCTATGTCTCATAGTTTAAAAGTGTTGTTGATAGTATTTAGGTAGGTTAGTACATAGGTTCATTGGTTGTTGGATACTAGGACAAGGCTGCGTGAGCTATGGCAGTGTGTGACACTTTCAACATGGTTGTACATAAGTGCTTCAGGAAAATGGCAGTGGGTAGTTTTAATTGAGATGGGGTGAGTTCTCCTTCTTACTTGGTGCTTTACACTGTCATTTGAAAGTTTTTTAACAGGTGACCAATTCTATTAGCCATTGGTCACGTCTACGGGTTCACTAAAAGTACCATCAACAGCTTAATCTGGTTCAATTTCCGTTGGTTACCATCTATACCCCACCCCACCCCACCCCTGGATGAAGCTGAAAATAGGCAGAATTGCCTAGTCTTCCTTTCTCTGTCAACAAAAACCTAACTAAACAGGTAGGAAAGTACTGCAAAAGGAGCACAACATTTCGCTGTTGTGGTGCTGGGATGAAAAATCTCAAAAATGCCACAAGCTCACGTTTGTTGGGGTGGGGAACTGCAGTCAGGAAGTCCCAAAGGAAAACTCATCCAGGGTCACAGTTTTTAATCTGATCTGGATTACTAATGGTGAAAAGATTTTTATGATATTATTCCTGCCTGGTGGTCTACATGAAAACAGCTGTTCTGGTCTCAGTCCATTTGCAAACACAACTGGCAGACTCACATGAGAGGTTGCGGATTGAATTGGTACAGAATCACAGAAACTTGGCAGCAGAAAAGGACCCATTGGCCCATCTAGTCTGCCCCTTACTCCCAACTGCTCCCCGGAACCTGAGCTATCATCTCAAACAATACATGTGGCCCTCCATGGCAGGGTTGAAGTACACTATGGGACTGTGTGGGAAAGTTTACACTGCAACCACCCAAACCCCCTTCTGGATAAATACAGGACTTTGGATTCCAATAGTGCCAGTACGGTACCTTACATGAACATAAAAGAACTGCTTACAAAAGATTTTGCCTACAAAACATTTTCAGTGAAAGATGTGGATCTTGTCATCTGCATGTGTTTAGACACACTCTATGCATCTTTTGAAGTCTCTTTATTGAAAATTGCAGTCTTCGTACAATGTGGTTGTCCTGAAAGTGTAAGAATTCAGCTCCAATAATTGATGACATACATTGGTGAGCCAGATGTATATGGTAACCAGCTGAAGGGAAACTGTCAGACCAAAGGCCACATCAAAGTGAGCTCAATGGCTTCAGTTCAATAACAAGACTTCTAAGTTATTTGGATTGGGTTGCTACTTGTGAGGGAAGACTACTGCCAGCTTCAGTGGTTCTAAGCAGCTGTTAATGGGCAGTTGCTCCACGATTTCTTATAACCAAAACCCTAGTCCCCACCCACACTGGTATTTCCATTTAAAGGCACAGTTCAGGAAGAAAAGCTGATCTTACGATACTTTTTTATAATGACTTCAATCCCACAACATTCTTGGGGCCCCTCATGTTTGGATGCCAGAACTCTACGAGTACATGCACTGACTACATTTCTTTATTTTTTTCCTTATTCTTTTTAAACTACTGGTCACTGGAGCTACCCATCTATAACTGGTGATCACTGAGCCCCATCCATATCTGGCATTTACCTGTCCTCATGGGATCCACAGGACATTGCCACCCCATGGTGGATTTCACTGGGGTGCCTGACAGGGGAAGTGTCCCCCTCCAGTCCCTGAAGTGTGGAAACCTGTGGTCAGTCGGAGTGGTGGGGCATAGGAGTGCTGCTGTCATGTTGCCATGCACTGGGGCTTTTCTCACTTTCATTTATCCAGCCCCAATGATGCAGCCAGTAAGAGCTCCATGTGCACATAACTGCGCAGTTGCACTCCACAGCCTGGTTTTGCCATCCATCCCTTTGTCCATCAAGCTCCTCTGTCTGTACCACCACCTGTGGTCACTCAGGTGGCAGTACTGCAGCAGAGAATGCTGTCCGCCTTCCCCCTGCGGTGCAGGAGAGCATCCTGCGGGATGCTTCATCCTCCACTCCCTGGCCAGCCTCCAAAGTCCCAGGCTTTTTCTCAAACCTGGGTCACAAGCATCATGACTGGTAGTCCTACTGTTGGACTGACAGTCCGGCTATACTTAAGGCATTTCACGGTTATTGTCAACTAAGAAACCTAATCATTGATTGTGATATAACAGATGGCTTTAAAAGCACTTCAAATTCAGCTTATCTGGTGGCAAGGGTTCGTGTTTCATGCCTGTGGCCTCAGAAGCTGAACCCAGCAGTAAGGACACTCCCCTCCTGGAGGCTGGGTTGCACTGATCTGCTTGTCTTGTGGATCCTGGTGGTGGCATAGTGGAGGTACACTTACCGGTGTAGGTGACCATGTGTCTTCAAGTGTTCCCACACCAGGATGCCACTGCAGTGATTTACATGGAAGAATGGGTGGGGCCCTAAAACAGGGAATAAAATTATGCTGGGTACACTAGATAGCAACCCCTCCCACACTGCTGGGCTTCAGAACCAAGCTGGCCTGCTACCCTCTTCTCTTCTGGTGACAGCAGGAGGGTTCCCAACAGAAAAATATTGGAATCTCCAGCCGATGGAGGACTTGGGGGATCTGGAAAAGGTACAGCAGTGCAGGTTAGTCCAGCAGGGGTGAGCCCTGTAGGGTGCCTGAACGAGTGAGGGCCCAGGACGAGCATGCAAAGAAATACAAAACTCAGTTTATCTTCAACAAATTTTCTAAAAGTCTCTCTCCTTCAATAAAATGGGAACTTTCATTCCCTTACACTTTACTAGCGTAGCAACTTGTCTAGCCCTTGGACCACAAACCTCTGCACATTAACATCATAATTCTTTTGGCAGCAACAGAATGTGACAACACAAACAGGAAACTGACTTCAAATGTAGGAAAGCAAGAGAATCAGATGAAGAAGTCCACGTGGCATAGCATTTGTTTTCACAGGAAAAATAAATAATGTTGCAGGAAATATAAAAAAATATGAACTACTGTATATTGTGTATAGAATAATGCATTGGTGACCATGGACAAGAAGACTGTGTTTCCATCAAGGGGTTGAAATGACATCAAATGGACCTGGAGTGCGAAGCTCGAGAGGTCCATGATGTCAGCTCTACCCAAGATAAAAAATACATGCAGAGTTATGCAGGGTCATCCATATTGAAATTTTTCTAGCACAAGGTTTAATGGTTAAAATCCACAAATGTCTTACCTTATGTTCTGCATCCCAGCCCAGCAGAGCTTGCACGTAGTTTATTCCACACTCGTACACCGAGAATACCCCAGTGCTCATTTCTGTCCCCCACCCTCAACTCCCACTTACAACATTCATTTCTGGACACCATATTTATAGGTCTGGTGCAGGAGAAAGGCATGAGGAATCTGAAAATGCTCTTGTGCATTTGTGGATATGATGCCACAACTATACACAACAAGCTATTGTGTATGATGGCAACATCAGAACCCTACATAATAGCGTTATAATGTATGGGGAGCGTTTATTATGCACTGCCTGCTATCCTTTTTTTAATCTCACAATCTCATTGTTCTGACATCAAAGCTGTAAACCTTGCTTGCCTACATCAGATTGGTGAGATTACAAGATAGAACTAAACTCACCCGACAGCATTTTTTTTTTTCAGAATGGAGTGCGCGTTAGCATGCGCGCAATTTAAAACTCACCCTGCTGTGGAGTAGTGTTCCATGCTCACCTGACCTGTGTCACATTAGGAGGGATGGCCACCACAAAAAACAAGGGTTTACCCAATACACTATAAAAGACAATGCCTGATGTTTAGCTGTTAACCATGTTGTAATCACTCCTCCTGGTTGCCATGGTGACCATAAACCTCTCGAGCTGCACTCTCGAGGTTTGCATGGTCGGCATGGCAACTGCTCGTGGTGATTTCAATATAGTCAAGGCCCCTGGAATTCTGCAGTTCTGCGGTTGTGGAATTTGCCGCAGAATTTGCATCATGCTACAGAATATATATAGTGCCACAGAATTCATTGTTTTCGGTGAATTTTCATATAAATATACTGTTTTTCCATAGTGTCGGCCTTTCTTTCCCACCTTGTTTATCCTGAAGCCCCTCCTCTATGCTCAGCATATGATGTCATCAATGACATCACATCATAGTTAGCCAATGACAGGACTGCATTTTGCCAGAGAAATTAATAAATCATGCTGCAGAAATCAGAAAATGCTGCCGCAGAAGTCAAGGAGCCCTGCCACAGAAATCAGAAAATTCTGCCACAGAACACCATGGGCCCTGAATATAGTTAACAGCCAAACATCAGGCATTATCCTCTGTGTTAACCTTTGGCACCATACACATTGACTTTTTTCATACACAATAGGTTTCTAGTACATGATTAAGTGATATTACACACGGAAATCACTTGACTTAATTTTCTTGTTGTACTGCAGTTCAAAAATTGTTGCAGTACAGTTCCGAGGTCAAAAAAAGTGTAGTATGGTTCAAAGATCAAAAAGTTTAAGTACAGTTCAAGGGTCAGAAAAAAGTTGTAGCATGGCTGCCCCGATAGCCAAGTGGCAGGGCAACATGACCTAAGTTTGGAAGCAAACTTGGGTTGCAACATTGGGTGGCAGGTCAGGCTGAGGTAGCTGCCGCGTGGCAGCATGCCTTAACTGGGGAGGGTCGGCAGAGGGTTCCAGCACCACAGCGACCAGGCCAAGGAGCTTTCTCTTGCTGCAGGGCGCTATGGCGTTCAAGGCCATTAAGATACAGCCCATATCAAGGGTAGGAGGGAGGGAACAGTGGGAGAAAATCAGGGAAGAAATCTGTCCTCAGTCTGTCTACATGATGGCAGTCCACCTGAACAGAGTATATCCCTGAAATGATGGACAGAGGTGCATAAACACTGTGCTAAACAAATTGAAAAAAAAACAAAAAATAGAACAGTACGAAGGTCAGAAAATGTAGTAAGGTTCTGATGTCACAACTATATTACAACTCTTCACTTAGAATCCGACTTTAACATTCTTTCTTCATGCACATGTTCGTAACATTCTCATGTGAAAACAGCAGTGCTTTCCCAAGCATTCACTTTCACGTGACATGCTGCAAATGCAGCACAATGGCTGTCGCTGTTTATTTAGAACCTCTTCTCAACCAGCAAACATTCATCTCTGAACAGGAAAAGAAAAAACTCTGCAAAATGCTGCAGTTGATTTAAAAATAGTAAAAATATACTTCCTTGATATTGCAGAATGTTGCAAATGGCACAAAAGTCAATCTACTTCTTAAAAAGAAGGGGTGAACAGTTGCAAACACAAAATAAATAAAAAAAATTTTTTTACTTGTGGAGTCCGCAAAGTTAAAAACTTCTGCCCAGTATCTGTACCAGTTCTTCCTATTTAGCTGTGAATGTAGAACTGTGTTTTAATTTAAGTAAAGGTATATCCAGACTTCACTTTTGGTGTCTATGTTTCTTTAAATCCTAAAACCATATACTACTAAAAATAAAATATTGGCAGCTATGCCCAGTGTGGCATGTATTTCCATCTCAGGTTCTGAAAAACCTGAGACCTCACTCTCAAGGTCTGCAGTTATGTTCAGAATCACTCGATGGAAAACACAGCCTTGTTGTACAGAGTTGCTCATGCATTATTATATTAGTGGCATGAAAGTGCCACTATATAGTAGTTAGGGTTGAGTAGCCTGTTTAATGTTAAACTTAAACTTTTGAACATTAATATCTTTGCCTCCCTTTGATGAAATGAGCTGAAGTTTTCTCTGTGTGGTCTAGGATGCAAGGTCTTGATGTGTGAATATTTTTGTGACAGCAGCTTGTGCGGTTTCTGAGATACGGTTGTGTCATTTCTAGAAAAAAAGAAATTGTTTCTTATACTTAACATTGTTTTTTTGCTCACGTCTACAGCCTACATGGAAATGAATTTTTGCCTCAAACTTGCAGGGGACATGAGTCATGTCCCAAGGTAGTGCCTTTGACAGGTCCAATGAAAAAATATGAAGGGGTTCCAGAGTTATAAGGATTTTTTTTCAAGTTTAAACATTTTTATTATTTAAAATGAGACACACACAAATGTGCAGAGTAATACATTTCAAGTCTGGAGCATACTGTTACATTTAGTATGGCCAGAAGGTTGCATTTATACATTGAGATATAATGGAGTGAGTTGATAGATGCAATAATAGCAAATGTACTATACTAGCAAATAATAGAAAATAAGCTAACATCTAACCCAGGAGTTAAGGGTGTAAAACTGGTGTGTGTCTTTCATATAAGCATGTAACCATATCAACTATGTACAAAAGGCAATCTTTTACTAGGTGAGGGCCTATAAAAAGGGAAACTGGAACCATGAGAGGGAGAGGTACCACTTTCTAACAAGGAGGAAGAGAATCAAGCCCAGGAGTAACAATATCCTTTGAGATAATTCAGGGTGGGAGATTATGACAATATTTTGACTGCAGATAGGGTTGCCAGCATTTCTCAAATTGAACCACAGAGCCTGCAGCGAGGCTAGAAATTCTTTCAAATATAGCCCTGAGCTAATGCCAGGAGGAGTTCTTGGAAGGAGGGTGTTGCTGAGGATCTCCAATTTAATAATATGAGTCTTTTGGCTGCAGCCCCAACTGCAGTAACCCACTGGGCCCTTGGGCTATTTTGGGCACGTTTGGCTGAGCTCATCCCAAGAGTAAAAGGGGTGGATTAGGAACAACATCTGGAAAAATCTGTTGACACATTCCTTGGCCTGATACCCAAAATGATTTAAGATTGGGGCAGTACCAGAGAATATGAAACAAATGCGTCCCTTGGTTACCACATCTCCAACAAGTGTCAGTTGGAAGAAGACCCATCTTTTTAAGTTTGGCCGGGTCCCTATACCGTCTATGACAGGTCTTATTCACAATAAGACGTGTACGTCCATCTTGGCAAGCATTGTGGACTCTAACCCAGCCATGCTCCCACTGCTGGTTGGAGAGTGTGGACTGAAAGTCCCTTTCCCACTGTGCTTTAGCCTTTTGGGTGAGGTCTACGGTAGCATCTCTGAGGGCAGCGTAAATCCCACTTGCTCTGCTCCTGGGGTGCTTTTCACATGCAGTTACCGGATGTGGGAGAGTTATAAGGATTTAAATTTGAGTGTTTTCATAATGTTTTGTTCTGTGTTGCGCTTTTTTCCCTACAGCAGCATCAAAAAAAGTATTGCGGCATCAAAAAAGGTGTCACGGCATCATTTATGATTTCGCGGTAGAATAATATTGCGCCACTAAATGAATTTGCAACACTACTTTTCTGTGTAATCCTTGTCCTTTGTCTGCATATGCCATGTAATTCTCCCGGGTCACACCCGAAAATAGGCATATGTTTGTCTAGTGTGCTTACCTGGTCAACAAAAGCTAAATAAATAAATAAAAACTGTGCCATGCATTCACAATGTGACATCTGTATTGGTTTGCTTACATGAAAATGAGGGCCACTTACAATATGCATGCATGGGAGCACATGCGCTTATAACATTATGGACTGATGGCGCCGCAGGGCCCCAAGGGCCATGTGGTACCACAGGGAATGAGGGTTCACTATAATCTCTCTAAACTTATGGATAGTTCTCATACACAAATTAGGGACAATTACAATATGCATGTATGTGGGCCCTGTGCTCCCACATGCACATGTGGATACTGTTATGGGCTTATGAGAGTGCACAGTAAAATAAAGGTACTATTATACTATCTCAGAAAGTAAGGAAATAAATTGCAAAAAACTGCATTAATGCTCTAGTTAGGGTCAAAGCCAATAAAGTAGGGAAATGTGGTGTTAGGGTTTTCAAAGCTAATACCTCACACCCACCAACAGGCGTTGGGGTGGTGCCTTTGAGTCTTCAGCCCTAACGCTCACCCCATTCTCCTGTACTGTACCCATCTCAGCTTATTTTGGGGTGAGCATTAGGGCTGATGACCCTAAGGCACCCCCCTTGATGCCTGTTAGTGTGTGCAGGGTGGGTGTGGGGTATTAGCTTTGAAAACCCTAATGCCACATTTCCCTACTTTTGTGACTTTGACCCTAACTACAGCATTAATGCAGTTTTTTGCAATTTATATAGAATATCAATCAGTGTGTTGTTGTGTATGGAAATCCAGACTGTTCCAGATGCTGTTGTACCATAGGTATGACTTCACAATGCTGTTCTACTACAGTAACTATGTCACTACTGTGGTACAACAGCGCAGAATCCCATGTCTATGAAGTCTATTGCTCATTCTTACCTACACTGCTGATTAGTAATAACGAAGACCTTTCTGCATCTGGACTGGGCACTGTCCCAAGAACCCCCCTTTCTGCATCTGAACTGGACGCTGTCCCAAGATCCCCCCCTCTAAAGAAATACAGTTTTGTGATTTTTCTAAACAAAACTTAGTAGCACTACAAGCTGAAATAAGTTGCATAGATTGGTCCCCTATCTATATCACTGATGATGTTGATAAGGCCCTTGACTACCTGATTATCATGCTACTCATCCTCCAGGACCTGCATGTTCCCCTGAAGAGGAGGCAAATTAGGGGCTCTGTTAATCGATGGCTGCACAAAGATCTCCTTGCTTCCCTGAAAGGAAGGGACAAGGATTGGGCATCTGCAAAAAAAACTGCAACTGCCCGAGGACTGGGTTAGGTATAGAACCATGAGGAATGCCTGTAAAAAAGACATACAGCAGGCAAAAAGGGTCTATTGTAATAAACTTCTCCAAACCTCCGCTAGAGATGTCTGGGGGTTTTGGAACCACATTAAAAACGTTATTGGTCACGGACCCAAGCCATCTGTAACTGAAATGATGCTAAATGGTGCAAACAGTAACAAGTTAACTATGATTGCAAATGCATTTAACGCCCATTTCTCAGACCACTCTGCATATCTGGATAAGTCAGGTCAGCCCTCTGCTCCCCCTCACTGTAAAAACAGACCTTCCTGATCACATTTTAACTTATTGCCTAAGTTCATCAAATCTGCTGCCTCGGCTCTTGCTGCCCCAATTGTGAGAATTTTCAACCTATCCATTACTACCCAAACAGTGCCGATTCTATGGAAAATCGCGCGAGTGGTTCCAGTGCATAAAAAGGGTGATACAAAAAACATGGCCAATTACTGTTCAATTGCAATTCTCTCTACTCTTAATAAACTTCTCGAAAAGGTGGTGGACTCCCAGATCACAGAATATCTTCATCTAAACAATCTCATATCTCCAGCTCAGCATGGGTTCCAAGCAGGGCATAGCACTACTACTGCATTAATTCAACTATCCAATGACATCCACATGGCAATGGATAAGGGCTTGTTCACTGGGGACATTTTCACTGACCTCACTAAGGCCCTTGATCTTGTGGATCACCCACTACTACTATCCAAATTGTTTTCTCTGGGCTTCTCCCAGACCACCACCACCTGGTTTGAGAACTACCTCACTGGAAGAAAGCAATTTGTTCAATTAGAAACCACTATCTCTGATCTAGCCCCACCTGCATTGGAGTTCCCCAGGGTTCAATACCTGGCCCCCTCCTTTCTTACTTTTTATGAACAACCTGCCCTCGCTGCCCTGCTTCTCCTCTAGGATCCTATACGTGGATGACATGGTATTTTTATCAAGTGCTAAAGACCTGTCCTCCATAAATGCCAATCTCCAAGCAGACTTTGATTCTTTGATTGTTTACAGGATTGGCTGCTAAAAAACAAACTGCTACTTAACTCCAAGAAAACCATGGCCATGCTTTTTGGCCCCCCCCCCCCAAGAATCAAATCCTGTACCCCTGCCCTTTCTGTCCTTGGTCCGGATGATTCTCACAGTCCGTCATTAACTCTTCAGGTATTCTCGGTTACACTTGACCCAACTCGATTTCAACCAGCATATTGCTGCCACTTGTAAGGCAGTCAACATAAAACTGGAACAGGCTTATAAAATCAGGTTTTCCCTTAATGATGCTGCCAGGCTTGCTATTGCTCAAGGCTTTCTCTGTCCCTTTCTACTTATGGCGCTTTGGCCTATATTGATGCTAGCAAACATGCCTTCCTTAAGTGGAGCACATCTACTACAGCATATGCAGGTTTGCACTCTTGAAACCTAGACTAACTCATCGCTGTCAACTCTACTCCCGTCTAGGCTGGCTCTCTCCTCCCTCACACTGACTCTATACTGCTGGCTGTCTGATTGATAACATAGTTAGATCTGGAACCCCCAAGCACCTCTCAACTTTGTTAATCCATCCTACTCAAGCGTATCCTTTTAAATTCTTTGAAGTATCATCTCCTGAAATTCCTAGGTGTTCCACAAAAACAGGTGAAATCTCCTATGCACTACATGCTCCTAAAATTTGTAACTCCTTCCCCCTACAAGTCAAACTCTCTAAATCCCACCAGGTTTTCAAAAAGGGTCTTCGATCCTACCTTATAGACTCTGATACATGTTCCTGCTCTGCTACTTTTGAGTCTCACTCCTAGCTGCTTTTCCTGCTCCACTAAATGGTACTAACTCTCATCTGCACTTATTTCACTTGCTGGTGCAATGCTTCTCACACTGTATCCTACTGTCACTGAATCTCTGCTTATACTGCCTTGTTGACCCACTTCTGCATTTATCGGTTGTGTCTCAGTTTACTACTACTATCTGTATCACCACAGGCAATTTCCACTGGTTGTTGCCTGAAATTAGTTAATGTTTTGTACAGCGCACTTAAGTATTGTATTTATTCTGTTTCTTCTTGCCATTGTAGGCTATCTTTGTTTTCATTTTGTAAACACTGCCTTTTTGTCATAACTTTGCCTATTTCATACTGTGCCTTGCCCAATTGTTATTCCTGTTTGTACTCGTTCCTCTGTTTTGCACTCTCCCAGGTCATGCCAGAATATAGGCAGCATTCTTGTCCAGTGTACTTACCTGGTAAACAAAAACTAAATAAATAAATAGAATATCAGCAAACTGAAAACACCCCAAGTGGAACTGTTTGTTACATGAAGAACTACAAAAAATGTTGCCAGCTCATGAAACTATTACATAAATTACAGTAAATCTGGAATACGCAATGGCCTAACTCAGAATATGTCATTTATCTTCATGAATGAGGGGACAGGATTATAAATCACAAGTGGCAGAGCCATGAGTAAGGTATGAAAGTCCTGCCCCCTCACAAGTGATGAAATCTGAGGAAGGCTGTTGTGTGTCCAATTTATACAATGTATTTTAAATTCCAGAGGTTTAGGATTATAAGGCAGTCTACCTGAACAGGGTTTATCCCAAATGCATGGGCAGCCATATACAACAAGCCTGTATCTGCATCAGGAGGTTTCTGTAGCAACCAGAAATCTCGAGGGCAAAGCTGGAGAGGTTCCCTGATTGCCATAGAAAACTCCAGATGAAGACACAGGCTCGTCTGTTTATGGATGCCCATACATTTTCTTTTATAGTGTATCAGCATCATACCCATTTCAGGTACTCCGATTCTTTCCAGTTGGTGGGATATCGCAGGACTGATGGCAGGCTCAAATAATTAATTCAATGTGCAGTTACTGCAGCACAGCAACCCTGTATTAGGCACGGATTTCCATGCAGAGCAACATTTCACCATTTACTATATAGAGAATCATATATGGCTGACCACACATAACAAGGCTGTGATTCCATCAAAGAGATGCCACGACATCATAGCAACCTCCAGAGCAAAACTCAGGTGGTTTCTATGATGTCATCACATGTCCAAGATGGAAACATAGCCTTAGTTGTGCACGGTCACCTATACAGTGGTTTATATAGTGTATGGTTTAAAAAACAGATACGATTGTTTCAGCCTGCCATACAGCCAATCGTTTCGGTTTACTGTTTACATCAACACTTCTCTGAGTCCCTCTCCCCAGGAGGTCATTGTTGCATGTTCATGGTGTGTGAGATCAGATTTTAAAAAATCAGTGCTACATAGGAGATTGGCTAAGAAGGTGAGCAATGCGGATGTAGGGAAGAAAAAACGTGACTGCCATGGTTTGTGGTGCCTGAATTTAAGTGTCCTGTCTCTCATTGTACTATTGTTAAAGAGACAGTTTCATGCCGCTGTGGTGCTAGGGGACATTGCAGCCTCATGATTCAAAGGCAAAAAGTTTTTGTGATATCGATGTGATGTCAGAACAATACCACAGCTTTTGATGACCTTTGAACTGTACCACAAGATTATAGTGTATGGTAGAACGCTGTTCTGCATGGAAATCCATGCTTAGAACAGTGCTGTTGTGCTGCATTAGTGATGTCCGTGATGGTGTGCTGCACTGAGTGTCACTAGTGCAGCACAACAACATCAAATGTTGACATACATGCACGATGTAGCAGCCGTGGCAGTGAGGAAGTGAGTGGCACTGGAACGAGTCACTACAGCTGTGGCAAAGTAAGGTATTTCTGTACACCAGGGGACCTGTTTTAGGGAAAAGCAGTGCATTTACAGTTGCTCATACACTATAAAAGACTGTTTATGAGCAACCATACACATACAATGCTATTTTAAAATCTTAAGGTTTCCATGGTAAAGAGACCTCTTGAGCTGCACTCTCGAGGTCTCCAGTTACCACGGAAACTTCTCGACTAAAAAAATAGCCTTGTGTATAATTGCTCATACACAATCCTCTATATTGAGTGTATAGAAATCCACACACAATAGGGGCTAACCATACACTATAGTTCTTTTAATGAAGATCTGTTTCTGTTGGACTTCACTGCTTTGTTTTGAGTGCAGCAGCAGAGGCCATTATGATGTCATCAGCCATTGTTCAAGTTGCTCTCCCATCGGTTAATAGCACCTTTGTGACTTACCTAAAGTGGAAATAAATGCTAAAGACCCACCTAATATTGCTACAAATTATTTATTTTCATTTAGAATGCTTCAGTGAATAAAATAAATAAGGGATATGCAGCGAATTAGTGTGATATCCATTGATTCAGTGTGACTCGGCACCTCAATGAAAGCCAAGGCACGAGTGAGAGTTACATGAGTGTCACTGGAAACTGTACAAGATAATGCATTATCACACACTGAACCGCTGCATATTCCATTTATGCAACAGGTTTAGATGTTGTGTGAACATTTTGATTTTGGTAGGTGTAAATAATTTGTCAAAAAAGGGAAAAGAAAATAGAATTTTATGCTGTTTTTTGCTAATTATAAAAAAACAAAATGGTATCTATATATGAAACACCACTCATTTTGTAGATATTTTTGAGCTGAACATTTTTCGTGCTCACAGTACCATGCTATCATTTTTTGTTTTTAAGTTATTTATATTTGTTTGTCAAAAAAGTGAACAAAAAATTACATTTTCTTCTGTTTTCTTGCTAACCATATACAATATACAGGGTTTATGTAAATGAAACATTATTCATTTTGTAGATAATTTTGTGCTGAACAATTTTCGTGCTCACAGTACCATGTTATCTTTTTTCGTTTTTAAGTTATTGACATTTAAATATGATTAGTACTGGTTCTGAGGCCGAACATTCTAAATGAATTCTGAAGAGAACTGTATAGATAAATGAGCTAGTGATGTAGTTACTGTGTGGATAAATGGGTGATGATGTAGTTACTATGTGGATAAATAAATTTATTACCATAGTAGCGAAGATAAATGGTTTTATCCTACAGTTTTTATCCTGACCCCTGTTGCATAAATATCAGATACACAATGGCTTAACTCAGAATATGCAATTTATTGTCAAGTGTGAGGGGGCAGGACCAAACTCACGAGTGAATTATGAAAGTCCTGCCCCTCACAAGTGATGATAAATTTCACATTCTGACGGAGGTCACTGTGTGTCCAATTTATACAATGTATTTTTAATCACAGAGTTTTCAGAATAGTTCTTTTAATAGAGATTAGTTTGTATCTGTTTGATTTCACTGCTGTTTTGAGTGCAGAAGAGGCCACTGTGATGTCATCAGGCATCGTTCAAGCTGCTCTCCCATTGGTTAACAGCTCATCTGTGACCCACCTTAGTTGGAAATAAATGCTGATGACCCACCTAACATTGACAAAAATGATTAACGGCATTTTTATTAGAATGCTTTAATGTCTAAAATCATGTATCTGTAAGGTTTGACTCTCTTCTACACTATATATATCATCTATCTGTAATGTTTGACTCTCACTTACATTGTATAAATATGCTTAAGCTTATCTTGTTTGCTCTGTTTCCTGTTTATTTGACCATAGTCCAATAAAGAATTATAAATAAGGAAGGTATATACATGAAAACAAACATATACTATACAAAATAACGTTTGGGCACCTCTATACAACCAAACTGAATTTTCCACCTTGGGATGAGAATACATTATACAGACCTCTTGAGCTTCGCTCTCAGTCTATGATGTCATCTCAACTCTCAATGGAAACTTAGCCTTGTTGTATATGTTTGCCCATACGTTACCCCTTTTGTTGAGTTAGCTGATTGTTATACACAGTCACACCTAACCATATACTATGTTGCATTTGTCAATGTCTTTCCTTTGGCATCAGGGACATTTTAACTGCAAAAACTGTACAAGTTTATTGTAGTTTTACAAACCTCCATATTTAGCATGTGAACTAAAGATACCATAAAGTCATGGAAGGGCTTCTTAAACATAATCTAATATGTTTGTGATTTGCATTCTAGTTCCGTTGAATGCTTAACAATATATCTGCAATATATGGCAATGATAAAAGCTAAATAGCATATGTATCAACACAGTTATTGAGAGGAAAACACGCCAGTCAGTTAAAGGGACACTGTCAACCTTTTTTGCATCATATTATTTTTAGGTAAAACCCCACATTTTATGATTGCCTACCTTCTCTAAAATTCATTGATGTTGCTGGTTGTTTCATCTGCCTCCTTGCTTACTAGAACTGAAATACATGGAAATGTATAGCTATACCAAGCCTTGTTTTGCTTCAAATCACTGAACTACTCTTATTGCATACTTTCTGACCATCAGAAATACCCTCAAACAGTGTGGCCACTCATGATACCATAGTCTCCTCTATCTCCACAACATAATGAGTGGCTAGATTGTGTTGTGGGTGTTCCTGAGTCCAGGAATGATGCAGTGGGAACTGGTAAAGAAATGTAAACAAACATGTTTTGATGTGGTAACACCAGAATGGTGGGCACTCAGTTTTTCTCTTTTTAAAAGAAAAAAAGGATCTGAATCAAGCTACCAGCCGCATCAACTGTCTGTACAGAATGTGAACAATCATAAAATGTGTTTTTTAAACTAGGGACACTTTGAGGCCTACGGGGGGGGTTGACAGTGTCCCTTTAAAGTAAGAAAGACTATTGTCTTCTCTGTAGTTTCTTTATACAAACCAACTCTAGCCCCCATATATTTCCTTAATAAATATCTGACAAATTTCGCTGAAAGAGATAAAATAGAAGTCTGTTATAAATTACAAGAACAAGTAAGAACCTGTCATTTTATATAAATATCTTAACACAGAGGAACTTGATTCCCCATTTTCCGTTGTGATGCTCTTAGCTTATATAACCAGGCACCACTTTGCAACTGGTTTATCCAACACAGCTGCCTGCTCTTCCTTTCCTTGGGAATGCTGGCTTGAGCTTTTGTTCCCTTTCAGTCATATTTAAAATGATAGGAAAGTCCACTGCCTCAGCTGTACTGCACAGGAGGTGCCCCAGGATAGCACCAGCAACAAAAGTTTAGTTCAGCTGTTTACTGGAAAGAAGGGTTTCAATTTGAGCACCAAACAGATGGAAATTGTCAGTGGACAAGAAGAAAACTCTTCACTGAAATTTCTCTCCTCATTGTAAATAAACCCAGCCTTAGTGCCGAAGAGTTGTCATCATACTATTTACAGAGTCACCATCTCAGAGAAGAACGATATTGGACCTGTATGTTGGTTTTCCTGTGGAAGCTGTTTTTTTAAAATACTGGTTCCTAGTCTACTTCTGTTCCATCTTTGCTGGCCTTTTAGCAAACTTAGTAGGTGTTTCTGATTTATACACCGGGGTTAAGGGTCATTGTAAAACTGTGATGTAGATTATAGGGGCTCGGTTTTCAAAGGGAGATGCAGGGCCTGCATCCAGCCCTACGTCAAACCCATTCTTTGGCACAACTGTGCCAAACTCCTCTGATGTAACTACACCCAATTTTAGTACATCAGATGCAGCTGTGACAGTTTCCTGAATTTACTGCAGCTTGCGCCAAAGATTTGGCGCAAGCCCAGTAAAAAGGGTCCCCCAAATGGCACAAGTTAGACCAGGGAAATGCAGGTCTAACTTGTCACATTTGGAGCTTGGGATTAAAAATCATGATTGCTGTCCGGGAGAATGGCGCAAGCCCTGTGCGCCAAATGATCTGCACACCAGGGGCTTGTAGCAATCACGGGGCTTTGAAAACTGAGCCCTATGTCTCTTTCAACTATAGAGTTCTACAGTACAACACAAATGCATTGTGACAATGATGTAAGAGTTTATCAAGGACATGAACAACACCACTCAATTCTAAAAATGGTAATTACCACCAGTATGTAAATCACAAACACTTGATGAATTTACTAACAGTCAGCAAAGGTGGAACAGTAACAGAATTTGAGCCAGTGTTAGAAACGCAGATTCTATAGAAAACACAGGCCTGCCAGTCAATGTAGTGCTCCATTATACCACATTCCTGTTAATAGTGCCTTCAGAAGTCAAGGACTCCATTGTTCAGTCTTAATTCAAAATGTCTGCCACAGAAAGAATGGAAGTTTGCCATTTCTGGACTAGCAGTAGCAAGTAGTTAAGTACTTCGTGGTGACCGAAGGGCTTTGGGTTGGAGTTTATTCTTGTTTTTTCGGACTCCTGGTGCCACTTTGGCTTTCTCCTCACCCATCACTTCGCCATGACTGTTGGATTCGAGGTGTAGCTTTTTCTTTTTCTTCCTGAGCTCACGCTGCCACACCTGCTCACAATAATATTCTGCTTTGGATGGGGAACGGATTAGTGTCATTATGTCCTTGTACCAGGGGTGTTGGCCATGGTTAAAAGGGAACAGTGGCGGACCCCTCATGTGGCCCTCCGCCCCAATGCTCCCACCCTGAAGACTTGCCATCTGCTCCCCATTTATCACAGAGAGACGGATTTTGAGAAGGGTCCACTGGAAGCCGTGCTCCTCCACCTGGCAGTAGTAGGTTCCTGCATGCTTGGATTCCACATGCTGAATTATTAATCCTTGATTGATAAGAATAATTTGATCCCCAGGAGTCACCTAAAAACAGAATGAGATTAGCTAATCCATCACATGATTATGTCAGCTGTTCACGACAATACACTGAGTAGCTTATTCTTGGCCAGAACCACAGACACTTTTGAGTTGCTTTGCCTTTCATTATTTAGTATTATTGCTGCTAATCTTATACTAGTTATATCTGGGTTTAATTTTATTTATACCATAGGACTGATGAATAACAGTGCAGAATAAAAATGGTTATTCTTCCCTATTATTCAGCTGCAGTGTAAATAAAGGACAGTTACATACTTACCATTACAGTAGATCTTTGAGAGAATCTGTTTCGTAAGGCCACACCTATGGAACTTATGGCCATCAGGCACTAGAACTACACAGCAACTTTTGCAAGCAGTTAGCCAGGGTCCACCTATGATGGCATCAGACATCAGTGTGTATATAAACATGAACAGCCCCTCCTCTCCTCAGTTCCCTGCTGCAGATCATGCTCAGAGGACCTCCCTGTAGGGATCTAGGAGAGAACCTAGCAGTCTGCAAACCAGGTGAGGCACAGGGCTGGAAACTGTAAAAATGGAGGTAGGAGCACCAAGAGATCCAGTGTTGCAGACCCAAAAGGAAAAAGGAGGAAGGAGGGAGAGATGGCATGACCTGATGAATGAGATTCTCTCGAAGATCTGCTGTTACGGTAAGTAAGTAACTGTTCTGTCTTCTTCGAGGGTATCTCTTCCATCAAGCCACACCTATGGAACAAGTACCAGCAGTACTAAAAGCTAACAGTCTGGGTGGCTGGAGCCTATAGGTTTATGAAAGAAGACTTTACATAGAATTTGATGGCAGATAAGGACCGCTTGGCCCACCTAGTCTGCTCATTTCCCTACCTAAGGGATAAACTGCAGATCCTAGTTAACCAACAGCCTACTTCATCCTAGCCCCCCCCACTAGAATTGCCTTATGTCTGTCCCATGCATTCTTGAATTCCCCCACTGTTTTTGAATCCGACCTGCTGTATTTTGAAGTACGGCAAGGCCAAACCCAGCTCGTGTACGAGAGACAATGTTCAGACTGTAGTGATTAGTGAAGGTGTGGACAGTACTCCAGGTAGCAGCTGCACAGGTCTCTGCAGCAGACACATTTCTAAAACAAGCAACAAATGTTACCGTAGGAGTCATAGGATAGGACAGGATTCACAGGATGTTGAACAGGTTCAATAGTGTGAGCCTTTTTTTAGACCTGCACTTACTAAATGGTGACTGCACGGCAGATGGACAAAAAATGTCCATCTAGTGACTTCTTAAAGTAGTTCACTGTTTTGCTCAATACTAGTTCAGGTGGCAAGGAATTCCAACTTGTCACCACTCTGTGTGAAAACCACATCCCTCTTAAATTAGTCCTATAGTGTTCTCCCCTTAGCAGTTCACAGTGACCCCTCGTCATTATAATATGAGGTCTAGATTTTAATCCTGTATACTCCGATGCGTCCTGATCCTGGTGAGCCCTAAATACAAGGCACATGTCACCCCAGTGTTTTCTATATTGTAGTGAGTATAGCCCCAAATCCTCCAGTCTCTCCTCATACGAGAGCATGCTGATGTTTCCCACAAGCTTGGTTGCCCGACTTTGAATCCCCTCGATTCTCCTCGCATGAATCTTTCGATGGGGGGCCCAAAGCTGGAGGCAATACTCCATTACTGCCATGCTGCCTCTGGTGGAATGATGATTAACCACACCAGGAAGATCCTTACCGTACTTCCTGCAACAAAAAGTAATACAGTTTGCTAACCATTTGGACAGGCACTGTTTAGAAACTGGAGCACCCTCTTTCCCAGGGGTGTATGAAACCAAAAGCTGTGAGGGCTTCCTGTAGTCTTTTGTGTGGTGTATGTAGTACCTGAGTATTCTATGCAGATCTAGAGTATGGAGCAATGCTTCCCCGGATTAGCATGCATTGGATAATACACTGGTGGATGGTTTGATTTAAAGTAAACTCAGACACCACCCTTGGGAGAAACGTAGGACTGGTACACAAAGACACCCTGTCTTTGTGGAAAATCAAATAAGGAGGCTCACACATTACAGCCTGTAGCTCTAAAATCCTACAGGCAGAAGTGACTGTGAATAAAAATAACGTTTCCCAAGAAAGAAAGCATAGGCCACAAGTCGCGGCTTGCTCAAAAGGAACCAAAATAAGCTTTTTCAAAATAAAATTCAGGCTCCAAGCTGGGCCTGGATTTCAGATAGTAGGCTTTAGATGTAGAATGCCTCTCAAGAATGTACCAGCTACCTCCAGCTGAGCAACCGCACGACCCTCTACATGCACGTGGAAAGCTGATATAGCAGCGAGGTGCACTTTAATAGAGGAATACTCAATTAATCAATCAATCAATCAAAATCTTTATTTATCCAAGCAGGCACCATTTGCAAGGTGGACCTGGTCATGAATACATCAAAGTACAGTGCAGAAGCAGGTATACACAAAGCAATAATATACAAGGAAGAAAAAGTATATACAGTGTATACAGTACAGTACAAGGTTGAAATAAATAAAAAAAAACACAGCATTATTTTACAATTGAAAAAGTCAGCAGATGTAAAATCAACCATAGGCATACAGGGGTTATAAGCAGAGATCTTTTGAGTGAGGCAGCCGGTAACTACACACATAGGGGAAAGAGGCCGTGTATGGGGTGGCAGGTAAAGAGGTAAAGAAGAGGAGGATATATTACCGACGACTGGGGGAAAATTGAGCTAAAACCACAGAAAGTGACAATGGCTGTCGTGTACTTGTTTATTATGATAATGACGGAGGAGGGTTAGATAATTGGGACACTGCTATGGATGGTGTGGGACTTTAGCCAGGCTGGAGTGGACAGGGAAGGGTGGGTGCAGCAGGAAGAGTTAATAGGGGAAGAGTGAGAGCCAGGGGTAGAAACATGGCGAGCGTCAGGATGGAAAGGGGGAGCTGCGGAATTAGTGGGCTAGTGGTGAAGAAAACATTTGCAAGGTGCTTTCATGTAGCGATCACAGAGCGCCTTGAAGATGTTCAGACTAACAGGGCAGCTCAGCTTCGAGTTTCTTTGTAAACCATTCCACAATGTGGGTAAAGAGAAGCTTAGAGCAGCTTTGCTGAAACGAGTGTTGACCCTTGGAACTTGGAGGGCAATTAGGGAATAGCTCCTTAGAGTGTAGGTGCCTAACACACTCCGGGGAATACAGTCTGAGACATATGAGGGGAGCTTGTTGGTCACCACTCTAAAGGCCCATAGAGTGGCATTTCTATTCCTCCTATAGTGAAGGGAAGTCCAACCTAACGATGAGAACAGGGAGCAGTGGTGTGTGGAAAGTGGAAGGCCAGTAACGAACCTGATAGCTCTGTGGTAGTGGGTGTCCAACATAGCCAGTGCAGTGGCTGTACAGCAGGTCCGCGTAATCTATTAAAGATAGGAAGGTAGTTTGAACCAGTTGAATCTTGGCCTCCTTTGTGAGCAGGTGGTTAATTCTGTAGAATAATCTTAATCTTTGCCTTAGTTTCTTCTGTAGTTCTTCGAGATGGTTAGCGAAGGAAAGTTTATGATCGAGCCAAACTCCTAGATATTTGAATTTAGCTACATACTCTAGTGTTTCTCCAAGAACAGTGGTAATTTGTGGGGTAGCCCCCCCCTCCCAGCAGGAATTGCCGCATGCAGGGAGGGGGAGAAGAGCAAGGCTTTTGTCTTTTTTGCATTTATCCAGGCCAGAGTCCAATAAGATACTCTAAAGCGTTATGAACTGAACAGGTAAAGGGATCCAAATGTTGAAAAGCAGCCCACAACATGCTTCCTCTTCATGGAGTAAGTATTCCTGGTGGATGGTTTTCTAGCAGCCACCAGAACATCTGCCTCTTTCTCTTACACCCCAAATCTGGCTATGACTATGTCTTCAGGAGCCATGTGTGCAGATGTAGAGACTTCAGGTCTGAATGGGCCAGTGTCCCTGTTCCTGTGAGAGTAGACCCTTGCACAGGGGCACAGGTACTGAGGATTTCACTGCCACCTGTTGTAGCAAAGGGAACCAGATTTGGTGAGGCCATAGAGGAACAAGGAGTATTAGAGTTTCCCCCTCCATTTTCAACTTGAGTAGTACTTTCTAAATTAGAGGAATGGGAGGGAAGACATACAGAAACCTCCCTTTCTAAAAGAGGGACATGTCTCACCAGAAAGCTCCAAGCCCTGGAGCAAGCGAGCAGAAAAGCAGCAGTTTTGCATTGTGTGGTAATGCAAAAAGGTCCAACTCTGGATGACTCCATCTTTCAAACCAGTCATTGACTACAGAGGTCAGCAGTTCTCACTTTTGCATTCTGGATTGTGACCAACGAAGCTTGTCTGCCAAGACATTTTGGATGCTGAAACATGTACTGCTGATTGTTCCAGACAATGTTCCAGAGCCCAGTACCAAACTCCCACTGCTTCCCTGCACAGTGGATAGGAACGAGTCCCCCTTGTTTGTTGATGTAGTGCATCACACTGACATTGTCCATCTGTATTAACAGAGGACCTGTGGAAAAGTGGTTCTGGAAGGCCTGGAGTCCATACAGAATGGCCCATATGTCAAGAACATATATGTGCAAGGTGCTCTCCACTAAAGTCCACGTGTCCTGCATCTGATGAGGACCCAAGTGCACTCTCCAGCCCATCCCTGAGGCATCCATGGTAAAGATCTGCAGAGGGAAGGGGATCAGGAACTAAACCCCTTGAGCAAATTATTGGGTTCCATCCATCACTTGAGCATATTGCATACAGGGGATGTGACTAGAACCATCTGTGAGTTGGTCCCACTGGACTCTTAGGGTCCACTGGGGACTCCGCATGTGCAGCCTGGCCAGTGCTACAGTGACAACAGCTGCAGCCATGAGTCCCAGAAGGCATAAAAACATTCTTGCTAAGACAACAGCTGTCGTGCACTAACTGTGCTTGGGTAATCAGGTGGTCAGCTCTGTCCAGTGGCAGGAAAGCCAATCCCTGGGCCATGTCCAGTACTGTTCCTATGTACTGTTGTCAAAACCTCTTTTTTCCATCTGAGGAATATCGCCCGGGTGAAACACCTGGTTCCGTCGGACGATCTTCCAACATTGGTCCATGCCTTTGTCACTACCCGCCTTGACTACTGCAACTCCTTTAACCTAGGGCTACCCGGCGTTGATATACGCCGCCTGCAGCTAGTGCAGAATGCAGCGGCCAGGCTTTTGACTGTGACATCTAGGGCCAGTCATAACCTGTGCTCCACGAACTGTACTGGCTGCCTGTTAGGTGGCGGATCACCTTTAAGGTTGGTTTACTAACCTTTAAAGCCCTACATGACCAGGGACCCGGCTACCTGAAAGATCTCCTGATTCCATACTGCCCCCTCCGCCCTCTGCATTCCGCCAATGAGGGATTGCTAGAGATTCCCAGGGTTCGATTGAAAACATCAGGATCACATGCTTTTGCTTTCTCAGCACCAACTCTGTGGAATTCTCTACCTCGTTGGTTGAGAGAATGCCCAACCATCGATAGTTTTAAAGCTGGTTTAAAAACATATTTACTTAACTTAGCTTTTATTTAAATACAGTTGATGCACTATAACGCTGTTTTAATCTATTTATGTCTATGTTTTATGTACAGCGCCTTGGTTGTGAAAGGTGCTATATAAATAAAGCTGATTTGATTTGATTTGATTACTGCAGGCGCTGGTAGGGTGTCAACACTGACTTTGATATAGTATATTGACTGTCATCCCCAGAGCATCAAACAGCTGTCTGGTTCAGGCTAAGGTCTTTCAACAACTGGTCCCTGGAGTGGGCTTTCAATAGCCAATTATGCAGGAAAGGGAAGACATGCAGGCATTCCTGCAAACAGCTGTCACTGCTACTAAGCATTTGGTAAAGACCTGTGGTGCAGAAGATAAGCCAAAGGGCAATATTCTGAACTGGTAATGTTCCCCTTGGAACAGGGACCTCGAGTATTTTCTGTGAGGTTTCTGGATTTTGATATGGAGGTAGTCATCCTTCATATCCTGGGACCATATCCAATCCCGTTTGCAGTAACGGAAGGAGACCCTGCAAAGTAACCATTCTGAACTTCTTGTATTCTATGAAAAGGCTGAGATCCCTGAGATCCAGAATGGGCCTTAGGTCTCCTGTCCACTTAGGGACAAGGAAGTACAGAAAGTAAAACCCAGTGTTCCTCTGTTCTAGAGGCACAGGTTCTATGGCCCATTTGTGAATCAGCGTCTGTACTTCCTCCAGCAACAGGGGCAGGTCCCCTGGAGATATGTTGTCACAAGTGGGGAATGATCTGGAGGGTTGTCCAGAAGTTTCAGAGCATGACCATTTTCTATGATCTCCAGAATCCCATGCATCTGTAGTCACCTCCTTCCACTGGTTTAAGTAGCTGGAGAGGTGACCCCCTACAACCACCCCTGGAGGTAAAGCTGGTTGGATGGTATATAAGGAGTCACGTGGAGTCAGTGGGGGTGGCACCACCTACACCACTGCCTCTAGGGGCTTTTGAACAGGCACCTGGGGTAGTACTGGGGAGTAGCAATGCCCCTGCTGCTTTGCCCCTGCCCTGCTGTCTAGTGGCTGGGTGCTGTCTGATGCCAGCTGGACCAAAACGACTTCTGCTCCTACCCTTGGGTTGGGTATAGCAGTGGGAGTGCACTGACTTCATAGTCCTAACAGAGGCCTGAAGATCTTTCAGAGTCTCTTGGACCTCGTGACCAAATAATTTTTGCCCTCTAAATGGGGCATTAAGAATTGACTGTTGCATATCATTTGCGAAGCCTGCCACTCTGATCCAAGAATATCTCCAGAGAAACATGCCAGAGGCTGCAGCTCTGGCAGAAGCATCTTAGACATCACAGACTATGCAGAGCAAATTCCTGCCCGCATCAGCCCCAGCTGTAAGAATTTTTGGAAGCTCCTGTTTCTGGTTACCCTCCGGCAAGACCTGTGCAGCTGCCTTGGCCTTTCTCCAGAGGGTGTTCTGATACTTCCTCATGTGGGCCTGGTAACTGGCAATACAAATGCCCAATGATGCTGACAAACAAATTGTTTACTTGTTGTATTGGTCCTTCCAAGAACAGATCCAGAAGAAAAAACTACTCACCTTAGTAATGTTGTTTCTTCTAATGGAGTCTTGCTGTATTCTGACAGTAGCAGTGAGGTCCAACCTTTGAACTGCCCCGTAGATGAAAGAGTTAACTTTCCATGCCAGGCATGGAACACTGAGCTCGAGCTCGGTGGAGACTCTGTCTGTTGCTGTTTGAACTCAAACCATCAGATCTTTACGAGCTAAACTGAAGTCCTGTGTGGAAGTTGTAAACCTACACTAGCCAACTGGCTACTAAATATAATAACACATTTTTTGGTCCCAAAAAAAGACTCAAGTCAGAAAACCCAAAAAATGAAATAAACACAACACCCACTCACCCAAAGAAAAGAGGATGATAACAAAAAAGGTGGGGCACCTCCTGAGTGCGAACACTGCTACTGCTCACCCACATCCCAAAAACAAAGGTTCTGAGAGGGGAAGGCGGGGGGGGGGAGGTCAGAATACAGCAAGACTCCATTAGAAGAAACAACATTACTATGGTGACTAATTTTTTCTTCAAACAACATGAAGTCTTGCTGTATTCTGACAATAGCAGACTACCAAGCAGTACCTCCATGGAGGAGGGACAGAACCTACTTAGGAAATAGGCTCCTGAAGCACAGCTGTGCCAAACCGAGCATCACTCCTAGCCTGGATATCCAGAAAGTAATGCTTGGTAAAAGTGTGAACTGTTTTCCAGGTAGCTGCCTGACATACCTCTAAGATAGGAATATCCCTGGCAGCAGCCAGGGAAGCAGCTGTACCTCTGGTAGAGTGAGCCCTCAGGCCTGAGGGTGGAATCTTACCTAGTTTTTCATAGCAAAATTGAATGCAAGAGACAATCCACCAGGCAATGGATCTTTTAGTGGCAGGTTTTCCTTTACCAACCTCACCATAAGTGAGGAACAGTTGGGGGGAGTCAAGCCTGTGACCCTTGGTACGTTCTATGTAGTAGCTAAGGGCTCTTTTCACATCCAAACTGTGCAACCTCCTCTCACCAGAGGAGGAATGGTCAGTGAAGTACACAGGAAGAGACATAGATTGGTTAAGGTGGAAGTCTGAAACCACCTTAGGTAAAAACTTCCTGCTAGTCCTGAGGACCACTTTATCTCTGTGGAAAGACATAAAAATCAGGCTCCACTGACAGGGTTTGTAACTCACTTATGCACCTGGCAGAAGTGATGGCCACCAGGAACACAGTTTTCCAAGTCAAGTACTTAAGCTCTGCTGAGGACAAAGGCTCAAAAGGGGGTTGCATAAGCTGAGCAATGCAAACGTTAAGGTCCCAAGCAGGGGCAGGGTCCCTGAATGGTGGATTGGTATGAAGCAATCCCTTGAAAAACTTGCAGAATACAGGGTGAGCTGAAAGAGAAGAGGTCTTACCTGCTGAAATAAAAGCAGAGACAGCTGCCAGATGCACCCTTAGTGTAGCTGGTCTGAGTCCCAAGCTATTCAGATGGACCATATAGTCAAGGACTGTGGGCAGGTCAGCAGACTCTGGGAAATATGCTTCCCAGAGCACCATATGGAGAATCTTTTCCATTTGGAATTATAAGTAGTTTTAGTGGAAGGCTTCCTTGAAGCCTTTAGAATATCCATAACACCTTGAGAGAGGTGTAAATCAGCAAACTCTAACTCTTCAAGAGCCAGGCATTGAGGTTGAGAGATTTGAGATTCAGGTACCAAACCCTCCCCTGAGCACAGGTTAATAGGTTGTAATTCCTGGGAAGAGACAGGGGAAGGTGGACTGCTAAGGACAACAGGAGAGGGTACCAGGGCTGTTTGGCCCAGTCTGGAGCAATCAGAATCACTTTGCAGGGTTGAGACCTGATTTTGACTAGCACTTTGAACAGGAGAGGGAAGAGGGGAAAAGCATACAGGAACGTCCCTTCCCAATTGAGAACCAAGGCATCCAGGGGGACTGAACCCAACACGGGGGGCCTGCAGCAAAACAGGGGAAGTTGGTGATTGTCTGGGGCTGCAAAAAGATCTATCTGTGGGGTGCCCCATCTGGAGAAGATCACCTTTAAAACCAGGGGATCCAGTGACCATTCTTGATGGCCCTCAGATATCCTGCTGAGAGCATCTGCCAGGACATTGTCCTTGCCTGGGAGGTGTACTGCTGTGAGGGAGGTGTTCAGGGAATAGGCCAGAGACCACAACTTCATTGCTTCTGTGCACAATGCCGTAGACCTGCTATTGTCAGCAAGACTTCATGTTGTTTGAAGCAAATGGTTTGATACCTTTTATTGTACCACCAAAGATGTTACAAAAAGAACAAAGTACTTTAGCTTTTGGACCAACCAAGTCCTTCCTCAGAAGTTTATGACCTATGTCATAAACTTCTGAAGAAGGACTTGGTTGGTCTGAAAGCTAAAGTACTTTGTTCTTTTTGTAACATCTTTGTTGGTTCAGTGATGCTGAGGCATATGTCCTTTAGCCTATAATCCAACCTCCTGGACTCTTTATCAGAATGGAGGGAACTAAGGTGCTTTGGTGTACCTAGACCTGCCATGGGCTGCATTAATCACCACTGAGTCAACCTCAGGTTGTGTGGCATAAGTTTCCCAGAAGGTGCCAGATACATATTGTCTGCCTTTCTGGGGATAGCAGGAATGTTGTTTGGTCTGTACCAGGCAGCAAAGGTGGCATCCTCTAAAGCTGGAAGCAGAGAAGGCACCACAATGGCAGGAAAATCTTGTGGTTCCAGGAAATCTATCAAGCTCTTTTAAGTAGTGACATACTCCCCCAGGACAAAACCCATGGCAGCTTGCAACTGCTGCATCATGGTAAGGAAAGTGGGATCCTCTGGAAAGGACTGTGGTGTGTTCACTACAGAGTCCTCACTACATGAGGAGACAGTAGAGCTGGTGCCATGCTCATAGTGGCTTTCAACATAATCTTCAGCCTCATCATCCTCTTCCTGCATTATTAAGTCAGGATTATATTCATATTCCTCATTGTCCAGGTTGAAAGGGAGAAGAGAGCATACTGGCGATGTCGGTGATGGCATAGGAGGTGGCTGTAGCAAGGGAGTATCTTGTGGTGTTGATGGGGGTTAGTAACAGGCCCCATCAATGGGCTCCCTGAAACAGGGAGGCCAGGCAATATGCATCTAATCATGTCAGAAGATGATAAGAGAACACGCCTGTGCATCGGCACCCATGTAGTCCACGGGTGCAACTGGGGAAATCGATGGCGGAGGCTGAGTTTCTAATGTCAACAGCAACGTACCAGCCGTAATATGCCTGGTAGTGCCTGCATCAAGCCCTGAACACATCAGGGAGGCTTTCTCCTTGTCTTTATCCAAGTGCTTGTGCTTGTGACTCCTTGATGCCTTGTCCCACGATTTAGATCACAGCAATTGGTCGACTGGGCCAGCAATGCTGCTGCCTTTTGCTGGAGCTCCTTCTCCATTAGGGGTACCTTCTCTTGGAGGAGATTTTTCTGCAAAGCCCCATTCTGACTACCTTGTGTTGGAGTAGATGTTTCTCCAAAGTCCTTTATGGCATTTCCTGGTTGTGGCATTAAACTTTCAGCAAATTTTGCAGGCTTTCATGTTGTGGCTTGGGCCTAGGCAGCAGACACAGATGGTGTGGGAGCCTCTGGCGTAGATCTTGTCTCTGCATTTACAGTTTCAGAAGAGTTTCCACAATTCTTTCGATAACATGCAGGTTGTCAAAAATCACTGTAAAAGTGATTACTTAGCAGGTGTTAAAATTAAAAAACATCAGCTATTACAGGGGTGTTTCCAAAGTGATCTGATGAGTCTAATCGATGGTGAGAAAAGAACTGAGGAGAGGAGAGGAGAAGAGAGGAGAGGAGAGGAGAGGAGAGGCTGCCCACGTTTATGTACATGCTGATGTCTTACATCGTCGTGGGTGGCCCCTGGCTGACTGCTTGCAAAAGTTTCCATGAGGTCCTAACGCCTGGTGGCTAAGTTCCATAGGTTTGGTCTGATGAAAGACATATCCTTGAAGAAGATTATGTTTCTTCCACTACAAAAATGAAAATGAGCTCAGCACTCAACTCCGAGGTTCCCACTATGCACTTAGCAGGTAAAAATTATCCAGGCATGGAATTGTTTTGCTCTGCCACTTGTTAGTAGACAGCATTGTTGTCAACATTCCAGAGCAAATAAAAAGCTTATTTCAAAATGCCCTATTATCTCTAATTTATACCATGGGAGGGATGTATAATATAAAGGAATAAAATGGTTATTATACAATGGGGTATGAAAATTCTGTAACCTCATTGGTCAAAACACATCACATGACTGTGATAAATCCTCCAGTATACCCACTGTAAAAAGTCTGATATCACCATAAAAACAAAAAAAAAGTTGAACATTGTATAATAGCAATATACCATGACAGGGAGTGGGTATATGGGTGGATTTACCACTTCTGGTGTGGTTAAGTCACTTGGCTGCGCCTCATGACCGAACCACACCAGGTGTGGTAAATCCACCAATATACCCACTACCTGTCATGGTATATTGCTTTATTTGAACACTTACTCACCTAAAGGACCAATACCATGTTATTATTCCTGCAGCCCATGTTATGTTCTCTGTAGCCTCATCACAATGGCATTCAGTATTCCATGGTGTAAATAGGACATTCCATAGGGCATCTATACACAACAATGGGCAGCTCAGTGCTTAGTACTGCCACCTGATTTCATGAGCAAACATGGACTGTCCACCGTTGGACCGATGGGGCCATCTGTATCACTGAGGTGAAGCAAGCAGCTCCCTAGAAGGTAGGGCACAGGTTGTCCAGCATCCGTAAACCTTACACTCAGTAGATCACTGAGCATCACTGGCAAAGGTGATGGTATGCCATGTCAACTTTGACTGGAATGGAGGACAGGACAGAACCACAAGGAATATCATCATTTGTCTCACTCCATAACTATCATGGCTTATTTTTTTTTTTTCCAAAGAGGTTCTTCTCCCTGACCACATCCATCCTGGCTTGTTCCTTTTGATGCATTATCAAATCAGGAGAATGTTGTACCAGACTGAGAGCCTAGAGGCACTTGTGTTTACTTATGGGCCCAGCTATTCAAACTGCGACAGGCTGTGGCACAAGCTTGGGCGCAGTGCAACTTGGCTGCGCAGGGGTGTGGACTGGGCAATATTCAATGGAGCTGCGCAATGGCTCAGCAGCTTTGAATATCGCACCCTGGCCACCCCCAGTGTGCATGGCACAGTGGCACTGCTCAAACGCAAGTGGCCAGAGTGGAGCATGGGGATCCGCTAGCTCAAGTTCCATTGCACTATGCACAGCAACCGCGATATTCAAAACCTAACATGCAAATGGAGCCATAATGTATGCAAGGCACACATAGAGCCATTTGCATGTCATTATGGCCCCATTTGCATGCAGGTGTGCCAATCCCTGGCGACTTGCGCCTGGTGCCCTGCCAGGCAGCAGCCGTCAGGGACCAACACCCCCTGCAGCCCAATCACGGGCATCTGTGTAAAAGTAAAAAAGTCCAATATCCCTGGTGGTCCACTGGACCTCTATGTGCCCGATCGTGGGCATCTGTGTAAAAGTAAAGACAGCAGTCCAATATCCCTGGTGGTCCAGTGGACCGCTATGTGCCCAATCGCGGGCATCTGTGTAAAAGTAAAGACAGTCCAATATCCCTGGTGGTCCAGTGGACTGCTATGTGCCCGATCGCGGGCATCTGTGTAAAACACTGTTGCGCCATGTGCAACCCTTTTGAATATCTGGGCCATGATGTGGAGTATCATGGTTTGTTCACCAATCCCATGATCCCAATCAGGCAAGCACAGACATAGTATGGTCCCTCCAGCTATAGAACTGCAGCCTCCTGGTTTCTCAGGAGGACTGATAGTTACAAAGGGCTATATCCCCATCCCCACAGCCCCCCCCCCCAAGATAAGGTGGGGTGCTGGCTGGGGTTACAAGGAGTCAATGGGAAGTCAGTCAAGAAGGCATCACATGCAGACCTCTCACTGATGTATCTCTCCACATGTTAAGCTGAATTCCATCCTTTCATTTCGTTCTCTGTCCTCCCAAGGTTGGGGAAGGGGGGTTGCTGTCTGGACAGTGAGCAGAGGTCTGCAGTAGATAGATACCGAGGGGCAAAGGGGAAAGCAGATGCCCTGATAAAGGGCAGGGCTTTAGTTAGTTCCAGTTTGGAAAGCTATGTCTTTTAAACATCTAGGCCCAGATATTCAAACTGCGACAGGCTGTGGCGCAAGCTTGGGTGCAGCTCAACTTTGCTGTGCAGGGGTGTGGATTAAGCGATATTCAAAGGAGCTGCGCCATGGCTCAGCAACTTTGAATATCGCACCCTGGCCACCCCCAGTGTGCATGGTGCAGTGGCACTGTGCTAGCGCAAGTAGCCAGAGTGGAGCATGGAGATGCGCTAGCGCAAGTACCATTGCGCCATGCACAGCAACTGCGATATTCAAAACCGAACATGCAAATGGGGCCATAATGTATGCAAGGCACACATGGGTCCATTTGCATGTCATTATGGCCCCATTTGCATGCAGGTGTGCCAATCCCCGACGACTTGCACCTGGTGCCCTGCCAGGCAGCAGCCTTCGGGGACCGACGCCCCCTGCAGCCCAATCGTGGGCATCTGTGTAAAAATAGAAAAACTTCCAATATCCCTGGTGGTCCAGTGGACTGCTATGTGCCTGATCGTGGGCATCAGTGAAAAAAGACAACCCCAAGTCCTATATCCCTGGTGGTCCAGTGGACCGCTATGTGCCCGATAGCGAGTATCAGTAAAAAAAGACAACCCCAAGTCCTATATCCCTGGTGGTCCAGTGGACCGCTATCTGTCCAATTGCGGGCATCAGTAAAAAATAAATAATTCCAATATCCCTGGTGGTCTAGTGGTACCCCTCCGCCCACTGAGCCCCACCGTCCTGCTTCCCCAGTCAGCGGCGGGCGGCAGCACCACAAGCCTGCCACCCGCGCCGCTGACTACACCTCGATAGGGTTCCATATCTGGAATGTGTAGTGCGGTAGGGGCTGCATGCCCATTGGTTCACGCTGTGAACCAATGGGTGTGCAGCCTTACTGAGGTGTCAGTCAGCGGGCGGTAGGGTGGCGATCGGGCAGATAGTGGTCCACTGGACCACCAGGGATATAGGACTTGGGGTTGTCTTTTTTTACTGATGCCCGTGATCGGGCACATAGCGGTCCACTGGACCACCAGGGATATAGGACTTGGTGTTGTCCTCTTTTACTGATGCCCACGATCGGGCAGATAGTGGTCCACTGGATCACCAGGGATTTAGGACTTGGGGTTGTCTTTTTTTACTGATGCCCGCGATCGGGCAGATAGCGGTCCACTGGACCACCAGGGATATAGGACTTGGGGTTGTCTTTTTTTACTGATGCCCGCGATCGAGTAGATAGCAGTCCACTGGACCACCAGGGATATAGGACTTGGGGTTGTCTTTTTTTACAAATGCCCACGATCGGGCATGGGGGGGCGCCGCCAGGTGCAGCCAGAACTCGGGTGGCCACCCACAGGTGGCAGCTGCCATGTTGCACCCTGCAATGCAGCAACTCACCTGTGGGTGGCCATCAGTTGTTCCTTTTTTTTGGGTTTAACTTTGTGCTGGCGTGAGTAGGGGTTGTGCATGTATGGCTCTGCACATCCCGGCTGAATGTCGGCTGTGCAGGTTATGCATGGGCATGCTCCCCACTACCTGTGCCTGCATGCTTCTGATCGCTCAGCGTCAGGTTAATGCTCACTTTTCCCTTTTGAGATATCGCCTGGGGCGCATCAGTGGGTTCGCATGGCGCAACACTGTTGCGCCCACGCGCAACTTTTGAATATCTGGGCCCTAGTGTAGTGCCTAAAAGTAATATTATTTTTAAAGCTGTCAACTAATATCTGTTTATATCTGAGGTACTTTTCCCTTTGGATCATTGGAAGATTTTTTACCTGATGTTAGTAGGTGTGAGGTATGGAACAGCACTCCGTCTTGCATCTGACATATCTAGTTCTATTCCTCCCACTACATCACCAGCACTGTGACATCACAGATGATCAGGCACAGCCACTCAGTCGCTGCAAGATAACCACCTGTGATGTCACTGTCAGTGAGGTCACAGTACTGATGATGTAGTGGGAGGGATAGAACTAAATATATTAACTGCCAAGCAGAGTGCTAGTTCACACCCAACACAATATTATGACACAGAAAATATTCTACTGAGCAAAAGAAAAAATACTTCAGAAATAAAAAAAATTACAACTGACTACATCTTACAGTTTGTAACATTTTCCTGTCTCCTATTTTTGGTTGTACCAGCTCTTTAAATACAAGGCAAAACATACAAAATAAAGGGGGGGGGAGATTTTGTCTCACAGAAGGGAAAAAAAGTAAATTAAATGATTTCCTGTTTTGTGGGCACAGAAGTAAAACAAGTTTATATTTTTCCAGGAAGGGGACCTGGTTCTCAGTCATGATGGACTGTCACAAACTCATTGCAGTACCCCTTAAATGAGATGTGATGAGCTCTGCTCAAAGAGAAGCAAGGACTCTTTCCATACCAGTGCACATTACAGTCAGCTGCTTCACATAAGATTATGGGGTCTCCATGCAAATAGCATGCAATGCAGTACACAAAGGACATGGTGACCCTGCACTAGCCAGTTGAACTTTTGGTACACTTCCTGCCTAGAACTTCTACAGGTGGGTGTCAGGACAATCACAGAAGTGCAGCTGGGCCCAAAGAGATGGCAGAGGGTGGAGATCAGTGAGGGACTGGATCATCGAGGGATGAAGCGTGTATTTGGGGTTAGGAGGGGACGCCACTAGACTACAAGGGACATATTGCGGCTGGGGTTTGGGGGCCCACTAGACTACTAGGGGTGACAATAAGGGAAGTGTGGACATCGGCCCAGAGGTAGGCCAAATGTATGGGGGTTGGGGTGGTGGAACAGACTTGGCTCTTGAACCACCACACACATGTATGTACATGGCAGTACATCATATGCGTATATGTCTGTGGTGTTATTCAGCTCCATTACTGTGTGCAAACCATGTTTCCACACAGTAACATCAGTACCCCCAATTGAAATATTAGTATCTGCGCTGAGGGGGTCTCCCAGTACAGATACTATCTTATTAGTATAGCACTTTTTCATACTGGTGGACCAGTGCATGCTTTTTACCTTGTTTTCTGGGGTGAAAAACTGCGACTGAGAATTTGGCCCATGGAATAGTTTACTTATGACATTCTACATGAAACTGGTCTCAGAGAATACGGAATTCAAAATGTGGGATTTGTGAAGTACTTTTATTTTTTAATCAGTACTTTGTTCCTTCCTTGCCATCCCCAACACAAGACTCCTTCAGGAACTTCAAGGCACTTCCTGGACGCTATGCCTTTACCTACCCAACTACAGTAGCTGACACCATAATCCCTCTACGAAGCCTTGGTCTGCCCCAAGATGGGGCATGGGTGGTGAGTTATACCGCTGACAGTGGATAGTCATCAGGAAGTGGTGTGGCAGCAGAGTGGGGGCTCATATGTACCACTGCTCATCATCTACAGGTGCAGAGGCAATTTTTATGTGGTTTCTATCCTTCCTCCAGCAGCCAGCTATCATGATGCCACATGCAAGCACGCATGCCTGAGCACATTTCCGCATGTCATCAGCCGTGTCTCTCCTCCCAAGGGCATGCCCACTAGCAGTTCCATCTGTGGTCACCCAGGTGGCACTCCTATGGCAGTTTTGCACTCCCAACCTCACCAGAGAAGGAGAGCATCCTCTGGGACACTTGATCTTTCTCCCTCCAGTCAGCTCCTGGCTACCCAGGCTCATTTTCAAACCCAGGTCATCACCGGTATTTTGACTGGTAGCACTAATGCTGTGCTGCTAAGAGGCCGGCCTCTGGGAAAGTATTTGATTTCCATAAACCTGAAAGAACATTCAAATGTGATTCCACTGAATAATTGGAAGTCCCCCCTCCAAAAAAAAAACAAACTGATCTCCTGGAGGAGGGAGATGTACAAAGTAACAGAAACGCTGAATATAATAAAGATGAGATGAAAGCTTACCCTTTGGAGCTCCCTGTTGGTTTCATTTGTCTCTCGTGTCCATGTTACAGAGGCGTGGCGGGATTTCGGTAGGCATTCCAAATATGTTCCATTGCCCTCAGCAACAAATATGACCTTCTCCTCTACCTTCCCCTGGATGGCAGCTACTAAAAATAGCAGAAAACAAACTCTTAGACCAGTCTCTCCATCAAGAAGTCAACAATCAGCTGATCGGTTCATTAAGCAAATGACTGCAGTTCAAGGGAATAAGTTTACTAAAAGTGTGTTAACCACGCCATTTACACTTTTTAAGGTCAGTGTAAAATCAAGATATCAATACCAGTTACTCTTGAACACTTAAGTTGACATTTCACTTTCACACACAACAATGTCGCTATGCACTACTGGCACATCATAGAACCTATCGGTGCAAACTATACTCCGATCTAGGCTGGCTAGCCCCTGATACCAAAAGTCTTATGCACTGAGCTACCTAGTAGACAAGTTACTCAGGAATAACACTCCTAAATCCCTAGCTTGACCTACTACACAGTAAAAATGACATTTGCAGAGTAAGGTCCAATGGCAAAGGTCTTAAATTGTCCAGAACATTCGCAAACATGGTGAGATGAGTTTTTTTCTCTGCTGTGCACTTAAACTTTGAAACACCCTACCAATTGCTCTGAAGAATTCTTAATGGGTACCTGCAATTGAAGGCAGAGCTGAAAACAGACCTATGGTGAACTCATAGATGTAGCTGTCCTGTTCCTCCTGGTTCTTAAAGGGAATGTCCCCTCAACCTATTTTCTGTATACCTGTGTAGTTTGTAGACATGAACAATGATTCCCTCTCTTGCCTTCCCCTAATTTCATCCTAATTTGAATATAAATGAGATTGCTTCACTCTGTCCTGCCCTGGTGTGACAACTTGTTTGTCTCCATTGCTAAGGTCATGACCCCGCTCATGCCAGGCATCGTGGGAGTTATTAATGCATGCCTGCAAAGCCAGGAGAAGTTATACTCTCAGTCAGTTCTGTTACATGTCTTGTGAAAGTCCCTGTATTCTCTAAAAGCATTTCTTTCTAACTCAGACACACTTTAAAATACAGAAAACAGCAGGGCACTTGCTATGCCTTGCAAACTTTCATGGACAGCATAAGACAAAAACAGGGACTGCAGAGGACAGCAACTGCACTGGCAAATACAGTGTAACTACTTCAGATTTTAGCACCAAAACATCATAAATTTCCAGGATGCCTTACATGCCCCAGTCCTCTGGAATTCCTTGCTTATGACTTTGGGGGAGGCCCCCATGGTGGAATTGGAAGCCTTTAAACGGGGTCTGAAAACATTTATATTTAATCAGGCATTTGGTGTTCAACTGATCCTCACTATCCATACTGTACATATACATTTTATGATTGTTTTATTTTGTCTATTTATTGGAGGCTGTCATTTTTTGTAATGGTGCCCTGAGCCTCCGGGGAAGGCTGTTATAAACAAATAAAGACTACTACTACTATATGAGTTTTTGCAATGGAGTCAAGCAGGTTTTCACACCAAGCACACAGACTGAGGCAACCTCATTTATTTATTTATTGGAATGTTTAGAGTAACATCTTTGAGCAGTGCTCATTTACAAAGATTCCACATCAGAATTACAGGTTAAGATACAGATACAGTCACATAATAATGCATCAGATTGCAAGTGAGCATGACTTTTGGGATTTTCCATTGGCGCAGTCTTTTATTTTATTACCTCAAAGATGTTTTTAATAAAACTTCCTGAGTCAGCATAAGATTTCTTATTTTTATTTTTTATTCTTGCGCCATGAAAACTGGATACCGACTTAAAGGAGCAGACAGACATGGAAAGAGGTAGCATTTTGCCTGGTTTGGGCTGTATTTAACGAGACTGGTATAACAAGACTGCCTATGGGGGTTTTGGAGTTTGGGAAATATTAAGAAGAATGAGTTGCACTAAAATTAATTTTTCTTGTTACATGTTGCACTTTAAAACACAGATTTTGTGCAATAAGGCATATTTTACACAAGGAAAATATTAAGGAAGAAGAACAGAAAATAAAAATAAGAAGTCATGCTGACTCAGGAAGTTTTATTAAAAAAATCTTTGAGGTAATAGCATAAAAGAGTTTGCCAATGGAAAAGCTCATAAGTCATGAACACTTGCAATCTGATGTTTGTTCTTGCTATTGCAGCACCTAGCACTCTTTCAGCTCATAAAAAGAGGTTGAGCAGCGTCAAGCATTGTTTTTTCTCTAACATAATAATACATGTTGGATTGGACCATGCAAGGTCCCAGATATTTTTTACAATATTCAGAAGATCCAAAAACAAACTTAGAATGAACTGGTTCCTGCGTACAAATTTAATAGAAAGGTGTAGGAGCAGCAGGCATGGCATTGTCTATGGTTAGAGTTTAGGGCAGTTGTAGCAGTGCAACTTTGTCTGCAGTATTCCAAGCAGGTCTTAGTAAGCACAGCCAGGAGGGTCAATGTTAGCAGGATCTGACTTAGTGAATGCATAGGCATATGTTTTGTTGAGCAAAGTATTTTTTCCGGGACAATTTAAATTGGCTCAGTTTGGGTAACTCTAGCAGTGTGGTGGTGAGTTCATTTAGCCAGGCTGGTGCACGGTAAGGGAAAGCCTTCATGGCTTGGCTGGTCCTACAATGTGGGACATACAGGGTATTTCTTGCTGCACTCCTAGTAGAGTAGGTTTATATTCAAATTAAGATGAAATTAGGAGGATGCAAGCGAGGGAATCTGTTCATGCCTACAAACTATACAGGTAAACAGAAAATAGGTCAAGGGGACTTTCCCTTAAACCTATGTCTTACTGACACTTACCTGTGCTGTACTGTAGCGCAAATAAAAAAAACACACAGTTCAACACACGTTAGGGAATTAGTATGAAATGACTCACAGAAAGTTAGCCAGTTCTTTGCAAACAAATGCCTTTGTTGGCATATACACCTTCATTTACATGGCCCCCCGATGAAGAGAGAGAGAGTGACACTAGAAGCGCTGCTGCACTTGGCTAGAGTTTACTTTGTCCACTTTGGCAGAACTTTGTCAGTGAAGTAAAATTTCACAAAATCTTTACTCGGTGTCCTCTCCCAGAGCACCATTTCCTGCACTGTTTGCGTGAACTGGTAACCAAAATGGTTCTCCCAGTTTTCGACTATGTGGATGTGGTGTACAGCACCACCTCCCCCTCTCTTGCCAGAATGGATACCCTCTGCAACACTGTGGTTCTGCTATCAACTCCACACACACACACACACACACACACACACCCATATTCACTACTGTTTCCCCTACTTCTCCCTCTCCATCCTCCCTCTACCCTAATGTCACCAGACACACTGTGCCTCTTTAACTGCCGAATACTGGTTTGAGTCCCTCCCCTCTTACCTCTCATCACTCCTCTCCCCTGTCTCCTCCTCTTCTTACTCACTCCACTCAGAGAATCCCATACTTTCTCTAATACCCACCCTCACACCTGTGCTGGGCAAGCTGCTTTCTCCTGTCACTTCCCTTCCCACTGGAACCTGCTCCGCTCTTCCTTCTGCCTCTCTTCCTCACTCCCTGCCTTTAGCTGCCTGTTAAAGCAGCTTCTTCCTCCTTCTCCCTGTGCCTGTCATGCTCCTCCAGACCTTCCAACCCCTCTCACTTCACTCCCCAGACCATTATGTCCTCTCTCACTTGACCCCCTCCTGTTTTTTTCTCCCTAATCCAAGGTTAGCTTCTGCCTTCACTCCTGCTCTGTTTCTGCTACCCCATAGCACCATCATTCTCCCCAACAGACTTTGCACACTTTTATTATTTCCTACTCACCTGCCCATGCTACTGTTTACCCACTTGTTTTCCTCACAACCGCTCCTGCTTCAGTGATGTAGCATACTTTTAAAACAATTACAATGTAAATGTTTTTTTCTATTTTGTACTGTCTTGTGAATAAGTTTATCCTGCATAGTTTAGTACCGTACTAACATTTTGGCTGTTGTTTTATAGCCCAAGGTCATTCATGAAAAAGGGCCTCTGACTCATTGTACTTACCTGGTAAACAAAAGTTAAATAAATAAAAATAAATAAATAATAAATACTTAATGCTGCCTATGTTGACACAATACTATGCCTTGTAAATAAGCATTCTGGCTAATGTGATATCACCTCACTATAATGCCATGTAATGGAGCCGTACCACTGCATAAACCTGTTCATTTGCTGTATTGCTAATGTACACTGTATTGTACCCAGGTTGTGCCCGAAAAAGAAAAGTTACTTGCTATAATTCCAGATCTTCAGAAATATCTTCTCCACAGAGCCACGATCTTTGGTCTTAGGGCCAGAGGCACTAGGACCCCACAGGAGCAAACATTTTTGCTAAGACCCCAACAATGGTGTTTGCAATGGCCCATGTGCACCACCATGTGCCAGGACCAGTAACCATTGTCTACACCCTAACTGTCTCAGTTCTGTTAGCAAGGAGAGTGGAAACAAGCCCCATGCTTGCGATAAGAGAAAGAAACTGGATAGATGGAAAAGAAATAACAAAATTTAGAATGACTAACAGCCTAAAAGGAGTGAAGGAAACTGCTTCCCTCAACAAGGATACTGCTCCCCCCTTGAAGGTGGAGGGAAGGAAATAGCTTTTCTCCCCAAGGATACCAGGCTCCGAAGGCAGGCAGGTTGTACTTATATAAAAACAGAAGAAGTCCCGAGCCAGGGCCATTCTCCTCACAGCCTAAAGCGAGGCGAAAACCATCAGGCGATGACTCTTGTTCAGCTGTCTTCTCAATGTTCTCAAGCAGAATGCATTGCACCCAAAGAGAAAGGGCAGCAGCTCAAGGGGACCCAGTGTGATCTGCGTGTGTCAAGTAGTAAGGCAGTCGGAGAGTAAGGATGCTGATCCCATACAATGTGGGTCATCTCGACACTTGGAGAGCAATAAATGTGTTCCTTCCAATCAGTCCTTACCTACATAACAGAAAGAAATTGAAAGGACAGAACACCAAAAGGGACTCTGCTGGAAAGAGAATGCCTGGGTAACCTACAGAAAACAGTGGCACCTCGCCTTGGCAGCTGATGCCCTACAAGGTATGAACACAATGACCATTCGAGGTGTGCGTGGGAAAAAACCCAACCTAAAAGCTACTAAATTGAAAGAAAAGGAAAAAAGGGAACACATGGCTGGATGCAAATGCAGGTTTTCACGAGGTCCACAAAGACGAGGCCAACTCAGAAAAAGCAGCACTGGGCTTTAATTCATTTGATGTCTAACACCCATAAAAAAGTAGGGCCTAAAACTAATTTTGGCCCTTGGTATTTTGCTTCGAATATCAGGTAGAGAAAATCTTAATATATGTGAAAAACAGAGAGAAGACTGTATTTAACTAGAAACAGCATGCTAGATTTTTGTTGCTGAAATACCAAAATTAGAATTTTTATTAACCTATCAGGCACCAATTTGAAAACTCGTGCTCTAGTCCTAACAGTGAAAAACCAAAAATGAGAATAACCTTGTGAAATAGGACCTCATATAATGTTAGCAGGAGAAACCCACCAAGGTCGTCCAATCATAAAGCAACACTGGCACTTCCATCAGCTGGCCTCATCAAGGTTGTTAACCCTATCTGCCACATTGGGAGCCCAATCCAGATTGGAGATCAGATACAGAGAAGCAGGAAAGTTGTGTAAAAAATGGGGATATACCCCACTAAGAAAGAGAGATAAGGTGACATACCCCTTCAGTAAGAAGCATAGACAAAGAATAAGAGTCTGTGGGGACAGAGAGGATAATAGCTCAACTCCAAGCCTCCATGTTTTTTTGTATTGTTTTTTAAGTACCCATGCAAGCATATAAATAATGGAACTCTGTGGGTTCATCAGCGTCACGCCATTAAAGAAGAAAGGGTTATCCTAAAAATGGGAACACTGCCAGAGAGGGTGATCCACTGAGGCTGCTAGCCCAGGCTCTGGATCCCTATATAAGAGAGGGGGATGGTGGGTGGATGAGTGTGGCTCTACAGAGACGAAATTCTTGAAGATTGAACAGTTACGTAAGAACTAACCGTAACAGTAGATCTTCGAGGGATCTCTGTCATCAGGTCACACCAATGGAACTTAGCCGTCAGGCATCAGGATCACACAGAAGCTTTTTCTACAGCAGTCTATTAGGGATTGCCCATGCCAACATCAGGCTCTGACATCACATGCGCCATATAATAAGTGCGGGTGATCCCGCTCCCTCCTCAGTTCTTTCCCTAGCTGGCAGCCATAGGAGACAAGAGTCCCACCAGGGGACGGAGGAGAGAGAAAAGGTGCGCAGCTAGCAAAATGGCTGAAGCAACAGGACAGCTGAGCTGTGTGTGTGTGTATATATATATATATATATATATATATATATATACATACACATATGTGTGTGTATACGTATATATCTTGAGAGAGAGGTAAGAAAGAGGGATGGAGGGAGGGATGGCATGACCTGATGACAGAGACTCCCTTGAAGATCTACTGTTACAGTAAGTGCTCACATAACTGTTCTACCTTCTTCGGGGATATCTCTGTCATCAGGTCACATCTATGGAATGAGTCCCAAGCAGTGCTGAGAGCCAGGACAGTCTGGGTGGCAGGAGGCCAGAGGCCTAAGATAGAAGGCCCTGAAGCACAGCTAGGCCAAAGTCTGGCCTTCCTCTGGAGGCAATGTCCAGACTGCATTGCTTGGTGAAAGTGTACACAGTACTCCAAGTGGAAGCAGCGCAAACCTCTACTGCAGATACGCCGCTGAAACAGGCAAAGAAAGTGGCCAGTTCCATGTTGGAATGAGCCTTAACAAACCCAGGAAGTTCCTTACTGTACTTATTGTAACAAAAAATAATACAGTTGGCCAACCAGTTGGACAAGCACTGTTTGGAAACTGGAGCACCTTCTTTGCCAGGGGTGAAAGAAACAAACAACTGAGAGGACTTCCTGCAGTCCCTTGTACGGTGGGTATAGTAACGCAGAATTCTATGTACATCCAAAGTATGGAGCAATGCTTCCCCTGGATTGGCATGCTCTGGAAAATAAACAGGCAGGTGGATGGATTGATTAAGGGTAAATTCAGACACCACCTTAGGAACAAACTTAGGGTTAGTATGCAAAGAAACCGTGTCTTTGTGGAAAATCAAATAAGGTTACTCACACATGAGAGCCTACAGCTTTGAAATTCTTTGAGCAGAAGTAATAGCAACTAAAAATAACGCTTTCCACAACAGAAAGTGTAGCTCATAAGATGCGACTGGCTCAAAAGGAGGCAGAGTCAGCTTCTCAAGAACAAAATTCAGGTCCCAAGTCAGAACCGGGTTACAGATAGGAGGCTTCAGGTGGAGAATGCCTCAGTGAAAGGTACAGGCCACATCCAGCTGTGCCACAGTACGGCCATCAGTGGGCACATGGAAGGCTGATATTGCAGACAGGTGAACTTTAAGAGAGGAGTATCTGAGTTCTGCATCAGACAAGGCCAGGAGATACTCCGGAACCTGGTTCACTAGACAGGTGAAGGTCTAGGCTATGAGAAGCTACCCAGACAGCAAACCACTTCCATATCCTAGAGAAAGTGACTCTGGTGGAAGGTTTTCTACCAGGACAGCAGCCAACTTCTGAGATACACCAAACCAAGCAATGGCTATGTCCTCAAGAACCATGCATGTAGGTGGAAAGACTTGAGATCTGGATGGAGCAGGGTCCCCTGAGCCTGTGTCAGCAGGTCTCTGCAAAGGGGCAAGGGTACCGGAGGTTCCACAGCCAATTGATGCAGTTATGGAAACTATATCTGCCAAGGCCAGAATGAGGCCACTAGAATTAGGATGGCACCCTCCATCTGTAGCTTGATGAGCACCCTCTGAATCAGAGGAAAGGAAGGGAAGGCATAAAGAAACCTCCCTTTCCAAGACAGGGACTACATGTCTTTCCAGAAAACTCCAAGCCCTGGATCTTGTGAGCAGAAATGTGGCAGTTTTGCACTGAGTGGGGACGCAAAAAGGTCCAACTCTGGATGACCCCACCTGTTGAACAGGTTTCATCGACCAAGATCAGGAGTTCCCATTCATGCATTTTGGACTGTGACCTGCTGAGACTGTCTGCCAAGGTGTTTTAGGCTCCTGGCATATGGATGGCTGACAGTTCTAGACCGTAATCTACAGCCCAGTAGAGAGAGAGAGTTTTATTTTTGTACTTGCGGTACAGTTCTAATTGTATTCGCATTCTCTCTCTCTCTCTCTCTCTCTCTCTCTCTCTCAAGGACCAAGCCTTGGGGCTTAGAGGCATGACTTGTTCACTTAATCTCATCCACATCTAGCATGCTGTATACAGTGGGATTTCTGGTGGCCCTATATATTTCAACATGCTTTACTTTAAAGCCGCTGCATTTACTCTGCTTCACTTACAGGAGCGCCCGACTTTTTCTACATACAGCCACCGCACATTTGCGGCAAGGTGTACAGCCTGTATATCAGGACACTTTTCTTCTCAGTCTTATTTCTTTTATTACCATCCCATGGTACAAGGGTGAAGCAGCAAAGGGGAATCATAGGGTACAAAATGAAAGGGGGTTGCTGCTCCAGTCCTAACACAGAAGCAAAATAGTTTCTTTATTTTTTTACTTCATTTAAATACTTATATGGAGCAACAGGGAAGTCAAAGAAAACAAAAGGGCAGAGGGATGTCTGCTCCATAACTCTATATATTCCTGTCCACAAGTTTAATACTGAGCATTTCAGAGCCCAGGTTCTCTCATTACTGGTACCAGACACCTACACACAAGGGTGTATTTCAAAGTAGTCACATGGAGGTCATAGTCTTAACTTCCCCTACATTATGGACCTTTAAGAAGGAAAAAAGAAATAAATTGGGAGACAGATTTAAGAAGGGGGGGGCACCCAAAGGTGGCCAACCTTCCAGACTAGAAAAAATAGGGATAGATGTAAAGGAAAAAAGATAGAACTGTTGCAACAGAAGATTTTTTTAGAGGAAGAGATGGTCCGTTAAAGGGACAGTGATTTCCCCTGTCACAAGTGGGGCCTCCTGTGCTTATATAGGGCATGTGACATCGGAGCCTGACATCAGCATGGGCAGCCCCTAATAGACCGCTGGAAAGCTTTCGTGTGATCCTGACACCTGACGGCTAAGTTCCATAGATGTGACCTGATGACAGAGATATCCCAAAAGAAGATCTGGAGGTATAGTAAGTAACTGTCCTGTCTTCTAAGGCAGCATAGCATAGCAGTTAAGGGCACAGAGTTGCAAACCTGGAGACCTGGGTTTGAATCCCATTAGCCCACCACCTGCATACTGCGTAACCCAGAGCAAGTCATTTAACTTCCTCCAGCTTAGTGTGCCTTTCCTGGTTAAACAATTTCCCCTTTCTCTTTCCACTTTTAAGGATCAATCTTCTCCACAGAGCCTCACCTTTTGGTCGAGTAGGAAGCTTTCCATTAAAGAGGGATGGACTGCCCAATGATTCAATGGAAGTGCATCGTACTTCCATGCCGGCGACCCAGATTTGGAAGTAAATTCAGGAACCAGCACCTGAGTGGCAAGGTTGGTGACAGCATGCTGCCTATGGCAACATGTCCCAGCTGGGGAATGGGGAGAACATCAGGCAGGACAACGGTTCTTGCTGGTGGACAAGGGAGCTAGCTATCTCGGCAAGAAAAGAACTGTGTGCATCGGAGGCACTCCCCACAGACACTGTACATGTCACCTGGGGACAGGAACAAGCAAATGGGAGGAAAAACCTTAGCCAATGCTGGATGAAGGCCTGCTCCCCACAGGCCCCCCTCATAACCAGCTTCTGGTTAGTGCATCTGAGACCACAGGCATCCCTGATAAGCTGTCATGTGTGCCTGCTGTGATGCTATAGTTAGGGATGACCAGGCCATAGTAATCCCCTCCCTCTACAAAGCATCCATCTCGCTAGATTCCAGCAATAGGGGTTACAGGACACTGAAGGAATGGTCAAGTGACCTACCTTGACACCACCTGTGTCCAGGCCTGCCCTCAAAGCTTGGGATGGGGCATCCCATTGAATCTCCAACTCCAGGACATCAAATGTAGCAATGCGGCACAGGTGTAACAGGCCTCCAAGTCAGGTGAAACAAAGCCCACGTCAGACAATGTGTGACGTATTTTTCCTGCACCAACAATGCTGGAAAAGCAGCCCCAAAGGTTTCCAAGGCCCTAACGTCTTAAAATCCAACATAAGACTTTCGGAAAGAAAATAAGGTGAAGAACTGAGACAGTTGTTGTTCACTCCCACTGTGTGTTCTCAATAGTGGGAAAAACATAACTGAGGCAGTTAGGGCATTGATAGCGGTTGCTGATCCTGGCATACGGTGATATCACTGTTGGTGTCCTAGCAAAAAAGTTTACTCCTATGGGGTCCTAGTGCCTCCATCCTTGAGACCAAACAGTGGGGCTCTATGGAAAAGATTGATTCTTGGAAGATATTACAGCCTAGTTCACCTACCTGCTCAACATAAACATCGATCAATTAAATTGCTATGCCCACACCCAGCTGGTGGCACAGAGGGTTGAGGCATTATGTCTTACTTCGTGCTGCGCCGGTGACCCGGGTTCAGGAATGACCTCGGGCTATAGGGGTGCTGGCATGGGGGGAGGTTGAAGCAGGATCGAGCAGCCTCTGGCAGCTCACCTCTCCTGGGGAGGTCATTGCCCCCTCCCCCCGTAGTTCCGCTGCCAATGGGTGGAGGTCCAGTGGCCGCGTAGGTAGGAGGGGGCAGCAAGTCAGGAGATCTTGGGATGCGATGTGCGCATGCCTCCACATGCCCACGCTCATGCCCGAGAATGGGAACGAGAGTGTAAATGGGGACAAAAAACAATAAAAAAAGTAAAATGGAAAAAAAAGGTATGCCCACAGGTCAGGACGGCAGCAACGAGCCACACATCTCTCCATGAGCAACTTAAGCCAGCTTTCTCCAGCCTCATTCAGAAGCATTGTTTCTTTGCTCCCGCCATCCTCGCCTCCTCCTCCAGTGGCGCATTTCCCTTTCCTGGGGCTCCCTCCTAAGGTACCATTTGTCTAAAGGAATTATGTTCCCACAGCACCTATAGGGGGTGGACCCCTCCTGAAGAAGGTTCCTTTGCCTTTGCAGTACACTGACAGAGTGGCCATCCCTTAGAAGACAGAGAGTGTGAATAGCCAAAGTATCCACATATAACAGTAAAACAACTCACTCATTCAACTAACCTTCAGACTCTCATTAATGTTGCAGAAGCATAATTCCTCACTTAGGTTGCGTATGCCCATTGAACTAATAAATAATAAAAAGGTGGCCAAATGGCCTCATTATTTGGGTGGTGGTAATGCAGCACTAACCCATGTATATTGCTCTAAGTAATGTAATAATTATTGCTGGCTGCTAGATGTAAGTGAACAGCACGTGTTAAGCTGGTCTTCTCAACACAGCATGGCACTATGTTTTCACAGCCTAGACGTGACTCTACTTACCACCATGATTGAGGCACTGGGCCAGGGGGTCTCCATTCAAAGTCACCTGACGAGCATTCCGTCTACAAACAAAACACAGAGATGTAGCTCAGAGTCATGACTTTCAAGGCCAGGGTTACAAACTATTCCATTCAGACAAACAACATAGAAATACAGAAAATGACAGCAGAAAAAGACTCAAGGTCCATCCAGTCTGTCCAGTTTTCCTACCTATTACCCCACTGACCTACTTCTGCTGACATCCTCCTCCCTCGATCTGTGACTCTGGTTGCACCGCAACCTGTGATCACTCCAATGACAGTGTTGTAGCAGAGACCCAACTCCCTCCTACCCCTGAAGAAGCAAGTGTCCAAGGGATGCTCAGCCATCCTCCACAGGCCAGCCCTCCGATGTCTCAGCGGGTTGTTAGCGTTCCAAGCAGTAGCGCTACTGCTGCGCCAGCTTGAAAACGTGATTTGATTGCATGTAAGAAGTGCAAACCTTTACTTCTCTGATACGATTTTTGGATTTGGATTTTCCAAAATCCTAAAAAATTCTATTGAAATGGATTTCACAAAATTCCCAGCACTCTGTTTACATGTTTATACGCACCATTCAATGTGCTTCGCAACAACTCGTGGCGTACTATTAGCTCTGGTGTCAATTAACACCCTGCACAAATCATTCCTGGACAATCCCCCCCCCCCCCATATAAATTTCAAAAAATAAATTCCAGGTGGTTGCAATTTGGGAGTGAATTGTGCAGGGAGCCAATTGACACTGGAGCTAATAGCCCGATGCGAGTTGTCGTGGATCACACTGACCGGAGTGAATTGATGTGTCACCGAGTAACCCCTAAGTACGATGACACCCTTCTGGGGTGCAGTGCACTAAATATATACAAATTTGCAGAAACATAGGGGAGAGAGCACAAGAAAATCCAAACTGGAGAACAGTCAGACAAAGACCCGGCCTGCAGCCTTGTGCCTTACTATGCCCCTGGGCATGTGGTAACACCAGCACAACCAGCACCCCATCGTGTCTTATTGCTTACTTTGTGGACACTCCAATCTGAGAATTCCTTGCTTCATTGTTACCCATAATCCACTGTTTTACATACAATCCTCCTGCAGTACTGATGTCATAGTGAAATCTGTCTGCATTGAGTGCTGCAGCAGGTAACGTACAAGTGTGCAATGTGCCTAAATCTGCCAGTTGAGGAAAGTAAATTTGTGGAGGCTGAATATGGTAGGTATGTGTCCATTCCAAAATGGTCATGTTGAGCACAAATCATTCAGTTTCTGCAAGTAGATTTTGTCCCACTCTCTTTGCTGCACTCTGTGTAGGCAGACTGCACTTGAACATTAGCACTGCAGTGGGATTGTGGGTAGAAGGTGGATTATGGGTAACTATGATGCAGCACACTCTTTGACTGGAGTGCCCACAAAGTAAAACATATCAAGCAAACTGGGTGCCAGAAAATTTGGGAACCATGCTAGAAACTGCTGGTCAGTGGTAGTACCTCTGGATGCTGTCATGTTTTTTCCAGAAAATTTGATAGCAGTGCAGGCTGTTGACTGTGGGGTTGGCAGATAAAAAAATCCTTGAGTTTTAATGTAGCTCATGTCTGCAGGTCTTATATGGTAGGTTCCAGTGCAGCCGTGAAGATTTTTCAACAAATGTGGTCAAAATTAAGCCAGACATGAGCAGGAAGTCTATTAATCTAGCATTTTATACCTAAAACTAACCAACACTTAAAAGCTACACTAGGCAGGGCAAGGCATTTTTATTTATAAGTCGGCCAATCCCAGAGGCTCTGGGTGCCGAACATAAGTAAAATATGCAGCAATAAAGTAAAACAAATAATTAAACATCATTAAAACCATGAACAAATTATTATTCTACAATAATAAAAAAAATTCCAGAGGCCAAAAACTTCAATGGACGGGTCTATAATAAAGATGACATCTGCTATCAAAGGCCAGACTGAAGAGGTGGGCCTTTAACCTCCCCTTAAACACCCCAATCGAGGGAGACCCACCTTGAAAAGGACCCTCCACCTGACTGGCAGCCAGTGCAGGGCATGCAGGACCGGAGTCACATGACTGGACCTTGAAAGGCCCGTCAGCAACCTGGCCACTGCGTTCTGCATTAGCTGCAGTCTGCGGAGGGTCCCTCCCATGACCCCAAAATACAGAGCATTACAGTAGCGAGCCTAGCGGTCACAAAGGCATGCACTAGTGTCGGCAGGTCCTCAGGTGGAATGAGGGGCTTAATCCGGGCAATGCTCCGCAAGTGGTAAAAACCACTGCTAACTATAGATGACACCTGATCTTCAAAGGTCAATCTGCAGTCAAGGATCATGCCCAGATTTTGCATCCTTGGAGAAACAACCAGAGGCACAGGCACCAGAACAAGTCTAGAGACTGCCCCGGTGACAACCCATCACGCCCGCTAACAGGCTCGATCACCAGCACCTCAGTCTTAGCCGGACTGAGTCTCAGCCAGGTGGAAGCCATCCAGTCATTGATTTTAGCCAGACAACTGTTAAACACATCGACTGCTCCCGATGTTCTGGGTTCAAAAGACAAATACAGTTGGGCGTCATCTGTGTAGCAGTGAAACTCCACACTGTTTTGTTGAATGATCTCACCCAGGGGCAGCATATACATTGTGAACAACATCGGTGACAAGATCGAACCCTGAGGCACTCCACAGGACAGAGGCATTCGGGAGGAGGAAAAATTCCCCATCACCACACGCTGCACTCTGTCCGAGAGATAGGACTCAAACCATTTGATGACAGTACCGGCGAGTCCACAAAACTCACAGAGCCGCTCAAGATGCACAACATGATCCACGGTGTCAAAAGCTGAGGAGAGATTGAGGAGCACAAGAACTGACCTGTCTTCTGTGTTTCTAGCCCTGAGCAGATCATTATGCACTCTCACTAGAGCAGTTTCAGTGCCATGTCTGGCCCGAAAACCTGACTGGAAAGGCTCATAAATTTACAAGATCACCAGGCGATCCTCAAGCAGTTGTGCCACCAGTTTCTCAACAACCTTGCTCAAAAAAGGCAGGTTGGAGATTGGATGGTAATTCACAAGAACGTCTGCGTAGAGAGAAGATTTCTTTAGGAGGGGCTTCACCAGTGCTTCTTTCAAAGCAACTGGGAACACTGCCTCTACCATCGAGCACCTGGCAATCCTGGCGAACACCGGGCCAACAGCACCAACACATCCCATTAAGAAATGCATTAGTGCCAGGTCCAGTTCACAATAGATGTGCTTCAGTTGTAAGATCACCTTAGTCACTTCAGACACCTCCACTGGCCTAAATTCCTCCCAGGCAGGCTGAGTGCCTGTGAAACTCCCAACTCGATCACTGCAATGCAAAAACCTCACTGGCAGAATCCCCAACCGGATGGCTGACACTCTATCAGAGAAAAATAGAGCAAACTCTTCACATAAAGTGGATGAAAAAGCTTTTTTTGGCTGAAGACAGGCAGGATGTAAGAGCCTGTCCACAGTCCAAAACAGCTGAGATGGTCTGTTTCTCCCCACGGCAATTTCCCTGGACAGAAATTCTGCCTTCTTATGGGAAATCGCCCCCTGGTACTCAACATAGTGATCACATACGGCCAGCCTGTCAGCCTCCAGCCAGGTCTTCCACCAGCAATGCTCCAACTTCTGACCCCGATCTTCATCACCTTGAGATTTCCATCAAACCAAGGGGATCTCAAGTGAGAGGATCTGGGTTGTATACGGACTGGTGCGATGGCATCTAGAGCTTCAGCAACCACACTATTACGGGTGGCCACTGCCTCTCCAGTGCCAATTGCACATGCTGCATCAAACTTAGATAGGTCAGCTAACTCCAATAGTCCCTCTGGGTCAACACCCCTTAAAGGGTGATAGCTGACCATCTCCACAGAGAAGAGACTTTCAGGGGGGGCCCCAAAGCTGAACTCCATGGTGCAGTGATCAGACCAAATGGCCCGATCAGTCTTGAGGTTATCAATCTCAAGACCCAGCTGGAACACCAGACTGAGTGTGTGACCATGCTGGTGGGTAGTAGCAGCAACTGCTTGTGACAGGCCCAGTGATTGCATCAACTGAAGGAAGTCGTAACCAAAACGTGAGGATTTGTCGTCGACCCCTACATTGAAATCCCACAGGTTTAAACACCTGGGCGACTCCAACACCTGGTCAACAACGAAGTCTGCTACCTCCTGCAGGAATCCACTCCCCCGCCTCGGGGGGGGCGGTAAACAAGGAGAATCCCAACCTGCACCTGTACCCCATGTAACGTGCGCAACACATTCAAAAGATTGGCGTACCGACTGGGTACACCAAGAAGCCCAAACTGGATCGAAAAATGATGGCCACTCCCCCGCCCCTGCAATCCTTCCTTGGACAGTGCACCACGGTGTATCCAGCATGGATGGCGGCCTCAAAAACTGGGCCAGCATCATCACCCTGCCAGGTCTCTGTGATACAAGCCAGGTTGACAGAAGAAATCAAGTCCACAAAAATTTCAGTCTTGTTCCTCATCGACCTGGCATTTCAAAGCACTGCCCGAAGAGGATTAGAGGACACAGCAGGTCCTCTAGCTACCTGCCCACTCAGTCTGGTGGGAACCCTGGGTATGGAGACTAAACACGTCAGGCCTCTCCCTAGGCTCCATTTACACCCAGGGCATCTCCTGCACCGGACTACCCCAATGCTGCTTACCGCCCCCTCCACAACTGCCCTCAGCACTCGACGAACCACATGCCTCCTAGCAATACTGACCTCCCTGCGGTGCCTCGCCACAGTATCAGATACTGGGAGGTCGGTAAAGGGGCAAAGGTCGTGAAGCAGCATACGTGATATGGGGAAGGCCGTGGCACCAACACATTTCCTGCCTGACAAACCAGTCCCCCCCACTCAAACTAGAACAACCCACACACATATAAACCTAATACAAAGAATATCCTATGCACACAGCTCCGCATACACACACTACAAAATACACTCACTACAAAAATTAAAAACAAATTCCCAATCACTTTATATTAAAACCACCCCTACCCCACAACCTCCCAACCACCCCAATCAAATCCTAAAATATATGAACTTGAGGGAGAGATAGCTAGTGAGCTGCAGTAAACACTCCAAATTCAGTACTAAACAGAACAGTCAGTTTAATGTAATGAGGGAGTCACACAAGGCCTGTAAATTCAAGGCAGAAGTTTTGAAGAGTATTCCAAGTTTTTAAAGAGGCCAATGAAGAAAGCAAAGTAAAATGGGAGCAGCACTCCTCTCACTAGTGCTACCCCCAAAACTATAACATCGAGCACTCACCCCAATACGATCAAGGGAAAGTCCCAAAATATAGTAGGGGAAAAAGATCTCTCCAAAGTCTACAAACCATATTCAGGGATTCAGCAGAAAGAGCAGAACCATCACAGCAAAGTCCACAAATGCAAACGGTCCAGCGAGAAAGCAGGTAGAACACCAAACAGGTCCAGGAGGAAACCACCAAGCAGGTACACCCTTTACCCACAAGGAAACCAGAGACCAGCCACTTCACTCAGGCCTACTGATCTAAATAGCAGCTCGAACAAGACAGTGGGAGACAAGCAGAGTTACCTCGGGAGGCAGTGGCACTCCTTCCCCCTGCTGCACTGGTTACCCCCACCGCTCAACCACTGACCCTGAACAAAAGAGCTTCCTGACCTCCGAAGCAACCACAGGGAAGCAGATGACAAACTTCCTCCTTCCTCCTTCAGGCAGCTACCGGGTGGCAGAAGACAAAATTTTCCTCCTTAAAGGGATTCACCCCTGCAATGCAGGAACTCTGATCCAGTCGGTACTAAGTCGGCGATTCATCCCTGTGATGCAGCAACTCCGCTGTAGCAAGTACCAAGTCAGCGTCCCGTACCTCCAACCGCAAGCTCCGTTCTGTAATCCACGATCAACTCAGTGAGTGCTCAGAGTTATGCTGGCTTCAGACTGCCCCTCAACAACTTGAAACACAAAAGATCAACGTCTGCAGCACACAGAGCTTTCAAAAACTATCAAGTGCCCTATTAAAAGAAAATCTAAGCTCCTATTCTTTCTCGCTTCTTGAGCCCTGCCTGACGCTAATTTCCTAACTAAACTAAAAATAAAAACTAAAACTAAAAGTTTTAAAAGCATTATCTCTCCCACTATAATGCTCTCTTAATATTTAATTAAAAGAGAGCATAACTAACAGAGAAAGAGGCAGTAAAGGAAAACGTGTTAGAGCCTCAGCAGACTGCAGCCCAGCGTGGATGCCATCTTGCCCACTAGTCTAACATTAATTGCAAGGCAAAGCCTGGGGTTTGGTGGGGCAGCTGGTGATACACGCCAAGCCCCCATGAGCATTACTTAAGCACACATGCCACAAACATTCTCCGTACACTTGTTTATTTGCCTGTTGCCACATGACTACTGGCTCCACTGCCCACCCTTCCTGTATTTTCTCTGCCACATGACTATGCTTCAGGGGATCCCTGCTTTTTGAGTTTACGTCTGGTCCTTAAAGGTGCCTGCCTGTATGACCCCAACCCTTGGTCACCCAGTGTTGTGTTACTGGCTCCCTTGGCTGTTCCTCCTCTCATTTGTTCCAGAGGATGAGCTGTTCCTCTGCACCGGCTCCCACTCCTTTTCATTCCGGTTTGCCCTCAGCCCTTTACTCTTTGGGCATATTCCTCAGCGGTATTTCTTTGCTTCCACTTTCTGCTGTCTGCACCATTGTTGGGGTGTTCTTCCTGTGTTGTGTGTGTGCATGGCTCCTGTCTGTCTGCTTGGTCTGCTTGCTCTGCCCCCCACTTGCCTTCCTCCAAGGGTTATCTGCGGCTGTCTTCCTGTCCTGCTACCTTTCTGTGCTGGCTGCTTCTGTTCCCGTCACTCCTGTTTTGTTGGCCGGGGCTGTTTGTTGAGACTGACTTCCATCCTGTTCCCCTCCTACCTGCCTCTGGTTCTCCTGGCTGAGGTTTAGGCCAAGCTCTGCTTTCTGTTTTTTGGGCCTTCTTTTGCCATTTCTGCACTCTGCTCACTGCCCTGGGTTTTCAGTTGCCTATGTTCCGTGGGCCTTTGGCTCGGGAACACAACTCACCTACATGACTGGTGCTCAGTATGCATTCACCCATGGCTTTGTACTGTTCCAGCTGCCATGGTTTTCCATGGCTGGCTCCTCTGAGCATTCTATCAGGCCAGAGTCCACCGCTTCTTAAATTCCCACCAGCTTACCCAGATGGCTGTTCAGTCCTCTTCTCTGGGCTCATTTTTACTCTTACCAGCTTAAATTCCCACTCTTCCTACTACTTTCAGGCAAACGCCTCAACAACAAGCAATGCACACATGCCCCAACTTCATATAGGTGCATGCCCCTCCAACAACCAGGCATAAGCCCACTCTCTGCCCCCAAGGGGCCCAGTATGCTTTTGCCCTCTATGTCTTCATACTGCAACAAGCTGTACACTTTCGTCCTCTGTGTTTCAAACTGCAACTAACTGGAATGCTCTGGGCTGCCAGTCCTGAAGCAACTGTTTTCAGTCTTCTCCTTTCTTTGGGATGTTATTAATCCCAACATTTCTTAGCATGACACTTGCTATGCTCTCAGAGGATAACCTTAGTCTCCTCTGTGGGTTGGAAGTCCTTCAGGTCAGAAGGAGAAACTCATAGATTACTTACTCTCCTGCAGTGCGATGCAGATCTCTGTAATATTTGAGTCAATAGTATCCCATTTGCCTAGAGGGGATGGCAAACTTATGCTTTAGGTCCCCAGAGTCTACCTCCACAGGGTTTTTTCTTCTCATTCATGCTGATGGTCATAAAACTAGGTAGGTTATTAAGTAAGCAATAATACCTGATAGGGTGGGCGTTATTGGGACATAACAGACCACCCAGGGGTGTAATGAGGCCCGACACCGCATGCGGAGGGCCTTTTAGCCCCTGGAAAGTCTGTTATATCCCAATAATGCCCACCCTGTTGGGTGTTATTGCTTACTTACTCAGTAGATGGTGCTGTTGAATTTTGTGTTCTGGTGTTGGGTTGCGTGTCATGTCCTGCTTTGAAGTAGCAGTGTGCACTTTAAGATTCTGTTTCCTTTTTTAACATTATGTATTTCTGTCTCTCCCATCCTCAACTAGTATTATTGTTTTTTTTTTGTTACATTGTCATCATGGATCAGGAGAAGGGTTTTGCTTGGATCAGGAGAGGGGTTTTGCTTGACGGTGTGGATTGTGTGTTGGGGTGGCTGCACTAGCCGGCTGCCGAGGAGGGATGGAATGTCCAAAACTTAAGATGGAGGAGGCAGAAAGGAAAACTAATGCTATAATAGAAGGTACATCGCTGTTGTTTTCAGCGGTTTCGGGCATTTGTGTGCTTCAGTTGGAATGTTGAGCATGTGTGGCTAGTGCACTGAATGGGAATCGGGTCAAGGAGCACTCACGGCACTTTCACTTTTACTCCCCATACATGGAGATAGGCTGCCGGCTTGAAGGAGGTAATAGATCAGCCGGCATGTGGGGACGCATGGGACGTGACAACGTCTCTTAAATATTGCAGTTTGTTGGAAGTGAACAGTTGAATGTGCTGCAAAACATGTGTTTTGTTGTAGACAGGAGAATACAAAAAAGTGGCAGTGTGTTTACAGTGTACTGTTCGGCATTTGGGGGGAGGGCCGCCTTGCTGGTTCATCCAATTTCTAAGCGGGGAAAAAATGGTGGCTGATGAGTTTCAGAATTCAGGGGTCCCATATTCAAAAGCTGGGGGATTTCTGGCATATCTAGATGCACCACCCAAATAAATGGGCCAGCGCAAATAAATGCTATATTCAAATGAGTTGTGCGATCGCGCATCCCATTTTAATAAAGCACTTCTAGTGGGTGGCGCAAATGGGGGCCTCTGACAATGCACCAGTGCATACCCCTGGATGGCCTGAATACCTGGAATGGGGACGTGTGGCGCAACTGCAGATACGCCAGACCCAAATTCCAGATATTCAGCCAGGAAGATGCAAATGAGGCTATTAGGCATGCAAGGTGCAAAAGGGCCATTTGCATGTCATTATGGCCTCATTTGCATGCCGTCTACAGGAACGCACCCAGCAGGATGCATCAGACGGCCTTCTCACCCCCCCCCAGTCCCATGTTGCCAAACCCCACAACCTACACCCATCCCATAGTGTAGGGACCCCTCCTTTCCTACCAATCCCATCGGTATAAAACAATACAACCACCCCAGCCCGATTTTCCATGGTGTAGTTAACCCCCCCTCCCCATACTGATCCCCATTCCAAAAAGCAAAATAACAGTGCCCCAGCCCAGTCCATGTGTTGTTTTTTTTTTAATAGGTTCAGTACAATACAGTAAATACAACCTATTGTTATCAAATCAAATCATCTTTATTTTTATAGCGCCTTTCAAAACCAAGGCGCTGTACATAAAAACCATACACATAAAAATAAATTTTTTTTAAACCAGCATAAATAAGTCATCCATAGCTAGGAAAAGCTAAACTAAATAAATAAGTCTTTAACTTCATTTTAAATCTATCGACGGTTAGGCATTCTCTCAACCAGCGAGGTAGAGAATTCCACAGGGGTGGCGCTGAAAAAGCGAAGGCACGAAATCCTGATGTCTTTAATCGAACCCTGGGAATCTCCAGCAATCCCTCGTTGGTGGAACGGAGAGGACAGAGGGGGCAATAGAGTATCAGGAGATCTTTCAGGTAATCAGGTCCCTGATCATGTAGGGCTTTAAAGGTTAGTAAGCCAACCTTAAAGGTGATCCGCCACCAAACAGACAGCCAGTGCAGTTCGCGGAGCACAGGTGTAATATGACTGGTTGTAGAAGTCCTAGTCAAAAGCCTGGCCGCCGCATTCTGCACCAGCTGCAGGTGGCGGATATCAACCCCAGGTAGCCCTAGGTAGAGGAAATGGCAGTAATCAAGACGGGCAATGATAAAGGCATGGACCAATGTTGGAAGATCACCCGGCGGAACCAGGTGTTTCACCCGGGCGATATTCCTCAGATGGTAAAAAGAGGATTTGATGACAGCTGATACCTGAGATTTTAAGGTCAAACCATCGTCAAAAATAACGCCCAGGTTACGCACCTGATCGGAGGTAGCAAGCGACATACCACCCAGTAATAAGCCAGATGGTTGTCCAGCCCCAAAACCCGCCCCCAGACGACCTGGGTCCACTACCAGCACCTCAGTCATATCCGGATTCAGTCTCAGCCAGCTGGAACTCATCCAAAGTCTGATTTCAGCAAGGCAATTATTTAGCATGGAGAGGGAATTGCAGTAATCAAGACGGGCAGTGATAAAGGCATGGACCAATGTTGGAAGATCACCCGGTGGAACCGGAACACCTCAGTCTTATCCGGATTCAGTCTCAGCCAGCTGGAACTCATCCAAAGTCTGGTTTCAGCAAGGCAATTATTTAGCATGGAGAGTGCATCATCTTGCCTGGGCAGAAAAGACAAACACAGCTGAGTATCATCTGCATTGCAGTGAAAACCCAGACTGTATCACCTGATAATATCTCCCAATGGCAGCATATACACTGCAAACAACATGGGGGCTAGAATGGAACCCTGTGGTACCCCACAGGGCAGGGAGTGAGCGCCAGAGGAATAAATTCCAGTGGCAACTCTCCGAGACCTGTCCGTGAGGTAAGACTGGGACCATTTGAGGACTGTACCAGACAGCCCACATAAGAACCGCAGGTGCTCCAACAGCACACCATGGTCTACAGTTATCACCAATGGCTTTGCATAACATGAGACAGTTTCATGGTATTTCCCAAAAGAAAAATATGATGTTTCCCAGTGCCTCCGCTCGCTCAACCCATCCTTGCCCTCCGGGCCAAGTCTAACCCGGGAGGGATGAGGAGCCGGAGACGGGGGCACCTATGGGCAGATTTCAATAATTACTATCCTATTCCTTATGTTAGAGGCTACATTGGCTGTTCCTCCCCCAGCCTAAACGGGGGGGGGGGTAGGAAAAGAGTGTGTTGGGGGGAGGCCCAAAGGCAACGAGGTTAGCTCTACATCTCAGGCCCTCCTCCCTCCTTCCGGTCCACTCATCTGATTTCTCCAATTCTCAACATGAAATGGCTGCCCCAATATATCCTAGGTTTCCCTCCGGCATCACTCCCTATTAATGGCGTAGCCTTCAAGTCTCAAATTCCAACCAGGCGAAGGCTGGTGTGTTATAAGGCAGTATATCAGGTCAATGCATCACCATACTTAAAAACCATTTAGTCCACTGATTCCTATTCTTATCTACTGTGCCCTGTAATCTAGCCGTCATCATTTCCATCGTATATATTTCTTGTACCAAGTCCTGCCAGTGTGTTACAGAGGGAGGGTCTGGTTTCAACCAGTTTCTGGTGATAGCTTTTTTTGCTGCTATCAGGAGTACTGATGCTAAGTAAATAAGATGTTTATGTCTAAAGTGTGGGGGAAAATGTAAATGTTTAGCAGTCTCAGGGATAAGACGTCCTAATTCCGGGAACATTCCTATACTTCTTTTCCATCATCTTCCATCCAAATTCACGCCAGGTATAAGAATTTGTAATAATGTGTCTGCAGCGCCAAATCCAGAGCCAATCTTTTTGTGTGAGTTCAACGACTAGATCAGCCTCCCAGGTTTCTTGCACCGCACTCCATATGGGGCGGACCAAGGACATTTCAGCTTTATAAAAACGAGAGGCCAAATGTCTCAGGTCTGGGTCATCGGGTATATGCGTCAAGAGAATGGCAAGGGGGAGGGAACATGTATCTCCACTATATTTAAGCCCAGGGTGGTCTCTACATAATGCCTAATCTGTATATAGTGAAAGAAGTTTGAGAGAGAGAGAGATCGAGAGAGAGAGAGCGAGCACGCGAGTGAGAGAGAGAACTCTTCACATAGTTGTTGAAATGTTTTAAATATCCCTTGATCATGGAATTGGAAAACGTGTAAAAGTCCTGCCCTGGCCATCTGCAGAACCCATGGTCCATTTTTGCAGGTAGGAAGGACGAATCCCAAGTTGGTAGTCCCATACATCTGGCCCCCTGTTGATTCCTGTGCAGCTTTATTTATTAATTTATTTAGTTTTTGTTAACCGGGTGAGTGCACTAGCCAAGAACTGACTATTTTCAGGCATGACCCGGGAGAGTACAGCAAGTATAACAGGCAGATATTGATTAAAGAGAGCAAAACAATTACATACATAGGAGTTCAAATCAGTGAAATGGGTGTAAGAAGAGAAAGATACGACTTAACTGGAGGGCAAAGTAGGGATGGGCCAAAAAGTAGGAGAAAGGTTGAAAAGGGGAGTGGGAAGGGGGAGAGTTGAGAGAGGTGTAATTAGTAGCAAGAAGTGCAGGGGAGCATTGCAGAATAGTGAAAAGGGCAGGGGCCTAGTGCCATCAAGTAGGGTCAAAACAGGTGCACGGGTCAGCAAGGGATAGATATCGTCGCAACTCCCTTTTAAAGCAGAGATGAGACTTCGTCTGTCGAAGGCCTAGGGGAAAAGAATTCCAAAGCTGAGGGGCAGCATGTTGGAAAGCAACAGTTCCTTTAAATGTGCGACACCTAGGCACATTAAGTAAGGATTTATCCGCTGACCGTAGACCATGGGAGGAGGTTTGGAGAACCAGCAACGATGCAAGCGAGGATGGGGTTTGTTGTCGAATAATAGAATCCACGAGTGAGCGAAGAGTGTATTGTCTGCTTGCAGAGGGAGAGACAGCCATTTCAGGTCATTATAGAGTCGATAGTGGTGCTTGAGACGAGGAGACGAGGAGGCATACCTACATATATTGTTGTAAGTGACATCCAGGAGGGAAGTTTTATGAGCAGCAACACAGATGAGAGCACCATAAGTGAGGGCAGGGAGCAGGATACCCCTGGCAATAGCCAACTTGGAGAGGCGATTATAACTATTTTTGTAGGCTTACACCCAGTTTAGCATTTACAGCTTGTATAGAGGGTATGTGCAGACCGAGGTCAAGGGATTGGTCAAGCAGGACTCCCAAGTAGTTAAAGGATGTTATGCACTCAGTTGGTGAGCCTCCTACATCACCTACTGTCAGGGTTGAAGGACAAGCATTGTGCTTATGGACTGAGCCTAGAAGCATGGATTTCGTTTTTTTAGTGTTTAGTAACGACTTATGAGCATTCAGCCAGTGTTGGACATTTTTGAAATCAGTGGACGAGGATGAGTTGATATTCACTATGTTAGAGGAGCTTGTGTAAATAACAAGGTCATCCACATAAAGAATCGATGAACATGATGTAAAAACGTCTGCAATAATGTTTATGAAAAGTGAGAAAAGCAGGGGTCTCAGGATAGAGCCCTGAGGCACCTCAGTGTTGATGATGGTACTGTTAGATTGGGAGGAGTTGTATTTCACAGTTTGTGACCTATTTAGCAAATAGTTTCTAAACCATTCAACAACAGGTGGTGAGAAACTGAGTTTATCGAGAGTGGTTAGAAGCAGGGGTGAGTTGTATTTCACAGTTTGTGACCTATTTAGCAAATAGCTTCTAAACCATTCAACAAGAGGTGTCGAGAAACTGAGTCTACAGAAAGTGGTTAGAAGCAGAGGGTGATCAACAAGATCAAAGGCCTTAGTAAGGTCAATAAAAACAGCACCTGTAAGTAGTCCTGCATCCATGTTGGAGAGTATATCTGTCGTGAGTTTGTGAAGAGCCGTTGATGTACTATGTCCTTTTCTGAAACCATGTTGGGTTTCAGAGAGAAGATTATATTTAGTTAGGTGGCCGATTATTTGTGAAGCAACAAATTTCTCCAGCAGCTTACTCAAGACCGAGAGGATAGCTATAGGCCTGAAACTGGTGACATCCTTCGGGTCATCCTTCTTGAAAACAGGTGTTACACAAACAATCTTCCAGAGGTCTGGAACTATACTGCCACAGAGAGACAGCGTGTTGATTTTAGCTAGCGGCGAGGCAATGAGAGAAGCAGCAAGCTTAAGGAATCAGGGTTCTAGGGAATCAGAGCCAGAGCTAATATTGTCAGAGATGGATTTCAGTAGTTTCAGAACTTCATGCCTAGACATGGCCTTAAAGTAAAAAGGTGGAGCTTTGAGTAGAGCAGCAGGAGTGTCCGGCAGGTCAGCAGGAAGGGTCTGAGGGTAAATATTTGTAGGTGGGAAGGAGGCAGTGTACTGGGATAGATCAGAGAACATACGGTTGAACGAGTCAGCTATGGTGTTAGAATTATTACAATGAACACCATTCAATATCATATCCGCAGGGTTTACTGACTGAGAAGCACCAAGAAAAGACTTAACATGAGCCCAGAATTTCCTGGGGTTGCCAGCAGAGCTTGATAATAGGTCTTTGCAGTATTTACTCTTAGCTGCTCTGATCAGTTTTTTTCATGAGTTCCTAAGAGCTCTGTAGGTATTAAAATCAGAAAGTAATCCAGTTTGCTTATAACGCTTCCAGTGTTTATCCCTAAGGTGCAAGTTAGCAAGCAGGTCTTTATGGAGCCACCTGGTTTGTTTACCTCTAACCTGCCTGGCAGCCTTAGGGACATGCTTCTGCTGAACAGCAAGGAATTAATTTAGAAAGATTTTAAGAGCACTCTCAACATTGCTGGAATGATAAATAGCAGTCCAATCAATACAGGAAATGCCATAAAGGAATGCATCCTCGTCCATCTTAACAAAATTGGTAAAAGTAACGAAATGCGGTGGAGCAGAAGGAGGTGCACCAGCGGACCAAGTGCAAAAAGTTGGAGAATGGTCAGATAGTGCATCAGCCAGTATGCCAGATATAGATACATGCTCCACACCGGTTAACCAGTACCCAGTCAATAAGGGTAGATGATTGTAGTGATGGTGACGTTCGTGTAGGCACTGTTAACAGCTGGAGAAAGTTGTAGCTTAGCGTCAGAGATAGTAGAGAACTGTAGGCTATCCCCAGCCAGTTCAGGTTTAGATCCCCCAGAATTACAGCCTCATTATTGTTGACAATTTGGGATGTTTGATCAAGGAAGTTCTGCAGACCAACTATGCCACCAGTAGGGGGGTTATAGGCATAAATGATATGTAGTTTCTTACCACCTAATGCAAGAGTTACATGTAGGGATTCACAAACCGCAGAGAGGACAGTCACAATGTTTAGGTGTTTTTTGTGAAATAGAGCAACTCCACACTACGTTTAGAGAATATTCTATCTCTACGGATCAGGAAGTATTCTGCCAGGGAGCAAAATGAGTCAGGTATCCCCGGTTTGAGCCACATTTCTGTGAGGCATAGAATGTCAGGATTGTGGACTTGGACCCAGGCCTCAAGATCTGCAAAGTGACGGGTTAGACTTCTAATGTTCATGTGAGCAGCGAATAGTCCCCTGTATGAGATCACAGATATGTCAGTTGGTGAGAAATGAGCAGGGAGACCCAGATTTAGTTCAACATCCCCCCGTGAGAAGGATCGCAATGAGGAATAGGAACCAAAGCCTGCTACTGTGGAAAATGAATGTAATTATACGCCTAGCTGACCACCTTCTGACAGCAGGGAAGGCAAGGTAGGTGCAGGCCTTATGGAGGAGGAGGAGGAGGTTCCAATTGGGCAAGTGGCGATGTTCAGCAATCATGTTTGAAAAGTGAAAGTTTATAAAACCTGATGGAATGGCACTGGGTCTGCAGGTGCAGAGAATGCATAGAGTTAACTCATTTAAATAGATTAGTAGTAAAACTGACAGCAGCAGCCCTCCCAGATAAAAAAACGCTATGCTTGTAATATGGATTTGAGGGAAGCAGACAGTAAGTGGTGTAGACCCCTATAGAGCAGCTTAGATCACAGTACCAGCCCCAGAGTAAGGACAGGACACAGCCGCCCCTGAGCTACTTAGAAATCAGGCAAGGTTTAGATTCTTTACAAGAAAGTAGAGAGGGAACCGAAAGTAAGGTTACAGCAAGTTTTTCAGATTGTGAGCAGGGAGCAATATTCAAAACCTCAGTGTGATACTTGTTACTGAACACAGAATACCCACCTCAATCCCATCTCCCTACAGGACTCCCTACAGCAGTCTTTCAACAGTGCCGAGGCTTGGTTTAAGGAGCGCAGACTCGTCATCAATCTTAATAAAACCAAAGCTATGCTCTTTTCCCACCCCCAAAACAAAGCTAGCAACCACCCACTCTATATCCTTCCAAGTACCAATCAGCCACTGGAACAAGTCTGCTCCTACAAATACCTTGGGGTTACCTTCGACTCAGCCCTCACATTTTACAACCACATCGACACCCTAACATCTGCCACTAACACACGGCTTGGCATCCTCTTCCGCCATAGAACCTGCCTTCCCCCAAATGCTCTCCAGCTCGCTGTTACATCATCCGTTCTGTCCCTTGTAGACTATGGTCTACCAGTATATGGTGCTGCTGACACCACTGCACTCAACAAAATTCACTTAACCCTGAATAAAGCCTGCAGATTGATTACTGGGTGCCCCAGGCTCTCACACACCTGTCAACTGTATGCCGAGGCTAACCTGCTTACCCTGGATGAACGGCTCCGATACCAAACCTGTCTCCTCACAAAAACCCTACTGGGCTCTCCCCCTGGGGTAACGGCATCCATCCACCAGAGCCCTCCCACTATTGCAACACGGTCTTCCTACAAGACCACTCTAAAGGTCCCCAGATCAAGAACCAGCCGTTGCCAGAGGTCCTTCTGCTATAGAGCCCCAACCTGGTTTAACTCTCTCCCTGCCCCCATCACCAATGCCACCACCATCTCCAAGTTCAAAACCACCCTTCAGAACCACATCATCAGCACTCGTAACTGCTCCTGTCTCTGAACATAGCCTCCACCTCTGCTTCTCTTGACAACGCCCCCCGGGCAGCTCTCCACCTAGCCATCCCCACCACCACTTCCCTGTACACCGTGCCTATGTTTAACCTGGCCAGTGCCAGCTGTTTCAGTGTTTACCAACTAGATTGCTCACTTGGTACCAACTTGTGTAACACCTGTTATCAATTACATGTATCCTGTAACCTAATTGTATTTGTCTGACCACAGTGTGACGTGGCGCCTCTGTTGAGCGCCTATTGTTTTGCAAATCATGCTATGTAACCAAAAACACAATGTATGTCTTTATGTGACGAAGTACCTTTGGAAACGAGCCTCTGGCTCAAAGGTTGTAAACTGATTCTTAGAAAATAAATAAAAAAAATAAATAAAATATAGAGATGATATAGCAGTTCTTAGTTAAGAAACATCATAGATAGTCAATAATACAGGTCAGGTTAAGCAGTGAGAGAGGCAACTCTAAATGGAGAAAGCAAAGGATTCACCTTGATTATCCCTTAAGGTAGAGCTGTAAGTGACACTATCAATATAAGAAGAGCAAGAAACGAAAGGTACACCCCTTGTGGTTGAGCTATGTAAGAGGCTGACAGTATAAGGAAAGAGAAGCATGACTTGAAAAACACCCCTAGTGGCTGTCCTGTATAAGGAGCCAATGGAAAGTCAGGCAATTTGTCAGCTGACCACAAAGGACTCCATAAATTTATTTTTTATCATGTCACAGTTTGTTCTCCCCTGCCGGTTGGCCCCCATCCGACCGACCCCCCCCCCAGCCCTGTCCCCCGGAATTATCAGCTCTTACCTGCCCGGCCCGGAAGCGGCACCTGCAGGGGGTCGGACTTCACCCTGCTGACTGGCATTTTCCTCTGTTTTTTAATCTCAGAGGCCCCAGGAGTCAGTGCACATGGGCGTGGAGGCACACATACCGGAATAGCCTGGTCACGGCCTCCTCTCCCACCCCCTGGCCTGCTGCCTAGGCCCCCTCTGGCCCAAGCTTCCTCCAGCCTCCACTGGGCTGCCCATCAGCCAAGGATGGCACGCCTCCCAGGGAGGACAGCTTTCCCTGTCAGCAGCATATCCAGCTCCGCCTCCCCTCCCATGCCGGAAGCCTCAAGCGTCCCAGCTCATTCCCGAACCCAGGTCACCGTGGGTTGAGGTAAAACACCAGCGCCTTAAGCCCTGCTCCATCAGGCCAGTCCAGAGTCTCTAAAATTTAAAAGGTCTGCCCATGGTGGGTAAGTGTGGGGGGAGGGTGGGAAGTCAAGCATAGCGCAGGCGGATTTGGCTGACCAACTAAATCTGTACATTAGCAGTTAAAATATGTACTCTAAAAATTTATTTTAAAGCTTAAAGCAGACATCTGAGTTGGCCAGTAACAGGTGTAATTAAACAAGTCTCTAACGGTAGCACCCGCCAATGGCTGAGCTGTGAGAAAAGGTGCCAAAGATTTAAGAAGTCCAGATCTAGGGCTGTGGGCAAAAAAAGCTGTGAGCATTCTCACAGAGTAACTGCAATCCACACTGTACCTGCGTCCTGTTTTGAACCACCCACGTGGTTTGGTCGGCTGGAGGTTTTATGGTCAGAGGCGGAGCTGGTCATCCGGGCAGTCTCCAGGAGAACCAGGACTGCTGTGGAGCACTAGCAGCCGAGCAGCAGCACCGGAGAAGCCGCCAGTGGAGCAAGTCACGCCCAAGGTGGGAGGGGATGAGCCTGAGTCCTGTTTCAAACCACCTGCATGGTTCAGTCGGCTGACGGTTTTATGGTCAGAGGCAGAGCTGGTCATCTGAGCAGTCTCCTGGAGAACCAGGACCGCTGGAGAGCACTGGAAGCCAGGCGGCAGCACCGGAGAAGCCACTGGTGGAGTAAATCACGCCCAAGGGTGGGCAGGGATGAGCCTGAGTCCTGTTTTGAATCACCAGTGTGGTTCGGTCAGCTAGCGGTTTTACAGTTGGAGGTGGAGCTGGTCATCTGGGCGATCTCCTTGAGAAAGTGAAGCCAATTTTGTAGATAGTTTCTAGTATAAAATGAGGTTTCCGAAGTGGTCAGTGCAGGCGGTGGCTGGAAAACTGTTGTGTGGTCTGATGGCAAAGCAGAACTCCAGCGCTCAATTGCCACCCACTGTGGTTCCATCTCCGGAGGCATAAGTCAAGCCGCCATATGAGAAAGCTGGGCAGCTAATGCATATCCTGCCCAACAAGGCAGGGCAAGACTGCCTCTCTCCTTGGGTGCCTGAAGTCTAGTGAGGGATATTCATGGCCTTCCGCCCCTACCATAAATAGCTAAGATTTACTCTGTTCCATCTCTGCTCCTCTCCTCGTGGGAAGGGTAGTGGGATGATCTGCATAAGGTATAATATATGAGGCAGAAGATTCATCTGCATATAAGGCAAATAACTTGCCATCAACTATAGAAAAATCAGAGATTCGACTTTATGCCAATGATACGGTTATAATTGCGTCCGGAAAAACAGAAGAAATATTACAAACTAACTTGCAGTCTGATTTTAGAAGAATTGAGGGGTGGTTCACCAGGTCAGGGCTGATAATGAACACAAAAAAAACAAAGTGTATGTATTTCCTATTGAAAAAAAGTGGTGAACTTGTTTATGATTTATCCATTTATACAGGAAATCAAACTAAACTAGAACAAGTTAAAGAATATAGTTATTTAGGGATTATATTTGATGAATATCTGACCTTTTCAAATCATATTATTGCACTGATTAAAAAAGTAAATAGAAGGGTAGGGGCGTTAAGAAGAAGTACTGATTGTTTATCTTTTTTAGATAGAAAAAAACTGGCAGATCAGTTAATTATTCCAGTGCTAAGATATGGAGAATTAATATATAGAAATGCAAATAAAACTCTATTGTCTAGATTAGATAGAACTTATTATCGCGTAGCAAGATATGTATTACAAAGAAAGTATCAGATTCATCATTGTCTATTGTTGAAGAAAGTGAACTGGTCACCTTTAGACATAAATCATAAGTGTCATTCGTTATATTTAATACACAAAGTGAAATATTCATCTGTAAATCATCCAATTTCTTTAATATTATTTACAGTGAACAACTATCAAAAACGGATACTGACAAGATCAGTTCACTTAAATAAGATAGTTGTAGGTAAACATTATAATAAATATTGGGACAGGTCTTTGCTATATCAGGCTGCTAGTTTTTGGAATTCTCTTCCTGATGAGGTAAGAGAAATTCCAAATTATTCATGTTTTCTCATACTATAAAGGGCTATATGCTCACATTTGTGAGTGTTAAATGTTTTTTTTTTCTCTACGGTTCCTTGGGATTTTGAGATTTTATAATTTAGCTATTGTAAATCTTTTAGGTATACCGTGTTGTTTGTATATTGTGGTGTTTGTATTTATATGTATTTAACATGGAACTTATTTGTATGTGACTAGTTAGGAATTTACACAGGTCTGTCTTGTAAACTGGATTATGTCCAAATGACATGTATTACCTGTATAAAAATAAATTTTACCAACCTTTACCTACCTACACTGATTGGACCCTATTTATAAGGGGCATAGGGAGATTCATCCAGATTTTGCGTTCATATCTGAACTGAGCAAGTAGAGTATTATAGTTTAAGGAAAACACCTCTCTAGGGTCTACAGGAATCTGGACACCCAGGTAGCGTGTGGACACGCGATCTCATTAATACTAAAACTGTCCCTGTAGCTCTGCTGTAGGTCTACCTCCTACAAAGAGTGTCTCTGTTTTAGTTGTATTAATGTTGTATCCCATCAGTCTCTCCAACTCCCTCAAACTCCACTCCAGGGCATCCAGGGATGTGTCAGGTTCAGTAACGTAGACCAATAGGTCATCTGCATAAAATGTAACTTTAGGTTCCTGATCCTGAATCCAGTAACCCTGAATCTCCGTGTTTTGTCTGAGGTATTGTGCTATAGGTTCTGCGTATAAGGCAAAAAGATAAGGAGATAACGGGCATCCCTGATGAGTGCCTCGGGACAATGGGAAACAGGGGGAGCAAGAACTATTGACCTTAACCACTGCTGAAGGAGCAGCATAGATTATAGAAACATAGAAACATAGAATTTGACGGCAGATAAGGACCGCTTGGCCCACCCAGTCTGCCCATTTCCCTACCTACTGGATAAGCTGCAGATCCTAGTTAACCAGCAGCCTACTTCTTCCTACCCCCACCCCCCAGAATTGCCTTATGACTATCCCATGCATGCTTGAATTCCACCACTGATTTTGACTCCACAACCTTCTCCGGGAAGGCCATTCCATGCATCCACAACCTCTCTGTGAAAAAATACTTCCTTAAATTGCCTCTGAGCCGCCCCCTCTATCTTCAAATTGTGCCCTCTTGTTCTTGCACACCTCTTTTTTTGAAAGATGCTACCCTCTTGGACTTTGTTGATTCCCTTGAGGTACTTGAAAGTTTCTATCATGTCCCCCCTCTCCCTCCTTTCCTCGAGGCTATACATATTAAGCTCCTTAAGTCTCTCTTTATATGTCCTCCGGTGCAGACCCTGAACCATTTTAGTTGTCCTCCTCTGGACAGCTTCTATCTTGTCTATGTCTTTGCGGAGATTGGGTCTCCAGAACTGCACACAGTACTCCAGATGGGGTCTCACCAGCTGTCTGTACAGAGGGATAATAACTTCCTGTTTTCTACTGGTGATGCCTCTCCCTATGCATCCCAGTATCCCCCAGCCCTCCTTGCTGCCCTCTCACATTGCTTGCCCACCTTTAGGTCATCTGATATGACTACCCCAGGTCCTTTCCATTTTGTTGTTGTTAGTATCTCACCCCCATTGTGTACTCTTTCCCTGGGTTTTGTTTCCCAGGTGCATTACCTTGCACTTCTTAGCATTGAATCTAAGCTGTCATACATTTGACCATTCCTCTAACCTTGCAAGTCCCTTCTCATCCTTTCCACCCACCCTGTGCATCCAACTCTGTTGCAGATCTTAGTGTCATCTGCAAAGAGACATACTTTCCTTCAGTCCTTCTGCAATGTGCTTATAAAGACATTGAAGAGGGACTGGTCCTAACTCTGAACCCTGCGGTGCCCGCTAGTAACCCTCCTTTCTTCTGAGTGGACTCCATTTACTATTACTCTCTGTGTCCTATTCTCCAGCCAATTCTTTACCCAGGCTGTCATCTTGGGACCCACTCCCAGGCTGGCTAACTTATATATTAATCTTTTGTGTGGGACTGTGTCAAATGCCTTGCTAAAGTCTAGGTAGGCCATGTCCACAGCCCCTCCCTGATCTACTACTTTGGTCACCCAGTCACCCAGATTCCCATTATATTTTTAATAAAGTCCTCCAGAAACCCAAACTTCACCAAAGTGTGGTGTAAAAACACCCACGATACTCTATAGAATGCCTTTTGGGTGTCTAAACTGAGTAGCACCAAGGGCGTGTGAGTGCGGGAAGCATGTTCAATTAAGAATAAGGTTCTTTTTATATTACCCGATGTTTGACAGGTCTTTATAAACCCCGCCTGGCTGGGATGTATTAGTTGGGTCATGATATTATCCAAGCTTTGTGCTAAAATACTTGTATAGATTTTATAGTCTTGGTTAAGTACAGAAATAGGGCAATGTGAATCACACAAGTGAGCCGGTTTGTTTTGTTTTAAAATTGCCGAAATTGTTGCTTGAGATCAGGATATCGGGTATTTAGCCGTGGTATGGCTTTCTTGTACAGCACTTGACAAGGGTTCTTTAATAGGATCCCTAGTTGCTTTATAAAATTCCACCCCATAACCATCAGGGCCCGGGGTCTTTCCATTTTTAAGATTTCCAATGGCCAATTGTATTTCCTGTATAGTGATTGGTTGAATTAACTGTTGAGATTGTACTTCGGTCAGTTGGGGGAAGAGTCAGTTGAGACAGGAATGTTTCTAGGGCTGTCTGAGGGGGAGGAGGATTGGCACCACATAATGCAACATAATATCACTTAAATGCATCTAAAACATGGAGAGTAGAAGTGTGTATCTGACCTAGCCCTGTCCATATGTTACTGTTCTGCTCTCCAGCTTACTGGGCATGCTGGGACAGGGGGAGTGGGGTGGGATGTGGGTGCCTCAGTGGGTGGGGGGTCCACTACATAATGAAAAAGGTGGGGAACATGTTATTTTACTTACTCAAAGTGGGGATCGGTACGGGGAGGGGGGACCAGTAACATATGGACAGGGCTGGGGCACTGTTAATTTGCTTTTGGAACTTGGATCAGTACAGGGGGGGGGGTCCAGTAATATATGGACAGGCTGAAGCACTGTTATTTTGCTTTGGAATGGGATCGCACGGGAGGGTGCCTCTCGACTACCAAGGCATGAGGGAATAATTGTTTTATATGGATGCTGCATCGGGGTTGGGGTTGGGGAGGCTAGCCACGGGCTGCAGGGCCTGGTGCCTGACGTGCCGCTATGTGCAGTACTGCAGCCTTCTGTGGGTGGCTATGGGTTAGGCATGTTTCTGACATGCCTAACTTTGTGCGGCACATCTACGAGATATGCGGGCAGATGCGCCACAGACCTCAGTTGAATATGGGGATGTGCCGCAAATTCATGGGCATGCCCCCAGGAGATGCACTGCATACATTAACGCAGAACTTGGGTGCAGCCAGAGATGCGCAATGCATCTCCACCATTTGAATATCAGGCTGTGGCACATTTTCTGAGATGAGCCGGCGCATCTTCTCCTTTGAAAATGTCCCCCAGGGTGCCCAAGGATACCTTTAGTAAAAGGACACCCTGAATTGGCACTTGTTTTCAATCGGGCATTGTTAACAAATAACAGCCTGGGTGCAAGAGCATTTCAGTCAATCAGAATGCAGCTTTTGTGGTGCCCATTTTCTAACTGTTTTTTGTCTTCATTCTACTGGATTGATTGGGACTCGCATGGTGGCTCCTTTTACTTTTGCTGGCCTTTTAGCATCATGGCCTTATAGAAACATATAATTTGATGGCAGATAAGGACTGCTTGGCCTACCTAGTCTGCCCAGTTTCCCTACCTACTGTAACACCTTAGACCCTACTTGATCTCCGTCTTTTGGTCTATGGTTCCCTTTTGTCTGTCCCATGCTTTCTTGAATCCCATTACATTTTTGCCCCCACCATCACCTCTGCTGGGAGGCTGTTCCAAGCATCCATCACTCTTTCTGTAAAGAAGTCCTTCCTCACATCTCCCATGAGTCTACCCTTCCCCCCAGCTTCATAGCTTGTTCTGGAGCATCTTTTTCTCCGCAAAAGGCTTCCCTCCTGAACCTTGTTTATACCCATGAGATATTTAAAAGTTTCAATCACATCCCCCCTCTCCCTCCTTTCCCCAGGGTGTGCATATTAAGGTCCTTCAGTCTCTCCTTATAAGGCTTTTGATGCAGACCCTGCACCATTTTAGTTGCCTCTACTCCATGTCCTTACAGAGATGTGGTCTCCAGACCTGGACACTGTACTCCAGGTGAGGTCTCACCAGTGATTTATACAGTGGTATCACCACCTCCCTCTTTCTACTGGTGATACCCTTCCCTATGCACCCCAGCATCCCACTGGATCTCCTCAGCCTTGTCACACTGTTTGGCTACCTTTAGGTTATCAGATATGATTACCCCCAGGTCTCTTCCCTGTTGGTGGTCACCAGTATCACTTCTCCCAATTTTGTACTCTGCCCCTGGGTTTCTGCACCCAAAGTACAGAATTCTGCACTTCTTCACATTGAAACTTAGTTGCCACACTCTTGACCACTCTTCAAGCTTCCTTAGATCCCTGTTCATCTTTTCCACCCCTCCTGGAGTGTCTACCCTATTGCAGATCTTAGTATCATCTGCAAAAAGGCATACCTTCCCTTTTAACCCCTCTGCAATGTCATTAATAAAAACATTAAAGAGGACCGGTCCCAGTACTGATCCCTGTGGCACCCTGCCGGTCACGTTTCCTTCCTTGGAGTGTACTCCATTTACCACCACCCTCTGGCGCCTGTCCCCCAACCAGTTTCTTACCCAGTTCACCAACTTTGGCCACACTCTTAGGCTGGCCAGCTTGTTTAAGAGTATGCTATGTGGAGCTGAGTCGAAGGCCTTACTAAAGTCTAGGTAGGCCACATCCACCATTCCACTCTGACATACTTCTCTGGCCACCCAGTCAAAGAAATCTATCAGATTTGTTTGACATGACCTCCTCCCAGCGAATCCATGCTGCCTCAGATCCTGTAAACTGTTGGTTACAAGATATTCCACAGTCCTTTCCATCAGCAGTGATTCCATTATTTTCCGCACCACTGAAGTCAGGCTGATTGGCCTGTAAATGCCAGCCTTCTCCCTGCTACCACTTTTGTGAAGTGGGACTACATCCGCCCTCCTCCAGTCCTCTGGGACCACTCCCGTCTTCAGTGAGTGGTTTAACAGGACTGTTGTTATCCCATCTGGCCCCATTGCCTTGTCTACTTTCAGATTTGCGAGTGCCTTCAGGACTTTCTCTTCTGTAAATGGACTAGTGTTCGCCTCCCTTCCTTTGATGGCCCTGAAACTTATCTGTGGTACTTCTTCTTTTTCCTCCATGAACACTGAACGAAAGTATTTGTTTAGGATGTCTGCTTTTTCCTTGTCCCCTTCTACACACTCCCCCCCCCCCTTAGCCTTACAATCCTTCCCTAACTCTTTCTTCTTTCGCTGACATACCTGAAAAATGTCTTGTCTCCTTTTTTTTCAGTGCCTGGGCTATTTTCTCCTCCGTTTGCGCCTTTGCATTCCTGACTGCTTTCCCTGCCTCCCTCTGCTTCTCCTGATACACCACCCTATCCTCCTCCCTCTGTGTCTCCATTTACCTCCTGAATGCTAACTTTTTTGCCCTTACCGTCTCAGCCACCTCATTTGAGAACCATAGCCGCCTCTTTCCCTCTTGCTTTTGCTTACCTGCATGAGGCAGAGGTTTGTTGCCTTCACTATCCCCGCTTTTATTTTCACCCACTGTTTCTCCAGTCCACACAAGCCCCCCCCCCGAGCATCCCTGAGGCATTCGTCCATCTCTCCTGATGTCCAGAACCCTCACCTTTGTGTGGTTTGCTTCTGCCATAATTTTTTTATTGAACCACACCATTCAGTGATCACTGGTCCCTAGGTGGCCACCCACCATGACGTCTGCAACACTGGCCCCAATGGTGAGAACAAGGATCAATACTGCTCCCTCATGCATGGGCTCCTTTACTAGTTGCCTGAGGAATTCCCCTTACACAGAGTCTAGTATGTCCCTACTCCTAGCGGAAGCTGCAGCTGGGATGCTCCAATCTATATCTGGCAGATTGAAGTCCCCCACCACCAGTACCTACCCCTTATTAGTTATCTTTTGGATGGCTTCCACCAGAATCTTATCCATCCCCCCCCCACCCCTTCCTGTGCTGGAGGTCTGTAGAGCATGCCAGTGCAAATAGCGGCTCCCTTCCCAGTCTCTAGGATGACCCACAGTACCTTTGCCTCTCCCTGTGTTCCCTGCAACTTCATTGCTTTTATGTTATTCCTCATGTACAGAGCTACTCTTCCCCCCTCCCTGTCTTTCCTGAACAAAGTATATCCTGGTGTGGCTGTGTCCCAGTCATTCAATTCATTTATTTTACCAGGAAAAGATTCAGCTGAGCAAGCTCATGCAAAAGGAAGTCCTGGATAACAATGGCAACAACGTCCAGGTCAGCCTCTGCCATAAGGGCCACTAGGTCTGGGAGTTTATTTCCAAGACTTCGAGCATTTGCACACACAGCCTTCCAAATACTGCTGCCACCCAGCTTTTCAATTCCCCCTTTTCCCTTTTGCCTTTTCTCCTTACCCACGCTTCCCTCAGTCCAATCCCACTCTATTTCTAGTGTTTGGTTTTTGGTTTTTTTTGCTATCAGGTACCCTTGTGGATTTTACTGCCTCAGGGTTCGTCCTACTGACTACTTCTGCTTTTGGGGGAGGGGGCAGTTTTTGTCTTCCTGCTTCCTTCTGCCACCCCTTTCAACTAGTATAAATGCTCGCCAATGTAGCATTTAAACCACTCACCGAGGACTGTGGTTCCCCTCCCAGGTGGATGCTGGCCATCTCCCCTGTATAGGCCTTTATCCCTCCAGGTGGGACCCCAATCCACAATGAAGTCGAATCCCTCTTCCCTGCACCACTCCTTCAACCATTGGTTGAGGCTCCTGGTACAGAGTACCCTATCCTCCCCACAGTTATAGACAGGCAGTACCTCAGAAAAGGTCACTGAGCATGCTACCTGCCTAAGACCCCTCCCCAGTTCCCTGAACTCCTCCTGCACTGTCCTAACCTTGGCCCTAGCCAGGTCATTGGTCCCTAGGTGGACAACAACATCCAGCTCTCCCCCGTCCTGCTGCCCTAGTGATTCCCAGGATCCACTACCCATCCCTCCATGCCATGGCGCTGGGTAGGCACATAACCTCCCTCTCTACCTCCCTCCCTTCCTTCCTACCCCCAAATCTATCCCCCTCACTATGGAGTTCCCCACCAGGAGTTGCTTCCTCCTGCTCTGGGGTCCTCTCCTTCTCTCTCTCCATAGCGGAAGTTGCTGTTCTGACAGTTCTACGTACATATTCGGCTTCAGCTCTATAGGCCTCTTCAGTAAGGTACATTTAGTCAAAGGACCTGCAGTCCTGTAGCACCTCTAGGGGTAACACCCTCCTGAAGTGGGTTCCTGTGCCTCTGGTATACTAATAGGGTGGTAGTTCCTTGCTAAGAGGGAGTTCAAAGGGTCACATAGACAACAGCTATCCATACAGTTGCATGATCACCATATCATGCTGCACAAGCAGAACAATCCATGCAATCAACCACACCAGCTACTCCATACCTAGCAGTTGGCCACTGAACCAGGTGAGGGAGGGGGCATCCCAATGGCCCACTGGGTAATGCATTTCACTTCCATTCTGGCAATCTGGTTTTGGGAACAAACTTAGGAAACAGCCAGGCAACTGGGGGCTGAGGAGGAGCGGAAAAAAATCGATGGAGCATTTTATTACAGTACATAATACAGACGTTTAAAACCACATCAGTGTGATTTTACCCATCTGTCTGTATTGTATAACATAATAAAATGCTGCACTGATATTTTTTCATGAACTTTTCAAGGAGCTGTGTCAGTTCTTCAAAAGGTGGTGAGTGCCTATTGTTTTTTGGTTTTAGTGTCTGTATATGCTGTATCGAGATCACCCCAATTCTGAGTACAGCTCTTTTTTGTGTACTTATTGTTTTGACACCAGGCAAAACCCATGGGCTACAAACCATGATTCATGGTGTCAGTGCATCCCTCTCCCTCTGGCATCCAGAACTTTAATGGATGTGGGGTTTAAGGCTGTAAATGAACTGAGAAAAAGGAAAGCAAACTGCATGTCAAAGCTCTGAAAAATTCTGTACCTACGGCAGAACTCTTTTGGGAATAGGGTCCCCACTTTGTACAAATATTTACAGATGTCTGGTTTTCTGGCTCACTGTCATCGAGGCATGGGTCAGGAAGCACAGGAAAACCAGGAGCAGTTATAAAATTTGCAAGTAGTGTTTTATTATTATCAATAATAGTAAAAAAAAACAAATAAAATCGTTCAGGACAGCTATTTACAAAGGCAGTACAAACAACGAAAACAAAACCATTAATCAGAGGGTATCTCTAATTCTAAATTTCAATCTCTCCCTCTACCTCCAACAAAATATTTCTCTTTTTATAAGAAGTCCTTGCCTGGCAATTAACTTCTGTATCCTGATCTTGTTAAGAGGCATCCTGTTTCTCACAAAATGTATCAGAACTTTGTCAGTTTTTCTTTGCAGGTGCAACAAAATAAAACATGGTGCCCCAGAACGAATCTACTGTTGACAACTCTGCAAAACAGTTTGTGCTGTTCAAACTGCATCTCAAAGTTAGCCCCATCAGTTCCAAATAGCTTTTTGCAATGATTTCAATAATATAACTACATACATTTTCAAACCAAGGGATCCCAGTTTCACACAAAGATGCACATGTATTTGTATAACCACAGATATGCAAGGAGGAAGAAAAGATAGAAACAGCAACAAACAGCAAGTGAAGCAGGGAGACAGCCGAGCTGGGGGGGAGGGGCTGAGACTGTCAGAGTGATCAGTTCCTAGGTCTCACAAGAAAATTTGATTGAGCAATCAGAAAGACAAGAGACAGAAAAGGAGAGGATAGAACAGATCCTTTCTTTTAACTTTTTCTGCATAACAACTGGGATAGAGTCTTATTCAACCCTGTCACACTCACCTCCGTGCTATTGGCACATAATGACTGCAGGATGTCCCATCCCATGTGCAGTACGGGTCTCGGGCCAGGCAGCACTCAGCACACGCCTTACCATACAGCTCACACTGGTGTAGGTTGACTTGGGCAAGACCACGTTTTGACCCGATATACAGCCACTGCTGCTGAAACACATAAAAATATCCCATTAGTACTGGTTTGATTTTCCATTTCAGTTCCCAGTAACCTTAACCAGCTTGGGTGCCAGGAGGCCCAGGAGGTTCAAATTCTACCAAAGCCACTTACTTGCTGTGAGACCCAGAGAAAGTCACTTAACCTCTCAGTGCTTCAGTCCACCAAGTTATAAAATAGGTAAAAGCAGGACCTCAATGAAAACGAGACAGTGCATCTCAGCTGGGATACCTTGGGTAAATAAACTGTAAACAAAACAGGAGCTGGCCTACTGGAGCAGAGGTAGGGCTCTTTCTTTCAGTGCCAGTGACCCAGTTCAGGAATGAACTCAGGTCATCAGGGGCCATACAGGAGGGGAAGATGATCCAGTGTCTCAGAGGACACTCCATTTTCTCAGAAAGTGAGGGTCACTGCCTCCTCTACAGTGCTGCTACCTAGGTGACCAAGAGTGGCAGCACAGCAATAGGCAGGCTAGGAAGGGGGACCATCAGCTGGGTGCATGGATCAGGAGCTGCTATTCCCATTTCAACCTGTGGCTCTAGCAATCATGGGGAAAAACATGACATGACCCTGGCATCTGTGGAAAATGTGGTATATCTAGGTCCTGCAGGTCTGGTGCACTGTCAAGTGGTGAAACAGGAGAATTATGGGGTAAATCCTTCCTGCCCCAAACCCAGATGGGGGGAATCATGGCTTCATGGAGGGGTATCCAACAGCCATGGCTTCATGAAGGGGTATCCAACAGCACAGAGATGCAGAATCAGGTGCATACCTGTGGTATCCTGAAATGGCGAGTGTCACAGATGGAACTGCAGCATAAACTATAAGTTAAAAAAACAACAAACAGATGGTGATGACCTCTCATCACTGAGATAGCATGGGCCTTAGAGCACTGAACTGGGAAACAGGAGCAGAAAATTCTGGGTTCGAATCCCACCAAAACCAATGACTCAACAAGTGACCATGAGTGAGTCACTTAGCTCACCCCCTCACCTATGTCAGTCTCTTGTTGTTGTAAAGCTGGGTAGCTATGAGGTTCCACTAAAGTCAGATCTTTGCATCTTAATTGGGCTAATGAATTATATTAATAAATCATCAACACTGATTTTAGGCAATCAGTGCTGATGATTTCTTGTGCATGAAGCTCTCCTTGCACCATATATGACCATCTTGTGCAAGACTTTGATAACTGGATTCCACTTTCAGAAGAGTGGAAAATTATTTCTGTTTTAGATTTATTTTTTTTTACAAATGTTAAAGAAGCACACAGAACCAAGGCTCGTTTCCAGGTGACATATGAGGGAAGAGGATGGGGGATATAAAATGTGGCAGTATTAAACAATATTATAAAGCCATTCACAGAAAAACAGGTACCAATTTAGCAACAATCCAAACATCATAAGATAACTCATATGTAAATATAGAAACATAGACAATGATGCCAGAAGAAGACCAATGGTCCATCCAGTATGCCCGAGTTCCCTATTTAACCCTGGGAGCTACTGTCCCTCCAGGGCCTAGTCCTTCCAATCCACTATATTCACCTCCCAGTTTCTGCTGCCCTTTGTAACCACTATAACCTTCACTCTGTCCCAACTGTATTTGAAACCACCAACAGTTTCAGCACCCACCACCTTGGCTGCCAAACTGTTCCATGGCTCCCCCACCCTTTCTGTAAAATAATACTTCCTCATGCCCCTCCTGAACCTTCCTCCTGTCAGTTTCCAGTTATGGCCACATGACTGCGAGCTAGTATTCAAGTTAAAAAGTTCTCCACAGTTCACTTTGTTAATTCCTTTTAGGAACTTAAGGATCTCTATCATATCTCACCTCTCTCTTTTGGTCTCCAGTGAGTACATGTCAGTGCCTTGAGATGCTACTTGCAGGACCTGTCCTGTTGGGCCTGAATCATTTCTGTTACCCTGAGCTGCACCATCTCCAGCCTAACCCTATATTTTCTGAGGTGAGGACACCAGAGCTGAATGCAGTATGTCAGATGTGCCTCACTAAAGATCTATATAGGGGAAGTATTACCTCTTCCCTTCTACTATCAACATCCCTTACAATACATCCCAGCATCCAACTTGCTTTGCTAGCCTTGTTGCACTAACTCGATTGTTTGAGCGAGTCACTGATGGTAACTCCAAGGTTATATTCCTCAGCCATAGTGCTAAATATCACTCCACCCATTCAGTACCCTGTCCTGGGATTCTTGTTCCCTAGATGCATTACCTTGCATTTTTTTTAATTAGTACTTTATCGGTTTTTTTTTTCCCTTTTTCTCCCCTATTCCCAGGTCCCCAGCACATGGACGTCATGCGTGTGTGGAGGAGCATGCATGCCGCATGTGGCCAGCTCAGCCCCTTCTGCTCCACCCTGTGGTTAGCACTGGAACTCTCTCCAGTCAATGCTGCCACCTGTCCTCCAACGGGTGGTGGCAAATGGCTAGGGGGCCCCAAGTCCCTCCCAGGAGGACAGAGCTGCCATGCAGTGGCTCAGTCTCACTCCTCACCCTGCCCCCGACAACTCGGGCTTGTTCCCGAACCTGGGTCAACAGCACAGCATGAGGTGTGGCATCCAGCACCACAGGGCCAACAACCTTGCACTTTTTGGCTTTGAATTTCAACTGCCAACCCTTAGACCACCCCTCTAGCTTTTGTAAGTCACTCTGCATTATACAATAAACATACCGTGGTATTACAAATATAATGCACACACGATGGCTAGACAGACAGACAAAGATACAGACAGATAGACAGACAGCTAGGATAGATATATAGATTAGATAGATAGATAGATAGATAGATAGATAGATAGATAGATAGACAGATTGCTAGAGTAAATCCTATGTAATGACTGGTTGGCACGTATGTCGTAGATCTGTCTAATGCACAGGTAAAAAGTGTTGGCAATCAGAACACAGCACACTAACAATATCAATAGCTTTTTTAAATAAATTCCTGTTTGCTATTACAAACATGGCTGCCTCCTTTACTTGCAAAAAAATATCCAGGCCATAAAAACAAAACTTTCTTAAAATAAAAATAACAAATTGATTACATATTCTTTTATTTTTCTATTTACATTTTTATTATGGGATAAAATCATTGAGCACAGCTCATTTGCAATGGTGTCCAGCAGTCACACATCAGTTGCAGCAATAAATCACATATCAGTTACAAAAATAAATATCACGCTACAACACATAATAACAACATTACATAGATTAGGCACAATGTACATAATACAATTACAGCAGATCAGTTTCAGCTGCCACCTCCTTATACACCAGATAAAGCCAGAGTTGGCTAAAACCAACAATGGCTGCCTTTGATTTAGCTTAATGTATAAGGTTGTAGTCATCATGTAACTGATAAGAAACATAGAGAAGAGTAACGATCAGTGGTACAGAGTAACCAGAGTATATTCTGCAACACATAAAGTATCATCAGTCCTGAGAGGGGAAGCCCCTTCTGAGACTGGTGCAATCCAGAAGTGGAGGGTTGCTCTCCATAAAATACTGGATAACATTTAGGCAGTCTCAGCTCCCAATCTCCCATTGCAAATGAAGCCCTACAGACCATCAAGGGTTTACACAACAGGGCCAGCCACAGCAGAGACTCACTGATACTAGACCTCCACATAACATCGAGGAGGGCAACTGAGTGTCAGGGTTGTCCTCATTGGTGGGTCACCTTGTTGGCTGGGGATTGGGATGCTCACCTTCTCCTGTAGTTGACGCTGCAGGGATTATGTGGTGGTTATCACAATGGACAGTGTGATTGGGAGGGGCAGATAAACCTGAATGGTGTATTTTGGGTTTGGAGGAGGTGGGAGTGTTGCTCTGATGTTGCACAGGGCATAAAGAAATGGAATCTAAATTTAAAACAAACGACAGAGATGGATCAAGTCAAAGCCCCATTTTTTGTAGATGCTGCATAATCAATTTGCTTGAAGCACCTTAAACTGAACGTTTAATTATAAACTTACAGCCCACAGAAACCTACATTAGTGCTGGGTGATAAGGGGTCACTACACAGCCAAGAAGATCCTCATAGCCGGCCCTGTGGTGCTGAGGGTTGAGGCGCTGGACACCACGCCAGTGACCTGGGTTCGGGAGCGGACTTGGGTCACTGGTGGGTCGACCCGGGGGAGACAGGCTTGAGCGTCCCACGACAGCTCACCTTCTCTGGGAAGGGAGGAGGCCATTGCCTGCTCACTTGCCTGACTGAGACCGGTGGCTCGGATTACTGCAAGCCCCAATCTTTGGGGATGGGCGGCCACTGTACAGCGTGGACGTTGATACCTTGCACCATGACGTCAGGGGTCGCATGCTATAAAGGAGGGAGGAAAAGAGGAAAAACACCTGCCGGCTCCAGGAAGATGGGCTTCCTTGAGCATACCTCCAATGTGCCCCGCTCAACGGACCACCTCCTCAGCCCGACGAAATGAAGGATGTCGGGGTGAAGGCACCCTACCTCGTCCCCACTTGGGAGGGGAACCGAAGCTCCGTGGGGGGGTCAAGAGGCAGGTCTGTGTGGGTGAGAGACAGGAGGATAACTCCTTGGATGCCCTGGAGGGTCAGGGCCGGCAGGCAGTAGGGAGTGAAAAGAGAAATTTAAAAAAAAAAAAGAAGATCCTCATATCACACCCCCCACACCCCAAGTATTACACCCACATGCACTCAAAGGATTCCTCAAATCACACCCCACACAGCCACAAAGGGTCCCTCATATTGCACCCCGCACATCCAAGGGGCTCCTTATATTGCAACTCATTGAATCAAACCTCCACACACACAAAGGGTTCCCCATGTCACACACACACACACACACACACACAACTTCCTCACATCACACCCAACGCATTACCAAAGGCATCAGAATTAAACTTAGTACACTTAACATCTGTATTACTGTCTTCCTACAGCTAACACATAAAGCCATATTGACAGAATAGAGACACAGCTTATTAATATTAAAATAGACTGCTGGATGGGACCAGGGCAGCTACTCCTGAAGGAGTGTATACTATTTAAAATGACTGGATTTTTGAGGAGCATACAATTTAAAGTGGGTAACCATTAATTAAGGGAAAGGGGAAATTGTTTAACCAGAAAAGGCACACTAAGCTGGAGCTTGTTTCCAGGTGTGACCTGGGAGCTCAGGGGCACACAGTAAGCAAGTGGGGGCTGATGGAATTCAAACCCATGTCTCCAAGTTTGCAGCTCAGTGCCGTTAACTACTATGCTGTACTGCCTCCTAGGCAATTAAAGATCATTTTGTTAGACAGAACTGGTACACCATGTGCAAAGTTATTCTGAAAGTTATAGCCATGTCTGCACCAAGCTATGCAGTGGCTATTCACACTCTGGGACAAACTATACCTGAAGTGTGACTATAAATACTAAGGGCGTTTTGGGTTTATTTCCGTTTTTCCCCAGATCTACTTGTGCCTACCTCCACTGTCTTCCATTTGGTCAGTTCCCATCAGGACACTGACGTATGCCTGTGTGGCTCCAGTCCACACCACCTCCATTGCATCACAACCACCTCCACCCCAAGGAGGGGCACATTTCACATGGAGAGGAATGGTAGCCTATTTTGGGATCACATGTTCAAGTTAAGGGGTGAAGAAGAGTCTATCACTTAGGCAGACCCGTGGGAGGCCATCATTAGCTGCAGTCAGAGTTTTCCCCATTATGGAGCCACCAAGTACCCAATGTGGGTGAATGCAGAGGGCGTCACCTGGTCACTGGTAATTAAGCAATAAGGCACTCGCGGGTGTGGGTTATTGGGGGATTTATCCACGCCTTGTGTGGTGTGTCACGAGGCACAGCTGAGTGACTTAACCACACAAGAAGTCGATAAATCCCAATAACCACCTGGAATGTAATCTTGATGCTCTAATGGACTCAAGTGTAAAATGAATTTTAAATGTGTTTAAGTATGTTTTTATAAATGCCATTTCTCAGCAGTGGGTTATTTAAGCAATAAGGCACAACAGGGTGTGGGTTATTTAGGTTACCACTCCTTGTGTGGTGTGTCGAGAATTTTGACGAGTGACTTGCTTTCCTGAAGTGGATAAATCACCAATAACTCACACCCTAGAGTGCCTTATTGCGATTATACAATGGACCCATGTGTAAAATAAATTTAAAATGTGTTTAATTATGTTTTTTTTATAAATACCATTCCTCAGCCGTGGGTTATGCAGGATTTACCCACAGTCATGTGACATGTTTTGACCAATGAGGTTACAGGATTTTCACACACCATTGTATAATACAGGATATACTATGGTCATGTGGTGTGTTTTGACCAATGAGGTTACAGGATTTTCATACTCCATTGTATAATGTCAATGTTACCCACCCATCCAAATAGACTTGTTCAGCATGAGAAGCAAAACACTCTCCTCAGAGTCTCTGCCCCACTGGAAGCCAGTAATGCAGTGCAAACCCAGGTCTGACCACGATGTGCAGAATAACATATGGACAACAGTGTGTTATGTATGGAATACTCAAGTCACGTGTGCAGCAATACTGTAATAACCAAATGGCCTGGATGTGTTTTGAGGCCCAGGGCACAGGCGAGGGCCTTCAAATATCCAGGATGTGAGGTTATTACAGTGCTGATGTACACCTGGAGTGGATTATTACAGTTACAACATTTGTGAAATGATCAAAAGTGTTAGAAGATATTTTTTTTAAAGCAAAGCTTACAGTATTTATGGAATGCTATTCCAAACAGATCATAGCATTTAACAAAAAATATAGATCATTATACATCCAATTCAACAAATAAAAAATATTCAAAACATATATAAAACAGGAGGATTAAATATCACGGAATGCTAGTTCAAAGAAACCCTAAGGTGTGTGATATTACATAAACCATGAGAGCAAACCTTGAGTGCTTTATAAAAATATCACACACCAAGGGGGATAAAAAAATTGAGAACACTTGCAGAGATCATTTATTAAAAACGTCTGCTAAGAACTAACAGTTTCTGTCCTCTTTGAGGGATTGTTTAACATTTGGGAGAATGAGCAAAATATTGCTGCATTTTTCCAAATGAAGAGAGACTCGATCTCAAGAAAATGGAAAAAAAGAAGGAAGAATAAGACTGAATTAGTTGTGTTTTAGTTACCATGGCTTTAATTTTAGGAAAAAAAAAATAGTGTATTTGACAGAATACCAAGTTACAGGTTTTGGTACTCCATCAAAAAATCTGGTATACCAACCCATATTTTGTACAATACCTGTACTTTTTTTTTTCATATTGTGTTTATCCTCCACAGCCTGCGGGTGAGTAGGTTTAGGAAACTGGGGAGGGGTCTCAAGCAAGTAGCTACTTCTGTCACTTTCTCAGAAGTACTACCTGTGAGAGGCAAGGGAGAGCATAGGAGTGCATGCACCAGGAACTTTAACTCATGGTTGAAGAATTGGTGCTGTGAGGAAGGGTTTGGATTCATTGGTGACTGGGGACCCACCTGGAGGGATGGAGGTTTGTTCAAGCCTGGCTGACTGCATCCATCCTGGAGGGAATCAGGCACTCAATGATAAGTTAAATGCTACATTGACAAGCATTTAAACTAGCAAAGGGAGTTGCAGGCCAGCAAGGCGGGTACCTACTTGCTCACCACAGCTAGTAGTGGAACCAGTGAACCAGAGGAGTAGCTATCTCTGCAAAGCAGTGTGCAAAAGATGGAATTAGTGTCCAAAAGGTGGATAGAGAAAAGGGCAAAATTCAGCAGAAGGGCAAACAGCAAGGAGAACCAGGGATAAATGACAACCAAGGAAGGGCTGGAGTAGAACAGTGAAAGCAGTCTAGGGAGGTCAAATCATGGAAAGCCATGTGCAAATGTCAGGAGCCTTAGCAACAAGATGGAAGATCTGAGGCTGTCATGGTACAGTCAGACCTGGACATTGTAGCCATCACTGAAACCTAGTGTAATGATAACCATGACTGGGAGATGGCCATACCTGGCTACAACATATTCAGAAGAGACAGAGCAGGCAGGAAGGGAGGAGGAGGAGTGGCACTGTATGTGAAAATGACATAAGGGCCACACAGATCCAGGAGGAACAAAATGGGGAGAGATACTGTAGGGTTAAGCTGGAAGGAAAATGGGGCCCAGCCATCGCACAGGTGTGGTCTATAGACCACCAGCCCAGGAGGAAGAAACGATATGGGGCTGATGCTAGCCATCCAAGGATGGCAGACAAGAGTGAGTAGTACTGGTTGGAGACTTCAATATACCAGGCGTGGACTGGAGCATCCCAGCAGCAGCATCAACTAGGAGCAGATTTATCCTGGACTCCCTTCAAGGTGCCTTCCTCAAACAACTGGTCATGGAACCAACTCGGCGAAGGCAATACTGAACCTTGTGCTCACAAACAGGGACAGTGTGATGGGGGGTAACAGTGGGGAGCACCTGGGTAACGAGTGACCACCAGTCATTGTGGTTTGAAATCACAGAAGAGCAGAACCAAACCACACAAAACACGTATCCTGGATTTTAGGGGCAGACTTTGGGAAAATGGGAGATACTTGAAAGAGGCATTAAGGGAATGGGACAGGAATCAGGGGTTGAGGAACAGTGGGCAGTATTTAAAATGGGGATTATAAGAACAACAGATTATGCATTAAGCAGGTTAGCAAGAGGAAAGGAAGAGAGACCATTATGGTTTCCAAAGAGGTAGCAAAGAAAGTGAAAGCCAAAAGATTGCATTCAGGCAATACAAAAGACACAGGCTAGAAAGGGATAGGGAGAAGTACCAGGAGAAACAAGGGAGGCAGGGAAGTCAGTAGGGAAGCCAAAGCTCAGACAGAAGAACACATTGCAAAATCAGTGGGTAAAGGGACAAAACCTTTACAGGTACATAAGTGAAAAAAGAAAGACAAAGGAGGGATAGTGAGACTGAAGGGGAGGATGGGAGCCCGTGGAGGATGACAACAATAAAGCTGACATATTGAACAGAGTATTTCTGCTCAGTCTTTACTAAGGAAGAGGGGTGAATGGGTCTGAAGGGAGTACAAGGGGTGAGAATGGTGCAGAAATGGACACAGAGTCCCTTTACGAAAAGGTCCTGGAAGGAACTGGAAGTAATAAGAGCTGATAAAGCAATGGGGCCAGATGAGATGCACCCAGGGTCCTTAAAGAACTAAGAAGGTGGTGGCTGAACCTCTGGCTATCCTGTTCAGCCAATCACTGGAAACAGGGGAGGTACCCAAAGACTGGAGGACAGCAGATGTAGTCCCCTTATACAAAAGTGGGAACAAAGAGGAAGCAGGAACTACAGACCAGTCAGCCTCACCTCGGTAGTGGGAAAGATCATGGAAGCACTACTGAAGGAAGTTGGTGGAACATCTGGTTGTCAGTGGACTACAGGACCCAAGGCAGCATGGTTTCACCAGGGAGGTCATGTCAGACCAGCCTCATTGAATTTTTGACTGGGTGACTAGGGAGGTGGATCGGGAGGGCAGTGGACATGGCCTATCTGGACTTCCAGCAAGGCCTTTGACACTGTTCCACATAGAAGACTATTCACAAACTGGGGAATATGGTGTGGGCAGGACAGTAGTGTGGTGGGTAGGTAACTGGCTGGGTGGCAGGACACAGAGGGTGGTGGTAAATGGCTGTCACTCCACAGAGGGAAGAGTAACCAGTGGGGTACCACAGGGATCAGTGCTGGGACCGGTCCTATTCAACATCTTCATCAGTGACATTGCACAGGATCTAGAAGCAGAATTTCACTGTTATCGCTGATGACACAAAGCTCTGTAACAGAGTAGACACACCAGAAGGTGTAGACAGAATGAGAAGGACCTGCAGAAACTTGAAGAATGGTCAAGGGTTTGGCAGTTGAAATTCAATGCAAAGAAGTGCAAGATAATACATATAGGGCACAAAACCCTGGCACAATATATCAGTTGGGGTGAGGATATAGCATGCCAAGCAGGAAGGGATCTTGGGGTTGTCATCTCTGATGACCTCAAGGTAGGGAAACAGTGTGACAAGGCATCAGGTAAAGCAAATAGGATGCTGGGATGTATAGGCAGGGCATCACCAGCAGGAAAAGGGAGGTCATAATTCCAGCTATACAAGACACTAGTGAGGCCCCACCTGGAGTACAGTGACAGTTCTGGAGACCATACCTACGTAAGGACATAGACAGGGTAGAGAAGGTTCAGAGGAGGGCAACAAAGATGGTGCATGGGTTGCATCACAAGTCCTATGAAGACAGGTTGAAGGAACTGACATGTACTCCCTGGAGGAGAGGAGAGAGAGGGGATATGATAGAGACATACAAGTATCTTACAGGGCGGAACAGGGTGCAGGAAAACACTATTTTAAGCAAAAAATGTTTCAGGACTAGAGGCATGGGATGAAGTTGGAGGAGGGACGATTCAGAGGAAACATGAGAAAAATTTCTTCACAGAACGGGTGGTGGACAAGTGGAACACCCTGCCAGAGGAAGTGGTGGGGCTGAAACAATCACGGGATTTAAGAATGCATGGGATAGACATAAAGGAATTCTAGAGGGCAGGGGTAAGGGGAAACAGACTTCTAGGAAAACAAACTGAACTTACAAGCTCAAATGGGCAGATTAGGTGGGCCACAGGCCCTTATCTGCCGACACTGTCTATGTATCTATGTATCTATGTAGTCCATCCTCCTCCTCCAGTCCCCTAGTCACTGCCCCCAGGTACCCCGAGCCCTATTTAGTGAACAATTACAGGCAGTGCGAGGTAGCAGTGCAGGCCTGCCAGAGGGGACATCTCAGAGCCTGCAGCCAGATTTTCTCTCTTTTCTGATGCCTCCCCCCGCAGCCATGATAGCATGTGCATGGAGGCGCGCACACTTACAAAGCTATGCTTCGAGTCTCTCAGAGTCTAGCGCTGCCCCTTATTCTCCACCAGGAGGCAGCCAAGGAGTGGGATGACATGCCCACCCACCCCTGGGAGAGAAGAGCTGCCATCGGACACTCGATCCTCTCCATCCCCTGCTGAACCCCGGCAGCCTGAGCTCGCTTCCGAACCCAGGTCACCGGCGTGGTGCGAGGTGTGGCTTCCAGTGCCTCAACCCTCAGCATCACCGGGCTGGCTCTGTATAATACATTTTGATTATTTACCCTAGCAATGCATACATGCTTGTTAAGCTGTTTTTATATCATTTCTGAATAAAGAAACAAAACACAATTACACTGTCTCAGTGTCTTTTCTAACACATTTGGTTTGGCAGTACACAGCATTTCAGAGGTGCCTGTGTGCCAGATGTGAACCGAGTAGAGCAGATTCCCTTTAAAGTAAATTTCAACTTCCTGTTGGATTATCTACATTCAACACCTAGGACAGCTCTGGCTCACAAGGTTAAAAGTCTAGGATCAACTACAAACAGTTTATTCCTAAATCCAATGACTGACAACTGTCCTAGATCTTTAAACATAATAAAGTCTGCTTGACTTAATTATGAGCACTATTATTTTATTTTATTTGAAAAGGTTTCATCAGGAAAGACAACACGAGTTGTAAACAGCTAATTTCTGGAAGCGTCCAGGGGGTGAGGGGGTTACAAAATGGAGGAGAATCAAGTAGAAACATAACAAAATAAAATACATGCACTGCAATTCAGATATATAAGGTTTAGCACTAATACATTACATTTCAATCCTAGACAACAAACAGTATTTTATAAAAAGATAACAAAGTAACAGTCAGAAACATAGGATGAGACATACCGGGGTAAACAGATCAATATGGAGATATAACATACTGTATATAGTAGTAAACCGGGAACTGGTAACCTGTACGCTATAGGCCAGATGGAGAACAGAAAGTAGTAGGCTGAGCATAGTGTTACTAAGAGCTAATTTAGATCTAAAAGGTTACTAAGTAAGAAATAGACACAACAGGGTGTGCAATACAGTATGATAACTGCACTCCTAGGGGTGTAGTTAAGCACGAGGCTGAAGGGCAAGTGCTGGTCGTCCCTAGGAGTGCGGTTATCACACCGTAATGCACAACCACGGAGTGTCTTATTGTGCTTATAAAATGGCCTTTTATTTTCAGAAGCAGTTTTTTTTATTTTGAAACACATTTTTAAATAAGTAAAAATGTAACTGAATCTGTGCTTTTAACATAAAATAGTCCTTCCGCCAATTGGTGCTAGATTAAAGTAGTGTTATACAGTGTGTTCCTCCCTGCCCACTTAAGCTTCATACTCCCTTGCCAGCCACAACAATTCGCAAATGCTGTTTTCCTCATTCTAAGTATGACACATAGCCCCCTTACTTTATTTCATTCTCCTCACTTTGTAGACAAAACTAAAAGGAATCCATAACAGAGGCTTTTCAATTCCCCGATGCTGCAAGCATGAGCATGGTTCAAAACTGCCACACTCACTGACAGCATCATAAACTGCTCACTCTGTCCTAAAAGATAAACAGCAGGGTGAGTCATTTACCATCTTTTCTCTTTGTTTATATAGTATTATTGTTTACTTTCTTCATTATGTTTTTTTTTTTCTCTGTGTTTCCCCACATTCAAGAAATGGAATGTTTAGCATGGAATACAGGGATTCAAAATTCTGCTCAGTTCTGCTAGCAGAATGTTCCTCTACTAACATACTGTACACACACAACAAATGCTTGTTTTAGAGCCAGAGACTCAATTTTAGAACTGTCAGGGCAAGCAGAAGAGATTTCCCTGATGAGCGGGTAAAGATAGAAGGGTTATTTTTCACTGTTAGCAAAGAAACAGTTGTAATAAAAACTATAAACAATACTTAATGTTTCTAATACAGTGGCGTGAAAAAGTATTTGCCCCCCTTCCTGATTTTCTCTATTATTGCATATTTGTCACACTGGATGTTTTCAGGTCTTTAGACAAAATGTAATATTAGATAAAGGGAACTTGAGTGAACAAATAACACTTGTTTTTTTTTACTTATTTCATTTATTTAATGAAAAAAGTTAACCAACACCAACTAGCACTGTGTGATAAAGTAATTGCCCCCTAGTTAAATCAACCCGATTAAAGGGATAATTAGAGTCAGGTGATTGAACACAGCCAGGCTTGATTACAGCCCGCCCTGCTCAATATAAAGCGTCACTTATTTTGCCCTTACCATCAGAGTCGTTACCCAGCATGAAGAACAAGCACATTATGCCACGATCAAAGGAAGTTCTCGAAAAGATCAGAAAAAAGTTGTTGCTATCTATCAGTCTGGAAAGGGTGACAAAGCTATTTCTAAGGCTCTGGGACTCCATCGAACCACAGTGAGAGCCATAATCTCAAATGGAGAACACTTGAACTGTAGTGATTCTTCCCAGGAGTAGGCGGCCTGCCAAAATTACTCAAGGCAGCGTAAAATCATCCAGGATGTCTCAAAGGATCCTAAAACAACAGCCAAAGAACTGCAGGCTTCTCTTGCCTCAGCTAAGGTCAGTGTTCATGACTCCACAATCAGAAAGAGACTGGGCAAAATGGGCTTCATGGGAGAGTAGCAAGGCAGAAACCACTGCTAACCAAGAAGAACATAAATGCTAGTCCTCTCATTTGCCAAGAAGCACCTGGATGATCCACAAGCCTTTTGGGAAAATGTTCTATGGACAGATGAGTCCAAAGTGGAACTTTTAGACGACATGGATCCCATTATGTCTGGGCGTAAAGCAAACACAGCATTCCACAGTAAGAACATCCATACCAACAGTCAAACATAGTGGTGGCGTGGCAGTGGTGTGGCGATGCTTTGCTGCCTCAGGACCTGGGCGACTTGCCATAATTGGAAGGAACCATGAATTCTGCTCTGTACCAGAAAATTCTTAAGGAGAATGTCTGGTCATCTCCGTCAGCTGAAGCTGAAGCGTAGTTGGGTCATGCAGCAAGACAATGATCCAAAACACAAAAGCAAGTCCACATCAGAATGGCTGAAAGAAGTAAAATTAAAGTTTTGGAGTGGCCTAGTCAAAGTCCAGACCTAAATCCAATAGAGATGCTGTGGCAGGACCTGAAACGAGCAGTTCATGCTCGAAAACCTACCAATGTTACTGAATTAAAGCAGTTCTGCGAGGAAAAGTGGGCTAAAATTCCTCCACAGCAATGTGAAAGACTGATATTGAATTATAGGACGCGTTTGGTTGCAGTCATTGCAGCTAAAGGTGGCGTAACCAGTTATTAAGTGTAAGGGGGCAATTACTTTTTCACACAGTGCTAGTTGGTGTTGGTTAACTGTTTTCATTAAATAAATGAAATAAGTAAAAAAAAACAAGTGTTATTTGTTCACTCAGGTTCCCTTTATCTAATATTACATTTTGTCTAAAGACCTGAAAACATCCAGTGTGACAAATATGCAATAATAGAGAAAATCAGGAAGGGGGCAAATACCTTTTCACGCCACTGTATGTGTGTAAGGAGAGTGTGATGATCTGATAAACACCATTTAATAAATTTGTTTTATTTTATATTTAATGTAGTTTTATTTTTAGGGCCCAGTTGAAGGTTTCTACAGTGTAAAGGTAGCAGCCATGTTTATGGTGGAAGATCAGTTCTGGTTGTAGGGAGATTGATGGAAGATAGCTCATTCTGGTTGTAGGAGGACTGATTTGCTCATTGTGTGATGTGGTTTAGGACCAGGATGACTATGTATATACAGAGACTTAATGTACGATCAGCTGATCTCTCTTGGCCAATGAAATTTCTAGCTTTTTTCTTGCCATTTTATAAGTGCTAATATGGACTTAGAAGAAGGAGAGTTGTAACACAGGGGGAAGGGTAGGAGGGAGAGAGGAGGGGCAAGCCAAGAACTAATCCCCTTCAGGATGCTGAGAACCCTGCAAAGGAACAGGACCCAGAAGAAAAGGAGAAGAGAGAGGAAGGTTAGGAGGGAGAGAGGAGGGGCAAGCCAAGAATTATTCCCCTTCAGGAAGTTGAGAACCCTGCAAGGGAAAAGGACCTGGCAGAAAAGGAGTAGAGAGAGAGAGGGGGGGAGAAGGGAAGTAGTGAGGGGGGGGGGCAGGAGGTAGGGTGATGAAGTGCAGGAGGCTCCAGCTAGAGGTAGCCTAGAGATGCCATTAAAGCCACTTAAGATATTTGGACACGGAGTTGTTCGAAATATTCCAAAGGTCTTAAAATAAACTTGGAAAGAAGATAAAACAGAGATTAAAACAATGGGCAATTCAGTCCCCCCAACACAAAAAGCCCTGTTTTCTTCTTTCAAAGTCTAGTCTCTAGGCACAGTTTGTAAGGTTAGAGCACCAGGTTCGGTGCTGTAAACAAGCCCCTAGCAGTAGCTTACCTAAAATGGACTTACAACAGTTCACTTTGCAGATTTTTTTTTATTCTTTGGTCTTACATGGCAAGGGAGCGTAATTTCGCTCAGTCACCTGATCCCTTCCTGATGCTGACTGATGAAAGCATCGCCCATAGAGATGGAATATATATAAAAAACTAGAGGGGACATCAGGTGACATTGTTTCCTGTCTTCCACTTCCCAAATGTTAAAGATAAAGAATACCTTTTGTACAGGGGCAGAGTGACCCAGAAGTACCTCATAATCTCCCCCTTAGTTTTACATATATAGGATCTCTATGGCTGCGCCCCCATGCAAGCCCCACACTGCAATATTTTGTGATAGGGTTTGTTAAGTGCATTCTATTAATGACAATGGAAACATGTTTAATGATATATTTTTGTTATATTTTAGAGGGCCACTGTGGTCAAATCAAAGCCACAGTTCAGCTAATAACAAGACTCTTGTTAGTAGAGCTGTGACTTTGATTTGAACCCAGTGGCCTTCTTAAGTATAACAAAAGAAAAATCACTAAAATCATACTTCACTGTTGTCACCAAACCATGGGGCAAACTTCCACATCACAAAACGTCAACATGTGGAGGTATCACGCGGCAGAGCTTTCGACAACTGGCACCAGGAAGGGAAAGGGATCAGGCGGCCAAGCACATTTTATGATGCTTTCTCCTGCAAAACCTAAGAATTAAAGGGAAATGGTCATCAGTAATCAGGTCATGTCTGGGTGTAGCGGCCAAAACAGTGGTGGGTTGGCCTTCTGTTGTGCATGTTTGTGTGGGGAGAAGTGAATGTTTAGCTAGCAGAATGATGCAGAAACTTGAATTCCTGCATTCAGTGATCAACAAACATTCACTCTATTGAATGTGTGGACAGACGATGCTTAACAGCTGAGGAAGGACTACCTTTTTTAGTCACTTTTAACAAAAGAAAATACCGTACATGTTTTAGTTTAAAAGGCTATATTTTGTCTGTAAATGTTCTCAGTTTACCCATTTTATAAGTGCAATAACACACTTTGGGACTGTCAGGGCTGGCCTAAGGCACTCTTCACCCCAGTGGTTGCTGGGGGCTTCCAGAGTTGGACTGGCCCACCAGGACACCTGGGAATTTCCAGGTGGGCCCCCCTCAGTTGGGTACCTACCCACCTCCTGAACTCGGACGATCTTTGCATTTATCATCTTTTTTCTAATTAAATGGAGTATTTGGGGCACCGCACCATGGGTAAATGTAAGATGCAAGCACAAAGGTAGTATATCATATTTAAGCGGAGTACTTATATGAATGTGTCCAGCTGAGTACTCCCCTATTGATTTTCCAGGTGGACCCCTGTATCCACTTTTCAGGAGGGCTCCCTGTACACCAGTCTGACTCTGGGGGCCCCTTTCTCATAGGGGTCCCCAGACTGAAACTGCGCATTTAGTCAGTTTTTCAAATTTCAAGCTTGTTTCAATTTATGTATTTAATTCCCTGTGTACCGTTAAAAGATTACACAGGGGACACCACTTGGGCTGGGCAGAACCTTCCAATGAAAAAGAATATGCTCTAAGGTTCATTTAGTGATGCCCAATGACTAACCCTGGGGGCCCCAGGAGCATAATGTTGGTTCTTTGGGCTGTGCATTATGCAGATCTAATCTCACTTCCAGGAGCTGAAGGTACACTGCCAGCGGCATTGTGCCTCACAACACTCTAAGGTATGTCGTTAGATTAGCATAATGTATGTCCCATTTTGTCTTATTGCTTAGATAGACATATAGATAGATAGATAGATAGATAGATAGATAGATAGATAGATAGATAGATAGAGAGATAGATAGATAGATAGACAGACAGACAGATATTATATATATAGATAAGATTAGCTAGATTAGATAGATGATTAATAGATGATTAATTGACAAGATAATAGATAGCATAGATAGACTGTTAGATAGACACACGGATGATGGATGGATGGACTGATAGACAGACAGACAGGTAGATGATTGATAGATAGACAGACAGTAGACAGACACACAACTGTGCCAGCAGAAAAAGACCATTGTATTCTATCATGTCTGCTTGAGTTTGCAGACCCCCCAGTATGTACTGAGGGATCTGCCCCCCCTTCCCTGTGATCTACTCCTCCCTCTGCACTGATGCACCCCTTCCCCCCTACATCATCACCCCCAAACAGCAATTTTCCCTTTTACTCTTTCCCAGTTTCTCTTGAAGCTGTCCATAGTCCTTCTGGACACAGCTTTCTCTGGCAACTTGTTCCATTTTGCCACCACTCTTTCTGTGACAAGTGTCTCCACATTTTCCTTTTGAATCTCCCCCCCACCACCACCACTACCAGCTTGAGACAGTGCCCCCTAGTAATCAAGTTCCCATTAAGGTTGGAGATAGCCTCAGAGCTAACTTTGTGGAAACCTTTAAGGTATTTGAAGATTTCAGTCATGTCATCCTCTCTCGTCTATCCTCCAGGGAGTCCATGTTGAGATCTCTGAGTCTCTCCTCATAAGGCCTGCCTTGCTATCCCTGAATGATCTTGGCTGCCCTTCTCTGGACCATTTCCAGCAGGTTGATGTCTTTCTTTAGATAACGGCTCCAGTACTGCACACTGTACTCCAGATGTGACAGAACTTGCTATCTGTACAGGAGCAGAATAACCCTTGCTCTTCTGCTAGTTATATTCCTGGCTATACAGCCCAGCATACAATTCACTTTGGCTGCTGCATTACTGCAGTTTGCTGAGTGCTTTATGTCACTTGTGATTATTACACCCAAGTCCGTCTCCACTTCTGACTTGGTAACTTGCACACATCCCAGCTAGTATTTTGCCTGTGGGTTCTTTGCCCCCCAACTTCATTACCTTACACTTTTTGGCATTGGATCCCAGTTGCCAAATATCTGACCACCTCTCCAGTTTGTCCAGGTCTTCCCTGAGGTCTTGCCTCCCCTCACTTGTGCCCACTCTCCCACAGAGCTTTGTGTTGTCCGCAAACAGACATATCTTACCTTTTATCCCATCTGCATTGTTGTTAATGAAGATGTTAAATAACAGCGGACTGAGCACTGAGCCCTGTGGGATACTTCAAATAACTGTTCTAGCCTCTGAGAACTCCCTGCATCACTATCCTCTGACTTCTGTCTTGCAGCTAGCTTCCAGCCCACATAGACAGCTTTGGCCCTACCCCCAGGTCCTCCAGCTTCCTGATTAATCTCCTGTGGGGAACAGAGTCAAATGCCTTACTGAAACCTAGATGCAGGATGTCCATTTATTTATTTAAAATTTTTACCAGGAAGGCATACTGAGCAGAAACACTGCTCGATTCCAGATGCGTCCTGAGGGAGGAGGTAAGAGAGAGTACAAGAAGAGTACAATGGCAAGCAATGAATAACAATATCCCAAAATACAGTAATGAAAGTACAAAATGCATACACAATACAGAATAGGAGTACAAAGTACAGTGCAAAATAATACAGTGCAGCAGCTGGAATTAGTGCTGGGCAGTTGGACAGCCTAGGCTAAGATACACACATTCGTCACAACAGTTTGGGTCAGTGCTTATTACAACAACAATAGGAGTTACTGGCCTTTGGTCAGACAGAATATTTAGACACATGTACAGGTGGAGGAGAAATGTGCTTTGAGTAGTGAGTTGAGGTGATGGTGGGGGAGGCATGCCGAATGCCCATGGGGAGGGAATTCCACAGTTTAGGCATGTGATATTTGAAGGCTGCCTGGCCTACGGCGGTGGACATGTGTGACATGGATAGGAGCCTGGCATCATTACTCCTTAGAGCATAAGCTGGAGAGGCAGGGGCAGTGTAGGAGTGAGGTAAGTGGGCAGGGACTGGGTCTAGAACTTGGCCATGATCTGAGCGCAGTGGGCCAGTTTTCGGTCCTGGAAGGAGGTGAAGCCCAGGGTCTGGTAGAGGGTGCAGTGATGGGTGGTGGGAGAACAGTCCAGGGTAAAATGACAGAAGGAGTGGAAGATAGGGTCCAGTCTGGCTAGGGTGGACTTGGGTGTGGCACTGTAGACTATGTCCCATAGTCGAAAATAGGGAGGATCATTTTCTGTACAATGGCACGGTGAGCCAGCAGTGGGATGCAGCCACAATTACAATATACAACCCCCAAACTTGGGTGTAGATTTTTGTGGATGGCTTTGTCCATTGCCTGGCTCCTGTCCACTGTCCTGGTTATCCAGTCAAAGAAATCAATCAGGTTGGTCTGGGAGGACTTCCCTGACATGAACGCATGTTGCCTGTTGTTTTGGAGCCCACTGTCTTTTAGAAAGCTTACCAATCTTTCTTTCAGTGTGGTTTCCATGAGCTTCCCACTATCAAGGTCAGACTGACTGGCCAATAGTTACCAGGGTCCTCCCTCGGCACATTCTTGTGTAGTGGCACTACATGCATTGTCCTCCAGCCCAAGGGTACTTCCCCCCATCTCCAGAGAGGTGCCATACAGGTACGCGAGGGGATATGCCAGCACTTCCGCCAACTCCCTCTGCACCTTTGGGTGTATGCCATTCAGTCCCAGGGGCTTGTCTACCTTCAGGGCCTTTAAGCCTTTCCTCACCTTATTGGTTTCAATCTCCCTAACTGTGACCTCCTCCCACCTCATTTCCCTAGATAAATAGACAAACAGTCATAAATGGAATGGAAGCCATACTAAACTTTCCTCTTTCTGAAGTACCTCATCTTATTGTGTTTAGGGAAGCAGCTGCAGGTTTTCTCATTGGCTGTGACAGGAGTGCTAACAAGGTGTGAAAACTGCTTTGCAGTACCTTAGCGTGCCCTTGACACCTATGAGCTCCTGCAGTCCAGCTTTAGGTTTATGCACAGCACTGAGATTGCAGAGGTCTGGGTGCCTAATGAAGTTCTCAGGGAAAAGGACAGAAGAGAGCAGTCAGTTCTCATCTTTCTCAATCTCTCCTAAGCTTTTGACACTGTAGATCGTGGGTTGCTGTAGGATCTACTGAGGGAGTACGTGTGACTCACTGGCAAGGTCATCATCTGGTTTGAGTCTTACCTCAGGGACAAGATGCAGATGGTTTAGGGTTACCACCTTTGAAAGAGGCAAAAACTGGACACTAAGTCACCTCCTAAACTCCACTGCTAGCTCCACCCCTTTTCATGACTGATTGTGCATTGGTCCTCCTCCAAAGTAATTTGTTATGTCAGTGAAGACTCTAATGAAGTAGACAAGACAATGCTTAAAACAGTAGTTTAACAGAAATGTTAACATACTGTACCTGTTAAATTTGCTTTTCTATGTTCTTCCTGTTAATTTATTAAAATTACTTTATCAGGTAAAAAGAGATAAAGAGATCTGATTTACATATGTGATCTGGGGGTAAGGGAAATACTGTAAATCGTATACAAGAGTATATAATAAACAAACTGTTTGCTTCCTATAATGTGTACTATATATATTTTTCTTTCTGGATCCAATTCCTTTTCATGACCAAAATACTATTTCAAAGCCAAAAAAAGTGACCATTCATTTTTCTTGAGGGAAAAAAAAACTATTGAAACATTTAAAAATGCTTAAATTCTGGTAGAGATGGAAAAGTTTACCAGCAAATGAAAGTGGAAGATAACTGAATCTTTTACTGTTACAAAAGGTAGGGTCAGACTTTTTGCCCAGCTTTGCTGCTTAAAGAAGCAGAGTGGAAAAGATTAGGTTCGGTAACTGCTTATGGTCTTAAAGGGAAACGTTCACCTAAAATTGGACTCTGCTTCAGCGTGAGGCAGGGCCCAGCTAGCATTTTGACAAAAAGTTGTTTTCTTATTACTTACTGAGCTTTGTTTTATTTAGAATTTATCTGCATCCCTCCCCGCCGGCATTTTAAATCCAAGTAGGAAGTTGTTATCCCTCTGTACAGACAGCTGGTGAGACCCCATCTGGAGTACTGTGTGCAGTTCTGGAGACCCAGTCTCTGCAAGGACATAGACAAGATGGAAACTGTCCAGAGGAGGGCAACTAAAATGGTGCAGGGTCTGCACCGGAAGACATATGAAGAGAGACTAAAGGAGCTTAATATGTATAGCCTCGAGGAAAGGAGGAGGAGGGGACATGATAGAAACTTTCAAGTACCTCAAGGGAATCGACAAAGTCCAAGAGGTAGCATCTTTCAAAAAAGAGGTGTGCAAGAACAAGGGCACAATTTTGAAGAAGATAGAAGGCGGCTCAGAGGTAATGTAAGGAAGTATTTTTTCACAGAGAGGGTTGTGGATGCATGGAACGGCCTTCCGGAGGAGGTTGTGGAGTCAAAAACAGTGGTTGAATTCAAGCATGCATGGGACAGCCATAAGGCAATTCTAGGGGTTGGGGGTAGAAAGAAGTAGGCTGCTGGTTAACTAGGATCTGCAGCTTATCCATTAGGTAGGGAAATGGGCAGACTGGGTGGGCCAAGCGGTCCTTATCTGCTGTCAAATTCTATGTTTCTATGTAAGCACCCCTAGCGGAGCGCTCCCACAACCTCCCACGGCTGTCCCAAGAATGCTGTATGATGCAGGGAGCAGCCACAGGAGTGTCCATAGGTTTACTATATAGCCAGAGCTTTTAATCACACCGGTTTGAAATGTACTTGTCTTGGTGCTATACCGAGACCAGGAATAGTCTGGCAGATAAGAACCGCTTGGCCCATCTAGTCTACCCATTTCTCCCTACCTACAACTATTACTGCAGACCGTGCCCAATCTACAGCTCTTTTTCCCTCTCCCACTTCCTTACCACTATGATTTCCTTGTGCTTATCCCATGCATTCTTAAACCCCACCTCTATTTTCACCCCCACCACCTCTGCTGGAAGGCTGTTCCAGGAATCCACCACTCTTTCTGTGAAGAAGTACTTCCTCACATCCCTCCTGAATTGACCCTCCTCCAGCTTAATAGTATGTCCCCTTATTCTTGAGCACCTTTTCTTCTGAAAAATACTTCCCTCTTGTACCTTATTTATCCCCATCAGGTATTAAAAAATCTCTATTATACAATGGCAAGAAAGAATCTTGGACTGTGATTGGTCAGTTTGGGACTGGACCCATGGCGTTATCCCAGCATAACACCACAGGTCTAGTCTCATCACTATGAACCAGTGTAGATGAGCTTATGGACCATGAGCATCTCTTTTTTTGCATCTCCTCTTAAGAAACAAAAATAATTTTCCACACTAATAAAAACATTCTTTAAAATAATTTTTATTTTATACATAAAACAAGCCATTGTATAATAGGAATAATGCACTCCAGGCTGTGTGCCGTGCTGGGATAATGCTACGCCTGGGGCATAGGATGCACTCAGCCTGCGGTCTCATGCTCAACCACCCCAGGCGTGGCATTATCCCAGCACAACACACACCCTGTCATGCATTATTCCTTTATCATATCCCTCCTCTATTTCAGGGTGTACGAATTAAAGTCCTTTAGCCTCTCCTCATAGGGCTTTGATGCAGACCCTGCACCATTTTAGCTGCCCTCCTCTGGACAGCCTCTGCTCTGTCTATATCCTTCTGGAGATGTGGTCTCCAGAACTGGACACAGTACTCTGGGTGGGATCTTACCAGTGGTCTATACAGAGACAACTCCTTCCTCTTTCTGCTTGTGATACCACTCCCTACGCACCCCAGCATCCCACTAGCCCTCTCTACTGCCTTGTCGCACTGCTTGGCCACCTTTAGGTTATCCAATATGATTGCCCCAATTAGAAAATAGAAAATTTAGAAATACAGTGCTGAGAAGTTAAAAATATTTCATTTTCCTTTCATAATCATTTATTAATGCTTAGTGCTTAGTTTAATTTAAAATAATCAATTTTTTTGCTTATAAGTTTCTGCCCCTTTTGCATGTAACTGTTTTTTTTTATGGTCCTGGGCAACTTCAATGCCTGGGTCGATGACGAACTCTCGCAATTTGCAACACTTCCTCCAGTTGATGACACCTCTGGGCCTCACACAGATTGTTACCTCTGCTACCCATAAACATGGTCACTCCCTTGATTTGGTTTACTCCTGGGGATCGAAGCCTCTGACTTGGGGGTGAAACCTCTTGGCTGATCCGATCACTACACCATGAGGTTTAATTTTTGCGCCCCCCCCCCCCCGAGGCCTACCCTGTGGAGATGGTCAGTTACTGCGCTACGGGATGTGGCCCTGAAGGCCATGACGCAGTGATTGACCTCTGGAGTTCCCTGTGGCAAACAGGAACTCAGAGGCTTTGGTGTTGGCCTATAATAAGGCCATCTCCACAGCACTGGATTCTATTGCTCCAGCCCATGTTCACCCTCTCTCCTTTCGCCCTCGGGCCCCTTGGTTTGATGGGACCCTGAGGGAGTTGTGGTGACTAGGATGAAGGTTAGAGTGGCACTGAAGGAAATCCGCCCTTGAGGCCGACCACCTTAGACTGGTAGTCTACCAAACAACGATCTCCCATAAGAAGGTAGAATTCCTGTCCAGGGAGATTGCTGCCACTCACTACTGACCAGCTCAGCTCTTTCGAACTGTGGACAGGCTGTGCAATCAAGCCTATATGCGGTCTTGAAGAGCCTTTTCGCAATTGGAGTGCGACGAGCTTGTTTGGTTCTTTGCGAATAAGGTGGCTGACATCAGGGCACAGATCATCCTGACTCGCACTATGGGGGATGCTATTGATTGGTGCTTGGTCATTGTTCCCTGTGTTTCCTGGAATATCTTTGACTAGCTGGAGTTCATGGATGTCATGCGGATTGTCCAGAGTATGCACCCTACATGCTGTAGTTTGGACCTGGGCCCAACTTCCCTGATTATGGGTTGTTGTGATATTATTGGTCTGGTCCTGGCACTGATAGTCTGGTGCTCCCTTGATTCAGGTGAGTTCCATAGCTCCCTGAAGGAGGCAGTGGTGACACCCCTCCTGAAGAAGGCTTCATTGGACCTGGACTCTCTGGCCAACTACAGACCAATCTCAAACCTCTCCTTTATAGGGAAGGTTATTGAGAAAGTAGTGGTGGCACAATTGGAGAACCACTTAACCATCCATAACATCTAGGAACCTCTCCAATCCAGTTTTTGAAAGAGGCGCAGTACCGAGACTGTGCTGATTTGGGTGCTCTATTATCTCCTGATGGCTAGAGATTGGAGATGCCATTCAATTCTGGTGCTCCTTGATCTCTCTTCAGCTTTTGAGACTGTGGACCATAGGGTGCTGCTCGAGCGCCTGAGGTTCAACTGTAGCCTGACTAGTACAGTCCTCAGGTGGCTTAAATCCTTCCTCACTGGCAGAATTCAGAGAGTGGTGTCTGAGATTTATTTCTCTGACCCTCTCTCTCTGCCATGTGGGGTCCCTCAGGGCTCGGTGCTCTTTCCCATGTTGTTCGCAGTGTACATGCTACCTCTCGGAGACATTGTAAGATGATATGGGCTGAGATTTCACTGCTATGCTGATGATACCCAGCTCTACCTGTCTTTTGCACCTGACCAGGATAGTGCTCTCTTGATATTTAACAACTGCCTCACTGAAATCCAGGATTGGATGAATTCCAGATGACTAAAGTTGAACGCGGGAAAGACCGAGGTGATGGTCATGGATCCTGGTCACTGGATAGAGGGGTTGAGGGCTGAGGGCTGGTCATCCATCTGGACTTTTGCTGGGGGAACCTAGATCCTTACCTCTGAACGGGTGCGGGACCTGGGGGTGGTGCTTGATGTTGGGCTGACACTGCAATCTCAGGTGTCAGCAGTTGTCAAGTCATCCTTCTACAATCTTAGGAACATCACCAGGATCAAGCACCTTGTTCCATCTGATGACCTTCCACACTGATCCATGCCTTTGTGACCTCGCACCTTGATTATTGCAACTCCCTGTACTTGGGGCTACGGGGGTTGATATCCACTGCCTGCAGCTAGTACAGAACGCTGCGGCATGGTTGCTGATGGGGACTTCTCTGTCCTCCCATATTACACCGGTGCTGCGCGATCTGCACCGGTTGTCGATTCAGTGGCGGATCACCTTCAAAGTCAGATTACTGATGTATAAAGCCCTACATGGACTTGGCCCTGACTACTTGAAAGAGCTCCTGATACCTTACTGCCCCGAGTGACAGCTCTGTTTAGCTGACGAGGGTTGCTAGAGATTCTGAGGGTATCTTTAAAATCTTCAGGGGCCCGTGCATTTATATACGTGGCCCCAGCCCTCTGCAATTCTCTACCCCGTCAGCTTCGGGAGAGCGTGACCGTGGGGTTTTTTAAACAGGCGTGTAAAACTTTTTTGTGGCATCAAGCTTATCCTAATTTAATTGACTGAATGGATCGCTACAGACTGTTTTTGTTGTTCATATTGCTGATTTTATTATTGGTTTTATCACTTTAATGTACCGTGCCTTGATACCTTGAAAAGCGCTTAATTTAAAGATTATTATTATTATTATAAGTTTCCATGTATCCTCTGAGGGGTTGTTCTTCGGGTAGAAGCAGAGAATCAGTTTTTCAGTTCACAGCCGAACAGTGAGTGATTCTCTTAGCAAAAGCTAGCAACAGATCTTTCAGCCAAGGTTCATCGCTGATGTGGAGTTGCGTTACCGCTGTAATGGGGGGGCACTTTGAGAACAGGACCTGGAAGGAATGGGGACAGCACCTTGCGCACTGGCAGAGCCAATAAGCAGCTAAAGCTGAGTTACTGCCTGCAGCTAGAGGGATGGCAGGAGAAAGCATTCTTTGTTAAAGGTGATAGGATTAGGAAACTGTTTTTTTACACCACTAGATGTTCTCCTGTATTCCTTTTAGTGTCTATCCAATATTCTGATAGGTTTTGACCTTTTTTGTTAAATTAATAATCTATTTTTGCCTTGGTAACTGCTCTGAATTCCTGTCCCACAGCAGTTGCTGTTCTCTCTTCAAACTGCCTGAATATTCTGTGACATTAGTAACACCATTCCAGGTCATTAAAAAACAGCATGGTGTGCAGTGTTGGAATTACGGAGGGTTCCAGAGCTCAACCCCTTTAGATCTGAAGAGCCCTGGTAGCTCATGCATGACTTTGACTGACTTATAATGGAAGGGGTTGGGGGGCTCAATTTTGAGATAGGGCCCTTATGGGCCTACCTAGCTCCCAAAGCTCATAAAGTGTAATTCCAGCACTGATGGCATGGCATCACTGATGTTGTGGAATGTCTCAGAAATATGAAAAGAAAGAGCAACAGCTGGTGAGGAGAGTGGGACTCTAGTTCTGAGGGCACCTCAAAGCTAGGTTACAATATTTATTTATCAACAACTGGTCGAAGCATATCAGAATACAGAACTGGCTTGGAAAGAAAAATAGGAGGGCAGTTAAACTAAAACTCCTTTCCTATCACCTTTAAAATGCCAGGAAGGGTTAAACGGGATTAAGAAAACTGCCATTAACACTTTCATCAACTCCATGCACTGGATTATCCAGGTCAAAATGAATGGGAATAATGGTTCCAGCACTAGAACACTGGATTCAGATACAGAGGTTTCCATAACAAGGAGGCAATTAACATGATAAACAATTTGTTTCTGATGTTCCCTGTTCAGATAATCAAATTTCCATAACAACAAAGCACAAATTAACCAGGTCTGACTACATGTATTTGTGACATCCAGACTTTACTGCAGTGCTCTCTACCTGAGGGTCAATGGGGGTATCTATGGCACCAGCAGCTGGTGCAGAATGCAGCAGCCAGGTTCTTGACTGGCCTTCTGAGGGTGTGTCAAGTGACCCTAATCCAGCAGCAACTGCACTGGTTACCAGTAAAGGTTGGGCCCTGACTACCTGTCAGAGCTCCTAGCTCTTCACTTGTCATCTCACCCTCTCTGCTTCACTGAGTTGGGCCTCTTGTCAGTTCCTAGAGCAAGGTTAAAAAACATGGATTACCGGGCTTTCGAGGTGGATCAGCCTGGGTCTCTGAAGTTTGTTCATGAGGGCCCTAAGAGAGGCTCTCTTGGAGGAGGTCTTTAAAAGGGGTATTAAAACGCACCTGTTTAAAGAATCCTCTGACAGCTGTTGATTGCCTTAAGAGTTACTACTGCCCCAGTTAATACTATTAACTTAAATGTTTTAATTATTTGTATTATATTGGGTTTTAGACTGATGCTGTTTTATGTTTCTGTCTCATTTCTGCTTATGTTGTAAGGCACCCTGAGCCTCTGGGGAAGGGGTATCACTATAAATACAGTAAATACAGTTACTACTACTAGTATTACCATGAGGTAAGAAGGAAGTTTAGGATGCCTACCATTGTAGATAGACAGACAGACAGACAGACAGATATAGAGAAAGAGAGAGATAAAATAGATAACACAGATAGATACACAGACACTGTAGAGAGATGGACAGAGATAAAGAAGTTACTGTAGACTGACAGAAAGACAGACATGATTATAGTTGGATATACATAGTGCCACTAAGTGCCCAGGACTGGAGTGTTTTTGTACAGGAGACGATCCCTGTGTACTAAAGCATGAGGTATACTTCTCTGAGTAGCACATTCAGGGTCTGCACGTGGTGCCAGGGTCATAAGAGAAGTCTCAAAAATGGAAGAGACTTCTTGAGGGTGCTGGCACAGCTTACCCTCCATTGGCAGTTCTCTCGCCCTAAGAATGCATGACATGAGGATGACTATCTTGGTAATGCAATGACTGGGGATTATCAAGGACCAAATGACTGTGACAGCGTATATGCATTTTTTAACTGACTTAGAGCACGTTCATGCACTTCAGTCTAGTAAATAGTTTCTCATGTTCTGCTCCCTGCTCTGACTGTGGTTAAGTGCCCTGAAATTTTCAGAGCACTGCCTGTGATTTTTGTATCAGACTGTAAGAGGTATCTGTTGACCAGAAACAAAAAAAAAATAAAGCTAGTCGTATTTAACCTTCTTACCCTTTTCCTTGATAGAGCCATAGAGGTGACTGGAGACTTGTCCTAAAAATTAAAAAAATCAGAGTATGTCATTGTGAAAATGAGCGGCATTCAAACCTTGTCTCAGACTTCTTTCTTGCATTAATATTGAGTTTTTTTGTGGATCTCTCTAATTATATATGCAGTCTCAAGCCTCATTTCCATAGCAAAGCATCATGGGTATGCAAATCATTGTGCAAGTCAGGCTGACAAGGCGCTGCCACAGTCGATACTGCCTTTCTAACAGGCTTCTGTATCTTGTGAAGTATAGGTTGAGAATGACTAAGTACAGACACGTGGTTTGCTACCTTTAGGACTCCTCAGTGTACTGTAGTCATAATTACAACCAGGCACCATGTCAGAACCCCAATACTATGTCCATTTAGAACATATGGAATAAGCATACTTGAGAGGCAGTTTGCAGGGAAAGCAGTACTGTATGCGGGATCCATAACAGGATGTTAGGAGAGAATATCCCGATTGTTTGATGTTTGTGTATCTTTCCAAACCACACATACAAGCCTCTAATGAATACTCTTAAGCCATATTCCCACAGCAAGGCATCATGGGTATGTAAATTCTTCTGCAGGTCAGGCTGACAAGGCTTCACCAGAACTAATATCATCTTATAAACAGGCTTTCACAACTGATCCGGTATAGGCTGAGACTGAGAAACGACTGACATGTGGTTTGTTCTCCTTGGAACTCCTCAGTGTATTGTAGTCACAATCTCTTTCTCAGCCAGGCACCAAGTCAGACTGTTATTGCTATGTCCCTTTAGAAAAATAGTTACTCTTGAAGAGACCAAAAGGGATATGTCTTCACTACCCACCTTCCCTATTCTGGCTCCCCCCTTCTCCCCTAAAATAAGGATAAAGTAATTTGCCCCTACCTGGAACACCTCAAGTTCTTCAAGAATTATTTCTTCCATCTCTTCATTGGCTTTTGCCATGGATATTGATTTGAGCAGCCCTCCCGTGTCTGTCCAATAAAATTAAAACACGAGAGCAGTGTCAGTGCAACCCACAAAGAGACTGGAAGGAGACTGTCATGTGCCTGCGTTAATATGACATGGATGTACATGCAGTTTGGAAAACAACAACATATAAAAAGCCTGTGAAAAACTGGCCTGGTGGCACAGTGGTAGCACTAGCGCTCACCATGCCAGTGACAAGGGTTTGGGAATGGACTCAAGTTTCTCGAGGCCAGACAGGGGAGGGAGGATCGAGCGTCCCTCTCTCGGGGAGGGAGACTCTGCATTCCACTGCTCAACTGCCATCCGGTGGAGGTCAGGGGGTAGCACAGAGCACATAGAAAGGGAGAGGGCTAACCAACAGACACACATGTGTGCACGTCATTGCAGTCTGGCACCTTTTTGGGAGAAAATCAGGAGCTGGAGGGAAAAGCCTGGTCCACCACTGCACTGGTGCCCCCCCCCCCCCCCCCGCACAGGCCCAAGCATGACCAACATGACATGCCATCCACCACTATCATAGGTCTAGGTAAGTGGTGGATAACCAGCAATTCCATGAGAAGGTCATTGTCAGGGCTGGACGGTGCTATCAGGCAAGTGAGACAAAGCTGGATTTAAAAACAAAAGCCTTGAATATGTCTTTCCTAAAACGCATTAATTGGGAGAGCCAGTTGTTCTGGATCTGGATCTGGAGCATCTGGATGTTCATTGGCCCATGTTATTGCAACTGTCACATTTTCTGACCACAGCAACACCCACCATATGGCATTTTAAATAAATGTGAGTGGCAGTTTTATTTTCATATTACGGTTTATGCTTCCATGGCTTCCCAACTGTGTTCCATCCCATTCCTACCTCTTACCACAGCCTTCATTGCCATATGACAGTTTCTGACCTGTGGTGGTTTGGGGAAGGGGTCTCCCTTGGCCCTCTAGTGTTGGAGGGGAGAGGCTAGTCTGGAGGGCAGTGCCTGGGAGCACAGGGCATCATCTTGCAGTGTATCAGGGTTTCCCTGTGTTTCATTCCACTTGCATGATGTCAATGGTGAAGATGCCAAGTGTCTACCCCTATGGAAGTCTGGGGCTGTGCACAGTGATAAGCAAAGAAGGTTACTGCACTCCAAGAAAGTCCAAGGCAAAGCAAAATTATGGTTAAAGACTTTATTAGTGGCAGCAGCTCCAGAGTAGCTGACTACAGTCCTAGCCCCAGCGCTTTAACCCTATCCTGGTCTTCGTCACGGAGTGCAATAACCTTCTTTGCATTGAACTATTGGGATGGCAGCCCTTAACTTGCACCCCTCCTATTTCTCCAGTGTGCGACTGCTTACCTCCATTCCCACGCACAGTGTCAGCTTGCATCTTCCCACCCCACACGGCTCCAACTTTATTACCACCTGTGGATATCCAGGTGCCAGGATTTCAGCACAGCCTGCTGTCCTCTCTCCCTGGAGGAGCAGGAGGAGGAGGAGGAGGAGTAGTATCTTGGTATGTCTGATCTTCCTCCCCATGGCTGGCCCATGATGTCCTGGGCTCATTCTCTAATCCAGGTTGCAACCGTTGGAAGCAGCACTGCATCTATGAGCGAGCCTGTGTGTAACTTTTAGAAGGTGGAGTTTCTAACCTCTTCCATCAGTAATTATTTTTTTTGGGTGGGGGAGTCACCCAAAAGGGCCTGATCCACAAATCTTGTGGCATACACATGATTACAGTGTTGTCTGCCTGCTGGTGCCCCTTGCCCCTCAATGTCATTTTTAAAGCCTAGCTCACAGTTGGCACCATGCAGTGGTAGCATGTTGCCCAATGGGAAGAGCTGGGCCGGACACTAGCCGTGGTCCCCGATAAATGGATTCTCTGTTCCACATGAGCAAGCGATTACGGGATATGGCTGACTGTTTCAGACTGCTGTAGCCCCTTTCACATCAACAATTCTTTAATGTTAACAGTTTGTTCTGTTGTTCTTCCTAGCCCACTGTGCACAGGAGGAAGTATAGGAAAGTGAGTATTGGGCCTGACTGGGGTACTGAAGACTCTTTCAGCTAACGGCAGGGAGGCATGCAACAGTTACATCGGCATCCCCCTCTTATGTAATTTCTGGGCCCTCCAATTGCCTGGAGTCAGTCATAGCTGCCTTGAAACATGCCCCAACCCCTGCCTGCCTCCTGACTGACTACACAGGTTGGTAGGCAGAGTGCAACAGGGTTGGATGACTTTGAGCACAACATCATGGGGAGGTATGAAGATTCTGGGAGGGGGCTTTACATGTGCAGATGGAGCACCCCACAGTGCACACCAGCATATGCACATGTGTGGGACTTTCTCGATCAGGCCCAAAGTACCATAACATCACTAAATTCACCATATTTAAACAACTATATTAAAACTGCCATGCAAAAAATGTGTAACTGTTGTGTAGTTGCTTCTTTTCCATGTACAGCAATTACATAGTACTTACCCTGTAATTACAGCTTAATATGAAGTGTTACCCATGGGGAGAGAAGAGTCCTTCCTGTGAAAATCCCCTCACCCCACTCCCCCATCTGCCATGAAAATCAGAGTCCCAACCAGCCATCAGCACTGGGCTCCTAGGTTGTAACCGTCTAATGTAACCAATAATTAAATGGGCAGGAGAAATCCTAAGAACTGATTGACTGAAGCAATCTCTGACCCATGTTGAACACCAGGGGTTGGTACTTAGACCAGTCCTCTTCACTATTTTCATCTGTACCTTAGGTGAAGATATCAAGGGTAAGAACTGTCTTTTTGCAGATGACAGAAAGATCTGCACAAGGGTAGACAAGGAGGAACAGTGAGGGGAAACTAAGGGAGGATCTGTGCAGATTTGGCAGCTGAACTTTGTAAAGTAATGCACATTAGGAAAAGAAACCCAAGGGTGCATTATGAAATGGGGGTTGGGGGGGTGGTGCTGGATAGCACTCTGGAAGAAAGGGATTTAGGGGCGATGATATTGGGAGTCCCTATAGATGTCTGCACACTGCAACAGGGCAATGGGCAAAACAAACAGAATGCTACGATACATAGGGAGGGGGATAAGCAGTAGAAGGCAAGAGGTGATCCTCCCTCTGTACAGGTCATTGGTGCAGCTGCACCTGGAATACTGTCCAAGGTACTAGAGCCCACACCTTAGGGGAGAGACTGCAACAAAGTGGAGGCAGTACAGTGCAAAGCAACTAAGATAGTGCATGGGCTTGGGGATTTGACATACGAAGAGAAGTGGCAGGGCTTAAACATGTACACCCTGGAGAAAAGGAGCGAAAGGGGTGATATGACTGAGGCATGCAAGTACCAGTATATGATAAACAGAGTAGATGCCAAGGATCTGTTCTCCTTGAGTTCAAACACAGGGATAAGAGGAAACTCACTGAAGCTGGCAGAACAGATTCAAAAAGGATGTCGGGAAGCACCTTTTCACGGAAGGGGTGGTGGATAAGTAGAATAAACTACCAGAAGTGGTACAGGCCAAACCAATCAGCTGCTTCAAGCAGAGATGGGTCAGAGAGGTGTGTTTAGTTAGAAAAGGGGGGTGCAGTAAGAAAAGAAAGGATTGCTGCTAGGGCATGGTAGAATAGTTATGTAGAGTGAACAGACTGGATGGGCTAATTATCTCACACCACTCACTCAACACACACACTCACACTAGTAATGTCATTAAAAACTTTTAAAATTTCAATTTAACAACTACAGAATAGACCAAATGACAGTCTTTGGCTAAATGATCAGTCTCTATATATTTTTTTTCTTTTCTTTTGCCAGCTCCTGGCACAGTCCAGAGTCCTTAAGGGCATTTTAAGTAGTGGGTCCACCTCCAGGTGGGAAGTAAAATTCTGGATCTGGCTTGGTGGTAGCATCACCAAAAGAGTCCTTGGACATCACATAGTACTTTACCCTGCAGCCCGCCAAATCCTGAACCAGAGTGAAATGTTTAAAGATGGTAAGTCCTGTCCAAGGGGCAGTATGGCACATAGCACACGCTTTCTGGATTTACTCCTGGGATGGACGGCCTCCTGATCTGGATCGATGCTTTAACCTTTCTAGTTGTTCTCTGAAGATCCATTCCTTTTGCATCCCCCTCGATAATATCCCAGAACTGTTCAGAAGCATATTTATATTCCAAATGTGGGTACTCAATCTTCAGCCTACGCCGCACCCATCTTTCAGCCTGACTCCATTCAGGCAGATCCCTGACACTGGTTCTGCGGGCTTGGCCTGGTTCAACCAGATTCCTTGATGGTATTCCATGTTTAAGGGGTCACTGCAGTTTAACCCATCCATCCTGGACCTAAGGATCTTAGAGCGCCCAGGTAGTCGTGGGGTGCGGTCTGAAGAGGTAATCACAGGGTGATGGAATGGCTTGGGAATAGTAGGGTACACTTCATAATCCATGAACTGAAACTTTTTCCCAATATGTTTCTCTTCATCAAAGTCCTCATCCTCTGCAAGTAACCCTTTCTCCACTGTGAACTCAGGCTTTTCTCCAATAGGTCCCAGTCTAGCCGCTGCTGTTTTAGGTCGATCAGGTGCTGTCTCCACCGGCCTGTCCTCCAGGGCTGGAGGGCTGTTCCTAGGCAGGGAATGAGATGGGGACCCCCTGCGCCCTGGGGAGCCACCCATCGGTTTCTTTAGACCCCTATCTCTCCCTCAGCCATGGGGACAGTGAGCAGCCAGCACTGAAGGGCTGGACAAATGTCTGTGCCCCTCATCACCTTCCTGAGTTGTCCCCACAGCACCACTGTCTTCCTCCACCACTTCCACAATTACCTCTGGAGAGGGCTCTGGTGGCTTCTCCTTCACTGGAGACAGGTCTTCCAAGGAGAGACTGTCAGACAGTCCTGACCCCAAGTTTCCCTGTGGCCACAATGAGCACGAACCTTCCAAAGTGCTAAGAGGGTACCCCCCCAATAGAATACAGGTGGTGCCTGGTTGAAAATGACTCCAGGGGCAGAGCTGGAGCAGATGCTACAGACGGGCAGCCTAGCGATGCCTTCCCCCTGAAATCCATATCGGACACATCGTTTTTTTGACTGCCTTTTCCCTCCATTATTCCACAGCCAAGGCAGGAGAGATGTAGGAACTGTGGACAAAGGCTCCTCAGAGGGAGGCACTTCTTCCAAGTTAAATCCTCTGCCTGCCATCCAATAAACTGAGTTCATTCAACCCGGCACCCCTCAAGATTTCTCCTACCATGATCCAGGGGGGAGGGAATAGATGGCTGTAAATGGCTGATCTTACGGCAAACTCTCCTCTTCTTCTCACTACCACAGACTTTGGAGCTCACACCTGCTCTCACCACTCCCATGCTGCAAAATGGTGGTGGCTCACAGCACTGCTTTCCTCTCCATGAGCCAACAGCCAATCATAAGGCAGGAACCCCACCATGTGACCACCAAATTTCCACTGCACCATATGTCCTAGGAAGGCCTACATTGGCCCTGCCAGCCTTCAGCTCCAGGAACTTGATTAATTTAGGGAGCGGGGGGAGGGGCTGCGAGAGATCCAGGACGAGCCCCCACGTGTAACCTGCTCCCTCCTCCCTGTGCTCCTGGGTTGCACCTGGAAATTAGCTTTAGCTCAACGTGCCTTTCCAGGCTAAAAATTCTAAAATAAAAATAAAAAATATACAGTAGGGTGTGACTTTATTTATTGATGGGTTGTGAGATACTAGGGTGTACAGGAGACATACAGCAGAGGAGTGACTCAACAGACGTGGGGGTGGGGTGTCCATTTGGTTTGGAAGCTTTGGCCACACAAGTCAACATTTGTGTGTGTCCAACACCAGGATTTCTGGGCCTGGTTGTGCCATATTCAATCCAAATTATTGGTGCTGCCACTGCCTGGGGGTCTGGAAGTTGCTGGGTTGCCAGTATCGCAGACTGCAACTGCTGCCTATTGGGATGGCCTTTATATTCCTTTTAACTGAATTTTTATTTGGCGCTAGGGTCCTGCAATATACTAATAAGTCACGAGAGGGACTTCTTAAGATCTTGTCTATGATCAGACTGGTCATCAATGCTGCAGAACAGAGTTAGCTGTGGAGTCCCCTCCTGAACTGAACTTCAACCACACAGACACGCACACACACACACACACAGTTTCTTGGTACACTCACAAAGGCACTTGTGTGCACTCCAGAAACCTCCAAGGATCTGTCAATGAATGGTCTGATGTACACTTTAGGTACGCTGCTATTTTGGGCCAGAACTGCCTACTTTTTCTTCAGACTATCAGGGCCTGCAGTGTGAATGCCCCACAAGTTAATGACCTGCAGCCACTGCCTAGAAAGACATGCTGGCTATGACCTCAGGTTCTGCTAAAATAAGAAAGTCTCTTCCGTTCTCTTGCATCACACTTCTACTCAGATGAACAATATTTGCACTAAACTCTTTGATCCTGGCCTCCAGTCTCGCTTCCATACCCTTATCTCATTGCTGTGATTAAATATTTACAACGGGAAATGCCTGCCATGCAAGGAAGTGACTCATCTTCAGCTGAGGTCGCAAGTATATAGGGATTCAATAACAGTCCTGAGAATTACAGAGAGGTTACAAATAATTTGTAAATCAGTTTTTAGTTCCTGTCACTTCTAACCCCCCACCCCACCCCATATGTGCTCAGCAATCAGCAAAGATTCCATGTGGACATCTGCAAAATGCTCCAGTTTCCATTTCAACCTCACTTCGGAATCACCACGAAAGAAGTGACATAATTATATGAACACAATCATTTGTACAGAAAAGTAATGCAACGAGAACTTTTTTTGTAACATGGCAATATATGTAATACAGGAAAAGAGGTACCTGAATGGACAAAAGGCCACACATGACACAAGTTGGAGACGGCATTAATTCCCCAGTAATGCCCGCTCCAACTAGTAGTACTCTACCAAACCACTGCTAAATCACCAGAGGAACATTTGCTGTATATATATATATATATATATATATATGTGTGTGTGTGTTTTGTGCCACCCACCTAGTGGACCATTACTATTGCATGACATATCTATAGTCTTTGTAGCGCAGTAAACAAGAAAAAAATGCTAAAATCAAAAATCAACTTCTAGGTGTGTCGTGTGTGCATCACTGGGGATCCAAGCATGGGTCAATAGAAAGTTTGTAGAGAAGTCAACATCTTCCAATGGCAAGCTGACACAGAAGCGTGCTGATTCTTCCACAGGCACGCTGTCTCCAAGCACTAGTTAGTGATCGTGCAAGCAGTAGTTGCATAGAAAGAGATGCAAAATGCGGAGAACATAGCAAACTACTAATAAATCGCTAGTAGCTTTCCAGTTGCTGAATGTGCACTTTTAAAAAAGCTGATCTGTTATTGTTAAGAATATCATCACGCCTTGCAATTGTTAGTGGCGACGCTAGATCAGATATGCAAAACTGTCACCCGATGTATCCCAGGACACAATACAGCATTAATTAAGACTGTTTTCAACAGTGTCCTTCTATAATAGCGAGCTATGCACAGAAATATGTACCACTTCAAAATGTTTAAAAACCAGCGCAATGTGTTATTCTGTGCTGAAAGTGTTTATATGCTTCCTTGCGTTTTGCAGCATAACTATATTAATAACTGTTGGGATGGTTGTAACGTCCTTTACTTAAATGCAGTAAAATATTTGAACTACCACAATCTAGTTTTTCTCTATCTTTTCTTAACAAATGCCCTTTATAATAATCAATGCTTAACAGCGCTTGCCATGTTACAAGCGCATTAAGCTGCTCTGAAGGAGGCTTCTACTCGGGAATTAATGCATGGTTGGGTGGTTGTACGCATTCAGCCTTCGACTTCGTGCCACAACCCCCCACCCCAACCATGCATTAATTCCCCAGTAGAAGCCTCCTTTGTCGTGACTTAATGCTTACTTGTTGACTGAGAAAGGAGGATTATTAGGAAATAGTTCCTGTGTTCAGCCTTGTCGCCGTGGGGAGGGAGATACAGATGCAAACCTACTGATACTGAACCAAGTTAATCGGTTGATGGATTAGTGAATCTCTTACTCTTTTTTGAGAAGTATCAAGGGATCTTTAACATCCACCTGAACAAATGCCAAAACAGGTAGACACAACCTCAATTTAATGTCTCATCCAAAAGAGGGCACCTCTGACAGCACAGTGTCTCCCAAATATCATGCTGAGGGTATGGTTACTTTTTGTTGTTGTTGCTCCTACTGCAATGGACATCAACTCTTTTAGGCTCTCCACAAGCATGTCCCCACTGCCTGCTGGACTCACCCTGTGCTGCAGGACCTTCCCCCAGGTCTCTGGTACCTCCGTAGTCAAGCAGATCACATTTACACTTGTCGGGGCCATCTTGCTGCCACCAGAAAGGAAGCATCTTAGTCAGCCTGCAACAGCTGGACGTGGAAGAGCCAGTCTGCTTTAAGAGCCTGATAGTGTGGGAGGGACTGCCAGGGAGGCCATCACATTGGGTGCCCAATGCAACCCTTTTCCATTTTCGGGGGCCCTTCCTACCACCTACTTGCGTGTAACCATAGCAGCATCCTGAAAGTGGGGACATTTAGCAGTGTGTAGTCACCCATGCCACCAAGAGTACCACCATAAAGCTACCGCCAGGAGTCACTAATGAAAAGGATCACAGCCACCCACCCCATAGTGTCAGCAGTTGTCAAGACCTCATTTTTTCATCTGAGGAATATCGCCCGGGTGAAGCACTTGGTTCCTTCCAATGATCTCTCTACCTTGGTCCACGCCTTTGTGACCAGTTGCCTTGACTACTGCAACACCCTGTACCTAGGGCTACTGGGGGTTGATATCCACCGCTCACATCACACCTGTGCTCCGCAGACTGCACTAGCTGCCTGTACAGTGGTGGATCACCTTCAAGGTCGGTTTGCTGACCTATAAAGCCCTACACAAACAAGGATCCTGCTACCTGAAAGATCTCCTCTGCCCCTACTGCCCCTCCTGATTGCTGCAATCCACTGACAAGGGATTGCTAGAGATTCACAGGGTGTGTTTGAAGACATCTGGGGCTCATTCCTTTGCTTATGTAGCCCCTACCCCTTGGAATTCCCTACCTTGTCGGGTGAGGGAGTGCCCGACTGTCCAAAGCTTTAAGTTAGCTCTCAAGACCTATTTATTTAGGTGAGCTTTCTCTGATGGTGCCAGCTGATAGTTTTAGTTATTAATGTTGTGTTTCTGTTGGAAATTATATTATGGGAATAACTTATTTTAACTGGATTTTATGGAATTTTAAAGGTTGTTACTTTTATACGTGTTTTTATATTTCATGTTCAGGGCCTTGCTCTCCTGGAAAGGCGCTTTATAAATAAAGTTTATTATTATTATGGAAGGGAAGTGCCAGATGCACGCTTTGAACCCCTACCTTCCAGCCTCAGCTCCTGCTGTCTCGGGCCTGGGGCACAAACCCGGGTTGCCAGCATGTCAGAGCAATGCTCCATGACTTAGCACCACATAGCCAGCGGATTATTTAAAAATGTTTATATTGTACATTTGTACTTTTTGTGTTCCTCCATCTGGCCACAATGCCAAATTCCTTGGGATCTCCTAAGGTAACACTGGAGCCCTGCACCTGCATTCCTCACATCGCCAGCCCTCCATGGAGTCATGGCTTACCCTCCAAGGCAGGGTCAGGTGGGGGATTTGCCTCAGAAACTGTTTCAAATTCGAGAGGCAGTGTGGTGTCAGAGTGGGGCCCAGATATACCTGGGTCGATCATCCTCGGGTACTGCACCATTTTCCTCTTTTTCTTTCCTGTCCCTCAAGATACCAACACTTCTGATTCATGAATGCATATGCAGAGTGTGCTGCTGCATGACGCCAGCCAGCATTTTCCCTTCCCTTGGTGTGCCAAACCCCAGCTCCACCTGTGGTCACCCAGTTGTTACTGGTGTGGCGATACCGTGCTCCCTCCCTCCCTCCCCGGAGAAGGAGAGCATTCTCTGGGATGCTAAATCCTTCCCTCCATCCCAAAAAGACCCAGGCTTATTCCCAAACCTGAGTCAGGGAGTATGGTTAATTTTAAATAAGGGAAGAGTACCCCTTTCGAAACCACTGCCAGCAGTTCTTGCAGTATGTGATGATCACTGGAGGTCTCCCATCCTACTACTGACCAGATCTGACCCCGATTAGCTTGTGGTATCTGACGGGATCAGGCTTCAGTGTGATAAGGATGCAAGCTCTTAAAGGGAAAGGAAAGCATCGCAGCATGTCTAATTCATATTTGCATATGCCCACCCCCCACTCCCACATGAAGAAAATTACAACTGATTGTGTTGGTCACATGTGGCAAGACATATTTCTCTACCCCCTGAACACTTTATACCTATGAGAGATATGCCAGGACCTGTGTTTAATGCTTTGAACAGGAGGCTAGGGGCTGGGGAGGGAGGGAGGGAGGGAGGGAGGCATTAGAGCTGAGAATGCCAAGAACAACACGTTTTCTGGATCAATTGTTGTCTACAATTGAAAATTCTGCTCCCTTCAGCCAGGAAAAAGCTTTCTGTCTCCCTCGCCGCGTGCTCCCTGAGCATCACTCATCTGATAGTTTAACCACACAAAACCAAAAATAGTATCATTATTGACACCTTCTTTAAACAAAGTTGGACTCTAACCAAAAGAGCCAAAAGCATTACCAATAAAGAATCCAAGATGCATATTTATTCTGATTTAGCTCAACAGACCAGTATCAGAGCTCGGGGACATCTTCTGTAAACTGAATTACAGGCTTGCATGCTTCAGTGCCAGACCAAGGGATCAATCTTCATCTCAGAGGTAGCAGCTCTAACCATTCAAATAAGGAAAATGTCCTTTTTAGCCAAGGTGTTAGACTGGCTCTTGTTCTTGTATGCTGCAATATTTACTTTCTCCACTAGATGGCATTTTGCATCTGGTTACTGATTACATATACAAGACATAATTTCACCCTTTTTTCTTCCTTTTCTTTGTTCCTCTACAGGTGGGAAGCACAGCCACACTGCCAATATAATGTCCTCTCCTCAGCTTGTTGGGGGATGTCTTCTGTAGACTGAATTAATAAAGGTCGGCATGTTTCGGTGCCAGAGGCCAAAGCCGGGGATTGATCCTTCTACCCCATGTCTCACAGGCAGCAGCTCTAATCTTTCAGCTAAAAGAAAACTTTCCTTTTAGCCAATGTGTTAGACTGGCTTTTGCTCCTATATGCGGTAATCTTTACTTTCTCCACAAGATGGCACTCTGCATCCGGTTATTAATTCTGCATACATTACACCACACCGGGGTGAAAACTCTACAAAGATGCCTCCTGAGACTTTTACATCACCTACTAAAAATCATTCCATGGATTCTGTAGGCAGAGTCTGTTCCTGTGACACCGCATGCATGATTGAACTAAGACTGCTTTGGTTTTCTTTCTCAAAATGCTGTTTATAGTCACAGATGAAGCAAATATTCAAATACAGGATGCTTATAAATATTAGAGAACACACATAAGAACAAAGCATTCAGGATGGGGCAACAGAAAGCTAAATAATCACCTCAGATCTACTGAAGAACTCCACTCGGAGACAGGAATTATACTTTAGTTCACTAATTAGCTTCAATCCATTCAAGGCTCTGCTTGATTGCCATTAGACAAACTGTGAATGTTGCTAATTACTTTATAATAACTGGGTTTCCTTTTTCCCGTAGGGAACCTGTGGTGTAATCTGCTGTTATAAAAGAGTGTTTATAATGGCAAACATGTGCCAGTTTTTCCTCACTCCATGCATGCGCCAACTGTAGCTCTCCCATTGGTACTGCTGGCCACATTGTCTTGCTGCTGGAGACCAAACCGCCACTCGGACTTGGCAGTAAGTTATTTAAAAAAACAAATTCAATTACGAGGGGAAAAAAAACTTTTGGCAGGCGACTGAAATAAAGAAACTTTTAAATAAATAAAGGTGACCGTGGGCCGCGCTGAAATCTAACCGGACCATGGCCGTCTCTTATTTTATATGATTGTTGTTGCTCTCGGGGTTTATGTGACATCCAACACACAGGATGTGTGTAAATTCTTGTTACACACACCACCCCATATATTACTCTATATTTAATATTCTAAACTATTCTAAGATGGCACTTGTCCTAGCACTTTGTATGTTCTCATTCTCTTTTTGTGGGTGTATAGCTTGCTTTTGACTAATTGCTTTAGATCCTTTATGTTATGTTTTTTCAATTTGCTGTACCTGTAACTTGATTTCTGCAATGTTATTTCATTCAAGCTACCACTGTATTGTTGCCTGTCCTAACCAGTGCCTCTCTGTAAATAAATATTGCTCAATGGAGCTTTTTTCCTGGTAAAACAATTTTATTTATTTATTTATTTCAGTCTAGGATTACAATACCTTTGAGCCGAGGCTCTTTTACAAAGGTTCCATGTCAGCGAATCAATCAATACAGATCTAAAATGTCAAAAAAATGGCAAACATCACCATGGTGCCTAGTGTGGTGAGGTTTGCAATAAATGATGTATAACACCAAACTATAATTCCTGTCTCTGAGTGGAGTTCTTCAGTAGATCTGAGATAGTTATTTAATTTACCAACACCCCATCCAGAGTGCTCCATTTGTGTGTTTGTTCTCTGGTCTGTAACTGGGGCTGGGCAGCCATAGTTGGAGCACCATACGTGGTTGGTATCTTGTTTCTGTCTAGTGCTTATAAATGCTGACTTTAAAATTATACAACTTTATGCTTAAGATGCCTTAGAACTGCAGTTTTTCTTTGACGTAACATCCAGCTAAATGCTGAGCAAAGATGACCAAGAAAGAACATTTGACTGACTTTAAAGTAATGCACTTTTGTGATTGGTTAGTACTTTGGTTCTATTTCTGATGTTTTCTTCCCCCTATGTGTGGTGCAGACTGTCTTCCATTTTTGCAAACAATGAATTGGCTTGTGGCAGTATGTCAATGTTCTTTTTCTTGTTACATGAATGGATTTGACTTCCTTATTGAGTAGAAGTATAAGTTAATAATAAAAAAAAAAGAACGAGGAACACATCACCAAATCATAGAGACTGAAGCTGTCAAGATGACACTGTGGAAATCTGCATTTTCATAATCATTATGTAAGCCCCCCACCCACCCCCCGTGTGGAGCTTACCTGAGAGGATATGGCCCATTGATGCCCCATTTTGTTTCTGCCTCTGGTTCCATATGCTACTGGAAATGGGACTGGAGGGCTTCCCTCACCTTTACGGCAGCTGCCGCCCAACAATCCCATTCCTCAGCCCCATAGAGAAGCGGGGCCAAGGTCTCAAACAGTTTTGCACCTCCAGGTGCCGGAAGGGGAAGAGTACTGTTGCCCCTCGTTTGGGGGGTTGCTTGGATGGCCTGCGTGCTGTTACAAATATGGTTGCGCATGATGCAGCTGCACATGCATGGCTGGGTCTCAAAGGAGCTGTGGCTCCCTCAAACTGTTTGGCAAGTTGACCATATTGTAAAAGATGTCCCGGCTCTAGTGCAGGCTGCAGAGTTGGGATTCAATTATAAAATGCTTCTGGGCAATTGTCTGGAAGGTGTCCCGGTCCCCATTTGGGAAGTGGAACAAGAAGCATTAGGAGCGAGGTGCACATGTGCACCCACAGCATCATAAAGCACGAAATGGACATCTCTTGTTTCAGGAGCCCCATAAGCCAAGCGGGCTCTCTGCAGGCAAAATGGGTTTTACCCTGGCCCCATCAGAGCAAGAGGGGCCAGAGCAAGTGGGTATCTGCCCCTGTTGGGGCTTGTAAATAATATGGGAGGTTGCAGAAGGCAGGCTGGAAAATGTAAATAAATATGGCGGCCCCCAGAGAATCTCCCTGCCACCGGGGGTTATGGGAAGGGTCAGGGGGCACCCTTCAGAGCCTGGGAAACCAATGGCCAATGGGGTGGGGAGAAGAGGGCTACTATATAACAGGCTGTGCTCCCGTTTTGGGAATGAGTTCAGCTGAGAACTGGAGGCAGAGAGACTGTGAGGGAGGAATACATGAGCCAGTAGCCTAGCTGTGGTGCAGAAAGACCCCTAAGAACCCAGAAGAAGTCCTTTGGCAGAATGCCTGCTAGCTTGTTTTCTCAGCAGAGGATTATCTGGATTTGTGCACCTGTGTTTCCCAGTTAGGATTAATTTGAATTGCTGTTCCACTAAATGTCAAACCTGTAACCGGATTTGAACTGTTGAACTGTTTGCCAGCCGAGAAGAAAAGATAATTGATCTGGATCTGAGACTGTTAAAAGCCTGCATGTATTTAAGGTCCAGGGAGCTATGTGTCTTGGACATTCTGGGTGACCCCAAGCCCGGGTGGTCCCCCTGGGAACATGACAAAAGGCCCATGTGGCAAAGATGATGAACAGCCCAAGTGGTGAAGAGGACTAGAGGCCTGACAGGTGAAGACTACAAAAGGCCCCAGGGGTGAAGCCGAGGAAAGGCCTGACAGGTGAAGGCCCAGATTGCTGCATATCCCTATCCAGCGGATGTGGTGCACCATAAGACAGTCTACTGATTCCAAAGTGATACCACCAATCCAAAGTATTCCTCAGCACCCCAAGAGACTATCAACAAACTGTGAGTACCTTTGGGCTGCGGCCTTGAGGGGTTTCCTTTCCCAAGTTAGTTAGTTTAGCTAGTTATAAAGGGGGTGAAGTTCCTGGGTAGGACTTTGTTAATCTGCAGGAAACGGCCAGGCAGAAGAGTACAAAAAAACTGTTTGCTTACACTCACTGGGACCTAGTTGGGGCCCCTTACCAAGTTCTGCTAGTTCAAGTTCAAAAGACTGTTGTTCCCTCTGTATCCTGAATTGTCTTCAGTCTTACGTCATCTGCATGGTCACCAGCAACCTGGTGAACTACCCACTGCTGTGGGCATTAACAATCCTTATGGCCATGAGGGTGAAAACTTGGTGCACCTGTGGGGTGGTACTGGGACTAAGTGGGGGACAACTGTTGACAACAAAAGTGTTTGCTTTTATGCTGTGTTATTCCTCTTTTCCCCTTCCCCTATAATAAACAGTAGGTTGGTTCACTTCATAATACTGGTTCATGGTTATTGCTTTGTGTGTATTGATACTGTGTGGGGCCATTTAACTGTGTGTGGGAGGGAAACTAATATTTGTTCCTGGTGGGGAGGTTAGGGCCACATCGAATAGGCATTATATACCCCTGCCCCAGAGGTGGAGGCACCAAAACCTGTTCCTGGCAGTCAATTTGTATACTGCACCCAAAAGAACCCAGTCAGACCCCTAAGGTAAGTACGTGTGTGAGGGGGTACCGGGTGCGCACATTTGGGGGGAGGGTCCCTTACAATAACATCTGCTGTTCCTGGAATGACAGAGATTGCTATGTATTTTGCTTTAAAATCTTAGCACAGAGTACAATACTGGGCTTCTGACTGTTGCTTGTAATGTGGGACAGTTGAGAGGTATAGACACTGTACCTCAGTAACGTGCTCGACAAAGCAAGGAGACAGCTACCGGAAGTGCATTAAAAATGTCAGGTCACTCATTTCAGGTACTAACAGCATGCCCAGCAACAGCATACTCACAGCCAACATCTGTCAGCTATTCTATGGGGGTGGGATGGGGGCTGTTGAGTTACCCACATGCTAGGGCTTCCACCTGAATGCAATTCAATTAAATTTTATTAGGGAGCTAACCACTGAGACACGTTCATTTACAATGGTGTCCCTAACATACACACACAATTTATCAAAGTTACATATCACTTTATATAGAACTATACAATATAACAACAGACAGTTTAAGTGCAGATTTTTATTGTGCTGGGATCAGATTGTGCCTCTTGCTGCCGCATAGCAGCTGTCAAAGTGACAGGCTTCTTCCGTATACCAAGTTTTTATTGCTTTAACTGTGGGCCTCCTTCCCCGAACAATGCAAAACTCATCAGGTCGGGAATTCCACGGATGTGTAACAAAGTAGCTATAAAAATAAATAACTCTTTGGGTTTTCACTCTAGGGACCTCTAAATCATACAAGTTTGCACTTCTCAGGGCTATCTTTTTTGGCTTAACACTTAACCATTCTTTCAGATAGTCTGGTATTAAGCCATGTGCACTTTTTGCCACAATTGTAATTTTACATAATTTTCTGGGGTTTGCAAATGATAACTGTGACAGTGTGACCCCTGTCATGGAAGTGTGCCCTGAGTTTGTTGCAGATCCCCCCCCCCCAAGGAGTCACTAAAATGTTTAGGAAGCACATAAACAAATAAAAAGTAAAAGTACAGGACAGGAACAGCAATCCCCCTTATTTTCTGTTCCCTATGTTTTCTAGAAACTGCCCTTGGCAAAGGGGCAAAATGAAAAGTAAAAGCTTACGGATGCACTTTGCAGCTGTAGACAAAAGGCAAGAACTGTTTTCTACAGCTCTAAATAAGAACAGCTAATTAAGCAGCTCGTTGTTGCTTTACTTAAAAAAAATACCCCATTCTGTGTGGTATAGGGTTTGCATCTGCTCTAATGAAAGTTTAAACAGAGCAGACAAATACCTCAACAATTGGTGTCAGTAGTGGGATATCAGCTGAACGTCCAAGATATCTTGAGAGAGTTCAGTCTGGGGTACTAGACCTAGTACCTCAGGAGAAAGGCAGAAAAGTGCATGGTGCCAGTGGAGATGAGGATGTGTGGAGATGGTGGCCTGGGCAAGGCACTATGGGACCAGATGGCGAACCTAAGGAGACTGCTGCACTGGATGAATGAGTGCTGGCTGGATGCAGAGTGATGCTGGAGGGACGCGGGAGGGCCATAGCTCCATCCCCTTCCAAGAAGGTGGGAAGGTGGATTAGTATATCGTGTACAATTTGTTTTTCCTTCTTTGGTTTTCCTTCTCTGCTGCAGCAATCTTTCTTTACTAATGTTTTCAAATATCTTCCAACGTCCATTGAGTTTGCCACTTTTGGGTGAGTTCTCTCTTTTTCTATTGATCTCTCTACACTTTTTGATCTAAGCCTATATTCTCTTTTGCTGAAGTTTAAGGATAACGTTTATGATGTACCTCTGTTGTTTAAAATCTGATGTAACTTTGAAACAGGTACTAGGAGTACTTATGAAAAGGGGCACGACTATGTAATGTGTATAAAGATAGGGTGTCAGTGGAGAGCTGACTGTCAGAGGTGGTGGACCTCAGGAGTACACACATTTGTGTGAAACAGGCAAGGAGATAGCCTGGTGTCACTGCTGGGCAGAGCACAGGCCCTTACTAAACATATTACAGTTGTTTGTTTGTTTTTCTGTTTGATTTTGATATTTTGAAAGTGAATGGCTAACTTTATTTTCCTGATTTCTGTGAAACCTGATTTCATCTTTTACTGAGAAAAATAAAATTTTAGTTTTTTTGTTGACCGGGTAAGTGCACTAGACAAATCCTGCCTATTTTCAGACACGACCTGGGAGAAGGGGATACAGATGAATGCCAACTGACCTTGAACCAGATTAAGCTGTTGGTGGTATTTTTAGTGAATGAGGGAAATTTGGCCAGGACACCGGGGAAAGTCCCCTACGCTGCTGGCGTGCAGCGGCCAGTAGGGGAGTTCGTTCGTTACTGACATGGCCACTACGGCTAAGGTGGGGAAGGAGGAGGTTGTGTCGAATACGGTCACAGAGAAAGTTTTGAAATGGAAAACGGAGACTGATATGAGAATCGGAATGGAAATGAAGGTTTCTGAAGTGTTTCAAGATGCTTTAACCACAATGGAGATATTGGAGAATTGTGGGTCGACGGAGGATTCAGGGAGTTTTCAGAAGGCTATGTTAGCGGAGGATCCCTTAGCATGCCCACAACTTGCAAAGTGTTCTGTGCCTTTAAACCCGGTCGGTGAGACTGTGGTGATGCATGGGAAGGCGGAAGTGTGTTGGAATCGGAGGGATGTGGCGCGTTTATCGGTATATGCATGGGCATCTATGGAGGCATCGGGGGATCAACGGATGAGAAAAGAGTCGGTGGAGGTGAAGAGGAAAGTTGAGGAGGCGGCTAGAAGAGGTCGGGCGGAGATTTTATCGCATTGGAAACAGAAAGAGGAGGAGAATGATGCGGTGAAGGAAAGAGTGACTAATCAAGGGGTTGTGAGTACTGAAAGATTCAAAGAGAGCTTCCCCACATTTCAGATTAATAAAGAGACTGGTTTCGTATTTAAACCCTTTAATGTGGGTGTAGTGGGAGTAGAACCAATGTCCCCAGTGATCTATCAAACAAATACTGGAATTCAAGAGGGGGTTACAGATTTATTTTTTAACAATAACAAAAAGGAGCAGCAGAGACTAAAAGAAACACTTTTGCCTGAGTATGCTGGTAAAGGGGGTGCTGAAAGGTTAAAAGAAAAGTCTGTTTCAAGTTTGCAACAACTATAGCATGATGTTAATTGGTCACCACAAGCAGCTTTGGTAGCAGCAGGGTGGAAAAAATTAGGACAGGGGATTTGGACACCGGATTCAGCATGGGATAAATCTTTGGATTTAGACAAAACTGGGACAGATTGGCAACCTGGAGGGGAGAAGTTTAAATCAAAACCTATAGAAAATAATGCTGGAAAGAGAATAGTAAGGGTGAAATGGGAGATAATGAAGTTAAACATGGAGTATGTGCTGCACCAACAAACTTAAGCTCTGGAATAACATAGAGGAGCAAGGCTACTCCTGAGAAACCCCTTATGTCTAGTTTATTTGCTCAGAGTAAGAGGGAAGCTGCACCCCGGAGGAATGCTGTTCGCATTAGATATAAGGGGGGTTTGAAGGAAAGACCTAATAGATATTTTGTAGGTAAAACGTTAATAAAGGAGTCCTTAAAATTTTCGCCTCAAGATGTTTTTGCCTTCATTAACATATCAGGGGAGGATAATTTTGATATTAGTTTTCATTCCCCTGCTTTGTTGGAGCTTTTTTGGGAAAGGTATAATCAGGTTAAGTTTTCTCCATTATGGACCCCCTTTTTGGTTATCCCTCTATCTAAGCCCCTAATTAAATACGTGACGGTAATGTTCAGAAATGAAGGGGTACATGTAGAAGATATTGTGTTCTGGTTGTCACAAAAGTGTGAGGTTCAAAGTGACCCAGAGCCAATATTAGATTCTGAGCAATTTTGGACACGAGGGTGGAAATTTAAAGTGAAATTACGACAAACAGCAATGGGAATAGAGCATATTCCAAACTCTTTTTTGTTGGGAAGGGATAGGGGGGTTGTGTTTTATAGTGGGCAGCCTAGGGCATGTTATAAGTGTGGAGCAAGAATGCATTTATCTAGTTCATGTGATCAGCCTAAGTGTGATAACTGTGGGGAAGTGGGGCATGTTACTATGTTTTGTACAAATGCAATTAAATGCGACCTGTGCGATGAACAGAACCATGCTTTTAGGGATTGTCCATGGGCTGCATAGAACAAGAGTAGTTGTGGAAATTTGGATATGATTATTCAGAAAGCACAAGAAGCCAGAGAATCTCAGGAGGAGGTGGATATTATTGCAAAGTCCCTTTCGGTACCACAGAGCACTGTAGATCCCTGGTTATAGTAGGGACTAATGGAGATGCAAGTGAGCCAACTAAATTACAGGAAAGGAATTGGGAAAGGAAGTATCTGAGCTGATGCAGCCAGTATGTTACTCTGTACCACATGAAGAGTTAGTAGTCAGTTTGGCTCCACCTTTGCAACCTCCATTGGCCCCTAGAAGGTCAAGTAGGTCTACTAAGACACATTTACCCCCCGAACCAGAAGCTATTGAATCAAAAAATTCCTATGCTGCCTTAGTTTGGGGGGACTCGGAAGTGGACATGGGGGATACAGATTCTCAAGTTTCATTACAAGAGGTTCTGGCACCCCCTAGAGAGGAGTATAAGGGTAAGAAGAAAAAAAGAAGAAAAAAATAATGATCAAAGTTTTTAGAGGGTTTTGATTACCGAAATGGCTTTGGTATGGGCTACATTAAACACTCATAGCCTCTTAAAGGCACAGAAGAGACAAGCGGTGTTTCAATTAATACATGACTTAAAAATTTCGGTGTGCTTCTTACAAGAAACATGGATGTTTTCTAAAAACCAGTGTGCTACCTTTACTAAGGATTGGCCATGGGGGCCTTCCTTTTGGTCATTCGGTGAAGAGAGGGCGGATGGTGTAGGAATTCTTTTCAATGCATATAATTTTGTCTTGCATAAATTAACAGATTTGTGCCCAGGTAGAATACTGATTGTAGAGCGGAATTGGAACTCTCAAACCCTGCGATTAATTAACATTTATAACCCTCAAACTAAGGCAGGGAGGGTGACATGTATGAAAGAAATCCAACCTTTTTTGGTAACAACAATCCCCATCCTTTGGGGTGGGGATTTCAACTGTTGTATAGGAGAGGCAGGGAGAGGGTCAGAGAAGGGAAAACAAACTTATTGTGATACATCCTGTTTAAGGGAGATTATCAAAACTGCAGACTTAGTATCCTGTAATGATAAGAGGACTACTGGGCCAAAGGGTACGTTTTTTAAAGGGGGGAAAGGCTATACAATAGATTATCTTTTTATATCCAAAAAAATTACGACCAATAGTCCCCAGATAATTCCGGTTGAATTTTCAGATCATGCTGTATTAATGGTTAAAACAGGTAATTTAGATGGTGGTGGGGAGACAGAGGACTAGGTGGAAATTAAACACCTCTATTCTACAGGAAAAATTAGTCCAGAATTCTATTAGACTGATTTTACAGGCCAGATTATCAGTTAGTTTTTTGTATCAGGATTTAGGGAAATGGTGGCAAGAAACAAAAGAGGATTGTATTTTTTGGTTTAAAAAGTATGGGAAGAAACGTCAGAAAGACATGTTTTTTGATTATTTAAAATTAAGAAATCAGTTACAATTATTACTCACAAGGGCAAATACCTCTGGGGATGATTTTTCGTCTCAAATAGCAGAAATTAAAGCAAAAATGAAGGTATTACAATATGATAGGTCAAAAACTTTACAAGCTGTAATGTCTAATCATATGACAAAAACTGTGTTTGTGACCCCTTTGAGTTGTGTAAATCTCTAAAAGAACATGTGTCTTTGGATTTCTTAAATCATGGAAATGGAAAGTTTTCTCAGTACAGGCTATAGGGAGATTATTACCGATCATTTTAGGAATTTAGAGTCCCATGTTGCTCTTTCCTTAAGTAAGGTCAAAAGTTTTAGGCCCACTATAGAAAATGATCTTGATCCTGAGATTCTTAAAACATTAAGCAACCCTTCACTCATGATGAGATTAAAGAGGTGCTTAATTCTCTTAAACCTAATGTTGCCCCAGGTTTAGATGGTCTTTCTAATTTATTTTATAAAATGTTTCCGTTAGAAGTAGTGAATTGTTTGGTATTGGTTTTTAATTTCTTTTTGGAGAAAGAGGTGAGCCTAAAGTCCTTTTCTGAAGGGTTACAAATTTATATATTTAAGTCAGGGGATAAGGGGGAGTTTCAGAATTGGAGGCCAATCACATTGCTAAATTCCGATTACAAAATCCTTACGACTTTGATAAATAACAGACTGAAAGTTTTAGCGGAGGGTAGTTTTACGCAGGTGCAGCACTGTGGTATTCCTAATAGGAAAATTCAGTCAGTTCTGTGTCTTATTAGGGACATAATTGAGAAGGTGAATGATTTAGGGGAGAAAGGATATATATTAACGTTGGATTTAGAAAAGGCCTTCGATAGAGTTAGCCATTTGTTTTTGTTTGCTACTTTAGAGTTTTTTAAGGTCCCGATGGGATTATTAAATCTAATAAAAGGGTTATTTGTTTCTGCTCAGGTGTTCCCGTTTATTAAAGGGGAATTGGGGAGGGGTTTTACATTAAAATGTGGGGTACGACAGGGATGCCCTTTAAGTCCTCTTCTTTACAACTTTTCTTCAGAACCATTACTGAGAATAGTAAGTTTGGCCCCACTGTGGCAGGGGTGAGTATTCCTGGGACAAAGTCTTTTATTACCATTCAGGCTTATGCAGATGATGTATGTCTGTTTTTCTCAAAATTTTCACAAATAAAGGTGTTCTTTGCCATGTTTGAGAAATATGCATGTTTGGCTAATGCAAAGATCAATTTTAAAAAAACTAAAGGTTTATTACTGGGTATGTCCCAGCAAGACCCGGTCTTCTTTAATTCAATTGTAATATCTTCAGAGCCTTTGACAATTCTGGGGGTAATTTTTGGACCCCAGAATTGTCCAGAGGAGAATTGGAAATTAGCTTTGGACAAAATTGATTCTAAAGTTAACAGATGGAAAAGGTTTAAATTTGTTAAAATTAAAAGAATTCAGGTTTTAAAACAATTTATCTTGCCAAGCGTACAGTATGTAGCTGCAATTTACCCCATACCAGCTCAATATGAAACTAGACTTTATAGTATCTGTTTTCAGTTGCTATGGGGTAACAGATTGAACCCGGATAAAAGAGGCTTTACTTATCTAGATAGGAAACGGGGAGGACTGGGGATGGTAGATCCTGTGATTTTTTGTTTTTCAATATTTTTTTCTTTTTCTTTAAAAAATGGCTTAAGTGAGGCAGGAGGTCAGGAGTCTCTTTTTTTTTTAAATTTAATGAAGCGTTATCAAACGTCCTGGTTGCATTGTGCTCCCAAACTATCCCCACATTTATCTTTGCCGTATTATTTTAAGCCGACGGCACAGAAGTTATGTAAATGGAAGGTGACCAAAAACCAAATTACAAGGGGTTCCTCGAGGACATTATATAAGGAGTTGATAACTTTGAATTATTCGACGGTGCCATGTTTTAAAAACTGTCCTATAGATCGGAATGATGATGTATTGGAACAGCTAAATAATCCCAGGTTACCAGTTTACATGTGGGAAACTCAATGGCTTATGATGTATGGAAAATTAAATGTCAGGGGAACGGCAAAATACAAAGCAAAGGAAGAGAGGTTATGTCCATATTTAGAATGCATTAACCAGGAGGAAACAATGGAACATTTCTTTCTATAGTGCTCAGTTTCGATTAAATTGTGGGAATATTTGGCTAAAGCATGGGATTTTCCTTGGTTGGCTAACCTAAATTATGATATTTTGGTGATTGGGACTTTTCCCCCGTCTTTACAAAGGTACGAGAAGGGTACTTTGCGAGTTTTTTTTTGCAAGTTTAAGGTATTGTCTATGGCAAACAAGATGCCAATGGGTATTATATCAAAGGAGACCCACCGTACAGGGGTTTAGATGGTATGTGACTAATGTCTTGAATAAAGTTTTCATATCAGATTCACAATTGTATAATGGGAATAAAGTTAGGATTTGGTGGAAGGGTTTTTCGCATATTATTAAATATAAATAGTAGAACTGTTTTGTTTTTTTTTTCCTCTAAAGCTTGACCTTTTTTTTTTCCTATTTAGTAGAAATATTAAGGGTGTTTGATGGTGGGGGGTTGTAATTTTGTATTATTGTAGGAAGGAGAGATTTATAGAGGAAAATTTGTTTTTGAATAATAAGAAGTCGTTGTTAGAATGTTTTACGTAAGCTTTAGTTTTTTAAGTTATATAATAAGTTTCATTATGTAGTTTTTTCACAGGGCATTTATAAAAGGTTTTTTTTGGGGGTAGAAATGTGTGGTGTTGGGTTTAAGGGTTTTTCCTGTTTTTAACATATTGTTAATTTTTGTTTTGTGCTATATCTTGTATTACTTATCTGATGGTATTGTTCTTTTTATGTGTTTATCTCAATAAAATTGCCCCTACTCTTTTCGATAAGTGCCATGGGATCTTTAACATCCACCTGAACTACCACCAATCCAGGCAGATGGGACCTCGGTTTAATGTCTCATCCGAAAGACGGCACCTCAGAAGTGCAGCACCCCTCTCATGCTGCACTACGGTGTCAGTACTGGGATATTAACCCAAGTGCCAGATGTGGGAACTGAACCCACAGCCCTCTGATCTCCTGGCCCCAGAGCCGAGTGTGCTACCTACTGAGCCACTGACACTGACTATGATAAGTGCCTTGCTGGCACTTTTTATGCACTGAGTTTGTAAGTCTGCCTGGTTTGTTATCCTGCTATCCCTTCCCCGCTACAATAACCACCCAAGTGTTTTATAAAGCTTGCAATGGTGGGTGGTTTGGGGACAATCTAATATAAATCTGGCTAAACGGTTGTACAGTACATTTAAACTCAGCTCAGACAAAAAGGGCAACCCTAGGAGGCATACTCCAAGTGCGGTCTAGCCCCTAGCGTTACTGTCTTCTGATCTTCACCGACTGCTGTACCCGCTACTGAAATAGTGGTCAGCTAATAGAAAGCTCTCATCCAGAAACAGCAAGAAGCAACAGCTCAGACACAAAGGGCAACCATAGGAGGCAAATGCAAAGTGCAGTCCAGCCCCTAGCTTTACTATCTGCTGAGCTTCACTGATCTTCACCAACTGGCAGGAAGACCAATCATAGAGGGATGGCAGACTCCCGACAGGTGCAGAAGCAGGGATTCCTTGACAGCAGTTCTACCTGAATCCCCCTTGGAGTGCACAGTCCAGGCTCCTTTCTCTGCTAAGGCAACTTCTCTCCTCACTCATTCTGATCAGACCAAGCCAGCGGCTGCTCTCTTAGCATTAGGAGCTGTTGCAACACTGTTGGAACACTTACCCAGAATTGCTGGCTGCTGTATGTAAATCAGCACTTGTACTGCTGTAGCCACTACTGAAGTAGTGGTCAGCTAATAGACAGCTCTCTGCCGGAAGCAACAGCTCAGAAACAAAGGGCACCCCTAGAAGGCATACGCCAAGAGCGGTCCAGTCCCTACCCTTCCTGTCTGCTGAGCTTCACTGATCTTCACCGACTGAGGTACCCACTACTGAAATAGTTGTCAGCTAATAGAAAGCTCTCAGCCAGAAGTCACATCTACTTCTCTTTCATCCAAGTAGTGCTATAAAGCAATCAACTATTCTCATCTAAAAGAGTAATACAGCCACTATAGATCTTGTAAACTGCAGTTGCTGTGGCACACTGTCTAGTAAGACTTTTATCCTCAGAGTGGGACACTGTCCAGCATACTTCACATTCAGGGACCTTAAATCTCAGCTGCATGCAGCCTGGGCTCAGATACAATACCTCCGTGCTATCATACATCAGGCCCTGCTGGACAATGTCAGAGAACCTACAGGTCCTAGACATGCTGCACAAGCACCCCTACCTCAAAGGAAAAACAGGCCAGAAGGCTAGCAGATAATCAGGAACCATAGAACTACCAAAAAGTCCTCTGCTAAGGAGAGTTCCAATCCTATTTCGACATCAAACAGATACGCACCACTATCTCCCAGAGTGACCTGCGTAGACGGCATCGATGATTCTCCAACTTGCATAACGGACGTCAAACATTCTCCACATCCAAACCAGCACAAGGAAGTGCATCCCACCCCTAAACCTGCTAAATCAGAAAAGAAGAAACCTATTCTAATAATAGGCGACTCCATGATTAGGGTCTAGAACCTTACCTCCAGCAGGACCATGCTTCAGTTGCAGTCAGGTGCATCCCAGAGACATCAGCATGGGGGGACACAAGCCACATCAAGGGGATCATACGCGCAGTGGACCACAACACTCATGTCGTACTCCACATAGGTACAAATGACCTAGCCAGTAGGCCAGTGGAGAAAACTAAACAAAATATCTCCAGGCTGGGTGACAAACTTTCTTCTCTTTCAACTGGTCTCACCTTCTCAGAGATTCTGCCTGTCTGGAATAAGGGAGATATCAGGCAAATGATCAGGGAAAAGGACACCACCGAATTTAACACCTGACTGGGAACTGGTGCCAGGAAAAAGGTCACTGATATATCAGTAATTGGCAGGACTTCTGGGAATGGGAGTTTTTTTTAAATTTGACGGCCTGCACCTCTCTAAAGCAGGTACACAAGTGCTTGGCCAAAAGTCTGATGTCCATATTGGTCAGTTAAACTAATGGGTGGGGGAGGATTGGCATTGGCACCCCTTACACCACAAGGGTTGCCTTGTGTCCCTTCCCCATTCCCAACTAGTTCAGCACACATATGCTCCTATCATACACACAATAAGCAACACAAAACACATACGCAACAGAGCAGGGTAAGCCTTCAACTAACCAGAATAAACAGTATTGGAAGGCAATGTGCATCAACGCTTATAGTCGTGATCTCACGGCCATGATGACAGAAGCGCAGTTAGACTTGGTCACCGTTATGGAAACATGGTTCACTGGGAACTACACATGGGATGTCACCATCCCAGGGTACATGCTATTCTGGAAGGATTGAGAAGGTAAAAAGAGAGGGGGGGTAGCATTGTATGTAAAGAGGACATCAATGCAACAGAAATCCAAAGGAAGTAAAACAAGGCAGAGGCATTTTGGATTACCCTCGGGGCTGGAGAGAAGGCCCCAGTCTAGACTGGAGCTATCTACAGACTCCCATCCCAGGAAGCTGATATAGATAAAGAGCTCATGGAGACCACCATCTTGATGATGGCAGACAGGGGAGAGTTGCTACTGGTAGGCGACTTCAATCTGCCAGATGTGGACTGGTCCTCATACACAGCATCCTCCGTACGAAGCAAAGATTTCCTGTTTGTACTGCAAGGAGCAGGTTTACAACAGCTGGTGAATTTCCTCAATAGTGACAAATCAATACTGGACTTGGTGCTCACAAACAGCACAAAAGTCTCAGATGTGCAAGTAGGGGTATCTGGGGACCAGTGACCACAGGACAATCCAGCTAGCTGTGAACAAGGTAAACGATACCAGGCACACTAAAACCAAGGTTCTAGATTTCAGGAGAGTTAACTTTCCCGAAATGAAATGTATAGTCACATCCATGCTAGATGGCAGAAACTCGGAAGATGTAGAAGACTGTTGGGAGGCCTTAAAAACTGCTTGAAATACAGCTACAGCTGCATGCACTAGGCAGATCACCAAATCCAAAAGAAAAAAAAATCCACTCTGGTTCACCAAGGAAGCTGCAACCAAAATCAAAGAAAAGAGGAGGGCTTTTGCTAAATATAAACAAACTAAAAGTGAATTAGACAGAGAAGAATACAAAAACAAGTTGAGTGAGGCAGGAAAGGCAGATAGGTGATCAAAAGTGCAGATGGAGGAGAAAATAGCACAGGGAGTCAAGAAGGGAGACAAAACCTTCTTCAGGTATATAAGGGACAAAACAAAAAGTCAGGGGGGATAGTTAGGTGAAGTCAAGATGGCAGAGACAGATGAAGACAAAGCAGAGTTACTAAATGATTTGTTTTGCTCTGTCTTCACCATAGAAGACAGCGGGATGGGTCCTTCACTAAGTAGGTCAGTACACAACGCCACAGGAGCAAACACAAGATACTTCACAAGGGAAAGGGTCCTAGAAGAGCTAAATAGGCTCAAGGTAGGTAAAGCAATGGGGGCAGATGGCATCCACCCCAGGGTACTGAAGAAGCATCGGGAAGAACGCACCACACCACTAGCTGAGCTTTTCAGCAAGTCACTGGAAAGCGGAGTAATACCTTAGGACTGGAAAAGGGCAACAGTAGTACCTTTACACAAGACAGGAAGCAGGAAGGAGGCAGGAAACTACCAACTGGTCAGTTTGACCACAGTGATAGGAGTTATTGCTAAAGGAGAGGATAGTGAAGTACCTGGAGGACAGCAGATAGAGTGACCCCAGGCAACATGACTTTACAGCAGGGTGCTCTTGTCAAACCAATATGATCAACTTTTTCGACTGGGTCACCAGAGCAGTTGACCAGGGAGGAGCAGTGGACATTGTGTACCTGGACTTCAGCAAGGCCTTCAACACTGCCCCCCACAAAAGGCTAGCTAACAAATTAGAGCATACAGGAGTCAGTCATAAGATAGTGAGCTGGATCACCAACTGGCTGCAAGATGGGATGCAGAGAGTGCTTGTCAATGGATCATTATCAAGGGGAAGGCAAAGTGACCAGTGGCATTCCACAGGGGTCTGTGCTGGGACCTATCCTCTTTAACATATTTATTGGGGATATTGCAATTCACTTAAAGAGGAAGGTTTGCCTGTGTGCAGATGACACAAAACTCTGCAACACAGTAGATACGTAGGAGGGAGCAAAAGGTATGGAAGCAGATCTGAAAAAAATCAAGGAATGATCCAGGGATTGGCAGTTGAAGTGTATTGCCAAGAAGTGCAAGGTTATGTACATAGGAAAAAGAAACGCAGGGATGAAGTACACACTGGGAGGGCATCAGTTTGAGGAGACAAAGACAGAAAAAGACCTCGGAGTAGTCATCGCGGATGACTTAAAGGTTGGATAACAGTGTGAAAAGGCAACACAGAGGGTGGGTGGCATCCTTGGCTGCACTGGTAGGAGAATTACAAGTAGAAAGTGCAAGGTTATTATTCCTCTCTACAGGTCCTTGGTGAGGCCGCATTTAGAGTACTGTGGTCAGTTTTGGAGGCCCCACCTCAAAAAAAGACAGACTGCCTGGAGATGGTACAGAGAAGGGCTACAAAGATGGTGCATGGACTGCATCGTGAGCCATATAAGGCAAGATTCAGGGAACTAAATCTGTACACCCTTGAGCAGAGAAGAAACAGAGGGGACATGATCGAAACTTTTAAGTATGTGAAAGGAATCAACACAACACAAGCAGGAAACCGCTTCCAGCAAAACAGGGATTTGCGTACAAGGGGGCACAACTTGCGTCTGGTAAGAGGCAGGTTCAAAAATAACCTCAGGAAGTACTTCTTTACAGAAAGGGTCATAGACCCATGGAACAGTCTAACTCAAGAGGTGGTGGAATCCAAGATGGTATGCAAGTTCGAACGCGCATGGGACAGACATTGTGGACACATCAGGGTGCAGTCTGAAATAGGGAGGTGGGCAGAAACATGGGCATACTAGTTAGATCATGTGGTCCCCATCTGCCGACATGATTCCTGTGTTCCTAAACTCTGCAGTTTATCAACAGGTGCATAGTCTTATATTGTATCCGCATAATCAAACAGCGGCACAATCTGCATTTGCAGTGTTTGCACGATAGTTTGCTTCAAGGCTGAGGACCAGCAGTCCCTATATCTGTTAAGCAGACCCACTCTAGTTCCAAATTTTTTGATCAAGTTCTCAGCATGAATTTTCACTGTGCCACAGGGCTCCCTCCAGAAGCCTGTCTACTTATTTGACTATCTGCCCATCAGATGCACAAATCTGGAGTGGAAAGTTAGAATTTTTTTAGTAAGTTAGGTGAGGCAAACAACATGAGTTTTGTTCTGACATATTAACTTTCAATTTGGAAACTGCAAAGAAATACTGAACATCTGAGAAACCATTTTGGAGGGCTACCTGTACTTCAGAGAGGGTGTCCCCAGAGGCCTAAATGACTGCATCATCTGTGTATAAGGGATAGCTTAGGTCTCCAATACTCTAACCGAGTCCATGCAAACATAATGCAAGTAATAGGGGACCCAGGACTAATCCCTGGCGATCCCCTCCAGAATGTCCAAGCACTTTGAAGTGTACCCATCTGTAACTGCATTGTCCCCTATTGTGGACGTCAGATGTGAAACTTTTAAGTGCTCCACTTCCCAGTCTACTTCTAATTTTCAAATTAGAATACCATGGTCCACCATGTTGAAGGATTGGAGAGGTCAACAAAGATGGCTCCGGTATACTGCCCAGAGTTCATAACCTTGTTGACCTCATCCAAGAACTTCGACATAGAGGAGATAGTGCTATGATTTTTTCTGAACCATGATTGGTATGGGTCCTGAAGACCTGCTTCCTCAGTGTAGTTCTGCAGTTGTTTTGATACCAGTCTCTAAAATAATTTCAAGAGTATCGAGAGGAGAGAGACGGGTCAATTAGTGGACATTAAGTCTGGACCACCCCTTTAAAAATGGGAACCACTTTAGCCTGCTTCCATGTTTCAGGTAGGTATCCAGAACTCAAGGACCAATTATAAAGATAAGTCAATGGTTTTAGGATTTGACATGCTGAGATTTTCAGAAGACGAGGGGAGAGGCCATCCGGACCCTGAGCTGTCACCAACCTGTTCCAATGAACATGACATCATACTCTCCATTGACTGCCTCCACCCTGTCGACCACCAGCCGGGTGAATCTGTACTCCACTCCAACGCGAAGCAGCACCGGACGCTGGTTGATGGGGTAAATCTGTTCGTACATTAAGGGGTGAGTGCGACTGAAGAAAATCACATCATCAGGATATTCATGGGTGGAGCGATAGTTCCCATATGTACGACTGGGGCACTGTAGACAAAAAAAACAACGACATAATAATAGAGCAGGTCAAAACAGCAGTATTTGTTAGTTAGCAAAACATGTCAACATACAGTTTATTGCAGTAATGCATTCCTGACATCATCACATTCAACAGTCATGTATTTTCAATATATTTATTTTACAATTTTAGGCTAGGAAAGGCACACCGAGCTGAAGCTCGCTTCCAGGTGCATACTGGGAGAACAGGAACTTCAGAAGAACCTAAAGAAGCAGAGAGATTGGCTGGATTTGTGGAGTACTGGATTTGATGTAGCCAAATGCAAGGTGCTACACCTGGGGAGGAAAAACAGAAGCAAGAGCTGCACACTGTGTAGCACTCCTCCTGCTGCAGGGGTGAGGAGGAACGGAACCTGAGGCTTATAGTGCACAAGCGGCTAAAAGATGACAAGCAGTACACAATCACTGTCAAGAGGTCCAGCAGAATGCTGGGGTGTATCAAAGGGTTGGGGGTGAGACCAGCAAAGCAGAGGACATGCAAGTGGAGTTTGTGAGACTCAAATCTAGATCTGTTTGATGTACCAAGCTCATTCACAGCTCGCTGCACTAATGTTAAGGCTATACTGTCAACCTAACTCCCTCAGACATTCTTGAAGCAGTGTTTAATTACTAGTTTTGCAGTTAATAGCCACAGTAACTTTAGTATTGTAAGGTTGGAAGGAAATCTAGGTCTATCATGTTGCCACCCTGCTTCATAAGCAGGGACTAATGAGTATACTGTGTAGACATATACTAATTTATAGGGGCTCCCTACCTACTCTACTGCCCAGGGTACCTAGTGAGTCCCTCAGTAAGCAAAAATTAGTCCAGGCTTACCTTGAAGGCCGGTACTGTCATCATATACACTATGTCCACCGGTAGGCTGTTCCATTGATTTACAAGCCTCTGGGAGAATTGCTTCCTAATGTTACCAGCTCTGAATTTCAGGGGGTACCCCACACATACATACTGCTGGAGGACACCAGATCAAACACCTCCATCTGTTCTTGTTGATACCCTTGAGTATGCTGAAGAACTGAGATTGTGTCCCCTCTTGGCCTCCTTTCCTACATGATGGACATATTAAGACATCCCGTCTCTTGTCATAGCCCCCCCCCCCCATACCCATGATCATTTTGGTAGCCCTGCATTGCATTTTCTCAAATCCTTCAATGTTCTTTTAGTTGAAGAGTATAGAACTGCACACAATACTCCAGGTGGGATCTGACCAGGGCCTCGTAAAGTAGGTGAATCGATACTTCCCATAAGTACCCATATGTATGCCTGAGGGGGTTAAAGATAAACAAGTCAAAGGGAGCAATATTATGTCCCCTGCTTTGCTGGTCTCACCCCCACCCCTTTAATACACCCCAGCATTCTGCTGGACCTCTTGACAGTGATTATGTACTGCTTGTCATCTTTTAGCCGCTTGAGCACTATAAGCCTCAGGTTCCGTTCCTCCTCACCCCCCTGCAGCAGGAGGAGTGCTACACAGTGTGCAGCTCCTGTTGCTGTTTTTCCTCCCCAGGTGTAGCACCTTGCATTTGGCTACATCACATCCAGTACTCCACAAATCCAGCCAATCTCTCTGCTTCTTTAGGTTCTCCTGAAGTTTATCCCCATTCTCAAGGAATCACCACCATGTCCTTCTTAGTGTCATCAGCAAACTTAAGCAGCTTGCTGGAGATCTCAACTTCCAAACTGTTGATGAAAATGTTGAACAGTAGTGGCTCTGGCACTGACCCTAGAGGGCAGTCACTAAGTACCCTTCTCCACTCGAGAGTTGTGCCCCTCCATCACAACCCTATGTATCCTGCACCCAGGCCAGTTAGCAGTCCATTTTTGTGTATAGTGCCTTGTATACCATACTACTATACTTTGGCCAGATGTCTGCCATGCCTCACAGTGTCAAAGGCCTTGTTTAAGTCTCCAGGTAGACTATTTATCTTGCCCTGCCCCTGTACATCATCTGTGTCACCCTCTTGAAGAAGGATGAGGTTGGTCTGCCACAATCTGTCCCTCATAAAGTTGTATTGAGAGGTAACAAAAACCTTAGCCTCAGTAAAGTGATCACTTATTCTGTCCATGTTAATGACTTCCATGATCATACACACTATTAATGGTCAGCTATCCAGCCTGTGGTTGCCTGGGTCTGCCTTGCTCCGGCCACAGTGTCCACTTTCCAGTCCTTTTGTAACACGCTTGTCTGGTCAGAGGCACGAAAGATACAGCAAGCAGCACTGCCAATTGTTACTTTAGCTAGGGAAGGGATGGGGTGGAATCTCTAGGGGTTCAGCTGGCAGTAGCCAGGAGGGTAAGAACCTCCAGGTATGGGTGGCCTAAAGGTTGCTAAATCAGTCGGAGGTGAGGGACAGGGCACTGGAGAAGAAGATTAGAAAGGCAGCTACAGTGAGGGATGTACAATAGTCCTGATGGGGGATTCTAACATGCCAGATGTGTAGTACATCTAGGGCAAAAAGCACAAGAAGTGAAGCACTTGTGAATATCCTTCAGGACTGATTCCTAGTGCAATATATGAAAGGGACTACTAGGGAGGGGGCCATATGGAACCTGCTTTTCTTGAACAGGGATATTATGATTAATCTGAATCCGTGAGTCAGCCAGATATGGTATTAAATATAGAATAATACATGGGGTGGTATGTATAACATGAAGTCTACAGACATCCTAAGTGCTGGATGCTACATAAACCCTGAGAGTGAAGCTTGATACAAGCATCCAACACCGAAGGTGTGTATAATCTGAGTTCTGCACAGCACTCCATGGGCCTCATTTTCAAATGGGGATGCAGGGCTTGCAACCAAGCCCTGCGTCCCCACTAAATTTGCTGCACCTGCTTCCAAGGGTTTGCTGCAACTTGCACCCAGTTTTATAACCATGGACTCAAGTTGCGACAGTGCCCTCATTTTATGGCAGCTTGCGCCAAAGCTGAGGCACAAGCTCCATAACATGGGTCACCCTCGGATGCAAAATTACAGCAGGGGGGAGCAGACACAAGGGAATTCTAAAATTGAAAATTCCCCCCAGTTTGACGCAAGTCAGCACTTGCGCCAAACGCTCTGCTGCAAGTCCCTTGCATCCCTTTAATCACATTTGAAAATACGGCCCATGTCTTATTTTATATAGTTGCAGTGGAATTTTTTTTCACCACAGCAATTTTATAAATATAAGGAAACTGATCTCTGTGCTCTGAAAACTTCAGACAACGAAAACTTCAGGCAAGAATGATTTGTAGTTTGAATGTGGAAGACGAATGATCTGTAATTCAGTAAACAATGTTTAAGCTAAAGTTTCAGTGTTAAAAACTGAAAAAGCACTAAACATTTTAACTTGCTAGCAGTGAAAAAGAATGTTGTTACTATGGAAACCTGATTTCATTAGGGATGTTGAGCATGTGACCTGCGGGGGGGGGGAGAGAAAGAGAGAAAGGTATCGAGAATCGGGGAAAGCCATGGGAGAGAAGTTAGGCTACCATTGAAGAGAGTTTTTTGTGTGAGGGAAAAGAACTATGGGCAGGTGATTTTGTTTTTTTGGGTTCTATGGGAGACAACTGTGCGGAGCAAGCCGTACTCTGGCTCACGGCTTTCCCTTACAGAAAGCAGCACGTGTTCACCTTCACTGTTATTAATCAGATGGTTACAATGGTGACTTACAACCTTTTTTTTATGGGAAAAAATGTGGCCCAGTTATTATTATATAGTTATTATCTGATTACTAAGTTCTCTTTAACTTTCAATTCAGTTATTTATACTGCCCCAAGATTTCTCCCTAAACTACTCAAAAACACACCTATAGGCTGGTCAATAAAAGCCCTACACCAAGTACAAAGATCTTTAGGAGTGAATTGGCACAAATCCCTGGAGCAACCCCTAAAACAAAATATGCATTTCCAAATTCAGAAAGCTCCGATTTCCCCTACATTCTGGGAACCATTAGTTGGGTTGCGCCTGGGAGATTTAGCTCCTCAGGGAGAGCCGTTATCATACGCGCAATTTTGTTTGAATATACCTGAGGCGAAAGGGAATGCTTTTAAGTACTGGCAAATTAGTGGTGCATTAAAAGCTTACTTTTGGAATTCGAAACCTTCAGAAGTAAATAGGACAGAACTGTCTTCGTTGCTACAGATAGCAGATCAGCCTCACTCGGTCTCCAAAGTTTATCATGAAATACAGAGGACTGATTTAGAATTGCCATCGGGTATTTGCTTTTATTGGAGGCAGAAACTGGAAATGGGTGAAGACCAAAGATTATGGGACCAAATTTGGAACAATATATATAAATACCTAAGACAAGATAGGTATAAGCTACAGCAGTTCAATATTATGCACAATTTATACTACACACCCGCTAAATTATACAAAATAGGCAAATTATCATCCCCCTAGGTGCTACAGATGCAGTGCTGATAATGGGGATATATACCACATGTTATGGGTATGTCCTAAAATTCAGCCATTGTGGAAAGCAATTCAGAAATCGTTAATTCTCTCCTGGGACTGGATTCCTTTTTTACACCCAAAATTTGTTTGATTAATCATTTCCCCAGGGACATGAGTAAACAGAAGAAGGCATATATGGCTATTATCTCAGCTGCAATTAAAGTGATTATCCTGCGACACTGGATAGATGAGTCAACACCTTCAGTTATTGAATGGTACAAGGAAATCTTGCTTGCATTGCAGCTGGAGCTACATATAGCTAAGATGTACAATAGGATACATTCATATAATGCCAAATGGGGTATCCTGGATGTTGTTCTAGTTACTTGGAAAACCTAATATACCAAGGCGGAAAGGTCTTCCTTAACCTGGGAAATTTTTAGAGTCTTACAAAGCAGTTTTTGGGTGGTTCTTTCTACAAGTAGAAGTACATTGGGAGGGGGGATAAGGGAAGGGCTTGGAAGTGGTAAGTTATTATTTTGATAATATAAAAAGAAAATGCTGTAATGTCCATTTTCTACAGTGTAGGCCTCCAGTACACAAAAATTTTTTTGGGTAAATGTTGTTTCTTGAAGGCCTTGTCAATGTCTTAATTTCATTGTAATGTGACATTGTAATTAAAGCATATTGAATTATTATATAGTTATTAATTAAAAGAATGTGAAGTTCCATAATTATTATTTCCTTGTTTTTCATTTTAAGAGGAATCATCTGGAAAGATCATCTGTACAGTCCAGTACAAATTTTCCAGTTTTGATTACAATTAGGAAAAAAAAGATCAATTTAAAAGAATAATGTTTATATTATTAGTGAACATACATGTTATGAAACTTGAATGGGTTTTAAAGGCATAGAAATATGAATGTATTTATACATGTTGTTTTATTATTGTAACCAGGTTCACCATGTAATGGTACCCATCGAAAATGAGCTGCTGAGCTGCAGCTCAATGGGGAATAATCAAATTCATGTACATGTATGTTACACTGAATACACATTATACTACTACTAGTTATAGCACTACTTAGTTCTATGACTTTTACTTTGATCACTTATTATTATATTCTTATATTTCTTTTGCCCTTTTTTATGGTTTATGGGTGTTTTATATATCACAATTTGGTTCTAGTCATCACCTCTCACGGTTTCTACTTTCTGTTTGTCTTACCGCCACTTCCGCTACTGACTAGCCATGCTACCACTGGTACTCACTGCAGTACCCTAAGGCAGAGTTCTTTTTCACAATTACATTACAGGAAAGAATTTAGACCAGTAGTAGGCTTTGCGAGAGCAGCGAACTAAAACTACTTTAAGTACAACTTACCTAAATCTGGTTGCTTTGACAAATGGGTCTTGTAAAGGTCTGCACCGTGACACAGTTGTGGTCACCCAAGTTAGTTAGGTTTATTTTTGAGCTAAGCATTCATTGATCAGATCGGACTATCCCACTTTTTAAACTTAGGACCATTTATCAATGCTCACTACTAAATATTAGAATGCAATGCTAAAATTGGTAACCTTTACCATTATACCAATCTAGTCATTTAGTAATGCCTAGTTCTTTATGTCTTTTTAATTATATATTTTTAACACTGTTTTGCTAAAATTGGACTTCAGGCCAAGCCAAAGACTTAATGTAAGCACTTTTACATTAACACATCATCAATTGATGACTACACACCCCCTGACAAAGAGGATCTGATTCCTCGAAGTGCTGAGGTGTGATTGTCCATCCATTGATGTCCACACTATGTACAATGAACATTTATCAGCATTAATAAATCACACTGGGGGGGGGGGGGCGGAGCCAGCAACTGACCAGAATAGATGCTTTTCTCAGGGCTCTACCTCGTGCATGCTAAAAACTTCAAATTTCTCTATAAAGCCAGTTTTTTTGTTGCTGAAAGTGTCTCTGTCACTTAAAAGAAATTTAGAGCATTTAATTGGCACCTTTCTTGACCTGCTACGACATGGGGTGGCAGAAAATCCTCAGCAAACAGACGACAGGAGGGGAAAGCAACCTGGGCCGGCTGGCATGTCGGCGAGCAGTGTGCCTTAGCTGGGAACAGTCCTGGAGATGGAACCTACATTAAAGGTGGTGAAAGATGCGGTGCTAAAAGTTGTAAGCAAATTATCTAGATTCCTTCAATTCAAGAGTCACCGTTCTGGAAGTTAAGATGGAACAAGTCATGGCAGAGCTGAAGTCTGCGTCGGACACCTCTAATAAATCTATGTCCGTGGTAACGGGGCTGATCAAGGAGAATACCAACCTAAGGTACCAACTGGAACACTTGAAGAACTCAGCCAGAGCTGCTAACATTCATCTCCTGGGTATTGCAGAAGGCCTAGAAGGGCAAGACACAGTTCATTTTGTTCAAAATCTTTTCTTCACTTGGTTTGGTGACTTACCGGGGGTTGTAGTGCAGCAAGCCTATAGAATAACACTATGGAATAGATCAGCCAACCTAGAGATACCACAAACGCTTCTAGTAGTTACCGGAGGCTCATATCAAAGAGACAAAATTCTACAAAAAGCTAAATCAAGTGGCCCTTCACAAATCCTGGAATCAGAGAATGCTCGATGTTTTCTGGACTTGAGTTTTTCAACCCAAGAGTGAAGAAGAGCTTTTGATGGAGTCCGCATGGGGCTTCGTGATCTAGGCATCGCTCACTCACTACAACTTCCAGCGAGGTTTAAAATCTCATATGGTGGAAAGCAATTTATGTTTAGTGACCCCAAAGAAACTGGAAAAAAATCAGGCAGGACTTCCTGGCAAAAGAAACTCAGCATAACAAATCGGATATGAAAGACTGAGGGACAATGAAGCACACTTCAGTATACCAGCCCAACAGGTTGCTTATAAACCATAACTTGGGGTACTACATAGACGATATTGTTTAATGTTTTGAAGTATACACCTGTTAAATGTTTACAGCCATCGGTTGGGGCGGTGACCCTTGTATAGTCCTTGTTATCACTTATCACTGTTTTTAGCACCTCTGTGCTGCTCCTGGAGATCGCTGGCTGACTTCATTAGTCATAATTTAATTAAGATGGCTGCTGCCTCATGGTGTGAGGCTTCTACTGGTGGTAAAGATGGGGGAGGGAGCAATGGAGACATCGTTGAGATCTTTGGAGCTAGCGGAGGTATAGTTAAACTGAGCTTTGTTAAAGTTATACTGTCAAAACTTTCTTAAATGTTTTATAGTCACATCAGGAGAACCGGGGTAAAGTAGATGTCTAAATATGGATCACTTACACACTGTTAATTCCTGGACCTTAAATATTCCAATCAGAGTGTACTCCCAAAAGGGAAAGGACAATATGATGGGCAGATCATTTTTTTATCTTTTATGGTCCAATGTCTTGCTGCAGTGCTTATTAGTAAAAGATTTGGATTGAGTGAATATTCAGATTAATATTCAGTTTCTCCCCCAATAATGTGACAATTAGCTGTTTGCTACGTATCCTACCATAATTACCTGTTGTAACTAATTCTAAGACTTACAGCTATGGAAGCTTATTTTATTTGTATTGCTATTACCAAAATGGATACAGAAAGTTTAAAAAAAATGATAAACAAATCACACTGATGAGACCTGCAGGAGTACCTGCCTTCTTTGCTCCAGGGACTTTACAGGGAATGTTATGGCAGATGATCCTCTAATGTCTAGTGACCACAATTCAATGTGGCTTAGCAATGCCCTCAAAGCCCAGTGTCATAAATCACAGATGCTGGTCTGGCTGTTAGAAAGGCAGACTTTAGGAAGATGGAGAAAGTTCTTAAAGACAGGCATGGGGATGGGCCAGTTTGAAAGGGTGGAAAATAAATGGGCCACCCTCAAACTGGAAATCCAGGAGGTATCTAAAGCCTGCCTGAGATAAATTGGGAAAGGTAAGATGGTTCTCCAGGGATGTGGGGTATGCAGTCAGGGTCCAAACAATCAACATTTAAGAAATACAAATCTGGCCAGATGGAGGGAAATAATTAAGTCTACCTCTGTACACTGAAAGAGGGCAGCATTTTAGTGAGGTAGCCAAGGCACAGAGTTCAGAATAGTGAAGGGGGTGAAGTAAAATGATAAGCCCTCCTTCAGGTACATTAGGGAAAAGAAAAGAAATGAAAAGACAAGAGGAAAACTAAAGGAGGAATCGAAAGAATGAAAAAAGAGGAGAATTGGTGGGGGAGGAGGGCCAAAAGACAGACATCTTGAATAAATAATTCTCAGCATTCACATTAAAGGAAGGGGCAACACTGGAGGTGGAAGCTGTGACAGAGGATAGGAAGTTTAAGGGCCTGAGGGAGTTGAAGATGAACAAGTCAAAGGGACCAGACAGGCTGCATCCCTGGGTTCTCATGGATGTAGGGCAGGCACTGGCAGCACCCCTGGCAGACTTGTTTAATTGTTCACTAGAAATCAGTGTGGTCCAGCAGCTTGGAAGTTGGACGATGTTTCACCTCCTCATAAGAGTGGAGAAGAGGCAACTCAGGCAATTACAGACAGGTTACTCTGACCTCAACTGTAGGGAAGCTGCTAGATACTATTATCAAGAAGCAGTTAGTAGACTTCTTAGAGGCAAACGGACTCCAAGACACTAGACTGCATGGTTTCATGAAGGGGAGGTCCTGACAGATGAACCTCATAAAATTCTTCAACTCAAGAGTTTCTGATGGTGGATAAAGGGCCAGGTGGTGGATGTCCTATATCTGAACTTCAGCAAGGCCAGTGACTCAGTGCCACACTTCGACTGGCGAGGAAGTTAGGTAACTGCGAGTGGGGGAGGGCTTAACCAAGTGGATCAAAAACTGGTTATGTGGAAGGACCCAAAATGTAGCACTAAATGGAAAAAACTACAGGGTCAAGAGAGTGAAACTGGAGTGCTGCAGAGGTCAGTCTTGGGTCTGGTACTTGTCAATTTGTGAATCTTTTACATTGGAGTAGGGATCCATGGTAAAATGTGTCTCTTTGCAGATAATACTTAAAATATATGTCAGGGTAGACAGCCAGGAAGGAATCAGGGACATGAAGTGAGAGCTGGAGAAATTAGAAAAGCAGTCAAAAATCTAGTAGCTCAGATTTAATGCCAAAAACTTCAAGGTCATGCACATATGAGAGACGAGGGGTCAGGGTAAACCAGAACTCAGAGGAAATCAACCTTGGGGTTGTCATAAGTGACAGCCTCAACACCGCTGCCCAATACAACAAGACATATGGGAAGGCCAAGAGGATGCTGGGGTGTACAGGTAGGGCCTTCTCCAGCAGAACACAGGGCGAGATGTTGCCCCTCTATAGATCATTAGTGAGGCCATGTTTACAGTATGATGCACAGTTCTGGAACTCTTAACTTAAAAAGGATTAAGGATCGCATAGCGTCAGTCCAGATGAGGGCAAACAAAATGGTGCATGAGCAATAGGAGAACTTAAGTGGAATGGGCCAGATGGGAGAGGGGGGATATGATAGAACACTCAAGTACCTGAAGAAAATAAACAGGATTGATTGCAACAGTTGTTCAGGTGATGCACGAGGAGAGCGTCAAGAGGGCATAACCATAAGCTTGTGTGTGTGGGGGGGGAGATAAGGAGAGACATAAGGAAGTATTTCTTCACAGAGAGGGTAATGGACATTTGGAATTGTTTGCAGAGAGAAGTGGTTAGCATGGAAACAGTTAAAGTTTCAAATAAGGGTGAGTTAGACATAAAAGCTTTGTGAATATGTCGTGGGGTGGGGGGATGGGTTACATGAGAGAACGAGGCTGGATTTCCAACAGGGACCTCTGCTTAGACCTAGACAATTGTTAGACTTGCAAGGGTAATGTAGAGACTGGGTAGACTTAATGGACTGCAGGTCTTTTCTGCCTGTAAAATTCTGTTTCTGTGTTTCACTGTGATCCTTGGGTGTATCCCATTCACCCCATGGGACTTATCTGGCTTGATCTTTGCCAGCTACATAGCTACCAGAGCAAGTGTGCTGCCCACAGGCTGCATCATAGCTACCCCTAATGCAGTGAGCCCTCCCAATGAGATCCCTCCCTTGTGGGGGGTCCAAAGCAATCCATGGTCCCTCTCACAGATCCCACCTCCCTTCCTGCTTCCAGGAGCCCAATCCCCTCCTTCACCTTCCTCTTTCCGTGTATGTACTGGAAGAAGGCTTTGGTGTTATCTGCAGTTCCTACTGTTATCCTGGCTTCCAGACCCTCCTTGACTTCCTTAATACTAGTCTTGCAGTCCCGCAGTGCTGCTCTGTACTCTTCGCTGGTCTGGAAGCAGCACATCTCTTTCATAGAAGCATAGGATTTGATGGCAAAAGGAGACTGACTTTCCAGTGGTCATAGACCTTTTTTGCAGGGCCAGGTAGGGCAACTTTTCATTCCTTTTCTTCTTATTGCTTATAGGAATGCAGACCTCTGCGGCTGCTACAAGCAGCTTCTTGAACAAATCCCACATGTTTTCTCGTTACCAGCCTCATCCAGCTGTTCCAGACCCTTAATCATCAGGTTATTCAACTTATTTATTGATTTATTTATTTAATTTTGGTAACCAGGTAAGCCCACTGAGACCAAGGCAGTCCCTTTTTCAGGGGCGACCCGGGGTTATTATACATACACTAGAGGTGGGATACAGGCAGACAGGTGGTATACAGAGACATCTTCAGTGAGTTTCTTTCTCACTATACAACATTCACTTACCGTAATTGAACACAAGCCACTGACAACAGTTATACTTGACATGTGTTAATATAAATAAGACAGCTAAGGTTACAAGTTAACACATAGATTATATCAAGTGCTAAGTGGGGACTGAGCTGAGGTTGTCAACAATAGCAGTTACACTGGTTGAGCTCTGAGAGGTGCACCTTGAGCCCCTTTTTAAAAACCCAAAGGGAGTTGCATTCCTGTAGATTCTCTGGGAGTGCGTTCCAGAGGGATGGAATACTAGCTGGAGATTACCTTTGCCCTCGGGAGGCTCTGGTTTTGGGCACTTTAAGGAGTTTGCGGAACAAGGATTTGAGGGACCTTCGATTTGGTTTATCCGATAATAATCCTGCTAGACTTGGGGGAGCATTATCCAGCCTCAGTTTGAAGGCCAGACATAGCCATGGGTACTGTAGTCATCCTTCAAGTGACGACCATGAGAGGGCATGCAGCACCTGGCAATGGCGCTCATGGGACGGAGCACCTGCCGCCAAGTGGCTCACCCGGTGGTATAAGGTTCTAATCTTTTGTATTTCTGCCCTTTTGAGAGTTAGTAGTACCGGTGCGCCATAGAACAGGATGGGTAGTAAGGTGCCTGTTACCACCTTGCACCGGGATTCTTGTGTAAGGAAGTGGCTTAGGCGATAGAGCAGACCAAGTTTCTGGTTCACGTTCTTGGTCAGCTGATCAGTGGGAACTCTGAAGGTACAGTTTTTGTCTAAGGTAACGCCTAAGTACTTGATGGGTTTGACCACCTCAACCTTTGATACGTTAATGAGAGTGGGTGTCAGGATCAATGACCTGTTGGGTCCTAAACTCACTGGACCGAACAGCAAGGCTTTGTTTTTTTGCTATTTAGCACAAGGTTGTTTTTTTCTAGCCGTCCCTCAAGGAGTTGTAGGTCATTTGTCAGCTCAGTGTTCAAGGTTGCAATGTCTTTGGAGGACCAATATAGTACTGTGTCATCAGCATACAGGGTTATTTTAGTCTCACTGGAGTTTAATGGCATCCTGTTAATAAAGAGGGAGAATAGTAGGGGCCCCAGGATGGACCCCTGGGGGACCCTGTCAAGTATCGGTCGTGTGCTAGAATGGGTTCCCTGCCATCTTACAATTTGGGTCCTTCCCTGGAGGTAGTCAGTGAACCACTGTACTGTCAGACAATCTTGGCCTATAAATTTAAGATGAGTAGTGTGTGATCGACCAAGTCAAAGGCCTTGGTGAGGTCGATGAAGATCGCACCGATTGACTGGACTTTGTCAAGAGCAGTGAATATGTCAGAAATGAGGCTGACTAATGCTGTGTCTGTTCCATGGTTTTAACTGAAGCCGTGTTGTCTAGCTGTGAATATTATAGGACTCTCGATGTATTCTATTAACTGGTTCTAAACAATTCTCTCTAGCACCTTGCTGAGGATGGAGAGAACTGAGATGGGCTGATAATTCTCAACTTTTTCGCAAGGGCCACCTTTCTGTATTAGTGTAACCAGGGCCACTTTCCAGAGTGATGGGACTTTCCCCTCTAGGATGTATCTATTAAATAACCATGCAACTGGGGCCACTATAACTGGGGCTGCAGTTTTGAGTAGTTCAGGCTGTAGCTTATCGTGCCCAGCAGATCCGGGGGTTTTGATTTTCCTGAGTAGTTTAAGAACTGCTTGTTTTGATGTGAGCTTGAAGTGGAAGTTTGGGGGTTGTGTCAGACTGCATGGGTAGGGGAGACCTCAGGTGGTGGGTCTTCAATTTATCCAGGTCGGTAAAGAAGAGGTTAAAAGCATTAGTCTTCACTGTCACCATGGAGGCTACCTAGTTGTTTCCCTGACTCCCACCCATTCCTTGATGTACACTGGAGATGACCTCATCCCCACTATTGAGAACAAGGTCAAGGGTGGCCTCAAACCTAGTTACCTGTTGGACATGATGCTCTAGGCATCACTCACTGAAAGTAGATTGGAACTCAGTCTAAGTCCTGCTGTTAGCCTTCTCAAGACACCCATCTATACCTGAGGCACTGGATCACCAATGCATCCGATTTAATTCTTCTCATCATTTTCTCAAGGTATCTTTCTCCACTGAGCTGTGCTGAGGTCTCTAGCACACCCTAAGGGTGACTGTTCCCCCCCCCACCTTTTCCTCTAGTTGTCTCTGTGGTACTGTTTGCCCCCCCCCCGTGTCTTCCTTGTCCCCCACAGTGAACCAATGCCTTTTTCTGCTAGGCCTACCCCTTTGAAACAGCCTGTATCCCTCTAGCCTGGTCCCCCTACCAGGTCTCAGTGAGTGCCACTAAGTCTTGGCCTTCAAAGTGCATCATGCCCTTAAGCTGACATATTTCTTCTCAAATTGGTCCGCGTGCAAGTGAAGATAGCTGCCTCTCAACACTTCTCCCCTCCTCTCCAGAGTCTTCTCTCCTGGTGCTCCCTTTTGGGAAGGCTAAAGCCTGAGGTTCAATGGGGGGAGAATAGCTCCTCCCACATTCCCTACTTAAATCATAGCACTTCCGCTGCTCAGCTTCGAGTGTTTTGGAACTGCGCGGCACTTGAGTTGGTGCCTGGGCAGCTGCATGGGACCTGCGGCTGCTCCCTTCTTTTGGCTCTCCCCGCTCCCATTTTGTCTCCTGCTTCCGCTCGTCCCCTCTCCCTCTCTCAGCAGCCATTGTCGCCGTTCTCTGTCCTCACTCATCCCCCCCCCCCGTGTTGTCTGCCTCGTTCCCCTTCCTTGTCTTGGCACCCCACTTTCCCCTGCTGTTCCTCTTTCCGCTCCTTTCTGCCCCGTGCCTCTGGTCTTCTCTGTTGCCTCCGCGTTTGTGTGTCCTTCTGTTCTTTTGGGCTATGCTTGCTCCCTGCTTTTCCAAGCAGCCGCTCCATTCCCTGCTGGCTGTCTGGGTCCATTCTGCCTGCTGGATCCCCATCTCAGTTTCAGCTGCTCTAACGGTTACGCCAGTTCAGCTCCACTCTGCTCTTCACTTGCCTCACCAACTTTGTTACCCAGGACTGCCTCCATCTAGTGACCTAGTGCTCCATCATTCCTCAGAGACTTTCATCTTCCTACGGCCTACTAATATTGTTTCTGACTCCGCAATTCACTCCACAGGTCAGAACTTCCCTCAGAGGATCACCACTGCCTATGGCCAGAACAACTTCAGCTCTGCTCCTGTCCACACCTACTTCCTATCAACTGCTGTTGACTGCCTTTCTTGACTCTCTTCTATGTCCCCTTACTTTTATTCCTCTACCATCCTTTTCACCCCTGCGAGCTTGTGGGTTTCATTCGGAATGCAAGACGGACCGAGGAACCAAACTGCTGAACCAGTCTGTGGCAGTTCCAATGCCTATTGATTCCTTAAGTCCTAGCTTGCACTCTCTGTAATTCTCTGTAATACACTTCAGAGCTCTTCCTAGCTTGTTCTGCCTGCATTGTTCCTTATTCTGCCCTTTCACTGCCACTGCCTCCTGTCCTCCAGTCCTGAGCAACCGTTGGACTCTGCCACTACTATAATTATCTGTAATCAGTATCCCTTTCCTGGGCCTTTCCTACAAGCCACCCCCTTGATGGCCTTTCATTGCTCTGCCTTGACCCACTAATATCACATAATGCACTGTCTTACAACGCTACCCAACTACCACCTAAAAAGGTAATCTTTGTTCATTTCTTCTACAGCAACAAATGGCTTAGCTCATACTGTATTGGCCATTATGTACTCTGCGACAGCACCTTACAAGTATAAGAGGTATCCTCGAAGGGAACACATCTCTAATAGCTCATCCCTGCAGCCTTTCATACAGGATGGACCATGCTCGGGGCCTTGTTCCATTCAATCTAGGGTCTTCCGGAGGAATGTCCCGCTATCCTCTCTGTCACTAACCGTCCTACCTCGTCACACCCGCAGGGTGGCTTGCCCTGCCACCTGCCAGCATCCCTCTCTTCATTTTGTTGCTTAAGTATGGGACATGGATGCTCAATCTGGGAGATATTGTAAGACTCTGAATTTTAGTATGTGGGATGCATCTTCTTCCTTGGAGACTCAAGCTCTGACCATTGTGGAACTTATTGCCTTTATTTTACTCTTCATTTTACTTAGCATCTTACGATATTAGTACATTCAGTTTCAGTGTCTGTATTTCTGGCACATTCTCTGTGCATGCGGCTTTTCCACGCCAGGACGAATGGAGAACAGGACACATATGAAGGGTAAATGAAGGATTTCCCTCATCCCAAGGGTCACTTGAGCTATATGCTTGGGAACCCCACGTTTCCTGGTTTAGTCCTCATAGGGGCCTTGCGTTCCAACTCAGTCATTCCAGATTTTCTCCTGCGGCAGGCCTAAGTGTCTGTCTCGCCTTTCCAGCTCTGCCCACATGGGGGCCTTGCTTCCCAACATGACCATCTGCAATTTCTCCTGCGGCAGACCTGCATGGGGGTCTCACCTTTTCTTACTTGGCCTGCGGGGGGCCTGGTTTCAAGATACGTTTGTCTCAGATTTTTCTCCTATGGCAGACCTACGTGGGGGTCTCGCCATCCCCAGCTTAGCCCACACAGGGGCCTAAGCTCACTACTTAACTTTTCCAAGTCCTTTCACATGGCAGACCTATGCTGACATCCAGCTGGCCCATGGGGGTCCTAGCTCAACTCAATCAGTTCTACCCCTTCCTCAGTCAGACCTGCGTGGGTCCTGCCAGTCCGGCTAGCCCACATGGGGGCCTAGCTCAACTCACTCAATTCTATTCCTTCATCAGTCGGACCTGCATGGGGGTCCTGTCAGACCAGCTAGCCTACATGGAGGCCTAGCTCAATTCACTTGATTCTGCTCCTTCCTCAGGCAGACTTACATAGGGGTCTCACCACTCCAGCTAGCCCACATGGGAGCTTAGCTTACCATTCGATCACTTTATATACCTTCATCCAGTGGACCTCCATGGAGGTCCTGCTGTTCCAGCTTGGCCCATGTGGGGGCCTCGTTTCATGGCAGGTTCATTCCAGCTCCTTTCACGTCCCAATTCAGATTTTGTTTATTCCGCGGGACATCTTTGTTGTGCAACACTCATTTTCCTAACGGTCCTGGGATATTTAGGTACCATCCTATCTCGGCGAACGATGTCTCCAGCTTCTACTGAAGACTAAAGACAGTGTCAGGACTTGCAATACTGGACATCATTGTTGACTCTTTTCACAATTGCTTCATCATTCTCCACAACCTGCTCTACTTTCCCTATGCATGCATGGAAACTAGTTGTCCATTGGACTACCTGCATGGGGGTTTGCCCTTGTTGCCCCTCCTTGCTGCATCTGGATCCTCGGTTTCTGGACTTGCCCTGGACTTCCATGGACATCTTGTATCTTTCCTCAGGTCCTCTGGGAAGGACCTTCAGTGATGACTCAGGTGGGGGTCTCCTCATTCAAGCTTCCTCATTCTGCCTTCACGGGGTTCCCAATTTAGCTGCCTAACACCAACTGTTCCCTGGATTTTTATTTGCTGCTGCTTATCTCATCTAACTGCTTTCAGAGAGCTCCTGTTTACTGTCATTCCATACCATCATGGCACCTCCATCATTACCTGTCTTTCCTTGTATTTCAGAGGTTTCATCAGCTAGTGCTCTACTATCCCTCAACATGGCTCTCTGGAATTATCCTCATGTTCAGTCTCCAGTTCCTGACTCCTATACAGAAACCCTGGACGGGTTCAACTATCTTCTCTCATCTGGACATCTATCAGAATCGGACTCTCCTTCATTTGGCCCACCTAGTCTGCCCATTTCCCTATCTATTGGATAAGCTGCAGATCCTAGTGAACCAGCAGCCTACTTCCTCCTACCCCCACTAAAACTGACTTATGTTGGTCCCATGCATTCTTGAATTCCCCCACTGTTTTTGACCCCACAACCTCCTCAGGAAGACTGTTCCATGCATCCACCACCCTCTCCATGAAAAAATACTTCCTCATGTTGCCCTGAGCCATCCCCCATCTATCTTCAAATTGTGCCCCCTTGTTCTTACGCATCTCTTTGTACTGTAGAACCTGACATCCTTTGCCTGGTCCATGTGCTAATCTAATGCTCTTTTTACATCCAGACAGTGCAGTTTTTGTTCATCTCTAATAAAATGCTCAGGGTAGAGCACAGGAAGGGCACTGGTTCAGGTGGAATTCTGACACCTTAGGTAGGAACTTCCTGTTGGTCCTAAGGGCTACTTTATCCATGTGGAAGATTACGTAGTTTGAATCTGTACAGAGGGCTGTAGCTCACATACTCTACTGGCAGATGCCACAGTGTGTAGGTTTATTGTTAAATGCCACATTTTTTAAACATTGTTGTCTGCAACCCAAACCCAATACCCTAAATTGCGTAGAATATTTTAATGTGTTTTCTTTAAGTAAACTTTTTATGATTCTCTTACCAACTCTGCCTGGGTCTAATCTGTGTGGTTTAACATTTAAAGGGAAAAGGTTTTGTCAGACTGATGCCTCATTTTAATAGGACTGCTTGACTACTAACTACTGAATTTTAGCAAAAAAAGCTCCTTGGATAGAAGGAGAGGAAGCTCTCTTTCTTGACAGTCACAGGGTTCAATAAGGGGGGGGGTCTCCTGGGAGTGGGGGAATCTGGCTGTGCCAAGGGGTGAGCTCATGATAGACAGCTTAATTAAATGTTATCTCCCTAAATCAGTTTTTTTTAGCAAGAACGTTGGTACATTAGATTTAATATTCACTTTAAACTACTTGATGAAAAATATGTAAAAATAAAAAAAAGACAATTATATGGTGCCTTTATCGATATAAAGGCAGCATTTGACTCGGTCAAGAGACACATTTTATGGGAAGCTCTAAAAAATGTTAAATTAATACAACATGGAGCTGTTCTAGTGGCATGATGGTAGTGCTGTCACCTGCCACACCGGTGACTTAAGATCAGGAGTAGTCTCAGGTTGCTGGGGGCTGGCCAGGGAGGGAGGGAGGGAGATGATGAGTGTCAGATGGACTACTCTTCTTTCACAGGGGGGAGGCGTGCTGTTCCAGCTGAATGACTGCCACCATGTGGAGGCCTGGAGGCAATACAGGCCTGCAGAGTATCATAGGAAGGAAGGATGGAGCTGTGCAACTTTTATGATGCGTGCACATGCCTCAACACATGTGCACAATGGTTTGGGTGCCCCAGCAGGGGGAACAGGGAGAAAAAAAAAACAGAAAATGTAGGTGTATCTGCATGTTTGTGTCCTGAGGGAGAGTACAGCCCTCCCTCTCTCACCCCCCCCATGGGGGGACTCCATGGGAGATTGAGACCTTGGACAGGGGGAGGCTAGGGGATGAGTGCTGAATGTGGGGACAGGGTTGATAGCTGCCCAAGCCTGCTACCTAAAGATAAAACCTTTGTGGCAAAAAAATAAATAATAAAACAATGCTAGATAGTCTACAATTATTGCGTAGTAATATACAAGCTTGTATCTAGTTAAGTAAAGATGGTGGTGTATCTGAAGCATTTGATGCTACCTACTTTCTCAAATTTTATTTAATGTATGTATCAATAGGGGGTGGATGGAGAGAGCTAGGTCCCTGGATGGAGATTAGGTCTTAAGGTTTGATAGGGAACCACTGGCAGACTAGGTGGATCATTGGCCTTTCTCTGCCATCATTGTTTATGTCTATGTTTCAACCGGAAAACTGTTTTCCATGTGACGTATTTTAAATCAGCAACAGCCACAGGCTCAAAAGAAGCCTCCATCAGCTGGGCAAGAGAAATATTTAGGTACCATAGAGGAACTAGATCCCTTACAGGGGATACACGTGATTGAGGCATTTAAAGAACCTCTTCGAAACAGCTTGTGATGCTAAGAACTTTGTGCTTGCCTGCTGATGTGTAGGCTGACACTGCTGCTAGATGCACCTTCAGGGTTGAGGGTCTCGGACCCAAGGACTGTAAGTGTACTGTATTAGGTAGTCCAGACCAGTAGGAAGCCTACCTGCATTGGGATTGTCTTTCTGGGGGCACACCAGTATGAGAAACTGGAAGAATGGTCAAGGGTATGGCAACTAGGCTTCAATGCCAAAACGTATAAAATCATGCACATAGGGTACAGAAACCTAAAGGCAACATACCAATTGGGGGGGTAGTGGCAACAACAAAACAGGAAAGGGACCTGGGAGTCATCATATCTGATGACCTGAAAGTGTCAAGACTGTGTGATAAGGCAGTGGGAACATCTAGCAGAATACTGGGGTGCATAAGGAGAGGTATCACAAGCAGAATGAGGGAGTTGTTGTTTCCCCTGTATAGATCGATGGTAAGGCCCCACCTGGAGTACTGTGTCCAGTTCTGGGGGCCCCATCTCAGAAAGGGCATAGACTGGGTGGAAGCGGTACTGAGGACAGCAACCAAAATGGTGCATGGTCTACATCAGAAGACCTATGAGGAAAGACTCAAGGAACTAAATATGTACTCTCTAGAGGATAGAAAGGAAAGGGGAGACATGATAGAAACATTCAGATACCTCAAGAGTATCATTAAGGTACAGGAGGTTAGTACTTTACATAGAAAGAGATGCTCAAGGACAAGAGGCATGATATGAAGCTGAAAGGGGGAGGCTCAGAGGGGATGTGAGGATGTACTTCTTCACGGAAAGGGTGGTGGACATCCAGAACAAAATCCCAGCAGAGATGGCTGGTACCAGAACAGTAGCAGGATTCAAGCATGCATGGGATAGGCACAAGGGGACTTTAGTAACAGGGCTGGGGGGCGGGGTAAGGCCAGATATTGAGTAGGGTCTGCGGTAACACAGTAGGTAGGGAATTTTAGGGCAGACTAGATGGGTGAAGGGCTCCTTTTCTGCCGACAACTTCTATATTTCTGTTTCTATAATAAGCTGATCCACTTGGAGAAGTGCTTTCACTGTTGCTGGTTTTCTGGAAACTTCAGCACTCTTGGCACATCCTCAGACAAATTTAAACTAAAGAATTCTAGCACCTCAAGAACCATACCATAAGGCGTAATGCTCCGAGGTCCGGGAATATTATTCTTCCTTGAGACAGTCAGTAGGTTGCATCTCATTGGCAGATTGATTGGAATCCTGCTGGTCGGGATCAGGAGCAATGAGTAATAAGTCTGTCGGGCCCAGTCTGGGACTATCAGAATCATTGTTGTGGCTGTCTCCTGAGCTTTGTAAGCACTGTCTGCATGAGTGGGAATGGTGGAAAGCCATACAGGAACCTCCCTGTCCAGTCCAGAACTAGGGCATCCTCTGGGACTGTGCACCTTGCTTGTGGCCTACAACAAAACTTTGGGAGCTGATTGTTTTCCTAGGAGACAAACAGATCTGTTTCCAGAGTGTTCCATCTTCTGAAGATTAAGGCCAGCACTTGCTGGTTCAGGGCCCACTCGTGGTTTCCCTGGCCGATTCTGCATATGGCATCTGGTAGGACACTGCCCTTGCTTGGTAGATGTACAGCAGAAATCTCTTCATCTAGGGAGTAGGCTATATCCCAGATCCTCATGGCTTCTGTACTGTTTTGAGGATCTTGTTTGTCCCTGCTTATTTATGTAACACATTGCTGTGGTATTGTCTGTAAGACTCTGAACAAAGTAGCACTGTAGCTGGGTGGAGAAGGATTGCACTGCCAACAATACTGCCATGAGCTCTAGGAGACTGATGCAATCCTGAGCCTCCCGAGGGCTCCAGATGCTGTGGGCAATACAGAGTCATATATTTTCAGGTCATGTTCGAATCTGAATTATGTGCTTGATTCTCTTATAAGAGAAGTAATGTGTTATTTCAACTTTGTTCTATGTCTGCTGAAAGCAAGCCTCTCATTTCTGAAGGTTGACAAGGCTGTGCAGTTTTTTTCTAAATCTAGTGTAATATTCCGCACCATCTCGCACCCTGTTTAGGAACAGATCAGATGAGTGGTGCTGAATGGGGTCTATGCACAAAAAGGCAGATTGCTATACAACATGGATCTATGGCTTCTACGCAACCCTAAGATGGAATGCTGCGCATCCCTGCCACACTGGATCCCCTGGCCGGTCATGCAGCTACGTGTGTGCAGCTGGTCTAGAGGCATGTCTGCGGGCATGCCCACACTCCACACCATTCACAAAGGCAAGGAGTACTGAGCCAGGGGGGTGCAGGATATGTAAGCAGAGAGCCTGCCATATCTGTTGTGTACCCCCTGGAAAACCCCCACATGCTGTGGGAAAAGAGTCCTCCCCTACTCCACAGTGCTGCCCCAGCCCTCTTGCTGGAAAGGGAGGGCTGGATGCAGCCATCAGGGCAGTCACATGACATTTCAAAAATGTGCCTCCTGCGCTGTCCAAGAGTGCCCTGTTCATGCGGAGTGGACAGGTATCCGACTGGATGTCTGTTTATGTACTCCGATTCATCCCCGTGCAGCAGTGTGCCGGGGGGGGGAGCTGGGCCACAGACATGCGCCCTTCAGAGGCGCATGGTAGTCCATACTGTGCACCACGCATTTGTACACAGGTGCGGAGTTACACAGGCCAGGTATACGTGAATCACGAATATCTGGCCCCAAATTGATGCACAGTCCCCTAGATGTGTAAACAAGTGCATCATAGGTATTATCATTTTTTGCCCAGTGGAGGTTTTGAGACAAGTACCCTCTACTGGTTGTTGTGAAACTAATATGAGTTAAAATGTTTAAGACATTACTTTTATATGATGTATGGCTTGTTCTCACCTTGTTAAATACCTAAGCTGTTATTGCCACCACTATGTAACTAGTTCATAGCTTCTGTTCAATTGTATTAGTTTGAAGCTCTTGTTATATGTATATCATTTGCCTAATTGACAGTATGGGTTTGAATGAAACCCAGGAAAAGGTTCAAACTATGTTTTGTTGACTTGGGTGAAAACATTCTTATCTAATGTTCCTAGATAAAAGGCAAGCAAAATTCAGTTTAACCGTCTTAATATCTGATGATGTCAGATGAAAAATGTTTGCTCTGTAAAATGTACTATATAAAAATGCAACCAGTTGTTGAAAGAAATGATGGTATGGCTGAATAACAATACATTTTTTATGTATATAATGCTTTTATATAAAAAGATTCTGATCATGTGAGACCAGAACTGTCAGAGCTGTCAGGACTGGTCTCTACTGGACTCCTCTGTCGACACTAATGAAGCCCTGCAGCACTTCATTAGTACTTTCAATGCCACCTATGGTGTACATGCACCCCTCAAGAAAATGAATGTGTGCGGCACTGTACATCCCTGGATTACCCCGATCTTCTTGCTGCCATCAAAATGAGGGACCACCTCTGGTACTGTGCTAAATCATCTGGCAAGCCTCAAGACTGTCAAGCCTATAAAGCTGCAAGAAATTCCTGCACTTGGGACATCCGCAAAGTGAAAAGCAATCACCACAGGGAGCAGCTTACCAACAGTTGGGGTGATAGCAGAAAATTCTGGTCAAATATTAAAGATACAGTATAACTGGACAATACCCCAAAAAAGGCACCAACTATGATAAACCTTGATGGCTCCCACATACTGGATCCACTCCAAATTGCAAATACTTTCAATGATGCCTTTACTGATCTAAGCAATGTCCTACCGCAAGATTTCTTTGATGATACCACCTTAAAGTCTGTGCACCAGCAGGAGAACAAGACAAATGATCACCCTCTATTCTACTTTAAACACGTCTCTATTGCCCAAGTCAGGAAACTACTGAGCGAAGTGCTGGGTAAGTCATGGCATAGTGGGGACTCCCTAGACCGTAAAACTAATCGCACTTACCGCTGAGGAAGTACTCCCACCTATCATTAAGATCTTTACCCTCTCTCTGTCATTGTCTCAGTTCCCACAGGTTTGGAAAACCACCATTGTCACACCAGTTCATAAAGCTGGGAAGCGTGCACTACATAGCAACTATAGGCCTGTATCAATCCTCCCTCCCCTTTCAAAAATACTCGAGCGTATTGTTGCCATCCAACTAGTGGACTACCTCAGTAAAGATTTGTGAAGTAGACAACATAGATGAGTTCTAGGAGAGCAGTGGTGGTGCTGTGCCCTTTTCTGAAACCATGTTGTTGTTCACACTGTAGTTCGGTGCTCTCTAATATTGACTATGGCCTTGTTATTTATAGAGCTGCTACTGATACTGCTCTCAAAAGGCTCACTGTTGCACTAAACAAGGCCTGTAGACTCCAATCGGGGGCACCCTACCTCACTCACGCCTGCGATCTCTATAAACAGACTGGATGGCTCAGTCTATCTGGGAGAATTAAATACCACACCTGCCTCCCCACTAAAAAGATTCTACTAGGGTTCATGCCGAAGGGTCTATGTTGTCTACTTCACAAATCTCCAAAGACCCAACATACGTGCACCTCATCCACTGAACTCCTACTAGTCCCAAGGTGCCGGACCACGCAATGCCAATGCGCCTTTTGTAGCAGAGCGCCTTCCTGGTTCAATGGACTCCCCGATACTCTGGCTACCCTTTCTAAACTTGGAAAGTTCAAACATAAGCTCCGATCTCACCTCCTAACTGAAAACTCCTGTGATTGCTCCACCTAAATTCCAGGTCCCTTTTCAGGACCTCCACCAGTCCATACCCCCCTTCCTGGACCTCCCTTCACTGATACCTCTATCGCCTCCATCTTACCGCCCTCTTCCCTGCCTTTGCTCCTCTCCCCCTCTTCCCCTCTCCCTCCCCCTTTCTAAGAGGCTTTCCTCCCCCTAGCGTAGTTGCAACTTGACAAGGCTGCCTGGCTGCTCCTCCCCCTCTTGGTGCTTCCTCCTTCTTTCTTCCCTCTGCCTCTGATCAGGTTTTGTGTAATGTGTATACAACTGAAGCTTGATTGTCCTATACTATAATGTAAACACATGTACATATGCTGTGAAATATTCTGTATGACTTGTCTGTTTCCCTGTAACCGTTTGTAATCCCTCTCTACTGACGTGGAACCTTTGTAAATGAGTTGCCTGGTGCTCAAAGGTATTTGTAATTCCTAGAATGAATGAATAAACAAACAAACAAATAAATAAATAAAAATAAAACATGAATTAGTGGCTCTAGGCATCTACCACCTAGTGGCATGAATTAAAATTACATGACAAAATTGTTGAAAAATGTCAAATACAAATGATGCTGTAATGTATAATCATATAATAAAAGACTTTATATATGTTTACAAATAGATCCTTCCCCTGAAGAAGCCTAGTAAGTTGAAACTTTGGGTTACAAGGATCTTACTGAAAGAAAAAATAAGAAAAATAAAAAGAAACAATATTGTGGAACTTTTACCAACTGTGCAGGTGTGGCTGGCCATTTCTTTTCATTTGCTGAATAACAATACTGTAAAGATGATATTGCCCAACCTCTAACACATCAAGAGATGTGGTATTTCTCAACAACAGTACCACCAAGAGATGGTATTCTCAACATCTGATACCATTATCCAGGCGGGCATAGTACCTTTTAGCATCTAGGTACTTACTTACCATCATCACGTCAGCTGCAGCAACACGTCTTTCTGCAGCAGCTCAGAGTTTTGGGACCAAGGTCAACAACATGCAGAATCCTGTGCCATCTACCATGCCTCAAAATCACATGATGAGACAAATCATTCAGGAACAAGTCTCCCATCAGCTCCAAATATCGACACCGGATCATACCATTAGGGGAGAAAATGCCAGCAAGCATTGCTCCTTCCCAAGGACCAGGTAAAAACAAGTGTTTGTCAATAACTGTATGCCCTTGCCAAGTAAAATCCCTAGCTAACATCTCATCTTTGGCAAGAGTTTAAAAGGGCTACGAGTAAGATTTCACCTGGGGCGGCAGGCTCAAGTGGTGAATGCATGTGCATATTTTGCTAAGAACTGTATAAACTGTCATCATCTGGACTGGTTATGTGCCAATCTGAAATTGGGACTGTTGTACTGAGGGTATCGGCTAAAAATTATCTGTTCAAAGAACAAAGACTGTCAGCAATGTTATGTTCTTCTAACGAAAGTGCACTGGTACAATTGTATTTGAGACTGCTGATTAATTAGTTGTTAATTATTTACATACCATCTTTTTCTTTTAAAGTCTGTTGCTTAAAATAAAACCTTATTTTGCTTAAAAATAGTTACTTAAAATGGTATAGTATGGGTTTCTTGTTATCTGCTTGTTCTGTGAATCTCACAACATTGTGGGATTTATGTAAGGTCCACTACACTGGGATAAGGATTTGCTTTTGGGCTAGTATAAAGTAAATCAGGTTGCCTCCCACACATTTGGCTTCCAAGTTTGGGTTTGGGTAACTAAAACCAAGTCATAACACTCACATAAGATGGTGCCCAATGTGGGGCATGGGAATGTTCACATCACTGGTGTCCTAAGCAAGCAAAGTTAGATGCAAGATCTGTGGCTAGATTCACAAAAAGTCACAAAGCACAACTCAAAAAGCTTACATTGTGCTTTGCGTTTGCCCAGGTGTCTAAGGGCACTATTCACAGTTAGATAGCACACCTGCACTATCTAACTGACAACATGGCTAGGTCAAGTCAGCGGTAACTCCATTACTGCTAGCACTAACCACACTAGCACCGTCACGATATGCAGCCAGGAATATGGCCCCACAATGAATAGTGCAGGTACGCTATTTCCAATTCACTAAAGCAGCCATGTAAATGAGCCCAATGGGCATGTAAGGCACTACGTGGCCACCTGCATGCCCATTATGGGCTCATTTACATAGGCTGCACTGGAGTTTAGCGAGCCTTCCCACAGATCCTGCCCCAGAGGCAACCTCGTGTCCCTGAGGTCTAGTGGCACCCTCCCATTGATCGTCTGCCCAATTGTAGAATTGTAAATTTGCCTGGTGCTAGTGGTCCCCCCCCACACACACTGATTGCCAGCCCTGTTGTAGAATTATAAGTTTCCCTGGTGCTAGTGGCCCCTATGATGAATTCTCCCTTCTGGGCTGTAACAGCTTTTCAGAGAGTTGTCTGAGTCCTTTCTTTTAGCTGCCACTACTTGGGTCCCCCATGACATTCACCCCCCCTTGCACAGAGCTGGAAGGTCACCACTGATCAAAATTTGGTAGAGTGCTCTTCGGCTGACAGATGCCAGACAGAGATCCCTCTTTGCAAGTGAAAATAATACAGTTACCTTTGCCAAAATAAGCCACAGTCACTGTTCCATGTAAATAGATTCTTTACTGCAAAACACATGTAAGCCCCCCATGTTCTGGAGCTTTCTATTAATTACCATCTCCCACCCCCTGCCTGGCACTTTAGGTGAATAGGGCTCTGGGTGTGGCAGTCTCTTTGGCAGGGTATACATTTTGGGTTTGGGGAGGAGCAGAAGAGGTCAGCGGGTAGAGACAATCTCAGTAGGGCAGGGGTTCGAACCTCCGGCCTGGGGAATGTTGCAGTCTGTGCTCCAAGGCACGGTACTAGCACTCGGTTTTAGGTGGTGTCCCAGTGTACTAGGCCCAACTTCTGGGCAGGTAAAGTTTGGCAACTGATGTGGCTGGCTGTAGTTTAGAACCCCCTGTTTCAGAGATAGTTGGTGGGCCAGGTGATTCAGTAGCTGCCAGGTTGCTGGGTCCCCGGGGGTATGTTTTGGAGTGTTCCAGTGGTTTGTGTTATAGGTCTTGGTCAAGTTACTGCACTGCAGTTAAATTTGAGCTTCTCGGTTCTTCGAGTGGTGGAGCCCATTTCTTGGCTTGCCTAGGCCTAAGTTTGGTGCCGCAGCTTTGTGCTGTTGTTAATACCTTTTGTTCCTTTTGCCTGCCCGTTTGTGCCTCCAACCCCATGGAGTTCTAATTGTTATTTTATTCATTTTAAATTAATAAAAATGGTTTTATTCTTTTAAGTCCATGTGCCTCTCATGAAATTGTTGCCGCTGTCTGTGCTAAGCTTCCTTGCCCCTGCAGTGAGTTTGCTTGCCCTGCCTGCTAGCTCTGTTCCATCCCAAGCTTGAAGACCTGCTTGTGCTGCACCTTCTATAGGTAAAAGACCGCCAGCATCTTTATTCTTCAGGGTACTCTCTTCAAATAAGGTAGGCTGAGCGGTTTATTTTGTTACGTGGGATCTATGTCTGGTTCCTTTTTTTTTTTAAGACTATTTTTCCCTCCGATCACCACTTACTTGGGCATCTCTCCAGTGGGGCACTCAGGCATTGTCTCTACCGTCCACTGTGCTCTTCCCCCAGCTAAGGAATCGGGTGCTGGGTCCTCCCCCCTGGGACCCATTATGGGAGGAAGGACCACGGAGAGTCAAGCCAGGCTCTGAGCCAGTATTGGACGTGTGGGTGCAGCCTACCCGTCCGACCTTCACCTCCCAAGTGGCTGGGGTTTTCCACCTTTGTTTACACCCCAGGAGCTCAGTCATGCAATGGCATCTAGGATTGGAGTGCCGATGCCCGCCGCAGCTCTGCCCCACTTGCTTGGTGCCGCTTCATTGATGTGCCTCTGGTCGCTGCCAGAGGCCACTCTTGAGCATCGCAATCCCAGGATCCTTCCCTGGGAAGAGAGAGCAGTCCTCCAGACACTCGATCTCTTCCCTTCCCTGCCAACCCTTGGCAGCCCGAGTCCGTCACCAAACCCAAGTTGCCAGTGTGGTGCAAGGTGTGGCATCCAGCGCCTCAAACCTCAGTGCCACTGGGCCAGCCTATGTCTGGTTCTTGAATTTTGCTCCCCTCCGTTTTACCATTAGAACCCCTAGACACTCAGAAGGAGGGTTACAAATATCCACGATACCTTTTCCACTGCTCTGCCAGGCTGGGTAGCCAAATTTTGGGGGCTGGCAGTTATGGGGGTCTACTCTAATGGAACTGCATCATATCTGGGGGTCGCCATGTTGGACTAGATTTTTGCACCTTGGTGGTGTTGTCTCAGCCAAGTTGGCCTGCATATTAATGAGTTTGTGCCCACATGGCTAAGTACAGCTGTGGTGATTGACTGGGAAGCAGTGTAACTTTTTTGGAAGCACCACTTTGACCACCAGTTTGTCCAATTGCTTGGTGAAGTTTGGAAGTGTAAGAGATCGCTATGGCAGAGAAAATGTCAATTGTGGAGACCCAGACTCTGGCTCCTGCCTCCTCGCTACTCTCCTGGCTGAGGAAGACTGCTAGTCATGGAACTGCGGAGGAGCACTGTGTGCGCTGCAATTATCAAATTATCAAGTGGATATTGTGCACCTGCCTTTATGCCCGGCTTGTGCCAGGGGGGCCCCCTTCTGGGTTGTATGACCTGTCTCTCTATACAACCCTCTGGATCAGCCTTTCTTTTCCATCAGTGGGTTATGCCTCCTTATTGACAGGGAGTCTGGATTTATGGGAAAAGACCAAGGGAGATATGCCCCCTGTGGAGCCCACTGCTCCTGCTTCTGATATGTTGGTTAAATCAGTAGAAGAAGAAGATCCTTACAGTGAGGAAGGGCAAAGATGTCTGCCCAGTCCTTCTCTACCACTGTCTGCTGGCCCTCCCCGTGGCAGAGAAAGAGGGTGAGGAACGTGTTTGAAACCAGCTGACACCTCCCCCAGGGCCCAGGGGCTCAGCTCCTACCTCCTCGTTCAGCAGTGGTAGTAAGAGTGAGGCCACTGATGAAGAGGCTTTTAGCAAGGCTGAGTCTGTGAAGGTGGAGAGCTAAGTAGAGAAAAGTGAGGTAGAATATTTGGAACCCCCAGTTTTGCCCCCTGGCCAGCCTCCACACAGCTACATGTTTGCTGACCAGGATGTTTACCATGGCACCCCTCAGCAGTATCAAAGTCAAGTGACTCTTCCTGATACCATCCCTCACCTGCCGGCCGTGAGCAAAGTGGTTAGAGTGAAAATGGACGGCTTGTTAAGCACAGAACCTCGGGAATGCTCACTGTTGAAACAGGGTTTGGCTGAAGCCAGGAAATGTCAGCAGGACCAGCAAAAGGGAGTTGCCCAAATGGTTGCAGGCAGAATGCTGGATAAGGCAGAAAATCCATCTACAGTACCCACGGGCCAACTACCACTATATACTGTATCTGAGCATTTATGGGACATTGTGGAAGAAAAGAGGAATGACTGGGTGTTCAGAGGGATGGTGAAAAAGTTGCAGATGCATAATGATGAGAGCGGACCCCCCCCTCAGAGCAACTGATTCGTCAAGCCAGGTCCCTGTGTCATTCTGCAGCCTTGGCTGGTCTAACCTTATTTAACCACTATGCACTGGTACAGGGCATGGTGGGTAGTTGGTTGAAGCATTTTATTATTTCTTTGTACTTCTGTGCAGGTTATAAAGGACTGTGTTCTTGGAAAACAAAAGTGAAAGAAATGAGACGAATGTTTTGCTTAACATTGCTACCTCATGACCTCATGAATCTTGACTTCAGGTCACAGAGCACAGAGAAGAAGATGACGGTGGTGTATGAGCTGCCTGAGGTTTGAGCTCCGGAGTCTGAGTTTGTTTTACTTCATTTTTTTATTTTTGTTAAATTGTGCTCTGTTTTATTTTGTTTTTTAATTAGTTTTAGTTAGTGAGGGTTGTCAGTGAGTTATATAGTGTTCTCTAGCGAACTAGTTAGCGCTTCGGCTGCTTCTCCTGCTATTTGGGAGTTTTAACTGACTGTTATGGTGGCTCACTTCTGTTTTATGTGAGTCTACCATTTCAGCTTTTTATGACAGCTGTTCTCCCTGTTCTGCCTTGTTATTTTGGGAGTTTCATCTGCTTTAACTGTTTTTGTGGCTTACTTTGTTATTATGAGTTTTACAGCTGAAATTGTGATGGTTTCTGTTTTTCTGGAAGCCGAAACAGACTTTGACTTTTATCCTGTGGTGGAATGTGGTTTGGAACCTGCTGCCTGGCGTTGTGAGCCTGAGTCTGGAGGATCTGGGTGGAATCATTATGGAAACCTCGATCTGCTTTTGCCACCTGTTGTGGGGAAGACTGTGCAGTAGGAAGGCAGGCTGTGAAGCTGGGAAGTTCGGACTGAGCCTGAATCCATTATCTTTGAGGAGGTAGCTAGTGTGGTGAGAGCATACTCAGCGATCAAATGGATGTTTAGACTTTTACATTAAAGCAATGGTGTGGTTTGGGAATTGTGTTGGGTGGGGGGGTCTCCTTTTTGTGCTTGGGGCTAAGTGGCTGGTGTGCCCCTGCGATCAAGCGGGAGTTTCTCTGGATACTCTCCGGGGAGCTGGAGAGTTGATCAGATTTTCTCTTAAGCCTCCTGCTGGACATACTTAGTGGCCTGTCCCCAAGGGGGTTGTAGCTGTGGGTCGCTGGTGGTTAGGTGCCAGGGCCTGCAATTTGGTGCAATTGGAGGGGGGCCTCCCCTTAGATTTCTATCTCACATCCCAGCCCGCCATTGTATTGGGGATTCTTGAGCTGTGTTCTGAACATTCTCCGAGGCCTGTCTCTTCATGCTATTTGAGGTTTTGCCCTTTATTTTTATTTTTTTATTATTATTTTCTCTTCTGGGGCTCCAGCTACAAGCCTGCTATCTGTTGTACCCCCAGCTCCAGCCCCGGAAGATCAGACCCCTTCCCTTATGCACCCTGCAACTTACCCTTCGCAGCAGAGTGGTGGGGAGTGACTTCGCCCACCCCAACAGATCCATGCCAGGGAGGTGCCTTCTCAGGGACGGCGCTGAGGGGCACAACTTCATTCTGCCGGGCTCTTTGTCTGCTTTTCTCCCTGCGTGCCACGGTGTGCAATGACGCCAGTGACTGGGTGTGCGCACGTTCCCGTGTGTGCCCCAATCAAGCATCTGCCACGTCCGGCCCCCATGGCTTGTGGCTACATGCCAATGACCCCCAATCTCTGCTAGGGGTCAGACAAGCACCGGCCGCCAGAACCCCCCCTCCCCAGAGATGGAGAGCAGTCCATTGGATGCTCGATCCATCTCCTCCCTGCTGACCCATGGCAACCCATGCCCGTTCACGAACACAGGTCTCCGACGTGGCGCGAGGTGTGGCGTCTAGCGCCTCAACCCTCAGCGCCACCTGGCTGGACTTGAGGTTTTGCCCTTTAAACTGCTTTGGATTTACTTTTTCTTCACTATGTTGGACGTGGACTGATTTTACTGCAATTTGCCTATATTTGTAATATTTTTGGGGACACTACTTAGATTTTGTTTGTCTGAATCTTTTTAAATTTATTTTACTGTTTACTTGCCTCTGAGACTTCTGGTGAGAGCGGAGCCTGGGATTGGGAAGTCTTGGCATTTTTGAACAGGGGAGGTGGGTTCATCCATGAAACATTTGAAATCACCTGTCTGATTTGTTGTAAAGGTCTGCCGGATCATTTACCATAGGGGACTGTTGGATTATTTTTATTAGTATAATTAAGGGCTTATATTTTGGGGAGTTTTGGGAGATCTCTCGAAGCAAGTTGATTATAGGATTAAGGTTTAAATTGTTTGATGTTTGTTTCATTGATTAATTAGTGGGATTACGTTGTGTTACAATAAGTGCATTTGAAATGTGTTGGGAGGGTTTTGAGATGGCCAGGCATCATTCTCCCACCATGCTCAGGGCATTATGCCCTTTTGACTGTCCTCCATTGCCAGCTGAGGCGTACAAGAGGTGTCGCACCTTGGGGATAATCAGGAATCAATCGAAAAAGGGACAGCCTCGGCATGGTGGGAGAATGGAGAGGGGTGGACAGCTTGAGGTCCTTGGGACTAGGAGACGCCCTGGGGCAAAATGGAGTCAGGAAAGGGGGATTCCCTGCCTGGTTCCCATACCCAAGGGCTCCACAAATAGTGGGCTGGTCTCGGGATCTTCCTCGGTGACCCATTCAACTCAGGCCAAGTTATGCAATCTCAGATCGATTAGAAACAAGGTGGCAGACAGCTTATCTGGTTGGAACATCTGACCTGGCATGCATCTCCGAGACCTGATTAGACGAGAATGCAGGCCCTGTTTTGGCAACTGCTCTTCCACCTGTGTTCTTAGTGATACACCACCCAAGATTCGATCGTAGGGGCGGGGGTGTAGCCATTATGTTTAAAATGGAACTGAGCCTTGTGGATGTGCCAGTGGGGTGCACTCAATCCTTTGAGTGTATCCTGGGAGCAGGTGTAGGGTTCAGGATACTCCTCATCTACTGTCCACCTGGTGATGGGGGAGAATTCCTGAAGGAGTTTGCGGACTTCATTGTCGACATGGCCTTGGAGTCACCCAGATGGTTAATTCTGAGTGACTTCAATGCCTGGGTCGACGATGATCTCTTGCAGTTTGGAAATACTCTCCTCCATCTTATGACTATGCTGGGTCTTATGCAGGTGGTCACTTCTGCTACCCATAATGGGGGTCACTTTCTGGATCTCATGTTCCTCCTGAGGATGGAGACCACGGATCTGGGGGTGGAACCAGTTGGTTGGTCTGACCATTATACCATAAGGTTCAGTTTCAGGGCACCCCCAAGTAGGCCTGCCCCTACGGAGATGGTCCAGTACCGCCCTTTGAGGGGAGTTACCCCAGAAGGCCTATCGGCAGGGCTGGACCGATCGGGTTTATTGAGTGAATGCATGAGTCCAGACGGTCTTGTACTGGCTTATAATAAAGCGGTGGGAGATGTTCTGGACTTAATAGTGCCTGTTCGTGTTTACCCACTCACTCTGCACCCAAGGACCCTTTGGTTTGATGGGTCCTTGAAGGAGCTGAGGAGGGTGGGTCAAAGCTTAGAGAAAGCTAGGCAGAAATCCTGCCTTGATGCTGACAGGCTTAGATTGATGGAACATTATAAGATCTATCAATCAGCAATAACCCGTAAGAAGGCATAATTCCTGTCCAGGGAGATTGCTGCTACACGAAATCGACCAGCTCAGCTCTTTCGGACTGTGGACAGACTGTGCAATTCAGTCTGTCTTCAGTCTGGAAGAGGTTCTTCTCAAATAAAGTGTGATGAGCTTGATCAAGTTTTTGCAGATAAGGTTGCCAGAATCAGGACCGGGATCAGCCCAACTCCCTCTATGAGGGATTGCGGAGATCGTCGGCAGGTTGCGTACACCTGGTCTGTCTGGTCCAACTTCAGCCGGATGGAATTCTCGGACATTGTGAGGATTGTCCAGACTTTGCAACCAACCAGCTGTAGTTTGGATCTGAGCCATACACCATTATTTGTAAGTTGCGTAGATGTTATCTGCCCGATCCTTGCTGAAATTGTCTGGTGTTCCTTGGAAAAGGGTTTTTTTCCTGACCCCCTCAAGGAGGCAGTCATTCAACCACTCCTTAAAAAAACTTCCTTGGATCCAGACTGTCTAGCAAACTACAGACCTGTCTCTAATCTACCCTTTGTGGGTAAGGTTATTGAGGAGGAGGTTGTGTTACAGCTGGATGACCATCTCACAACCCACAATGTCCTGGATGCTCTCCAGTCTGGGTTTAGGAAGAGACATAGCAACGAGACTGCACTTGTTCGGGTGTTAAATGATCTCCTAATTGCGAGAGATCAAAACGGTCGTACAATCTTAGTCCTTCTTGATCTCTCAGCGGCATTTGACACTGTAGACTATGGATTGCTTTTGGAGCACCTGCAGCATTTCTGTGGACTATCTGCCACAGTCCTAAGTTGGTTTCAATTTTTCCTCACAGGCAGGTTACAGAAGGTTGTCGCTGGAATTTATTCCTCTGATGCCCTCCCCCTGTCCTGTGGGGTGCCGCAGGGCTCCATATTAGCACCCATGTTGTTTTCAGTGTACATGCTGCCATTGGGAGATATCATTAGGAAGTAACAGTTTGGGTTTGCACTGTTATGTAGATGATACCCAACTGTATATGTCCTTTATGTGCGGACAGGATGATGTGGTCTCTGTGCTTAATAACTGACTAACCAAGATCAAAGATTGCATGAGCACTAGCTGGCTGAGGTTAAATCCAGACAAGACTGAGGTGCTGGTTGTGGACCCGGGTCGTCCGGAGCAGGTCTTGAGACTGGGCTTCCTTCAGGCCTATGGATTGATGGTGTCCAGCTCATGACCTCAGATCGGGAGCGTAAACTGGTAGTTATTTTCGATAGCGGTTTGACTTTGAAGTCTCAGGTCTCCACTGTCGTTAAATCTTCCTTTTACCATCTAAGGAATATCACCTGGGTGAAACACCTGGTTCCTCTGGCTGACCTCCCTATATTGGTCCACGCCTTTGTAACCACCCGCCTTGATTACTGCTATGCCCTCTACCTAGGGTTTCCTGGGGTTGGTATCCACCGCTTACAGCTGGTGCAGAATGCGGCAGCCAGGCTTCTGACTAGTATGTCTAGGACTAGTCATATTACACCTGTGCTGTGCGAACTGCACTGGCTGCTGGTACAGTGGCGGATCACCTTTAAGGTCAGCTTGCTGACCTATAGAGCCCTACATGAGCAGATACTCCGATATCTGCAAGAGCTCCTGATTCCCTACTGCCCCCGCTGCTCACTCTGCTCCACCAATAAGGGATTGCTAGAGATTCCCAGGGTTTGTTTGAAAAACTCTGGGACAAGTGCTTTTTCTTATGCTGCACCTACCCTGTGGAATTCTCTACCTCGTCAGTTAAGAGAATGCCCAACCATCATGAGTTTTAAATCTGATTTTAAGACTTATCTGTTTTATCAAGCTTTTTCTGTATGATTTGAATTTCTGTTATTATTTATATTGGATTTTACTGTAAAACGCCTTGATAATCTGAAAGGCGCTCAAGAAATACATTTTGCCTTACCTTGCCTCATGTGGTTACATAAGTGTAAGGTGGTTGCGAATAGGGAGAGGGCTATGTTGGTGTGTGTATGCGTGTGTATCTATCTGGGTAGTGTGTGTGGTGTGTGTGCCATTACATTGTTTATTGTGGACTATAGTTGTTTATGAAAAATAAATTTTTGCTGTTCAAATTTGTCCTGGCAGGTTTTATTTTCTAATGCTGCAGTTTGGTTGAAGAGTTTGGGGGTTTAGGAGTAAATGGGCTCCACCTGCTGGTTGTTTTTTTGGGTTAGTAGGTTCCCTCGGGGTCCTTCTCGGCATGCCTATAGGTAGGTGGTTGCCAGAGGGAGAGTGCGCATATACAATCTGGCATCCCTCCTGTACTGCACTGGGTGCCCCATTGGTTGTAAAGGGGGAAGAGTGTAAACCCCCCATGTTCTGGGTCCCAGTGGTTTGTGTTATAGGCCTTGGTCAAACTACTGCACCATAGTTAAATCTGAGCCTTGTGGCTCTTTGAGTGGTGTACCCATTTCTCAGCATGCCTAGGCATAAGTCTGGTGCTGTAGCTTCGTGCTGCTGTTAATATCTTTTGCTCCTTGTGCCTGCCCATTTGAGCCTCCAGCCCCATGGAGCTGTAGTTGTTATTTTACTCATTTTAAATTAAAATGGTTTTATTCTTTTCATTCCATATGCCTCTCATGAACTTATTGCCGCTGTCTGTGCTAACCTGCCTTGCCCCTGCAGTGAGTTTGCTTGCCCTGCCTGCTTGCTCTGTTCTGTCCCAAGCTTGAAGACCTGCTTGCCTGCCTGTGCTGCACCTTCTGGAAGTAAAAGACTGTTGGAATCTTTATTCTCCAGAGTAATCGCTTCAAATAAGGTAGGCTGAACATTTATTTTGTGACCTGGGAGGGTTAAACTCAGGTTTTAAAATAACAAGATATATATATACATATATATATATATATATACACATATATATATACACATATACATATATACAATACAAAATAAATGTTACAGACTAATTTAGTCTACAAAATACCTGCCTTCCAACTGAACTCAGAGAGAATTTGATTCCTAGCCTATCTCTTAGGTCTCCCCCATAAAGTTAGATGGAATGCAGACTCAGTGCTTACCAGGACTGCTCCTCAAGGTTAAAAGTGCTGTCTGTAAGGAAACCTGTAAATTTATAGCCTAAGGCTGAAACCCCCTCTGATGAGCTTATTTTCAAATCCACCAAACATTTTAAATTCTGTAACACATTTTGTGTTCAATTTCTCCAATCAGCTTAAACCCTGTGTGTGTCCAATTAAGTCAGTTCTGCAATAAGTTTTTATTCAACTGCTCCAGTCACCTTAAAATCTGTGTGTGCTAGCGTGAGTGCGTGTGTGTGTGTGTATGTGTGTCCACCCACCCTGAACACTCTCTGAGATTTATCACCCTGTACGGAGGCCTGGCCTGCTAGTGACATAGAATCCCAATGTTTTTTTACCTTTTTGTTTAGCATGGCAGGCAGAAGCTTCTGGTGCGATTAAAGAAGAGCAGAAAAAATAGTTTCAGTAAACCCAAACAATTAACTAATCAGTTTCCATTTCTGTCACAGCCCCCCCCACCCACTGATCACTGGCCCAGTTGTAAATATATGTTTCCCTGGTACTAGTGGTCCCCCACCAATAGCCTGTCCAACTGTAGAATGATGTTTCCCTTGTGCTAGTGGCCCTTCCCCCCCACCGATCACCGAATCAATTGTAAATTTATAACTTTCCCTCATGTTAGTGCCCCCCACGATCGGTAGCCCAACTGTAAATATATACGTGTCCTTGGTTCTCATGGTCCCCCTGCCAATCACCAGCTCAATTGTAAATAAATAAGTTTCCCAGATGCTAGTGGTCGCTCCACCCACCCGATCTCCCACTCTATGTAAAAAAAAAAAATATTCAGTGGTGTCCAGTGGCCCCTTCCCCATCATCTGCCCAATGTGAAAAAACATATCTCTGGTATCCAGTGGTTTCTACCCAAACCTGATCACCTGCCCAATGTCTGGACACTGTTTCCCTGGTGTCCAGTGTATCTCCCTGCATCCCGATCCCCTGTACATGATGGTTCAACCATTGCCTGGTGGCTAGCGGTCCCACCTCCCTATCCCTGATCCCCTGTACATTATAGTTAAACCATTCACTGGTATCTAGTGGACCTCCTGCCCCCTACCCCGGCAGCTAGTGACCCACTGCCCCACTTCCCCCCCAACCACAAGCAGGCAACTGGCATAGCCCTCCACTCTCCACCATGGTCAGACACCGACTGAGCTGTCAGACATGTTTTTTTACATCGGTCGGGTGACTGGGTGAGGCAAGGGACCACTGGACAGCAGGGAATATGTTTTTTTACTCCGGGCGGGGGATCAGGTGGGGGAAGGGATCACTATCACCAGGGAAAGTTATAAATTTACAATCAGGCTGGTGATCAGCAGGAGGGGGGACCACTAGACACCAGGGACAACAGTCTCATACATTAGGTGAGGGATCGGGAGGGGAGAGGGACCGCTGGACACTAGGGACTACTGTGCTGAGGGTGGAGGGATGCCGCAGTACCTCTGCTAACCATTAGGGTTGCATGAGGTTAAGGCAAGGTCTCAGTCGGCGGTATCTGCTCTGTGCAAGGGGTCTCGCAGCAGGCCATTGTGCAGAGCAAATGCTCTGTGAATTGTACTACACTGATAATCAGGTCTCCTCTACCTCATTTGCATCGTTCCCCCCTCCACACTTTGCCCAAACGCAAACTTGGTTTGAGCGAGTAAACAGGGCTTCTGTGAACATCTACATGGCGCAAAATTGACTTTGTGCCTGGGCAAAGTTTTGTGAATGCTGGCCCTGATCTTAAAATATGATCTGAACCATGCCATACCAGAGAATGTGGGGTGAATTTAAACTAAGGCTTTTTTCTTCCTCTCTGTGAGGAACAGTTGCAGTGCTGCCAAAGATATGACCTTTAAGCACTGAATGTTTTAAAAACAAAGTTACCTCAGTTAGCGAGCGAGAGAAATGTTATTTTAATCAACAAATGTTCAGATGTTAATTGTTTTTAAGACACTGACTTTACTGAAAAACAACCCCTTTCACACACACACACACACACACACACACATATCTGTCTCCAAGTAACAAGACACTGTTCAAAGTTCAGACTTAACAGGAGGGGTGGGATTAAATCTTTTCCACTACAGCATTTGCAGCCTAGAAGAAAAAGCGTTTCTTTCACAGATGCTTAGCAATCGCCTATTTAAAGGAAAGAAGAAAATGTGTTTTCTGAGAAATACATTTGGGATGGTCCAGGAATCGAATGTATTGCCAGACATAGGGATGGGCATGTTAAGACCCTGATGTAATACATTAGTGACTTCACAAGGTATTTTTTTCTTAGGAATGTGCCTTCAGTACACAGGTCAGAGAAATGAAAAGTAACTGTTATGGCTTTGGAGTTTTGCTGATGGCAACGTAACCACGATGCATGCTATGTACGATCAAGAGGAGTGGTGAACCTCTGCACCTGAGAATGAGCATCCTGGTGAGGAAATGTCTTCATAAACCTGCACTTAGGATGTTTACACACACTTGAAAGGTGACTCCCCTCCCTTAACCTGTACTAGGTATTAATGAGGGCAAAACCTACTATACCCAAGGCATGCCAGGTGGCAAGAGACTACGATGCTGTGGCAACCAGAGTTAAGCTGGGAATTTTCCTTTTAGGAAACAAGTAATAAGGGGACACGTGTTACAGCTGCACGGTACTCCTTTTTTCCATCATGTATTTTTCTTTCAGTCTGGACTACTCCCTGGTCTTAGACATAAAGTCATTCATGGGTGTTGTGGCACAAGGTAAATAGTGCTAAGGACCAGACTAAGCTTGTATAATTACATAGCACCTTCCCTAATTTTTGTGCCCCCCCTGCAATATTCCAGTGGCAGGTCTGTTACCTAGAACACATCCTGAGGCCACACGGGTTTTCACAACCATGCTTTCCCACAAGATTCTGACCACTCCCAAGTACTATTGGGCAATGACTACAGTGCATTCTAGGTGAAACATAAGTGACAAGGGCTCACTGAAAGTAACCACAGACCACTAGCTCTCCCTAGTTTAAAAGAGAACATCAAATAGCCAGGAAAGGGCATATGTGGATATCCTAAACTGTAGCAAACAAGAATTAACACTGTCCTCCATTCTAAATGCAGCAACCCCATATTTTCCTGACTACTCACAAGTGGTACAGGAAAGCCTGTGTTTTTCTGGGAAGGACAATTAAGCACACATGTAAACAAAGGTTGACCACTGACTATAGACATGTTTCACCATCTCAATGGCTCATGGCCTGCAGCAATCAAAGTCTGGCCAAGCTGGCAGAAGCTAAGGTACTTAGTAGGCATGAATGTCTAACAGATGACATCTGGACTGTGAAAGTAGCTCAAAAGTAGCAGGTGCAGTTGCCCCTGATTGGAAGTCCATGCTGCCAGGAAAGAGGAATGACTCAAACCTTTATATATGCCCAGAGGGCCTCTGCCCTCAAGGGAGTATTGGTTCAGACATTCCTGAATCCCAGAACTTGTATAAAGTGGTTGCATAACCACAGGGTTCCACAACTACTACTGTCAGTTTACTGACAAGAGCACAGATGTTACAGCATTTGACAATGTGCTAACAAAGGTCAGTCCTGGAACATCGGTCCACAGCTGGTCACTGCTATAAAAGGCTACACTCAAGGCTTACACAGGCACCTTGACAACTTGGCCCCGGGTGGGTAAGTGGTTATACTGTGTGATAGGTGACACTATCCTATGTGGGTTTGAATCCCACAGCCCCCACTTGCATACTGTGTGACCCTGAGCAAGTCACTTAACTTCCCTGTGCTCCCAGGTCGCACCTGTGAACAAGCTTTCAGCTTAGTGTGCCACTCCTGATTAAACAATTTAAAAAAAAAAAAAATCACCACCATGGGAGCGAGACATCTGTTGTGAGGACACCTGTTGGGGATTGCTGGAGGAAGGGAATGCCCTCTCTGTGGTTGCTTTCCTCCTCCCACCACTCTAGTGTCCATATAAATGTCTATGTGACTGGTACTAGCTTGGACAGTGGATCCCACCTTTGAGATCAGTGGTCTCTTAGGGGACACTGAACGTCCCTCGCCTGAAATCTGGGCCATGGTACCACTGCTGTGTGTGAGGCCATGTGGCCCAGTAACTGCAGGAAATCATTTGTAGGCCTTAGGTTGACCCAGTGTGAAGGATTCAGCAGCAGCAATCAAATCAGATACCTCTTCTTGTCGAAGGAAAGGCTCTGCACTTATAAAGTCCAACACCTGAACTGGTTCAGTTTGGGACTTCTGCAGATTTAACAGGAACCCCAGCTTCTCTAGGGTGCTCTTCACCCTTTGAATAGAGTACCTTGCCTCTTGCTTGGTTTTCCTGGAGATTAGCCAGTTGTCTAGGTAGGGAAAACCTTAACACTTCGCCTTCTCAGGTGTGCTTCCACCCTGGCTAGGCACTTTGTGAAGACCCCTGGTACTGAAGCGAGGCCAAAGGGGAAAGCTATAAACTAGTATTGGCAGTTTTCTAGCTGGAACCTAAGATATTCTCTGTGGATGGGTCTGACTAGAATGTGAAAATAGGCATTTTTCAGATCCAGTGACCCCAGTCAGTCTTCTGATTACAAGGATGGTATCACTGAGCCCAGTGTGACCATCCTGAATCTCTTTTTGACACGTTTGTTGAGATATCTTTGATCTAAAATTGGTAACCACTCCCCATGTGTCTAGTGGGTCAGGAAGTATGCTGAAAGCAGGCCCTTGCCCACTGTGAGGTATGGACCTTTCCTACTACGTTTAGATAGAAACATCCGATGGCAGATGAGGATTGCTTGGCCCACCCAGTCTGCCTGTTTTAATTAATTATTTTTATTTATTTATTTAGCCTACTTTCATTTTGCTGTAGACCCACACAATCTATGGTGCTGTCTCTTCCCTGCAGCACCTTTATTTCCAGTTCCAACAGAATTCTTTCTGTTGATGAATGAGCTAGAAAATGTTGGGGTTTCTGCAGTTTTGAAAACCTTCTGAACTTCAGGGCAGTCCCTGACCCATTACTTCCAGGACCCACTTTTCTGTGGTAATTTTTACCCAGTCCTGGAAACAGTGGGTCAGTCTTCCCCCACTAGCAATGGTTGGGCAACCTGGGCAGAAATGTCAGGAGTTTTGTTTTGGCTTTGGCTTAGAGGCTGGTGCTGCAGCAACACGTCTGCAGCCCCTCTTGCCTCCATAGTAACCTCTTTGGAGCTGGTACTCATAGGCGGCATAAGGTTTTGGATAGTAGCCCTGATCCCTGCCTCACCTTCCATAGGGCCTATAAAAAGTGGAGGCTTTCTCCTTTTCAGAGTTATTTTTGTAAGTGGTCTTGTACCTGTCCACTTTTTTATGTTCATCTTTGTGCTTGCACAAGGGTGCACATACTGATACGAAAGTGGGTTTTGAGAGGTATGTCACTGTTAGTCCAGTGCAGGGCAGTCTGCAAGGGGCTCGACAATAACAGATCAATCATCAGCCAGGCTGGTCATGACACTGGACTGGCCTTGCTGGGTGGAAACATTGTGTAGTTCAAAGGAAAAAGCTGGCTGAATCGTAGGGTGGCTCTTTATTTTGATCTGCATAAGGCCACCCAGCAAGCAGGGCTGATCCCATCATGATCAGCCTGCTGTAGTTCCCCTCTCAATGTAAAAAGAATCCCTCCCATCCTCCACCAAGTATCTCTCCCACCTGCCATTGCTTCCCTTTTCTTAATGGTCTGACACCAGGGTGCCCCATCCCTGGTGCCGGCTACTACCCCCCACCCTGCCCATTCTCACTGTTTAACACTGGGGAGTCCATCCCTGGTGCCTCCAAACATAACATTGACACTGGGGTGCCCAGTCCCCAGTGTCAGTACATGAAAATAAAGAAAACCACCCCTCGTAGTCTTTTTGTTTGTTTATTTTTATACACACTATAAAAAAAAAGAAAACCATCCATTGCTGTCTGTTGCCACTGCTGGCACACTACTGCCATCACTTTCCCCCACCCAACCATTTTACTCTGCACCCACCACTCTTACTAATCTAAAACACTAATTTAAATACATTTCTACATGATATGATGGTGCACAGTAACCAGCAAACACGACCTAAAATAACATAAACAAATTATTAGATTATGATCAAAACAATTGTTCTGCAGAACATATTCATTACCAACACAAATTAAAATCACATGAGAAATGCCAATATTACATTCATGGTGTTGTTTTAAGGTATATATGATGTCCAGCAGTGCAATATTATTGACTATAGTTGCACTTATATGTTCTCTAGTTTTGCTTTATATGTTCCTTCTGTTTATCTATATATACCTTATATGTGCATGGATGTATTATTGGTGGTGTTTCTCATGTGATTTTAATTTGTGTTGGTAATGAATATGTTCTGTAGAACAATTGTTTTAATCAGAATCTAATAATTAGTTTATGATCTTTTAGGTCGTGTTTGCTGGTTTCTGTGCACCATCATATAGTGTAGAAATGTACTTAAATTAGTGTTTTAGATTAGATCATTATAATGACAGATGTAGTATTGAATATATGTATTATATATATGCTTAATATGTGTTGTATATACCTTTAAGATGTACTCTTTAAATAGAGATGATGATGGTGCTGGTTTGGCCCTGCCTTGATAAAGCGTAAGTGATACATGAAACGTTGGTGGAGGGGGTGCAGTATATGCTCTTATGTCCTGTGCAGCTTTTACTAATATATTAAAGCGTACTTTAACTTAAACCAGCTTTGTTTTTTTGCTGTCAGTTGCCTAGTTGCTCCGCTCTTTTGCTTTGCTACATTTTGTGTTTGCTGGAGCACAGGCTATTACCAGATAGCCACCTTGGTTTGTTTGGTATTGAAAATGTATTGGGAAATGTTTTCTTTGATATACCATGAACATTGTGCAATGTATTACATACACATTTCTAAATGCATTTGATGTATATTTGTAACCATATAAGATAACATGGGAATATAGTTATAATTACATTTCCGAGATACGTTTAGTACATTTTGGAATGCAATAACACTGCATTGCAAATATATAGTGGCGTATACAAATAAGTGACAAAAACATACTTTATTATGTAATAAATCTATTACACATGTATATTATATCTATTTAAGTATAAGAACTGACATTTCCAATGTTTCAATGATATATTTATACATATATTATCAATATATCGATTACACAGATTATCAATACTTAATACAGTATATCTGAAAAAAAAGCCAATATATTTTCCAATATATGGGATATGTTAAACCGGCCATACTAGATATATTTTCTGCATATACCAATATATTTCAAATTTCAGCAATATATTTTAATATATTGGATTTACAATATATTGCAATATATTTCACAACACAAATATATAAATATACTGAAATATATGAAAATATATTTCTCATAATATATTTCAAAATATATTTCATTTTCATAAGGGCAGGTTTATCAGTCATGCCAAAACACTAAAAGACCTGTATTATAGCTTGTTCAATTCCTAATGACAAACATTATTTTAAAATAAATATTTCTTTCTGAAAAACGTGATGGAAATGCTTAAATGAGCCTTAAATTAAAATCAGTTTCAGTCTTCAATGGAAATGTATTTTGGTTCCCTTCAGGTGGGAACTGCATGCTAAATACCACTCAAAGGGCCACTGTCATCCCTTTTTGCATGATATTATTTCTGGCTGAAACCCACATTTTATGATTTCTTACCCTCTCTAAACTTCAAAGAAATGGTTGGTTGTTTTATCTGCTTCCCTTCTTAGTAGAAATGAAATGCATGGGAATGGTGCAATCATATCAAACTTTGCTTTGCTTCAAATCCTTAATCTACTCTTAGTGCATACTTCCTAAACATTAAAAACACCCCAAAACAGTGCAGCCACTCATGATAGAATAGTCTCCTCTCCTCCCACAGCATCATGCATGGCTAGATGTTAGGGGCATTCCTAAGTTCAGGAAAGATACAGGGGAAGTTAATCAAAGAATGTAAACAAACACATTTCTGTGTGGTAACACCAGTATGGTCAGCAGTCTGTTGTTTACTTTTAAAAAGAAAACAGGAATCAGAATCAAACTACCAGCTACATCAGCAAGCTCCATAGAATGTGAGCAATCATAACATTCATTTTTTAAACTAGGGACACTTTCAGCCTAATGGTTTGACCATGTACCTTTAAATATGTTTAAAACTAAGCAGTTTCAAAATTTCTTGTAAAATGTGGGTAGTTCCCTTCAGGCAGGAACTGCGTTACTCTGCGGCCTTCTCAGGTTCCTGGGAACCAACTGGGCACTGGAGAAACTGCTAAAGTACACTAAGATAAAATAAAATAAAATAACACCCTAACTAATGCAGAGTATCGGAAACTTAACTTAACTTTGAACAAAACAACAAACAAGTAAAATATTACATTTCATTGACCAGAAGGTTGGAGCTGTACTTTGAGGAAACTGCTCTCTTCAGGTAGAGAAACAAATATGACGTTAGAACACTAGGGGCAGTGAGACCACTGTGCAGAGTCTGAACTTCATTCTAATTCTAAAATTAGCAGAAGATCTATCTGCAGGCAGCACACTCCTGCAGACTGATGCTTACTGTAAAACATCAGTGATGGATTCCTGTTGTTTGAAATACTGATTCCAGGTTGCAAGCCTAGAGCTAATTAAGCAATGAGGCACAACAAGGTGTGTGTTATCGTGGAATAATGCCATTCGCCTCGTTCTTCAACCCACCCCAGGAGTGACGTTATTACGCGATAACACACACCTTGGAGTGCCTTATTGCAATTATACAATGACTCGATGTTATACAAAATGAAAAAAAATATTTAAAAAAGATTTTAGTAGATTTTTAGTGTAGCAATATATCTTTGTTTCTGAAAGAGGCATCCAAACAACAAGCCAAAAAAGCAATACAGTGATGTTATTGTGCAATAACATCACTGTCTCATGCACACACTGACCAATCAGAGCCCTGATACTTTTCTTGCCATTATATAATTATTACTAAGTCACCCCTATATTGATTTAAGGCAGCAGTACAGAGATAGCCAATATTAAGTCAGCCCTACATTGATTCAAGACAGCAGTTCAGAAATAACCATTATTAAGTCAGCCCTATACTGATTCCAGGCAGCAGCTGGTTCATAGAATCTTGAGACAGAAAATGATGTCATGGTTAGGAAACCTGTGATGGTAGGCATACAGCTTACCCAACCATGACATCACCAGCTGTCTCAAGATTCCATGTAGACTCTGACAAAAGTACACTATCACACTGAAACGTCAGCTGGTGCGTGCATGTGTGGTGCATGTTTTTGTTGCTGCATTCTGTTAGCAAACTACTCCTTTGAGAGATTAAATGAGTGGACTTTTTCCAGCTTCTCAAGTAATGTGTTAGGACTTCTTGTCTAAATTAATAGAAGTGTGTCTAATTTTGCAACTTTCTCCCATGGCTGTGGGCCAGTGTCTACTCTGAAAGTAATCTCTGTGAAGGTACAAGGCTGCTTGTCTGTTTTCTTGGTGGAGTACACAGTGCTGATGAGTTGGTCAGGTTCTTTTTTTATATAGTTGTTTGCCCCTGTACTGATATGTCTACCTTCTATCAGGCCTTTCTGCTAGTAACGTCCTGCCCATCTGCTGCTCCCTTCACTGTTGAGGCCAGTGGGGATCCACATGGCGTGGGACTTGAAAGTACCAGCGAGCAACATACAGGCAGCCTGGGAGACATAGGTATTTTCTGTTTTTCTCCCAGGTCCACTTGAGCTCTCCCACTCCCTGACACTAGGTGGGGCCCTGTCAGACCTTCCATGCACATAGTGACATCCCTGCAGAGAAGGCATGCTCCACAGTGGTCATTGCAGTGATAGAATCACAGTACCATCCCTTTCTGGTCAGGATTGCTGCAGATAGCTGTGCTACCCGCAAACCCCTCTGCCACCAGACATAGCTCCCAAGTTTGCTCCTGAACCTGGGTCGATGGCAAGGGAGTGTGCTGCACTATCCAATGGGCCACTGGATTTCCCCCAGGCCATTCAGGTTCTGATGACACTCAACAATTGAACCCTGAAGCATTTTAGCACTGACAGTAGTACCACAATAATGTTGCAATGAGCTGAGAAGCCAGTGCACTTTTTTCCATTAGGAAACCTTTGGAGAGACCATGATGAAAGAGGCCATGATGTCAAAAAGGCATGCATGCCTCCTTGGTGTCCCCACCAAGCCCCCCCACTCCAACACGGGAGCAAAGCCTAGCAGCAGCCTGGTCACCATTAGGCAGTGAGGCCCCTCCCTGCTCAGCTGAGGAGCGCGCTCACTGAGATGCTCTCATCTCCTCCTGACAGCAGAGGTAGCACACTGGTCTTAGGGTATGAGACCGGGTCACTGACTTGCTAAGCAACACCCTTACTACTTGCACAACATGCTGGCCCCTTGAACGTCCCCTTTTAAAATTAAAAAAATGCCTTACCGTCCCTGGTCTAGGAAATGGGATCCGACCCAGATAGGGTAGCCACTTGTAATCAGGACCCTCCTTGTGCGCAAACTGGCCTTTGAATGCTGTGACAATGTCTTCCATTTTATACACGCAGATAGCCGATCCATTGAGAATGTTGCTGAAAAAGATAAACAGAAATACTGACAGCCTTGGTGCCAGCATCCTCAGTAGTGCCATCCCTAGTTGTATTGCTAGTTTATTTTTTGCATCAAGCTTTTCCTGGGTTCAGTGTTAAACCTTCAAGCCACTACTGTCAATCTCTCTTAGCCCCATCCCAGTTTACCCACCTATTGTTTCTCTGTGTCTTGCCCCTAAGGTGGGATCCTTGAGTTGGGGCATTGTCCCCCCCACCCATCTTAGCCTGTCCGGGTCTGGTGCGGAGGTGGGTCAGGTGATCAGAGCCTAAGCATGCCAGTGCCAACCCATGCTCTTAACAGGAGGGGTATTACTTGCTTTTGACCAAGCATACTGAAGAAATGATGTGCCTGTATAGGTTTTCTCCATCTCTCCTCTCACATAGTGCCACATCAATACTCATGCTTCAACAGCAGCCCAGTGGAAGGGACCACTTGAAACACACATCAGAAACATCACATTGGCTTGCCCACAGGGATCACTGTGGGAGTGGCCAAGGCAGTGTCTCCTCCTAAGACCAGGAAGTACTGTTGTCAACAGTGCTCCTAACTGCAGACCGCCTGATCACGGAAACCCAGACTCGCTTCTGAAACTGGATGAACCACACGGAAATGTGTACAATCTCTACTAAGACCATCCAGCAGCCTTTTCTCATCCTACTACTGTACTTGAGGAGTTTGACTCTTGATGACAAACTGGGTGATGACAAGGCACTGGGTTCAAACAGTGCTGGTTACAATAGCGCATGCAAGGTGCATGCGACAAAAACAGCACCTTTTGGTTTTTTTGCGTGGGGCTTTGCCACCTGCCCCCCCTCCAGACACAGGGGGCTCTACCCCCCCGGACACCCTGGACTTAAAGATTCTCACTCCGGTGGGAAGAAGATCATAGGGCAAGCTCAATTTCTGGGGCCATGGAATACTGTTTCCACGGCCCCTTGAAAAAAAAAAACAAGTCCTGAAACAGGCAAAATGACCGGAGACCAGGATTAGAACCCTGGCCTCCAACAGCAATGGCCAAGCTGCTGTATTGCCCAGCCCTCCACACAATGGGAGCAGCTCAGCCAGCTACTCGAGCCCTGTTGCCCTTGTCCTTTCTTCAGGATTACGAACAGCGACCAGGGGAGCGCTTATAGCAAGTGCTGTAAATCCCTGGTCACTGTCCATGTGAGTGTTAACAAACTAGTGCCGTATAGTGCAGCACTATTCTGGTAGCACTCATCTAACCGGGTAGTGATGAGATGCATAAGGTGAATGAACACAATGAAATCAAGTTAATGAGAAGCACGAAATCAGCAAAACTGTAAATCCATGTTAATGAGGTGAATAATTCTAAGGAGCAGCAGCCTAGAAATTGTTGAATTTACACAGTAACACAGAAAATGAAGGCAGAAAGCGACCCAAGAGGCATCTAATCTGCCCAATTCTCAAACCTATTCCCAAATGATCAGCTGTTGAATAGGGTTTTTATATTGATACCTGACCCTCAATTCCCCCAGCTGACCCCCGCCACTATATATTTCCTCACCCCCCATTTTGGTACTACAAACCCTCTGTATCTGTCCCACCTGACCCTGAACCCATTTACAGACCTCGCCTCCACTATCTGCTTCAGCAATCTACTCCATAGTCCTACCACCTTTTCAGTGAAAAATCATTTCTAACTTCTCTATTAAATTTCCCCCTGACTAGTCTCCACAAATGTCCTCTCATCTTTGTGTTTCTATTCCTGTGAACAGGTCACACTGTCAGCTTTGTTTACCCCTTTTGGAAATGTGCAAGTGTCAATCATATCTCCCTTCTCCCTCGTGGTCTCCAGCATCTACATGTTTAGGTTTTCCAGCACTTCCTCATATGATCTGCCCTGCTGACCCTGGATCATTTTGATGAACCTGCGCTGCACTGCCTCTAGCCCGTCCCTGTCCTTCCTCAAATGTGGGCACCAGAACTGAGCACAGTATTCCCGGTGGGGTCTCGCCAGGGACCTCTAAAGGAGTAATATCACCTCCCTGCTCCTGCTGTTGAATCCCCACCCTATACATCCCAGCATCCTTTCTATAAACTTTGTTTTACTCCACTGACCAGAGGTTTTGAGGCTGTTGATATTGATAACCCCCAGATCCCTTTCTTCTGCCATCATGGCTAACTGAACCCCTCCCTTCCAGTACTCCGTGTGTGGGTGTTTCTAGCCAACATGCATTACTCTGCACTTTTTGGGACTGAACCTCAGAAGTCTGAGTTTGGACCACTTTTCCAGTTTCTGCAGGCCTCTCTTCAAATACCTGACCCCTCTCTTCACTGTTCATCATGACACAGAGTTTTGTGCCTTATGCAAAGAGACATATTTTGCCCTGGATACCCTCCCCGATGTCACTGATGAGCATGTTGAACAGGCTGGGACCCAGGACTTACCCATGCAGTACCCCACATGTGACCTTCCTGTCTTCTGATTTAATCCCATTCCCTACCACTCTTTACTTCCTTCCCCCAAACAGTTTAGAATCCACCTTGTGAGCTCTACCCCTATCCCGATATGGTCCAGCTTTTCTAGTAGCCGCCCACATTTTTGTAACTCTTAGTAGTCAGGGAGGGGAACCTAGCTGGGAGATTATTGCAGTCTCTTGTGGGCTGAGTGGTTAACCGGGATCCGATCTCAGTACAATAGACTCCACGGGCAGTGGCTCAAACCACTACACCACGTGGCCAGTTTGGCAGGCCTTGGCCAAACAAATAGTTTTATCCCCTTTCTCGTGAGTGTAGTGCATATCCCTCAGCTCTACACTCGCTGTACCTATTCTGTGCTCTTTTTCCCTACTCACTCTATATGGGAGTGGTATTATTGAGGCACTCAATGATACTCGCCCATATAGGCTGCTACCACTCCAGCTCAGGGTATTGGAGAAGATTAAGGGGCACTGTACAGGGTGAATACATGGCTACATAAAGGGAAAAGCAACACAAACAGTGATAAGAAAATAAAACTACCTGTAGCAGATGGTACTGCTACTGAGATGTAAGTAAGTTCAAACCCCCCCCCCCCCAAAAAAAAAACACAGCAAAAGTAGGGTGTTCTAGAGATCTGAGATGGCTGTATAGCTTAGAGGTCACAGTAACTAGCTATGTGTGAGCTTGGTACATTCAGCAGACCTGGGTTTGATTCCCACAATCTGTATTTGCACACTGTGTAACCCTGACAAGTCATTTAACCTTATCAGTGCTCCCGGGTCACCCCTAAACACAGGCCTTGGACTTTACCCAGTTACAAAACAATAAAAAAAATCAATTCATAATCTGCCTACCAGTACACAACAATGCAGGAGAGACTCTGTGGAAGGATGTGGGGGGAGTGCAGGGGTGGGGAACAGTGGTGAACCAAAGGTTGCACTGGGAGTGTACTGGGTCAGAATAGAGAAGGCAAGAATAGCGCTGTCAGAACTGTGCTGTCAAAGCAACGAAAGACAAAACAGCTACAGGGATAGTATAACGCAGGTAAGATTAGTGCTAACCTTGTAGCTGTTTGCCATACAAAGGATGAAGGGAAGAGGACGTAGTGTCTGTTGTGTGGTCTACCACTGAGAAGCTGCCATAATGCAAAGGTTAGTGCCACAGGCAGTGGAAGGCGGCAGAACGTTGGTGAATGGAGGGTTGATTCTTGGTTCTGGAACTTACTCTTGTGCTTGTTTTTTTTTTGTCCCGGGACTGTTTTTTTTTGTTTGTTTCTCCCCCTGCCTCCAAGGTTTCTTCCCTTTCCTGAGTTGCCTCCCCCCTGGAGGTGATTATATTTAGTTGGGGGGATTTGGGATGCAAAGTGCGGGGCGGCAGAGCCCCCCACAAAAACTTAATATTCAGGTTATTTCTTTTTAGCCATGGTAGCAGTCAGTGTGTCTGTGGACCACTACCATTGACGTTGTTTTTGCAGGTAGCTCTTTTTGTAGGGAACTGTAATTGGTTGCGCCGTCTTGCTTTCGTGGTTGTTGACCATGCTGTTCTGCTGTTCACTGTTCTGACCTAGTGCCCTCTGGGAGTTAGGCTACTGTCTCATCTGTAGAAAGGTACAGGATATGAGGGCAGAGCTGGAAGCAGCAAGGGCTTAGATATGCCACTTGAGGGCTGCAGCTGCCAGGCCACATTGGGAGTGACTGTCACAGCCACCACAAAAGCCCATTAAGGTCAGAGCTGGAGACTGGATAGGGGTTAGGGAAAGGAAGAGGTGGCTATGGAACCAGGGTTATGCATGAGCAACAGTTTCACCCCATTTCAGACTGAGGTACCCAAGGAGACCCTTCCAAAGGAGGATGGGACTGGCAAAATCAATAGGCAGGCATAGTCCGAGGACATACCAAGGAGGAAGGCAGCCCAATAGGGGGAGGAGAAATATACTAGTAGCAGGGGATTCTGCAGTATGAGGCACTAGGAGAGAGGTGTGTCTAATACCTGATGGTAAAGAGGAGATGTGCTTTTTCCCAGGTGCAACAGTGGAGAGACTCATAACCAGGGTAAAGGAACTCACAAGAGAGGGGGAGGGAAGGTAGGATGAAGGCAGAATCTGATAGTGCATGCAGGCACAAATGATCTGAGCAAGAGGAGCATGGAAGAGGTGAAGACAGGCTTCCATGCACTAGGGAATGTAGCAAAGCAAAAAGCAGGTGTGGTAACCTTCTCAGAGGTGCTACCACAGCCATAACTGAACAAGATAGAGCAGTTATGTGTTACATCTCAACACATTGCTAAAGCAGTGGTGTACTTAGGAGGCGGAGGCTGTTTAAAAGGGATGGCCTACACCTTAACAAGGAAGGTAAGAAGAAACTGGGAGAAAGGTGTGCTCAGCATGTTATAGCTAGTTTAAACTAGGGAGGAAAGAGTTAGCTTGGTTAGGTACACTAACATGGACAAAACCAAGGGGGGGACCTGTCGGCCTCCTCTCGTCAGATGGATGTTCAAAATCGGTGATATCTGAGTGGAACACAAGGGGGAAGGTGGGACTGGTTGTTGGAAACTGCTATGCACCAGTGCAATAAGTGTGGGTAACAAAATGCTGGAACTTCCACATTGGTGACAAAAGATGTAGGCCTAGTGAATGTCACAGAGATGTTGACAAACCAGAATGCTGAGTGGGATACAGCAGTACCAGGGTATGCACTGAAACATAGAAACATAGAATTTGTTGGCAGAAAAGGACTGCTTCACCCACTCAGTCTGCCCAGCTAGTCCCTGCCTAGTCTACAGTCTGCCCAGCTAGTTACTGCCTAGTCTATTTAGTTAGTATGACCTTAGCATGATGCGCTGGTAACATCATGTGAGAGGAGGGGGAGCCAGAAAGACAAGTAGCTGGTTGTTTGGTACATGCTCCACATTGCTGGTTCATTTTTAAATGTGCAAGCATCTTTCCAAACATGAATAACAAAGACGAACACAAATGGAGGACTACCTAAGCTATGCTCATTTTCATTTGTAGCTTCAGATAGCACAGTGTTAACTACAAAAAAGTGTCTAAGCAGAACGCAATGCTGGCTAACCGTACTAAGTATATAGCCTCTGATTGTACTAACACAGCACTGCAAAATCCCAGGTGTGGTTCCAAGTTCTCGCTCTCCCTGCCTAGTCTGCCTCCGCAGACCCTAACTGGTCTCCGAAGACCTTCTCTCCTCGCTGCCTATTTACTAATATTCCCCATGTCTATCCTATGCATGCTTGAAGTCACCTACTGTTTTCATCTCCACCACTTCCATTGACAGTCTGTTACAGATGTCCACCACTCTTTCAGTGAAGTAGTCCTTCCTTACATCCCTCTTAAACTCCTCCCTCTTCAGCTTCATCGCATGCCCTCTGGTCTTGGTGTGCTTTTCCATTTGAAAGAGACTCATCTCCTGCACCCTGTACAGCTACTGTGAGGTACTTGTAGATCTCTGTCACATCCCCTCTGACTCTCCTCTGATACAAGGTGTACATTTGAGATACCTATGTCTCTCCTCGGTGGGCCTTGGATGCAATCCCTGCACTATTTTAGTTGCCCTCCTTTGGACTACCTCCACCCTACCTATATCCTTTCTGAAGTGTGGCCTGCAGAACTGGACACAATACTCCAGGTGGGATCTCACCAGCAAACAATACAGTGGCAACACCACCTCCCTCCTCCTGCTGTAAATCCCTCTCCCTATGCATCCCAGCATCCCACTGGCCCTGCCCACTGCTTTGTCCCACTACCCTGCCACTTTGAGGTCATCAGATACTATAACCCCAATGTCCCTTTTCTGCTTAGTGACTGTCAGTAGTCCCCCCCCATACTCAGTTCCTGTGTTCCTATACACTAAGTGCATGAGTTAGTACTTTTTGGCACTGAATCCCAACTGCCATGCTCTTGACCACTCCTTGAGTTTCTCAAGGGCCCTATGTGTTCTCTCCACCCCCTCCTTAGTGTCCACCCCATTACAGATTTTGCAAAAAGACAAGCCTTCCCTTCTAGTTCTTCTGTAATATCACTTCAATGGGCTTGCGCAACTGGATGAGATGTATGCTTGTGTGACTTTGATACATTGTGGCTGTTCGCCTCTCTATCCATGGGATATACCACCCTATAGGGTACGACACAAGGAACCCTAGAGGAGGGTTCCCCCTATAGGTGCCATGGGAATAATTCCCTTGGCTAAAGATAGCTTAGGAAGGAACCCACGGGAAGGACAGATGAGCCGCTGGAGGAGGAGGGGTGGATGGTGGGGCAGTGAAGAAAACAAATGAGGTCTGGCCCGGAGGAGGGCCTTTTAAGGACTGGTTGGGGGAGTGGTTTGTTGCTCCACCCACTGAACTTTGGCCAGCCCTCAGCCGTAAGTTTCAATGGGCTTTTGCAACCGGATTAGATGTATGCATGTGTGTTCAACAAATTGTGGCTGTTTGCCTCTCTATCCGTGGGATATACCACCCTGTAGGGGTATGACACAAGGAACCCTAGAGAAGGGATTCCCCCCAGGTGCCATGGGAATAATTCCGTTAACTAAAGGTAGCTTAGGATGGAGACAAAAAGAATACTCGAAACTGTGTTGAGCAAGAGGCGAGAAGTCAAAATAATCTCGAGAACAGATGAATGTCAAGATATACTGATGGGTAGGACGAGAGAGAGAGAGAGAGAGAGAGAGAGATGGGAGGTGACGAGAAGTATGTAGTAGAATGGAATCTGACATGATGAAGAAGGATGGGACTTCCTCAGGAGAGAGGAAACAGCCGGGCCACCATCCGACTCCATCCAACAGTGTAACTAAACTACAGAACCTAAGGAAACTCCAACCCTATCTAATATAACCATTGGCACGGAGGAGAGGGAAAAACACCCTTCGAGGAAGAAACCTCTGGGGATCCAAGGCCTAGGTTGCCTTCCCTCCAGACTGAAGGATGTTTTGATTAGTGATGGCTCAGCTACTGCAATTTAGAGTAGAGATCGAGAGATGAGGAAAACATTCCAATTCAGAGGAAGCTCTCGCTCTGTCCTTCTAAAGGGACAGCTGTCGAGAGTTGCGAGAGATGTCTCTGCAATTAGACATTCAAAAGCAAGAGAGGAGAGAGATGACTGCGCAGGCACACAAGTGGCCTACGCGATCCTATGAAACAGACCAGGTGAACCAGAGATGGTCAGATAGAGAATAGTGCAGAGGGTGCCTCCGAACCTGCTTAGGCAGCTAACAGGGCTCCGTTGATGAGAGGCCAATGCAGCATCCCCAAGCCAAGGGGCAATAGACATGGAAGGCATGTCTCTGAGTGGAGAGCAGGTCGAATTGAGGTAGCATGGACCCAGAGGGTTATGCTCGAGTAGTCGATGTGAATGAGTAGACCTACACAGAGGTCGGATAAGCGAGGGAGACCTAGATGCGGTCATGAGGAGACTGATGGTGATAATAATCACAGGAGTGCATGCCAACTGGGTCCATTGAGAAGCAAAACAAGAATGGATTGATTTGCATGAAGATAGGAATGAGAATGGCCGAGCAAAGCCGGCATCTGACGGGAGATGTATGAGGTACCAGGAGGGTCGAGAACGAGTTAATGAAAGAAGAAGTTGGATCGAAGGCCCAAAGGCCAAAATGGCTGAGATGAGGTACGAAATAGATGATGCATGATTATGGAATGAATTGAGAGCCGAATTAGGACTGGATTGGATTGCATTAAGATAGGAATGAGAACAGCCGGGCGAAACCCGCAGCAAGGTACAAAGTGCCAGGAGGAGTAAGGTTAGATAATGATTGAGATTGACATGGATGTGAGAACATACAAGTTGTGATGACCAGAACGTAAGAGTAGGGTAAGATGAGGATATGAATAGGTATGGTGGTATCAGGATAGGGAAACACCCCAAAATAAAGCACAGATCGAGGAAGGAAAAGAAACAAGGGCAGGGGGAACGTTAGGAAGAGGAAGAGGGCAAGGAGAGCCAGATATGCAGGGCAAGGGTCAATAGGGGAAATGGAGAAGGGCACAAGATGAGAGAGGAGGAGAGGCAAGGGTTGAAGGAGTGGGGGAAGGTGAGGCCGCAGCACGGCGGTACCAGGAGTCAGGACTGCAACAGGATAGAGGTAGAGGAGGCAAGAATACAGGAGAAGAAGAGTGGTGGTCATGCACAGAGCAGCCCAGGCAGTGAGGATAGAACCCGAAGAGGGTGAGCAGCAGATCGGAGATGCCCCCAAGAATCACTGAGATACCGCACAAGGATCCCACAGCAGGAGGAACAGACATTAGGTACCCGGCAGCAACCCAGGCCATGAGCATACCCCACAGCACCACGAGTGCCAATATAACTACAAGAACAGGCACATGGGAATAGCAAGAGGCAGGGTTACCTAAAACTCCAAGGACCAGCGCAGCAAGCATAGGAAGGGGCAGCAGCAAAAGAAATAGCCATAGCAAAATGAGAGAGAAAATTAAAGGACCAGGCTCAGTGCGATGTATGAAGGTGGTGATCTACTGATCGCTGGTATGAGGAGAACAGTGCTGAGATGAGAAAAAATGGCATGCCAGTCACCAGGAAATACAGTGACCCAGGGAGCACAGGGAGACACCGCTGGAATAAAACCCAACAGCAGCCGAGGAACCTGGATGGCGAGGGTAGGCAGTGCAGCCAGAAGCAGGACTGAACGGGCAGTGGGCAACTAACACGATGAAAGCTCAAACCCCAGATGAGTTGAAGGGGGAACCTGGTGAGAGCATATGCTGCCAACTAAGCCGCGCCCAGAACTGAGTAAGCAGCATATACGCAGCCCAGCAATCCCATACCAGTGGCTGTGGGAACCTCAATGGCCTGAAAGAACAGCTCCGAAGAGCAATGAGGCAGCAGAGGAAGAAGCAGGAGCACTGGTGTGAAGCGAGAAGCCGGGGACAGCAAGGGACTATCCGCCACAGAAAGCAAGTGGCAGGGGCTGTGGAGAAAGGAGGGGCAGACCAGATGCCCGTAACGGGCAGCTAGACTGGTGCAGGGATAGATGCCAGCGATCAGAGGGGTAGGACACAGGGATTGGCAGCCCCCAAAAAGATGGAGCAACAGAAGAGGTACAGGGAAGGGGGGGAAGGCAAACAGGAAGCAGGGTGGACAAAGGTGGGAGGGAGAACAAGACATGGCAGAGGGGAAACTGGTCAGAGGGCAAGCAGATACCAGGGACAAGCAGCAGAGAAGCCACAGAGTGAAGGATGAAGCGAATCGATGCCGTAGGTGACTGCAAGACTACATGGTAGGACAAAAGAAGCAAGGAGTGAGGGAGCGGCACTTCCGGCCACAATGAAGAAGATGAATGAGGACTGACCCGGAGGAGGGCCTTTTAAGGCCTGGTTGGGAGAGTGGTTTGATACTCCACCCACTGAACTTTGGCCAGCCCTCAGCTGTCAATTTATGAAGACAATGAAAAGGACCAGTCCAAGTACTGAGCCCTGCGGCACCCCATTGGTCACTCTCCCCTCATTAGAGTGAGTGCCATTAACCACTGTTTAGGAAGGATACGATAAAGAGCAAAGGGGGTGGCGTTCTTTGGAAGGGAAGGCATGGAAGCAGCAGGGATCAGCAATTTGTGTGGCTCTGGATGTTCAGAGACTCTGTGGGTACTAGTAGCCACAGGAAGGGGAAAAAAATCAGGGTGGGGTAGTTTACAGACCACCAAGCAAAGACCAGGGATGGACAAGGAACTAGGGAAAATTCTGAAGATGGCATCTAGATTAAGGGAAGCAGTGACAGTGGGGGACTTCCACATGACAGATGCAAGCTGGAAAGTCTAGCTGTGGCAAGTGCAAGGAACCAACTCCTGGTAGAGGCCTACTAGAAAGCGTTCCTTGCACAGTCTGTCAAGGCCCCCACAAGGGAGGGAGCAGTTGAGGACATGGTGCTCACATACGGTGAGCAGGTCCAAAACACAGCAGTCCAGGAACCACTTGGGTCAAGCAACCACAAGGCAAAGTGGCTGGGAGTCCAAGCAGAAACCAGCAAGGGAAACTGAATGGAGAAAGTGTGGGACTTCAGACAAGCACACTTTGAAGGGATTCAAAGGTTACTAGGAGATAACATGGGGGAACAGTGGGGATACAAAATGTGCAGGGAAAATGAGAAGTGTTCAAGGCAAGCAAATTAAAGTCTGTCGAATGCTGTATTGGGAGGTTTGGCATGGGGAGGAAAGCAAGAGACCCACTGTGGTTCATATCAGAAATGAAGGAAGCAGTGAGGGAAAAGAGAAGGACATTCAACAAATACAAGTGGATTAAAGGGAGGAGGAGGCTATGAAGGAGTATCTAAGGGCAACCAGGGAAGCCAGTAGGAAGATTAGAGATACTAAGGCTGAAACAGAGCTCAGACTAGCAGTAGGAGTGAAGCTGGGGCCAAAGCGTTCTTCCGATATATAAGGCAAGAAAAACAAAGTCAGGGAGGGTACTGTGAGGTTGAAAAAAGAGGAAGTATGGAAGGACATGGATGGGGCAAAGCAGAGTTACTGAACCAATGTTTCCATTCAGTATTTACCAGGAAAAAGGAGGAACATTACCAGAAAGTGGGGTGGGGGTGAACAGGAAGGAGAAAGGGAGTTGTAACAGTCGGAAGAATCACGGAACAAAGATGGCTGGAGGAGCTAAAAGGGTTAAAGGGGGAACATTTAAGAACCATGCCCAACATAGTTTGGAAATCCATGAAAAGTTCTTTTAATTGAGGTATTGGGTTTACCTGTAGCTGGCAGCAATCCAGAGATAAGTCTGCCATATGTTGCCACTACGTTGCCACTATCTGTAGAACCTTATGCCAATGATGATCAAGCTGTGCTTGACCACAGTGTGGCGAGCCACAGCTTGATCTTCAGTAGAGTTGCTCAGAATCCATGGAATGAAACTAGATAAGTCAGACTCTGATCCGATTTTTGGATTTGTAGTCCAAAAAACCTGACTCCTAAACTGAATCCTTAAACCAATTTTACATAGGCATTTACAGTTTAGGATTTCAAATCCGAATCCTAAATCTGAATTTTAGGCCCTTTTAGGATCTGAAATGTAATCGGATTATGATTCGGAAGTTTCTAAACTCCTAAATCCCCATTGGCCAATTCCAAGCATCCCTAATTGTCAGTGACATCCTAACGTTCTAAAAACGGTAGCAATGAAGCATCAATATGGGGCAGACTTTATCACTGACATCCGTGGATATCAATGAGGCATTTGACACAGTCCCACACAAAAGATTAATATACAAGCTGGCCAGCCTGGGAGTGGGTCCCAAGATGGTAGCCTAGGTAAAAAATTGGCTGGAGAATAGGACACAGAGGGTAATAGTAAATGGAGTCCACTCTGAAGAAAAAGGGGTTACTAGCGGGGTACTGCAGGGTTCAGTATTAGGACCGGTCCTCTTTAATGTCTTTATAAGCAACATTGCAGAGGGACTGGAAGGAAAAGTATGTCTCTTTGCAGATGACACAAAGATCTGCAACAGAGTTGATACACAAGGTGGGGTGGAAAGGATAAGAAGGGACTTGGCAAAGTTGGAGGAATGGTCAGATGTATGGCAGCTTAGATTCAATGCTAAGAAGAGCAAAGTAATGCACCTGGGAAACAAAAACCCAGGGGAAGAGTACACATTGGGGGGTGAGATACTAACAACAACAAAAATGGAAAGGGACCTGGGGGTAGTCATATCAGATGACCTAAAGATGAGCAAGCAATGTGAGAGGGCAGTAAGTAGGGCTGGTGGGATACTGGGATGCATAGGGAGAGGCATCACCAGTAGAAAACGGGAAGTTGTTATTCCTCTGTACAGACAGTTGGTGGGACCCCATCTGGAGTACTGCATGCAGTTCTGGAGACTCAGTCTCCACAAAGACAGAGACAGGATGGAGGCAGTCCAGAGGAGGGCAACTAAAATGGTGCAGGGTCTGCATCAGAAGACATATCAAGAGAGACTTAAGGATCTTAATATGTATAGCCTCGAGGAGAGGAGGGAGAGGGGGGATATGATAGAAACTTTCAAATACTTCAAGGGAATCAACAAAGTCCAAGAGCGTAGCATCTTTCAAAAAAAGAGGTGTGCAAGAACAAGGGGGCACAATTTGAAGCTAGAGGGCGGATGGCTCAGAGATAATGTGAGGAAGTATTTTTTCACGGAGAGGGTCGTGGATGCATGGAATAGCCTTCCTGAGGAGGTTGTGGAGTCAAAAACAGTGGTTGAATTCAAGAATGCATGGGGCAGACATAAGACAATTCTAGGGGGTGGAAGATTGGAAGAAGTAGGCTGTTGATTAGCTAGGATCTGCAGCTTATTCATCAGGTAGGGAAATAGACAGACTGGGTGGGCCAAGCGGTCCTTATCTGCCATCAAATTCTATGTTTCTGTGTTTCTTTGTGGACTGCTGCAAGCTACAGATAAGCCCAATACTCATTTAAAAGATCTTTTCATGGGGGACGTTGTGGAGCCTGAGCTGTGTGGTCATCTAAAACCCCAGCTCCACAGATACATTTAAAAAGCTTAAAGCAACTTATTCTTGGATAGAAAACCTGTTCAAATTGATCAAACCCAGTGGTGGACAGTTCAAAGAGAGGAATGGTGAACCCCAACAGTGGTCAGTTGCCAGTCAGATGCCCGTAAAATGGAAGAGGAGGAAAAGATAGATAAGATAGATTGTAGATAAAAATGTTTATTTTTTAACAGGAGATAAACTTTTAGGACTGCAAGGCCCTGTTTTACAAAGTTGTCCTGTATAAGCAAATGGTTACATGTGATAGGAAAGTGCAAAACTTGACAGTGTTTCATAAAAAAAAAACATAAACTTACAATCGGAAAAAAACACTTTTAAACACATTTAACTTTGCACATACAAAAGGAATTATAAACAATACAAATACAAATGTCTTAATTTGATATTGTGTAAAAGACAAGGATATTTTCATTACACTTTGGAGATGTTTCCCCCTAAACATACACAGATAATTTGAAATTGCTATAAAATCCAGGAAAAAGGAAAGGAGCCACGGCCAGCCGCCACAAGAGGTCGACTCAACAGGCAGTCTCGGATAGTGACTAGGTCAGAAACTATAGCAACTGATAGTTTCAACCACAGCTATGAATGGTAATATAGATGTTCTCACTGGCCATATCATTACAGTGGAGACCTCCACCTAGGCACTGCAGTCAGAAATGGAAGATGTTCGGCGCCACTCGGGCCTCTGTAAGAGTGCCATGCAACAGAAGGTGAAGGAGTCGCAGCACGTTAACACCAGGCTCGAGATCTTGGAGAACCAAGTGAGAAACCCCAATATTTGGGCCATCAATTTATCAGAAGGGGCAGAAGGTGACCATGCCATGCTCTGGTTATAGAGAAATTCAGCCCCCATGCTGAAAATTTCAACTTTGGCATAGTTAAAGCCTTCAGGATCAGGCCCTGGGGAAAACAGCCAGAGAATATGCTTTGTGTGTTAGTGATCATGGTGGATGGTGTGGGGACTCGGGATTTGATTTTCAATCTGACAAAATAACACAGACCACTCTCAAGAGTGCAACTGTTTTCTTATTCCCCAATGTCTATCCCACTATTCGTCAATGGAAAAAAGTACTTTGATGGGGTCCAGAGTGTGCTGCGAGATCTCAATATTTCCCACTCAGTCCATTTCCAACCAACCTGAGAACTGTTCACGGATCCAGGAGGTGCGGGGAGGTGGACCACGAAGATGGCAGCTGCCAGAAGCACCACAAGGGACCAGATGACACAGGATGAAGAAGAGACTGACACCTGAACAGCAGCTGAAATCTGACATTCACTAAATTGCAGGGCTTTGTAGTATCTGCAACAAGCCAGAATATGGCATTTGCTTACAGCAGTTGCGGGAAGAGGTGGCTACAGGAATTACAAAGGAATCGCGACAAGAGAACAATGGAGTGCAGGGGTGTAAGTCAGGCTTCACACTGATGGGTTCTGTAAAACAATACAACAAAATGCTTGTAGATGGATAAACTCAATTTAATAAATAAAATGAAAAACAATACAGCAGCATAAACACATCCCCATCTAACATCAACGTTTTGCACTGTGATATGTGCTTTTTCAAGGCATCAAAGTGCATGTCACAGCATGATACACTGGTATTAGATGGGTATGTGTGTATGCTGCTGTCTTGTTTTTAACTTTTATTTATTAAAATGGATTTATCTACAAGCGTTTGTGTTGTATTGTTTTACAAATATGGTCAGTTTACTTACAGCAGCATATAAAGGTTTAACAGGTTTGATAGTAGTTTTTCTGTGGCTGTGCCTACAGAGTGGGTATAATTGTCTGCTTGCTGCCCAAGTGCAGAGCGAGATGATGGTGGTTGAAACAATACGCTGCACTACGACTGAATTGAAAACTGACCGTTATTTGACTATTTGTTAATGGCTGCATACCAATCGAATTATGTACTGCCTTAATTTTGATTAACTTGTAACTGTACTTTGTTAAATTGAAAGGTGTAAGTAACTGTGCCTGTTAATCAGTAACATAGAAACACAGACTTTGACGGCAGATAAGGACCGCTAGGCCCATCTAGTCTGCCTATTTCCCTACCTACAGGATAGGCCGCAGATCCTAGTTAACCAACAGCCTATATCTTCCTGCCCCACATGAATTGCCTTATGTCTGTCCCATGCATTCTTGAATTCTCCCACAGATTTAGACCCCACAACTTCCTCAGGAAGGCTGTTCCATGCATCCACTACCCTCTCGTGAAATAATACTTCCTCACATGCCCTGAACCGCCTCCTTCTATCTTTAAATTGTGTCCCTTGTTCTTGCAAGTCTCTTTTCTGAAAGATGCTACCCTCTTGGACTTTGTTGATTCCTTGAGGTACTTGAAAGTTTCTATCATGTCCCCTCTCCCTTCTTTCCTCAAGGTATACATATTAAGCTCCTTTAGTCTCTCCTCATACGGCTTCTCTTGCAGACCCTGCACCATTTTAGTTGCCCTCCTCCGGACTGCCTCTATCCTGTCTATGTCCTTGCGGAGATGGGGTCTCCAGAACTGGACACAGTATTCCAGATGGGGTCTCACCAACTGTCTGTACAGAGGGATAACAACTTCCTGTTTTCTGCTGCTGATGCCTCTCCCTATACATCCCAGTATACCCCCGGCCCTCCTTACTGCCTTCTCACATTGCTTGCTAACCTTAAGGTCATCTGATATGATTACCCCAGGTCCCTTTCCTGTTTTGTTGTTGTTACTACCTCCCACCCATTGTGTATTCTTCCCTGGGTTCTTGTTTCCCAGGTGCATTATTTTGCACTTTTTGCATTGAATCCTAGCTGCCATCGTCTGACCAATTCTCCAACCTTGCCAAGTCCCTTTTCATCCTTTCCACGCCTCCTTGTGTATCAACCCTGTTGCAGATCTTTGTGTCATCTGCAAAAGGCATACTTTTCCTTCAGTCCCTCTGCAATGTCACTGATGAAGACTTTTAAAAGGCTGGACCCAATACTGAACCCCTCGGTACCCACTAGTAACCGCCCTTTCTTCAGAGTGGACTCCATTTACAATTACCTTCTGTGTCCTGTTGTCCAGCCAATGTTTTACCTAGCTACCACCCTGGGACCCACTCCCAGGCTGGTTAATTTGACTAATAATCTTTTGTGTGGGACTGTGTCAAATGCCTTGCTAAAGTCTAGGTAGGCCATGTCCACAGCCCTCCCTGGTCTACTACTTTGGTCACCCAGTCAAAGAAATCTATTAGATTCGTCTGACATGACCTTCCCGCTGTGAACCCATGCTGCCTTGGATCCTGTGCTCCACTGACCTCTAGGTACTCAACTATTCTTTCCTTCAGAAGTGACTCCATCACTTTCCCTACCACAGAGGTCAGACTGACAGGTCTGTAGTTTCCTGCCTCTGTCTTGGTCCCACTTTTGTGAAGGGGAATCACATCTGCCTTCCTCCAGTCCTCAGGTACCACACCATCCTCCCATGATTTATTAAAAAGAGTAGCCAGTGGTTTCACTAGTTCCTTCCTTAATTCTTTTAGAATTCTGGGGTGAATTCCATCAGGGCCCATTGCTTTGTCCACCTTCAGTTTTAGGAGTTCTTGCAGAACCCTTTCTTCTGTGAAAGGACTGGGATCGATCCCCTATCAAGAGTGCTTCTGTTAATTGGATTAGGCACTTTCCCTCCTCTTTAGAATACTGAGCAGAAATATTCATTCAGTATTCCTGCTTTTTCACTGTCCCTCTGCCCACCCACTGCTCATTCTGTTCAGCCTCACTATCCCTCCCTTTGTCTTTTCACGCTCGCTGATGTACCTATAAAAGGTTTTATCCCCTTCTTAACTGAGTTGGCTATCTTTTCCTCAGTTTGGGCCTTTGCTATTCTGACTTCCTCCTGCTTCTTTCTGCCTTAACTGGTACAGCTCTCTGTCCTGCTCCTTCTGTGTTTCCTTATACTTCTGGAATGCTATCTTTTTCTTCCTGACTTTCACAGCCACCTCTCTTGAGAACCATAGTGGCTTTTCTTTCGTTTGATTTGTTTATTTGCTTCACACAAAGGCTTGTTGCCTCTGTGATGGCAGTTTGATAATTCCCATTGTTGCTCCACACCTCCTTCTAGCCTGTTTGCTAGTGCTTTTCTGAGGCACTCTCCCATCTTGCCAAAGTCAGCCCTCCTAAGTCCAGTAGCCCTCACTTTTGTATGGCTTGACTCTGTAGCTGAGTTTAACGTGAACCACACTGTTTGATGGTCACTTGTCCCCAGATGGCAACCCACTTCTAGATCTGAGATCCTCTCACTGCCCCCATTTGAGAGTGCAGTCTAATGATTGCTCCCTCACAGTGGGTTCCGAAACTAGCTGTCTAATGCCTGCCACCTGTAGGGCATCAGAATGGCCCTGCTCTTGGATGTGGCTGCAGCAAATGTGCCCAGTTAACATCTGACATATTCAGGTCTCCCATCAACAGTATCTCCTTTTCTGCCATTCTAAGAATGCCATCATATCCTTGTCCATTCCTTCCCCTGACATGCAGGGGTCTGTACACAACCCCTGTCTGATTGTGGTGCCCTTTCCAGTCTCCAGGTGACCACAGTGCCTCCTCTCCTCCTGTTTACTCTTTTGTTCAGTTGCTTTTATCCTTCCTTTTCATAGAGGCTACTCCTCCCCTCTTCTCCCTGCCTGTCTCTCCTGTGGTTATGTAGCCTGGTATGTTAACATCCCAGTCATGGTTCTCTGTGTACCATGTTTCTGTGACTGCTATGATATCCAGGCATCCCTCTTCCATTAAGGCCACCAGCTCAGGGGCTTGTTGCCCAGACTATGGGCATTGATACTCATTACCCTCCATTTCCTGATGGCCTTACCCCTTTGCCCCATCCCTGTCCTTCTTGCCTTTGTCACTTTCTCCATTTACCCTGCCTTCTCCCTATCAACACTTCCATGTTGGTGTTTGCCACACCCACTACCGTGATTGTTTGGGGCTAGATTTTCCTGCTCCTTTCCAGTGCCTCCCCTTGGCTAGTTTAAAAGCTTGCCAATGAAGCATTTTAAACCTATCACCTAGGATTCTGGTTCCCCTCCCGGACAGATGCAGCCCATCATGCCAGTATAGGCTTGCATCACTCCAGGTGGACCCCCAGTCCCCAATGAAGCCAAATCCCTGAGCTCCACACAAGTTTTTCAACCACTGATTGAATCCCATGGTACGGAACACCTAGCCTCCCCTATGCCATAGATGGGTAGCACCTCCGAGAAGGTTACCGTGGTGCTCACGGACTAAGGCCCTCCCAATTCCACAAACTCTTCCCGCACTTCTCAATCCCTTTTTAGCCAGGCCATTTGTCCCTAGGAGGACAATGACATCCAGCTCCTCCTCTGTGCAGCTGCTCCGCAATCCTGAGGATTCGCCTCCCTGTCCCTCCAAGCCATGGCGCCAGGCAGGCACCTTACCTCCCTCCCTTCCTTGCCCAGTTCTACCTTCCTAACAATGGAGTCCCCCACCAGGAGTTGTTTCCTTCCCTGCAGGGTCCCCTGCCACCCTCCTGTGGGTCTCCTTTGTGGAGGTTCCCAACATCCTCCTTGGTCTCCACTGTGGGTGCCTCCATGAGAGGAACCACACTTTGCCAGAATGGCATAGGAATTGTGGAGAGGTACAACTGGAGGGATGCGCCTATGTTCCACCACCCTCACCCTCCCTGAGCCCACTGTGGTCCAACCACTCCTCTTTCTTGGCAACCTCTGAGGCAATGGCAGTGGCACTGGTGGTCCCTGGATAGAAGAGGAGGTCCCACAAATCCTGGCCAACTCAGCCTGGAGATGAGCAACCTCCTCCCTCAGCCCAGAGAGGTGCCTGCAGATGGGACAACACCGCATCCTCCAGAACATCTCCTGGAAGACTGCTGCTCCACAGCCACTGCACTGCACCACTCCAATCATGTCTTATTTCTGGCCCTTAACTGTTTGCAATCCTTACTCTTTCCTCTGTTTTTTTTCTCTCTCCTTACTTTCTGCCTGTGTGCCCTTTAAGCTCCTGATTGTCCTGTTCTGAGACAAAAATATCCTATATTTCTCAGTAGACCACTTACTTGTTCAGAGGCAGACCTCCAACAGCTAGAGGGGGCCGGAGAGCTACTCTTGCCCTTCTAGGATGGTGGGTCCTTGGTGGTTCTGTGATCACTCACTTCCTGCCCCTAAACTGGAAGTTCCTGTTGTCAGTCAAATCCTGTGCCTATAAAAATAGAACTAACTTTGGGTGGGGGTTGGAAGGAAGGGAAGGAGGGCAATATAGTCCCAGCAGAGAAGTTCAGTCACACAGCAGTCCTTTCTCCTGGTTTCTTCTGCCAAGCTATTAGCAGAATCTTTCTAAGGCAGTCTTTAAATGTAGCTTCCTTCTAGCTAAGCCACTCCCCCTACTTACCAGACCTTTCTACAAGTAATTTAAACCTCACAGCAGTTAAGTCCTTTCAGTCACCTGAGATTTACACCATACCTCTCAACTGTACCACATTACGAGGAACGTTCCTCATTTTACTTCAAAAAAGCTCCCTGTTCCACATTGTGAGGACTTGTTCCACATTCAAAGTCAACATTTTAAAGCAAAAATCCATAGTAAATGATTGAAAAAATAAATTATTCAATTAATAACAGACCTTCTGAACATAAATGCAACATTTTAACAGTGTTTTGAGCTTCTTAGATAAAGATTTGATTAAGTCTTCCACATTTTGCCCATTTGTTCCACCTTTTGACAGGCAATGTTCCACATTTGGGGGACAAAAGGTTGAGAGGTATGATTTACACCTAGATGACTTTTCAGTTACCCATTCAGTTCAGTTAACCAAACACACACTTTTTTTTTTTTTTGTACGTTAGTTTTTTTACCCTAAATTAAAGGTCCAAATACAAAAGTTCTTCTACTTTAGTCCCAGCAGAGAAGTTCAGTCACACAGCAGTCCTTTCTCTTGGTGTCTTCGGCCAAGCAGTAGATCTGAAGGGGGCGGGCATTATCAGGCTACCAATAGTTAAATCACAGGATTTTACATGTTGCATAGTACATGGCACCTACTGCCTTTTGGGAGTGCACAGGAGGCAATTGTAGACACTTAAAGGACTTTTAATTTAAATCTTTATAATTGCCATGTGCTTTTGGGCTACAGTTCCACAGCTCAATGTATAACTATTAATTAAAATACCTACAAATCATATAGTAGCCTCTAGTGTACCAGTTACGTTCAGGGGATACGTTACCATCCTGTATAAAATCAGACGGTAAAGTCTGTTCTGTTTTGTATCACTACCGCTGTTCCTTGACAGGAAAGAATAGTATGTTGTACATTTATACAAAGTGAATAAAAGGTAGCATGTTATAACAGCCAGTATTTAATAGCTGCACAAGAAGGGCGACTCAGCAATAGCGACTGCCATTATAGCAAGTTGTTTGTAACAGCGAGTGGCACAATATAGCGAAACATCACAATAGTGACTGCACAGTTGAGCGATGGGGGATGGCTGATACCCCCACCATCAATGAGTGGCGTGGAGTAAGAATCCTAGAGATAGGGGGTTGGGGGGCACAGCCCCCCACGCGGGATGTGGGGAGCAGAGCACCCTGCGTGAAATACAACTACAAACAGCTGGCTGGACTGGTATAAATGATGCTATGTTGTGGCTTCCCATCCTTGTCTGAAGATGGTGATACAGTTCATGCTGAGTCACAGTGGCGGATAGTGTCGTTCTGGTGGGGGCACCCCACAATCATGTTGCAGATGCGTCCGACATGGGTGCTCGGAGGGTGGTGCATGATATTCGGGACAGGGCTCATACAAGTGAGGAAACAACTGCCCAGGTTGTGCTGCAGAGTGTCGCTGGTGCGAGTAATGCGGTTGCTGGAAGGCTACCGTCTGTCCGGCTGTTGAAGCATACCATTCAGCATGTGCGACAGGTTGGTGATGTTCCTGCTATGCCTGCTACAGTGGAGCTATTGTAAATACTCCGATAGTATACAGTGACTGTATCTGGCGATCGGTTCCTGTACTTCGATAGTGGTGCTAGTGCAGAGCGTTTTTTGATCTATGTGACCGAGCAGAATCTGGCCTACCTGTGTCAGTGCAAGCAGTGGTTCATGGATGGGACCTTTCGGACGTGTCCCACACTGTTCTCCCAGCTCTATACTATCCATGGGTTGAGTAACGGCAGTGTTATTCCATGAGTGTACATCCTGATGACGTCACATACTGTGCCGATGTATGAGCGGGTGTTGAAGCAGTTGAAGTCGTGGGGAGCTACGCTCTGTCCAGAGAGCATTATGATTGATTATGAGCTTGCTGCACTGAAGGTTGGATCCACTGTTTTTCCCTCTGTACAGGTGAGGGGTTGTTTTTTCCATTTGGGGCAGGCTGTGTGGTGCAGGGTGCAGAAGTGTACTGCTGTGCATGCACGTTATGTAGCAGATACCGAATTCTCATTACATGTGAGAATGTTGTTGGAAATTGCATTCATGCCTGTGGATTAAGTTGTACCTACATTCGAGGAGTTGTGTGAATGGGAATTCTTCATAAAAAATAATGAGGAATTGCAGCCCCTCATTGATTACTTTGAGGAGACCTGGATTGGGTGACCGTTGAGTCGTTCAGGTCGACGTCGGCCAAAGTTCGCCCACAAATACTGGAACTGTTATGAGACTGCACGGACTGGTGAAGCTCGCACGGATAATGCTGTGGAGGGGTGGCATAGGGGTTTTGGTACACGACTCGGTGCATGCCACCCCTGTATTTGGCGTTTTCTTGAATGTGTGCAGGAGGAGCAGCGGCTGTCAGAGATACGTCTGGAGCAGATACTGTCAACTGCCGAGACACCCATTGTGCACCGGCGGTACCGTGATTTAACAGAGCTCATTCAGGTGATAGTATGAGAGTACGATATCTGGAGTCAGTATAATTATTTGTTTGGGCTTACATACAATTTTCAGCTGCAAGTGTGAGCTGATGTAGCTATTATGTGCCGCGCTATTATGCGCATGTGCTATTTTCGTCGTCGCTATATAACATTCGCTGTTATGACGTTCGCTTATGTTGATGTGCTATTATTACATACAGCCAAATAAAATATAAGGGGAAAAAAAGATCTTTTCATGGACTTTGAAACTGTGATGGGCATGGTTCATAAATATTCCCCTGCAGACAAATTGATCTGGCCAGACAGGCTACACCCTAGGATACTCAAGGAAGCAGCTGAGCTAATAGCAGCTCCACCTGCAGATATTTTCAGCTGCTCACTAAACTGGGCCGCTAAGGGCTGGAAGATGGCCAATGTGTCCCACTGCATAAAAGCAGAAGGAACGATGAGCCTGGCAACTGTAGACCAGTCAGCCTGACGTCTACAGAGGGTAAGTTACTTTAGGCCATACTGAGGGAAAGACTGGTGGACTGTTATGAAATAAATGGGTTACAGGTTGATAGTCAGCTTGGGTTCATAAACAAGAGGTCCTACCAGACAAACCCAATAGGGTTCTTTGACTGGGTGACTAGGGTAGCTGACAAAGGACAGGTGTTCTGCATATTGTACCTGGATGTCAGCAAGGCCTTTGACTCAATCCCCCACAGGAGGCTGCTAATAAAAACCTGAGGGAACTAGGGGTAGGGCTGTGCAAGGACAGAATAGTATGTCCCGAATTCTATGAATATTAGGGCTCCTGAATATTTGGGAGCCCTTCATGAAAAGGGGCTACTTGTATTCAGGAATTACTGTTCGGCAAAAAACACCCTTCCCTCTACCCTTGCTTAACTTCAAACATCCCACCCTCCTCACACTTCCCAAAACAAAGACAGAATATTACCCCTGTTCCCCACCCACGGTCTGCCCCCAACCCCACCTCCTCTCCCCAGTATCCACAATATTGGTATAATATTAAATGTTTAGTCACATGGAACAACCTGCGATGCTGCTACATAAAAGTGGGCCAGAGGATGACCCTGATAACTGCTGGACGCTCAGACCTTGATAGTGGTGAAACTCATGGAAACTATACTGAAAGAAAGACCAGTAAACCTTCTGGAAGAAAATGGGCTCCAAGATAAGAGACAGCATGGGTTCATGGGTAATCTGTGATATGGGCTACTCAAGTTGAGCGACTCAATATGAGCGACTCTATTTGAGAGACTCTGTCAATAGCGAGTGGAAGTAAATAGCAAGGTGGAAGGAAAGTGAATGGGAAAGACGTAGATGGAGTTAATTGCAAGGGAGAGACTTTAAGAGAAGAGTAAAGGGTATGTTTGGGGGGGCTGATTCCAGCTGGCCATCTAGTGTGGTGGAGAGGGTTACGGTCCAAAAAGATGGTGGATTGGGGTTCAAGTCTGGCATGTGGCTCTTCTTTTTTTGTCCTGTCGTGATTTCGGTGTTTGAATTTATTTATTTTTTTATTTTTGTCTGTCCTATTTCTCTGACTTTGTTTCCCCCTGGCCTGCAGGTTGCCTCCCCCAATGTTCTCCCCCAGCAGACCACTATCCCATGGAATAGCCCCCTCCCGTGTTTTGTCTCCCACGGTGTCCACCCCCCAAGTTGATTATTTAGATATGAGGGGTGCAGAGGGCATAGCCCCCCACATAAAAAGTAGTTGTACATGTTTTTTCTATTCAGTGGTGTTGTCCGGTCACTCATTGTTCTCCTCGCTGTAGTGCTGATCGACAAAATTCATTTCAGTGATTTGCACTCGCTGTTTAGGTAGTCCTAATGTCTCTCAGCTCATATCAGATGGTACCGGGTTCATGTCATGGTGGTCCTGCCAGACTAACCTGATTGATTTCTTTGAATGGGTAACCAGGACAGTGGACAAGGACCAAGAAGTGGACATCCTGTACCTGGATTTCAGTGAGGCTCTTAACTCTGTTCCCCACAGGAGATTAATCAAGAAGCTGGTGGACCTTGGGGGTAGGGACAAAACTGGCTATGTAGCTTAGAAACTGACTGCAGAAAAGAAGTCAGAGGGTGGTGGTCAAGGTGAGTTCTTGAAGGCTAGGCCAGTCACTAGTGGAGTCTCACAGGGCTCGGTGCTTGGGCCGGTGTTATTCAACATCTTCATAAGCGACATTGCGCATGGGATAAAAAGTAAAAGACTAAGACTACTGTATGTATATATTCTCTGCCATTATAAACAACTGAATGTATTTGCTCATTGTTATTACTTGTAACCAATTCCTTGTTGGTATAAAAACTGTATGCATATGTATGTTAACCATGTATAATTCCTCTGTTATTTACTGTACGTAACTAATTCCGAGTTGCACCTGAAAAAGGTACATCTCATCTCAGTGGGCTTACCTGGTCACCAAAATTCAAATAAATAAAATATGCCTGTTTGCAGATGACACAAAGCTCTGTGGGAGAGTAAACACAGAGGAGGGGAGATAGGACCTCAGGGAAGACCTGGTCAAGCTAGAGAAATGGTCAGGTATTTGGCAACTGGGGTTCAATCCCAAAAAGTGTAAGGTAATGCACCTGGGGACGAAGAACCTGGAGACCAAGTACTGGCTGGGTGGTGTGCAAGTTACCAGTTCAGAGGAGGAGAAGGACTTGGGAGTGATCATCACGAGTGACCTGACACATGCAGCATGCTGGAGGAAAGCAGCAGCCAAAGTGAACCAGATGCTGGGCTGTACAGTCGGGGTATAACCAGCAGGAAAGAGGAGGTCATTCTGCCACTGTGCGGATCCCTAGTTCAGTGACATCTTGAGTACAGTGTGCAGTATTAGTGTCCTTACCTAAGGAAAAACATCGACCTGCTGGAAACGGTCCAGAGAGGGGCAACTAAAATGATCCAGGGACAGCAAGGCAGAACTTATGAGGAGAGACTCAGATCTCAACATGTACTCCCTGTAGGATAGAAAGGAGAGGCGTACCATGATTAAAACCTTCAAATACCTTAAAGGTTTCAACAGAGTGAGCTCTGAGGGTCTCTTCAACTTTAGTGGGAATATGACCACTGTGGAGCACTGAATCAAGCTGGTGAGGGGAAGATTCAGAAAGGAAATAAGGAGGCACTTTTTCACCGAGAGGGTGGTGACTAAGTGGAATGAGATGACGGAGGAACTAGGCTCACTGAAGATTGTGGACAGCTCCAAGAGAGGCTGGAACAGAGTTGAAGGGAAAGTTGCATGTTGGTGCTGGGGGAGGGGAGACAGCGGCGAGGAGAGGGGAGTGGATAATGGGGAGGTTGAGATGGATTCCTCAGTAGCCACTGAGGAGTGTGCAAACTTAAGCAGACATGATAGACTGCAAGACCTTTTTCTGATGGCTTAATTGTATGTAACCTTGTTGCCTCCACAGCCAGCCACCATCTCCATAGAAGAAAAGTGCTTGTTTGTGTTGTACAAATTATCCCCCCTATGTGCTGCTCCCTATCCCCCCCCCCCAGCACATTTATTCCACTCTCCCCCCCCAACTCGGCACACAATTTACTTTGCTGGAAGGTGGCTGGCACAACCTGCCCTCCTCCAAAGCTGGCTGCCTTCTAATGAATGATCATGCCCGCTCTCTGTAATAGTAAAATCAGCTGATCACATGGTCAGCTGGTTTTACTGTTACAGAGAGAGAGAGTGCGCGATCATTCATTAGAAGGTGGCTGGCTGTGGAGGAGGGCGGGTTAAGTGTAGCAAGGTGGGCAGACTGGGTGAACCATAGGACCTTTTTTCAACTGCCACTTTCTATGTTTCCATGCGGAACCGAGTCAAAGGCCTTGCTGAAGTTGAAATAGAGCACGTCGACCAGCAGGTTGACCTAGCACAGTCTTCATACCGTGAACCCATGCTGTTTACTGTCCTGCAACCCATTAGCCTCTAGGTATTCCACTATTATTTCCTTAATCAGAGTCTCCAGAAACTTGCCAACAATTGAGGTAAGACTGACCAGCCAGTAGTTAGCTGGTTCTTCCCTGTCCTCACCCCTGTGCAGTAAGATCACATTTGCTACACTCACAACATTATACTCTGTCCATCACTAGAAAGCTTTTACACAGCCTCCTGATCAATGAAGCAGTACAATTTCTTTGTAGGCAATGGACACCACTGTTTGTGTATCATCAACCCCCACCCCCACCCCGCTCCCTGCCACTGTACTCACAGAGCAGATCAGGGCCATTGACTTTGAGAGTGAGGGTTGTGGTCAGAGTTTTCCTCTCAGACCCTACAAAATTGCCAGTATCTCAGCTAGGGGATGCTACAGAGCAAAGCGGTCTAGCCCTACCTCTCTGGAGAGAAAGCCCAGTAATGCACCTGTCCTCCCCATGCCCAGTGAACAAGAAATCCAAGGTCACTCTGGAACTGGATCCTCTGCATGGGGTGGCACAGAATGGTGCCATTTAGCAGAAGGTACACAGTGTTTATCAGGTGACCCAGCCCCCCCCCAAAACTACTTATGAAAGTGGTCTCCTTGGTAAGACCTACACAAAGCAAACGTGTGAAAACGACTTCCTTTTTTGAATGCTTGTAATGGCGGCCAATGCTTTTTTGTTTTGTAGAATTTAGTGCTTGTGAAAAGTGCCTGATCAACAGCTCCAGCAACTGAAGCCGCCTGTTTATCCATACAACAGGTACAGAATGGGCAGTTATAGTGCAAACTTCCCATACTGCCCCCCCACCACCAAAAATATGCCTCAACCATGTTATGAAAGGATTATCAAGTAGTTAAGAAGTTAGTTCATATTCCATGCCCACTTATTCCTTGGCCTCTCACGTGAGACTGCCAACAAGCGTGCTAATTAGAGCCAATTGTGTTGGTGATTTTGTGATGTGGACACCTGCTCAATGGAAACTGGACAGAGACCACAAAATTCATTTCACACAGACCACTAAACATCATTCAGATGATAATGACTTTAGGCTACTACCAACCTAGAATTGAAACTGCTCACCTCGAGGTAACACTTTCACCGTGAAAAATTCCTCAGCTCGAGACCAATCCACCAAGCCTCTGATTGCTTGTCAATGCTTATTACATACAATGCATTAAACTCTTATATGGGGATCATAAATAGTGTGGGGTTGAAACTGAATCCCTCAATGTCTGGGGGCTCAAGACATCACTCAAAGCACATTACTGCAACCATGCTAGTCACAGCCAGTTGATGGTCATTTGGTGATAGAAACACAGAAAGTGACGGCAGAAGGGGGCCATGAGTCCCATCTAGTCTGCCCATAATCCTACACCTTCCCTTAACTGCTTTTCCATGTTACGATGCCCTTGAATCTATCCCAAGCCTTCTTGAATGTTTCCACCGATTTTGCCTCCACTGCCTCATGTGGAAGGCAGTTTCATGGTTCAACCACTCTCTCGGTGAAGAAATATTTGCGTGTGTTGCCTCTGAATCTGCCCCCCACTAGCTTCATGTTACGCCCTCTGCTCTTGAGTGATTTGTGATATGGCACAGGTCCTGAACCTGCACCTTATTTATTCCTTTTAGGAATCTGAAGGTCTCGATCATGTCTCCTCTGTCTTTCCGCTGCTCAAGGGAGTACATGTTTAATTCACGCAGCCTCTCCTCATATGATTTGTCGTGCAATCCATGAATCATTTTAGTAGCCCTCCTCTGCACTGTTTCCAATCTGGTAATATCCTTCTCACGGTGTGGTCTCCAGAATTGGTACACTGTACTCCAGGTGTGGCCTCACCATTGATCTATAGAATGGAAGGATGACCTCCTTTTTCCTGTTGGTAATCCCCCTGCCTATGCATCCCAACATACCATTTGCACTCAGTGCTGCTTTCTCGCATTGCTTGGTCATTTTTAGGTAATCTGTTATAATTATTCCCAGATCCCTCTCCTGTTTAGAGGCTTCCAGTTTTTCATTCCCTAGGTAGTAATCCACTTCTAGGTTAGTCCTTCCAAGGTGCATGATTTTGCATTTTTAGTATTGAAGTTTAGTTTATTTATTTATTGAGACTATCGGATTACAACCTTTGAGTCAGGGACTTATTTTCAAAGGCTCCACGTCAGGGTACAAAACATAATAGAAGGCAGATATTTATAATACATTTATACAAATATTACAGTGGGGTAGCGAAAAAGTTAACAACAGGGTTAACAAAGTGTGTGAAGTTGCCATGTTCTTGACCACTTTTCTACAGATTCCAGGTCAGCCTTCATATTCTCCACTCCTCCTGGGGTGTCCACCCTGTTTCCTATCTTTGTGTTGTATGTGAACAAACTCACCTTGCCCTCCAGTCCATCAGAAATGTCACTAATGAAGATGTTGAATAGGATTGGGCCAAGCACTGAACCCTGTGGTACTCCCACTAGCTATGTCTCTTTCCTCTGAAAGTAAGCCGTTCACTAATACCCTCTGGGTCGTACCAGTAAGCCAACTCCTTACCCAGTTTACCACCTGATGACCTACTCCTATGCAGTCTAATTTGTTTAGCAGCCTTCTATGTGGGACCGAGTTGAAGGCTTTGCTGAAATCCAAGTACATATGGGTGGGCTTATTTCTACTTTTAGGGACTTTCCCCAGGTGCTTAGTGAGTCTGCTTGCTGTGGGGAGTGTTTTTTTTCTGTTACTGCCAATTGGGGGCAGCAGAGAGGGGATAGATATATATAGAGGGGAGATAGGTGGGAACCAGGAAGACACCAGCGGGGTTTGCTGCAGAGCGGTTCGGAAAGGGGCTCCCTCCTCCCCTTAGGCAGGTCGGCAGTTTCAGTGGCAGTGTGCCGGGCCCTGGGTTGGGGTCTCTGAGGGAGACGGGCAGACAGGCAGTTGTGGTCATTGAGTTCAGGGTTCCCTTGGTAGTTTGGGTGGTAAGAGCATCCGAAGGAGCAGTAGGTGTTTGGCAGAGCAAGTAGAAGAGGACCCCAAGAGGCGTTGGGCCCAGGTTAGAGGTGCTGTTCTTGGGATGTCGGGGGCTGTTGCAGTGGTGGCAGAGCTGCTATAGGGGATCAGAGGATGGTGGCAGCTCCTCCTGATCCCAGTTCCCCCGTGGCACAATGGCTCAGGGGTTGGAAGGTGGGAGTGGGTGATGACCTGGACTCGATGGGGTTTGCCGTGCCCGTGTCTGGGGCAGGCCCCGGGGGCCTACAAATGTGTAGGCCTTTAGGCCAATGTAGACCATGCCAATTCTCTGGCAACAGGCTTTTAACTGGAAGTAGGGAGCCACTGTAACTGAGTGGAGGGCTCAGCTCCGGGGAGAGCCGCGGGGAGTGCGTGAGGGAGAATGCACTAGGGACCAGGACTAACGGAAGAAACAATTATGGGAGGCAGCTGCGAAGGTTTCAGGCCATTCAATTTCACCACAAGCATGAATTAACTTCTGTGGCGGCAAAGGAGTGCATCACTCCCCTGAGGAGGAGAAAAGGAAATGGAAAAAAGGTTCAGCATAAAGGAAGTGGTGACAGAGTAAGGTTCTGAGCAGTGCCAGTGGGTCATCAGGAGCTTCACATTCTGGGAGGTTTTCAGAAATAAATCTCTGGTCCTGGGGTTAAGTTTGCTGCTGGTTCTGTTGTATGGAAAATCCATGCCTAGGAATGCCTGTAGCCCTCTTTCTCTATAAATCAGTTTTGTTGAATAAATTAGCCCCATGGAGCTGGATTAGTTAAAAGTTTTACGCTACTGGGACCCTGAGCTCTGTAATCGTTTGAGGAGCTCAGGAGAATAAAATTGATTTGTTTATAGAAATCGGAGTTCAGTTTGATGATTGCCAGAGAAGGATTTTGATGAATTAAAAGTTCTTTAGTCTTTTTAGGGATATTCATAGTTTTTCCTGGGGTCTGAAGTATTGAACTCCTTTTGCCCTCCTGCTCCAGGGCTGGTGGGTTGGAGAAGATTGAAGATGAACTGACCAGTCCGCCTGTTGGATCTTCCTGCTAGGTAAGAAGCTGAACACTCTTGGGGCTCGGTGTCTTGGGGTTTGAAGACATCTCACGGTAAGACACCCATGGTTTTATGCTGATTTTAATCTGAGGAGAACTTGATGAGGTTCTAGATTCTAAGCCCCCCTTACCTTCTGTAACATCTGGCCCCTGGACATTGGGAAGGGGGGACTGCATATATCCTGGAGGAGAGGAGGGAGGGGGGATATGATAGAGCCATTCAAGTACCACAAGAGGATAAACAGAGTTCAAGAGGGAAGCATCTTTCAGAAAAAGAGATGTGCAAGAACAAGGGGTCACAAGATGATGCTGGGGGAAGACTCAGGGGAAATGTGAGGAAGTATTGTTTCACAGAAAGGGTGGTAGAAGCATGGAACTGCCTCCCTGTAGGAGTAAAAACGATAAGACAAATTCAAGAATGTATGGGATAGACAGAAGGCAACCCTAGTGGTAGGAAAGAGAAGGTAAGCTGCAGATCAATTAGGATCTGGAGTTTATGCAGTAGGTAGGGGAAATGGGCACACTGGGTGGGTGAAGCGGTCCATATCTACCGTCAAATTCTATGTTACTATGTCATACACTGTACACTGTAACACACTTATTTGGTACATGAGGTTGAAGAAACCAGATCTAGTGGAAGACCAAATGTAATACAAAATGACTTACTGAAAAATATACAATGCAAAACACATACAAATAAGAGGATGTTCAAAGCAAACCCATCATACATACCATAAAGGTTATAGTGTGCGGCAAATGTAACTAAAAAGGGGTAATTTGACACAACTTTTTCAAAACCATAGTGGAGTATGACGGTGCATGGAGATGGAACTGCTATTAGTCATAGTGAGAGAGCCGTGATGGCCTAGTTTTGCCAGGATCACAGGAGGCATCCAGAAATGTGACAGATTTTAGTCACCCATTTAATTTCCAGTGAAAGGTACAACTGTGGACAAATAAAAGCCACTGTAGTCACACACGGAGCCAAGGCTGGACTGTTAAATAACTGGCCTCATTTTTGAGATGGTAGACATGAGTTCTGTTCCAGCCTGCTGACTTTGCCACTTCCTTCCCCTGCCCTCACACATCCCCTAACTCAGCAAATGTTCTGTTCTGGTATGCAGCCTTTGCCACTTAGTTCCTGCAGATGGCCGTAATGCAAATTGAACTGACAATTAATTTTTCTAGTGAAATTTTATATATTTATTTAAGTTTCTGTTAACAGTGTAAGCATGTTAGACTGACATAGCCTATTTTCAGGCACAACCCAGACAGATAAAATAAGAACAGGAAGCCAGCCCGCGGGCGCAGCAGCAAGTCGCCTGCTTGTGGTGCCAACATCCTGGGTTCAGTGACGGACTCAGGAGTTGGAGGGACGGCCACGGGGTGGAGGACTGAGCATCCTGGGGACCGCTTTCCTTCTCCGAGGGGAGTGAGCAGACTGTCAGCACTTTCACGGACCCCTGGCGAAGGTTGGGGTACCACTACTGACGCCGGGCGGTCATCTGGGGGTGGGCTGACACTGGCTGTCATTGCATGTCTCAACCTCGAGGGGAAGCATTTCCAAAAAACTTCTGCAGTCTCTCCATGATGCCCACCTCCTGCACTGCCAGCTCTGAAATACCCAACCTCCACCTGGACAGTATCCCGCTGAACAGCCACTCCCACGATCCTACCCAGGGAGTAAGCTGAGGGTGCCCTGCTGGTCATGATGATGTGGCTGGTAACCTGGATGTGTTTCTGTTGGGGGGGTCATCTAGACGGACCCACCTTGGGGGGGGGAGCCAGGGCAGATCAGGGGTCGGGTGTAGAGGGATGGCGGTGGCCGGAGAGTAGGCAGAATGAGTGGTGCCAAAAAAAAAAAAAAATAGGGACAGGAGGTATGACATCATAGGCAAGAAACTATGAATGGGGGTGATTTACAGACATCCAGGACAGGGGGAAGAGAGAGAGAGAGATAAGGAACTTGGGGCATAACTAGAAAGGGGGTGGTAAAGGGGAAGTGGTTGTGGTGGGAGATCTAAACCTGCCAGATATTGATTGGGCCATTCTAGCAGGCAGGAGCTCCAGAAGTCAAGCCCTACTGGATATATTGCATCACTGTCTGCTGATGCAGCTAGCTAAGGAACCCACTAGGCAGACTGCCATTGTCGATATGGTGCTCACCAACTCGGAAGTGGTAGGAGCAGTGAGAGTAGGGGAGCCACTAGGGTCCAGCAAACATAACTCTGTATCGTTCAACCTGGTCCTTGGGACAAGTAAGTCCTCATTAAAAGATTAAGATCCTAGATTTCAAAAGGGCAGACTTCAGCTGGATGAGGTAGCTGGTCCTTGACAAGTTAGTTGGAGTGGGCAGCATCAGGGATGTGAAAGAAAGATGGAGGGCAATCAAGAGGGCCATTCTAGAGGCAGTAAAGTCTTGCATGAGAACAGTAATCAAAAGAAAAAGGCCCAAGAAACAAATATGGTTCTTTGGAAAGATTAGAGAAGAAGTGAGAGCCAAACAGAAGGCCTTCAGCAGGTAGAAGAAAAAACAATGGAAGGCAAATGGGGAGAGTACTAAATGAGAACAAGGGAAACCAAAAGAGAGGTCAGAAAAGCAAAGGCAACATAGATATGCCTATTGCAGAGGGGGGTCAAGGGTAGGGAATGACAGTTCTTTAGATATATCAAGGAAGAAGAAAGAAGGGGGAGGAGGAATTGTTAAGTTAACAGAGGGAGGTAGGGTAATTGAGAGGGATGAGCAGGAAGCAGCTGTTCTTAATGACTACTTTTGCTCTGTATTCACAAGGGAAGACAGAGGGCTTCTGCCAGACAGTGGCATTAAGGAAGTTTGGGGTACCTGAGATGAGGCAGCAAATATTTATCAGTAAAAGGATTTGGAAAGGGCTAGCAGACCTTAAGATAGATAATGCCCCAGTGCCAGATGGGATACATTCGAGGGTGCTCAAGGAATTGGCAGTGGAACTAACTGAATCCCTTCAATAGCTCAATTCAGGCAGGGGTAGTTCTAAAAGACTTGAGGGTAGCAGACATAGTCCGGCTCCATAAAAAGGGGGGGGGGGGACAAGGAGCAACCAGGTAACTACAGACCTGTCAGTCTTACCTCTATTGTGGGTAAACTGATGGAGACACTAAAGAGGACCTCATAAACTACCTGGAGAGCAGTGGACTCCAAGATAGTAAACAGCATGGGTTTATGGCAAGAAGATCTTGTCAGACCAACCTGATAGCATTTTTTGACTGGGTAACGAGGGTAGTGGATAAAGGCCATGCTATGAACTTACTCAGCTTTGATTTCAGCAAGGCTTTTGCCCTGATGCCTCAAGGAAGGCTGCTGAATAAGCTAGAGGATCTGGGTACAGTGGCAGACATAGTTAGATGGGTGAGAAACTAGTTGGAAGGGAAACAGCAAAGGGTTGTGGTTAACAGAGTCAAATCAGAAAAGAGAAAGGTCACTAGGCGGGTGCCACAAAGATCGGTCCTGGCTCTAATTCTTTTCGATATGTACATTAGTGACATGGGAGAAAGAATCCAGGGTAAGATGTGTCTTTGTGCAAATGACACTAAGCTCTGTGGCAGGGTAGACAGCAAGGAGGGGATTAGGGAGATACAGAGGGACTTGCAAAATTAAAGAGGCAGTCAAAGGTTTAGCAGTTGAAATTCAACGCCAAAAAGTGCAAGGTGATGCACATAGGCAACAAGAACCAAAAGGCAGAGTACTAGATGGGACGGTAAAGCCGTGCATGACCACTGAGGAAAGAGACCTAGGCTTCATCATTGTTGACTTCCTAAAACAATCAAACCAGTGTAACAAGGCCTACAGTAAGGCAAACAGGATGCTGGGGTGTACAGGAAGGGGTACTGACATCAGGAGGAAGGAGGTATTACTACCTCTGTATAGATCACTGGTGAGGCCCCACCTGGAGTACTGTGCCCAGCTCTGGAGTCCTCATGTAAGGAAAGATAAACACTGGCTGGATGCAGGGTGACCTAAAATTATTCAGGGCCTGCAGGGCAGATCTTACGAGGGTTGGCTCAATGTACTGAATATGTACTCATTGGAGGCCAGACGAGAGAGGGGAGATACAACCATCAAGTTCCAGAAAGCAATAAACAAGGTAAACTATGATGAACTATTTAGCATAAGTAGTGGATCAAGAACACGGCGAAGCAAGTGGACTGAAGGGGGAGAGTCAGCAGGGACCTGGGAAAGTTTTATTTTACAGAAAGGGTGGTGGAGCCATGGAACTATCTGCTAGTAGATATGGTGAGTGCCAAAACTATCAATGGTTTCAAACATGGCTGGGACAGAGTGAAGGGCTTAGTGGTTGCCCAGGGTAATAGTGGTAGGGCGAGGAGCATGGGGGTGGAGTCTGGACAGTGTAGGTTAGAACCCTGCATGGACTGTAGGTCCCAGGTTTGTTAGAGTAAAGAGGTAGACTGGATGGGACAGTGGTCTTTTTCTGCTCGCTTTGTCTATGTTTCTATCATATGGTTGTAGGAAAACAATGTAAGTTATATAATAAGAGATACAATAACATTAATAGGTACAACAATTCTACGTAACACAGGTACATTCCTGGGTACTAGAAAGGTGATCTTTTTTAGTTCTGTCTTAAATTGGGTATGCATTTCAATTTTTTCTTAAAGGTGTTTGTGTGTGCCAAGGGACTGGAGATGCAAAATGCTTATAAGTGACAGTCCCCCCCCCCCAACGTGAGCAGGAGCATGTAAGCTTTTTGTAATCTGTCGACTTTCCTCAGTAGTTTCAAGCATGCTGGGGGACTCAGGCAATATGTCAAATCACTGCACAAGAGAATCATTTTTGTTTTTGAAGCTTGTACAAATTTTGTGTCCACAGGCATTTCCTCTGTGTCACTCAAGACTACAATAGCTGGGTAAATGCCTGTCTTTGAGGGGGAAATTCTGCCTGGAACTTCTATTAATTGCCGAATATGTTTTTAGTATAAACAGATTTTATTTGACATTTCAGTGACAGGAGCTGTCCACGCCTCAGTGCTATAGCAGTCAGCTCACATTACTGCAGAAACAGAGGCATACCTGGATGTAGCAAAAACACCATAGATAAGAGGATTCTTCTTGTCTTTCCCGTTCAACACAAAGATGTCCTCTGTAAAAGACAAAAGGAGATAGTGTCACCACAGAAGTACACAAAGACAGTCAGTCACTCTGTCTTCCCTGTCATGCAGGTAGCATACATGACGCTTTCTAGGGTCAAAGGGTACCACTTTCACACAGGATTGGTTCATTTCAGAGGAACACTGGATATTTAAGAAGTAAGGGTCAGCAGGCAGGTACACCCCCTCCTCCCTCTGTATCAGGCTGATGTCAAAGTTTTGAGTCATTCTGAAATGACCTGAACCTGGGCCTGAAACATGAACTAAAACAAAACAAACCTATAGTAATAGTCACTGCATTCTGACTGTGGCCAGGCTGGTCCCGACAACTTCTAAAATGCAGCACTAGGCACTCCCTTGAGTCCCTTTTCTCCTCCTATGCCCTGACACTACTGCCCAAATCACTCATGTCTCACATTCTCCCTACACACACAGTTAATTAAGAACTCCTATCCTGGTGAGGGGGCTATGGGAGGTTCAGGAAGCTATTTCTGGGGACCGGAGGGATGAAATTGATATGGCTTAGCGAGCAAGGCCTAAACAGAACTCAGCATGCATTCTGTCCCAAGGCATGGCTCTTCTTACCTCCCTCATAGGTCCTTCTCTCTGTAGGATTCAAAGCCCAGAGGAGGGGGGATCCTAGCCTCCTCCGTAGCCAAGCCTGTGATGATGCACACGACGGGCTGAGTCACAGGGGTCAGCTATTTGTTTTTATAATGTATGTAGCTTCTAACTGCTAAAACAATGCATTTCCATGCTTCCTCTGATGGTACCATCAGCATGAGTGCCAGAATGCTGTTTCTTTGCTCTCCTTGGTCCCTAATTAGTAGTTCAAGGGAGCTGAGATTTCTCCCTTAATTTATAAAAATGACTAATTCAATGACCTACGCAACCAGTATAGTGTTACTCTTGTGCAACTGTGTTACCTTGCTTTGGCCGTTCGCACTCTCTGTTCCATGAGGAACTACAACCCTGTAGGGGTACCAAAGGCAAGGAACCCTAGAAGAGGGTTCCAACCCTAGAGGTGCTGCGAGAAGTTTCCCTTGGCTAAAGGTACCTTAGGAAGAATCCCCGGAGGAGAGATGCGTGCCACTGGAGGAGGAGGGGTGGATGGGCAAAGAAAAAGTGCTTCAGAGGGAGGCTGCGAGGAACTGCTTATATAGCTCAGGAATGGGGAGTGGCTGGTTGCTCGGTCATTGAACCACAGGCATACACAGACTTTGATGGCAGATAAGGCCTACTTGGCCCACTCAGTCTGCCCATTTCCCTGCCTATTGGATAAGCTGCAGATCCTAGTTTTACCAACAACCTATTTCCTCCTACCTCCCGTAAGAATTGCCTTAAGTCTGTCCCATGTATTCTTAAATCCCCCCACTGTTTTTGACCCCACAACCTCCTCAGGAAGGCGGTTCCATGCATCCACCATCCTCTCCATGAAAAAATACTTCCTCGTGTTAGCCCTGAGTCGTCTCCCCTCTAGCTTCAAATTGTGCCCCCTTGGTTTTTCTGAAAGATGCTACCCTCTTGGACTTTGTTGATTCCCTTGAGGTACTTGAAAGTTTCTATCATGTCCCCCACCCCCTCCCTCCTTTTCTCGAGGGTATACATACTAACATACTAATTGCCAGCAGATTAGGCCTTACGGTCTATCGAGTCTGCTCGAACCTCAGATCCCTAGTTGGGTGCTGAGGCCCTCCCCTTGTGTTCCAGAAACCCATGTCATCCATCCCCACCCCCCTGGGCCAGGCCATCATCTGATACATCCACTTTCTGTGTCTGTCCCACCCTCTCTTGAAGCCCTCCACTGTGAATCTCTGAACCAGCTCGCCAGGCAGCGCATTCAAAGGGTCCACCACCGTCTCTGTGAAAAACCTCCTCCTCCTCTTTCCCCCCTCACCCTTCCACCTTCCACCTTCTACCTTCAACATATTAAGCTCTTTTGGTCTCTCTTCATATGGCTTCTGGTGTAGACCCTGCACCATTTTAGTTGTCCTCTTTTGGACTGCCTCCATCCTGTCTATGGCATTGCAGAGATGGGGTCTCCAGAACTGCAAGCAGTACTCCAGATGGGGTCTCACCAACTGTCTGTACAGAGGGACAACAGCTTCCTGTTTTCTACTGGTGATGCCTCTCCCTATGCATCTCAGTATCCCCCCAGCTCTCCCTATTGCCTTCTCACATTGCTTGCCTACCTTTAGGTTGTCTGATATGACTACCCCCAAGTCCCTTTCCATTTTTGTTGTCGTTAATACCCCCATTGTGTACTCTTTCCTTGGGTTTTTGTTTCCCAGGTGCATTACTTTGCACTTCTTTGCATTGAATCTAAGCTGCCATACTTTTGACCATTCCTCCAACCTTGCCAAGTCCCTTTTCATCCTTTCCACCCCCCTTGTGTATCAACCCTGCTGCAGATCTTTGTGTCATCTGCAAAGAGGCATACTTTTCCTTTCAGTCCCTCTGCAATGTCACCTATAAAGACATTAAAGAGGACCAGTCCCAGTACTGAACCCTGTGGTACCCCACTAGTAACCCCTCTTTCTTTGGAGTGGACTCTGTTTACTATTACCCTCTGCGTCCTGTTGTCTAGCCAATTTTTTACCCAGGTTACCACCCTTGGACCCATTCCCAGGCTGGCTAACTTGTTTATTAATTTTTTGTGTGGGACTGTGTCAAATGCCTTGCTAAAGTCTAGGTAGGCCACGTCCACAGCCCCTTCCTGGTCTACTACTTTGGTCACCCAGTCAAAGAAATCTATTAGATTCATCTGACATGACCTTCCCGCTGTGAACCCATGCTGCCTTGGGTCCTGTGCCCCGCTGGCCTCTAGGTACTCAACAATTCTTTCTTTCAGAAGTTATTCCATCATTTTCCCTACCACTGAGGTCAAACTAACTGGTCTGTAGTTTCCTGCCTCTGCCTTGTTCCCAACTTTGTGAAGGGAAATCACATCTGCCCTCTTCCAGTCCTCAGCTACCACACCCTCCTCCCATGATTTGTTAAAAAGGGTAGCCAGATCTGGCCCGATGGCACTGAGGGTTAAGGCGCTGGACACCACACCTCGCGCCATGATGGCGAACCAGGTTCGGGAATGCACACGGGCCATCAGGGGTTGGCAGGGGAGGGATTGGATTGAGTGTCCAGAGGACTGCTCTCCTATCCCTGGGGAGGGACTGGGGTTATCACCACTCTGCAGCGGCCCCTGATGGAGATCGGGTGCGCTGCAAGAGCAGTGCACTAGACGGTGTAGTGTGGTGGATGTTGGCATGTAGTGCCCCGATATCATTGCACGTCCACTCTCCAGGGGGCAAAGAAAGGAGGAAAAATAGCTGGGCGTGCCAGTGCAGCTTGATGGCCACGCTCCATGTTGCCCAGAGGACTGTCATGGAATCGCACTTGGGGGTCTGGTCCCAGCCCGGCTTGGGGAGGCATGGGGAGGCCCTCCGGTAGGTTGGGGCGTGGCCACACCGGACCCCCATCATGTGAGTGAGCCTGCTGCTCTCTGGGCAGGTGGAGCCGGCGGCTGGATGCCCCCACCGGTGGTGTCGCAGCAAGGCAGTAAATAAAGTAGTGATAAAAAAAAAAAAAAAAAGGTAGCCAGTGGTGCCACTAGATCTCCCCTTAGTTCTTTTAGATTTTGGGGGTGAATCCCATCAGGCCCCATTGCTTTGACCACCTTTAGTTTTAGGAGTTCATTCAGGACCCTTTCTTCTGTGAATAGACTGGTATCGACCCCCTATCCAGTGTGTTTCTATTATTTGGTTTAGGTACCTCCTCCTCCTCCTCTTCCTTTGTGAATACCAAGCAGTATTCATTCAGTATCTCTGCTTTGTCACTGTCACCCTCTGCCCACCCCTTCCCTTCATTAAGCCTCACTATCCCTCCCTTGGTCTTTCTTTGCTCCCTAATGTACCTATAAAAGGTTTTATCCCCCTTCTTAACTGAGTTGGCTATCTTTTCCTCAGTTTGGGCCCTTGCTATTCTGACTGCCTTCCCCGCTTCCTTCTGCTTTAACTGGTACAGTTCTCTGTCCTGCTCCTTCTGTGTTTCCTTATACTTCCTGAATGCTGTCTTTTTCTCCCTAATCTTCCCTGCCACCACTTTTGAGTACCATAGTGTTTTTTTTCCTTCATTTTGTTTTGTTTATTTGCTTCACACAAAGGCTTGTTGCCTCTGTGATGGCTACTTTGATTTTTCCCCATTGTTCCTCCACCCCACCTTCTTGCCCATTTGATAGTGCTTTTCTGAGGCACTCCCCCATTTTGCCAAAGTCAGCCATCCTAAAGTCCAATACCCTTACCTTTGTGTGACTTGACTCTACGGCTGTGTATATTGTGAACCACACTGTTTGGTGGTCCCTTTTTCCCAGATGGCTATCCACTTCTAAATCCAAGATCCTCCCTCCATCCTCGTTTGAGAGTACCAGTTCTAAGATTGCTCCTTCCTGAGTGGGTTCCAACACTAGCTGTCTGAGGCATGCCCCCTGTAGGGCACCGAGAATTACCCTGCTCTTGGATGTGGCTGCAGCAAAGGTGTTCCAGTTAACATCTGGCATGTTCAGGTCCCCCATCAACAATATCTCCCCCTTTTCTGCCACTCTAAGGATGCCTTCTATAATTTTCTTGTCCATTTCCTCTCCTGAGATGGGGGTCTGTATACAACCCCGTATGGATTGTGGTGCCATTTTCTGTCTCCAGGGTGACCCACAGTGCCTCCTCCCCTACCTGTTTACCCTTTAGTTCCATTGCTTTGATCCCTTCCCTTACATAGAGAGCTACTCCTCCTCATCCTCCTCTTTTACCCTCCCTGTCCCTCCTGTAGATTGTGTACCCTGGTATGCTGACATCCCAGTCATGGTTCTTTATGTACCAAGTTTCTGTGACTGCCACAATATCCAGCTGCCCCTCTTCCATCAAGGCCACTAGTTCAGGGAGTTTGTTACCCAGACAATGTGCATTGGTACTCATCGCCCTCCATTTTTTGATAGCCTTACCCTTTTTAGCCCCATCCCTGTCCTTACTGTCTTTGCCTTTTTCTCCATTGACCCCTGTACTGCTCCCTACCAACTTCTCTACCTTAGTGTTTACCTCACTAACTACCCTGTTTTGGTGGGTGGGGCTGGGATTTACATGCTTTTTTTCAGTGCCTCCCCCCTTGACTAGTTTAAATGCTTGCCAATGAAGCATTTAAACCTATCATCTAGGATCCTGGTTCCCTTCCCGGACAGAAGCAGATCATCACGCCAATATAGGCCTGCATCCCTCCAGGTGGACACCCTGTCCCCAATGAAGCCACAACTCTGAGCTCTGCACCAGTTTTTCAACCATTCATTGAATCCCGTGGTGCAGAGTACCCTAGCCTGACCCATGCCATAGACAAGCAGCACCTCTGAGAAAGTTACTGTGCGTGCTACTCATCTAAGGCCCCTCCCCAACTCTACAAACTCCTCTTGCACTGCTCTGATCCCATTCCCAGCCAGGTCATTTGTCCCTAGGTGGATAATGATGTCCAGCTCCCTCTCCCGTGCCACTGCTCCCGTAATCCTGAGGATTCACTTCCTGTCCCTCCCAGCCACGGTGCCGGGTAGGCACCCTACCTCCCTCTCCCCATCCGCCCCCAGTTCTACCCACTAGGAATTGTTTCCTTCCCTGTGGGGTCTTGTGCCATCCTCCTGTGGGTCTCCTTTGTGGAGGTTGCCAGCATCCTCCTTGGTCTCCACTGCGGGTGCCCCCATAGAGGAACCATGCTCCACCAGAATGGCATATGAATTGTAGAGAGGTACAATTGGAGGGATGCACCTCTGATCCACAACCCTCACCCCCCCTGAACCAACCATGGTCCAACCACTCCTCTTTCTTGGCAACCTCTGAGGCAGCGGCAGTGGCTCTGGTGGTCCCTGGGTGGGGGAGGAGGTTTCCTGAATCCTCGCCAGGTTGACCTGGAGATGGGCAACCTCCTCCCTCAGACCAGAGAGGTGCCTGCAATTAGAGCAGCACTGCAGCCTCCAAAACATCTCCTGAAAGACTACCGCCCCACAGCCAGTGCATTGCACCACTCTCCACATGTCTCTCTCCCTTCCTGTTTATTTTTATTTATTTTTTTTTGTTAGTGTGTGTGAGCATGTGCATGTGTCTACCCCCAATGCAGCATGCTGGGCTGTTTATTTATTTACCGAAATTGTTTAACCAGGAAAGGCACACTGAGCAAGAAGATGCTCATCTCCCAGTGCAACCTGGGGGAAGGGGGTACAGTGGGAGATAACACACAGGTTATCAAGAGGTTTACAATTAAAAAGGTATACAGTAGGCTGAGGTTAAAGTTATACAAATTACAAAGGTAAACAGGGGTATGATATGCAACATAGTTCAACCAGCAGCAGGGATGCGACATTTGATACAGTTCAACTAGCAGCACAAGGAAGGCATTGTTTACAGTTTAGTAAATTGACAGAGGCATTGGATTGCAGTTTACCTTGTAGCATGTAGAATACAATGGTTACAGTTAGTTGTGGCACATGGATTAAGATAACACTGAGTCAAAAAGTCAGAGTGTCAAGTGCAATTTAGGACAAGACAAAGAACATAAACCAAGAAGTGCTGTAGTTGGTTTAGATAAGCCAGCTTCCATAGCATATGCTAGGTGCTGCTGGTCAGGCAGTTGGGGGGGTAGGACCGTGGGGGGCACTTGTAAATATCAAGTGCAGGAGCAACTTACCATAAAGTAATTTACCAGTGCTGTGGATAGGGAGTGGGTAGAGGAGGAGTGGCGAATTTGAGGAGGGAGCTCATTCCAGAGTTTGGGGAAGTGATGTGAGAAGGCTTCCTGCCTGATAGTGGTCTTCCGCCTTGGGATTAGTAATTGCCGGTGGTCTAGTGATCTGAGGGCATGAGTAGAGGAAGGAGCTGATGAAATTAATGAAATGAGGTAGGACGGGAGGGCGTCAAACCAGAATTTAGATACAAATTTAGCACAGAGCTGCAGGCGGCAGTTTTCAAGGGAAGGGAATGCAAGGGAATGCTAAGGTTAAGATTATGACAGATGTATGTCCTTTGCCATTTTGGGAAGTGATGTCAGAACCTCTGTTAAAAAGGAAATCATGCGCTTGGGGTGAGGGGGGTGAGGGGCAGGGTGGGGGGGACCAAGCCTGTGCCCTCCAGAAACAATCAGCTACAGCTCTAACCCACCACCCTGCTGAGTGTTTTCCTTCCTTTCAGCAAGACAACCTGAACAACAATTTAAAAGAAAATATACCCAGCAAAAAACTATTTCAATCAGAGAAAAAAAAAGCAGTAAACTGTACAACCTGTAAGCAGAAAACAGTAATAAAACCCGTAAACACAACCTGTTAGCACAAAACAAAATAGTAACATAACAGCAACTCTGTTTAGCCAAAAGAAGCCTTAATGTTTCCCCTTGCTCTGTTAATGTTGCTCCTTGCTCTGAATAACCTTTCAATTCAATGACCTATGCAACCAGCATAGTGTTATGCTTGTGCAACTGTGTTACCTTGCTTTGGCCGTTCACACTCTCTATTCCATGAGGAACTACCACCATGTAGGGGTATCAAAGGCAAGGAACCCTCAAAGAGGGTTCCACCCCTAGAGGTGCCATGGGAAGTTTCCCTTGGCTAAAGGTACTTTAGGAAGAATCCCCAAAAGAAACTGTAACAGTGCCAAAAGGAACATTAGCGATCGGTGGCTGCAAGGCAGAGAAGAGAAGTAGAGTGACAGCAACAGACAGCTTGATAAACATAAATGAGATGCAGTTTAGCAGAATAGCATGGGTATAATGGATTGCATGGATGACTGCAGGGGGCTTCCTAAGGAGAGATGGAGCAGCAAGTAGGAACACCATCCACCTCCATCCAACAGCAGAATCTACCTAAGTAAACTAGGAAATACTGCCTAAGGCTTAACTAAATATTATGGCCTGTGGCACAGAGGAGAGACAAAAAACTCTTTGAAGAGGAAATCTCTGGGGATCCAAGGCCTAGGTCACCTTCCCTCCAGGCGTGGGATGTTTCTGATTAGTGATGGCTCTACTGCTGCAATTTGAAAACCCAATTGAAGGAGGGTGGAAAATATTCCAATTTGGAGGTAAGCCTCTCCTCTAGCCCACTAACAGGAATGCCATGAAGGGTTGTGAGCTAACTCTGCAACACGGCTCGTCCAAGGTGGGAAGAGCATGGCATTGACTGTTGAGGCACTCAGCTGGTATACCGATCTAAAAACAAACCAGGTGAACCAGTGGCAGTCGTAGGGAGAATAGCTTAGAAGGTGCCGCCGAACCCGCTTGGCTAGCCAAAGGAGTCCCCTTGGGCTTAAAGGCCCCACCCTTCACAGCTGAAGTCTTAAATTCTACATGGAGAGATGCCACCAATATGTCTACATGGCTGAAGCACCGATCGGAGTGAGGGCATTCCCACTATGGGTTAGATGAGAAGGACCCCGCCCCCAAGTTTCACACACTCAAGATGCTGACTTTGTGGGTGCAGAGCGAGACTGTTGGCTGCAGGCTAGCCCTGAGCCACAGTAACTAATGGTTGTGGTTGGCATGCCTCAGATTATGAAAGAAACAAAAATGGGAAGGAGAGCTTAAAGGAAGTGCTGAGTGTTGTAGACCCTCACGTAGATCATACATGTTTAAAGCAAGCACACAGCAGATGAAACCTCCACGTAAGCAATGATTGGACCTGTAAGTACGTCTCTGAGGCAGTGTAAGCAACAATTGGACCTGCACATAGGTCAGAGAGGCAGCAAATTGCAGGAGTCACAGGGAGGCAAGCCAACCAGTTCCATTAAGGAAGTCAATTGAAGGTGACATAAGCTGGCCCAGTGGCACTGTGGGTTGAGGCGCTGGATGCCATACCTCGCGCCATGCCGGTGACCTGGGTTAGGAGACGGACTTGGGCTGCTGGGGATCGGCAGGGAAGGGAAGAGATCGAGTGACCAGATGACTGCTCTCTCTTCCTGTGGAGAACTCTGGAGGATGCACCGCACAAGAGCGGCCTCTGGCGGTGGTCAGAAGTGTGCCAGTGTAGCAGTGCTCATGCAGGTGGGGGCAAAGCTGCAGCAGGTATCAGCACTCTGTGCCCAGACACCATTGCACCACCGAGCTCTGGGGGGGAAACAGCCAAGGTGGAAAACCCCAGCCATTTGGGAGATGAAGGAAGGGCGAAGGCTGAGCCCACACATCCAATGCTGGCTTGGATCCCAGCATGACTCTCCGTGGTCCTGCCGTCTCGATCGGGGCATATGGGGAGGACCCAGCACCCAATTCCTCAGCCGGGTGAGGAGCACGGTGGACGGTAGAGGCAATAAGCCTGAGCTCTAACTGGAGAGATGCCCAGGTGACTGGCGATCGGAGGGAAAAAGAATTAACCAAAAAAAAAACCCCAAAAGGTGACATAAATACTCAAAGGATTTTACCGGCGGAGGCAGGATTCGAGCATGAGGTAACTGGACCACATGGGGCCACGACTCTTCACTACAACCCTCAGTTCCCCACTATAGGAAAAACAAGGAAGCCATAGTAAAGCGCCATGACCCACATGCAGATTTTAAAATTAGTTACAGCTATAGCTGTAGCTGAGCTGACCTCCAGAGTATAATGACGCAGTATACAAAAGTAGTTGAGCAGCATCCAGCAGCAATGAGTTATAGCTTCTAGGAGTAGCTAAGTTGAACAAACAGTGGAACTGTAGGGAGAGGCAATGTACTGAAAACAACAGCAATGATTGCTTGGCACAATTGCATGAAAGCAGGTTTGAGTGCCATGGACTAGCTTTGCAGAGTGAGCCTGAATAGATGCAAACAAGTAAGGTGGATAAGCACTGAGGGTTTGCTGACATTTGATGAGTAAATGGGAGCCACAATAGCACAAACACAAGATTAGCACAATACAAACAAAGTGAACAGGAAGCTAGAAAAACCAGAAAGCCCCCAAAAAGAAAAATGCAAAATGCAAAACACAAACACAGGAGGACAGGAACAAGCAACACAAAGAAGCATGCAGCAGCTGGAGGCAAGCAATACTAACCAAAAAGCAGGAGAACACAAAACAGAAGTCCAGCAGAAACCGAGCAGCCCAAAACACAGCAACACCCGTTGGGGGGTGGTAGAGCACCAGCAGGCTCCAAGGGAGAAGACAGAATGACAGAGCCTCCAGCTGGCAAAGAAAAAATGCTTCAGAGGGAGGCTGGGAGGAACTGCTTATGCAGCTCAGGAGGGGGGGGGTGGCTGGTTGCTCAGTCATTGAACCACAGGCATAGCCTTTCAATTCATGTAAAACACAGTTTTGATAATACTTTACAGAACCTCTAATTTTTCACATGCAGAACATGGGGAAAGTGGTTTATGATGCAACAACGTAGTGGGTCACAGCAAATAAATACACATATCATAACAATAATTGAAAATTGGATGGGATGCTAGGCCTATCCAGTCCGCCTCCCCTCGCTGCTTCATTAGCATTGGGCAACAAGTATGATGTGCAAACAAGTACTGCTTTACAGGGATTTCCCCACCAACCCTACTATTCAAGGTACTCTGCAATTCTCTAGGTAAGCAGAAATCTGTCTGGGCTTACCTTGCAGGCCTGCATTGTCTTCATATCCACTGTTTCTGCTGGTAGACTGTTCCCTAGATTCACCACCTTCTTGGAGAAAAAGTACTGCCTAACATTTCCCCAAAACATACCACCTTTGAGTTTCTGGGGACCTCAGAGACTGAGGGACACAGCAATGAGTTATACCCTATGCGGCATTAGGTCGACGGGGCACAGGTAGGAAAGCTGAGAAGACTGGATGGACCTTCTGCCTTTTTTTGCCAGCATTTTTTGTGTCTATGTTTCAGGGTATGTCCCTTTCAAATACTTTATATTTTCAGTTATCGGAGGACAACTGTTCTCAAGTGTTGCTTCTACTGAACTACACTGACAAAAAGGTCTACACATCACTCCCAGAATTCCCCTAGAAGCCTCAACCATTACACACAAACTGTGGACCGGAATTCACAGCCTTCCCACCATGGAGTCTGATCCTGTATGATCTCAGGAGCAGTGTTGGGCCTGGTCAGTAGTCAAGAGGAGAGATCGCCAATGAACACCAGGTGCTAAAGGAAGTGATATTGGCAGCTCTGCAGGGAGCTCTCTCTTGGTTAAAAGCAACCATATCAATGCCTCAGCATGGTGTTAGGGGGACACTGTACTGTGAGAGGTGCCATCTTTCAAAGGACACAGTAAACTGAAGCCCTATCTGCTTGTTTCTGGCCCTTAAAAATCCCACGGTACTTTTCAACAAGCATTTGTCAATGCCGAATGTTGCTTGCTTGTATGTGCTGTTTAGGTATTTGGAAGTGATAGTTCTATGCCTTCCTCCCAAGACATGCACTGTGTCTTTCCATTCAGTATTCACAGAAGAGTGGGAGGGCCAAGGGCCACAGCAGTACAGCAGTTGCCAAGGGGATGAAGAGGTGGACAATAGTCCATTCAAAGGCAAAAAAGAGTCCTGCAGGAGCTCACTAAATTGAAGGTGGACAAATCGATGGAACCAGATGGCATACACCCAAGGATATTAAGAGAACTGCGAAGGGACATAGCAGTACCTCTGGCAGCCATATTCACTGAGTCATTCAACATGAGTGAATTGGAGGAGGGCACATGTGGTCCCTCTACACAAGTCCAGCAGCAGGGAGGAGGTGGGGAACAATAGGCCGTTCAGCCTCACTTGAGTAATGGGGAAGATCATGGAGACATTGCTTAATGAAAGGATAGTGTGGCATCTAGAAGCCATCGGAGCCCAGGACCATAGACAACATGGATTCACAGTGGGGACATCATGTCAAACAAATCTGGTTGATTTCTTTGACTGGGTGACAAAGGAAGTGAATCAGGGTGGGGCAGTGAACAAAGCTTACCTTGATTTCAGCAAAGCCTTTGACACCATCCCACACAGGAGGCTGATAAACGAGCTGGGTAGGCTGGGCATGGGGGGAAAGGGTGGTAAACTGCGTTAGAAACTGGCTAACAGACAGGAGGCAGAGAGTGGTGGTAAATGAGGTGCAGTCTAGGGAGAGGGGGTGACCAGTGGGGTGCTGCAGGGATCGGTCCTGGGGCCAGTCCTGTTCAATGTCTTCATTAGTAACATTGCAGAACAGCTGAAGGGAATTTTTTCACCAAATTTTCCACATAGCTATTTTAAGACCTCCGCTCATGAACAGTGTCACTGTGATTTTTGTTAATCTGTCCCAAATGTTGATTGCACACACAGACTGCGCCATTGTGCGCTACATGCACAGAAACACATTTTGGGTGAGATGTGAAAAATGACAGCTGTACTGCTCATAAGGAGGTGTGGTAAAATGGCAATGTGGAAAATCTAGATGCAAATATAAAATTGTGAAATTACGAGGCGCTTATTAAAACATGCAATGCACACTTTCGTAAAACAGTCATTTTTAGAATTTTTCACCAAATTTTCAACATAACCATTTTAAGACCTCTGCTCATGAACAGTGTCACTGTGATTTTCTTAATGTGTCATGTACATTGAGTTCGCACACCGACTGCGCCATCGTGTGCTACGTGCACAGAGACACATTTTGGGTGAGATGTGAGAAATGACAGATGTACTGCTCATAAGGAGGTGTGGCAAAATGGCAATTTTGAAAATCTGGAGTGAAAATATTGAAAATTTGCAAACTTACGAACGTGCATAGGAACAGCGCAATGCATGCTCGTAAAACAGTCATTTGTGGGAATTTTTAACCAAATTTTCAACATAGGGTTTTTGTGGGCCTACCTCATGAACTGTGACACTGTTGTTTCATAAATCGGTCCTGAAAGGTGGTACAGCGCAGTGACCGCGAAATCACCTTTCGGGGCTGATTAACGCCATGACAGTGACAGAATTCATGAGGAGGGGTCCCAAAAACTCCATGTTGAAAATTTGGTGAAAAAATTCCCCAAAATGCCCGAGATGTGCAGTAAAGTTGAAAAACCTATTTATTCCATTATACAGCTTACCGGCATTTCATCAGTTCGCGGTTGGCTTTGAAGAGTGTAGATATGTTCCCGGTCCACTGAAGATCATCGCGCCGAGCTCCGGAGGTAAGTATGGGGTGAGGTGAGGTGTGGGGAGGCAGAGTGCCAGAGGGTGGGCGCGGGTGGGAGAGGAGGGTCAAGACAGCAGCGAGGAAGGTTTTTCTTTCATTTTTTACTTGGACTACAGGAGACGCTTGCCACGCTGGGTGGGCTCCCAGCGTGGCAGCTGGAAGGCTGTTTGGGGGGAGCCGGAGCCCACGGATTGGACACCCCATCAGCCTTGGAACTGTTACACTGGGTGGGCTCCCCAGCGTGGCACCCGATAGTCTGGGGAAACAGTAGAGCCGATGGGGATTGGGCACCCCGTTCATACAGACTACTGCCACACTGGAGTGGGCTCCAGCGTGGCACCTGGAACTTGTTGGGGGTGCAGCACAGGTGATGGGGATTGGGCACCCGCCGGCTATACAGTGTGTGAGTGGGGAGGAAATGAGCACGCAGTATGCGTAGTGTGTGTGTGAGGGGGGAGCGTGCATAAGCACGCGATCTTATCACTGCTCACTGAAGCATAGCTCTCCCTTTCAACTGTATGGTCACTGCATTTTCAACTGCTGTCATAGACAGCTGCAACATTGATTGGAGAATTGCGGCCGTGCCTGCAAACACACTGACTGAATTGGAACAGGGCTGCCACACCTCCGAAAACTCGGATGATGGCCCTATGTTTCTTGCACATGCGTGCAAGCAACATAAAAAGAGTAGGAGAATTTCCCCCGGTGTCCTGGGAAAATTCCCCCATTCATTAATCCATTTATAGATTAACCTAGTTCAATATGAGTCGGTTTGCATCAGTATCCCCCTCCCCACGGGGACGAGGCTGAAAACAGGAAGCATTTTCTAGCCCTCTTTTTCCAGTTAACAATGTTAGCAGTGTCAGTGGCTCAGTAGGTAGCACACTCGCCTCTGAGGCCGGGAGATCAGAGCGCTGTGGGTTCAGTTCCCACATCTGGCACATGGGTTAATATCCCAGTACTGACACTGTAGTGCAGCATGAGAGGGGTGCTGCACTTCTGAGGTGCCGCCTTTCGGATAAGATGTTAAACCGAGGTCCCATCTGCCTGGATTGGTGGTAGTTCAGGTGGATGTTAAAGATCCCATGGCACTTATCGAAAAAAGAGTAGGGGAATTTCCCCGGTGTCCTGGCTAAATTTCCCTCATTCAGTAAAAATACCACCAACAGCTTAATCTGGTTCAAGGTCAGTTGGCATTGATCTGTATTCCCCCTCCCCCGGGTCGTGCCTGAAAATAGGCAGGATTTGTCTAGTGCACTTACCCGGTCAACAAAAGCTAAATAAATAAATAAATAAATGTATAAATACGTACATACATACGAACATCAATAAATACATACATATAAAAAATAAGAATTCTAACTTATGAGACCAGATCCAGTACATTACACTGTAAAATACATTTTCTTTAGAGATTTTATTCGCGGTAAGTTTCACTGTGCACAACAGGTGATGAATTGAGTGCACTGGAGACCCAAGTCCTCTGTTTGCCCGCATGACAGGTACAGCTTAGAAGATCACAGTGCAAGTTTCTCTAAGCTGCTCTGCTAATATATACCCCTATCACCATCTAAAAAGAACCACTTCTGGTGGGGGAAGTGAACAGTTTAGACCCCATGCCCATTCAATCTTGGGTTGTAAGACTGCCAACAAGGGTGCCAAATACAGTATCAGCAGCGTTGGTGGTTCTGTCAAATCAGTCATTGTCTACTAGGAAATGAATAGAGAACCACCAGGACTCATTTCACACAAAGCACTGAGTAACCTTTACCAACTGGGCCAGATTTGAACCTGTAATCTAAGAATTAAAGACTCCATTACAACCAGTCCATTCAGCCTCACACAGCCTCCTTGTACAAGTATTTCTATACTATTATTCTGTTTCTCCTTCTGTGCAGTCAAAGAAAACCAGCAAAAATATTTGTCCAAGACAGCTGACTGCCACTTTTAGTACTGTACTAAAGCAGTGAAGGTTAGTATAAATACACTGCAACTGGACACTAAGGACTCCAAGAGCAATGTATCTTAAACATTGCTGGTCTGGTTCTCAAATGCTCTGTTAAACAATTTAATGGATTATAATGCAGTATAATGCAACTCACACCACACCACACCACACCACAGAGTGCACTTTTACCTGGACTCCAAATAACAAAGTTCTACATGGTGGCAGAAACAAAGGCAGCACTTCAAAAAGAGTAAATACAGCTCACCATGAAATACAGCTCACCATGTCTTCATTGTACTGTTCTTTGCTATAGTCACCTATCCAACTCAAATTTAAAAACTGCTAGCAGGCAGTATATATATATATATTTGCAAAAAACTGCGTTAATGCTATAGTTAGGGATAAAGCCACAAAAGCAGAGAAATGTGGCATTAGGGTTTTCAAAGCTTACACCCCACACTCACCCTGCACACACCAACAGGCATCGGGGGGGGTGTCTTGGAGTCATCGGCCCTAACGCTTACCCCATTCCATAAGTAAATAAGCTGAGATGGGTGCAGTATAGGAGAATGGGGTGAGCGTTAGGGCCAACGACCCCAAGGCACACCCCTGACGCCAGTTGGTGTGTGCAGGGTAGGTGTGAGGTGTTCGCTTTGAAAATCCTAACGCCACATTTCCCTACTTTTGTGACTTTATCCCTAACCAGAGCATTAATGCAGTTTTTTGCAATTTATTTCCTTACTTTTTAGGATAGTATAATTGTATCCTTATTTGCCTATGGGAGTGCAAGTGCCCTCTGGGCCCTGCTGCATATATGTATGTAGCTGTGGAAGCACAGGATCCTCCAGGTCCTGTACTTCTGTCTATAAGACAACAGTGACTAAATTGTCGCATAGCCATCTTATTACCCCACCTCATGTACCCAGTACAGAATATTTTCAAATCCCTGCCAAAACGTAATTTTGTGCAACTGCAATGCCATTCCGCACCAAATTTGCGAAAACGCATTTTGGCCAGGATTTGAAAAATGACAGCTGTGACATACATGAGGTGGGAGTAATAAGATAGCTATGTTGAAAATCTGGGTTGAAAATATGAAAATTTCCAAAATTACAAGTGTGCATAACGAATGGTCATAACTTTGGAATGTTTACATATTTTGACCCCAAATTGTCAGCATAGCTATCTCATTAGCCCACTTCATGCAACCAGTACAGAAAAGTTTCAAATCCCCACCAAAATGTAATTCTGTGCAACACCATCGCCATTCCATGCCACAGGTGCGAAAACACATTTTTGGCAGGATTTGAAAAATGACAGCTGTGACATACATGAGGTGGGGTAATAAGAAGGCTGTGTTGAAAATCTGGGTTAAAATAGTTAACATTTCCAAAGTTATGAGCGAGCATAGTGAAATTGCAATGAATGATCATAACTTTGAAATTTTTTTCATATTTTTATCCCAAATTTTCAACATAGGCCCGGATATTCAAAGGGGTTGCACATGGCATAACAGAGTTGTGCAGAGCACAACCCAGCTACTGCGCTCTAACGGGATACCGAAAGGTTGCCCGTGCAGCACAAATCCCAATGCACCGGGGCACAATGTAATCGTATGCGGTGCAGATGCAGGGGGCGTGCCCATGCATATGCGGCACATCTTGATATTCAGCCCAGGATGTGCGGTGCATATGCTGCCGCAACCCTGCATTGCACCACATGGGGGCTCAAAGTTGAGCTCGTGAAATGTGGGAACAAATCCCGGCCACCCACAGGTGGGCTGCTGTATTGCAGGGCACAACACAGCAGCCGCCAGCCATGGGTGGCCAACCGCCCACCCAGCACACCATTCACAAGCACCCATATCCCCCTGGCAGTCTAGTGGTACCTCCCTCCCGAATCCACAGTAAATGTAAATGACACACACCCTGGTGGTCTAGTGGACTCCCTCCTGCCCGATTCCCCGATCGCAGCATATGTATAAGACGACAATCCCTGGTAGTCTAGCAGAATCCCCTCCCTCCCTCCCATGTCCCCGATCACGGTAGATGACAGATATTCAACTCCCTGGTAGTCTAAGTAGAACCCCACCCTCCCTTGTCCCCGATTATCCACCGTAGTAATAGTCCCTGGTAGTCCGGTAGTACCCCGCACCCATTGCCGTGATCATGGTAAACCCCATAATACAATTCCCTGGTGATCCAGCGGACACCCCACCCCTTCCACCCATAGACCCCTTGCTCACCCTGCCCCCCATCTTCGGCGGGTGGATGCAACCCACCCACATACCAGCCACCTGCCGAATGACAGGTACAGTATGGGCTGTAAGCTGTGGACCAATGGGCTTAGGAGAACATCAAATGACTATTTCAGGAAATATGGGTCAGATGGCATGGTCAGTCTGAGTCGGTGCTGTTGAGATTTAAATACAATAGAGGAAGGCAAAACGAGATAGTGCTAGTGCTAGTGTCACTATGTAGTACACAAAGGTCCCCCCCTTTTTTTTCATTGAGGGGCATGGCTATGATGGAGTTGGTATATCCCGGGAGGGAATTAAGTTCACGAATACAGTGTAAGGTAGTGAGTATGAAGAAGACTCCAAGAGAGCTTGGGTCCTGTGGAATGTAGATGGAGGTAATGATTTCCACACAGTATGAATTCCATGAAATATCTAAAGAATGATCGTGTGGAGGTAATAAAGAGATAGATCTTCTATATGATCCAACTCCAGTGGGATTCTGGAAAATGGTCCTGGAGAGCTTATCGGGAGGTACCGGTGTTTCTTGTACTGACCGAGTTGAAATGTGCCGAGCATAATATTTAAAAACAAACATCAGAATCTAGCTAAACGGGTCCCGTTTAGCTAGGTTCAGATGTTTGTTTATTAAAATCACAGCATTTTTGTGTTTTTTCCACGTTTGTTGGTTCGTGGAAATGGTCAACAAGATGACGGTTGGCACGGCACAAAAAAAATATTTGGTGCCATGCCAAACAAGTGGCCTGAAAGCATAATGGCCATTTGTGGCATCACAATTTTACTTTCGCTGCAGAACTCTATCTCAAAACCCCTGCTGTGCATGCACAAGTCAGAAAACTAAAATTTAAAGCCTTATAACTCTGGAACCCTTTGATATTTTTTCATCAGACCTGTCAAAGGCACTATCATGGGACACTGCACATGTCACCTGCAAGTTTGGGGCAACAACTCCTTTCCATGTAGGCGACAGTAAAAAAAAAAAATGTTAAACACAGGAAAAAAAATAGTTTTTTTCTTAAAATGACACATGTAATCTCAGAAGCCACACAAGCTGCTGTCACAAACATTTCCACACATCAAGACTTTGCCTCCTAGACAATACATGCAACATGTCAGCTCATTCCGTCGGAGAGCCAAAGATATTAATGAGCAAAATTTGTGGTTTAACATTAAACAGGCTAATCAACCCTAACTTTAGGGGTGCTATCATGACCCTATAATATTAATACACACATTATATATATATATATATATATATATATATATATATATATATATATATATATATATATATATATAGTAGCACGGTAGTGCCACTATAGTTAGGGTTCAATACCCCATTTAAGGTTAAAGTGTGCAATATTGCAGCTTAATAACATTGCCACCGTATGACAGATTTACCTGAAATTTGGCATGCATGGAGCGGTACCATAGATCTCTGGATCTGCCAAGTTTTGTTATGGTTGGATATACGGTTGCGGAGCTATTTAGCGCCGTAGAAAGTCGTATGTACGCTTTTTTGCGCATTTTATGGTCACGCCTACAGGTAGCACGGTGTGCGTGACTGGTCCAAAAACTTCAGGGAACATGCAGCCAGGGTCCCTGATGTGCCTTTTGAAGAGTTCATGAAAAAATATTAAATGGTTCAAAAGTTATTCATAAAACAAGTTTCCCATTATAGTCAATGGGAAAAGTTAACAAAAAGTCCGACTGTGTCGCAAATGCAGTTTTTAGTGTCGCAAATGACCCATGCAGTGTCGCAAATCTACCATTTTGTTTTCAGTTACTGGACACAGAAATGCTTGCCATTTAAATTTGGGACCCTCTAGGGACACAATTATTTTTGTGTTCACCTAGTCGAGCCCTGAGGATGCTAGCCATGTCTTTTTTGGGGGGGTTAAACACCACAGAAATATGTTTTTGAAATTTTTGGAAACAGTAGTGTCACAAAGTAGTGTCGCACATTCGACATGTTCATGATTTTTTTTTTGCGAAAGTGTTGTGATTTGCAACACTACTTTGCGACACTATGCCCAAAAGAATATTTGCCACCCTGCTGCAAAAGAACGGTTTGGTCTTTTGGGCTGATATTTGGAGGGAAGAAAGCCAAGACCCCACAGATGTGCCTTTTGCTGGTTTGGTGACAAAATATTACAGGGCTGCAACGTTACGGTACTCCAGATTTGCCGCTTTTTCCCCATAGGATAACATTATGGCGTCCGCTGCGCCTTTCGGGCCCGTATCTCAGAAACGCTTCGAGATACGGACTTTTCATCAGAAAAATGCTAATTGCAAAACTAGCTAGGAAAGTCATAAATTATACGAAATTTTAATTTTTTTTCTACATCGTTCGATTCCTGAGATATAAGCAATTTAGTATTCCAAGTGTTCATTTTTTGCTCAGAGGCCCATTATTCTGCATACATTCTTTGTAGTCACTGTGTTTCTCAATGCAGCTTTTGGAGAAAAAAAGGGTGTGTGTTTTCATTACTGTTACAGTTAGAGTTTCCACTTGTGTTTCCGTAACCGTTTGCGTTAGCGTTCCCGTCTACGCCACCATGTGCTTTACCTTTTGCGTTTTCGTTTGTGCTTGCATTTGCTTTATTGTTAACATTTGCGTTTCCATTACTGTTTTTGTTTGCGTTTCCTTTTGCGTCACCATGTGCATTTCCATTTGCATTTGCGTACGTGCTTCCGTTTCCATTTGTCTTTGTGTTTCCTTTGGCGTTATTGTTGCTGTTGCCATAAGTGTTTGCATTTCCAATTGCGTTACTGTGACCGTGCGTGTTACGATTTGCGTTTCCATACACGCTTGCGTTTCCATTTTCATTACCATTTGCCCTTGCATTTCTATCACCTATTGCGTTATCATTTACGTTTGCATCACCATGTGCATTACCGTTTGCGCTTACGTTTGCATTACCGTTACTTCACTATTCATAGTGCACAGTCTCAAAAAGAAAGGAAATTCATGGCAAAAAACTCTGTTTAATGCATCAGTTAGGGTTGTTCTGGCGACAAAGTGAAAGTATGATGTTAGGGCTCCGACCCCTGCACTCCACCCCACCCGCCCCCACCGACAGGCATCGGGGTGTGGTTGAGGTCATCGGTCCCTAACTCTCCCCATTCTCCTATGCTGCACCACCTCAGCTTGTTTACATGGAATGGGGTAAGAGTTAGGACCAAGACCCCAACGCAATCCGAGCGTCTGTCGGTGGGGCAGGGTGGGGTGGGGTCTCAAGGGGCTGGAACTCTAACATTGAAGCTCCTCGCTTTGTCACTGTGGAACAACCCTAACTAATGCATTAAACTGAGTTTTTTGCCATGAATGTATATAAATACATATAATCATACATGGGTTTGATGCCAAGCTGGATATCTCTCAGTCAAGTAAACAGGCAAATTACACTAATTTGTCCTCTAGAGACGAAGATCATCTAATAATCAGATGCATTTTCTGCAGTCCACAGTACAGTTCAAAGAAATATATTTTTTTAAACTTTTAATACAAACTGTCAACCATCAGTGATACCAGGACACCCATGTAGAGAAACAAACAGCCACCGACTAATGTTTTGATATCATGATGTTGATTTCTTCTTCAGAGTCGAGTCACTCTGAAGAAGACATCAACTTCATGACGTCAGAACATCACATAGTAGTATAGTTTGCCTGTCTGCTTGGATTGGGAGAGATTCAGCTAAGCATCAAACCAGTGTGTGTGATTATCTATATCAAGCAGAACAGGTTGCACTCTCTGCTAGGACTGGTGCCTGGAAAACAGGAACACAGACATATGCAAAAACTCCAGCACTTCTTTTTAATAGGTGAATCACCACAACAGGAAAATAGGAATACAGATATGTGCAAAAACTTCAGCACTCCAGTGTGTCAGTGGACTTTTCTTTTTAATAGGTGAATCACAAAACCAAAAAAGATCAGAGTAAATACAAGCTTGAACAGGATGGTCAGGAGTGGTTCCTAATTCACACTGGGGAGGATTTTCCAAGGCACGCACATCGAGTAGGTGGTGCACAACCCTGTGGACACGCGGAACGCACCGTGCAACCGCACAGATAGCATGCACGGAAGGTGCGCAGTGCTGCATGTCAGTGGTGTGGACAGGCCTCCACACTACACCCGCAATGCACATGTGGAGTGGCGGGCCCACACAGCAAAGGCCATGCCAGCATGCTATACTCATGCACAAACACTGTTAAGAAGGCAACGTGTGCAGAAGCATGTGTGGCTTGATACCCTGATGTGGCAGACTTAAATCCCAGTGCACGGGTGGTCCCTGGTGGACAAAGGTGCGGCACAGATGTGCCCAGCAAGGCAGCCTGCCACAGCCCTCACCGGCAGGACACTGAGCCTGTGCAGGGCCCTGACCCATGGCAGTACACAGCATGGGCCGTACAGTGGTGTGTGCTAGTGGGCAACAGTGCTGGACAACGGGTCCAGTGCAGCCACCGCAGAAGGCAGGCCAGTGTGCCACACACGGCAGCCCCTCCCCACAAAATGACTGAAAACAGGTAGACAGGACGGGGGAGTCATGAAACATCAACCCCCCCATGCCCCACAACCCACCTGCATGCAAAGAACACAGGAACATACAGGGTGGCTGACTGGGGAGACAGGGACAGGAAGGCACCCGCCATACCCACCCGCAGTCCCCAGTGCAAGCAGGCAGACCTACCTTGGAGGGCTCCAGGACATGCCAGTACATCCCCCAGTCATCCTTATAGTAAAAGTCCTCCCTGCCATCATGCAGGATTATGAACTCCGAGAGCAGTTGTGGCCAGTTACGCCACTTGGCACCACCTGTCAGCTGACACCACCCCCAAGATCACAGAGCTCAAGGGCAAATTCCTCAGGGCTCCCCTTGTAATCGTGCAGTAACACAAAATGCATGATAACTGTCACCACATGGTCACAGGAGGGCCCTCATCTGTGCACGCCCCAACAGCCACTAGACCCACCTCTGGCAGCTCCATCACCCGCCAAATCACTCCACCCTCAAGGCCATCCTGGTAATACTGTGTGGACATCCTCCAGAGCTTCTGTGGGTAGGCAGCAAGCCTGTCCAAAGTCGCACCATGCCCAGCTGCTGCTGCCATCATGCCATGGTTAGTGACGTCACACAGTGCCTGACTCTGGGCACTGCCCCAATGGGGCACTCATGGGGTCATGACCTGCATACAGTGGTGACCCTGTTAGGCAGTGACTTAACACTGCACATGTTGGAGGACACACAGCACAGCCCCAAGACAGCCTGTAGGGTGCTGGAGGTGTGACCGGGTGTTGTAACAATGTGCCCTGGGGTGCTACTGAATGTGGCCCTGCTGGGTGCTGCTTTGGCAGGCAGATGTGCACGTTGAGCATGGAACAGGCCATGCACATGTCGGCCACAGTTCCTGGCAGTGGACCTGAGGGAGACACAGTGCATGGACCACTTCTGGGTGGACAATGGGACGGTGGCACACCAGTGTGCCATGGTCTGTGACAGTGTGCAGCCTCAGACACGGCATTCCCATGCCATGTCTGTGGAGACCAAGGTCCTGTGTGCCCTGTCCTATTATGACATTGGGTCCTGCGCATGGTACCTTTGCTAGATAGGTAAGCATGCCAGGGACACCAAGATGATCATGTGGACTGAGTGCCCCTGGCCATACATATGAAATGTATCATCACTGTGGTAGACCCATGCTGTGCCATGCACCCCATCGTATCCCTGGCAGTGCCATGCCCACATGGGTGGCGTGGCTGTGGTGGGGCATGTGCATGTGCTGTGGTTGGTGGATGTGGGCCGTGGGGGGGGTTGGCGTGCCAAATTGGGTGGTGCTGCCACACTGCATGTCCGGTGCATGTCAGGGTGCAGTGGGCACAGCCGTGCCTGTCACTGCTGGGAGCTGCCATGACGTGCACTGACATGTGGTATGCCGTGTCTCAGCACATGCCCCACCATGGACGCTGCCACCGCCCTGGGTTCACAACGCCGTACTGTGGGCCCCAACATGGCGTGGACCACTGCATGGTCGACTGTGTGTGGGGGAGGCAGGGTGCGTTGCCAGCAATGGTAGCGTGGCTGGCTGGGGCACTGGCCTGTGGGTCCAGGTGGGGGGAGGGCTGGGTGTTGGTTGGTGGCAGGCGCCTGCACAGTGGCTTGGCTGGGGGACTCTGGTGCACTGGGTGGAAATGGTGCTGTGCCCATGGAACACGGCAGTGGTGGTTGGCTGTCTGTGGCCATGATGGCTGTTGTGGCCGTGGCTGTCTGTGTGGCAGTGGAGGCATGTCTGTGGGACAGGGTGGTGTGTGTGCACCTTGTACAGCCTGCATGTGCACTGCGACCCTCTCTAGCACTTCACCTATGCGGTCAAAGCCCCATGCCATGCCCTCGACCACACGGATGAGGCACCGCAGGGCTTCCATGTTGTCCCTCTGTGCCAAGAGACTGTCCACCTCTAGCCACTGCAACTCAGGGTAGTGTGTACAGCATGCTCGTACTTGACATCCACTTCTCTCAGCACTGCCCTTCCATGCCCTGGCTGCCCTGTGACCCATGTGCTGGCATGGTGGTGTCCATCTGTCCCTCAGTGGTGGGGCCTGTGGAGGGCACGCATGGTGGTGGTGGTGGGGGGGCGCCATGCCTCCTGGAATATCTATGTCAGCCACACGTGTTGTGGCATGTCTGGCCCTGTCCAGTGGCACCACCAATGCCCACGCTCTGCCACTGTGCGGTGTTGCCACCACACAGTCCACAGTCTCTGTGTCTGTGCATGCCAGCACCACCTCCATCATGTCCAAGCCTTGGCTGTGTGGCATCTCTCCTTCTGGCCATGCATCCACTGCTGCAGGCATCTCCAGATGGGTACCTGTGGTAGAACACATGGCAACATGTTAGCATGTTTGTGTCCTATGGGGTGCCTGGTGGGGGACAGCTGTGTGCCCTGTTGCGGCATACCTACCATCCTCGCACATGTGTCAGTCCCGTCCCCCTGTGCCAGGGCATTCTGCACCGGTGCTGCCTGCTGCTGTGTCTGTAGGGAAGAGTGAGTATGGTCAGTTGCTGCTCACACATGCCTACACCACCCCATCTGGTGGCACCCACCACATACGTACCTGCCACCATCTCACAGCCATTCCAGCACCCCCTGCCATATAACCTCGGATATCGCCTCGGCAACTATCTGCTCCAGGAGGCCCAACATGTTCTCGGGTGATGGTGGTCCACCACCGGTACCTATCTGTGCCCTGTGAGTGGCTGCTAGCTTGTGCATCATGGTGGAATGGATGTTATGTCATTTATTTTTGATAGCAGAGAGCGTCTGTGCCTCCAGTCCTGTGGCACTGATGGCAGCCTGGATGTCAAGCCAGATCCTCTGCTTGGTCTCTGAGCTTGCGGTCCATGCTTGATCTCCATACAGGACCCAATAATTGTTTTTGATCTCCATGACAAGGGAAGTCACCCGCGTGGAGATGAAGTTGTTTGACCGGGGCTTCTGGGTCACTCCCGGAGGCTCCATCATGGTAGTGCCCATCTGGCTCCCCCCACCCCGCTGCTGACTGTTCCCTTCCCCTGGCACAGGCACTGCACTGCAGTCCACCTGGATTGCCTGTGTGGACTTAGCGCCGCCTCTAGCATGTTGGAGTATGCGTGCGTCCCTTGTGCATGCCCATAAATGGTGGGGTTAATGGGCGTGTCAGCATGTGGTGCAGGCTCTGGCCACTCCACTTTGCACCACTTTATGCACAGCCCTGGTCTCCGCCCAGCCGGGCAGCTGTTGTACTGCATGCCATGTCACTGGCGCTTCCTGCATGGCGCATCCCTACTCCGGCCGTTTCTGCACCTGTTGGGTGCTTTCTCGCTGGTTTGGAGAGTACACCCCATTGTAATGTAGCTTACTCTGCCCTTTTTTGTTTTGGTGATTCACATATTAAAAAGAAAAGCCCACTGACACACTGGAGTGCTGGAGTTTTTGCATGTGTCTGTGATTATCTGTATACTGAAGTGACAAAAGAGTATGTCCCAGGTAAGCGTAGTGCTGAGATGTATAACAGTCACATCCACAAAGACACAGCCCCCAACACCTAAAATCATGTATCTAAAAAGATCACAATCGGTCAAGTTCGCGTGACAAAAATATCAAAAATATTTACTCACAGACCCAAACATGGTCACAGATAGTATTACTGGAAAACAGCCGAGGTTCCCCACTGCCTAACAATCCCCCAATGCCATTTTGCACCACGCTGGTTCTTTATCAAGAGCAAATAGATATTTTGGTCACACAAACCCGACCTTATCAGGATCTTTTTTAGATACATGGTTTTAGATGTGGGGTGAGTGCTCATGTCTTTTGTGAATGTTATCTGTACACTGCCTGCTGTCAGTTTTTTTTTTGAGATTGATTGGGAACTGGTGAGTATAAGGAAGGACTCCACAACAAGGCATGGTAAGCTGTGGAACAGCCCAGTGGCTGATGTCGTCGATGCAAAAATCATCAATGATTTCTAGCACAGCTGGACAGAGTTAAGGAATTAATAGGTACTCGGGGTAGCAGTAAGACAGGGGTAAGGGGGGAAGCGAGGGCATAAACCCCATCAAGACAATGGGTCCCGGGGTAGCATATAGAAAAAGAGGGCAGACTGGATGGATCAATTGTCTTTTTCTGCTAACATTTTCTACGTTTCTATGCTCAGTATGTTGATTGCCATATATATCTAGGAACAAAGTGGGGTCAAGGCACTGAAGCCAGGAAAAAAATGGATGCTGCAGTCTAGAGAATTTTGCACCTGTGTGCCCAATGACAGCATCAGGCATTAGTATTTGCTGTTTTTTAAGCTTTGGTTCTAAAGTCACAGACAACTGTACTCCTTCATGTTCACCCTCCTCATTAACCCAAAGTTTTTGGATGCATGTCCCATGAGTGTCTTACATTGCTGAAAGCTACAGCAAGGCATACTCTTTCTAAAAGCTCAAATAATAGGAAATATTGCTTTTGAAAAGCAAAAGACAATTTGTTCACGACTGTGATCGTGTTATAGAAACACAGAAACATAGACATTGACAGCAGTCTGCACCCACACCTGGGTTGTCAGCATGTAGCACTATGCCTACTGCAGTACCATTGCGTAAACCCCTATACAGGGTCAAAATGACAACCAGGATGATATAGGGCCAAAAGGAGAATATGAAAAGAGATTGGAGCGCCTCCACATTTACTCACGGGAGACCAGGAGGGAGAGGGAAGACAAGACTGAAACATTTAAATACATGAAGGGCATTAATATGGTGGACTCCAGCAAACTGTTCCAAGATGAGTAGAAATAAGACTAAGGGAAACAGCAGCAAACTGGTAGGGGGTAAATTCAGGAGGGATGCTAGGAATGACTTTTTTATGGAAAGGGTGGTGTAGGGCTGGAACAGGTTTCTGGAGACACTGGTCAGTACAAAACATTTTAAGAGAGGGTGGACAGTCATAAGAGGCTGGTGAGTGGGGAAAGGGAGAGGGGGTGGATGGGAATGAACCTTCAAAAAGCATGTACCTCACCACTGGGAAGACCTGACTGACCATAAGGCCTTCTGCCCGCACATCTCTGTGCTCTAGATTACAGTTTTTGTTCACATCAGTATCTGGAATGCCATTCTTTTACAATCCTGTGAAACATAAAAAGAACAGAAAAAAAAAAAAGATAATACCACAACAACCTGTAACCCGAACCCGTTTCCTGAGGGGCATGTAATGGCAATATTTGGAAAGTGGATCCTGTGTTTCCTCAGCATCACTCAGTTGCTTTCTCATGGGATGATCCTTCCCATTATGTAACTGCTTCATTACCCGAGTGGTTAATTTTGCTTAAACAAGTACATCTGTCAACATCTCATCTACACTGGCCCATTCCTGTGTCATCGGAGTATTTGGTTCACCCCAGTGCTGCTGGTGCTGGGAAATCTTTCAGTTGCCGGTATCAGTTTTCTGATGAAACTGCAGACAAGTTGAGACCAGCCAAGCCGCTGTGAAACAGTAGAATAAAATTTAAGCCTTATCAGTTTTTTGTTTGTTTTGTTTTTTACAAGACATCCCCCTCCCCCCAGGCGCAACCTCCACCAGCACTTGCTAGGGCTCTTAGCAACTGACCAGACTTCTCAGATAATGCACCAAGTGATGCCGGGCCTCTTTGTCTGCAAGCAATAGTTTGACAAAAGCAGCTTGCGTTAACAAAAGGTGCCCCCAACCATCTGTATTATCGTCAAGCTATGGTTTAGAGAGCGCATCTGACTCATATCGTTACCACATTTTACAGAAGGAAAAGAAGACTTCTCTCTGATCTGGGTTTTATCTGATCAGTAAGAAGATGAGCAATTTTTTGACAAGAATGCAAGAAACATAAGGGCATGATTAAAGTTGTTTTAACTAAAAGAATCCAAGCCAAGAGCTTGTTCATACAGAAAATAAATACACTTTCCGTATGTGGCAGAAGGTGTTAATTTAAAGACCTACTGATGCCTCCAGAAGAACTTTGAAAATAAATTTAGACCTACTTCAGCTGATATTTCTAATTTTTATATACCCTTATTTTTGAATTATTTAGGATATTTACATTAACATGTTATTTCTGTGTCTTACAGTTTAGCCACTCCAGCTGCTTAGTTCCCCCACTTTAAGTCATAATGAAATGCCTGCAACATCACAGCCATTTTCACACCAACAGACTGTGATGTCCAAGCGGAGAATTATGACACCAGGAGCCAGATATTCAAAACTTCGCCCAGTGGGCAAAAATACTGTGTCTTGTTTTCCCGGGTTTGCACCTGTGCGCAATATTCAAAGGGGGCTGTTGTGCACTCTGACAGGGTTAGCACACGCAAAAACAAAAATGTATGTGGCTGGCAAAGGGTGGGGCAGGGACACGAAAACCAGCACAGTATGATATATGTGCTGCACAAAAGGGGTTAGCACGGTCACTTTACGTAGTGCACCTACCACCAGCAGGGAGCCCGACTTACTCTGGGCAACCCTAGTGGCCACTGGAGCAACTGCAGCCAACAACCACATTGGCAGTGGGGGAGCACACCTGCTCCCTGGTGGACAGTGGCACCCCTTCCCTGCGAACCCTGGCCCCATTAAAAAAGTAAGTCCCTTGTTTACAGTGACCCCTCTCCCACCCTCTGATCCCCAGTCTCGGTATAGAAAATACTTTGCTAGTGCCTAGTCGTCTCCCCCACCCTTCAATTGCTAGCTCCAGTAAGTAAATATAAGTCTCTGGTGCCTAGTGGTCCCTCCCTCCAATCACTGTTCCGTTATAGAAAAAATATATCCCTGGCGTGGTCCCCCTTCCCTCTGATCGCTGTCCCATCAGTTGAAAATATATCCCTGCTGCCCAGTGGTGCCCCTCCTCTGATCACCATCTTGTAATGCCCTTTGATGTATCCCTGATGCCTATGTGCCCCCCACCCTCTGATCACCGGCCCATAATGTCTATGATATATCCCTGGTACCTGGTGTTCACCCCGCCCTCTGATCGCTGGCCCATTGTGTCTACAATGTATTCCTGGTGCCTAGTGGTCCCCCCACCCTCTGTTTGTTGCCCTGTACTTTGCAAGATGCATCCCTGGTGGCTAGTGGACCCCCTGCCCTCCAACAGGTGACCCATCAGTTGCATGATATATCCTTGGCTTCCAGTGGTCTCCCTAGTTCCCAGTTCCTGGCTCCACAAAAAGTCCTGTATGCTATGGTGGCAAGTGTTCCCCACCATCCTCTGTGCCCCGCACTGGTGAACCAAAAAATGCTCTAGTGGCTAGTGGTCCCTCTCACCCTCCGATCGCCGGCCCTGTATCACAGAATTATTGAGAATTGAAGGAATACCCTGCAGTCTGCAAAAATAACTAAAACTGAAGAAAATAACTCATACTGTATGGTATCTAGTGGTACAACCCCCCATCCACCAATCCTCATCCCCATACCAGTGTAATCTCCCCTTGAGTCCAGCCACTCTCGCCTGCACCTTGGCCACTGATCACCCACCCTGCCAACCCCCCTGGTATCTGATGCGCCAGTGCCATGGCTGAGATACGGTGACAGGCACAGCCCTTCGGTCACCTCCTTGGCCAGCCACCATATGACAAGCCATGGAAAGTGCGTCCTATGTGTATAATATAAGGGCACGTCTCTCTACACTATACAGGGAACGTGCGGCCTATGTACCCCTGCACTCCCTGTACAGTACAGAGGATGCACGCCCTGTACTATATCTCCAGATACATATGTCCAGATCTTAAATATGGATTATGTCCGGTTGAGAAAAGGAAAGTTGAGCGATTCAGGATTTATTTGAGTATTGGTTTGAGTATTATTCGATAAATTACCGAAGGTACATGATCGATGTGAGCATGAGGAGCATGATTTTTTTAAATGGGCTGCCAGACTTCAAATTACAGGTTGTATAGTAGGTTATATGAATTCTTCAAAGTAATCTGTCAGACTCTGAATAGAGGGAGGGTAGGATAGAGAGCTTAATTCCTTCTGTAGACTGGCAGGTTTTACAGGTGTTTGCAAGATTCTAGGAAGTGCTTGTTCGCAGTGCTGTTTGGGAAATGACAAGCGGGAATCCAGTGAAAGCTGGACAGCACATATTCAGGAAGGACTGCGTGCTTAGGATGATGGGAACAGTTACTGGCATAGTATAGTAGCTTAGTGGTAGGAGCTGGAGAAGTCCTCATGGCGCTAACTTACTGGTAGATCCAATTCCTGTGTGCTGTGGGAGCTCTAGAAAAGGAGGAGTCTTTAATAGAGTCTGCTAACTGATGAGGCAATAATGGGTTGATATCGAAAGGTAGAACATATAGGGTGCATTGACTGCATAGTCTAATATAGAACTATTGGGTGTGAAACTGTGATAGGGAGATAACCAGGTTAGTTGCGCATGTCCAGGATGATGAAATAGAATGAAGACGTGCCTCTGATGATGGTATACACTGACAGAGGTATGAGAAAACAGATACTGTCAGATGAGCTAGGAGACCACTAGGTAGGCAGCTGGCATGACTGGAGTGTCTTAAAGAGGAGGAGGAGTGGATGATGTCATAAAGTACGGTAATGTCCAGAGGCCAGGGAGCAGTGCCTTGAGATTGCATAGATTTTTGAAAAATAGCTGTAGATCGGAGCTCGTAGGTACATATTCTGAGATGTTGGATGGAAGTTACACAAAGTGTTTGCTGGAATTTAGGGAGATAAAAGCTGTCCTTAGGAAAGCAGTATATGGAGAACTAGTCGTCCCCAAATCAACAACTAAAAGATCAATGTATTATTTAGTTACATGATTCCTCAGCTGTGGAACAAATTTCCTTCAAGGTTTCAATTAGCAAATGTAAAATCTTCATCTGTAAAAATACTTAAACAGCGGTTTATGGACACTGTAACTACTCAGACTAAGTCCTGTTGTGCTTATGAATAAGTATTATTCATGTCTTAGTATATATGTATGGTTGTTAGAACTCGTTTTTCTTTTTGTTGTGAATTGTGTTTTTATGTAATGTTATATTTATTGTAGTTGTTTGTGTTTAGTAATGTTATATTAACTGTAATTTTGTTTTATGTAATTCCATGGGTCACCATTTTAAATGAGTGTATTCTCAGTGGTCTAATCCTTCAATAAAATTTAATGAAATGAAGGGTCTTAGGAGAACATCAAATGACTATTTCAGGAAATATGGGTCAGATGACATGATCAGTCTGAGTCGGTGCTGTTGAGATTTAAATACAATAGAGGAAGGCAAAACAAGATAGTGCTGGTGCCACTATATAGTACACAAAGGTCCCCCCTTTTTTTTCATTGAGGGGTATGGTTATGATGGAGTTGGTATATCCCAGGAGGGAATTAAGTTCATGATTACAGTGTAAGATAGTGAGTATGAAGAAGACTCCAAGAGAGCTTGGGTCCTGTGGAATGTAGATAGAGGTAATGACTTCCACACGGTATGAATTCCATGAAATATCTAAAGAATGATCATGTGGAGGTAATAAAGAGATAGATCTTCTATATGAGCCAACTCCAGTGGGATTCTGGAAAATGGTCCTGGAGAGCTTATCGGGAGGTACCGGTGTTTCTTGTACTAACCGAGTTGAAATGTGCCGAGCAGGTCGATGTTACTGGACCAGGGTTTTCCCTTTGGTGAGAAGCACTGATAATCCTTGGAACGCTGAACAAGAGCAGTAATGCCAGCTGAGGTAGGAGTATGTGGCAGATTAATCAGCAGAAGTAACTGAACGGTTAAATGGATGCTGGGCGGCAGCAGTTGTGAAGAAATGCCCCAAAAAAGTACATGGCAGCAAACATACAGAAACCCTGAGCCACTAGAGCAGTGAACGGAAGCCGCTGGGCATGACAGCAGTCCAACCAAATGTACCAGGAGATGCTAGAGATGATGGAGCATGAAATGGCCCGATGCCATGAAACCGGGCGACAGGAGCTGGGAGCCAGGATTGAGGCACTGAGGAGCATCGGCAGCAAAGAGAAGAGCAGAGGCGTAGAACTGCCAGCATAGGGAAGCAATGCCTGGATGGAAGGATAACCATGGAATCGATGAGCAGACAAAGAGGCACAGCCAGGCAGGAAGGTCCAATATGGAGATGGCAAGGACAATCCAATGAGGAGATAGGTAGGCCTCGAACAGTACCCAGAGACATCCAATGAAATCAGAGCAAGGAGATGAACAACTGCATTGGAAACGTGCAGCAGACTGAAGAGGAAGACAACAGAAGGCTAAGGAGGAGAACATTGAGATGCCAGGGGGCTCAGCAGAATCCAAGGGAGCAGGCACCACAGATGGAAGGCCAAAGCCAGGAGGTAGGGACGGAGGTTGAATGGATCCAGATAAGGGAAATGCAGCAGCAAGGGGCAATACAGATAGAATAAGTCTAGGATGAAGGCATCAGGGTTTGCTGGAACGTCCTGAGTAGCAGCAACAGAGGTGGGAGCAGCAGGAGTCAAAAGGTCGGGAGACTGGAGGAGGCAGAGCTGGAAACCAGGCTACAAGCAGCAAAACACAGGAGTACAGTATGGAAGTGGAAGGTAAGCAGAGCATTGAAATTCTGAAGTTCAATGAACAGGGTAGAGTCTGGGGAAGAACGAGCTGGTAGGATCCACCTCCAGTACGGGAGGAAGCAAAGGGGTGAGGACAAGTACACAAATCTCAGAAGCAAAGAGAACAAGGCAGAGGAAAGCTCTTCAGGGAAGGGCAACCACGAGGCCAAGCAGTCCAATCTTCCACAGGGTAGCAGGAGGCCAAAGCTCGGGGATGGGCAGAAGGAGCAGAGAAAGAAAGCTCAAGAAACTCCGAAGGACTTGCATCGAAGATAGGAGGTGAGAAAGTTTGAGACGAGGCTCAGGCATAGGGGACTGAAGGCATATGGGGTAGAGGGTCCAATTCCCGAAGGGGGATGGTGAACCCATATCTCATTCAGTGGGATCCACAGAACCGAGGATAATATATATAGGAAGGAATATATGGTCATGAAAGATGCTGGTAGAAAATGGAGGTGGTTGAAACTCACTCCCATCCTTGGTAGCCAGGCCAGCAAACCTTCTCATGATACCATACAGGAGAGTTGGGGATGTAGACTGGAGGAATGGTGGTAGAGAATGGAACTGGATGAGACTGTAGAAGGGTGAAACAGGCTGCCATCCCCGGTATTTGGGCAAACTAACCTACGCTCAATACTGCACCTGGCAGAGCTAGGGACAGAGACTATCAGGGAGATGATGAGGGATATAGATGGTGGAACATAGTTGGATGACATGACTCCCATCCCCAGCAGACAGGGCAAGCCTACCTTCACTCGATACCTCAGAAGGCAGAGTTAGGGATGGAGGATGTTGGGGTGCTGGTATGACTGGTAGTAGTAGTAGTTGATAGAGAATGTAGTTGTTTGAAATGGTAGATGGATGAAATGGACTCCCATTCCCGGCAGACAGGACAAGCCTACCTACACTTGATGCCTCAATGTAGAGTTAGGGACAGAAACTGGAATACTGCTGGTATGGGCTAAGCAAGGAAAGGGCAGCTGACTGCCGCATAGTAAGAGGTAAACAAACAAAAGGAGCAGGGCGAAGGGGATGGTAGTAAGTAAATTAGGGAACAGGAGGAGGACGAGCATATTGGGGAACATGAAACAGACAAAACGCATTAATAACATATAGCGGACAACGCTAAACAATACGGGAAAGATATGGGAAGGAGCCCCAAATTGAAGCAGGACTGAGTAAACCACTACAAGGGACCTGGAAGAGGGAGCATGCAGGAGCATTGCAGCAATGGCAGAGTATATACAGGTGATTAGGTGTGCTGAAAGGGTATGAAGTACTAGGGGTATAATAGATACAATTGAAAATGATAGGCTGAGCAGGGTATATGAATGCTGGGACTAATAAATGGTAAAATAAAAGGTATGAGTAGCATAGGTGTCAGACATAAACTGTTAGAGAAGGTTGTTTGCAACTGTCATCAGAGTGTATTAAATACTGTGTAATTTCAGGGGCCAGGAGAGAGTCCGGACTTTTGTAATAGGAGGGAAGTGACGATGGAAAAGGAATGAAGGCATGAGGAGCGCGAAAGCTCAAAAACACTGAAAAGCAAGGAACAAGGGCAAACGAGGGATGTGGGGAGACTGGAGAGACAACAAGGAGGAGATGAGGAGGAAGGGGCTGGAGAAAGCGGGAAGGGGGATAAGCCCAAATGCCAGAAGGACAATTTTTTTTTTATTACATACTAACATACTAAGATGCCAGCAGAGCAGGCCTAGTGGTCTATTGAGTCTGTTCGAAAATCAGCACCCGGTCAGGATACCATTGCTGCCTTCCCCGCCTTCCTCGTAAATCCCCCCGACCCCATCCCCCATTGGAGTTCCTCCTCCAGAACTGGCATTATTCAGTTTTACCTTCCCCTTGTACCTGTCCCAGCCTCTCTTAAATCCCTTTACTGTATTAACAGCCACTAGTTCTGCAGGCAGTGCGATCCTGGGGTCCACCACCCTCTCGGTTAAGTAGTGTTTCCTATTCTCCCCCCTGAGCCTCCTGCCAACCAGCTTTGTGGAGTGCCCCCTGGTGGCCCCCTCCTCCCTTAGCCGAAACATCCTATCTGGACTGACCCTATTTACTCCTTTTGGATATTTAAAGACCTCGATCATATCCCCTCTGTCCCACGTCTCCTCCAGGGAGTACAAGTTGAGCTCCTCAAGCCTCTCCTCACAGGATCTTCCCCCCAGACCCTGTATCATCCTGGTTGCCCTCCTCTGAACCCTCTCAAGAAGTGTAATGTCCTTTTTCAAATACGGATGCCAAGACGGCATGCAGTATTCAAGGTGCGGCCTAACCAGGCAGTTATACAGCAGAAGGAGCACCTCCCGGCTCCTTGAGGTTATCCCCCTGGCTATGCACCCCAGCATTCTATCTGCTTTGGCCGCAGCCCTCTTGTACTGCTCTGAGTTATTCGTTTTGCCATCCACCACTACCCCAAGGTCCTTCTCCCCCCCCCCCCCGTACCCTGCACTGTCTTCCCTCCCAAGGTGTACCCATGTGCTGGGTTCCTGGCCCCTAAGTGGAGAATCTTGCACTTCTCTGTATTAAACCGCAGCTTCCAGGTGCGAGATGACCCATCCAGAGTCTCCAGATCCCATTGTATGGCTAACCTACCCTCCTCCCCATCCACTACCTCCCCCAGCTTCGAGTCATCGGTGAAGAGGCACATCTCACTCCTGATGCCGTACCTGATATCTGCTATTTAAGCGTTAAGCAGGAGTGGCCCCAGCACCGACCCCTGTGGTACCCCGCTGATGACTCTCCTGGGAGATGAACCCCACCCAACCATCACCCTCTGAAAATGCCCTGTTAACTAGTTCCCTATCCACCTAACCATCTGTACACCCACCCCCCCATATCCATCAGCTTCTCCAGCAGCCCTGGGTGAGGCACAGAGTCAAACGCCTTGCTGAAGTCCAGAAAGAGGACGTCCACTGGCCTGCCCAGGTCCAATACCTTCGTCACCCAATTGTAGAACTCCACCAGGTTAGTCTGACTCGATCTGCCCCAGACAAAGCCATGCTGGTGGACATCCAGGAGACCCCTTCCCTCCAGGAACACCTCCAGCCTTTCCTTCAGGATGCCCTCCATTACTTTGCCCACCACCAATGTCAGGCTTACTGGCCTATTGTTTCCCGGCTCCTCTCACAATCCCCCCTTATGTATGGGCACAAAGGGAGGTGTTAAAGGGATCCACCAGAGGCATGGCCAGGGCGTCAGCCAATTCTTTGAGCACTCTCGGATGTAGACCATTGGGGCCAGGTGCCTTCTCCACTCTCAGGGACTTCAGGGCTTCCCACACCTTAACAACTGGGATTTCAACTTCCATGGGCCCCCCTTCCACAGTTTGGCCCTGCCCTTCCCAATGTAGTGCCACCTCACCCTCCTCCCTGGTGAAGACCGAGGCAAAGTATTCATTTAACACCTCTGCCTGCTTCCCCGCCTCCTCCACCCGCATACTCCCTGCCCTCAGTCTGCTGATCTGTTCCTTTCCCTTCCTCCTTTCCTCTGATATATCTGAAAAACCCTTTTAATCCCCAGAGCCAGCCTCCTCTCCATCCTCGCCTTAGCCGACCTCACCACCTTAGTGACCTTCCTGGCGACCATATCATACTCCTCCTTGTCCATAACCCCTCATGACTGCCTGTAGCGGGTATACACAGCCTTTTTTTCCCCTTATTACGACTTGAACTTCCCTTGACCACCGGCTCGGCTTCCTGGCTCTACCGAACTTGTGCCTTTCCTTCATGCAGGCCTTGGTAGCTTCCAGGAGCTCCTGTTTGATGATATCCCAGTGGCTCTCAGTGTCTATACCCAGCCTGATCCCTTTTAGGTAGCCCCTCAGGATCCACCCCATACCCTCGAAGTCTGCCCTCCCAAAGCCAATGACCGTTGTATGTGATCGATTAACCCAACCCCCCAGGTCAAGAGAGAACCAGACCGTGGCATGGTCACTTCCCGCCAGTGGGTCCCCTACAACCATGTCCCTGATGAGATCGCTGTCTGCCAGGACAACATCCAGGATGCATCCCTCCCTTGTCGGGCCAGTCACCAGATGGGCAAGAAATGCATCCTGGAATACATCCAGCAGCCTCTGCTTCCTGGCCGATGAGGATGTCATAGTTCCCCAGTCAGATCCTGGCATGTTTAGGTCCCCCAGCACCACAGTTTTACCCCCCCTTGCCCACAGTGGTCCCTTAGGTTTACCACCAGGCCTTCCTCCAGGTCCTTCCCCTGCCCCGATGGCCTGTATACCACCCCTAGCTTCACCCGCTTGCCCCCAGGAGCCTGTAGGGAGACCCATTAAACCTCCACACGTCCGTCTGCATCCTCAACCCTGCTTATCCTAATACAATCCCTAATGATGAGAGCTACTCCACCTCCCCTGCCCATAGCACTGTCCTTCCTGAACGTGGTGTACCCTACTTGGTTTCAACACCTGGAGCATGTAGAGTGGAAAACTGGCATGAGGACCAGAAATCGGGAGGTAAGAGGAGGAACTCCCATAAATTAAACAGGAGGCAGCAGAACTGCATGCAAGCAATGTTGTGGGCCAAAAACAATTCCATGATCATACCTTAGACTTAAATCTTTGCAGCCATTCCACAGGACAGGGGTGCCACTGCCAAACCATGACAGGAAAATCAAAAGTCATATGGATCACAGAAACACAGGAACCCTGAACTGGAAGCCAAACTGCACAGACAAATAGCCATCAGTGCCTCCCAACACAGCAAGCCAAGGACCTGTAAAATTATTTCCTTGTTGTCGACCATGTCAGTACTCCGATAGGTTGCATGTAAAATACTTGAAATAATGCAGCAACAAAAACAGGACAAAAGGTTCAATGGTCGACAGGAGGTGGAGGTCTCAGGGGAGAAGCCAGTGCCGGGGGATGACATCACCCCTGGAAGAGCCGGCGGGGTGATGAGGCGGTAGGTCAAAAAAAGGGAAATGCTGAAAAATAAACACAAACAGGATGGACTGGAGAGAAGAGCAAAGAATGAAGGAGGTAGAGAATGGTGAATATGAAACAAAACGAGTGGGGAAGGGGAAGGAGAAGCAACGCAGGGAAGGAGAACAGAAATGGCAGTGGGGGAGAACAAGGGGCTGGAGGAAAGGAGAGGAATGACAGGAACAGGGGCACAAAGGGAGCATACCAGACATGACACTAGCGGGGAAAAATGGACAAAAGAAACAGAAGGGAAGGTGGGGGGAATAAACTGCAGGAAAAAGCAGGAAAAAACCCAGGAGGCAGGAGGCACCAGCCCACGAGCCACACAGGAGCCGAGAGCACCATGAAGGGGGTTTCTCAACGTGCTAAGCAGTGAACTGCTGAGGGAGGCTGGCCTTTATTTGGAATATGGGAGGAGCTATTCCCCCCACATTGAACCTCGAGTTTCATCCCTCCCAATATTGTGCTTTGTTGTACCTATTCTCAATTCAGACTTCATGATAAATGGCCATGCTCAGTCCCTGTTGTTGCTCTGGTGATGTGTTCTGTCATGTTTACTAAATGTTTCTTAATGAAAAGATTAACAACAAAATATCCCCAAAGGAAAAGGAGACACCTCTATAGGGGAGGTTGAATGGCGAAGCAAGGAACATGAGTCAGAAAGCAGTTGAAGCATACTTTTTACACAGTGTCCAGAGGAGGTGGGACTTGTTGCCTGCTGCTCCAACGAACCTCAGGAATAGCCAATCAATAATTTAATTCTTGAGAAATGGATGCAGTTCTTGAGCCAAGGATTCATTTACAGTGGTTTCCAGTAGCAGTACAAGGCAAGTCAGGCTCTACTTACATTGAGAAGGTACAGGTGAGACAGTACTATAACTGCCAAACAGTCCCTTAAGCTGCTTGCATCCCATTGTGATTCCACTTGACTGCTTGTGCATTGTCCGAAGCTGTTAAGTGTGTAAAATTGTAAATTCTCCCCTTGCTGGTTTTGTAATTCTTATTGTAAATATGTAAAATTCTGTATAGTATTCGTTTGTATTTTATTTAATTAATGTTATGTCCCCTTCCCCCCCTTTGTAGCTGTACATGAGAGTCTTGCTGTATCTCTGTATGGTTCCCTAGTGAAGCAATTTCAATAAATTAAATATACAATTTTAACCCAGTGACATTCTGCATGCAGTATATCTCTCATAGAAAGATGGGACTACAACATAGCATCCATATGATATAGATCAGCACAATACGCACTCTTGCATGCCATCAGCGCTCGACAGCACTTAATTCAGCCACAGCATGGCCTAAGAAGTAGGACTAGCTGAAATCAAAGAGATGAAAAGCACATTTCCTGTAAATGTTGTTAGTTATAAAGAACGGGGAGTAGAGACTCGTAAACAAAATATATGAAACAGAAGCCGATCTGGGTCGTAGTATCATGTTTCAAAGTTGTCCTACAGGTGTCAGCTTCTCTTAAAATTTCCCAAAACTGGCCCTTTTGTAGCAAATGTAAAACATATGAAAGGGCTTGAGAAATACATGACACATTTGACTGATATGCAAACAATATACAGATTCTAATTCTCTCTTTTTTTACGTTCTTTTTTTATGCCCCTATTTCTTTACATCACCTACCCAACCCCTTCTGCCTGCTATAAGAATTCTCCAATGGTTTAACCTGCCACGAGCCTCTGCTCAACATCCTCTCCAGAATCTCAACCACTGCCCACAGCTTGCCCCCTATGGGTGGCACTCACTGGATCCCCTAGCTGGGAGGAAGATACTTCATTCGACAGGTGAGGTCTGGGAAGAACCAGAGAGGTATGGTAATCTTGTGGGGAAAGGGGGGCAGCCAGGATGTCTTCATATACCTGGGCCTGTTGGGGTATTTTCTCCCACTGGCCCTCCCTTATCCTTGGTCAGGGCATGGTACTGAGGAACGACCTGGCAGAATGTCTATCAGGGCATCAGACACATGGGGTAGCCCCAGCCTACTTTCACAACCCCCCGCCCCTCATCACTCACAGGTGAGCGGGTGCGTGCAGATGTAAGGCTGCTCCGGGGGACCACTCCTTCCTTCCCTCATGACACACCCTCCACCAGGGGGCAGTTGTGCAGCAAAAGGATGTGCCCCCCCCCGAGACATCTAAGACAGCTGCCAGTAAGTCAGCTCACCAGTTAGCACCAGACATCCTGGGTGCCTCACGCACCTCCAAGTCATCTGCATCGCAAATGTTAGCACTAGTCAGACAGACAGCTACAGATAGTACATCTCATACCAGGGCAAGAAAATTCCCAGGACTCTGACTGATCAGTGTATGTTTATCACACTGAGACTATCTGAGGATAACCTCACAACATCAGTCAAAACATACACATAACTGCATAGCAGACTAAACTACAGCATGGTTTACTAAGAGAATTTACTGTTTTGTAAAAAACAGGCACAAACTTAGTTTCATATAAAAACCTTATTTACTAATATTATGGGGACAAAAATATTTGTAGTGGCTAAAACAGTTCATAGTTAGGCAGAGAACAAGTGTCAGAACATCTCCTTTATAGTGTGGGAACATTTCTTTTATAGTACCAGTTTTACAGTTTTATTTATTATGAAGAAACACACCACATATGAATGCACTGTATCATGGGTATGCAAATACCTAATAGCTTGATATCGCATAACACACTACAGTAATACCAGACAACTGATTATTTGCATTCCCGTGATTCAGTGCTTTCACATGGGGAGTGTTTCCTCAAAAAAAAAAAAATAAAAAATAAAAAAATAAAACTGTACAACTGATACTATAAAATAGATGTCCCTACACATAAAAGGGATGTTCCAACATTTGTTCTCTGCCTAACTATAAAATGTTTTAGCCATCTACATGTGCTCATTTTTGTCCCCACAATATTAATAAATAAGAGCCATTGTATAATAGCAACAATGCAGGATAGCTTATGCTGGGATAATTTTACTTTTGGGTTGTTGGATGCACTTAGTCTGTGGCTTTCTGCCCAACCCCCAGCATGAGTTTATCCCAAAGCAACCTATGCTCTGTTGTGCATCATTGCTTAAAGAGCCAGTGTACTGCCTGGAAAATGGCACTAGGCAGGGATGCCCTCTACCCCTTTATTGTTCGCAGCACTCATTGAACCATTAGCACAGTGAGCCAAAGAAGCAGAGAATTTCAAGGAAATTGCAATGGGTGATACGGAGCACTGCATTGCCCTGTACGTGGATGACATCCTGCTGTATATGTGGGACCCAGAGACACTACCAAATGTTAAACAGATGTTGGAGTTCTTTGGTTAGGTCTCGGGACACAGACTGAACATACCCAAAACCGAAATAGTAGCCTGCCATTACTCCCCCTCTCCTGAAATCCAAGCAATCTTCCCCCGTAACTGGAGCCTCATAAAATTGAAATACCTGGGGGGTCTACTTGTGCCAGTCCCCTGCCACGGCCTACAAAAATAACTATGCCCCCTTTACTGCACGACTGAAATCAGATCTCAACTCCTGGAACACACTACCCCTGAGTATCACCAGAAGAATAGACCTCATCAGAATGGTTGTCCTTCCCAGAGCACTCTATGTCTTTCAGAATGTACCAATCCCCATATTCCAGAAGACGTTCTGGGAGTGGAACTGGACCATCTCAACGTTTATTTGGGCAGGGCAGAGACCCTGAGTACGCTTAAAAGTATTGTCTCTCCCTAGATCAGTGGGGGGGCCTGTCACTGCCAGACCTACAAACATACTACAGTGCGGCCTTCCTGACACACATAATGGCCAGGCAAATCTCAGACACTTCCACACACTGGTTTGAAACAGAAAAAACCCTCTTAGAAAGTAATGAATACCTACGGATTCTATATCGGCAAGAGATAGAGCCTCCTCCAGCACACCTAACCAATCCCTGGCTAAAGCATTACCTCACTGTCTGGAAATCCATAAGAAAATCCTACCACCTCCTATGTCCAATTCCTAACCTCAGCCACTTCCCACCAAACAGGCTTGCTCATGGCTTCCAAGTCTGGGAAAGACATGGCCTAAAATACCTAACACAGATAACAACCCAAAATGGACTGGGGACATTCGAGGACATACAATCGAGGAATGGGCTACCGCACAGAGATTTTCATCGCTACTTACAGCTTCGACACTACTATGACAATCTACCATTAGGAGCCAGAGCACCTGAATGGCATCCACCGTTGATTGCTAAACTGATACAGCTAAATGCCAGTCGAAACCAAGGCCATTTGATCTCCATATTTTACAAAACACTCATTGTGCAACAACAGAACCCCACAGAAAACACACGGCTATAGTGGCAGGAGGAACTAGGTCAGACAATCACCCCAGAGGAGTGGCACACAGCATGCCAGAATGCGTCAAGGGTCACCCGCTCTCAGCAATGGCATGAATATGCCTGGAAAAACATAATCAGGTACTTCAAACCCCAACCATCACCAAGTATTACTCACTCACAGGCAAAGCCGATTGCTGGCGCCAGTGCGGGGAGAAAAAGGCAAGCCACACACATATCATGTGGTCTTGCCCCTTCCTACTAGAAATCCAGGTCCAACTACAGGAGTTATTTGGGACACAACTCCAGCTCACAGAAAAAATGTACCTCTTCCTACTCCTCCCAAGAGGATTGAGAGACCGTAACACTAAATACCTCCTTAATCTTCTAATTACAGCCACTAAGAAAGCTATAACCAAAGCATAGCTCACCCCAAGAACCCCTACGATCCAGGACTGATGGCAGTCCACCAAATATATGGAAAAATCACCAATAAACTTAATGACAGAGACAAGCAACGTAAATCGAGATGGACGCGGTGGATAATATATTATACACTAAAGGATAAAACCTTTGTTCCCTAGAACTCTCTAAACCACCATACTCAGACCTCCCTCTCCCGACTTGATCCCGGCTCCCCTGGACTCCCCCATCCCCTCCACCCCCTATCCTTCTCTCCTTTCCTCTCCCCCCTCCCCTCTCCCTACCCCTCAGTATTACACCTCATTATTGGAAGGCCAGCTAGAATGGCTGGAATACACAGTGGCGCTGGTGTGACCCCAGGCCATGCTCTCACCCCCTGGGTTATGCCTACCACTTTATACCTCACTCAATGCACTGAACCACAGAAATTAGAGCTACAGCACAAGTGGTATGGAAAACCCAGCCAAAACCTGTTCAGGCAGAGGCGTGGAGAAGCACCACAGCAAGTCGAACCCTTATTATTACACTCAGGTGGCCCCCAGAATCTATGGATGTCCTGGTACCATTCCGATGTCTAAAGAAGATACAGTCCTAAACGTATAATGGTACCACACTGATGACTAGCCATAATTAATCTAAGATATTAATAGAGAATTCTCCAAGGATGCAATACAAAACAGCTGATAAGTACTTATGTTGACCTGTCGACAATGTATGTTTTTTTTAAAGACTCAATAAAAATGAAATTTATAAAAAGAAAAGGGACGCGTTCATGCCCAGTGGCCATCACAGTCTAAAGGCCCATGAAAATCTCTTTCAAATGAGGTATTGGACTCATCTGTAGCTGGAAGCACCCCAGAGATAAGACGACTGAGTCTGTTCAGTATTAATGCTACATTACATCCATTTTTAGAACATTGTGATGTCACTGACAAACAAGCTGTGCCTAACTGCACTGACTTAAGCACAGCTTGTTTGTCACTGACGAGCGCTTGAGTGAATAGCTGGTTTTAAAAACTCCCTAAATGCCTCCCTGGTGACGACAGACCATACCCAATCAGATGGTGAGGCGGTGTTCATCAAAATACTGCTTGGTAGGACTAAGTCACTGCTTATAGGCTGCATCTACAACCCACCTAATACTGCAAAAGATGCCTTAAAGAGCCTTCTGGCTCTGATGCCAGAGCTACCTCAGTGGGAGAAAATAATCCTTGGAGACTTTAACCTCCACTGGGGTCAGCACACCATTAGTGATGTAAAATCCAGCTTGCTAGAGGCAAACTTGACCCAACTGATCCAAGGACCCACTAGGTTGAACATTAAGTCTGGAAACCACACCACATTAGACTGGATTCTTGCTTCCAACCCAAGTAGTTTCAAACTCACTGGGACATTTGCAGACTCCATAAGAGACAACGCCCCTATATTCAGCCTCTGGAAAAATGACCATCCGAACCCTCCACCTAGAATTTTTTGGGCTCGAGATTATTCCAATTTCAACATCTGCTTCTTTCTTGAAACCCTAGCAGTGGTGGATTGGACTCAAATCAAGCTAGTCCCCGATCTGGACTCAGCCCTTGATTTCTTCATTAATAACTTCCTCTTGCCTGCCAATAAGCATGCCCCCCTAAAACAAATCAGAGTCAAGGGAAAATGCTCAAAGTGGCTGTCCAGAGACCTTAAAAAACAAATGAGGGTGAGAGATAAAGCCTGGGAAAAATTCTAATCTACAAATCTAACTAAGGATTGGGTGGAATATAGAAAATTGATAAACAAGTGTAAAAAGGAACTAAAATCAGCTAAAAGACAATACCTCCAGAACCTACAAACTAAAAACCTTTCGGACCCTACAAAATGTTGGTCCCAAATTAGCTCTCTTCTAAAGGGGAACACCACCCATGGGAAAAGTGACATAGTAGCAAATGGTGTCCACTATACTAACCTGCAAGATGCTGCTAATGCACTAAACGCATTCCTCACTGACCTGGACACATTTAAAAATAATCTCTCTGGGCCCCCTCCCCACGCAGAATCATCTACTAGAGGAAACCCCTTACCCTAATTTTCACTTCAAACTTGCAACTACATCTGAGGTCCAAAAATTACTAAAAAAATCAAATCCTCTGGCTCTGTTGGGTTTGACAAGCTGGAACCCAGACTCCTCAGACTCGCAGCCCACATTATTGCCTCTCCAGTTACTTGGCTTCTAAACAGATCCCTGCTTGAAGGCAAAGTCCCCACTGTGTGGAAAGTTGCCTTAGTCACTCCTATCCCTAAAGGTGGGGATATTGAGTTTGTTGACAATTACAGACCGATATCCATCCTCTGTACTCTAAGTAAAGTGTCAGAGATGATTATATACCAGCAGGTCCAGGAATATGTTGAATGGAACAATTTATTAACTGAACGACAACATGGTTTTAGAAAAAATCATGGTACCAATACAGCCCTGATTAGCCATACTGGGGATATCTTCACGGTTCTAGATGATGGCCTTTCAACTGGTGTGATCTTTATAGACCTCACCAAGGCATTTGACTTAGTAAATCATCAGCAGCTTATCACTAAACTAACATCTCTTGGTCTTGATCATCTGTCTACTCAATGGTTCACAGATTACCTTAATGGCAGATCCCAAATTGTCAAATGGCATGGCGCTACATCCAACAAATGCCCTATCACAGATGGCATGCCCCAGGGTTCAATACTGGGACCTCTCCTGTTTTCCCTATTTATTAATGATTTGCCTCAACACTGTGGAGGGGCCAAGGTGACCTTATATGCAGATGATGCTGTGCTTTATAGGTCCTCCCGAGACACTGTCCAAATAAACAGCCTTCTTAGTCAAGACCTTGGTCTACTTGAGAATTGGTTTCTTGCTAATAAATTAGTTCTAAATAGTAAAAAGACCAAAGCCATGTTATTTGACCCTAAAAGCCTAGGCCTAACGCGTTTACATTTATTGTCCCCAGCTCCTTCCAATGGCTCAAAAATTGAAGTGATTGATTGTATCAAATACCTAGGTGTATACTTAGACCAAGACTGCTCCTTTAAAAGCCACATCAACCATCTGACCAAGAAACTCAACCAAAAGTTAGGTCTATTATATCGCCTCAGCCCTTTCCTCAGTTGTGAATCCAAACTCAAGGCTTCCATTGGTATACTCCTTCTAACCTTGCTATATGGGGCCCCTTTACTACAATCTGTAAGAAGTTCTGAAATGCAAAGGCTAAAAATACTGTATCACAGGATACTGTAGGGCGCTTCGCTGCAGGGATGTCACCATGGGAGCATCACTGCAAGGTACTATTATCTCTTAGGTGGCCTTCTCTAGATGGCAGATTATCATATCCATCACTCTGCCTTGCATTTAAGCTGCAGCAAAATGGCATCCCTCCTAGCCTAATTAACACATTAGCTCCCAAAAAGAATGAGAGAACACTAAGATCCTCTGGCCGCCAGCTTCTTCATGTCCCTAGTGTTAGGACTTCCCTAGGACTCTGGTCCTATGCTGCCTTCATCCATCTTATCTGGGATGGTCTCCCTAGTAGTCTCCAGGAATGTACCTCCCTTGGGGGCTTCAAGAAGGGTCTTAAAGCCCACCTGTTGGAACTGAGCCTCTGCAACTGCTACCACTGTGTCTACCAGACTCTCTGCTGCCGATCTAACCTTATTGGGACATCAGTCTGATTGTGATTGTCTTGTGTATAACAGTACTTCTACTCCTGTTGATATTGATTGTAATTAACCTGTCACTATATCCTTGACTGGGTCAATATGTCTATATTGACTGTTAATTGTGAAATGACATGTATGTATTTTGCTATGTTTATAGATGCATGTAATTAATTCCGGGTCACCCCTGAAAAAGGGACTGTTTCTGTCTCAGTGGGCCTACCCGGTCACCAAAATTTAAATAAATAAAAATTTAGCAGAGGGCTGCTTTACATGTGAAGGACTTGAACAGCAGTTTTTAAAACGAGCTACAAGCTCTGTTAGTTTTATTAAATATACCAGTGTCAGTGTGGGAGCCCTGGCTGCTGTGGCAACCAGGAAGAGAGACTTAAACAAGTTTAGTAAATATACCTTTTGTATTAATGTGACAATATTTGATTGCTGGTATAACTTTTAAACTTAACTGGGTCCAATATTCACATTAAAAGGGCATATCTGTTGCAGCGAGCAGCACTCACATTTCCACACCTACTTCCGGGGTTACTTGCTATATTAGCGAGGCCCGCTGTGAGCACTCGAGTGAAAAGCTGTTTATTTAGCAGAGGGCTGCTTTACATGTGAAGGACTTGAACAGCAGTTTTTAAAATGAGCTACAAGCTCTGTTAGTTTTTTTAAATATACCGGTGTCAGTGTGGGAGCCCTGGTTGCAGTGGCAACCAGGAACAGAGACTTAAACAAGTCTAGTAAATATACCTTTTGTATTAATGTGACAGTATTTGATTGCTGGTATTACTTTTAAACTTAACTGGGTCCAATATTCACATTAAAAAGGCATATCTGTTGCAGTGAGCAGCACTCGCATTTCCACGCCTACTTCTGGGGTTACTCGCTATATTAGCGAGCCCCGCTGTGAGCAGCGAAGAGCTGGAGCACACACGCGACGGAGATATACGCAGAGACACGCACATCTGCAGTGTCTCTCAGTGGATGAAGGGATAAAGGGGACCAAAAGGAGTTTAGCTGTGCTGTTGACTGGTAGGAGATATATATTTTCATCTTGTGTTGCTAGTTGTTAGGCTACAATGGCCCAGACTAAAGGGAAAAAGGGAAAGAATGCCAAGAAAAAAACATGCACACAGTGCAACATGTACCAGGAAACAGTACAGGAACAAGAGTTTGTGTGTGAGAAATGTACCCAAAATACCGCCCTTTTAAAACAAATAGACCAACTACGTAGAAGACTAGATACTTACAAAGAAAGCACTCTACTGGAGAGCTTCATAGATGAGGCAGTAAAAGAAATGAGTATAAATCACCTACAACAACAAAAGTGCGATATACATGAAATATATGACTCCCCCTCTAGTACAATAAATAACTCTATCACAGTCCCCTCATGCCCCTTGACTAGACATGTTCCCCAGCATATTAGCTTATATAATAGATATGAGAGTTTGATAGTAGACCCCGAGACAGAGGAAAAGTCCACACCAGCAACTACAAGCCCATGCAATACTGTTTCTAGAAATTTTCAACCAGCTGTTATAAAATCACCACAAGCTAGAGATATTATAGTAATTGGAGAATCCTTAATAAGGGGAACTGATACAATGATTTGTGAGGGAAGAAAAGAATCAGAATATTAGCAACTTATTAGATGGATTACTAGAAAACACCACCAACCCACTAGTTATTCTTCATGTTGGAATAAATGACCTTTCTGTCTATGACCTCCCCAATATACAGTCAAATTTTATGAGTGTATTTGACTAGATTATAAGCAAAAGGGGAGAAATAATTATGTCTGGATTACTGCCTACCATTGGGAAAAATGCATATAAAAATCACATGATTTATAAAATAAATATTTGGTTGAGATAATATTGTTTGTCAAAAAACATTGGCTTTATAGACAACTCTACTTCTTTTAATAATCCAGCTTGCTATAAGGGGGATGGACTACATCTTAATCATTTTGGAGCTAGGATCTTAAGGAACAAAATAAATAGAGTTATTAAATTCCATTTAAACTGGGTGAGGGGGAGAGGGCCTCTAGAGACCATATGAACACAAGCCATACAGTTAACTTTTCAAACCTTAACCATTTGGGCTGGAATGGTGTACTGATTAATGCTAGAAGTTTGACCAATAAGTTTGAGGAATTTAAACATCTGTTGGAAACAAACAATATTCAAATTACATTAATTACTGAGACATGGTGGGAAGAGAATGATTATTGGGATAAAGACATCTCGGGCTACAATGTATATTCTAAAAGTAGGATCTATAGGAAAGGTGGAGGGGTGGCTATTTACTTACAAAATAACATACTCAGTGAGGAAATTCCAGTAGATTTTCCTAATCTAGAATCACCATGGATCAAATTCCTTCCCCAGACCCTCTTTTATTTTAGGATTAGTATATAGACCTCCCTCTATAAGATCCAAGGATGATAGGGCACTCTTAAATCATTTAGAAAACCTGGATCCATCTAGTAATCGTATGATTTTTGGGGATTTCAACCTACCTAATATTGACTGGCAAACAACTTCCACAGTTCATAAAACTGAAGGCCGATATCTGGATCTTTTCCAGGAACTGGGGTTAGAACAAAAAGTGCAATATCCCACAAGAAATGACAAAACACTGGACATTATTTTAACTAATACAGAACATTGTATCTCCAATATTAGAGTAGGGGACCCTCTGAGTAATAGCGATCATAACATGGTTTTCTTTCAAATCATTGGGAAGTTAAAACAAATAGTTACTGGATCTACCCAAACTTTAAATTTTTATAAAGTTGACTTTGAGGGTATAAAAACTAGGCTTAAACAGTGGGACTGGCCCAAAGAATTTATCGCATTGACAGTTGAGAGCAAATGGAGGTCATTGATTCACAAACTAAAAAGCCTCATTAAAATTTACATACCTAAAACTAATAAATACAACAATAGACATACAATCACCCCTCTATGGTTTAATGCACCAATAAAACATGTGATAAATAAAAAAAAAAAGGACTTTTTAGAAAGATAAGGAAAGGATACTCTCATTTTGTCCCCAAGTACAGGCTATTAGTAAAAAATATAAAAAGTATAAGGACTGCAAACTCTAAATATGAATCGAATTTGGCACATAAAGTAAAAGATAATAACAAAGCTTGTTTTGCCCATGTTAATAGAACAAAGGGGGAAGACAAACTTTATAGGACCCTTTATAACCAATGATGGGAAACAAGCTTCAAATTCTGAAGCCGCTAATATTCATAACCATTACTTTTGTACTGTATTCAAAACAAGAGATGAAAGGATGGAAAACACTGCAGATCTACCTTTTATTGATGAACCCACTATACCATCTAAAGTAGTTCTTGACAAGTTAAGAAAATTGGATATCAACAAATCACCAGGCCGTGATGAAATCCACCCTAGGGTGTTGAAGGAACTAGCTGATGATATATATCTTCCTCTTATTAGAATACTACAACATTCTCTTAAAACCGGAGAAGTCCCTCAAGATTGGAGGGTAGCTACAGTGGTGCCCATCTACAAAAAAGGACAGAAAACTAACCCTGAGAATTACAGGCCTATTAGCCTAACTTCCCTTATGGGAAAAATACTCAAAAGTATTATTAAAGATCTTATAAAGGAGCACCTTAAAAAAGCCGGGCTAACTGACCCAGCACAGCATGGGTTTACCAAGACTAGGTCCTGCCAAACTAATTTACTGGTATTTTACGAGCTAGTCACTGAAGAGTTTGATTTGGGTAAATCTGTGGATTTGTTTTTTTTAGATTTTGCCAAGGCATTTGACAAACTGCCACACTTTGAATTTATTAATACCCTGAGAAAATACAATCTAAACACCCATATAATAAACTGGGTAAAAAACTGGCTAATAGGACGTAAGCAGCGAGTTACTGTAAATGGGGAGTATTCAGACTGGGTTCCAGTCACCAGTGGAGTACCTCAGGGTCAGTATTGGGACCCTGCCTTTTCAATATTTACATGTCTACATTAACTATTAGAGAACCCAATATATGGATGCTAAAGTTCACTGATGATTGTTGGGTAGGGGCAGTTTTAAATCTCCCAGACAGTAATGTAGCACTTCAGTCAGCTTTGGACAATATACAGATTTGGTCTAGTACTAATGAACTAATGTTAAATCCTATTAAGTGCAAAGTCATGCACCTAGGTATGCATAATAAACGACACAAATACAAATTAGGGAACAGTTTTATTGGAAACAGAACAGGAAAGAGACTTGGGGATAACTGTAAACCCCAACTTAAAATTTAGAACTCATTGTAAAACCCAAATAGGCAAAGCAAATCAAGTACTAAACTGTATACTTAGGCATATGTCTAGTACAACGACCGAAATACGACTCCCCTTGTATATAGCATTGGTGAGGCCACAGTTGGAGTACTGTGCGCAGGTATGGTCTCCATACCACAAGGAAGATATAATAAAAATGGAAAGAGTCCAACAGAGGTTCACTAAAGCCCTTATGGGTATGTCAAGTATGACTTATGAAAACAGGCTAAGGGCACTAAATTTGTATACACTACAATATAGAAGACTAAGGGGAGACGTGCTTATTATTTAGAGCACTAAATGATACTACTCTCATCAATGAGCTAGGAATTGTTAAAATTGATAAAAAGTTTAACACCAGAGGGCATGCTAAACAATTATATGTTCCAAAATGGAAATCTCTATGTAGAAAGCACTGGTTCAGTCTTAGGGTTGTTTCTACATGGAACCAGCTGCCAGCAGAAGTTGTGGACAGTCCTAGTATGGATATATTTAAAATTAATCTAGATGTAGCAATTGGGGACAGGTTTAAGTACCAAAATTACTAGATCGTATTGGCAAGCTTTGTGGACATGTGTCCTTGTAGCTTAATATACCTATGATGATACCTATGATGACATCACAAGATTCTAAAAATGGATGTAATGTAGTATTAATACTGAACAGATTCAGTCGTCTGTATCTCATGACTGCTTCCAGCTACAGATGAGCCCAATACCTCGTTTGAAAGAGCCTTTTGTGGGCATTCAAACTGTGATGCCCACTGGGCATGATTGTGTCCCTTTAATGCAAGATACTTGTGTATACGATAAACAGCACACTGCTGTTGGTCCCCCCCCCTCCTCATCTTTGCAAACTGTCGAATCAGTAAATCTTAGAACTGAATCTCATGGACAACAATGTCCCTTGCCTTCTCTCTCAGACTGTGTATTTAATTCATTAGTTTCGGTTGCAACAATGGCAACTGGGGGGGGGGGCATGTGTGTTATCATCTCCTGAACTGGTGGGGCTAATCTCTTGTTCTCTATCGCTGGTGTTACACAACTCTTTGTATCAGTTGTATAATCACATTAAGTATCTATTGGCTACTCTGCCTCCTTTTGTCCTTTTCCTGCCCTGCACCACTGTCCCACTAATTTTCACTATCTTCTTTGTCTTGTGTTTTTGCTGTGATTGTTAGGCATGTTTATAGTGTTGTAATATGGCAGTTGTTACACATGTTAAAAGTGTTGTTATAAGGTGTATATTTTGTGCCTATTCTTGTAACAGTTTGTGAATGAGTTGTTTATTACATTGTAATAAGCTGGTACAGTTTCAGTTAATTACTATCAGATATGTGAGATATATCTAAGTTACTCACATGTATCCATAGTTCCATTAGTGGTAGTCAGTTCACATCCACACTCTGGTAGTTCTGCAGGAGATAACCGAGTCATACGAAGTCTTCAAGCTACATTTCTTCCACAGTCTGGGTGGTATACTCTCCAACTCCCTTCCCCCCGTGACATCAGATCTTTTGTACACTGGAAGCAGGGATTTGGGTGCCACTTGCCAAGGGAGGTCAGGTGAATTGTGTGGATGTGAACTGAATACCACTAATAGAACTATGGTTCCAGGTGAATAACCTAGATTTCTAATATTGTGGACTCAGTTCACTATCCACAGTCTGGCAGAATCCAAGCAGTCCTCCAGGTAGAGGGGGCAAGGCATGCACCCTTATTTGGTGAACAGTGACTAGAGGATTGAGGACCCAAAAGCAGCATTCTGATGACTTATGATGTCAGTGATGTAATGAGAGATGAAGGGGGGTGCTTTCTTTACTCCAGGTTGTAGCCCTGCAGATCTCCATAACTGAGATGTCCCTGGAAGCAACCACTGAGGCAGTGGTACGTCTGGTTGATTGAACCTTAAGCACCTTGGGCGACTCCTTACCAGCCAATTACTCCAAGCCATAGCATTCGGTAACCTAATAAAATTCAAAACCAGACTGTCTTCTACAGTCTATTCATTTTATTAAACTGATAAAAGCAAGCAGTGACAGTGGAAGAAATACAGACTGTTCCCTCTGTTTGACAGTTTTGCGCTTCACGCGCTTTAGTAAGACAAGTGTCTTGCTAAAAGAACACGGTTCTGAATTCTGCAATGCACTGAAGATGGTTTTGTGCTTGAACATTACCTCTACGGTAAGAGTCCTGTGACTGCCCTTCCTCCCCAGCCAAAGCCATCATGCAAGAGGGCTACTGAGAAATTTAAGCTTGCCATTTCTGTATGCTGATTTTGCCAGTAAAAGGAATTATTACATTTTTGCATCACCTTGGAAGTGTGGTAAGGTGTTTTTATCCTGGTTCATTGGCAGTTGGGTGCTGATGCACCTTCTGAAGGTTTACCATCTTCAGATTTTGTATTTTGAAATACATCCCAATATCCTTGTACTGCAGGAAGGCCGCTACCACTGATGCACTTGCTGGAGACCCTGGCCGCGAATCAGAGACTGAAGGGCCTGACATGGAACTGGTTCAGTACCACCTCTGTGCAGAACCATAAGTATTGCCAAAGTGATGGACTGGGATGTGGAAGAATGCATCCTGGAGGTCCAGAGAGCAGAACCACATGCCCTGCTCCAGAGATAAAATGATCTGATTCAGAGTTACCATCTGGAATTTGTGCTTCTGCACAAACTGGTTTAGATCATGCAGATCCAGTATGGGGCACAAGCCCCCATCCATTTTGGGACCAGGAAGTACCTGGACACATGTCCCTCAGTGGCCAGGGCATCTGAAACATAGGTGATCGCCCTGCATTGTAGGTGCTGAGCAATACTGAAACTGCCCTGCTGAGCATGCTCCTGAGGCTAGAGTCATTGACAGGACCAATACTGAAAGGCCTCATTTTCAGGTTTCTGGGCCTTCTGGTGCTTCTGTTACAAAGCCACAGAATCGAGGGTGGCACTGGACTTCTCAATCTGCATGAGACATCTTTCCACACCAGTGCCAAAGAAGTCAGTGCCCAGGAATAGCACATAGGCCAGCTTATGCTGAATGTCTGCAGCAAAAGTGGAACGTTGCAGTCAGGCCCTGTGACAAATGGCAACAACTGTTGCCTTGGCATGGGCACAGGAGTCACCCATGTCTGAAGCTGATGTTTAGCCAACAGTTGACCCTGGTCTCTAACAAACTTCCTCAGCATCTGTTTATTGGCCAGAAGATAGGGGAGGAGTTCCTCTAACACCCCAAGGAAGGAATGGCCAAAGTCTACTATCATGACAGCATAACTGGCCTAACTGCCATTGCCACATACTCCTATATGCTGATGACGCAGTGATTTTTACCAGCAACCTGGGCCCTGAACTCCTTGAAATCTTGATCTCCAAAATGGCTTCATACCTGCAGAAAAGTGGTTTAAAATGCAAAGTCTGGTCATGAACTATAAAAGAAAAAGCAAAGACCATGCTCTACTCCACAGCCCAAAACAAGCTTAAAGGCTACCCCCTGGCAATAAGGAATGACAGGAGTGACACACTGGAGCTCATCCTACATTTCAAATACCTGGGGGTTACAATAGATGCCTCTCTGTCCTTCTCCCAAAATATCAATATCACTGAAGGAAATATTAATACCAGAATCAGGGTACTCTACCGCCACAGGCATTGTCTAACCCATGAATCATTAAACCTGGCAATGAGCAGCTCAGTTGTCTCCCTCATAGACTATGGGCTGGCCATATACAGTAATGCTACCAACACAGCACTCCAACGGATCTCAGTTGCCTTAAACAAAGCCTGCTGCCTTCTCACAAATGCACCAAGACTCACACACACCTGTGAACTTTATGCCCAGGCTGGCTGGCTTCAACTGAATGACAGAATCAGGTATCAAACCTGCCTTCTCCTAAAAAAGTCAAATTAAATCTGCTTCCAACAGGTATATGGAATCTGCTGTCACTGCCTATGAATACCAGACAAACCAGAAGTTCTTCCACGCAAATTTTCCAAGTGCCCAGATGCCGCACTACTTGACATTTATCACACTCTGCTTACCTCACCAGAGTGTGATAAATCTTGCTGCCTGACATTTATACATACTTTGCTTACTTCATAATCATTGATTTCAACTGTGCTGATTTCACCCAGCAAAACTCAGATTCTGCCTAAGTGTTGGAACTGCTTTCACGAAGCTAATGACAATAATGCAGCTCAAGTCACACCTGCACCTGCAACTCCCTCTTTCATGCTCGTCTTGTGCACTCTATGAAAGCCCCAAAGCAAGCAACCAGCAGCCTGAGTTTCATACTGGGGAAATAGCCAAAAGAGACCAAAGCCTTCCACATCCACGAATAACTCAACTACTAAGGAAAACAGCCTGCTTCACCTAAATGGCAAGAGTGCTACAGCTTGTTTTAGCAGAATGTTCTTTTTTTTGTCCTGTGTCTTCTTCATTTATTCCACAAGATAAACTGAAATAAAAAAAAAAACATTCTGGAAACCCCCATTATATAAATCGCACACATGATGTGCAGATCATGTGCTATGGAAAATATTCTCACTCCTGCAGAGTGAGTTATGGATACTCTCACTCGTGCCTTTGGCACTCGTGAGCATCCGGAGCTCACTCTGTAGGAGTGAGAATGTTTTTCCATATCACACTCCTGCCCATCATGTATCCCCTAGATATATATATATATATATATACACACACACACACACACACACACACACACACACGTGAATTTACATGGAATACATCTTGCCATCTCAGCAGGTACATGATTTATTGTCATGCGTTTGCACAAAATGAATCACAGTGAGTAACTCAGTCTGGGCAAACAAGAGGAAATAAATCACGTGTGTGCTGAGAGAAGGCACAATGTATTTGCTTTACACCCCGCTCAAAAGAGTTTTTGAATGCTGTGACATAGGAAGTGTGGAAATAACATAACAGACTTCGAATCCACACATCCTAGGGGATGATACTTTTTATTTGTATAAAATAAACCCACACGTGTGGTGTAAAGCATCATAGGAGCATGGCAGCACCCCTATTCTAGGGATGAGATGGCATTTCTATGTTAAACCTTGATGTTTACATGTCTATATCATGACCATTTCTGGGCAGAATAACCTGAAATTTGACACAGGGATAGTCAGTGCCAGAATCTCTGAATGCTGTAAATTTGGTAGTAGACGGTACAGTGGCTTACAAGTTGAAGACGGTTAAAAACAACATAAAATACAGTTTAAGACCTTTTTTTTGTACTCACCAATAGCTCAAAAACAGCTGTAAGCTGAAATATGAAACTTTCAAGTTTGTTAGAGTATGACCCATGGATGATTTTTTATAGGTGGCTTTACTGATAAATGTGTATATTTTAAATTATTTTTTTTACATAAAATGCTTTATTTTTGTGCATACGCAATTCATTTTTTCATAAACCTTTCATAACTGGATTTTTGCAAAACTGACGTATGTCACTTTCATGAGTCAGAACTCACTTTCGGCAACAAATGTAGGCAAAACAATAGAAACTTTTGCACATCAAAAACAAGAAAAGGTATTGGAAGTCAAGTCCAGCTTATGTGGTCGAAAGGTATTGGAAGCCAAGTCCAGCTTATGTGGTCGTTGGTGTAGGGTGTAAAGTTGATTCTGCAAATGTTTGTTTTGGTTGAAAAAAAATAGTTTTTAAAATGTTCATGTAATTAGAATGTTGTGTCTCACAAAAACAGGCCCTGCTTTTGTGACTTATGAACCTGCTTTTGTGACTCACAGATCAACTTTTGTGAATCTTAGTGGCCACAAAAGTGGGGAAATAAACGGAAAACCTTGTGCATTGAAAACAAGAAAATTCTGGGCCATCGGAGGGCTGGCCAGGGGAGGAGGATTTAACATCCCACAGGATGCTCTACCCCTCTGGAAGGGAGAGTGTTACATCCTGTGCTTTACTGCCACCTTGGTGACCACAGGTAGTGGTGCAGGGGATATTCAAATGGTAGGCGGGACCACTGAAGCACATCCACTGGTTGGCTGCAGAAGGCTTAGCCAGCAGCCAATCCTGAAGTCCATACTTGGTGGGGGGAGGCAGGGAAAAAACTGGAAATGGTGCAGGACTGGAAGGATGAAACCTCCTCCAGCCCACCACATCCCACACTGGATTCAAAGCCACCATCTCCTGGGGACACCACCAGTCTTCACCTCTACCATGGGTGGCCAGATTGATGCAGGAAAGAAATGCTGCAGAGCTGAAGGTGAACTTAGCCCGGGGGGGGGGGCAAGCCAGGTAGGGAAGCACAATGGAGAGTCACAGGTGGGATGGGGGTCCCAGGAGGATGGATGTCAGAACCTCAGACAGGACCCGGGGCACACTTGGTGGCAGGTGGAAAGAGATCTCACCTGTCACTGGGTGGCCTTGGGCAGCATGGTGCAGCAGCACCAACTGCGGAGGCAGAGGCCCTGGGACTCTAGTGCGTATCAGAGCACAGCAGTCCTAATTATGGAGACTGGAACAAGAAGCAACAGGTGGCATTGGCCCTGCCTGGGGGGGGGCAGAGGGAAGCAGGCTGCAGCAGCTTCAACTGAGGGGCAAGAGACAGGGGCATCAGGATGACACATAGTATGTCTAGTTACACACATACATGATGTATTTCCACACAGAATCCCTCTGAGAAATGAAGTTTGTGAATTCATACAGTGCATGTTCCTGAAATAGCAAAGTGTGGCAGAGACCTGGTTGTCAATCTGACATAACAACAATATTGTTCTCACATGGACGTATGTATGTATGGAGGCTACATCCAGGACACACTACTTCTGTGGCTTAAACTTTAGATTTATTTTATATCCATTAAATGACTCTGGGTTTATATGGCCAAAAAACAATGCAAAGTTTTACTGTGACAGAACTCAGCTGTGATACAGACAGGTGATTACTCACAAACATTCATTTGCACCACGTCAGTTACCCACTGAAACACAAATGACCAACCCTTTATAAGAACAGAATACTAGATTGTAACCTACTCTATCTAAACACAAACCAGGTGGGGTTAGTAGCAGACGTGGAGTAAAGACAGTTAGCCCTACAGATTTCTCTGCCTGGGACATGCACCAGCTACTGCAGGCAATTAAGGACTTCATTGCTGAAGCAACAGGCTGGGCAGCAGCAGGGGTCAACCTCAACTTTTTTTGTACTAGCTAGCCGGGCAAGTGAACAAGAGATTGCACTAGCCTGCAGAAGTTTGCAGAAGCCTGCAGTCACTATGATTAACAGTGATTTGTTAAACAAAAGGCAAACACAATCGCATTTGTCCTGCCAACAGTCTGAACAGCTATCAACTGATTTTGCACTGTGCCTTTAACTGCAAACCGCACATACACTATCTCAGTTTCTGTGACTGAAGAGTCAGTGGTTCTGTGGCTGATGACTGAAATGAACTTTGTTCCCATCATTTTTTCTTGTAGCATCATGTGTTCAACCTCGGCTACATAGTGGATAAAGTTGCAGGCATATTTGTCCTTCTGATATGCTGAACTGATATCTAGCCTTTTTAAATCATCAAGGCTACACATCCACACAAAGTCTGTGAAAGGATGTAATTTCTTAGCAATTGCATGGCATGCCTGAAACAGTTTATCCAGACAGTTAAAAGTTGCTTCATTCATGTTCTTCAGCATTCTCTCCGCATTACTTGTCCCTGGAGTAGCAGTGCTGGCATCCTCCTTTTCCTTTGCCCTAGCATGAGCTTCACTGATATTATGGGACGAGACCGAGTCAAGCCAGAAGTTATCTGTACCAAAATGAAAATTATTGTTATTGCCTGCCTTGCCCAACTGTATTTCATGTTTGATACACAAATGGCAGAACATCAGATCTTTTGCACCATAATACCCCAATCGGTCATATTTTTCTAGCCAACATTGCTGGAACCAACAGCTTAGCTTTGTCCTTTCGTACACATGATCTTTTATTTGTTTGTCTTCGTCAGCTTGCTTTCTGTTAATGTCAGCTGGGTTACTGACTTCTTTAACATATTTCCACATTTTCAGATTTGTAGTTAAAGTTGTGTCGTGAAAAGTGTGTGTGTCTGTTTCTTCCCTTCTTCCTTTCTTTTCCCACCCTGGCCACAGATAACACAAATGCTTGATTGTCCCAATTCTATTAAAAAATGTTCACCAAAAAAAGTAAGGATAAATTCAACAGCATCAACCCATACTGTTATTTATTTATTTGTATTCTTTAGCAACCAGGTAACTCCCATTGGGCACAAGACTCATTTACAGGGGTGGCCCAGGAACACAGGGAGGTTAAGTGACTTGCTTAGGGTCTCGCAGTATGCAAGTGGAGACTGTGGGAATTTAAACCCAGATCTGCTGGATGTACAAATACCATTCACAACCTGTTGCTCTCTCTGTTAAACACTCTCCATTTTTCCTTTCCATTACAGCCATATATTCTGATATGCTTTGGCCACCTTTTTGATAACTGAACTATCAGTACTTGTGGTATCCTCAATACTACATTGTCTTCCTGTTATCTCATCAGCTACTTCTGTTTCTTAAAAAAAAGCTAAGACATCACGTTCGACAATTTCAGACACATCATTTCATGCTATTTATTCCAATGGCCTGTAAAGGTGTAGCTAATTTTATGGAATCTTCAGCATGTAGTATGAAAAATACGAGTATCAGCTGCTGAGGACTTAGGACAGAAATAATCAGCACAGTGACAAAGGCAATAAAAATTTGAAAACTAATTTGAAAAAGTGGGTCTAAAACATATGACAATATAGGAAAATCAAAAAAGAACCCATTACAGCACATAAAGGTGTGAAAACTGTTTCCTATCATGGCAGCAAATGGCCATACAATACTTAAAATTCAGAGTTGAAAAGATTAGATTGATTTACTGCTAATGGTCTTAATGGCCATACTTTACACCTCCTAGACAGACTGGTTTTACAAACAAAGGCCTGCAACTAGTGACATCAGAACTTTTTTTGTAACATAGGCATGCATGCAACAGTGAATGATTTGATACAATCAGTTTTAATACTATCTAAGTACTCAAAATGGCCCAAAAACTGGACTACATTTAATCACAACTGGATGACCAGATAAGGACCCTAAAAATTGGATTATCCAGTCTACAACTGGGCAGGTGGCAACCCTAGAACTGTGCTGCTCCTGGACACAGTCATAAATCTGCTGCCACGAGTACTGAGCTAAACCAGGAAAGGAAAAGGAGAAAGGATCTTTACCAGCAAAAACTAAAAGCAGTAGTTAGTATAAAATGAAACAGTTTGTAAATGCACTACACACAGAGATCTGTTTTTTAATTTCACTAATGCTAAGGTATCACATTGTTAAGCCTCCATGAAAAGGACCTGGCTTTAAATGAAATAGTTATATTTATTTGTTTATTTATTTGATACCCAGGTTGAGAATGGAACTGCAGCTTTCCACAAGAGGAACTGCACTAGCCCAGCCGAGCAAGTAATAGAGATTCTGCACTAGCCCATGGCAATATGCACTAGTACCAGGGCTAGTAAAGGAATGTTAAGGTTGACCCCTGGGCAGTAGTGATGTCATCACTCTCTAATAGGGACAGAAATATCTTCACTGTTTTCAATTACTGCAGAGCACATTAACAGAGGCTGATTTAAAGAAAACCACAAAACCAAACAGCATGATATTTTCAGGAAACACTAATCATGACACAGGGACTTGAAGTTCTGTGTTATTGTAAATCTGTGCAACATTGGCATTTGATCTTTAAGCTCTTCTCATTCTGCCTTTGTCTACCATGTCAGATACCTTAGCCATGTGTACAGACCTTAAACAAAAAGTTATTTCGTCTAAGCTTCTCACTTTGAATACTGTTAAGGACCTGGATGTCTTTGTGGATTCTGATTTTTCTTACATATGAACATACAAAAGTTGCCAGCAGCAAAAGGCCATCCTGGTCTATCTAGGCTGCTCGAGATTGAAGCTAGCTCCCTATTTAGCAGCTGCCCCACACCCACTCCCCTTCCTTCCCTTTACCCTCCCCTTTGCTATGTCCCACCCCTTCTTGAAGCATTCCACTGTGGCACATGCCACCACCTCAGTCGGTAGCTCGTTCCACTTTGCCACCACCCTCTCCGTAAAGAAATGCCTCCTCACCTCCTTCCTGAATCTACCCCCCCTCCAATCTCATGTCATGGTCCCTAGTGTCTCTCCCCACCCTCCTCCTGAATAGACCCTCTGTGTCTGTTTTGATTATCCCCTTCATGCATTTGAAGGTCAAAATCATGTTCCCCCGTCCCTCCTCTCCTCCAGTGTGTACATGTTTAATTCTCTTGGTCTGACCTCATATGGCAATTCCCCCAGGCCCTGAATCATCTTCATTGCCCTACGCTGCACCCCCTCCAGCAGCCTAATGTCCTTTTGTAGGTACAGGCACCAGTACTGCATGCAGTATTCCAGGTGGGGTCTAACCAACGATTTGTATAACAGTAGAATAACCTCCCTTCTTCTCGAGGTAATGCCCCTTGCAATGCACCCCAGCATTTTGTTGGCTATTGCTGCTGCCTTTCTGCATTGTGTGGAATTGTTCATTGCTCCCATGATGTGCACCCCCAGATCCTTCTCCTCTTCTGTTACCTCCAGCCGCACCCCCCCCAGATGGTAGCTTCTCCTCTGATTTTTTGTTCCGAAGTGCAGTACCTTGCATTTTTTTTGCATTGAACCCCAACTGCCATCTGTCAGACCATGCCTCTATCCTTGCCAGATCCTCCTGTAGCCCCCACTGCCCAACCAGGTCATCCACCACCACTCCCATCTTAGTGTCTTCCGCAAATAGGCTGATTTTGCTGCTGATGCCCTCCAAGATGTCTGCAATAAATATGCTAAACAGCACTGGGCCCAACACCAACCCCTGTGGAACACCACTTATCACAGGCTAAGGGGATGAGTATTGCCCACCTACCACCACCCTCTGCTGCCTATCTTTTAGCCAGTTCTTCACCCACCCCACCAGTTTTGCTCCTGACCCTGTGCCTTGTAACTTGTTTCCAAGTCTCCCGTGCAGTACTTAATCAAAGGCCTTACTGAAGTCTAGGTATAAGACATTCACTACATGTCCCCCGTCAATTTGCCTAGTCACCCAGTCATAGTATTCCACCAGGTTGGTCTGGCATGACCTGCCCTTGACAAAGCCATGCTGCCTCCCGTCCTGCACACTGTTCACCTCCAGTAGTGCCACTAGCCTCTCCTTTAGGATGATCTCCATTAGCTTCCCCACTATAAACATTAGACTTACTGGCCTATAGTTACCCAGTTCATCCATGGGGTAAGCATCCTATGTCTAGAGATGAATTAAATAATTCCGCCAAGGGTCCTGCCAGGACTTCTGCCAGCTCCTTCAGCACTCTTGGATATACGCCATCCGGTCCTGGTGCCTTGTCCACCCTCAATGCCAATAACCCCTTCAGCACCCTCCCCAATGTAATTTCTCCATCTGTCATCCCCCCATCTGTTTCTATCCTCCCTCCTACTATGGGTAGCGCCCCCTCCCTTTCTTTTGTAAACACTAAAGAGAAGTAATCATTGAGTACTTCTGCCTTTTCACCTCCCTCTTCCGCCCATCCCCTTCCTTCTTAATTCTTATAATTTGGTCCTTACAGCTTCTTTTCTCCCTGATGTACCTAAAGAAGTGTTTTTCCCATTTGTTTATGCCCTGTGCCAGCCTGAGTTCTCTTGCCAGCTTTGCTGCCCTTACCCCCCCCCCGGTCACTTCCTTTGTTTCTTTCAGATATTCCTCCCTATCCTCCTCCCTCCCTGATTTTCTGTATCTCCTGTAAGCTGCCCTTTTCCTCCTCACCCTGTCTAACACCCCTTTGCTTACCCAGCTGGGTTTAGATTTCGACCATCTCTAAATCCTGCTAGTTTTACTGAATTAATATCAAGCACATCTGGAAATATCTGACTCCTGAGGCTACTAAAATGATTGTACACAGCCTGGTTATGTCCAGGCTTGAGTACAACATAAGGAATAATGTATGGGTGACTATAAACAATGAGTCTGTGTTTCTATTGAGGGGTTGAGGCAACATCGGATGGACCTGGAGAGCAAAGCTCGACAGGTCCATGCTGTTATCTCAGCCCGGACATGGAAACGCAGGGTGGGTTTTGTGTGGTTGCCCATATATTATTTGTTATAGTATGTGGTTTCTGACTTTTTTTTTTTAATGAGTTGAACATTGCCCTTCTGTGAGTGAGCAGAGTGCTGCTGAGAAAGTGAAAGTGGCAGAAGTGAGTGCGGGGGGGGGACAACAACATTGTGTGAGTCAGTGAAGCTGTGGAGAGAAACTGAAAGCAGCGAGAGTGAGTGCAAGGGGGAAATACAGCTGAGTTAATGATCGAACATGCACAACATCTTCAGAATGTCCACAACAACGTTTATGAGGGGACTGCTTTCTATACACAATGAGCCCTAATCATGTACTATATAGTTTGTTAATTGGTGTTGCCTTTGCACAGATCATTGGTAAGACCCCACCAAAGGATCTCTTTGAAAATGAGACTTGTACTCAAAAGAGTTTCATCCCTGTTCATATTTTATGAATACAATTTTTTGCTGCTACTATCAAGAGTACAGCACGCTGATACTTCTGTGACTCATACTTACAAAATAAACATAATATTAATAATGATAACATATGATGCCTCACTAATGATATGTAGGATCTGTGTGACATCAGTACTAATACCTAACAGGTAGGATACTGATGCACGGGTCCTCACAATTGCTATGTAGGATCTGTAGGATGCAAGTCACTGACACTGAAGGCACAGTGCTAATAATACCTCATTCTGCTTGATGTATATGGTTTGTGTGACTCAAGTCACTGATAAGCTGTGCCACACTGGGGGCATGGATGGGGGGCCACACAGACATACCGCAAATGAGCTGCCTTAACTACAAACCAGTTTTCGATGTAGTTGCCAAGGTAGACTTGGAGCGCTGGAAGTACACGAATGCCAGAGCAGCCAGTACATTTCAACATTCCTAACGCAGTCATGACGGACATGAGTAATAATCACAGGTATTCTGCTGCTGAAGTACTTACGCAGTTCGTCGAAGTGTGTTTCGATACCATCAGACCCCCGTATGGAGCACACTAACCGTGCTTTCAGGAAAGTGCTCCACTTGTTCACCAGGCTGCGCTGTCCACCTATGTCATTCTGTTGGCAGAAAGGAAAGGGGATATAAATGAAAAAAAAAGTTGTGATGCAACACTCTGATTTCAAACAATGCCCAAGTCCTACATTTAAGTTCTTTTTCTTTCTTTTTTCATTTATTGTTTATGCTCCCATATGGGTGCAGTCCCATCCCATGGGTCATGCCCAGCCTAAGTCCGCCTGTGTCTCTGGTACGTATACCCTTCTTTCAACCCCATGAGATTACCCCTGATGGCAGGGCCTGGCTGAGCCAGACTCACACCTCTCACCTCAGACAGGAGAACCCTGGGTGCAGATGACCACCAGTAGCAGGAGGCAGGTCCTGAGCTCACCAGTGATCATCCAGATCTCTCCAGGACTTTTTCTACTTGAGGTACTATTCCCTCAGGATGCTGGCACACTAGGAGTTCCAAGCATGAGCGTGCAAGTGTGCCATGTGCAGCTCTGCAAATGTCCCCCTTCCCCTTGTGTCCCCTGTTACACTATCACCTGTGTTTACCTGAGTGGCAGTGTTATAGCAGGGATCACCACCCTCTTTCCCCGAAGGAGAAGGGGGCCCTCTGGGACATTCAGTCCCCCCCCCCCGGCAAACCCCCAATGACTTGAGCTCATTTCCATCACAACCGGTAGTGTTACTGCTTGTCAATGGGTCGTTAGTGTTAAAGTTCTTTATAAGGCAATGCCTGGCTTTTCCCAAAGCCCAGAGTTAAGAAAGAAAAGGTGCCTACTTTCTGTAACTGAATATCTTCCTGAGTATCTTCTCCATGGAGTACCACACTTGGATCAAAGCCAGAGGTCTCAGGATGCTGCGGGAGCAAATCTTTTGGCCCGGGGCCCAGCAATGGCCACTGGCCTACAGTGCCTGTGTGACATCACATGGTGATGCATGCATGCCTGCCAATAACCACTGCTGGCCCCCTCGCCTTCCTCAGTTCTGTTCACCAGGAGAGTGAGAAAAGTGGGGGAAAGCAATGCTTACAGGATAGATAAGATATACAGTATACTGTAGGAAGAAAATAAACAATTGAATATAACCCAATTACCAACCTACAGAGGATGAACGAGGGAAAAAACTCTATACAAACACATGTCTACAGTATATAGAGACACAAGAAAGCATACTATAGATATATTTATGTATGTAATAGCTACTGTCAGGGGATAGTGGTAGTCAGGTAAACACATATTAAGTCATAGCTTTTACTCGGAACAAAACTCTATTCATTTGGTGGTGGGGGCGGGGAGAGAGAGAGACAGAAAGAGAGAGAGACACAGAGAGAGAGAGAGACACAGAGAGAGAGAGAGAGAGAGAGGACACTCTGATGACATACCCCCAAAAAGATGGTAAGTGGCCCAAGAGCCCTGGCTCCATATAGAGAGTGGGATGGTGAGCAGGTGAGTGGTACTCAATGGAAAAGATTTTAGGGAGAGCTTCAGTTATGCTAGGTATGTAACTTTTCTATCTTCCTAAAATCAGTATTCTCCATGGAATCCCACTCTTGAGTCAGTGTACCAAGCTGCCTCTTTGACAAGGGAGGAGTCTGCTCACCTGAAGCTTCATAAAAATCCTCCACCCTCTGTGTGGAGGAAAACACCAGGGGGAGGGTGCTCTTTTCGTTGCAGATTGGCTGAGGACTGCTTGGCCTGGGCAGTGGCTCCTGAAGTAAAGGAGTGGGAGAGTCTCCAGATAACTGCTGTTTAAGCCAAGGGGAAAACAAATTAGCCCCACGGTACTGCGAGTTGAGCACCGTTCACTGGGCCAACAGTGTTAGCCAAGACAGGTGTAGCCATGACATCAGCTGGACCTGGGTGAGCTCAGGGAGGGAGGGAGAGGGTGGTGGAAGAGAGTTGCATCCCTCCAGCTGTACATCTCCACAATTCATTCGCTCTTCTGGTGGACAGTGGTTCCTCTACAGAGGCACCTGCAGTGGAGACCAAGGAGGATGCTGGGAACCTTCACAAAGGAGACCCACAGGAGGGTGGCATGAGACCTCACAGGGGAAGAAACAACTCCTGGTGGGGACTCAATCATTAGGGGGTGAAATGGGGAGGAAGGAGAGGGAGGGTGCCTCACCGCGCCACGGCTTGAGGGCAGGAAGCGAATCCTCAGGATCATGGGAGCAGCTAACGAGGGAGGGAGCTGGATGTTATTGTCCACCTAGGGACAAATGACCTAGCTAGGAATGGGATCAGGGCAGTGCAAGAGGAGTTTGTAGAGTTGGGGAGGGGCCTTAGACAAGTAGTGCATACAGTAACCTTCTCGGAGGTGCTGCCTGTCTATGGCAAGGGTAATGCTAGGGTACTCCTCACCAGGGAATTCAATGAATGGTTGAAAAACTGGTGTGGAGCTCAGGGTTTTGGCTTCATTGGGGAGCCACCTGGAGGGATGCAGACCTATACTGGCGCGATGGTCTGCATCTGTCCAGAGGGGGAACCAGGATCCTAGGTGAGAGGTTTATATGCTTCATTGGCAAGCATTTAAACTAGCCAAGAGGGGAGACACTGAAAAGGAGCAGGGAAATCCCAGCCTCCCCCAACAAACAACAGTAATTAGTGAGGTAAACACCAAGGTAGAGAAGTCATTAAGGAGCAGGCCAGAAGTAAATGTAAAAAGGCAAAGGCGTAAGGACAGGAATGGGGCTAAAAGGGGTAAGGCTATCAAAAGTGGAGGGTGATGAGTACCAATGCCCGTAGTCTGTGTAACAAGCTCCCAAACTAGTGGCCTTGATGGAAGAGGGTTGCCTGGATATTGTGGCAGTCACAGAAACATGGTACACAGAGAACCATGACTGGGATGTCAACATACCAGGATACACAATTTACAGGAGGGACAGGGAGGGTAAAAGAGGAGGAGGAGTAGCTCTTTATGTAAAGGAAGGAATCAAAGCAACAGAACTAAAGAGTAAACAGGGAGCAGGTGAGACACTCTGGGTCACCCTGGAGACAGAAAATGGCACCACAATCCGCATGGGGGTTGTATACAGACCCCCATCTCAGGGGGAGGGAATGGACAAGGAAATGATAGAAGGCTTCCTTAGAATGGCAGAAAAAGGGGAGATATTGTTGATGGGGGACCTGAATATGCCAGATGTTAACTGGAGCACCTTTGCTGCAGGCACATCCAAGAGCAGGGTCATTCTTGATGTCCTACAGGGGCATGCCTCAGACAGCTAGTATTGGAACCCACTCGGGAGGAGCAATCTTAGACCTGGTACTCTCAAATGGGGACGGAGAAAGAATCTCAGATTTAGAAGTGGGAAGCCATCTGGGAACAAGCAACCACCAAACAGTGTGGTTCACGATAACACAGCCATACAGTCAAGCCATACACAAAGCAAGAGTATTGGACTTTAGAAGGGCTGACTTTTGAAAATGAGAGAGTGCCTCAGAAAAGCACTAGCAAACAGGCAAGAAGGAGGGGTGGAGAAACAATGGAGAGTAATCAAAACAGCCATCACAGAGGCAACAAGCCTTTGTGTAAAGCAAATCAACAAAATACAATGAAGGAAAAAAACGCTATAGTTCTCAAAAGAGGTGGCAGGGAAGGTTAAGGAGAAAAGGATAGCATTCAGGAAATATAAGGAAACACAGAAGGAGAAGGGCAGAGAACTTTATCAGTTAAAGCAGAAAGAGGCTGGGAAGGCAATCAGAATAGCAAAGGCCCAAACTGAGGAAAGGATAGCCAACTCTGTTAAGAAGGGGGATAAGACCTTTTATAGGTGCATTAGGGAGCGAAGAACGACCAAAGGAGGGATACTGAGGCTTAATAAAGGGGAGGGAATGTGGGTAGAGGGTGACAATGAAAAAGCAGGGATACTGAACAAATATTTCTGCTCAGTATTCACAAAGGAAGTGGAGGGGGAGGTACCTAAACCAAACAAGAGAAACACTCTGAAGACGAGGGTCGATACCAGTCCATTTACAGAAGAAAGGGTTCTGAAAGAACTAATAAAATTGAAGGTGGACAAAGCAATGGGGCCTGATGGGATTCACCCAAGAATTCTAAAACAACTAAGGATAGAACTAATGACACCGCTGACTACTCTCTTTAACAAATCATGGGAGGATGGGGTGGTACCTGAGGACTGGAGGAGGGCGGATGTGATTCCTCTTCACAAAAGTGGGAGCAGGACAGAGGCAGGAAACTACAGACCAGTTAGTATGACCTCAATGGTAGGTAAAATGATGGAATCACTTCTGAAGGAAAGAACTGTTGAGTACCTAGAGGCCAGTGGGGCACAGGACCCAAGGCAGCATGGATTCATGATGGGAAGGTCATGTCAGATGAATCTAATAGATTTCTTTGACTGGGTGACCAAAGTAGTAGACCAGGGAGGGGCTGTGGACATGGCTCACCTAGATTTTAGCAAGGCATTTGATAGAGTCCCACACAAAAGATTAATACACAAGTTAGCCAGCCTTGGAGTGGGTCCCAAGGTGGTACCCTGGATACAAAATTGGCTAGACAACAGGACGCAAAGGGTAGTAGTAAATGGAGTCCACAGTGAAGAAAGGAGGGTTACTAGTGGGGTACCGCAGGGTTCAGTACTGGGACCGGTCCTTTTTAATGTCTTTATAAGTGACATTGCAGAGGAACTGAAAAGAAAAGGATGTCTCTTTGCAGATGACACAAAGATCTGCAACAGGGTTGATACACCAGATGGAGTGGAGAGGATGAGAAGGGACTTGGCAAGATGAGAAGGGACTTGGCAAGGTTGGAGGAATGGTCAAATGTATGGCAGCTCAGATTCAATGCAAAGTAGTGCAAGGTAATGCAACTGGGAAACAAAAACCCAGGGCAAGAGTACACAATGGGGGGTGAGATACTGACACAGGTAAAAATGGAAAGGGACCTGGGGGTAATTATATCAGATGACCTAAAGGTGGGCAAGCAATGTGAGAAGGCAGTAAGAAAAGCTGGGGGATATTGGGATGCATAGGGAGAGGCATCACTAGTAGGAAACAGGAAGTTGTTATCCCTCTGTACAGACAGTTGGTGAGACCCCATCTGGAGTACTGTGTGCAGTTCTGGAGACCCCATCTCCGCAAAGACATAGACAGAGTGGAGGCTGTCCAGAGGAGGGCAACCAAAATGGTTCAGGGCCTGCACCAGAAGACGTGCGAAGAAAGACTAAAGAAGCTTAATATGCATACCCTTGAGGAAAGGAGGGAGAGAGGGGACATGATAGAAACTTTCAAGTACCTCAAGGGAATCAACAAAGTCCAAGACAGTGGCATCTTTCAGAAAAAGAGATGTGCAAGAACAAGGGGGCACAATTTGAAGATAGAGGGGGGACGGCTCAGAGGTAATGTGAGGAAGTATTTTTTTCACAGAGAGGGTTGTGGATGCATGGAACAGCCTCCCTGAGGAGGTTTTGGAGTCAAAAACAGTGGTGGAATTCAAGCATGCATGGGACAGTCATAAGGCAATTCTAGGGGTTGGGGGTAGGAAGAAGTAGGCTGCTGGTTAACTAGGATCTGCAGCTTATCTGTTAGGTAGGAAAATGGGCAGACTAGGTGGGCCAAGCAGTCCTTATCTGCCATCAAATTCTATGTTTCTATGTTATGCAGACCACTGATCCGACAACCCTGAAGGACCTTGTTGGCACTGTATGCTGTCCTTGACTGGTGCTGTACTGCCTCTTTGCCGCTGACGGAAATGTCCATGAGCAACCTTACGGCTTCAAAGTCAGATATTGCAGCAAGCAGAGTGTGCACCTAAAGCCACAGACAGTGCTGATAAGCCACCATGTCAGCCTGATGTGACGAGATAGTCAACTGAGAGTGTGACAAGGAAAATGCCTTCTTTATACTGGTTCTTATACTGGGTTTAGAAGGGAAGAAGGCACAAATTGCCCATTAATACCATTTCCTGCATTAGTGGGTCCATCTTGATCCCTTTTGTAGTAACAGATTATTTATTTTTAAAAACAGTTCACGGATTTACTTAAGATGACATTGTTTGGTAATGTATTCCAAATTCTTCCAGTCCTATTTATAATTGAAAAGTACCTATTGTTTTTCTTTACTGTATCTATTTTTATCTGCAGTCTGTGCGCCCTTAAGTACTGTGGTTTATTCTGAATTGTTTTGCCCATTTCTTCAATTAGTTCAGGATCTCTCCTTATTCTGAACATTGTTATTAGATCTCCCCTTATTCTCCTTTGTTCTAATGAGAATAATCCTAGTTGCTTTAACCTGTCCTTGTAGCTATATCTCCTTAAAGACCCAATCATTTTAGTGTACCTATGCTATACTCTTTCTAACCTATTCATCTCATCTTGAGCATACGGACTCCATAACGGAGAGCCATAGTCCATAAATGGCCTAACATGTTATATATACTGTAAGGTTAGCATGCATCCTTTTGATTTATTTATGAAGCTCCTTTTTATGTATCCAATCATATAATTTGTTCTCTGAATCACTAGTGTTCCATGGTGCTTATAGGTGAGATCTTTTTCCATTATTATTTCACAGTCTTTTTCATTAATAGTTGTTCTTAGCTGTACTCCATTAAGTTCATAATTATGATTTTTATTATTTTTTTGCTAAGTGCATTACAGTGCATTTATCCTCATTGAAAGGCATTCTGTGCTCTTTTGACCATTATTCAATTTTATACAGTTAATTTTTACGGCTGCATGGATGGAGCTCCGCAGACATTATGCCATCACTGTAGGAGAACAGTGTGTCAGCTCTGGAACGCGACCCTGTGTTCTCCTACAGTGCTGCGGCAACATCATGACAGTGCTTACTCTATAGCAGCTGTCCTCCATGATGGAGCTCCCCTCTGCAGCACGATCTCCCCCTCCCCATGGTGCACTACTTCGTAGTGCACTTCTGCTTTCACTGCGCATGCGCGAGTATCGCTGCTGCTGCCATCTTTTGAATGCCAACTGTCACCACTTGCCACCACTCCATGACCAGCTCCGATGTTACCACCAATCTGTGACCAGTGCTACAGCACTCTGTGAGCCTTGCTGCCTCCACTCTGATACCTGGACAGGTAAGAGCTCGGCACAGCAGTATCGCCTCTGACTAGATCTTGCTTAAAGTTCTGACGCTTTTTGAGGAGTCCACTGGCCCTCCCAGTTTAATATCATCTGCAAATTTCACTATCATATTATTTACATCCTGGTGGAGGTCCCCAACATAAAGTGCCAATAAAACCGGCCCCAAAACAGAGCCCTGTGGCACTCCGCTTGATACATCTGCAGGATCAGAGTATGTACCCAGTACTCTAACATGCTGTTTCCTTTCTTTTAACCAGTTTTGCATCCAGTTTATTAACCTACTGTCAATTCCTAATTTTCCCATTTTATTTAGCAGATTGTTGTGTGGTACCTTATCAAATGCTTTTTGAAAACCCAGGAAAAATACATCAGCTGGTATGTTATCATGTAGACTCTTGTTTACTTGTTCATAGAAGCGTAGCTGATTTGCTATACATGCTCAATTTTGTTTAAATCCATGCTGTTTTTGATCATTTTAGTTTATCATACCTAGGTTCTCCTCTAATTTTGTTTTCAAAAAGCTTTCTGCTATTTTACATAAGATTGTTGTTAGGCTTACGGGTCTATAGTCGGATCTTAGTGATCTGTCACCCTTTTAAACAGTGGAACAACAATGGCCTGTCTCCAATCCTCTGGGACTTCCCCCATTGTAAAAGATGCATTATACAAATATGCTAATGGCTCTGATATCTGTCCTTTTACTTCTCTTAATAATCTTGGATGTAACTGATCTGGGCCGGCGGGTTTATGCCAGAGCATCAAATCCATCAGAGTTGTGACTGGGTGGTCAGTCACATCTCTAGCGCAGTGGCACAGTTCTGGTCTGGAGGACCTGAAGCCCCGAAGTGGGTTGAGGTATAGCCCAGTGATACCTGACAAAGCGGTCCCTGCGAGTGGAAGGATTGGAGAAGGCATGCCTTCATAATGCTCTGGATGCCTCCTCCATGGCCCTAGACCAAGAAGGGATGACACAAGTGTCTGTATTGGGAACTCCAAGGAGTCCCAGTGCCAGGGCAACAGGATCGCAACTTGAATAAATGGGAAGGTCTAAAGCATGCTGCATCCCCTTCCCCCCATAAAGCAGTTGCACAAAACGTACTCAGCTGATAAGACCAGGTGAAGGGATGATTCATTGTTTACTGAGGAGGACATAGAGTGAGGGAAGGCACCTAAGTGAAATACCAGGGAATGGACCCTGACATGGGCCCTGTCAGACTCCCTGTACCATGATTCTTTGGTACTCACACAAACCTGGTTTTCCCTCCACAACAGAGGGCCAGGTGGCCTGAAAAATATGAGTATTCTGTCTACCCATTCCCAATTCACTTGAGGCATCTGCCTATGGGGTTGGGGGTGGAACAGTCTGCTGGGCTCTAGTACCCATCTTAGGCAGGTCCTTAAGGTTCTGGGAACACCCTTGCCCTAAGGGAAGATTGAGCAGAGCCTCCCACTGCTGCCACTCCTACAACAGAGCAGGTGGCAGAGTGATAGCCTTTGGGGAAACCATAGAATGGGTGGAGAGAGCATGTGGCTGAGAAGGCCCCACTGAGGGGCCTGACTAGCCTGGCACTGTTGCCATTGCCAGAGCCGGGGAATAATTCAGCACCAAAGCTATCACTGCTGTCTGAGCCAACACTGCTAGTGGCACCAGTACTAGACACTCCAATGGCCCCAGCACCAATGTAACCCTCAACACCAACAGCAGCACTGACCCCACCAGCACGCTTGATACTGACCTCTTGGCGGCACCCAAAGGCCAACATCACAGTCAATACTGACACTATCACTGATTGTGGCACTGATCCCGGCACTGACACCATTAACAGTCTCAGTGCTAGACTCGGCTCCGGTGTCAGTGTCACCCTCAACATCATCACTGTGAATGGTGACGAGAGCCTGGGTGACACTGACGGTCAGTGCCAAGATCTTTGAAGAAGTGGTCAAAACAGAAACTCTGGAGTGGTCTGTCACCCAGAACAATCAGACCATGGTAGTTTATTCAGTGGCTGTCAAGAAGGAAGCAATGATCCACCCAGCTCTACCACTGGAGTCTCCAACACAGCCCTAGCACAGTGTTGGGGGGGAGCTCTGTGCCTTGACCAACTCCAGAGAGCAGCAAGGGGATCCGGGAGCAGAAGAGCCTAAAGCCTTACCAAGAGAAACACCTGCTAGCGAAAGTTAGGCCTGTGCAGCCCAGCTTCAGGCAAAGAACCTGAAGAGTGAAGCGGTAAAAAAAATAATAAAATTAGCATCGCAAGAGTCTGTCATGGCCTGATCCCAGGCAGGAGAAGCAGACTATATGCCTGGTACCATGGCTAAGTTTCTTGCCACATATGCAAAACTAGAAAAGAGGCCAGGAGTACCCTCCTTTTCAATGACTTAGGCATACCGGAAAAAAAAAATACGAAAGTTGACAAGAAAGACAAATTTGAAGTGAGCTGAGGCTATGTCATTTTCTCCCACAGTGCACACTCGATGGAGGGAAACACAGAACTGAGGTAGGTAAGGGACCAGCAATGGTTATTGGCAGGCACTTGTCACCATGCAGGCCCTGTCGGTCAATGGCCGTTGCTAGCCCCCGGCTGAAAAACTTGTTCCTGCAGGGTCCTGCTACTGTACCTCCAATTTAGACCCAAGAGAGGGACTCCACGATGACCGATTCTAGTAAGATTTTTCTGATTTCAGTTTTGCAGAAAAGAGCTAGGATTTTGAAAAAGTGTAAACATTATCGATTTCAAAATATGAATTGAGATGCTCAGAAAGCATATTATATGACCTAGGTCACGATCCGGGGACCACTCCAGCATCTGTTTCTGGATCAGTGTCTGTGGACTGCTCCACCATCTTTACCCAGATCACTATCCACACATAGCTCTAGCATCTTCATCCAGATTACTATCCATGGATAGCATCAACATCTTTTTCCAGATCACTATTCTTGGGTAGCTCCAGCATCTTTATTTGAATCACTATCCGCAGACAGCTGCCATATCTGATCAGGGTCATGATTCACAGATTGCTCAAGCAGGGCTTCAGTTAACTCCATCTTAGAAGTATCTTACTCCAAAAAATAAGGCAACAACTTTCAACATAAAGGGAGAGGAAGTCATTGACTTCAAAATGCCAAAAAACAAAATTAGATGACTTCCAAAACTGAACAGATCCAGAAACAAATGGTTTGATATCTTTTTTATTGGAACAACATAGATGCAACAAAAGAAAACCATGCTTAAGCTTTTGGACCAACCAAGTCCTTCATCGGAAGCTTAAGCTTAGGACTGGGTTGGTCCAAAAGCCTAAGCACGGTTTTCTTTTGTTACATCTATGTTGGTCCAATAACAGGTATCAAACCATTTGTTTCTGGATCTGTCCTTACAAGGACCAATACGGCAACTAATTCTGTGTTCCAAAACTGAAGGCACAGAAGCTGAAAATGATGGATTTTTCTAAAATAAATTGCATTTACCAGTAATATTTGTGTGAACATCCATAAATTGACTCTTCTTAGAATATTGGCTTTAAACATGTGGGAATTATTTTGACTTCCAAAATATTGGAATGCCTTCCTGATTTTGACTCATGGAAGTCTGGCTTCCACTAAAAATAAATTAACTGAACCCCTGCACTCAAGTATCTGTGGATAGTATTAGTATTTGATCCTTACCACAATACGTGAATAGCTCCAGCATCTGTATCTCGATCACTATCCATGGACAGTTCCAGTATCTGCACTTGGATCACTATCTGGGGATAGCTCAAGCATCTGTATGAGGATGACTATCCTCAATACAGTCAAACAATTACTATTACTACTACTACTATCCACAGATGACTCTAACTATCTGTATTCACATTACTGTCTGTGGATAGGCCCAGCACCTGTATACAGGCACCATTCGCATACTGCATTAGCATCTGTATCCGAATTACTACCAATGTGGATACTGCCAGTATCTGGATCACAATCCATGGATAGTTCCACTATCTGTATCCATATCACTATCTGGGGAGAGCGCCAACATATGGATCCAGATTACTATCTGCAGATAGCTCCAATATCTACATTCAGAACACCCTCCATGGACTGCTCTAGCATCTGTACCCAGATCAAGATAGTGCCATTATTTGTAGCAGGATCACTATCTAATGATAGTGCTCACATTTGTAAGCTGATCACTGTTAGAGGTTAGTATCAGTAACTGAATTTGGATCACTGTCTGTGGTAGCTCCAGTATCTGTACAGGGGTTATTATCTGAGGATAGCTCCAGTATCTTCACAGGGGTCACTATCTGAGGATAGCTCCAGTATCTATATTGGGGTCACTATCCAAGGATAACTAAAGTACCTGTACAGGGGCCACTATCTGAGGATAACTTCAGTACCTGTACAGGGGTCAATATCTGAGGATAACTTCTGTACCTGTACAGGGGTCATTATCCGATGATAACTTCAGTACCTGTATAGAGATCACTATCCGAGGATAGCTCCAATATCTGTACAGGGGTAACTATCCAAGGATAACTTCAGTACCTGTACAGGGATCACTTTCCCAGGATAACTTCAGTACCTGTACAGCGGTCACTACCCGAAGATAGTACCAGTATCTGTACAGGGACTACTATCAGAGGATAGCTCCAGTACCTGTACAAGGGTAGCTATCCGAGGATAACTTCAGTATCTGTACACGGGTCACTATGTGAGGACAACTTCAGTACCTGTACAGGGGTCACTCTCAGAGGATAGCTTCAGTATCTGTACGGGGTCACTATCAGAGGATAGCTCCAGTATCTATACAGGGGTCACAATCCAAGGAAAGCTCCAATACCTGTAGGAAAATTACTCACTGTGGGTAGCTCCAGTACCTGTACAGGGGTTACTATCCGAGGATAGCTTCAGTATCTGTAGAGGATCACTATCAGAGGACAGGTCCAGTACCTGTACAGGGGTCACTATCAGATGATAGGTCCAGTACCTGTACAGGGGTTACTATCAGAGAATAACTTCAGTACCTGTACAGGGGTCACTATCCGAGGATAGCTCCAGCATCTGCACAGGGTTCACTATCAGAGGACAGCTCAAGGGGTTACTATCCGAGAATAACTTCAGTACCTGTACAGGGGTCACTATCCGAGGATAGCTCCAGCATCTGCACAGGGGTCACTATCAGAGGATAGCTCCAGTACATGTAAAGAGGTCACTATCCGATGATAACTCCAGCATCTGCACAGGGGCCACTATCTGAGGATAGCTCCAGTACCTGTACGGGGTCACTTTCCAAGGATAGCTCCAATACCTACAGGAGAATTACTAAATGTGGGTAGCTCCAGTACCTGTACAGGGATCACCACTAAGGATAGCTTCAGTATCAGTAGAGGATCACTATCAGAGAACAAGTCCAGTATCTGTACAAGGGTCACTATCAGAGGACAGCTACAGTATCTGTAGGAGAATCACTATCTGAGGATATTGCCAGTATCTGTATATGGATCTCTGTCCACTCACAGCTCCAGTATCTGTACACAGATTACTATCTGATGACTCCACTATCTACATTCACTATTTGTGGATAGCCCCAGCATCTGTGAGCAGATCACTAACTGAGGATAGTTACAGTATTTGTAGAAGAATCGTGACAGCTTCAGTATCTGTATCCAAAACACTATCTGTGAATAGCACCAGCATCTGTAACCAGACCACTATCTGAGGATAGCTCAAGTATCTGTATCTGGATCACTACCTGATGATAACTCTAGCATCTGTGTCCAGCCAAATACTCACAGATAATGATATTTTGACATAATAATAGAAACACAGAAAATGATGGCAGGGTCAGCCCGGTGGTGCTGAGGGTTACTCAGTATTACTCAGTCTTTTTAGGGTGGAAGTAGGCCAATAGCCCATCGAGACCATCCTCCCCACACTGGTGGGGGGTATATTAACTTACCCAAAAAGTAACTTATCCAGACAATTTTTTAAATTTTTGCTCTTTTTCTAAGTCTACTACATACTGTAGTAGGTCATTCCAGAGTCTTGCTGTCCTGACTGTATAGTAGTTTTACGTTTATTTTGTAACTACCCTAGGTATACGTATTTGTTTAGTGTGACACCTCAAGTTTAGGGTCTATTGGTCATTGTTATATTACATTCCTTCATTAAAATAGGATCTTTTAGTATTTTATGAAGTAGCAGTAGGTCACTTCTATCCCTCCTAGTTGTAGATCACAGAGGTTTAGTTTTTTTAACACTTGGAATTAGCTTGGTTGTTCTCCTCTGAATACTCTCAATTACTTTCTTATCCTCATGGAGATAAGGAGCCCAAAAGGAAGCTGCATAGTCGGTATATGGGCGTACATAAGTTTTATATAAGGGGACAATGCAGTTTTCATTCCTAGACACAAAAGCACGTCTGATGTAATTAGATAATTTCCTGTTTGTGCAACCTTTCTGCAATGTTCATCCTGTGTTAGTTGCTGGGTAACTATAATTCCTAGGTCTTTTTCAGATGTAGTAGCTTTAATGTTACTTCCATACAAAAGGTAGTTTTTAGCTGGATTTTTTGTTCCCAGATGAATCACTGCGCATTTGTTTATATTAAATGTCATTTTGTTTGTTTGAGCCCAGGCCTCAATATGCCATAGTTCTTGTCTGAAAATCTTTATTTTTTCATCCGTATCCACCTCTGAATAGATTTTTGTATCATCTGCAAATTTACTTAATTATACACACCTTTTTGCATATCTCCAATATATATGCCAAACAAAACCGGTCTCAACACTGATCCCTGAAGGACCCCATTACTCACACTTATTTCCTCTGTGATGGAGTCTGTTATTTTAATGGTCTGTGTGCGATCATAAAGCCAAGATGTGATCCATTTTATAGTATACTGATTGAATCCAAATTCCCCCATTTTGGATACTAACAAGTAGTGATTGACTAAATCAAACGCTTTTTTAAAATCTAGGTAAATGATGTCCACTGACATGTGCCTGTCTAAACTAGAACTTACACCCTCATAAAAGGATACAAGATTAGTAGCACATGATCTGCCCTCACAAAAGCCGTGTTGTGTGTTATCTTTCAGTCCTTTGTGATCGATCTCATAATCTATCCCTATGCTTAAGTACTTTTTCCATGGTCTTACATACTATGGAGGTCAGGCTTATTGGCCTATAATTATCAATTATCTTTTTGTTCCTCTTCTTGTATATTGGCACCACTGTAGCTCTACGCCAGTCCTTTGGAACACTGGAAGCCACACTTCGCGCCATGCCAGCGATCTGGGTTCAGGAACAAACTTGGGTTGCTCGGGGCTCGGCCGGGGGATGAAGAATTGAGCGTCCTTAGACAGCTCTCCTACTTCAAGGAGGGGGGATTAGCGCTGTATACTGTAGACTGACACCCAGCAGTGGCTGGGTGTCAGCACAAGTGTACAGCCACATACCTGGGAGGGTCCACATCCAGGGCGTTAGGCTGCCTCCTAGGAGGCAGGGAAAGTTGCGCCACCAACTGCATGGCTGTGGGCTCGGAGAAAATGGGAGGAAAAAAGCCAGGAGCCAACAAGACCCATGATGGCCCAGTCATTCCCCCACGATGCCGCCCCGATTCTGGATTTGTGCTCCTCACCCTGGCCTTGCCATGGGGGGGGCAATTCGAGGGGGAATTGAGTGGGGTCGGCAGAGTGGAGCAGACCAGAGCTGGAGGAAGAGCACTCTAAGGGAAGGGCCGGAGCCACCTGTCGGCTCCGTGGAGGAGCAGAAATTACAAATGGAAAAAAAAGAAAATCATGGCAGATAAAGGCAAAGTGGCCCACCTAGTCTGCCCAAGCCTGTCTGACTTTGGGACTGGGCCAGTCCTCCCTACATCCCCATCAGTCTGCCCCCTTATGCACTATTCCCATGTACCTGTGCCATCCCCTTTTGAGCCCTCCAACTGGTTTCAGCTCTAATGACCTCCCCCAGCAGCTTGTTCCACTATGTCACCACTTTTGATGGAACAAAGTACTTCCTGACATCCTTTTTTAACCTTTTTTCCCCTGCCAATTTCAGGGGGTTACCCCTGGTACCTGTGTTACTACTCATTGCAAACAGCTCACTGTGTCCACCTTATTTATTCCCTGAACATACTGAACGTCTCAGTCATGTCACCTCTCTTTCTCTGGTCCTCCAGCCTGTACATATGCACTCCTCGCAGGACCTATCCTGTTGCCCCAGTATCCTTTTGGTGGCTCATCTCTGCACCGCCTCTAACCTGTTCCTGTCCTTCCTCAAGTGTGGGTTCCAAAACTGTACACAATACATGAAGTAAGCGTGAACCAGGGATCTATACAAGGGTTGTATGCTGTCTCTCCTTCAGCTAGTGATCCTAACCTCTATGCACCTCAGCATACAACGTGCCTTGCCACAGCCCTATGACACAGTGCCAATGCGTCCATATTCTAAATTAGTAATATCTCCAGGTCCCTTTCCTCTGATGCATGCTCCGCTACTACCCATTCATCCTATACTCCGTTCTTAGCTTCTTGGTCTCTATGTGCATTACCCTGCATTTTTTCCTGGTAAAGTTCAGCCACCACACCCTCAAACACTTCTCCAGATCTTTCTATGTGGACCATATCCCCAACTTGGTGTCCACTCTTTCACAGCTCTTGGTGTTATCTGCAAAGAGACATATCTTTCCCTGAACCCTCTCCCCTACATCACAAATTAATATGTCATAGAGAACCAGTCCTAGAAAGGATCCCTGGGGCACACTGTTCAGGACTTCCCTTTCCCCTGGGTTCTCCATTTGTGACCACCCTCTGGGTCCACCTGCTAAGCTGATTTGTCATCCACCCCATAATCTTGTCCCCACCCCAGGTTGCCAACTTCTTTATCAGTCTCCTGTGTGGGACAGAGTCAAAGGCTTTGCGGAAGTCTAGGTATAAGACATCAACTGCTTGACCCCCATCCATGGCCTTTGTCACCCAATTAAAGTATTCAACTGAGGAGGCAATATAGTGCAGTGGTTTAAGGCTCTGAGCTGCAAACCTGGAGACCTGGGTTTGAATCCCACAGCCCCCACTTGCATACTGTGTGACCCTGAGCAAGTCACTTAACTTCCTTGTGCTCCCAGGTCGCATCTGTAAACAAGCTTCAGCTTAGTGTGTCTCTCCTAGTTAAAAAAAAAAAGGTTAATTTGGCTTGATCTCCCATTGGTAAATCCATGCTGTGTGGAATCCTGCAGGCATCTGGCCTGTAGGAACTCAGTTATCCTTTCCTTAATTATAGACTCCAGTAGTTTCCCCATTCTAGATGTAAGACTGATTGGTGTATAGTTTTGGTTCTTCCCAACTCCCACTTTTAAGTAGGGAGACCACATTCACAGTCCTCCAATCCTCTGGCACTTCTCTTGTCTCTAAACAGCAGCTGAAGAGATTTGTTAGTGGACCTCCTAGAACATGCATCATATTCCTTAACACTGTTGGATGCAACCTATCTAGCCCTGAATAAATCTCTGTTGGGCTGATGGGTGGACCCAAACAAATATCTGCTAGGCCACTAGGTAACCCCGAATAAATCTCCTCTGGGCCAATGGGGTGCTCCGAGTGAATCTCTGCCAGGCTGTTCCGAATGAATCTCCGCTGGGCCAATGGGGTCCCAAATTAAACTCTGTTTGGCCAACTGGTAGCCCGAATGAATCTCTGATGGGCCAGTGGCCAGCCCTTAATTAATCTCTTGTACCATTCTCTTCATTTTCCTCACTGAAGGTTCAAAGGAATATTTTTTTGACTATCTTCACCAAATAAAATCACGAAAAAATAAGACTACTCTAAAGGTTCCCTGTTAACATGTCTTATAGGATACAGTATTTAGAATAACAGAATGGAAACAATAAACAACAAGGCTGTGTTTCCATTAAGGAGTTCTGATGACATCATAGACCTCGAGAGTGACACGTGAGAGGTCTCTGATGTCATCAGAACCCCAAGATGGAAACACATGCCTTGTTGTGCATCTTTTATGTCAGTTTATTTTTTTTTAATTAGTACTTTTTCCTCCACCTTTGGACACTGGCAGGTGGCTCTGGTCCCTCCCTCGGAGGGAACTCATCTCTCCGGCAGGCATCCCTGTACCAGTCCCAACTGGTAAATCCCCCATGGGTCCCTTCCCCATGACAGGGCTGGCAACGGGGAGCACTGACTTTCCCCCCGCCACCAGAAGCCAACATCTAGATGCTGGGGGAGGGGGGGACTGGTGTGGGTGCAGCCTGACATCATGGAGCATGCCAGCTCTGGTCTTTTCCTCCGGTTTTCTGCCCTTGACCCACACACTTGCAATGGGCAGGGTGACTATCTATGCTTCCGTGCAGGCAGTCTTATGCCCTGTGCATGGGTCCACCCCTATTCTAAGCACTACGCCTGTGCTGACCCCAGCCTCTGCTGGGTGTTAGTCTACAGCGCGCTGCTTTGTCCCCCCTCCCCCAAGGAAGGAATGCTGACGCTCAGACGCTCGATCCTTCCTCACCCTGGCTGATCCCCGAAAAACCCAAGTCCATTCCCGAACCTGGGTCCCCAATGTGGCACGAGGTATGGCATCCAAAACCTCAACCCTCAGCGCCACCGGGCCGGCTATCAGTTATTTTTTTTATAGCCTGGTTCCTAACAATAAACAGAAACATTTCCACAAATGCCCCTAACAGAAATTCTTAATAATTAGAGAAAATGGAAGAATTTGTATTTCAGATTGTGTGTGTATGGGGGGAGGGCCACTGTAGCATCTGTTAAAGTTGAAATGGCACAAGGCTGAAAAGTTGTTGTACCAAAGCAGTGATGTCACCACAGTGAATTGTTCACATTGTTACTCTACGTGAAGGATCTGGATAAATTATGACCTCAGAGGTGTAAGAGCCAATTATACTATTGTTTAGGAAGAGGAAAATTTGATATCAGATGCACAACAAAAATTACAGGCTCATTTTAATTTGCTTTAACGTAGTTTTAATCAAATTATTTGGTCCTTAATGCTGAAAAGACCCAGACTATGTTTTTTTGTTTCAAAACCATGGTTAAATCAGATTTCAGTCTCTCTCTCTCTCTCTGTGTTTCACAATATCTGATAAGTAATCAGTACAAAATTAATCTGCAACTGCTTCAATTAATCCGTACTCCCAACTTGCAATGTAACATTGCTAATGATATTGGGGCTATTCACGAAGGGGGTGGGAGCTATGCGCCAAAGGCGCGTATCCCGCCCGTGCAGCTCCACACCTGCGGGACAGCCACTTGGGGGCCACATTCACTATCACTGGCCTCCATGTGGCTCCCTTCTGTGGCCCCGTCCCCCCTGCAGTGTAGGATCCCAGGGGGTGGTTGGGTGCGGAGGACTGGGGCAGGCAGTCCATCAACTGCCTGTCCCGGATCCCACCAGTGGATTACTTGTGCCTGCAGGGCACCATGTTGGCAGCTGGTGTGCAGTGCACTGACTGCACCAGGGAGTTTGTTCCCGGTTTGCCACCCCTGACCATCGTGGAGTGCCCCTGACTGCAGAGGCATCCATTTCAGGGGGGTCAGTGGATCCCCACTGTTACCACCGCATCCAGCCTGCTGCTACCCGGGGGGGCACATACTGGGTTTACGGCTGCCCTGTGTTGGCGAAGCCATCTGCACTTTGCGCACAGCACTCCGCACCTTGGAGAATGCCGCAGAGTGCTAGCACGCCCTCCACACTGCCCCCCCCTCCAGTGTGGAGCACCGCGCTCAGCCGAGGGATCGAGTTCATGGGGGGGCATAAGCGGTTGGGGAATCCCGAACAGGGGGCACAATGGGCACGGGCAGGTGCAGGGTGGGTATGCACCAGAGTTATGTGACGCATACCTTCTCCACACCTTAGTGCATAGGGCTCAATGTAATTGTAAAATTCCATTATTGTAACTATGCATCCTGTTGATTGTTCCAACTACATTCCTCTGGAACTGCTTGTGTGACTGTTTATTTGTAACTGTACTGTCTGACCTTTGTAAATGAGCACCTCTGCTGAATAGTATTTTCAGAATGAATTAATGAATTAAATAAAATAAATAATTAGATAAATTGCGGTCCTCTACAGACATCAATTTTACTTCCTTATGAGATCAGAAACCAAACTACTATTGTTAATGCCTCTCTTTAATTATGCTGATTTAATCTATATAAGAGTAGCTATCAGCTGCAAAGACTTAATATTCTTTACAACAGATTGGCAAAATTGCTCTAAATGCTTCCAGAGACAGGCACCAGTGCTTTGTACTTAAGAAACCTGGGTGGACGTCTCTGAAAGCCAGGCATCAGTATCAGCTTGCCCATTTTAATGCATACGTGCATCATCTGCGCAGTACCAGTTTGTTTATTAGACCTAAAGGAGCCACCGAAGCCACAAGAAGAAGTTTGAAAAGCATAATATTTGGACACAAAGCAACTTATATTTCTGATTAGCACTGTATTTCCTATCTGCATTATTTATTACTGAGATCACATGCATGAAAATAGAACAGTTGTTCCATGAGGGTTCATCAGCTTCCTAATGCTTCTTCCCAATCAGGGGCCCAGTATTCAAGACTTTGCCTGGTGTGCCAGCCCGGTGGTGCTGATGGCTGAGGCACTGTGCACCACACCTCGCACTATGCCGGCGACCCGGGCTCGGGAACGGACTCGGATCAGCGGGGGTCGGCTGGGAGAGGGAGGATCGAGCATCCAAATGGAGGCTCTCCTCCCTCTGGGGTGGGTTACCAGGGATGCGACAAGCACCCGATGTCCTGAGAGGGCCGGTGGAAACACGGGCTCTCGAGGGGCTTGGCAGCTCCATTCAACGGTGTCAGGGAGGGGAGACGCTGTCAGGCATTTGAGAGACACGTGCATTAGTACGTCTCCTCTCTGGATGTACATCCTTGCACCAGCATCTCAGGAGGCTGGGAATGGGTACACAGAAAAATGGAAAAACCCCTTGGCAGTCCTAGATGATGGCCATTCTAAGACACCCAGTCCACCATCTCCGGGACATACCCTACTGTGCGGAAGGGAGGAAGGAGATAAGAGGCACTCTAGGGGCAGATCCTGAATTCGGGTGAGATGGGTTGAATGAACGGCCAGAAGGAGTGGAAACTGAGGGTAGGAAGCAGGGGATAAAAACAGAAAGTAAAAAAAAAACTTTGCCTGGTGGGCAAACAGGTTGCATGCATTTTGCAGGCTTGTGCTATACTCAAAGACCAGATTTGCACGGGCAAACTGGAATAGCGCTGCGCAAAATGATAATGTATGCACTGGGCAAAGAGAGGAGGCGTGTACATAAATACAGGTGCTATACTATATTCAGCACGTTAGCGCCATACAAAGTGTGTTTGCACAGCTTTACGTGACACATTTATTTATTTTATTTATTTATTTGAACATCAGTTTAACAACCTTTGAGCCAGGGGCTCATTTACAAAGGTACCTCGTCACATAGAGGACACAGACAGTGGCACAAGAGACAACAGATAATACAGATAATACAGGTTCAACAATAGGTGTCATTCAAGGTTACAGTTGGTTCCAATACATATGAAGAATAAATAGGCTAAATTAGGGTTAGTGAGGTGGAAGGTAAGAGAGGATGGCGGGTAAGAGGGAAGTAGGGCTGGGAAGCAGAAGAAGGGGAAGGCCAGGGGAAGGGTGGGTAGGGAGGTGGTGAGTAGGAAGGGGAGTGCAGCTCAGTGAGCATTGTCAGAGGGACATAGCATGGTGCAAGTTACCGTCCAGAAAAGGTAGTCTTAACTCTAGGCAAAACAATTGTGCCTAGTGGGCCTTACCCGGTTACCAAAAAGACAAAGATGGGGGGGGGGGGGAGTGGACACAGCAGCAACAGGCAACAAGGCTGTATACAACAACAGCATCATGGTACACCTGACGACTGCAGTAATTGGGCAGGAAGAAAGGGCAGAAGGCAACCCTGGGCTACTCCACCTGCCAAGGAAGAGATATGCTGCGAACAGATGGTACCAGCCACGAGTCCTAGCACTGTACCCTGGCAGTGCCAATGGCACCTTCATCTGGCGCCAGTCCCAACTCTGCCAGGCAGTTGAGGGTGTCCTAGTACCCAGTGGACACCCTGTCAGTGAGAACATATAGCCCCCCCTCCATAGGGGTACACCAACACAATACAGAACACACATGCTGCATTGAAGGGAGGGAGGGTGGTAAGGGGTGGCTGTACAGGTGCCCGGGATGCACCACATGGTAGGTGGTGCCACACAGCTGGAGTCATCCACACTGTGCATATGTTCCAGTGATGGGAATGCCCTGACATCATTGGGCCTGTATGATGGCATGTGTCTGCCCCCCCCAGGCACATACCACACACCTGTACATTCACTCTGTCACATACAGCCAGCTATGTGTGTGGTACCGTGAGAATCCCATGCCCCTGGCACAACATATGTGGGTCACAGGATAGTATGACAGTGCTGTCCGCTGTTAGTACACACCTGCCAGCTGGGCCTGTCTATGTGTGAATAGCAGCATTCCATGTTACCTGACACACAGTATGCATTGATGTGCCCCTCATAATACTGGCTACCCATGGTATTGTAGCATACGATACAAGCTGTAGCAGGAACATCAGTACCTCTATGGCATGCAGCACAACCACCTGTGCCAGTGGTGCTCGTCCTCTGGGGCACAATAGTCTGTGCTTCTGTGTACAAACCCAGCCTGCTGCTACCAACTTGTAGTTCCAGTCTGTTATGCAGGTGGTGCTGTGTGCACTCTGAAATAGGCCAGGCAATCTACACATGGAAATGTATTCCAATCAGGCCATAACGACATGCTAATGTGGCTGGTTGCCCTCAGAATGCCTATGTAGGCTTATTTGCATATAAGTTTTGAATATGGCAAACTTTTGTCCCTGGCAAACGTGATTGCCCTGCGCAACCTTGCCCTGGGCAAACATGTCTGAGCCTTAGCACAGCTCTACAGTATTTTTCCTTCACTGTTGTTTGCAGTTGTTCTGCACCACGTCTTTGCTGGCGCCCACAGTGGCCACGTGGTTTACCTGTGTCTGACCACCTCTGTGTGCACTGGGCTGCTAATGCTGTTTGGACTGCCCAGTTGCTATATTCAGAGCTGTCTTCTGTGCTGGGCTGTCTTTGCACTGCACTCACAGCCATGTTTTCCCACCTTCATTTGCCTGCTATATTCAGCACTGTTTGCCCCTGTGCTATTCCTTTGAATGTTGCGTGCTATTGGCTGTGGGCTAACTCTGCCTGCCAGGCAGTGCAAATTTTGCTCGCGGGCCAACTTTTAAATATTGGGCCCCTGATGTCCTAATACTCTGCTTGTGACATCACAGTTATTCCCAGGGCAAGAGAACGTGATATCACAACAGCAATTTGGTATTCAAGTAGGTAATAAGCAAGGCCCTTGGGATTCTATGATTCTGCAGTTGCAGAATTTTCCTCAGAATTTGCATCATGCCACAGAATATATATAGTGCCGCAGAATTCATTGTTTTTGGTGAATTTTTATTCAAATATACTGTTTTTCCATAGTGTTAGGTTTCTTTCCCATCTCGTTTATCCTGAAGCCCCTCCTCTGTGCTCAGCATATGATGTCATCACATCATATTTAGCCAATGGCAGGGCTGTGTTCTGCCAGAGAAATGAATAAACCATGCCGCAGAAATCATTGCTGCCACAGAAGCCAAGGAACCCTGCCACAGAAATCAGAAAATTCTGCCGCAGAGCACTAGGGGCCCTGGTAATAAGCTATGGAGGAAAATGAGATATAAGAGAGAAAGACCTTGTTTTTGTGGGAATTTATTTAGTGATAAATAATGGAGAGGAGACATCTATAGAAGATATAAGGGATACACAGTAGGGATCCGTGGAATAAATTATTTATTTTCACAATAGGTGTTTGACCTTGCGTAACCTCACGAGTGGTGTAAGCCACAAGTAATGTTCCCAAGGTCAAACAACTAGCACGAAAAAAAATAACTTATTCCACAAGATCCCTGTTGCGTATTCAATTTATGCAGTAGGCAGGGACCTTGTGAGATATTTAAATTGTATTAGTTTTTTACATTTGTTTTGTAAAATAAAAAAAAAATGATATGGGACTTTTTGGTGAAGTGGTGTTTCCCCGTTTATTATGTGAGCTATTGCCATGGAAGCACCAGCATGACACCCATACTGACGTCGCTGCATCAATGCTCACTGGCTGAGATAACAGGTTTTCAAAAAGTTTGAAGGAATATGGCGCCAGCATTTAGTGAGTAGGTTGCAATCGGCACCAGCTCAATGGCTTACTCTGCTGCTTAAAAGAAATATGTTGATTGTTTGAATTCTGAGCGTGTATCTCTATTTTAAAAGTTTGTTTTAGCACTGGTTGAAAAGGAGTGAGTGGGACGTTCTGGTGGCACTGAGTTTGAAGAGATGTGGATGTTGCTGCCAGAGAAAGAAGACAACTGTTGGTGGTTCACATTGTACACTTCAGCTCTTTTTTCAGAATTTTTTTTAGAAGAGGTACACTGTAGTTTATACCGACTGACTCTTGTAGAGGTGATGTAGGTGGCTAGTGAGCCAGCAAGTGAGTGGGAGGTGGGGGGAGTGTGCTGCTTTTGAAAGACAGTGCAAGTGCTGCTGCCCAGAAAAAGTGAACAATTGTTGGCAATTGAATTGGTACACTTCAGGTGCTTTAAAAAAATTGAGGCAAATGTATTTGCGGATTTGAGAGGTTACAAGAGGGGGCAGTCTGGCACCTGGGTGGGCTAGTTGGGGAAGGGGCGTGAGGACAGAAGAAACAGTGCTTTTGCAGAGTTTTAGTACATAAAAAAAATACAGTAAGGAGTTTTGTTTCTATGTGACTTTGAGCTGGATGCTGGTGGAAAAATTTAGTGACGTGCAGCTTTTGTGTTAAGAGTGTGATCACTGTAGTTTGGTAAATGAAAGCTGACTGTACTATGAAAAAGTAGTGCTGGCCAGGCCGGGAAGGGGGGCACCTTATGATGACGTATCTACTATGTATATAAACACATCATGGCATGTCTATGTATATAAATGCTGATGACATGTCTACTATGTACATAAACGAAATTTACAACATTACGTAAATGCTCAAATGTCAGCATTTATGTAATGGCTTTTGTGTCCACGTCTATTGCAAACATATGAAATACCAGCTGAATTGTTTCTAAATACTATGTTTTCCACAGTTTTCCCAAAGCCTTCAGCAGCTCTTTAAAGCCAAAGTGCATGTTACTGTGAAAATTGTGACCTACTGTAAATATTTGTATTCCTTTTTGGACTGCTCCTTATCTCCAGTCTTGTACTATCTTCAGTCTAACACTCTCCCAAGTGAGCTATTCTATCCCTTCCTTCCCCATTTTGAGTCTGCTTTAGCAATTTCTTTTACATTTAAAATAATAAAAGGATCGCTCCTTTTAATATGGCTCGGACCTAGCTTTTATCAGTATTCTCATTCTTGTCGCATAAGTTCCAGGAACACTGTTTGCTGTGTGCAACTTCATTTTGGTCACAACAATAGAAGTTGATGGCAGATAAGGACCGCAAGGCCCATCCAGTCTGCCCATTTCTTTTTCTACCTTATGAAAGTGCCATCGGCCTTTGCTCTGTCAATGGCCTATCTATTCATACTCATCTGTATTGCTTCCTTATGCCTATCCCATGCCTGTTTGAAGCCCTGCACTGTATTCATATCCACCACTTCCTGAGGTAGACCGTTCCATGCATCCACCACCGTTTCTATGAAGAACTTCCTCACATTACCCCCTTAATCGGCCTCCCTCTAATCTCATGCTGTGTCCTCTTGTCCTGCTATTTTTCTTATATTGCAACATGTTAGACTCTTTCACCTTGTTAATGCCCTTAAGGTGTCTAAATGTTTCAATCATATCACCTCTCTCCCTCCTTTGCTCTAGGGTATACATACTGAGCTCCTTAATCTGTCCTCATATGTTTTCTGATGCAGTCCCTGCACCATTTTGGTTGCCCTTCTCTGTAGTGCCTCAATTTGGCTAATGTCCTTGTGAAGATGGCCTCCAGTACTGCACGCAGTACTCCAGATGGGGCCTAACCAGTGTCTTGTAAAGAGGGATTATTACCTTCCTTTTTTTTTCCCCCAATTGTTTAACCAGGTGAGACACTAAGCTGAAAGCTTGTCTACAGGTGCAACCTGGGAGCACAGGGAAGTTAAGTGACTTGCTCAGGGTCACACAGTATGCAAGTGGGGGCTGTGGGATTCAAACCCTGGTCTCCCAGATTTGCAGCTCAGAACCTTAAACCACTGTGCTATACTACCTTACTCTTCCAACTTTTGATACCCCTACTAATACACCCCGATATTCCCCTAGCCTTACCTACTGCTTTAGTGGTCTGCTTGGATGATTTCAGGTCAGTGGTGATGATGATGATGCCCAAGTCTCTTTCTTCCCTTGTGACTGCCAGCAACTCCCCTTCCAGCCAATAGGTGGCTTCAGGGTTTCTCTTCCCTATGTGCATGATCTTGCACTTCTTTGCATTAAACCCCATTTGCCACTCTTTCAACCATTTTGCCAGTTTATCCAGATCTCTTCTCATTCTGCCCACCCCATCTGGATCATCTATTCTGTTGCAGATCTTGGTGTCATCTGTTAACAGACAAACCTAACCCTCCAGTCCATCTGCAATGTCAGTGATGAAGATATTGAAGAGAACTGGCCCCAGGATTGATCCCTGAGGTACCCCCACTTGTGACCTGCATCTCTTCTGACTGTATACCGTTTACCACCACTCTCTGTTTTCTGCTCATCAACCAGTTTGCCATCCAGTTGACCAACTTCTGACCCACCCCGATCCTACCCAGCTTATTAATCAATCTTCTATGTGGAACAGTATCAAAAGCTTTGCTGAAGTCAAGGTAGGCGACATCAACTGCTTCCCCTTGGTCCACCACTCTGGTTACTAGTGCACACCTCCCTCTCCCCTGTATCCATGGTGCTCAGCTGTGGGACCTGCCCTACCTTCTCTTCAGTAAATACCGAGCATTGGCTCTCAGCCAAAGGGTGCTCTGTGAAACCCGCAAGGGACCACATGGGCATCGCATACTTGCGGGCCATACAGGAAGACGGAGCTGGACAGGAGGCAGGGTGCTGCCAAAGTTCTAAGGCCAGGCCAACAATGGCCTCGGCCACAGGAGAGGCTTCCGTTGGGGTATCTCCTCTCTTGAGGATGTCAGTGAGAGGGTACTCTGCCTTTTTCTGGATAGGTTCCAGAGGCATCCCTGTGGACTCAGAGATGAGGCAAAAAATGCCCTGAAAGGACGAAGGACCTTCCTCCATCTCTATCCCACCAGCTGATTCATCATCCCCTGGATGAGAATGGAGGCCAGTTTTATCCAAATCCAAGGTATCCGAATACAGCGGTCAACTGCCCACATCACCCTCAACCCACCGGGGGCAGTCAGGAGTGACAGTGACCAAAAGACGCCAGGGAAGCTGGTGTCCGGTCTAGCTTCCTGAGAAGGAGCACCTCCCACAGGCTGCTTAGGCGGTGGTTCCACCAAAATCAGTGGAGAGACCGGTTTAGGCTGAATCGGAGGTTTTGCCAGCTCTGCGGGCAGAGGAACTGACTTAATCGGCTCCAGAGGAGTCGGCTTTGGCCTGGGAGTCGAAAACCAAATAATGGCCGGGGTAGAAGCCGGGGTAGGCTTGTGCCCGGACAAAATCAGCTGTTGCTACATGAGGTCCTCGTAGCACCGGAGCTTCCGCCAGAGCCATTCCTCATCCGAGGAGGATAAGGATGACCTATGGCATCACCTTTTTTTAGCGCACTTATGGCCCTTCCTCAGCCTATCCGTCGAAAGAGTCAGAGACCTCGATCGAGATCGGGTGGGCCGATTCGGTCGCTCAGGAGACACCGATGGAATCGGTGATTTCCTGAGGTCAGGGACCACTTCCTCGGTGGGATTCCCACCGGGCTGGGTCTCCTCGTTGGGGAACGCAAGGACCGGAGTCCGAGTAATGGAGTCGGTGACAAAGGGTCAATCGGGTCGAGAACTGTCTCAACATCATCGATCGACACTCCGGTTGACTGACCAGATGACAAGGCCGAGAAGCCAGTGGCCAAAGAGGCGATTTCAACTGAGGTCGAAATAGCTGGTTCCTGGGACCAAGATCTCTCCCGATCCCAAGAGCATCTCCATTGAGACAAAGACTGTCCCGGATCCGTCTCCCGCTTACGGGACTGAGAGACGTACGTATCCGCAGGAATCTCACCCTTAGTCAGGAGAGAGTGGCACAACTTTCGCAAGGAAGCCGAGAAGGTGGAGCCCAGGTTGAGCGGAACGAAGAAGCTCCGAGAGGAAGATTCCACAGCGTGAGCCGCTTCTTCCTCTAAGGCCTGCATATGCTCCAATTGCTTGGCGGATCCCGCTGCCACAGAGACCGTCCACTGAACCTCCTTGGATTTCACCGGTGGGTTCTGTTTTTCGGGCCTCCCCAGCTTAAGGCGTGTGAGACGGTCGTCAAGGACTTTAGGCTGGAACGTGAGGCAAAACTTGCATGTTGTGGTGTCATGGCCGACACCCAAACAGTAAATGCATGTAGCATGTGGGTCGGTGCATGACATCTTCTGGCCGCAAGAGCACCGGCGAAATCCGGGGGGGGGGTAGACTCGTCTTCCATGATCGAGAAAAAGCATCACTATCACTAATGTGAACAAAGTGAATTTTCGGAATAGCCGAAAGTTTTGAAGCCAGGACCTAAAAAATGCGAGAGCACGAAGGAGGCAACCTGAATCTTCCAGCGGAAAGGAAGATCTGGCATCATGGGGCAGAGACGAGGGCCACACCACCCAGGTGGGTGGGAGGAGCAAGCCCGAAGACCCCCAGCCGATTCAAAGGAAAAGGGACACCTAGTGAAGGTAGGAAATGGGTACTCTGAAACAACAGTGAATACTTATGAAAACCTAGACCAAGCCATTTTAAAAGGAGCACTCCTTTTATTTTACTGTATTAGGCACCAGGTCTCCCTTAGTCTCCTCCCTCTCAGTTGATAAGGCTCTAGCCTACTTCAAAGAAATATTCCTTGCAAATTGGGACGCCTTTGCCCCTCTCAAACAAACCAGGGTTAGGGGTAACCACCTACCGTGGATTACTCCAGAACTCTTAGCCTGTCTTAGGGCCTAGAAGCGCCACAAATCCACCCAGCTTCCTAGTGACCTCACAGACTACTGTAAGCTCCAAAATGCCTGTACCAGGGCAACAAGGCTAGCCAAGTCCGATTACTTCAAAAATGCTCTCCTCACAAACATAAATTCCCCTTCCAAGTTCTGGAAGGTGGTTCATGCCCTCTTTACTCCTTAGTCCTGCCCTTCCCCCTTCCCCAGTGCTAAAGGTAAATGGCAATCTTGTAGCCGACTCCTATGCCGTAGCTGCAGAATTTAACTCCTGTTATACCTTCTGTGCAACTGAACTGCTGAAGTCCCGCCTTAATTACCCCTCCCCCCTCAAATGTCATGGTTGCCCCTCTATCCTTCCCCCACAAAAAAGTGCTCCTCTTCCTATTTCCCCACACACCACTCCTTCTCATTCTCTTCAATCTCCCCCACAGATACTCTAAATGCCCTCCTCACCATCAACCCCTCAAAAAGATCTTCCCCAGATGACCTTGACCCTAAACTCCTTTCTCTCTCAGCCCCAGCCATTCCCTACTCCTTCTCCTTAATCTTAAATCTCTCCTTCTCAACCTTCGATGTCTCTTCCACATGGAAGCATGCAGTGGTCCTCCCCCTACCTAAAGGTGAAGACCCTTCATCCCCTGGCAACTATTGCCCCATCTTGCTACTCCCAACCCTAGCCAAACTACAAGAACATCTAGTCCTCTATCAACTCACCTCCTTTCTATCTGATACGTCCTTCTTCAACCCGTTCCAATCTCATTTCAGGAAAAAACACTCTACCATCACCACCTCCTTACTTTGGTTCGCTGATTCCATCCTCTCTGGGATGGACAATGACCAAATCACCTCAGCCATTTTTGTTGACCTTGCAAAGGCTTTTGACACTGTTTCCCACTCCCTTCTCCTTGGTTCCCTCTCATTTGCTGGTCTAACCCCTTCTACCACTGACTGGTTTAAGGCCTACCTTACTGCTAGAACCATATCAGTTAAGATTGCAGATGCCATCTCGCCACCCCTCACGATCTGCACTGGCATCCTTCAGGGCTCTGTGCTTGGTCCCCTTCTATTCTCCATCTTCCTTAATGACCTGCCATCTGTCTGCTCCCCCTCCTCCTCCATACACATGTACGCTAATGATACTGCCCTGTATGCATCTGACTCATGCCCAGTGGAAGTTACATTCAGCTTGCAGCACAACTTCAACAAGCTCCAGCTCTGGTTTGCAAACCATCAATTATTCCTCAACGCCAAGAAGACAGTGTCCATGACCTTTGGCACAAGGCAGAGACTCTCTAGGCTTCCCTCCCTGCCCACTTTCCCCACTCCTGACAGGACTTTACTTGAGGACACCTCATCCTTCAGATATCTTGGGGTTTGGTTAGACCAACACCTCAACTTCTCTGGACACACTGACGCCATCCAGAAAAAAACTGCGCCCCAAGCTCGGTACCTTGTTCGGGAACTGTAGTTGCATCTCTCCTGCGGCTAGATATGAGCTTGTCCAGAGGATGATCCCCCACATTTTTCACTACTGCAATGCAGTCTATGGTGCCACTCCTAGGTCCTCCCTGACCAGACTGGACAGTCTCTCTTCAACTCCTTCTGCCGCTTTGCCCTTGATGCTCCCTCTCACACCCACCACTGTGACCTCTACTGAGCCCTTTCCTTCCCCTCCCTTACAAATAGATGCCTCTCACGCTGCGCTAAATTCACCGCTAAACACTGGCTGGGTGAACTCCCTTCCTACCTCCCCTCCTCCTTCCCACTCCCTCAGATCTACCGACACTCACACACTAACTGTCCCCCACTGCTCCACCCTCTCCAGCCAGTCTGGGTACTCTCACCATTTCCCTAAAATATGGAACTCTCTACCTCCCCAAATCTGACACTCCTCCTCTCTCTATTTCATCAACACTGCCCTCTCCAACTATCTTGCACCTAACTGTTCCTGTTATGACCTACCTTAATTTCCTTCGGCTTGCTCTTTACAGTTCGTCCCCTTCGGAATCTACCCAATGCCTCTATCGACTCTACTGCCTCTACTGATCCTAGACCCTCCTAGGTGCTAGTTCTTATATCTTTCTCTCTTCCCCTACTCTCTCCTCTTCTTTTCCCTAGCCTTCACGCTCCCCTTGCAGGGTTCTCAGCATCTTGAAGGGGTCCTATAGTGCCTAGGCTTGCCACCTTTTCTTCGCCCATCTACCTATCCTTGGCCTTCCAGGTCCCCTTGCAGGGTCCCCAGCAGCCTGGTGAGTTCCTTGGATCAGGCCTCATCCCCTCCCAGGTGTTAGTTTTCATTCCCTCCCTCTCACTATCCCTCTGTAATTACAATGCCTAACCGCAGGAGGGTTTACAATCACCTGAACTTCCCTGCCCCCTTGCAGGGTTCATCACATCCTGAAGGGTTCTCTTTTTAGGTCAGGCCTTATTTCCTCTCCTAGGTGTTAATCACACTTAACTCCCCACCCCCTCTCTCTCTCTCCCCCCTCTCTAATCCCTACTTCTGTCCCCTGTCCTCTTAGAGGGTTCCCACATCCTGAAGGGGTCTCTCCAGGACACAACTCTGCACTGTCATTTCATCCTCTCTCTCTCCTTCACTCCTTACATAGAAACATAGAAGTTGACAGCAGATAAGGACAGCAAGGCCCATTCAGTTTGCCCATTTTTTCTACCTTATGAATGTGCCATAGGCCTTTACTCTGTCAATGGTCTATCTATTCATACTCATCTGTATTTCTCCCTTATGCCTATCGCATGCTTGTTTGAAGCTCTGCACTGTATTCATATCCACCACTTCCTGAAGTAGGCTGTTCCATGCATCTACCCCCTTTATTTCACGATAGCACTTGTTCACTTATTACCATTGCACTTATTAATTGTTCTCACAAATTACATTTGTATGCAACAGTGTTTGTAACCACTGCCTTAATTAATTGCATGCTATGTTGATCTTTGCAACTTGAATGTGAAATGCCTCATCCTTATTGTATTCCTTCCCCCCAGGTCACACCGGGAGATGAGCAACCCGTAGCTCAGTGTGCCTTCCTGGTGAAACATTTCAATAAATAAAATAAAATTACTTTGCCTTGAAACCAGGAAATAAATCTAAATCAAGTGGGAACATGAGAATCTGTGGCTCACACCTTCAAGGCTTGGCAGCACCACCCAAACAGTGGAAAAGGGATGAATTAGGCAGCACCAAGCATGTAATGGTTTACACTGCACCCCTCTGCGCCATTAGGGACAGCAGGTGGTGCAAGCTATGCTAAAAGATAATCTGGTAATGGTAGACTGGTGGATGTTTATGTCTTTAACACCTATGAATGACAAAGAATAGGGGAAGGCAAGGAGAAAGCACACCGAAACCGATGAGAGAAGACAGGGGGGCCATGCATCTCAGCAGGAGGCTGGAGGGACTTGGGCTAAACCAAGACTGCCTGTGAGCATGGAGTCGAGATTCGAATCTAGCACTGTGGCTAAATGTGACTAGTTCTCTGAAAAAGAAGTGACTGTTAAACATAACCAAATAAACTGTGATCTCTGGATCAAAACTCTATGAATTTGTACAGTTTATCTCCAGTAAAAGAAGCATGTGCTCAAAGACTGTTGTGTCAGTGAATTCTCTGAGTGAGCATGGGTGGAGGGTCTTAGTGAAGCTCAGGGCTGGGCATGATTTAAAATATGTTGGCTGTAAAAGCACGATATACCCCAAGATATGGAAGACTGCCATGGCCTATGCCTGCCCAGTTCCAAGGGTCTAAAACATCCACATCGTAAGAAGCTTCTTCCCTTCCTGTTAGTGTTATGTCCCTATCGGTCCCCCCTCCCATCTTTTAAAGGGCCACAGTTCCTCTTTTGCTCCTTGGCAGTTAAGTGCCATGCTGTCACATTCATGTAATCAGCTGACTGAAATTGTCGCAAAAAGGTCACAGCTAGGGATAGACCATTGGCCCCGTGGGTAGTGTGCTGCGAATCCATGCCAGTGACCAGGGGTGGGGAGTGGACTTAGGTGCTGGAATGAGCAGCCAAGGGGGCTTCAAGAATGGTGCTACAGTGCAGCAGTGCTCCTAGCCACAGTTGGACGTCTGCCAAATTCTGTTGCCCCAGTGACCCCTGTGGTGGGCCAGGGAGCTTACCTTCTTCACAATACCTCCATGTGTGTCAGTGGAAAATGTTCACTGCTACAGGGAGGGAGAAAAGCCAGGGTGGAAACATAATGGCCATCTCAATGACAGCAGTGGTGAGATTCAAGCCCTGGGCCAGACGCCCACAGAAACATAGAAACATAGACTTTGATGGCAGATAAGGACCACTTGGCCCACCTAGCCTGCCCATTTCCCTACCTAATGGATAAGCTGCAGATTCTAGTTAACCGATAGCCTACTACTTCCTACCCCCCACTATAATTGTCTTATGTCTGTCCCATGAATTTTTGAATTCCTCCACTGTTTTTGACCCCACGACCTCCTCAGGAAGGTGGTTCCATGTGTCCACCACCCTCTCCATGAAATAATACTTCCTCACATTGCCCCTGAGCCACCCCCATCTTCAAATTGTGCCCCTTGTTCTTGCACATCTCTTTTCTGAAAGATGCTCCCTCTTGGACTTTGTTGATTCCCTTGAGGTACTTAAAGTTTCTTTCATGCCCCCCCTTTCCTCGAGGGTATACATATTAAACTATTTTAGTCTCACTTCGGATGGCTTCTGTTGCAGACCCTGCACCATTTTAATTGACCTCCTCTGGACTGCCTCCTCCTGTCTATGTCCTTGCAGAGATGGGGTCTCCAGAACTACACGCAGTACTCTAGATGGGGTCTCACCAACTGTCTGTACAGAGGGATAAAAACTTCCTGTTTTCTACTGGTGATGCCTCTCCCTATGCATCCCAGTATCCCCCCAGCCCTCCTTACTGTCTTCTCACACTGGGCCCTATTCACCAATGGTGCAGAGTGGCTACGCACACACATCTGGGGCGCGCAGCCACACCCCACCCTCACGCCCCCAATGCAGGATCGCAGAGCCGGGCATGCAGCATACAACATGCCTCGATCCCCCGGCCGCATGAGGAGCAATGCGCCGAGGTGGGCAAGGGGCGGCGACCTACACACCATGCACTCACGGTGCATAGTGCCAGCTATGGGGGTACATAGGGGGCACATGTTATGCCAGAGAGGACCCTGCCATAAACCCCCTACATGCCCCGTGCACACCCCGCTGGACAGGGCGAACAGTTCACCTACCCCCAGGGGTGCAGGACCGGGACACTGGAAGCCACCCACCCGCCCCAGCACATAGCGGTGCGTCTGGAAACCCCCTCAACCCCACATCACACTTACCCCACACAGGGGCACGGGCACCGGCACAGGGCTGCTGCACCGCCCCCACCTGCACCACACAGACCCCCCTACCAGCAGTGTTGCCACCCCGGCCCCACCTCTGCCTGCAGACATGCCCCCACACCCATCCCACTGCACCGATCGGTGCCAATGGGGGGGGCCGGCAGCATTGCCCTCCCTCACCTGTCACTGCCACCGGCCGTCAGTTGTCCGTGGGGCATGCTGCCAAAGCACTTCCCACCATGCAAGGGATCCTGTGCGGGTCCCAGTCCGGGCATCCGACTGGGTGCCCAGCTGGACCCGCGACCCTGCCCCTGGCCGCGCTGCAGAGTCCTGCTGGCCGGGGGGGCAGGGCTTCAGACAGGTGGCCAATGGTCATGAATACTGCCGGTGTGCACCTATCCAAAGGTGCGCAGCTACGCAGGCGGGGGTACGCTCGGATTCTGCGTACCTCCACCTCTTCGTGCAGAGAGCCCACTGTTTGCCCACCTTAAGGTTGTCTGATATGACTACCCCAGATCTCTTTCCATTTTTGTTGTTGATAGTACCCCCCCTCCATTGTGTACTTTTCCCCTGGGTTTTGGTTTCCCAGGTGCATTACTTTGCACTTCTTTGCATTGAATCTAAGCTGCCATACTTTTGACCATTGCTCCAACCTTGCCAAGTCCCTTCTCATCCTTTCCACACCCCCCTTGTGTATCAACCTTGTTGCATATCTTTGTGTCATCTGCAGAGAGGCATACTTTTCCTTCCAGCCGCTCCACAATGTCTCCTATAAAGTCATTAAAGAGGACCGGTCCCAGTACTGAACCCTGCAGTACCCCACTAGTAACCACCCTTTCTTCAGAGTGTACTCCGTTTATTAATTCCCTCTGTGTCCTGTTGTCCAGTCAATTTGTTACCCAGGCTACCACCCTGGGACCCATTTCCAGGCTGGCTAACTTAATCTTTTGTGCGGGACTGTGTCAAATGCCTTGTTAAAGTCTAGGTAGGCCATATTCACAGCCCTTCCCTGGTCCACTACTTTGGTCACCCAGTCAAAGAAATCTATTCGATTCATCTGACATGACCTTCCCGCTGTGAATCCATGCTGCCTTGGGTCCTGTGCCCTGCTGGCCTCTAGGCACTCAACAATTCTTTCTTTCTTTCAGAAGTGATTTCATCATTTTCCCTACCACTGAGGTCAACCTAACAGGTCTGTAGTTTCCTGCCTCTGCCTGGCTCCCACTTTTGTGAAGGGGAATCACATCTGCCTTCCTCTAGTCCTCAGGTATTACACCATCCTCCATGATTTGTTAAAAAGGGTAGTCAGTGGTGTCACTAGGTCTCCCCTTAGTTCTTTTAGAATTCTGGGGTGAATCCCGTTAGGCCCCATTGCTTTGTCCACTTTGAGTTTTAGGCATTTTTCAGGACCCTTTCTTCTGTTAATGGACTGGTATCAACCCCCCCCCCCCCGTCCAGAGTGCTTGTACTGTTTGGTTTAGGTAACTCCCCCCTTCTTCTTTTGTGAATACTGAGCAAAGGTATTTGTTCAGTATCTCTGCATTTTCACTGTCACCCTCTGCCCATCTCCCTTCCCCTTTATTAAGCCTCACTATCCCTCCCTTGGTCTTTCTTCACTCTCTGATGTACCTATAAAAGGTTTTATCCCCCTTCTTAACCGAGTTGGCAGTCTTATCCTCAGTTTGGGCCTTCGCTATTCTGACTGCATTCCCCGCTTCCTTCTGCTTTAACGGATACAGTTCTCTGTCCTGCTCCTTCTGTGATTCCTTATACTTCCTGAATGCTATCTTTTCCCCCCTAACCTTCCCCGCCACTTCTTTTGAAAACCATATTATTTTTTTTTACTTTGTTTTGTTTTATTTGCTTCACACAAATGCTTGTTGCCTCTGTGATGGCAGTTTTGATTTTTTCCCACTGTTCTTCTACCCCTCCTTCCTGCCCATTTAATAGTGCATTCCTTAGGCACTCACCCATTTTGCCAAAATCAGCCCTCCTAAAGTCCAGTACCTTCACTTTTGTATGGCTTGACTCTACAGCTGTGTTTATCGTGAACCACACTGTTCGGTGGTCACTTGTTCCCAGATGGCTGCCCACTTCTAAATCTGTGATCCTCTCTCTATCTCCGTTAGAGAGTACCAGGTCTAAGATTGCTCCCTCCCGAGTGGGTTCCAACATTAGCTGTCTGAGACATGCCCCCTACAGGGCACTGAGAATGATCCCGCTCTTGGATGTGGCTGCAGCAAACGTGCCCCAGTTAACATCTGCCATATTCAGGTCCCCCATCAACAATATCTCCCCTTTTTCTGCCATTCTAAGGATGCCGTCTATCATTTCCTCGTCCATTTCCTCCCAGAGCCCAGCTCCCAATCTGGATTTTGCATCGGGAGTTGGAGGTGGGGTTGCCTGCCTTCTTTCCAGACCCCACCCAGGAGTGTGGGATGTAACCAAGAGGAATTAGGAGCGAGGGGTGGTCCAGCAACAGGGCTGAGTGGTCGTGATCTGCCATGTGGAAATTAGAGGGCTCCCCAATATAGGAGGAAAAATCCCAAATTGCAAAACAAAATAAAAAAATGGCAATGTTGTCCCTTTGCATTCCAATACATCCGGTGCACTTAGGAGTTCTCAATGACTGGAGGACCTCCAGTCTCCCCAGTACCTTACATGCAATTTCATAAAAAAACATTATCTTCTGCCCATAGTGTTCCTGTTATTAAACATGGGTTAAAAACATTGCTCCTGCAGGAACAATCTGTTTGCAACTTTTTTACTAGCTGATTTGTGTATGTTTGTTATCAGACTTATATTCATCATCTTGCTGTAATTTGTTATAATTATGACTTGGGGCATTCTGCAAACAAGACTTGCTTCTCATGGAACCTATCCTATGTATTTCTGCAACTTTTAAATAAAAAAAAAAACATATAACATACATTTTCAATAACTGAAAGGTCTACATTGAAAGTGCGATAAACATCCACTATCATTCTGACCCACATCCTTCCAGCAACGGTGCTGCATTCACATTTCATTTTGAGGTATGATCGATCCTTGGTATTCAGGAACTAAATATCATACCACCCCACCACCTCCAGTAAGATCCCTAAGTACTTTTTAGGAAATGAAAACAATTCACATCTAACATTACAGGGGAAGAGCTTCACAAAAGAAGTGGGTCCCCCTAGGGACAGCCATTACTGGACTGGTCTGAATTTTCCTGTTGCTTCTCCTCTTCATAGTTTTAGATTTTAAGTGACATCCTTCCCTTTGCATCCCAGCTGTCCCTTGTTTCTCAGCCTGTTACCATCCTGTAAATGTATTCGGCTTCTCAAACCCTACAGTTGAAACTTGGTGTTCCTCCTTAAGAAGATGTCATCGAGGCACAGGTTGGAAGCATAGGAAGACCAGGAGCAGGTACAAAATTCACAAGTAGCGTTTAATTTTTTTCCAATAACCATAAAATAAAAAAATTAATTGTTCAGTGTAACTATTTACAAAGGCAGTATAAATACAGAAAACAAAGTCCTTCATCTTAGGATATCTCTAATTTCAAATTTCAATCTTGCTTGCTCTAGCAGAAGTATTGCTGCTCTTAAGTCTTTGTCTGGGAACTCGTTAAGGAGAGCATCCTGTTTTTCTGAAAATATTCTTGTCAGTTTCCTTCCTTGCAAGTGCAACAAAACAGTACATGGTGTCCCAGAATTGACCTCCAGTTGACAGCTTTGAAAAGAGTTTGCAAACCAGCATCTCAGGTTAACCCCTTGAGCTCCAAATAGCTTTCTGCAATCATTTCAACAATATAACCATATCCATTTTCAAACGTAGGGATCTCACTTTCACATTTAATTCAAACATATTTTATAACTTCAGATATGCAAGGAGGAAGAGAAGCCAGACACAATAGGTAAAGGCAGAGAGATAGCGGGGAGAAAGGGGAAATAGTGAGACCGTCGGAGTGGCCAGTTCCTAGGTCTCACAAGAAAATGTTGACTGCGCAGTAAGACAGACAAGGGACAGGACAGAACAGAAGAGGAAAAAAACACATTCTTGTGTTTAACTCTTTCTACATAACAAATCTTTCTTCATAACAAATGGGACAGGATCTTATTCAACCCTGTCACATACCCGCCCCCTTAAGAGGGAACCTCTTTAAAAAAAAAAACATGTTTCAAAAACTTTCTTTAAATTCTCCCTTAACATTAGCTTATAATATTTACAGTTCTCAGCATATGCAGTGTCCCTTTTCTCCATAGGACCCAGTACAGCAAACAATGAAGTTTAAATTCACACATATTTTTTCAACCTTTGGCATTCTCAATTCCTGATCCATATCTTGACAGAAAATCAGCATTGACATTCTCTTTTCTGGATTTGTGCATCACCTTGAATTTAAATGGCTGTAGTGCCAGGTATCACCTAGTGATTCTGGATTTTTTATCCTTCATTTGGTTAAGCCAACAGAGAGGATTATAATCGGTTAGAAGAACAAAGTCAGTTCCTAGCAAATGAAACATAAGGGACTCCATGGCCCACTTTGCTGCAAGGCATTCCTTTTCAATGGTGAAGTACCTTTTTTTCTCTGTCGTGTGCAACTTTCTACTGATATATAGAATGGGATGTTCCTTCCCATCTATATTTTGACTCAAGACTGCACCTAGGCCAACCTCTGATGCATCTATCTGTAACAAAAACTGTTTCTCAAAGCCTGGACTTTGTAAAACAGGGGTTAAATATAATGTAGCCTTGATGGCCTGAAAAGCTTCATCACATTCTGGGGACCTTTTTACCTTATTCAGGAACCGCTTCTTCATGAGTTCAGTTAGGGGAGTAGCTAGCTAGGCAAAATTGGGAACAAATTTCCAATAGTAACCAGCCAGCCCTAAAAATTACCTGACTTTTTTTTTGTTTGAGGGATGGGACTGTTAGCTACAACTTCTATCTTAGAAATCTCTGGCTTTACTTCTCCATTTCCCAAAACATAGCTCAACTATCTGTTTTCTTGCATGCCCAATGCACATTTGGTAGGATTTGTATTTCTCTGTCTCCTACCTTTGACGACTTGTACCCGGGTCGCACCTGGAAACGAGCCTCGGCTCAGTGTGCCTTTCCCGGTCACCAATTTTAAATAGATAAATAATGGTTAGACCTGCATTTTTGATAGCTTGGATAACTGCTCACAGGTGTTCCAGGTGGCTTTTCCAGTCTGGGCTGTACACCACGACATCATCCGGTAAGCAACACAATAACCAGTGTGAGTAACTAAAATTACATCCATGTATCGCTGGAATGTAGTAGGTGCACCATGTAAACCAAACAGCATGGTGGTGAACCGATAGAATCCAACAGGAGTAGCAAATGCAGTTTTGTCTCTGGATTCTTTAGCTAGGGGAATCTGCCAGTAACCCTTGGTGAGATCGAGGGTACTGATGTACCTGGCGCTTCCCAATTTGTCCACCAAATCATCTATCCTTGGCATCAGATAACTGTTAAATTTGGATACTTGATTAAGTTTTCTAAAATCAAGGCAGACTCTTACACCCCCCTCTTTTTTATTTACAGTCACCACTGGTGATGACCAAGCATTTCTTGATTCTTCTATGATATCCAATTCTTTCATGTTTTGTATTTCCTTAACCACATCTGCTCGTAACTGCTCTGGTAATCTTTATGTCTTTTGTCTAAAAAGGTGAGCATTCCCTGTCACTATTACATGCACAACCCCTTTTGCTCAGCCTGGCACTGTAGTAAAAGTACTGCTAAATGTCTTTAGTAAGTTACAAATTTCTGCAGTTTGTTCAGAGGTTAAGGAAACATTCACCTTTACAGCATCAGCAGTTACAGTTTGTTCCAGACTGTCATAAGCTATAGCAATATCTTCTTTAGCAGTTTCTGGTAAAACTAGCAAAGCAGAGTTTGGTGTTTTGTCTATCCATTTCTTCAGGAGGTTAGCATGGTATATCTTGATAGGACTTTTCCTATCAGGGGTCTCAATCTCATAGTTAACTGTGCCAGTATGTCTAAACACTTTATAGGGCCCTTGCCACCTCATTAACAGTTTACTTTCTGTAGTGGGTAACAGTAGCAAGACCTTTTCACCTGGCTCAAAAACTTTTTCTTTTACCCCATGGTCATAATATGCCTTCTGCTAGTTTTGGGCCTCTTCCTGATTACTATGGACAATTTGAACATATTTTGCCAGTTTCATTCTCAGGGCATGCATATAAGATGTAATAGATTATTTCTGAATTGGGTTATCTTCCCATGTTTCTTTTATTACATCTAGTGGCCCTCAAGGTTGTCTACCACACAGCATTTCAAATGGAGAAAAACCTGTGGCACTTCTCTGTAAACAAAAAGCAGATAAGGTAAATATTGGTCCCACTCTTTTCCTTACCCTTTTACAAACCTTTTTAACATGTGTTTTAGGGTTTGATTAAAACACTCAACAAGACCGTCTGTCTGAGGGTGAGAAGGGGGTCCTTATGGCAGTGATACCTAATAGTCAGTACAGCTTCTTCAGTAATGCAGCACCAAGCTTACTACCCTGATCAGTAATAATTTCTTTGGGTATGCCCACGCTGCTGAAAATATTGGCAAGCTCTGCTGCCACTTTTGGGGCTGTGACAGTACGTATTTGAACGGCCTCTGGGTATCGAGTAGCATAGTCACATACTACCAGAATGAATCAATTACCCTTTTTACTTGTGTCTAAGGGGACAACCACATCCATTGCAATTCTCCCAAAAGGCACATCTAGCAAGGGTAGGGGCACCTTATCTTTTTTAGTCACTGGGGCTACTTTCTAACATTCAGCACAAGAACTGCAATAGGTAGCAACATCTTCATGAATTTCAGGTCAGTAAAATCTGTACAGCAATCTGGCAAGGGTGCAATCAATGCCTGAGTGACTAGCCATAGGACTATTGTGTGCTATCTGTAACAACTCAGTTCTATACTTCTGTAGTATAACCAATTGTTCTATCTGTTCCTGTGTCTGAGGTTTAACAAACTCGGTACAGTAACCCATTACATTTTTTAAACATTGGTTCAATCAATCAATCAATCAAAATCTTTATTTAACCAGGTGATCACCGTTGAGCATAACTCATTTTTGAGGTGGACCTAGGGTGTACAGGGTGAGACAGATCAGAAAGATACAATGAACAATATACAGGCAGGAATAAAATACATTATAAATAAAAAATATATACAGGGATAACATCAAAGGCATATACAGTGACGAAGGACAATTGGAATCTGAAATAGGGAACTAAATTGACAACACAGTATACAAGTATATATGAAATTATACATGAATAGACATAACAGTTGATGGGAACAGTAGATTTGGATGCCCAATATACACTGTAAATAAAGGTCCAGGGTAGGGGTAAGGGCTAGAAGTCTACTTTAAATGGTATTTGTGAGGAGGTAACAACAACAGAGTAAGGGTACAATCTGGGACAGGGACATGGGGGAGTTGAATGAAGAAAGGAGAAACACACATTGTTTATATGTGAACCACTGGAGTAGCAAGGGATCTAGGTTCAGCCAAGAAAGATTCCGTGGGAGTAGGAGAGACTGGCGGGGGGGTAGGAGGATGGCAGGTAAATAGAGAGGCAAGAGCAGGGGCAGTGGATAGGGGAAGGCAAAGGGGGAGCCCCAAAATATAAATGTCGGGCACAGTATAACTGTGGAGGCAGGACTCTGCCTGGTTCACCATGTTTCTGTTTCACCCCCAGCTGCTTAAGATAACCCTGGAGAGAAGCATCATTAATTTGCTCTGAAACAAAATCACAATCAGTTTATCAGTCTAGTTTCAGCATGTTCATATTTTAACTAATTATGTCCATCAGTTTTTTGTTGCCACTGTTGTTTCAGGTGTCTTCTTTCTTTCATGGACTTCCAGATCTTGGAGCTGGGCTCAACCATGTCCACATCAAGGTCACTGAAAGGAAAAGTGTCTCCACCATCTGAGATTTTCTTTGCCTGAGCTCTTGTTACCACTGCTGCTGAAACTGCAAGGTTCAGTTCCTCTGAGATTAACTCGGTAAATCCTGGACAGTCATTGCCAATAATCACAGGTACAGGTGAGTTAGGTACTACCCCCACTCTCATTTAGTGTGACACCCCATTAATATTCAGTGTCAACTGTTTGGTGGGATAGTATCAATAGTATCGAATGTTCCCATGGATGCAGATGACACCAGTACCCGGTCCTTTTACACAGTGTTTTCCCAGCACTTCAACATGCACCAGGGTCTGTCTGCTTCCCCAATCAATAAGTCCATTTACAGTCTTATCTCCCACCTTATTTTTATGGCAGTTTCTTGTGATATGGCCTGGCTTGTTACATTTATAGAAAATAAAGTCTTTGGATGTAGACTTGTTACCCCCACCACAGTTTCTATCTGATTTGGAGTTAGATTGGGAAAAAGTGGATCTTACCAGTATTTGGTTGTTACTTAGCTGCAGCATGGTCTGTCTGGCCATCTGATAGTCTTCTGCCAAAGAAACGGCCTTTTCCCCAGTTTCTGGTTGGTGTTCTTTTACCCAAAGCTGTACGTCTGTAGGCAGGATGTTGATGAATTGCTCCAATGCAAATGTGTCAATGATCTGTGGGTTTGTTTTGCCCTCTGGTTGGAGTCATTTACTAAGGAGTTCTGAGTTGGGGGAAGGCTTCTTGAGGACTGTCGATTGAGTTGTACTTCAGGCACCGGAATCTTTGCCTGTAGGTCTCTCCTGAGATGTCGTATCTCTTCAGGATTTCTCTTTTCACAAGGTCATAGTTTTCTGACTGTGCAGTGTCCATATTGCTGTAGGCAAGTTGGGCTTTACCTGTCAGGTAAGGTACCAGTCTGATTGCCCATTGCTGCTTTGGCCGCTGGCAGGCTGTGACAACCCTTTCAAAAGTTGTCAGATATGCTTCAACAACATCAGAGGGACACAACTTTGTAAGTTTAATGTCTTTAAAGTTGTTGATGTTTTTCTTGCTCTGCTGGACCTGTGCCAGATCCACCAGCTTTGATAGCTTGCAAGGCATCCAGCCATTGCTGCTCCTGTCGCTGTATCTCTTCTCTTCTCTGCTGCTCCTGTTGCTGCATCTCTCCTTTTCTCTGCTGCTCCTGTCATTGCATCTCTTCTTTTCTTTTCTCTGCTGCTCCTTTTCGTTTTCTTTTCTCTGCTGCTCCTCTTCTTTTCTCTGCTGCTCCTGCTGCTGCATCTCTTTTTTTCTCCACTGCTCCTCTTCTTTTCTCTGCTGCTCCTGTCACTGCATCTCTTTCTTTTCTTTGCTTCTCCGTCTCTGTTTGTTGTATAGCCCACCATTTGAAGAAGACAGACAGGCTTTCAGGTTCTGTCACTACCTGTTCTTTTTTTACCATCACTGGTGCTGGATGTACAGTCTCAGCTTGGACTTCTGTCTCTGCTAGTTTGGCTGCCATCCTTCTAGTAATGACTCCAGGGCTTGCTGCTGCTGCAGAATCCATAACTTTCTGCTGTGCTTCCCTGGTACCAGCTCTAGTACCCACACACAGAACTCCTGGCTTAGAGTATGCACGGCATAAATCCCACTTGGTCTGACACCATCTGTCATCGAGGCACAGGTCAGGAAGCATATATAATCCCCCAGCAAATGGGGTTCCCAAAAGTCTTCCAGGAGCTTGCTAAATGCTCCCAGTCTAAATGGTGTTCGGTGCTTAAGCCATTTGCATGACACTGCAGTGAATGCTTTTAGAGCCTTTGGTACTGTCTCGTTAAGAGCTGCCTGCTCGCAGGCCCAATTAGTTTGTATGGGAGAACTGTGTGTTTAATGCTCGGATCCCGCTCGAAGCTGCTGTTTCCACTGCTCCTCGCTTCTGCAGTCTCTAAGAGCAGAGGGAGCGTAAATGAAAGATGTAACTGTTTGCCTGAAACCAGTTAGGATGTTAGCGAAAATGCAGTTTGTCTAACCTGCCTTTCTTGCAGCTGGGACTCTGTGTATTTTGCCCCTCCATTTTGGACCTGAACTGCTGAGTTGGTCCAATCAGTGTTGGGGGGACCTTTAAAATGGAGTCTGCTTGGGCCAACCAGAACTTGGACTCTCACCTGGAGCCTGCCACAAAGGGGGATGTATGACAGGTGCTTCTGGGAAGTGTAGTTTGGATCCTGGAGCTTTTTTCCACTGAATAGAGGGAGCCTGCTGTGACTGACAGAAGGAATCAGCCAACCAGAACCGTTTTGGATCGGGGGAAATGCCCTGAACTGTTGCTGGCAAGCCAGATGCAAGTTGACTGAGTAAGGAGAAGGAGCTCTGTGCTACTGCGGCGTGTAGTTCACGCGGGAAGCACGTGTAAGGCCTTGAAGTCGGCCTGCGGCCGTTAGCGAGTGGGAGTAAGACTGAATCCAAGTTGGAGGAAGGAGAAGGACGTCAGAAGTGTGAAAACCAGGCTTAACCTGAAGAAGTCCGAAGATTGTGCTGAAGAGCCATCGGCCTGTCAGGGACTGCTGATGCTGCATGTGCTTCTGGGTTTATTGCAGTGTTGCGATCGGGATTGAGAAGCAGCTGCCTGGTATAATAATTTCCTGTACATATAAATGTGTCTAGTGCTTGTGGGGACCGCGATTCCACTTCCCCTCTGCTGTGAGTTGTGTGCTGAATGCTGGCAATCCAGAAACAACACCTTCCAGCTTGAAACCCGTGTGGGGTATTGTGAGTATAATTCAGGGCAACCCCCTGCAACAGCTTGTAAATCAAAAGTGTGCCATCTGAGTTATTGTTTCTTTTTACAAACTGAGCCATCTGGCTCCAAATGACAAGTTTATGTTGTGCATATATTTTCTTCCTACAGGGCCCCATCCAGCTGCACGAGCCGGCCAACCCTGGGCAACGAACCTAACTAGCCCCCCCCCCCATCCTGGGTACCCAGAGTGTGACTTTTTGAACCCTACATGTATGCACAGTACTGTGATTTGAACATTGCCAAACCAAATCAGCCTGATTGCCCCTCCCATGTTACTGTCCCCTAAATAAATCAGATTTGTTGTTATTGAACTTTGTACTGTCTGTGTTGTCAGTACATCTAGAACCAGCATTGCATTGTGTTGTGTATGTTGCTTAACCTTGTTTTACAGGGGGTCCTCAGAGACATGCGGCAGAATCCGCCTAAGGGGTAAGTGGTATCTATATGTGTAAAACGTGTTCATATGCGGGGTACTGGGAAGGTAACTCCCATGTACTGTGTGGGCCACTAGTGGGAACAAAGGGGGGGGTCACAGTGTCCCAGAGGGCTGTGCCCAAGTTAGTTTAACCACTATCAACCCTGACCTCTGGGTGGAGGCACCCGTCATAGAACCTAGGCCCCTCAACCTGTCAGTAGCCAAGCAGGCAGGGATAGTAGCCCTTGGGATAGCGCCACCTAGGGGTTACATCTTGGAGGCACTGCTGGGATCAGCGTCCTCTGGTGGCTATGTGACAGAATTACCCCAATATGTTCAATTTAGGAGAAAAAAATGGAGGGGCTTACTACTCCCAAGCTAAAAATTGCCCCCCATAAGCTGGTGGTGCATAAATTGATGGGGTGGTGTGAAGCTGAGGAGATAGACCCCCAAAAGGCTATTCTGTTGCTGGATGTCCCCTTAGGGACTAACACTGCTGACACTGTGTCCACTGTAGAACATGTTAAGTGCTTGGGCAAGGTAGAGGTAAGGGGACGCGATGCTGATTTATTTGAACAAACTATGCTAGTACTACTCTTGTGTAGTTCCCCAATAGACCCTGAGAAGGTACCACCTATGATTCTGCCCAAAGGTGCCCAGAAGGGATGGAGGATCGTTCACTTATATAGTGGTCTGGCCACCCCGGGTGGGTCCCCTAGTACCGATGGGTTTAAAGAGAAGCTACTCAAGCTGTTAGCCTCAGAAGGGAAAACTGCCCAAGAGCTGGTACAGGTGTTAGATCTGTCAGGGGACCACACGACCATGCATTCCCCGACTACCTCTCCTGTGTCCCCCAAGAGCTCCCCAATAGCTGTCTCCCCCATCATAATTTCCCCACTACAGCTGGACTCCTATAGAAGGCTCAGACTTTTCTCCAGTACTATCCCAGTGCCTTCAGGGGAAGATGATTTAGAGACCTGGATGGGCTATGCTAACCCTTTAGTGCAGGAATGGCAATGTTCAGAGGGGGAGAAGAGGAAGCACTTGATGGAGAGTTTGAGAGGTCCTGCCCTGGAAGCCATCTGTTTTCTATGAGCCACCAGTCCGGAGGCTACTGCAGCAGAATACCTCTCTGCCTTGAAGGGGATGTTTGGAGGCACAGAATCAGGGGATGATTTATTATGGAAATTCAAGTCAGCTAAACAGTGGAAGAATGAAAAGTTGTCTGCCTTTGTCACTAGGATAGAGAGGGCTCTGCAGAGGGCCCACAGAAAAAGGGGAGTACCTGCCCAAGAGTTGAACCGGGTCAGATTAGACCACATCCTGAAGTCAACTAGATTTTCAAGTGTAATGATATTGAAGCTCAAATTGCAAGACAGGAGGGCAAGCCCTCCCGAGTACTGTCATTTAATGAAAGAAATTCGTGAGATTGAAACTGATGAAGAGGGCTGGGAGCCCTGTGCCGGGGCTGTGAACACTTGCCAGACCCCTGAAAGGAGTGATTCAGACGAGGCCCAGCAGTTAAGGGAATTGATTAAAGAATTGACTGAGGTAGCCAGAGAACCAGATCTGTATCAGCCTCTCCCTGAGCCCAAAAGTGGAGTGGAAGTGCATGTTGTTTCCCCTGAGACCCAGATTGAGGGTAACTTGCTAGCAGAGATACGGGAGCTGAGAGCAATGGTGGGGGAGCTGCAAAGAACTGCCCTAACCCCCAACCGCAGTGGAGATTCAGAAGGTCAAAGTTGTAGACCCCCAGTCCAAGAAGAGCCTCGCAGGGCCCCAGAGGTGCCCCCACAGAGAAAAGACCCCTCACCCTTCAAAGACTCAAAAGACATTAAGTTTTACTACCATTGTGGGGAGGATGGGCATTTTCAGTCAGCTTGTCACTTGCCAGAGAACCTGAGAAAAGTTACCAATACGTTGGTGGCCTTGTATCACAAGACAAACGCCCGGCCACCAGGGGGTGCTACTCGGAAAAGTTATGACACCAAGGCCAATGCCCGATCGACGCCGAGGTCAGTGCCTCCAGAATGATCTGAAGTGGTAGGTCCTTCCATGGAGACCACTGTAAAGGTGAATGGAGTGTCTACAAGAGCTGTATTAGACAGTGGCTCCCAAGTGACAATTATGTTCCAGGATTGGTATCAGAAGCATTTGTCTGATGTGCCCCTGCAACCATTGGAAGGACTGCATGTCTGGGGTTTAAGTGAGAAGGCCTACCCCTACTCCGGCTATATCCGAATTTGGCTGTCTTTCCCCACCTGTGTGGCTGGAGTGGCAGAGCAAGTGGAAACCCTGGCCCTAGTGTGTCCCCCTACTGGACTGTATGATGGGGTTCCTCTACTAATTGGGATGAATGCACATGTTTGGACGGTTAGCGCAGTTGTGTTATGAAAAGCAGGAGTCAAAGACTGGTAGAGCTTTAAGAATTCCGGCCTTGATCAAGAAGGCCTATGAGGCACAGAGAGATGCTGAAAAAGTGGAACCAGAAGAACCGGTTGGAACTGTCTGGAAGAAGGATCCTGAGTCTTTGATCCTGGTGCCCAATGCCCAGTGTACCTTACAGGGGGAGGTCCATATCAGAAAAGATGTCAAGAATAGAATACTCGTGCTGGATGCACCAGGCAGTGGAAAATTGCCGGATGGACTGCTGGTCAAGCCTAGTATTTTACCTGCCAGAGCCCATGCTTATGCCAGAAGGGTAATGGTTCAAGTTCATAATGTGTCTGATAGAGAGATTCGGGTAAACAGAGGTTGTACCCTGGCTAATGTGCATTGTGCCGATACTGCAGTGTTACCCAGTAACAAGTGTTCGGGGAGGAGTGACAGAGTGATGCCTGACTTGTTTGATTTCGGTGGCTCCTGGTTGCCAGCTGAATGGAAGGTGAGGATCAGTGAGAAGCTTGCCCAGAGAGACCAAGTATTTTCTTTAAAGGAATGGGACATAGGATGTGTGCAAGGAGCTGAGCACCATATCCGGCTGCATGATGAAAGGCCATTTCGTGAGACGTCTTGACGCCTGGCACCTGCTGACATTGATGATGTGAGATGGCATCTGCAAGAGATGCTTGCTGCTGGTGTAATACAAGAATCCAGAAGCCCATATGCTTCACCTATCATGGTAGCGATAAAAAAGAATGGGACAGTAAGGATGTGCGTGGATTATCGCACCTTGAACCGGCGGACTATCCCTGATCAGTATACAATGCCCCACATTCAGAATGCCTTAGACTGCCTGAACGGTAGCAAGTGGTTCTCAGTGTAGGATCTTCGCAGTGGGTACTACCAGATCCCAATGGCCCCAGAAGACCGTGAAAAGACAGCCTTTATCTGTCCGTTTGGTTTTTATGAATTCATGAGGATGTCTCAAGGGATTTCAGGTGCTCCAGCCACTTTTCAATGACTGATGGAGCGTGCGGTGGGGGATACGAACTTGTTAGAGTTCCTGGTATACCTAGATGATGTTATTGTGTTTGGCAGCTCACTGGAGGAACATGACAGCAGATTGTTCAAGGTGTTGAACCGACTGGAAGACTTTGGCCTTAAACTATCCATCGATAAATGTCAGTTCTTCCAAACCTCTGTAAAGTATGTGGGACACATATTGTCCACCAAGGGAATAGAAACAGACCTGAATAAAGTTGAGGCCTTGACCACCTGGCCACAGCCCCACAATCTAAAAGAACTGCAAAGATTCCTGGGATTCTGTGGTTACTATCGCCGGTTCATCAAGGACTATTCCAGAGTGATTCGTCCTCTACTTAATCTTACTCAAGGTTACCCTCCTACCAACAAATAGTATAAGGGGTCGGTTTCTCCTGAGACTGAGAGAGTGTATTTCTGTCCTGATGAAGTTTTTGGGGCAAGATGGACACCTGATTGTGAAGCTGTTTTTTATGAGATTATATATCAACTTACTCACTCTCCTGTCCTTGCATATGCAGATTCAACAAAACCCTATGTCCTACACACTGATGCTAGCTTGCAAGGTTTGGGGGCTGTGTTGTACCAGGAGCATGAGAATGGCCTGAGACCAGTGTCCTTTGCCAGCAGAAGTCTGACCCCAACTGAAAAGAACTATCCTGTGCATAAGTTAGAGTTTCTAGCTTTGAAGTGGGCCATTGTTGACCAATTTCATGAGTACTTGTATGGGGCTAAGATACTGGCAAAAACTGATAATAATCCTTTGACCTATGTGCAGACTTCAGCCAAGTTGGAGGCTGCTGGCCATAGGTGGCTTTCCGCATTAGCTACATATGATTACGCTGTTGAATACAGAGCAGGCCTGAACCACACAGATGCTGATGCCCTTTCTCGGAGGCCTGTTTCACGAAATGACTGGGTCAGACTGTCAGAACTTGATATTCGAGCACTCCGTCAGAAGTTTGACAGGGAGGAACAAATGTCCACGGATGCAGCGGACTGTCTGGTGGGTTGTTTGGGGCTCCCTGAGAATTGCATACCTGCTGCTTATTGCCACTTTTCTGCATTAGACATTGGTGCACTTCCTCATCTGGACAATGACAGTATTCAGCGGGCTCAATCCCGAGATCCTATGATCAAATCAGCTCTAGAAGCCCTCTACGCAGGGAAAGATGTATCCAAGTTACGCTCCACTGATTTGAGAACTGCATTGTTGTACAAGGAAGGCCCTAAGCTGAAACTGATTAATCGACTGTTATACAGAGAAACAGTAGACAGAGGGGGACAAATAGACAAACAACAGCTAGTTTTGCCCACTGCTTTCAGAGACTTAGTATTAAGGTCCCTACACAACCACATGGGGCACCTTGGTATAGACAGAACACTTGACTTGGTGAGATCCAGATTCTATTGGCCTAAAATGGGGCTGATGTTGAGCAACACATTGAATCGTGCTTGCTTACAGAGGAAAAACTTGCCCCAGAGGGCTACCCCCCTTGTTAACATCACCACCAGCGCCCCCATGGAGCTGGTTTGTATTGACTTTCTGAGTCTGGAGCCAGATCAAAAAAATATTAGTAATGTGCTGGTGGTCACTGACCATTTTACGAGGTATGCCCAAGCTTTCTCCATCAAGGACCAGAAGGCCTCCACTGCGGCAAAAGTACTAGTGGAAAACTTTTTTTTTCACTATGGGGCTCCTCAAAGAATCCATTCTGATCAAGGGAGAGACTTTGCGAGTCATTTGATTAAAGAGATGCTTTCTCTGTGGGGAGTGTGAAAGTTCAGAACTACCCCTTACCACCCCAGGGGGACCCACAGCCTGAACGTTTTAACCGCACTCTGTTGGACATGCTGGGCACCCTCCACCCAAAGGACAAGCCCAGATGGAGCCAGCAAATTAGCACCTTGGTACATGCCTACAACTGCACCAAAAGTGATGCCACTGGGTTCTCCCCCTACCGCCTTATATTTGGAAGAGAGGCCCGACTACCGGTAGATGTTTGTTTCGGAGTTTCTCCTGATGGGGTTTGAGCTGATAATTATTTACAGTATGTGCAAAAGTTAAAGGCCCAGCTGAATCATGCGTACTAACTGGCCCAAACCATAGCTGCCAAACGAAATCTGGCCAACAAAGAAAGATATGATAAAAAGGTGAAAGCACAAGAACTCCAGGAGGGAGATCATGTATTGCTAAGAAATCTGGGACTGCATGACAAACACAAGATTGCTGACAGGTGGCATCATCTCCCTCATGTTGTAGTAGGCAAACTGGATGATCTGCCTGTGTACAAAGTAAGGCCCTAAAATAATTCAAAAGTTGTTAAGACAATGCATCGAAATCATTTGCTGCCCATTGGCCAAATATTGATTGAGTCTGAGACCCCAGAAAGTGTTCCCCCTGGACCAGTGGCTAGAAATGCTGCTAAGCAAAGGCAGAGAAACTCTGCACCTACAGATGCTGAGTTAAAGTTTTCTCCACAGCAAATCCCAGTCAAAAATGACTGTCAGTCTACCTCAGAGGAAAGTGAATGCAACTTTGGGAACTACCCCTCTTATGAACTGAGTCAGTTGTTTCAAGGCAATCCCCTAGTCAATTACGGAGATGAAGCTGGGCCTTCTGGACTGCCTAAGCCCCCGGCTTTGTCCTTAGAGCCAATGCTCCCAGAAAGTGAAGTGCAGAGTATCAAGTCAGATGACACGGAATCACTGTGCATGGTGGAACTGTATGAGCTTTCAGAGGAGGAAAATGATGAACTGGGACAGACTGGTGATATACCAGGGCAAGAAGAGTATTTTGAGTGCCCTGATGGTTCACTGCCAGTGTCAGAAAACTCTCCATGTGAGCCAAGTGTTGTGGACTCAGAGATTGCAAATCCTGGAACTGAAAGTGCCCCAAGTTCTATCCTCTCTACCCCGACATACACTCCCCTGACAAGTAAAGACAGTGTTGAAAGTGAGGCTCAAAGTGCAGAGACTGTAACAGTTCCCCCTAGAAAGACTGGTCGAGCTGTGAAGCCTGTAGTGTGTTTAAGCTATGATTCCCCTGGGAGGCCTGTGGATTTGCCTCTCAATGTGGTCCATAAGTGAGTGTATGTGTCCCCGAGCTCATTGCCCAAGCTAAGCATAGGTGCTAACTCCAGATCACTTGTCTTGCCCTCTAGGTATGGTGCCTCTGCTCCATCCAGCCCCCAGGTAGCTGACAGGGAAGGGCCCCCTCTCTCCAGGTTTCATGTGCAGGAAGTAATGACCTGATTTCAAAATACAATTGTATGTATAATGTTGTGTAAAAAGTAGTAAGCTGTGAAATACAGAATAAGTATGTATATATATATATATATCCAAGGTTTAATATGTTGGCTGCTGTTCAAAAAGATGCAGGCCTAACCTGTTGGTGATATGAACAAATGTGATGTTCTGCTTTGAAGTGTTATAAGGGAACCTACTTGACATGGACACCAAGTTTTTTCAGGCCAGGAAGGGTGTAACCCCCCCAGCAAATGGGGGTTCCCAAAAGTCTTCCAGGAGCTTGCTAAATGCTCCCAGTCTGAATGGTGTTCGGTGCTTAAACCATTTGCATGACACTGCAGTGAGTGCTTTTAGAGCCTCTGGTACTGTCTCTTTAAGAGCTGCCTGCTTGTAGGCCCAATTAGTTTGTATGGGAGGACTGTGTGTTTAATGCTTAAATCCCACCTGAGCTGCTGCCTAATCGATCCACTTCTGCAGTTGCTAAGAGCGCAGAGGGAGCGTAAATGAAAGATGTAACTGTTTGCCTGAAACCAGTTAGGATGTTAGCGAAAATGCAGTTTGTCTAACCTGCCTTTCTTGCAGCTGGGATCTGTGTGTTTTGCCCCTCCACTTTGGACCTGAACTGCTGAATTGGTCCAATCAGTGTGGGGAGGACCTTTAAAATGGAGTCTGCTTGGGCCAACCAGAACTTGGGCTCTCACCTGGAGCCTGCCACAAAGGGGAATATATGACAGGTGCTTCTGGGAAGTGTAGTTTGGACCCTGGCACCTTTTTCCACCGAATAGAGGAAGCCTGCTGTGACTGACAGAAGGAATCAGCCAACCGGAACCATTTTGGATCAGGGGAAATGCCCTGAACTGTTGCTGGCAAGCCAGATGCGAGTTGACTGAGTAAAGAGAAGGAGCTCTGTGCTACTGCTGCATGTAGTTCGCGCGTGTGAGGCCTTGAAGTCGGCCTGCGGCCGTTAGCGAGTGGGAGTAAGACTGAATCCAAGTTGGAGGAAGGAGAAGGACGTCAGAAGTGTGAAAACCAGGCTTAACCTGAAGAAGTCCGAAGATTGTGCTGAAGAGCCATCGGCCTGTCAGGGACTGCTGATGCTGCATGTGCTTCTGGGTTTATTGCAGTGTTGCGATCGGGATTGAGAAGCAGCTGCCTGGTATAATAATTTCCTGTACATATAAATGTGTCTAGTGCTTGTGGGGACCGCGATTCCACTTCCCCTCTGCTGTGAGTTGTGTGCTGAATGCTGGCAATGCAGAAACAACACCTTCCAGCTTGAAATCCGTGTGGGGCATTGTGAGTATAATTCAGGGCAACCCCCTGCAACAGCTTGTAAATCAAAAGTGTGCCATCTGAGTTATTGTTTCTTTTTACAAACTGAGCCATCTGGCTCCGGATGACAAGTTTGTGTTGTGCATATATTTTCTTCCTACAGGGCCATATCCAGTTGCACGAGCCGGCCAACCCTGGGCAACGAACCTAACTAGCCCCCCCCCCAATGCTGGGTACCCAGAGTGTGACTTTTTGAACCCTACATGTATGCACAGTACTGTGATTTGAACATTGCTAAACCAAATCAACCCGATTGCCCCTCCCGTGTTACTGTCCCCTAAATAAATCAGATTTGTTGTTATTGAACTTTATACTGTCTATGTTGTCAGTACATATAGAACCAGCATTGCATTGTGTTGTGTTTGTTGCTTAAGCTTGTATTACAGGGGATCCTCAGAGATGTGCGGCAGAATCCGCCTTGAGGGTAAGTGGTATCTATCTGTGTAAAACGTGTTCATATGTGGGGTATTGGGAAGGTAACTCCCATGTACTGTGTGGGCCACTAGTGGGAACAAAGGGGGGGTCACAGTGTCCCAGAGGGCATGCCCAAGTTAGTTTAACCACTATCAACCCTGACCTCTGGGTGGAGGCACCCGTCATAGAACCTAGGCCCCTCAACCTGTCAGTAGCCAAGCAGACAGGGGTGGCAGCCCTTGGGATAGCGCCACCTAGGGGTTACACATAGGAAGACCAGGAATAGGTATAAAATTCATAAGCAGCATTTTATTTTTTCCAATAATCTTAAAATAAAAAATAAAATTGTTCAGTATAAGTATTTACAAAGGTAGTACAAACACAGAAAACAAAATCCTTCATCTGAAGATATTTCTAATTTCAAGTTTTAGTCTTGCTCTCTGTCACAGACGTATTGCTGCTCTTTTTATAATTAGCTGTCTGGGAACCCGTTAAGGAGAGCATCCTGTTTTTCTGAAAATGTTCTTGTCAGTTTTCTTCCTTGCAGGTGCAACAAAACAGTACATGTTGTCCCATAATTAACCTCCTGTTGACAGCTTTGCAAAGAGTTTGCAAACCAGCATCTCAGGTTAATACCTTGAGCTCTAAATAACTTTTTGCAATCATTTCAACAATATAACCATATACATTTTCAAACCTAGGGATCCCACTTTCACATAAAGATTCACACTTTTTTTTTGTAATTTCTATTTTATCCCCACCTCGAACCTTGGCACTGTACCCAACGAACCACCACGGCGCAAGCTCAGAGAGACCCCCCCATGAAGTCGTGGCTTACCACCCCAGGCGGGGACAGAATGGGAGTGGGCAGCTGGGCAAATCAAGCCACCCCTCCCAGTCCCATACCTTAGTCCTCATCGGGGTCCTCACTCCTGAGCCACTTCAGCTGGTGGCGAGGGCCTACCTAGCCCTCTAATTGGTGTTGTGCTGGGCCGGGGCATTTTCAGGTGTACACCCCCCCCCCAACCGGCGTCCAACATGCTCCACCCCTCTGTACGACTTGGACATTGTGACAGGGAGCTCCTGCCACTCTTGAGGACTGGTCTTTTCTTAAATCTGTTGCAACAGTTCTTCTATTTCTTAGCCTAATCTATCCTTTACAATTTCTAGTCCATAAGGTTGGCCACCTATGGGCACCCCCTTCCCTTTCTTGACTATGCTACAGTGTCCTCTTTAATTTTCATTTTCATTTTCAGGTCCTCGTACAGGGAGGTTATTGTGGTGACCCCCAAGTGTATGTAAAACAAGTTGCGTTTATCATTGTTGGATTTAGTATGTAATAGCCTTATGTTGTAAAATACCTTGCTGTATATACCTTATGTTTATGAAACCTGTAAATGTTGAACATACCATGGCACTAGGTGTTTTTGATAATGGTAAAAAGTACTAGGTGACTGTTATAGAAATTAAGTTAGTTGTGCTGTTTAAAATGGTTTTACCTTACCGCAGTGACAGTGGTTACGGAGACATCCCCGACAGCCACATTGCTGAGTGTCGGCAATTCGGTGTCGGGGATGCCTCTGTGTTTCCATCGAAGGGCTGTGCCCCCCCAAACCCCTGCATGTCCCACACACTCCGGTCTCTAGGATTCTAACTCCGAGTCGGAGTTGAACTGGGAGGGCGGGCCAACACCCTGCGAGACAATCCCCTGGCCGTGCAGAGACCATCACAGCAACATGTGGATTTTGCCCAAATCCTGTCGCTGTGATGGTCTTCACCATCGGGGAGTCGCTGGGGCGATGCTATACCATTTAAAATGCAGGTAAATTGCTGTAAGTTGAACGAGTCTGAAATGTCATGCTGATTTACATATATCCCAAGATGCTTTGCATTATAGAAGTATGTGTGATGTTGTGTTTCTTTGAAACTTGGCTTATTGTCAATGTCCTTTGGGGTAACCCATGTTTCAGTGCTTCTGCACTGAGGTTCTTTGTCTTTAGCTTGTTTTTTCATTTTTTATTTGAGCCCCCACTACCCTAGCAAACTGGGCCCACATAGGGGTGGAGGCTGAATCTCAACTCCTAAGTTAGATCAGAGATTAGTGTCAATAGGTGCTGGCTAAGTACAGAGAAAGGACATACATAGTCTGTTGCTGCAAACTGATGTACTGAAGAAGGGATATGCCATTGTTTAAGGTTATGTTCTGTATTTTGAATAAACATCACACAGAGATTGTGTGTTGAACTTGAAGTTCGATGTCTGGTCCTTCTGTTATCCCACAGGCATGCCGAACCTCCAGCTTCCACTACAGGTTGGACATGCACTGAGCTAAGGTTCCCCCTCCTCCTGGAAGGAGATGAGCAGTCCATGGGACTCTCAGCCTCCTCCCCACCGGCCTGCCATCTGGCAACCCGAGTACATTCCCAAACTTGGGCCGCTTGGCAATGGTAGCGGTAGTGATTCACACATATTTTATAACTTCAAATACGTAAGGGGAAGAAAAAACAGAAACAACAAGTGAAGGCAGAGAGACAGCTGGAGGGAGGGGAAATAGCGAGACCGTCAGAGTGGCCAATTCCTAGGTCTCACAAGAAAATTTGACTGCACAGTCAGACAGACAAGAGACAGAAGAGGATAAAACAGATCCTTGCATTTAACTCTTTCTACTTAACAAATCTTTCTACATGACAACTGGGACAGGATCTTATTCAACCCTGTCACTGAAGGCTTTGACTTCCAACTACTGCTCCTTACATTCCCATGGGCTTCAGTTTTCACTGCTTGACTCTATTCTTTTCTGTTCCTGTCTCTCTGTTTGTCTTTGAAACACATGCCCTGTTTTGTCTGAAAGAGGGCTGACAGGTGTGTATTCTCATCTTCAGCTTTGTAAGCTTCATCATGCATCACTGGAAGTGGAGGACAATCAGACCAGCAATCTCTACAGGACTGGAATGATACTGGAGAGCTGCTCTCCAAGTTGTATTGCTGAATCACTCCAAGATAGCCATGATACAAGATGCGGCAGTAGAAGTGCGTACACAATATATGCCATGACACACAAGGTGATTTGTGAGAGGCAGTTGTCCATTCTGGCATAAATACTGTCAGAGCAAAACATATTGAAATGAGTACAACTGAGTGCTGCAATATTTTCTCTACCATACTCAACAAAGCAATGGGGAATATTCCTGGCAGGGAGCAAAACACTTATGCATTCAACTGGGGGGCAACAAACAGGGTATGTATACACCTGAGAGCAACAAACAGGGTTATGTATACAACTGTGGGGTACACAAACAGAGTTATGTATACAAGTGGGTGCAACAAAAAGGATTATTAATACAGTTGGGGCAACTAACTTGGTTATCTATACAACTCTGGCAACAAAGATTATGTATACAACTAGGAGGGCAACAAACAGGTTATGTATACAACTGAGGGACAACAAACTTGGCTATGTATACAGCTGCAGGAGAATAAAAAGGGTCATGTGTACAGCTGGGGGCAACAAACGGGTTATGTATACAACTGAGGACAACAAACATAACTATGTATATAGCTGGGGTGAATAAACAGGGTTATGTATACAGCTGGGGAGAATAAACAGGGTTATGTATACAGCTGGGGCTATAAACAGGGTTATGTATACAGCTGGAGGGGGCAACAAACATGATTATGTATACAGTTGGGGGGATATACACACAATACAGTTTGGGACAACAAATGGGGTTCTGTATACAGCTGTAGAAAAAACAGGGTTGTTTATACAACTGGGGACAACAATCATGTTTATGCATACAATGAGGGACAACAAACAGGGTTAAGTATACAACTGGGGAAACAAGCAGGGTTATGTATACAGCTGGGGAACAAACAACTGGGGCAATAAACAGGATTATGTGTACATCTGGGGCAACAAATAGGGGCATGTATACAACTGGGGCAATGGGGACAAAAAACAGGGTTATGTATACAAATGGAGCAACTAACAGGTTTAAGGTACACAACTGGGGGGACAATAAACAAGATTATGTATACAACTAACAACTGTGGGACAACAAACAGGGTTATGTATACAAAAGGAGTAGCTAACAGATTTAAGGTATACAACTTCTGGACAACAAACAGGGTTTTGAATACAACTGGAAGACTGTGACAGGGTCAGGACAGTGTCCCATTTTTATAGAGGAAAACCAAAATGACTTAAAACCTGTTCTGTCCCATCCTGTCCTATCATTTACCTGTCTTGTCCTTTTTATATTTTCTTTTTTTTTTCGGGGAGCCTGGCAGGCAGCTCCGGTCCATCTCTCCGAGGGAACTCTGTCTCGGGCCCCACCTTTCCCACCCTAACACTCCCGGTGCTCCCCCACGGGTTGTCCTCCTGTGACAGGGCCGGGGCAAGAAGAGAAGACTTCCCTCCTCGCATCCAGATTCCGGGTGTCGGGACGGGCACTGGTGGGGCCATCATAGAGCCTGCCAGCTCCATTTTCCTGTTTTTTATCCCTTCCCTCCTCCCCGCCGACTGCACGTTCAGCTTGAGCTTCCCCAGACCATATTCTCTCCCCGGGCTGCCAGACGGTGATCACTGCATGGAGAGCAATCCCTCTCTCCCGAGAGAGAAGAGCAGTCCTCTAGAAGCTCAGTCCTCTCTCTCTCCCCGCTGACCCCCTGCGGTCTGGGCTCATTCCCAAACCCAGGTCACCAACGTGGCGTGAGGTGTGGTAGCCAGTGCCTCAACTCTCAGCGCCACTAGGCCAGCCCTCCTTTTTATATTTTCAACTGGTTGTACAAATATATTCCCGAGACCAAGGAGCTGGCACCTTTGGTGGTTGAATGACCCTCCACCATCCATTACTCAAGGCCTAAAGGGGTACAGCTGGAAATGTGGAGATATCAGTTGGGGAGGCGGAGTCCTTAACTGGCACTGGGGACTCTGCAATATGAGAAGACTTGAGAGACCACAAGGCCTTATTCTGCTGGCATCTTTCATATGTTCGTAGCTCCTTCTGTACTTCCCTATCTTGCTTCTCATGCTGTTTTTTTCCTTTTTATGTTTGCTTGCATGCATGTGCAAGAAACATAGTGCCATCATCTGAGTTTTCCAGAGGTGTGTCAGCCTCTTCCAATCCAGTCAGTGTGTTTGCAGGCACGGTCGCAGTGCGCCAATCACTGCTCCAGCTGTCTATGACAATGGTGTCTATGACAGCTGAAAATGCAGTGGCATACAGTTGAAAGGGAGAGCTCCACTTCAGTGAGCAGAGCTCCCCCCTCCACACACACGCACACACGTGCACGCACGCACACTGCATGCTCATGCACCTTCCCCCTCCCCCCCACACTGTACGGCCAATGGGGGTGCCCAATCCCCCGTCGGCTCCACACCACCCCCAAAGCATCCAGGTGCCACGCTGGAGCCCACCCCAAGCGTGGCAAAATATTTTATAACGACAAGTGCCCAATCCCCAATCGGCTGCCGCCCCCAAAGATCAAGTGCCCGCTGGCATCCCACCCCAGCATGGCAAAATGATGTTATGCCAGCGGGGTGCCCAATCCCTGTCGGCTCCTGCCCCCACCAACATCCTTCCAGATGCCACGCTGGGAGCCCACCCCAGCATGGCAAACGCCCTCGTCATCTTAGGAAATAAAACCTGTAAATACAAAAACTGTCCCTCGGCACTTCTCCCTGCCCCTCCCACAACCCGCACCCACCCACTGCGTACCCTGCCTCCCACCCCCACCCCATGCACCTCCAGAGCTCGGCATGACGATCTTGACGGACCGGGAACCGTCTGCCTCTTCAAAACCGACCCAGAACTGAGGCAATGCCGATAAGCTGTGTAATGGGATAGATAGGAGACTTTTTCAACTTTATTGCATATCTCAGGCATTTTGGAATTATTGCACCAAATTTTCAACATGGGGTTTTGGGACCCCTTCTCATGAATGCTGTCACTGTTCATTGGCATTACTCGGGCCGAAGGGTGATTTCGCAGCCACTCGCGTAAATCACCTTTCTGGAATGATTAATGAAATGACACTGCCAGTGTTCATAAGGTGGGCTCTCAAAAGCCTATTTTGAAAATTTGGTGAAAATCTCAAAATGACTGTTTTAGGAGCGTGCGTTGCGCAGTTCCTACACATGCTCGTAAGTTCGCGAATTTTCAATATTTTCACTCCAGATTTTCAACATTGCCATTTTACCACACCTTCTTATGAGCAGTACAGCTGTCATTTTTCACATCTCACCCAAAATGTGTTTCCGCCCATGTAGCGCACAATGGCATAGTTGGTGTGTGAAATCAATGTACAGGACACATTAAGAAAATCACAGTGACACTGTTCATGAGCAGAGGTGTTAAGATGGCTATGTTGAAAATTTGGTGGAAAAATTCCTAAAAATGACTGTTTACAATGCGCATTCGCAGTTCATACGCTGTAGGTTAGAATTTTCAATATTTTCACTCCAGATTTTCAACATTGCCATTTTACCACACCTTCTTATGAGCAGTACAGCTGTCATTTTTCACATCTCACCCAAAATGTGTTTCGGCCCATGTAGTGCCCAATAGCGCAGTCGGTGTGCGAAATCAATGTACGGGACATATTAAGAAAATCACAGTGATACTGTTCATGAGCAGAGATCTTAAAATGGCTATGTTGAAAATTTGGTGAAAAAATTCCTAAAAATGACTGTTTTACAAGTGTGCGTTGCAGAGTTCCTAATGACGCCAGAAGTTCAAGAATTTTCAACATTTTCACTCCAGATTTTCAACATTGTCATTTTACCACACCTCCTTATGAGCAGTACAGTTGCCATTTTTCACATCTTGCCCCACAGCGTGTTTCTGCCCATGTAGCGCCAATGGCGCAGTTGGTGTTGCAAATCAATGTATGGGACACGTTAAAAATCACAGTGACACTGGTCATGAGCAGAGGTCTTAAAATGGCTATGTTGAAAATTTGGTGACAAAACTCCACGAAATGACTGTGTTACGAGTGAGCATTGCACAGTTTCCACGCACCCTCGTAAGGTCATGAATTTGTAATATTTTCAGTCCAGATTTTCACCAGTGGCATTTTTCCACACCTCCTTATGAACAGTACAGCTGTCATTTTCCACAACATGGCCGAAATGTGTTTTCACACTTTCAGCACAGAAAGCGTGGTCGCTGTGGGAAATCATTGTTCTAGACAGATAAAGAAAATCACACTGACACTGTTCATGATCGGAGGTTCCAAAATGCCTGTGTTAACAATCTGCTGTAAAAAAAATCCCCAAACTAGTTACATTACGGGTTGTGCGTTGCACAGTTTCTATGCATGCTCATGACTTCACCAGTTTTTTTAAGATTTTCACAGCAGATTTTCAACATTGCCATTTTTTACACCTCCCCATGAACAGTACCGCTGTCATTTTTCACATCCTGTTCGGAATGTGTTTTTGCACCTGTGGTGCCAAATGCCATAGTCATGTGCAAAAGCAGTTTTCGGCTAACAAACTGATATTGCCACTGCTCATGAGGTGGGGGTCACAAAAAAAACATGTTGAAAATTTGGAGTGAAAATACCAACGAATGCCTCAGGCGTTAGGGTTTCCGACCATGACGCCCCACCCTGTAGAGAATGACAGGCATCAGGGGTGTGACTTGGGATTCTTGCCTGTCATGCTCATACCATTCCACCCCACCACACCCTGCAGCCAGTGAGGCATCAAGGTGTGCCTCGGACTCTTCGGCCCAAACTTCACCCCATTCTCCTATACCGCACCCATCTCACCGTATTTCCTGATGGAATGGGGTGCACATAAGGGCCAAAGACCCCAAGGCACACCATGATACTTGTCAGTGTCTGCAGGGTAGGGTGTGGTGAAATGGCGTGGTCGTTATGCCTGAATACCCAAAGGCACACCCCAATGCCTGTCACTCTCTGCAGGGTGGTGGTGGGGTTGGCTTCAGTTCAGTACTACGCTGCCATTCCTATTATGCAGCTCTGTAACTTCTACACTACCAATGCCAATGCCAGCAAGCAAACATTCGGCATTGACAAATGCTTGTTTCTGTTCTCTTTGCAGGAAGCAGGAATGCATAAAACCGGTTGGGGCATCTTGTAACATTTTGTGTGGGCACAGGATTTATGCAAGTATGATTGATGCATTTGTACTACACTTTATTTTGCAATAAGTCATTTTTTCCAGCAACATAAAAGTGGATGGTGCCATTTTTTCTTGTAGCTGCTTTTCTGTTGAGAACTGGGCACATCAACGAGCGGAGCAGCTTTGTTCATGTTTACTTCCTGGACTCCCAGAATGCTAGGCACTCACAGTTGTGCCTCATTACTGCTGTACCAATGGCATGAATATGTACTGTTGGCCCACCAATATGTGTATATTGCTCAACCCAACTTGGGATCGCTTTGAGGCAGTACGTCCTCACCTTTATGGTTTATCATTCACTTTTATTCCCCATAGTATCCACTTACCTCGCGACTCCTATCCTTTCATCTGGACTTAGCAGCCCCAGCTTCCTCCTGCAAACTTACTAGGCCCAAGGGTCACTGAGCAAACCAGATTCTTCCCCATCCTCCATAACCCTAGCAGAGGTTACCTCTCCCTCCGCAACAAGGTCAGCTCAGGATGAACGTGCACTTTTCTGATCATCCCAGGAGCACAAACTCAAGTTGTGGGATGTAGGAGGAGGGACCCTGGCCTTGTCAATGGCTGTGAGGTGGATGTGTATGTGGCTGACAGGGTACAGTTTATTCCCTTAAGTGACCCTCCCACATTCCAACCTTATGGAGGTCAAACAGTAGCAGGGGTCCTGTGGGCAGGGGGTGGCAGCTAACACTGTGGGGATCACCCACAATGTTAATGACACCTCTAGTTCTGCTTCATAAAATAGGTGAAGAAATTCGAGCAATCTGACTGGCCAGAAGTGTCATGTGACTGTCTGATCAGCAGCACACAACTGAACACCTCTGGCTGATTGTTCATTAAATACGTTTTTTCATTGTTATGACTATTTTATAAGAGAAATAACACACTTTTGGGTGTCCCATTGTGTTAGATATATGGACTTGTCTGTACTTGCCTGTATATCTAAACACAGTTGGACACCATGGCATGTGTTATTCTTTACGTAGGAGCCTTGTGTCAGTGCCTTGACCTGTTGTCTCTGCACTACACCCTGAATTTCACCAGCCAGGGGTGGGGGAGTCAAAAGTGGGAAAAGATCACAGGCCACCTAGATAGTAGTGCCAATGCCATTCAAGAACATCTGACCCCATGGGCTGGGCTACACCTGGAGTTTTGAAAACAGCAAGCAACGTCTGCAGCGGGCAACTCCACAAAATTGTGTGGCAGAAATGACAATTTGGCACCTGCCAGACTTTCTATGCTGGATCTATGCTATCCCTCAGCAGACCCTACAGTTCCTCTGCAGCTTGTCCCCCACTGCAGGGACCTTAAGGCCCCTCCTGGCTGCTCAGTTTATCTGGGTGGGAAGTGAGCCAGCCAGGGCTCGAGTGAGCCAATCAGGCCACTAACCTGACTGCTAAGGGACATTTTATCCCTATTTGTAGTGTGACCCAGTAGTCACTGAGCATGCTGAATATGCCCCGGTCCCGCCCATCACCCCGACACTGCATGTCACCTTGCATTGGCCTCCTCGACAGCAGCAGCACTGAGCACATGCACCACCCCTTACATGGGAGCAGACTCCCCAGCACAACATGAGAGGTACTCGCATGGAGTACTGCCTGTAGTTTTAAAGTGGGCATCTAAAGAAGGACAGGGACAGAGAGGAGGTAGTACAGACAAGGGTAACCAAGATGCACTGGGGACAGCAGGAAAAGATGTAGGAATAGAAGTTGCTAGATTTGAATGTGTACACGCTGAGGCAACAAGGGGGAGAGAGGGGACATTACTGAATCATAAAAATTGATGGGGAGAGTGGTTGAGGGGTGGGATAAGCTGCCAAAGGAGGTAGTATGTGTGAAATTAATGGGAGGATTTAAAGGAGGGTGGGAAGGATACAAAGGCCAGTAAAACCCATACATGGGGGGGCTCAAAGGCTCTCTCATTCAACATTAGTTAGGTAGGAATGGCCAGACAGGATGGGGAAATGGGCCTTTTTCTGTGAGCAGATTCATTGTTACTATAGTTGCTGCTATAGCGATGCCAACCAATCCTGACTGGGAAGTATTACCAAGTGACAGCGCCACCCCAGTCTGACACCCAGCTCTGTTACAGCGCCTGTGAACCTTGGTCACCCGCAGTGAAGTGCAAATCACTTCCACTGTGCTACAGGGGTCCCTGTTCTCTTACTGCTTCCACTGGGTCACTGGGGGTCCCTGCTCCCTCATCACTTCCAGTGGGCCACTGGAGGTCCCTGTTCTGTCATAACTTCTGCTGGACAAATGGGAGTCCCTGTTTCCTTATCATTTTGGCTTGGCCACTGGGGGCCCGCTTCTTTTATCACTTTTGCTGGGCCACCAGGGGCCCTGTTCCCTCATCACTTCTGCTCGGCCACTGGGAGGGGGTCCCTGTTCCTTCATCAGTTTGGCTTGACCACCAGGGGACCTGTTCCTAATCACTTCCACTGGGCCACTGGGAGGACCCTGCTCCCTAACCCACTTTTGCTGGGCCACAGGGGGTCCTTGTTTCCTCATTGCTTCCAACTAGCAAAATCATAACTTAAACCAAATTTTTTGATGTCAGGGCTATGTTTTAGTTGATAAAAACTAGACCGCAAGTAGCCAGCTCAGTGGCGTAGAAGGCTTAGGTGCTGGATGCCTCACCTCCTGCCACACTGGCAACCTTAGGTTCGGAACAGGCCCGGATCACGTGGGGGCCGGCAGGCTGGGGAAGGATAGAGTGTCCACAGACAGCTCTCCTTCCTCAGGAATGGGAGTTGGTGAGCCGTGCTGCTTGCCTAACACCCAGCGGTGGCCGGATGTCAGCACATACATGTCACCATGCACAGGAAAGGACCCCACATTCAGGACACCGGGGTCATCTCCACAGAGGCGAAGCTTGGACATTGTGTCCATTGCATGTCTGTGAGCCCAGGGAGAAAACAGGAGGACCCCCCCCCCAAAAGCAGCAGGATAATGACCTGACTTCCAGCAGGCTCTGCACCAGAGGCCAGCCACAACTGAGGGTCCTGTGGCAGAGGACCAAAGGTGTAAGTAAGTCCCGGGGGAGCTGGGTGACGTGGCTGGGTGAGTCGGTTTGATGGGGGCTGCCAGGGGTGAACCAGGTGACAAAACGTATAGGAAAAAAAAATTGGACTGCATGTGAACGCACATTCCCATTTCCTCCAGAAGCTGCATGTTTAATACAGTGCATCTCATTGACGTGAAGTGAGGAACCACTGAGTGCGACCGCAAGTAGTGCATTACTGTGTGCGATAGTTGGCCATTTGTTTTTCCAAAAAAGCTTAGCCTTCACCACATGCATCTCAGTTACTGTGGCTCAGAGGGTGCAATGCCTAGCTCAAATGTTGTGTAAGAGGCAGTTCCAGTAAGTTGCTGCACGTAATGTGCATTGCATTTTTATTAATGTGATCAGCATGATGTTGTGTATCTTGTGTTCCCAGAATAAAGTCTTCTTGGGTGTTTCATTACGTATTCATTTCTTTAATTTACCACTCATGTTTTAATCACTTTGATGATTTCTAACTTGCCAAAGCTTTCATAATGCAGCAGACCAAGTAACCCCTCCCCCCAACTCGGGCAATGTTTTTTCAAATGATTTATTACATGAGGATGTTTTTCTTGTGTCTGCCCCCGAGAGTCTGTACTTCATATTGCGTCATAGTTGCCCACGTTTTAAGTTTTCCAGGCATTCTCTTTTAAATGTTGTAAAATAATGGATTTTGACTAAAGACACGGCCCACAGTATTTTTTCAATGTGACTGGGAATTCTGCTGGGTAACAGATGGGTAAAGTCACAAAATGTACACTGCTAGAAGCCCTTTAACAAAATAGGATGCACAGCTAAATAGTTTTACTTTATCAATTCATAACTTTGCTTAAATATCATCAAATATAACCTATGAGGACAAGTAAACTTCTGTGTGACAGACAATGAACGTCACACCATGTGTGCTGCAAGGAGCCCTTTAGAAGCTTAAATGATCTCAACATTCATTTAAACCAAACAAAAAGATGTTTATAAATCCAAAGCAACATGTTGTCATTCATAAAGTGCAAATACAATTCGATTTTGAAGTTTAAATAGAGTCTGATTGCACTTCAGACACTTATAACAAGCATTTATCAATGCCAGATATTCGCCACTGGTATAAAAGCCCTGGGGTAAGAGATGCTTTGCGTGACTCAGTGGTGTTAATGATAGTACAGTACCCAGAATACATTGTTGGTTTAGAGGGGGATAATCCCTTGCAGAGCTACCCTTGCACTGTTATTGGCACCATCTGATTAAGAGGGTGTAGGCTTGGGATGGCAGACGGAGACAATGTGAGCATGTGTGTGGGTTAGGCACCATGAGTGTAGCTACTCTTTCCCTACCAGCACAACTGATGCCATTGTATTAAAAAATATATATACACATTGCAATACATCTGCTTCAGCAGTTGCGAGGCTTAAAGACATCATCTTCATGTAACTCTCTGTGAACAGGGGTGAGAGATTTCTGAGACATAAGGCAAGAAAAGCAAACTTGTTACCGGCATCGTGTAGCACTACAGTAACGGGTACAAATTCCTCAGAAAGTACAGTTACGTAAGAACTTCTCGTAACAGTAGATCTTCGAGAGGAGCTCTTGCAGCAGGCTATTACAATAAGGACTACGCCGCAGGCACTAGGACCCTCCGGTGAAACTTCAGCCAGCAGTACACAGCAGGGACTGCCCCCGACGCCGGCCCTGCCCCGACGTCAGTCTGCGTACAAGAGGGGGTGGACCCAGCTCCACCTCAGTTCTCCCGCCAAGACCCGGAAGAAGGCCTGACAAGAGAAGGAGATAAAGCAACAGTAGAAGAGAAATGGAGAAGTAACAAAAATGGATCTGTACACCTTGAGGGGGAAGGCGGGTAGGAAGTAGCGCCTGCTGCAAGAGTTTCTCTCGAAGATCTACTGTTACGGTAAGTTCTTACGTAACTGTACTATCTTACTTCGAGTGGGAGCTCTTGCAGCAGGCTATTACAATAAGGACTGAATACCAAGCAGTCCCACACCAAAGAGGTAGACGACCCCGGGAGGTGGAATATGCTGACTCCAGAGGCCTCAGGACAGAAGCCCTTGTAAAACAGCTAGGCCGAAGCCAGCTCAGCGTCTGGAGACGATATCCAAGCTGTAATGCTTGATGAAGGTATGCACCGAGTTCCAGGTGGCGGCCGCACAAATGTCTTTTATAGAGACATTTCTCAGGGCGGCGAATGAGGCAGACACTCCTCTGGTGGAGTGACCCCTGACCGGGCCCGGTAGAGGTTTATTGTGTTTCTCGTAACAAAACAAGATGCAGCGAACTATCCACTTTGAGATAGTCTGCTTGGTCACCGGTCGACCCAAACATTGTGGTGCAAAGGCCACAAAAAGTTGCTCCGATTGACGGTGCGTAACCATCCTCTTGAGGTAGTACCTCAAAGTCCTGTTGACATCCAATGTGTGGAGGAGAACCTCCCCTCTGTTGGAAGCGCAAGGAAAATAAACAGGATGGTCAACCGACTGGCTGAGGGTCAACTCTGAGACCACTTTCGGAAGAAACTTAGGATTCGTTCTGAGGGAAACCCTTTCCCTGTGGAAAACTAAATACGGCTCTTTACACATCAGAGCCTGAAGCTCGGAAACCCTTCGAGCTGAAGTAACAGCAACCAAAAAACAAACCTTCCAAGAGAGGTAACGCAGCTCACAATCTGCTGCTGGTTCAAAAGGAGGGAGGGTGAGTTTCTCCAACACAAAAAGGAGGTCCCAGGGTGGGATAGGGTCCCAAATGGGAGGTCTCATATGCAGAATTCCCCTAAGAAAGGTGCGGGCGACATCCAATTGCGCCAATGCTCTGTCTCCCACGAGAGCATGATAGGTGGAAATTGCCCACATGTGCACCTTGATAGAGGAGTAACTCAGGCCCTTTTTGTATGAGGAGAGGAGATACTGTAATGCTGAGTTCACAGGGCAGGTGACTGGATCCAAACGCTGTGGCGATGCCCAAAGACAAAAATGCTTCCACTTCATAGAGTAGGTGGAGCGGGTAGAGGGCTTTCTTGCCAAAACTAGGACTGCCGCCACTTCCGGGGAAACCCCGTATCTACGTTGAGCTATGTCTGAAGGAGCCAAGCATGTAGGTGTAAGGACTGAAGGTCTGGGTGGACCAGCGACCCTTGGTCCTGGGACAGCAACTGCGAGCATATGGGCAGAGGAATTGGAGGTTCCGTTGATAACCGCTGCAGTAGTGGGAACCAAATCTGCCAAGGCCATTTGGGGGCTACTAGGATCATTCGGGCCCCTTCTGCCTGTAACTTGAGCAGCACTCTCTGAATGAGAGGGAAGGGCGGAAAGGCATAGAGAAACCTCCCTGCCCAGCAAAGGGATAACGCGTCTGGCCAGAAAACTCCAGGCGCATGCTCTTGCGAGCAGAACATTGGCAGTTTGGTGTTGCGTGGTGATGCAAAGAGATCCAGCTCTGGAAGACCCCACCTGTCGAAGAGCTGGTCTGCTATGGACTGTAGCAGCTCCCACTCGTGCGCTCTGGATCGCGTCCTGCTGAGGCTGTCGGCCAGATCGTTGAGGACACCTGGGACGTGCACTGTGGACAGCAGAATGCCGCACTCCATTGCCCGGTACCAGACTCTCATCGCCTCCCTGCAAAGGGGGTACGAATGAGTGCCTCCTTGCTTGTTGATGTAGAAGACGACCGCCATGTTGTCTGTTTGAACTAGAAGAGAGCCTGGCACCAGATCCTCTTGAAAAGCCTGTAAGGCGTAGAGAACCGCTCGCATTTCCAGCACATTGATGTGAAGGAACTGCTCCTCGGGTGACCAAACCCCTTGCGTTCCACGAGCACCCAGGTGCGCCCCCCACCCCAGGTCCAATGCATCTGTCATCAGAGTCTGACCTGGTGGCTCTGGACAAAAGCTGACCCCCTTCTTTAAATTCCTGGAGTCCATCCACCAAAGCAAAGTTCTCCTGGCTGGCTCCGAGATCTTGACCAGGGAGTCTAGATCATCATGGCCTTGGTCCCACTGCACCCTGAGCATCCACTGTGGGACCCTCATGTGGAGGCGGGCCAAGGGAGTGACAGGGATGGCCGCTGCCATATGCCCCAGTAAACTGAGGAAGTTCTGAGCTGGAGCTTGAGGAGTTATTGAGATCCGTTCTGCCATCTCTGGCAGGTGATCTCCCCTGTCCTCGGGGAGGAAGGCCATGCCCTGGACGGAATCCATGATTGCTCCGATGAAGGCGAGCTTTTGACTGGGCTCCGGGGATGATTTTCGCAGGTTCAGGGTGATTCCCAACCCTCGGAACAGAGTATAAGTGTCTTTGAGGGCATGTAGAAGGCCTACCCTTGACGGGGCCGTAAGCAGCCAGTCGTCGAGGTAGGGGAACACATAGTGTCCCATGTGCCTTAGAGCCACAGCCACCACTGCTAGGCACTTGGTGAAGACTCGCAGAGTGGAAGAGAGGCCGAACGGAAGCACTCAAAACTGATAGTGCTCCCCTTGGAAGTGGAACCTCAGAAACTTCCGGTGGGGATGGTAGACCCCAATGTGCATGTACGCATCTTGCATGTCGAGGGAGCAGAGCCAGTCCCCCTGGTGCAGCAAGGGAAGGAGTCCTTAGAGGGTCACCATCCTGAACCTTTTGTACTCGATAAAGAGGTTTAGAGGACTGAGGTCCAGAATGGGATGAAGGTCCTGTGTCTTTTTTGGGACCAGGAAAAAGTGAGAATAAAACCCCTGTCCTCGCTGATGCAAGGGGACTATCTCTATTGCCCTTTTTAGCAAGAGAGTCTGGATCTCTCCTTCTATAAGTGGGATGTGAGAAGGAGGATAATGGGAGAGCTTTGGCGGAGTGTTCGGTGGAAACTCTGTGAACTCCAGCGTGTGTCCTCTCCTGATGATGTCTAAGACCCATTGGTCTGCAGTTATTGACTTCCACCCTTCAAAATGAAGGGAGAAGCAGCCCCCAACTGGCGCCCCTGGATCTTCCCGCAGAAGGGGGGGCAGGAGGGAGTCACTGGGCTGAACTGGGAGTGGGAAGAGAGGCCTGGGAGGACTTGGGCCCACGGGCAGGAGGTCCACCAGGCTGCTGGTTGCCGGATCTCCTGCAAAAGCCTCCTCTCTGTCCCTGTTGGTTGCTACAGGCTTGACCTTGACTGCCTGAGGACTTGCGAAAAGGCTGTTTACGGTGTCGTCGCTGGTCAACGCGGTACATCTAGCGGACCGACCAGATTGACTTGCCTGACTCCTGGAGGCGGGAGATTAAGGCCTCCGTCTCCTGCCCAAACAACATGGTACCCTGGAAGGGCAAATCCTTGATACCAGCCTGCAGATCCTGGTGAAAACCAGAGACTCTCAACCAGGTGTGGCGCCGTAAGCACACCCCAGAAGCGGCTGCCCTGGCTGCTGTATCTGCCGTGTCATACGAGGCTCTCAGGGCATGGGTGCCTACGTCTGGGCCCGATTTTAGGAGGTCCAGGAGCTCTGTCTTCTGGGCAGAGTCTGAAAAGGCCTTCATCAGCTCTTGTCCCCTCTCCCAAAGCACATTCTGGTACTGTACCATATGTGTCAGAAAGTTGAGGGAACGTATGGAACAGGTGGAAGCAGCATATACCTTTTTGCCCACCTGGTCCAAATAGCGAGACTCCGGGTCGGGAGGCTGAGAGCTGTGAGGTGCTTCGGCTGCCTGGACTTATCATGGGCAGCCGTGATCACCGAGGAATTGGCCTGAGGGTGTTCAACGAGAAAAGGCTCTGCCCTGGGGGCCTTATACAGCCTATCCGACTTCTTCGGAACGGCCAGGACTGAAGCTGGATGCATCCAGGTGGTTCTGGTGAGGTTCTGGAATGTATCCACCAAAGGAGGAATGATCAGAGGTTTAGGTTCCTTTTGCCTCAGGTACTTAGCTAGTCTCCGGTGTTCCGGATCCAGGTCCTCCGTGTCCCACTTGTTGGAGGCCTGGATGTGCCTCATGACATCCATAAAGGTAGGATCGTCTGGAAGCGAGCGAGGCTGGTCCTTCTCTCCTGGGGAGCGCTGCAGACTGAGAGAGGAAGATGACAAAGATGATGGTGAGGAGGATCGACTATATGACTTTGAATAGTCTGAGCCTTCCCTAAGACCAGGCTCTCGCTGTCGTCGGTAACTAGGGGACCGACAACAGCCCGAAGACCGACTCTGGTCCCTGGACCGGCGACGGAGCAGAGACCGACGTTGGTCAGAGGACCAACGTTGGGAGTGTTCTTGCCTAGAGCGAGAAGGGCTCCTAGAGCGTGACCTAGACCGACGTCGGTCACCAGCGTCCCTGGAATGACGTCGGTGATCCTCGGACCCGGTGCGGGAACGAGCCCTGGAGGGAGGTGTAGGCGGGCGCTCCGGCAACTTCCATGGGGAAGACTCACCTCCCAGCTGTGGTTTTTCCACTGGGTCCGGAACCGGTGTCTGGGCCGGTGACGTGGAGGACCACTTGCGGACCTGCCCCCACCAGAAGGAAAACAGTTCCTGGAGCTCATCCTTCATGAAGATCTCAGCCACCCATCTCGGGAAGGAAGTATCTGGGACGTCGGGGCGTGAAGGAGAGCCCTCTTGGGTGCCCGGGGGGAGGAGGACTTGGGCGACGGGGACGTCGTCTCTTCCACAGCCACTCCCGCGTCCTTCGCCCCTTCGACCAGCGTCGGTGCAGGTACCGATGACGGGGTGCGGCCGGGGGGTGCGGGAGAGTCCTTGGGCTCCAGAGGTGTGCCTTTAGCAGGCGGCACCGATGCCTTAGGAGGTGGGGCCGAAGCATGCACCTCTAAGGGCTTTGTGGTGACCCTTAGCGGGGTCACCATGGGCTTAGCCAGCTTCTCCCCCAAAGGGCCAGCTTTAGCTTGAGAAGATTTCGGGTACTCTCCAGAACCCGAGGGATGGGCCTTCTTTGGAGAGGGCCGCGAATGAGAGCGAGACCGGAACCGGTGCCGGGACCGACTACGGTCTTTGCTGTGCCACTTCTTTTCTTTCCGTTTCCCCTCCGAGGAGTGCAGATCCATTTTCTACTCCAGTATGTAGGCTTTTAGGGCCTTGAGGCGGCGGATGCGGGTCCTGCTGGTGAAAGCCTGGCAATCGGAGCAGTTCGCAGTGTCATGGTCCGGGCCTAGGCAAAAAACACACCGCCGATGGCCATCCTTGGCTGGAATCTGCCTCCCACACTCACACTTGTTCAAGTGCTCCGGAGAGGCTGACGCCCGAGAAGATATCCGTCGGACTTCAAAAACCATCGGGCAATGGCTGACGTCGGTAACCTGTAGAAATACGAAAAACCGTCTAAAAAGAACAGTGAAATAACCAACGGGCAGCGGACTGACATCGGTGTACCACGAAGGAGAAAACCGTCAAAAAAACGGCTCCAAAAGTCTTGATTGAAGAAAAATCAACAAGGTTTTAGCTGCAACTGGCAAGCAGAAGCTGTTCTTCCTTCTACACGTGCGGGATGCGGTGGGAAAGAACTGGGGTGGAGCTGGGTCCGCCCCATTGTACCCAGACCGATGTCGGGGCGGAGCTGGCGTCGGGGGCGGTCCCTGCTGTGTACTGCTGGCTGAAGTTTCACTGGAGGGTCCTAGTGCCTCCGGCATAGTCCTTATTTATTGTAATAGCCTGCTGCAAGAGCTCCCACCCGAAGTAAGATCTTGTGTAACCCGTGCAGCAGCAATACCAAGGCAGAGAGTTAATTCCTACTCAGTGGTTCTGGTGTTTCAGAAAAAAAACCTATTGCCATTTTACAACGTTAAAAAAAATTAGAACTCTCCATTTAAAGTTCTGTGCAATTCCAGGTGCATAACCAGACTGTGAAAATGTCCTAGCGAAGGCAGCCAAGTCAGCTGAGTGAGTCCCAGCAAGATAATCAATCAAAAAAAAAAAAAAGACTGTGGCAAGTTGTTGCATCAGTTTTCCAGCACAATCACCTTCACAAGAACTGTTATTATACTTCTACAGAGGAAACCACTGAAAAAGTTTTCACACAGACCCTTATCACTCTTGTGATACTCCCTGAACACCCATAACACTCTTGTGAAAAGTGAACCATAGGAGCACGTAAGTCCGGGCTTTTACCCCGAAGAAGCTGCTTTTCATCCACCATCAATTTCTTTTTCCCTCACTCTGTTAACTAGCACACTCAACTGAACTTAAATATGCTAATGTAATAAGGAAGCCCTTGAATGTGAATTTGAAAACAAACTTTTTTTTTTACCTTGACAAAACTATACAGACTGCTACCAAACTAGAGGGAAATTAGCTAGGCGGTCCCCACCCCCACGCTTATTCTTCCTTTTCTTATGTGATATCCATCCGATGCAGATGGTAGAGCTTGATAACAAGCCTGAGGTAAAAGGAAAAAAACAAGAATTTACGGACCATTCCAGTGCTTGAGCAAACAGAAGGGAAACGATTTAAAAAGTCAGAGTCTCAGAAAAAAAAAGATAATATAAAATTATCACAAAATAAAGAACTGAAAACTTCTGGCAAAGCAGAGAAAATAAAGGACTACATTTCTTAAAGCAATCTCAGGATAAAATACCCTTACAACAAAATATAAGTTGGACGCTGGGAGGCGCATAGGTTCATTCATAAAAAAAAAAAAAAGACAATAAAAAAAGAATGTTTCTCCAGCAGTCAGCACCCAGCTGTGGTGCTGCCACTACTCACTCGGCTGCCTGTGTTCTCTTCTCTTGTCTGAGCCAGGGCAATGGAATGGAGGGGATGGCCCTTCACTGCCGGCCCTCCCCAATGGACTGTCACCACTGCTGGAACCCAGAAACTGATTGCGGTGGGATGGAGGAGAAGCCACTGAATTACCTGACCAGTTGGGACATCAGAGGCACACAGGAACAAAATCTAAGTCCCTCCCTTTCTTGCTTTGCCCGGCCAGCTGGCTACTCCTGTCACTTGTTACTGCTCCGCTCCCTCAGCTCACTGCACTCAACTGAACGGCTGTTGCTGTTCAAACTGGGCTGAGAATTCCAATCCGGAATCCTCAGGGGCCCAACCCTGCCTGCCTGCCCACTCACTTGGGAACCATGAGCACAGGTTCCTGACACCTGACAATGGGGGGGGGGACAGAGCAGGCAGGGAAAAAGAAATTGAAATAAAATACATTTTAACAAAAAGCTCTGCAGGGGCTTCACAAGGAATACTTTGGAGGGGCTGGGGACCCTACCTATGTCCTCCTTTTTCAGGTAGTGCACCCTGGGACACTAACATTGGGGCACTTCATATGTATGAGCGTATGCCCAGTATCACGACTCGGATTTCCGACCATGATTTTGTAACAAAAAGCCCTCATTTGAAAATAAGTGCCACTTTCCCAAGTTCAGCTAGAGACATACTGTGATGTTTCTAGCTGAACTTGGGAATTGGGAGGCATGTATGAGCCTCCAGCCACTTCAGCCAAGTGCCTTCTGTTACATCTGCAAGAGCACAGGGCTCTTCTGGGATGCTTGAAATTCCTCAGCAGGCTGATCATGATAGATCAGCTTGCTAGGTGGCACAGATCAAAGGGAAAAGCTGACCCATAATTGGGTCAGCTTTTTCTTTTCAAATCCACAGTATCTCCCCCCCAGCAAGCCATAACGGTGTCATGATCAGCCTGGCTGATGATTAGTGGGCTACTGATGCACCCCTTGAAGACTGATCTGCATTGAAGGGACAATGTCACACATCTCAAAGCCCAGCTCTCATACCAAAATGTTTGCTGCTTGCACACGCACATGGCAAACATAAAAAGAGAGAAGTAGCAGTAGTATTCACACACACACACCCTCCGTGGAAAGGAATGAAAGCTCACTCCTGCTTGCCAACATGTGTCCCTCAGTTTACATCATGATGCACAGCTAGCAGGAGTGAGCACATAGCAGCTGCAGTGCAGGAGTGCAGGAGCTCTTAAGAAAGAGAAAGTGAGTAAAAATAAAGAAAATGACACAAAGGTTAGCAAATTCTTCATTAATACAACTGCATGTGTTGCACAATTGATCAAATGTTGCAAGGTATATCTATTCATGTCAGCAGCTCTTTAATTCCTGCTTGAAACCTTACCCTTGCTTTCCATTTCTCATATGGGCTACCGTTTACTTCTTTCATATGTGCTGCTGTTTAATACTTTGTTTTTCAGGGAATGGCAGAGATGTTGCACAACCCATGGGACACCTAGGGGCACAAGAGCATTCGCTGAAGGAGGGGTTACAGTGTCCAACAGATTTGTACCACTAGCAAATATGAGGGACAAGGGAGTCAGGGAGGGGGAGATATGTGAGGTTAGGAGGGGACAGGCAAGGCAGGGAGCACACAGGATGCAGGAGGAAGTGAGAAGTAGGAACGAAGGTGGGGAAAAAGGAACTGAGCTAAGAAGGGATGTGGGGAGCAATGTAAAGCATACTGGAGGTAAGCAGGGTAGTAGAGGAGGTGAGCACAGAAATGGGGTGGGGTGGGGAAGGGAACAGAGCTAGGAGGGGATGTTGGGAGTAGGGAAAGACATGCAGGAGGGGAGCAGGGTAGTAGGAGAGGTGAGCACAGGAGCGGGGGTGGGGAAAGGAGAGCTGAGGTAGGGAGTGAGGTGGGGAGCAGGGTAAGGCTAACAGGAAGGATGTAGTGCCATAGTGAAGGCAAGCATGAGACTGAAGGAGGGTGAGATGATGAAAGGGAAGAGCCAAGAGGAACGCGGGGTGGGGCAGGTGGGTAGGCAGGGCCTAGGAAAGAGAAGGGAATGTCTGAAAGTGGTTCTGAATCAAGAGCAGGAGAGGAGGAATTGGAGGCGGAAGCAGGGGCCAAGCAGAGGGATCAAGAGGGCAGAGCAAGCCAGGGGCATATAAGTAAGGGGACAGCAGGGGGAAAGTTGGGGGAGGAAGAGGGGGGAAACAGAGGGGGCATGAGGACAGAGCAAGCCAGGGAAATACAAGTAAAGGAGCAGAGGAGGGGGAATTAGGGGAGGTAGTGGTTGGTGAGTAGAGGGGACAGGTGGATGGGGCAAGCAAGGGAGACACTAGTGAAGGAGCAGCAGGTGGAGGGAAGGGTTCCTCAGGCAAGGAATCAGTTTCACTGGCAAGGGCAGGAGAGGTAGAGAAGTTCATGGTCTTTGGGGACTCAATTATCAAGGGGATACACGGGCTTAGGAAGGTGGTAAGCTACAAGGGGAGGTCAGTGTTTTGCAAACCAGAGATGGAAGCAAGGAGGGCGATGCAGAAAATCAGAGAGGGGGCAAGGGTGGTAGGGGGAACCACACCTGGTCATTCATTTGGGTACAAATGATCTGTTCTAGATTAAAGGTTCAGGATGCCTATAGGTTCAGAGTATTTACGTCTTGGGTCATCCCAGAGTTGACTTCAAACACAGCAAAATGAGAAAAAATGGGTGAACACCACTGTAATGCCTTTGTAATATTCTTTATTTCATCCAAACATATCAAGGGTGACAGTTTCGTGGCTGGTGCCACTTCCTCAGGCCTACTGTGTTGGTCTTTTTACTAAACTTTTCTATGTTCTATATTCCGTGTAAGGCTGCAAGTCCACTGTTCTCATTTTCTCAAAAAGAGGTGTTTCATTTCTCCTTGTATAATTTTACATTCTTGTTGTACCACTTCTACACTTCTCTCAGAGGTACAGAATAGCATGGCTCAAGCCGACTCCCAGTGCCAGCAATGAGATGGAGGAGGTTCAGAGACAGTTTAGGGCACTGGTGAAAGGCTGCAAGGAAGAGGCAAGATCTTTGGCGTTCTTGGCAGTCTTGCCTGTATCCTGTGCCAGCACTGTTAGGAAGCAACGGATCAGGGAATCCAATGCCTGGCTCAAAGAATGGTGCCAGGAGGAAGGGTTCAGCTATATTGGAGAGTGGGGGGACACATGGGAGGATGAGGACTTGTACTGGAAGGATAGGCTTCACCTCAAAGAGAGGGGGGCTAGGGTTCTGAGGGGAGGCCTACAAAGTTAGATTGATTGGGTCTCAAGGGGGACCTTAAACTGGAAGGGGGAGAGTACAAGGCTAGGATGAGGGAGAGGGTTACAGGAGAAGGAGATAGCCTAGCTAGCGCTCCCCCACAGGAGGGAGCAGGGAGAGTGGAGAGCAATAGTAAGGGGGATGAGGGTATCTGGTGGAAAGGCTTATACATGAATGCTAGGAGTTTATGGAACAAAGTGGTAGAATTAGAGACCATAATGGTGGACGAGGGCCTAGACATCGTGGCCATAACAGAGACCTGGTGGTCAGAGCAACATACATGGGAGGTGGGCATCCCAAGTTACAGACTCTTTAGGAAAGATAAGCCTGGAAGAAAAGGGGGGATGGCACTGTATGTTGAGGAAGACATCAGAGTCCCAGAAGGGCAGGAGGAACAGGATGCACCGGAGGTCATGTGGGTCATGCTGGAAAAATGGTCTGGTGCAGCTTTAAGACTGGGTGTGATCTACAGGCCCCTGATGCGGGGGGAGGAGGTGGACAGGCAGCTGATGCAGGGGATCTAGAGGATGGCACTCAGAGGGGAACTTCTGCTGGTAGGGGACCGTTTTTTTCAACTTTATTTCCTTCCAGTCACCAGTACTTACGTATCTCTCTCCAGCAAGGGGTCTCCTTGGCGTTGCCTCTACCGCCCGCCGTGCCCCTCCTCTAAATGAGGAATCGGGTGCTGGGTCCCCCTCCCCCATGGGGGGAACGGAGAGGTGGGGCCTATTCAAAAGGAAAAGAAGTGATAGAACAAGAGGTCATGGGCTGAGGTTGGAGGGGGGAAGATTCAGGGGCAGTACACAGGCACATTTGTTCACCAAAAGGGTGGTGGACCCCTGGAACAGTCTACCAGAGGAGGTGGTGGGAGTGGAAACTATAGAGGAATTCAAGAGGGCATGGGACAGATACAAAGGATTGGCTGGAGGGCGGTGACAGGTGTATCTGGATGGGGGAAAGTATCGGGGCAAACTTGATGGGTAATCGTGTCCTTTCTGCTGACAGTCTTCTATGATTCATACCCATGATGCAGTTGTTGCAACTCATGGAATTAATGTAGTCTTATAGTGTAGTAAAAAGCAAGTAGAACAGATGTTCTAACATGTTCCTTCCACTCATTGATCAGTATAGGAAGCAGCTGTGTTACTTTGCTTACCTGTATTTTGAGCACTAAAACTGAAGCATTTTGGTCATTATAACATAAATAAACAAGGGACAGCACATATATCCCAAGCTGATTATGTTAACTTGCAAAACATGCAAATGTATTGATATCATTCTGTGATGTGAGAGCTTGTTTGGAAGGGTGTTCCTTCTTATCTATTACAGCATGATACCCCTTCCCATCTGCTAATGACTATCAACAGTCCCATGAATAAATGAATGTCCCCTCCCATCTGTTGATACTCATCCACAGAGTCCCAGAAATAAATGAATACCCCTTCCCCTCTGCTAATACCCACCCACACAGTCCCATGAATACATAAATACCCCCTTCAATTTGCTGATACACATCCACACAGTCCCTGAAATAGATGAATACCTCCTATCAGGAAAGCCTGCCAACCTATTTGCTTTCACTGGAATTGTTGGCGCTGGTTCTGGGGCCTCAGTATCCACTGCAGACCCCCCTGCTCTGCCAATCCTAGCCACCCACTACCTTTGATCAGTAAGGGTGGCTGAGGTCAGGAAACTGCTGCTCTCCATCACACCGGACAATACTGGGTCCGGTGGCCTTGAACCCAAGCTCCTTAGATTGGCAGCCCCTCCATAGCTCTCTCTATCTCAAAAATCCTGGACCTCTCCCTTTCCTCTGGTATTATCTCTTATGTCTGGAAGGCTGCCAAGGTCGCTCCTGTCTTTAAAGCTGGTGATTCCAGACTCATGGACAATCATCACCCGACTGCCATACCCTCTATCCTCTCTAAAGTCTTAGAAAGGATTGTGGCATCACAGCTCAATGATGACCACATGGTCAAGTACAACCTCCTGTCCTCCACCCAGCAGAGTTTCAGGAAAAACCATGGCACCTCAACAGCTCTGGCCAAATAAGCAAATGTCATTAACTTAGCTATGGACTCTGGTTTCCTAACTAGCTCAATGTTTACTGACCTCAAAAAGGCATCTAGTCCAGTCAGTCACTTGCTCCTCCAGAACAAAGTAGCCTCCCTTGATGTCACACCCCAACACCACCACCACCATCACCTGGTTCACTAGTTACCTAAACAGTAGAAACCAGCAAGTACTGAATGACTTCACATTACTGCATCCAACCCTGTTGATGTAATTGTTGGTGTTCCCCAAGGCTCCGTCCTTGTCCCACTCCTCTTCTTTATTGATATCAACAGTCTCCCTGATGTGGCCTCCTGCTGCAGCTCCCTGTTGTATGCAGATGATCCTGTCCTGTACCACAGTGCCACATCTGTTCCTGTCATCGAAAAATCCCTCAGTTTCTTTTGCACTCATTCTATCCCAGTTACTGGCAAACAAACTAACCCTAAACAGCAAGACCAAGGCCATACTCTTTGGCTCTAAGCTGAAACTTCATGCCACCTCCTCTAAACTCTCCTTACCCTGCACAGATGGATCCCCCCTAGAGGAGGGCACCTGTTTCAAATACACGGGTGTAACCAGACCACTCCCTTGGTTTCTCCCCTCACATCACCTCACTCTTGAAATCAGTTAATGCTAAACTGGACTTGACTTTCAGGGTCAAACACTTCATTCCCTGCTGCCCAGCTATCAATAGCCCAAGGGGTGCTCCTTCCAAGCCTCCCCTATGGCCTTCTGGCTTTCCAGGAGGTGAGTAAATCTGTCCTGTCTAGATGGAATATCAAAACTGAAACTGAAAAGCAGCGTCAGTGGCTCAGCAGGTAGCACACTTGCCTCTGAGGCCGGGAGATCAGTAGGCTGTGGGTTCTATCCCCACACCAGGCACTTGGGTTAATATCCCAATACTGACACTGTAGTGTAGCATGAGGGGGGTGCTGCACTACTGAGGTGCCGTCTTTCGGATGAGATGTTAAAACCGAGGTCCCATCTGCCTGTTCTGGTGGTAGTTCAGGTAGATGTTAAAGATCCCATGGCACTTCGTGAAAAGAGCAGGGGAATTTCCTTGGTGCAATGGCCAAATTTCCTCCATTCACAAAAAATACCACCAACAGCTTCATCCAGTTCAAGGTCAGTTGGCATTCATCTGTATCCCCTTCCCCCAGGTCGTGCCTGAAAAGAAAAAATTACTCACCTTAGTAATGTTGTTTCTTCTAATGGAGTCTTGCTATATTATAGACATTAGCAGTTTGATCCAGCTCTAGAACTGCCCCAGAGTGAAATGGTTAAACCATTCCAAAATAGAATTTTGCACGAGAGTGCTATCTGTGTCATTTCAAACTTGAACTGTCAGATCTTTACGAGCCAAACTCACTAAGGTCTGTGTGGAAGTTGTAACCTACACTAGCCAAATGGCTATCTAAATAATAACAACCATTGATGGTCCCAACACCCAAGACTCAAGTCAGGGGACCAGAAATACTAACACCATTCTAATAATATGAAAATGGAACATAGTATAATAAAACACACACGCAGCTACACACACACACCCCAAAGTCCCAAAGGGGACAAAATGCTAACAGGACATAAGTAGTGCCCACACTAAGTTGCCCGAACCCCACCAAGTAGAGGTTCTGAGAGGGGCAGGTTGGGGGGGAGGTCTATAATATAGCAAGACTCCATTAGAAGAAACAACATTACTAAGGTGAGTAATTTTTTCTTCAAACAACATGAAGTCTTGCTATATTATAGACATTAGCAGAATACACAGCAGTACCTCCATGGAGGAGGGGCAGAACCTACTTAGGGAATAGGCTCTGAAGAACAGCTGTGCCAAACCGAGCATCTCTCCTGGCCTGGACATCCAGGGAGTAATGCTTGGTAAAAGTGTGTACCGTTTCCAAGTAGCAGCCTGGCAAATCTCTAATAAAGGGATATCTCTGGCAGCAGCTAGAGACGCAGCTGTACCCCTGGTAGAATGAGCCCTCAAACCTGGGGGCTCTGCCCACTTTCTGATAACAAAATTGAATACAAGAGACAATCCACCTGGCTATTGATCTCTTGAGTGGCAGGTTTGCCTTTCCCAACTTCACCATAGGTAAGGAAAAGTTGGAGGATTCGAACCTGTGACCTTTGGTACACTCTATATAATAACTAAGAGCTCTTAACATCCAGGTTGTGCAATCTCCTCTCACCAAGAGGAGTGATCAGTGAAAAATACTGGAAGGAGATAGATTGATTAAGATGGAAATCTGAAACCACCTTAGGCAAAACTTCCTATTAGTCCTAAGGACTACCTTATCCCTGTGGAAGAAAGTCAGTCAGTCTCCACTGACAAGGCTTGCAATTCACTTATCGTCTGGCAGAAGTGATAGCCACTAGAAAAACAGTTTTCCAAGTTAGGTACCAAAGCTCTGCAGAAGACAGAGGTTCAAAGGGGTTGCATTAACTGGGCATGCAAACATTAAGGTCCCAAGCAGGGGCGGTTCCCAAAGGAGGATTAGTATGAAGTAATCCCTAAAAACTTGGAAAACACAGGATGAGAGGAAAGAGGGATGACTTTCCTGTTGACACAAAAGCAGACACAGCTGCCAAATGAACTCTCAGGGTAGCTGGTCTGAGACCCAAGGAATTAAGATGTACCATGTAATCTAACAAAATGGGCAATTCAGCAGATTCTGGGAAATATTTTTCCAGCACACCAAATGGAAAACCTTTTCCATTTAGAACTATAAGTAGCCTAGTGGAAGGCTTTCTGGAAGCCTTTAGGATCTCAAGAACACCCTGAGAGGTGTAAATCAGCAAACTCTAACTCCTCAAGAGCCAGGCCTTGAGGTTGAGGGATTGGAGGTCCGATACCAAACCCTTCCTGGGCACAAGTCAACAGATTGTGATTCCTGGGGAGGCACAGGGGAAGATGGACTGTCAGAGACAGAAGGAGTGGGTACCAGGGCTGCCTGGCCCAATCCGGGGCAATCAGAATCACCCTGCAAGGCTGAGATCTGATTTTGACTAGTACTTTGAATAAGAGAGGAAAGGGGGAAGCATAGAGGAACTTCCCCTCCCAATCCAGAAGAAGGGCATCCAGGGGAACTGAGCCCAGCACTGGAGGCCTGCAACAGAACAGAGGAAGTTTGTGATTGTCTGGGGCTGCAAAAAGATCTATCTGAGGGATGCCCCACCTGGCAAAAACTATCCCCAGCACTTGAGGATCCAGGGACCATTCGTGATGGCCCTGGGAAATCCTACTAAGGGCATCCGCTAGGACATTGTCCTTCCCTGGAAGATGAACTGCTATGAGGGAAGTGTTCAGGGAATAGGCCAGAGACCACAACTTCATTGCCTCGGTGCACAAGGCCGAGACCGAGTGCCCCCTGTTGTTGATGTACCACATTGTTGTGGTGTTGTCTGTTCTGACTTGTATCACCTTGTCATGGACAGATGCAGAAAAGCTTGAAGAGCTAAAAAGACAGCTCTGAGTTCCATCAAATTGATGTGGAGCAGAGATTCCTGGGAGACCAAACTCCCTGAGTGGAAAGGTGCCCATGGGCTCCCAACCCAGAAGGGAAGCATCTGTAGTGAGAGTCAAGTCATGAGAAGGGAAATGAAGGGACCCCGCTCTTAAATTGCTCTGATCCTGCCACCACTGGAGAGCTAGAATCAAGGTTCAGTCACTGGGACCAACTTGGAAAGGGGTCTCTTCTCTGAGACCAAAATGTTCTCAAGTGAAACTGAATGTCTCTCATCTGAAATCTGGCTCCCTGCACAACAGCTGTGGATGCAGCCATGTGCCCCAGGAGCTGCAGAAAGTGTCTTGCTGGTCGAGAGCCTGCAGAGTGAAGGAAGAGGCCAGAGCCACTAAATTCCTTACCCTTTCTGGGGAAGAAAGGCCCTGGCTAGCTTTGTGTCCAATTCTGCCCCTATAAAGGTAGTACCTGGACTGGTTCCAGAGCAGCTTTGGTGGGTTTGCTGAAAACCTAGGGAGGTGAGAAGCTGCTGGGTGACCTGCAGGTGAGATTTTACCTGTTCTGGGGAATGGCCTACAATGAGCCAGTCGTCTAGATAGGGAAAAACAGCAATCCTCTGCCTCCTTAAGTGGGCCACTGCCACTGCTAGACACTTTTGTGAATACCCTTGGAGCAGAGGTAAGGCCGAAGGCATTGCTCTGAACTGGTAATGACCTGAGGGCAGTTCGAATCTGAGGTACTTTCGATGGGATCTTCTGATTAGGACATGGAAATAGGCATCCTGAGGTCCAGGGAGGCTAGCCAGTCCCTGGCCTTAGGGAAGGTAAAATCATTGCCAGAGTTACCATTTTGAACTTTGGTTTCAAAAGATGCTTGTTCAGATATCTGAGATCTAAAATGGGCCACCATTCTCCTGTCTTTTGGGGTAAGGAAGTATCTGGAATACAGACCCCTGCCCTGATGCAGGGGAGGAACCCTTTCTACTGCTCTGAGAGCTAACATGGATGAGACCTCTGTTTCCAGAGCGAGGGTCTCTGAAGCACTTTCAGGTAGAAAAAGTCTGCTTCTCAACTTGGGAAACTTTTTGAAGCTGAGAACCAGACCCTGGCTTACTACTTCCAGAACCCACTTGTCTGAGGTTAAAGAAGCCCATTCTGACTGAAGTAACTAGCCTGCCCCACTGGTACAGGAGAATGCCCTGGGCACCCCATCAGGGTGCCTGTTTATAGGAGCTTTAGGCTGGGGGGTGGGAGCAGGTCTGCCCACTCCTCGTCTGCCCCTGCCTCTGAAGAAGCCCCTCTGAGCATAGGCAGGAGGCGGCCTGAGTCTGGTAGAAAGGCCTGTGAAAGCCTACCCCTACCCTGGGGCATGCCTTTGAGGAGTGGCTTGCCGCCTCCTTAGCCTGGGCACTCTTGTAAGTAGTCCTATATTCATCCATCTTCTTCATGTAATTCTCTGTCTGCTCTCCAAACAGAGAATTTCCCACAGGAAAATCCATAGCCTTAGTCTGGGTATCCTGTGACAAACTAGTACACCTGAGCCAGGCCAACCTACTTAAAAGCTACAGATGTGGCCATGACCCTAGAGGAAACATCATTAACATCCACAGCAGCATGAAACTGAACCTTAGAGGCTTCAATGCCATCAGCAGCCACCTGTTCTAGTTCACTAGCTAGCCATGGGCCTGCTTGGCCAATTGCATAACAGTATCCCATCTAGATTTCTGATACCTAGCTACATAAGCTCATATAATTTGCTTGCCTGAGTCCCAGAGAGAGGCTGCCATATACTGTTTTTTGCCATGGCATCAATCTTCCTGGAATCCTTGTCAGGAGGATGTGAAGCCAAGGGAATATTAGCTTTATCACAGGCAGCAGCCTGAAGTACCCCAACATGACTGCATTGCTGAGAAAGGAATTCTGTATCAGGGCCTGACAATGTATACCTTCTGTCCATCTTTTTATCTACAGGAGGCACAGAATTAGGAGCTTTTAAAATTTTAATTGTTTGTTTCCTAAAAGACTTATGTAAAGGAATAGACAATCTCCTAGACTCTGGAATATCCATCATTTCTACAAAATCAGGCTCCTCTTGCTCATCCACAGCCTCTTCTAAAGGAAGCTGGAGGGTTTCAGCAACTTTTTATAAAACATAAAATGAGATGGGGACTCAGACAGCATAGGGGAGATTCTAAAGGTCTGTCTGGGAGATGCCGGTTCAATGGGCACACCCAGACCTTCCCAGCCACATTCATACTGTTCATAATCCTCCTCCCCTCCTCTGGTTCATAAAATTCCTCAATATCATAATCCTGAACCACTGGGACCGGACGAACCGACCTTTTACCAGATAGTGGTGGTTGAACGACCCTGAGACAGTGACTGGACAATTTGTATGGCTTTTGCTATCTCTGCAGCAGTTGGAGAAGAATTTTGAACTCCAGACCTGCTGATTTTCTTGTTTTCTTTACTGGAATTGGTTCCTCAGAACCAGCTTTTCTTTGCCGAGGAAGTCTGGCCCTGGTCAGAGGACACTCCCTCTGGTTCGGTTGGCACCGAACCGGGCTGCCATCTGGGTCAGCGGACTTTTGGCCTCTGTTCCTGAGCCTGCCCAATCTTTTTCCAGGGTGGCTGCAGGAAATTCTTACATACCTGGCAGTCTGACTGAGGTGGTCAAACCCAGACAATAAACACATGTGGTGTGTGGGTCAGCCTTGGCAAAGACTTCCCCACAAACATCCAGTGTTGAAACAGATGGTGGTTTCTTTGGGTTTCTCAGACATAATGCCAGCCTAACCCAAAACTTGCCCTTTTAACGGCAGTGCCAGGCAGAAGACACCCTTATCGGTTCCTAACCGTGTCACGGGTATTGGAAAAACGTAATAAATCAGTTTTAGAACCGATAAGAACCGGGAACCGACTCTAAAATAGTAACTTTTAGTTTTAAATGAGTTTTAAACCACTGATCGGTTCAAAACCGAACCGATAACTTACAAGTTCCACACAGACAAAACCTTCATTTACTTACGGTTACCACAGATAGAGCTTGAACCAAACGGTTTTGCGGTTAAAATAAAACTATTCTCGGTTAAATCCAACCGAGAAAACACTTTTTAAACCAAGAAATGAACCGAGCAGAAGAAGAAATCTCCGGAGCGACTGTTCACTGAGGCGGAGTAAAGAATCTGACAGTTCAAGTTTGAAATGACACAGATAGAGCTGCTCTCGTGCCAAAATTCTATTTTGGAATGGTTTTAACCGTTTCACTCCGGGGCAGTTCTAGAGCTGGATCAAACTGCTAATGTCTATAATATAGCAAGACTTCATGTTGTTTGAATAGGCAGGATTTGTCTAGTGCACTTACCTGGCCAACAAAAACTAAATAAAAAAAAAATATATATATATATATATATATATATACCTGCAGGATCTGCAGCTTATCCTCTAGGTAGGGAAATGGGCAGACTAGGTGGGCCAAGCGGTCCTTGTCTGACGTCAAAGTCTATGTTTCTGTGTCACCTTACAATGTGTGTCACTTTGCCATCACCTCCCCAAGCTCACACATCACTGCCTCCTCTACACAGGTGTGTGATGGCCCTCCCTACAAGTTAGCAGTCATTTGCCCTGGCCATTTAATAGACAAACTCCTGTTCAGAGGCTTCCCACTCTCCCTTGCCAGCCACCTGCAGTGCCCATCCCCAACCTACTCTCTGAGATCTGTGGACTCTTAGCCTCTTGGGTGCAGATGCTTCACTGGCCTTGGGGAAACTCACTTTCACAGTTTATGCTCCAAGTTACTGGAACTCCTATCCCCCTAACTTATGTTTCTCATTGAGTAACCCGATGTCTGCAAGGTGATAAAAGCTTCACTATGTCAACCAGGCCCTTGCTCCTGACCCTCTTCGGCCTAGAAGACTAGGTCAAACCTGTCGTAACACTGTGCACTTTCTTGCACATCCTTTTGATGAATCTATGCTCACTTTTGCCAAGTAAACTGCCATTCCAGGTCCAGACAAGCCATTCTTCCTCTGCTCCTTGTGTCAACCAAAACTACATGTAACCGTGTTTTTATTGTATGTAAATTAATCATTATTATTCATCATCATCATCACTGCTGTATTTTGTATTTTTATGTAGTTTTTCTGTTGTTATTAACTCTCTCATTGTTAAATTAACTGTTATATTCACATTTTTCATTCCAGGATAAAATGCCATTGTCCTGGCCATTGTCTTTCCTTTTCACTTTGTAATGCACTAGATTTTGCACCAATGTTTTACATAGAAACATAGACTCTGACGGCAGATAAGGACCGCTTGGCCCACCTAGTCTGCCCATTTCCGTACCTAATGCATAGGCTGCAGATCCTAGTTAACCAACAGCCTACTTCCTCCTACCCCCCACTAGAATTGCTTTATGTCTATCCCATGCATTATTGAATTCCTCCACTGTTTTTGAGTCCCCTACCTCCTCAGGAAGGCTGTTCCACGTATCCACAACCCTCTCCATGAAAAAATACTTCCTCGCATTACCTTTGAGCCGTCCCCCCTCTATCTTCAAATTGTACCCCCTTGTTCTTGCACATCCCTTTTTCTGAAAGATGCTACCATCTTGGACTCTGTTGATTCCCTTGATGTACTTGAAAGTTTCTATCATGCCTCCCCCACTCCCTCCTCTCCTCGAGTGTATACATATTAAGCTTCTTTAATCTCTCTTCTTACATCTTCTGGTGCAGACCCTGCACCATTTTAGTTGCCCTCCTGTGGATAGCTTCCATCCTGTCTATGTCCTTGCGGAGATGGGGTCTCCAGAACTGGACGCAGAACTCCAGGTCTCACCAACTGTCTGTACAAAGGGATGACAACTTTCTGTTTTCTACTAGTGATGCCTCTCCCTATGCATCCCAGTATCCCACCAGCTCTTCCTACTGCCTTCTCACATTGCTTGCCCACCTTAAGGTCATCTGATATGACTACCCCCAGGTCCCTTTCCATTTCTGTAGTTGTTATTATCTCACCCCCCATTGTGCACTCTTCCCCTGGATTTTTGTTTCCCAGGTGCATTACTTTGCACTTCTTTGCATTGAATCTAAGCTGTCAAATATTTGACCATTCCTCCAACCTTGCCAAGTCCCTTTGCATCCTCTCCACCCCACCTTCTGTAGCAACCCTATTGCAGATCTTTGTGTCATCTACAAAGAGACATACTTTTCCTTCCAGTCCTTCTGCAATGTCACTTATAAAAACATTAAAGAGGACCAGTCCCAGTACTGAACCCTGCAGTACCCCACTAGTAACCCCCCTTTCTTCAGAGTAAACTATGTTTACTATTACCCTCTGTATCCTGTTGTCCAGCCAATTTTTAACCCAGGCTGCCACCTTGGGACCCACTCCAAGGCTGGCTAACTTGTATATTAAGATCTTTTGTGTGGGACTGTGTCAAATGCCTTGCTAAAGTCTAGGTAGGCCATGTCCACTGCCCCTCCCTGGTCTACCACATTGGTCACCCAGTCAAAGAAATCTATTAGATTCATCTGACATGACCTTCCCACTATGAATCCATGCTACTTTGGGTCCTGTGCCCCACTGGCCTCTAGGAACTCAACAATTCTTTCCTTTAGAAGTGATTCCATCATTTCCCTACCACTGAGGTCAAACTAACAGGTCTGTAGTTTCCTGCCTCTGTCTTCCTCCCACTTTTGTGAAGGGGAATCACGTCTGCCCTCCTCCAGTCCTCCGGTACTACACCATCCTCCCATGATTTGTTAAAAAGGGAGGTCAGTGGTGTCACTAATTCTACCCTTAGTTCTTTTAGAATTCTTGGATGAATCTCGTCAGGCCCTATTGCTTTGTCCACCTTCTCCAGTTATGATGCTGCTGTATGTGTGACTCAGTACTGATGTAATTTTCATTTTTGTGTGTTTTGTATTTTATCATTACTGTACTGATGGTGTGTTGTTCTGTATAAGCAATCCAAGTATTAGAACGTACCTTACAAACACGTGCCACTCGTGAGTAAATCACCTTCCCGCCACTGCCCTCCACTTCCTGAGCCCTTTCTGTGAAAAACACATACACCTTGTCATCTTCCTCGTTGTCACTCTCTGCAATGGCTTGCACCTTTACAAATTTGGGATCTGTGCAGGCAAGAAAGAAAACAAGTTGAATAACTTCTTTTAATCCCCCCCCCCTTTAAATTCCAAGAAACTAAAGTTTACAAATACTGATAGCAGATAAGACAATCTGGGAAGAGTCTGCAGCCTGGTATTGGTGACATCAAATAAAGTCCTGTGAAACTATAAGAATACTACCCTTGTGAGGGGCGGGCCCAGCATTGTGGTGGAGCAGACTGAGGTTTGCATGAAAGCCTGGGAATCTCTCATAATGGGAAGGCTCAAGCTGCCTGGCGTTGGCACACACTTTGCTGGCTGTGCAAAGGAGCAGCACCACCATTAGCTATGAAGGTGACCTCAGTCTATCCTGTCTTCCTGGCGAAGGAAGGGTGCCACTGAGGTGATTCTCTGAGGATGTGTAGCAAGGGGGGGAAAGAGACCAAAATTGAAACCCTACCAGCAAGAAAAAAAAAAGGTATAAATATTAACCTTAACTGACCCAGTGGAGCAGAGCTGGGGAACTCAGGTTTGTGATGGACTTGGATGCCCCATCATGGGACCTGCAGAGACCCGGATAGAGCATGAAGTTGTGGTGCTTGGTCCCCGAGGAGGAAGCGTGGGTCATCCAGCACCTTTGCACCCTTTACTGGTCAAGAACAACAAAGCAGTACTGGCATTAGCTGCCAAACCTGCTACTCGCCCCCTCTCTCGGCTATAGAACAGCAAGGTGCAGCCATAGTGCCACCCAATATCAGGGCAGTGATGGGAGAAATAAATGGGCAACTGTTGAAAGAAAGAAAGAAAGAAAGAAAGAAAGAAACTTACCCTGAAACCATTTTGAATCATACTGCTCTGTCCTGATTACATGACGATGGCCCAGGCTGCGAAAAAATGCTGTATCCCTGCTCATGAAATCGGATGATATCCCAGCATACAGTTCCCCATCTGAAATACAAAAAAAGGAGGAAGAAGTGGTAAAATATTTCTGTGATGTGAAAGTTGCATCTGTAGGAACCTAGAAGGACATCAACAAGTTTCCCTTCTCAGATAACCTCCAGCTCTAAAGGTTATGCAAAGTATTCATCTCAAAAGTAAGTCAGCCAGGGCCGGCCCACCAGTGTAACGGTAGCACTACCACTCGCGGCACTGGCAACCCGAGTTCAGAAGTGGACTCAAGCCATCACAGGGCCAGCTGGGGAAAGGTAGATGGTGTGTCCCAGGAGATGCTCCTCTCCTCCGGAGTGGGAGGGTTGACATCCCGGTTGCAATACCGCCACCTGAGTGACCACGGGGTGGAGGTACAGCTGGTGTATGCTGTGGGCAGGAAGGACGCCAGCTGAGTTCCAGGGTGCTTGCAAGCTTGGCTCATTTGTTCCTTGGTTCTCTGCATATGCTTGTTCCTTGGGGATGGGAGCAACACAGGAAAAATCCCTGCAGCTGACCCAGTAAGGGACACCAGCACCACCGCACACCAGAAAGATCAAAACCAGGTGGTCTCAGCTTGCTGCCAGACAAAGACAAATGCAGGTAGGGGGAATGGAATGGGGAGTTGCTCCCTTCTTCCCTGCTGGGGGTAAACCAAGGCAGCATGGAGGAATGGCACCAAGAGAAATGGGAGTAGGCGAAGCACAGCCTTGGATGCCTTGGGTATCCTGAGAGAGACAGAGGTACAGGTCTGGAGAGAAAAGATGGTAAAAAGAGAAAATATACAAAACAAAAAGTAAAGTCGGCCCAAGGAGCAGCAAGTTCTCAGAAAATGCTTCAAAAATATTAATATTTTTTTCTTTTCTTTTTTTTGTGTTAAACTTCATTTATCAGTATGTTATTGTAAGTATTCATCATTACAATAATGGTGTAACCAGTTCAATATAGTATTCGTAATTTTGATAATGGTGTAACTAGTTCAATACACTATTCATAATTTTGGTAACAGAGTAACCAATTCAATACAGTACAGTATTTGTAATTTCTATAGTAGTGTAACTGAGTCAATACAGTACTCCTAATTTCAATAATGGTGTAACCAATTCACTACAGTATTCATAATTTCGATAATGGTGCAACCAATTCAATACAGTATTGCTAATATCGATAATGGCACAACCAATTCAATACAATATTCATAATTTTGATATTAGTATAACCAATTCAGTACAGTATTCACAATTTCGATGATGTAACCAAGTCAATACAGTATTTGTAATTTTAATAATTGTGTAGTAAATTCATTACAGTATTTATCATTTCGATAGTGGTGTAACCAGTTCCATACAGTATTCATAATTTTGATTATGGTGTAGCTAATTCAAAACAGCATTCTTAATTTTGATAATTGTGTAAACAATTCAATACAGTATCTGCAATTCTGATAATGGTGAAACCAGTTCAATACAGTATTCATAAATTTGATAGTGGTGTAACCACTTCAATACAGTATTCAGATTTTTGATAATGGCGTAACCAATTCAATACAGTATTTGTAATTTGGATCACTGTGTAACCAATTCAAACAGCATTCATAATTTCAATAGTGATGTAACCAATTTAATACAGTATTTGTGATTTAGACTGTAGTGTAACCAATTCCATACAGTATTTGTAATTTCGATAGTAGTGAAACCAGTTCAATACAGTATTTGTAGTTTTGATAATTGTGTAACCAATTCAATACAGTATTTATAATTTTGATAATGGTGAAACCAGTTCAATACAATATTCATAAATTCAACAGTGGTGTAACTAGTTCAAAACAGTATTTATAATTGCAATAATGATGTAATTAATTCAATAGTGTATTTGTGATTTTGATGGTGGTGTAATCAGTTCCATACAGCATTCATAATTTCAGTAATCATGTAGTTAATTCAATGCAGTATTCCTAATTTTGATAATTGTATAATCAGTTCAATACAGTATTTGTAATTTTGATAATTGTATAACCAGTTTAATACTGTATTTGTAATTTCAGTAATGATGTAAACAATTCAATACAGTATTTACAATGTTAATAACGGTGTAGCCAATTCAATACTGTATTACCAATTTTGATAATGGTGTAAACAAGTCAATATAGTAGTCATAATTTTGATAATGGTGTAACCAGTTCAATACAGTATTTGTTACAGCATTTGTAAATTTTATAATAGTGTAACCAGTTCAACAGAGTATTTGTAATTTCAATAATGGTGTAACCAATTCAGTACAGTATTTATAATTTTGATAGTAGTGTAGCCAGTTCAATACAGTATTTCTAATTTCGATAACAGTGAAATCAGTTCAATACAGTATTCGTAATTTTGATAGTGGTGTAACAGGTTTAATGCTGTATTCATAATTTCAAAAATGTTGTAACCAATTCAATACTGTGCTCCCAATTTTGATAATGGTGTAACCAATTCAATACTGTATTCATAGTTTTAATAATGATGTGATCAATTCAGCACGGTATTCGTTACAGTGTTTGTATTTTCGATACTAGCATAAGCAGTTTAATAGCATAGTTGTAATTTCGATAACAGTTTAACCAGTTCAATACAGTGTTTGTAATTTGGACTATGGTATCACCAGTTCAATACAGTATTTGTAATTTCAATATTTGTGCAACCAATTCAATACAGTATTCATAATTTCAATAATGGTGTAACCAATTTAATACGGTATTTGTGATTTCGATAATGGTGTAACCAATTCAATACAGTATTCACAATTTTGGTAGTGGTGTAAATAATTTGATACAGTATTTGTGATTTCAACAGTGGTGTAATCAATTCCATACAGTATTTATAATTTCAATAATGGTGTAGCTAATTCAATAAAGTATTCTTAATTTTGATAATTCTGTAACCAATTCAATACTGTAATTGTAATTTCGATAATAGTGAACCGATTTTAATACAGTATTCGTAATTTTGATAACTGTGTAACCAATTCAATACAGTATTTGTAATTTCGATAATGGTGAAACCAGTTTCAATGCAGTATTCATAATTTCAATAATGGTGCAATCAATTCAATATAGTATTAAAGAGGGACTATGGTCACAAATTACTAGCATCAATAAATTCAGAATATGGATCAACATAGCACCAATCGCCCTCATGCCAAAATTGAGATCCATAAGTTACTTTGTTTAAATGTTACAAATAATTTACAACCCTAAATTCTCTGCCTGTTCAAGAAAACCAGTTTCAGTGAAGAGGTGCTGATGATGTCATCTCTTGAACTCACAGTCTAGCCCTCCCTGTCAGCAAGCATACAAGACCTGCTTCTCCAAAGTTTAAAAACTACGTGCAAATGGTTTTCTCCAGTAAAACAGGCAGCACTGTTCAATAAACATTGCTTTAAAACCTATGTGTGTTTCAGAGTTTTGTAACAAAATTGACAAATTCAATATTTTTGTTTCTGGTGCTTTTTTGTTGTGGTCCTTTTCTCCTGGGTTGCTGGATGCTAAGTCACAGCATACTAATGTGAGATTTGCAGACTGGATATCTCTGATGTGGTGAAAGACTGTGATCATTCACACCTATCATTCAATTGAGGTGATTTCTCAGGATGCCACTTTAAATCACTTATTCCATCACCCTGTAAATGGCGGTGGGAGAGGTACTGCTGTTTTGAAACCTTACTAACAGTTTTTATGCAGTAGCCAGCTCAATGCTTAATCACTCAATCGATATTTTATTCATCATCAAAGTATGAGTGAATGGGGTACTCAGCTGGGCAGAGCTCATTTTCTGTTTTCTCATTGACAGGCTGTTACTTGAGCTATATTCAGGCTCAACTGATTGATGTTTATAAGTGTATTATTTATTTTTATATTTGTATATATACAGAATCTTTTTAATATGTACGGCGCCCAGAGTCTCCAGGATGGGCGTCTTTCAAATAAAATTTGCCTTGCCTTGCCATCTGTGTTGTACTCCACATTACAATGATTGTTTTACCAGTGCTAATACTTCCACCTCTAGTAGGAATTAACACATATAAGGCCCCTATTAAAACTTATTGTAAAGCAGACACTGACAAACAGCAATGCAGTTACCAACATTGCAACACTTGTAGCAATATAACTTTCAAACAGGCACTGCAGAGTAACACTTGCCATGGTATTAGTAGCCTGGAGGCATGCTGACTCAGCATCCTGCAACTCTGGAGAAATGAACCACACCAAAAAGGCATTAAATACAAATGTTGTCAACTTTGTTAGAAAACCTGAAACACATAGATTCTGTAGCACTGTTTTAGAATGGTGCTGCCTGTTTTACTTGTGAAAACCATTGCAGTATGATCTTTTAACTTTGGAGAAACAAGTCCTATAAGCTTTCTGACAGGGAGGCTAGACTGTGAGTTCAGGAGATGACATCATCAGCACCTCTTCACTGAAACTGGCTTTTTTGAACAGGTAATGAAATCAGGGTTACAAAATAGCCCATAACTTTAAAATGAAGTAACACAGAAACCTAATGTTTGGTATGAGATTTATTGGGGATATGCTTATTCTAATTCTGCAATGTAGCACTTTTGGCCAGAGTCCCTCTTTAATAATTTCGATAATGGTCTAACCAATTCAATAAAGTATTTCTAATTTTGATAATGGTGGAACCAATTCAGTACAGTATTTGCAATTTTGATAACTGTGTAACCAATATAATGCAATATAAATAATTTTGATAGTGGTGTAACTAGTTTAATACAATATTTGTGATTTTAAAAGTGGTATAACCAATTCCATATAGTATGTGCAACTTTGATTCAATACATTCAATAAGGTATTTTTAATTTTGATAATTGTGTTACCAATTCAATACAGTGTTTGTAATTTAGATAATGGTGCATGCAATTCAATATAAGTATTTGCAATTTCGATAGTGGTGTAACCAATTCAATATTTCATTTGTAATTTCAATACCAGTGTAACCAATTCAGTATGGCAATGCTAATTTCGATAATGGTGTAACCAGTTCAATACGCATACAGAATTTCGATAGTGGTGTAACCAATTCAGTACTGTATTCATAAGTTCAATTATGGTGTAACCAATTCAATACTAACTTTGATAATTGTGCAAGCAATTCAGTATAGTGTTTTTCCTCCTATGCACAACTGATCAGATATTATTACAAACAAGTGAAGCTGTTACAAGTAAAGACAAAACAAAGGCAGCAAAAGGAGACAAGTGGATGAGTGGATGTTGACACTTTCAATTTCCTCAAGGCTTTATAACATTTCAAGGATGGGGGGGGGGTCACTCCTTAGTGGCTTTATATTTCAAACAGTCAAGCCAGCAGACATTATGCTTGTTCTTTTGGAAGCAGAACAAGGATACAGTCTGTTCCACAGATTTAATATTGTCACAGATGAGCAACCATTGGTTTGTCTTTGGGGGATTCACATTAAGCCACTTACCGGTAATGGCTTTGGAAGCAGTGACTATCAGGATGTTGTGCAGGTATCTCTCTCCAGTTGTTGATATGGAGTAGGGATGAGAGGGACAGCTCGGTGTCAAAACAGGACCTCCCACATGTCTTAACTTTTTTTTTTTTTTTTTAGTTTTTGTTCACTGGGTAAGTGCACTAGACAATTTCTTGCCTATTTTCAGGCATGACCCGGGGGATACAGATGAATGCCCACTGACCTTGAACCAGATTAAACTGTTGGTGGTATTTTTAGTGAATGACCTGACTCTGGATAAAGAATTATTTATGACTTGATTCTGACTTGTCCCAGTGGCCCAGTTCTGACCTGGCCTTGATAATATAAGTGATTCTGGAGTTTTATTCCAGTGACAAAATGAGAAATTGGTGTCGGGGAGTAGAGGTAAACTGATTCTGTCATTTGATGCAGTTTGTTTTTGCCCCAGACACAATTCTAGTCCAGTCTAGAAATGTACCTGTTTTGGCAAACCAGAGTAAATCAAAATAAATCAGAACCTTTTGGGAAAAAATTCAGAGTCAGAATCAGGACTAGGTGATGGAGGATCCTCTTGTCCCTAATATGGAGGCTGGGATAATACCCCAAACCAGTTTCTTGATACACTTCTCTAATGGTTTCTGGAAGACATCTTCACCTCTTTGTGGACGGAGTGCCAGTACACCTTTAATTTCTGGGAGAACCTGACTGTCCACAGTTTCTCCCGCAGTGATCAGAATAGGTGGAGTTATAATGTGTCATTATTACTGGGGTGTGAAAAAATGTCAATCACTTTCTATTTGCACCAAAGAGGAGCTACACTGTTATCCTTAACCACCTTCTACACATGTCTGGTCTGATTCAGTAAACTCTATTCCACTTTCTGTAATCCATTTCATTCTATAAAAAACAAACGTTAATATTTTCACCCTATTACGGTGATGTTTGACATACAGTAGTGTTGTAGTTTCACTCTCAGTTGTTCTTTTCTGCACTTGATATTAGCAAAGTACAGGAACGGAGTCTCATACAGTGTGTCTCCTCTTCCAGTTTTTCTGCACTTTAAGTCACTATCTTCTACGCTTGTGACATCATAATCCTTTTCACAGCAACAGACAATCAATTTAATGAACTGTATAGTTCTGTGCAGATCCCAAATGTAGAATGCCCCAAATAGCAAAAGTATTCTTCATTTGGAATCAAGACATGAATGCCCACTGACGTTCACACCAGATTCAGATTCACTCATACCCAATTCAAATTCACTCATGCCAGATTCAGATTTAGCAAAACCCTCTCCCCTACTAGTTCCCATCTCCCTTACTGAACATCTCTTCTCCCACCTTAACCCCTTTGCACTTGCATACTGCTCTTTATGAATATGCCAAATCAAAGAAGGGTGACCAGCGGGATGCCACTGGGATCAGCTCTGGGGCCAGTCCTGTTTAATGTCTTCATAAGTGACATCACAGAAGGGCTGGAAGGGAAGGTGTGCCTCTTTGCAGATGACACTAAGATCTGCAGCAGGGTGGACACTCCAGGAAGGGTGGAAAAAATGAGGAGAGACCTAAGTAAACTGGAGGAATGGTCTAGAGTGTGGCGGCTGAGATTCAATGCGAAAAAGTATAAAATTATGCATTTGGGGCACAAGAACCCAGGGAAGGCTCACATAATGAGGGGAGATACTGATGGTCACTAAACAGGGAAGGTATTAGGGGGTATTCGTATATGATTTATTTATTTGTACATGTTGGAATTACAATACTTTGAGTCATGGACTCATTTCCAAAGGCTCCTCGTCAAAGAATACAGAAACATTCACAGTTACATAGTTCCATGGACAAACACAGAGTTACATAGTTTCAAAGAATACATTCTTACATAGTTACAGTGCAGAAAATTTGTACAGACAGGTTGTAATGACGGCGTGTTTTTACATGAGATAATGTCACTGGCCTATACAAGGTGGTAGCTAGGCAATTAGTAGTTGATGACCTAAAGGTGACCAAACAATGTGCCAAGGCTATGGTGACAGCCAGTGGGATGCTGGGGTGCATAGGGAGAGGTATCACCAGCAGAAGAAATGAGGTGGTGATGCCACTGTACAAATCATTGGTGAGGCCTCATTTGGAGAACTGTGTTCAATTCTGGAAGCCGCACCTCCATAGGGACATAGACAGGGTGAAAGTAGTTCAAAGAAGGGAAACAAAGATGGTGCAGGACCTGCACCAAAAGTCATTTGAGGAGAGACTGGGATACCTCAATATGTATACCCTAGATGAGAAGAGAGACAGGGGAGATATGATAGAAACCTACAAATATCTAAAGGGCATAAATGTGGTACCGGAGGGTAGCATCTTTCAGAAAAGGAGATGTTCAGGAACGATGGGGCATGGCATGAGGTTGGAATGGGGTAGACTAAGAGGTAACGTGAGGAAGTATTTCTTCATGGAAACAGTGGTGGATGCATGGAATAGACTCCCAGCAGAGGTGGTAGGGGCAAACATAGTGGGAGAATTCAAAAATGCATAGGACAGGCATAGGGGAACCCTAGCGATAGGAACAAGAAGGTAAAGCCAGAGAGCAAGTAGGGTCTGCAGTTTTTGCAGTACGTAGGGATGTTGGGCAGACTGGATGGGCCTAGGGGTCCTTATCTGCTGTCAGTTTCTATGTTTCTATCTTCATGTTCAAAAATGAGCCACCCCAAACTTGGGCAGCTCATTTCGATGCAAATCCAAACTGAACAGCCTTGATTCAACTTTTTCTCCTGTGGGCATCCTTCCTGTTTTGGTCTCCCTGCACTCTACCAATCACTAAGGGCCTCTTTGGCATGTCTCTGCTAATAGCAGACCACTTTACTTGATGACCTGTGTGAAAGCAAACCCAGGGTTACTATTTTAAAAAATATGTAGAAATCAATGGATTTGCTGCTGCTTATCTTCTTTTTGTGGTTAAACGGATGCTCCACTGATACCACTGTACCTAATGTAAGCGCGTGAGGCACTACAGCATAAGCATGTTTAACGAGTGTAACAGAAGGCAAAATATCCCTCTGGAGGATTCAAAAGCTGCTGTTAAGCAGGATTTTGGTGCATAACAAAAAAAGCATGTAAAAAAGGATGCTGTTGGCTAAAGCGGGCAAGGCAAGTTTATTTATATGGCGCCCAGTCCCTGAGGCTCTGGGCTCTGTGCAATCTAATCATTTCACATACATTACAACATAATGTATAGTAGGTGGGGAAAATAGGTAGACTAGGTGGGCCAAGCGGTCCTTATCTGCCGTCAGTTTCGATGTTTCTATAAACAGATGAACACACCACTTTATATGTAGCAAGAAGAAAACAGGGATGGTACAATACTGCTGTATATCACAAACTTATTAGAACAAAAAGAAAAACTGACTTCTGACAATAACACAGCCTAGGTATCATCAAAGACTCATATGAAGAGACAGAACATAGGCCACTTTTTAAACACCTCCACCGAGGGGAAACTCAGCAGACTGATGAGCAAAGCATTTCAAATAAGCGGAGCTGCAGTAGAAAAACCTTGTCCCCTGATTGTCCCAGATGGGATCTAGGGCAAAAAGACTCTTCACCTCAGTGGAGTAGAGGGGGAAGCTAGGACTACATAAGGTTAAGAGATCTTTAAGGTGCTCAGAACCCAGAATAAATGCCCTCCCCGTGGTAGAGACAGCCCTTTTAGCTCTGAACTCAAACTGCTCCTGCCCAGTATCTTTCTGCTGTCAAGTAAGTACAACTCCAATTTTATCTGCAGCATTTAATGGGCAATTCCAGTTTTTATGGTATCCTGTCAAGACTGCGGATCTGAAAAAGCGTGGTGAAAAACCGCGCCTTGATAACCGAGCAAGAAGAAACAGCAAAAGTGCTACTATACAACCTAGCACACTTCCTTTAGTTTACAATCAAAACATATACATTGGACTTATGGGCTGCAAACTATGTATTTTGATAACAAGGAAAAGGAAGTGTGCTAGGTTGTATATTTATGATGGTGCGGTTTTTGACCATGCTTTTTTTGCATGGCGCAGATGTCACGGCTTTTCATCACCCTTTTCTGGATAGCATGGTTTTGACTTGAAGCCATTTTTTATCCTCCTGGAAGCTGGTATGGGAAAATATAGTATGTGTGTGTGTGCGTGCATGCGTGCATGCGCATATGTGCTAGAGAAAATGTGCCCCTCACAACTTCACTGGTGTCTTTTAACAGAAACAAAAATAACACTGACATTTAAATACATAAACATTTTTATACTTTATTTTTATTTCAAGAAAAAGAAAGGAAAGAGAAATAAGGAAATCATATAAAAAGCCAGATATGATTAATTCCCATAACCATTCAGTTAGAAACCCTTTATAAGTATACAGCCTTTCCTTTTAAGGGGGATTAAATAAAGTTTGCATGGGATCATCTAAATTAAGTAAAGCAAAAGTATAAAAGAGGGACCACTCTTGATGCGACCGGAGCACCACGGTTACTTACAACTAGGCAAAACCAATAAACCAGGCTCTCAATAGCCTCACCATATGTCATATGCTGACCAGGTTAGCTGTACAAAATTCACTTTTATTAGATGCAGCAAAACAGCAGGACATAGGAAAACAAACATCCCTGTTCATTTTTCTGCATCCTGTTGTTTTGCTGCATCTAATAAAAGTGAATTTTGCACAGTTAACATTGTCAGCGTATGCCTCAGTGAGTAAGGCTAGGATTACTGTTTTACACAATCAGAATTAAGTCTTAACTTCAACTAATTAAGGTGAGTACATTTTTAGGTTCCTAGCCTATTTGCCCTTCCATAACAATTCAGTCTTGAGAAATTCTTTCAACCAGGGGCACAATGCCCACATACTTTGTAAATTTAATTGAATAAATTAGAGAAAAGAAATCATCTACATTCTTATTTTAAAATAACTCTCCGGATATTATAAATCTTTTAACCACATTTAGGAATTCAGACATAGTTCTCAAATAGTCCTTATCTGGTTATATAGCCGGGAGGTATTTAGTTCCATTAGCTCCCTCCTCTCGAAGTCGGAGCACATATCTGCTGGGAGGCTCACATTTGTTTCAAACAAGACTCGAGCAGCATCTGCAGCCACTGAAATTGTATTCTTTGCCTTGAAAGATACATTCTGCTTTATTCAACATGTAGCATGCCGTGCCCACTTTTTCACCTGCACAGTGCCCAGTATAGGCCAGTCTATTCCGGCAGACGTAGGTACACTTTTCAAGAATGTCTGCAGTGATGTTAAAACCCTCTTCATGGTACATTGTAGCAGACCCACAGCCAGTCTCTCACTCAATCATCACGTGATTGTTTTTGTCTGCTGCTGCTGCCAGGACATTCCATCCTCCATCCTGTGGCTTTCGGTCACATGATGCATTTCCTTCCTGCTCTCTGCCCCCCATAAGACGTTCAGCTGTTTTGCCTTAATTGTGCCATACACTGCAGTGGGCATGCACAAAAAACAGCCATACATATGATCGTGTGCTGTGCTCGGCACCGTTATTTTGGGACAGGAAAAGGGAACAGAAAGTTGCTATTCAGGTGTGGAGGGTGAGTTCATGGAGAAGGGTTATGGGCCAGTGTGTGGTGTGAGGTGGGTGAACTCTGCGTAACAAAGATAACCTTAGTAACAGAACAGTAAATCCACATGCACAATGTCACTGGGCGATGCGGGACCACTCTGGCATGCTGGTGACCCAGGTTCATGCCTCAAGCCCGGGACATCAGGAGCGGAGGCCAACAGGGAAGGTAAGGGAGTGTCCATGAGGACAGTCTCCTGGGGAAGGGAGGACACATGTTCTGCTTGGAGGTTGCGTGGGGCAGAGTGTGAGTGAATGCACATCAGCAGGCCCTATACTCAGGATGCTGATGTGGATATGCCCCAGATGAAACACAGAAACATAGAATTTGCAGGCAGATAAGGACTACTTGGCCCACGTAGTCTGCCCATTTTTCCCTGCCTAGAGTATCACCGCAATTCCTACTTGATCTCCAGCTCAGTCACCCACTCCAATTTCACTTTCCCTAAGATTCCTTTATGCCACTCCAATGCATTCTTGAACCTCACCACTGTTTTTGCCCATACCACACCCACTGGAAGACTGCTCCAGGAATCCATCACTCTTTCTGTGAAGAAGTACTTTCTCATATCTCTCCTGAATCTAACCCCTCCAGCTTCTTATTGTGCCCCCTTGGGATCGTTTTTTTCTAAAAACTGTTTCCCTCCTGTACCTTATTTACCCTTGTGAGGTATTTAAAGGTCTCTGTCATATCCCCCCCCCCTTCTAGGGTGTACATATTTAGGTCCTTAAGTCTGTGTTCATAGGGCTTCTCTGATGTAGACCCTGCATCATTTTAGTTGCCCTCTTCTGGACTGTTTCCACTCTGTCTATGTCCATCTGGAGCTATGGTCTTCAGAACTGGACACAGTACCCTAGGTGGGGTCTTATTAGCAATATATACAGAGGAAATACCACCTCCCTCTTTCTGCTGGTGATACCCCTCCCTATGCACCCTATGCATCCCAGTATCCCACTAGCTTTTCCAAATGCCTTGTTGTTCACCCTGGCCACCTTTAGGTCATCCGATATGATTACGCACAGGTCTCTTTCCAGGTTGGTGTTTCTCAGTATCACACCTCCCATTTCATACTCTGCCTCTGGGTTTCTGTGCCCCTAGTGTATTACTTTGTACTTTTTTGCGTTGAAACCCAACTGCCATAACCTTGACCACTCCTCTAGTTTTCTGGAGTGTTCACCCCAATGCACATTTTGGTGTCATCCACAAAGAGGCAAAACTTCCCTTCCAGCTCCTCTACAATGTCACTTATAAAGACATTAAAAAGGACCAGTCGCAGCACTGATCCCTGAGGCACCCCGCTGGTCACCCTTCCTTACTCAGAGTGAATTCTGTTTACCACAACCCTCTGCTGCCTATCCCCTGACTGATTTCTTACCCAGTTTACCACCTTTGGACCCACTCCTAAGCTACCCAGCTTGCTAACTTGACTCCTATGTCAAACAATGTCAAAAGCCTTACTGAAATCTAGGTAGGCCACATCTACCGCTTCACTCTGATCTAATTCCTTGGTCACCCAGTCAAAGAAATCTATCAGATTTTTTTGACAAGACCTCCCCACCCCATCCCTCCCCATCCCCAAGAATCTATGCTGCCTATGGTCTTGCAACCCACTGGATTCAAGATATTCCATAATCCTTTTCTTTAGCAGTGACTCCATTAACTTTCCCACCACCAATGTCAGGCTGACTGACCTATAATTGCCAGCTTCTTCCCTGCTATCACTTTTGTGAAGTGGGGCTATATCTGAACTCCTCCAATCTTCCCAAACCACCCTTGTTTCCAATGAGCTATTAAACAGGACCGTCAGAGGTGCAGCCAGTACCTCCCTGAGCTCAATCAGTACCACTGGATGTACCCCATCTGGCCCCATTGCTTTGTCCACTTTCAAATTAGCGAGTCCCTTCAGGACACTCTCCTCTGAAAATGGACTAGTGTCTTAACTCCCTTCAAAGCTCCTGTTACTTTTTTGTGGCCATTCTCCTTCCTCTGTTAATGGTGGTGGGGTAGAGAAGGGGGCAGGGAGAACAGGAAGAAATGCCACACCAGGCAGTCTTTGGTGACTGCTTCTGCATGCTCACTCCCCCATGCCATCAAACCCTCACTGGTGGCACAGCTGCCTGGTGCCTAAACAATGGTTTTGGAGGCATCTTCTCCCTCTCCTCATGTAGCCCCTCAGGCAGAAGGGGGTCCCTCAGAAGGGATAGAAATAAACCAGGCACCAGAGAACCCAACTACGAGACAGATGGTAGCTGACAATGGCAAGAGTAAGCCCAGCAGGCAGAGGAGTGGCACAGATGAGGGTGTTTAAAACAGTGAGGTTTCTTGAGAGGGGCTACAGATGGTGAAAAGAAAGAAGAAATCATATTCTGGAGAGTCAAGTAAGGAGATTGGATCTGGGCTGGCCAAGCGCTGTGGCAATGCAATGTAGCCAAGGATATAGCAGTGCAAACTGACAGCATTGGAAAGAGGAACCCCAAATCTGAATACTGGATAGGGGAGCAATGATGGTAGAGGTGGGACATCTCGGGCTGTCATTAGTGATGGTCTCAAATCCTCAAATCAATGCATATGGAAAGGTAATGAGGATGTTGGGGTGTGCCAGCTGTGGTTTTGACAGCAAGAGAAAGGAAGTGATACTGCCCCTGTACAGGACCCTGGTGAGGCTTCTTCTGGAATACTGTGTGCAGTTCTGTGGCCTACACCTGGGAGAGAATAGGCACCATTTGGAGGCTGTGCAAAGGAAGGTCAGTACAATGATCCAGGGGCAGCAGGGCAGGACATATGAACAAAAGTTGGTAGATCTCAGCATGCACTCACTGGAGAGCAGGAGAGAGCGGAGGATATGACTGGGATAAACAGGATAGACTGTGAGGGCCTGTTCACAATGAATCAGACAGCATTGGTGAGGGGGCCTGGATGGAGACTGTTTTGGGAGAAAGCTCAAGAGAGACACGAGGAAAGCCACCATATCAGTACAGCAATAGCACTACCGTTCATGACACCTGGGTTTAGGAACAAGCCAGGTTGTCAGAGGACTGGTAGAGGAAGGAGAATTGAATGTCCCACAGGACACGTCTCCTTCCTAGAGGAGGGAGGGTTGCAGTCCCCACTATCACACTGCTGCTTGGGTGACCACAGATAGTAAATTAGTGGGTAAGAGGGAGGGGTGGGGACCAGCCAAGTATTGTACAACAGCACACGATAGTGTACAAGTGCTTGATGCTCCTAGAGTGCTGGCCTCCATGTTGAAGGGGACTAGATGATAACAATGGAACAAAGCAGAAAAAGAACTCAGGATGGCAAAATGATGGGATATGCTCTGGTCTCGCAGCTGGCCATCCCCACCCCCTACTTTGCAGATCCCTATCTAAAGGGATCAGTGGCTCCCCCTACCATGTTCCGGTCAGGGTAGATGGAACCTGACTTCGGGGTCCGTCAAGGGGTTTAAAGGGGGTAGGGCATACAGTAAGTGGCAGAGATGCCATGGGTACTTAGCTGGGCAGCAGCCACTGAAGTGGGGCTGCCTGGAGGCAGAAGAATAAACTATAAGTAAAAAAAAAAAAATTGGAACACGAACATTTTTCACTCAACAGGTGATGGACCAATGGCATATGCTGTCAGGGAGTGATCGAAGCAGAGAATGTGAAAGGATTTAAAACTGGGTGGGACAGATAAAAAAGCTTAATGAGGCCAAATTGTGAGAGAAGGGAGGGGTACCCTGTAGAGGGGGAATGCCAATGAGGGAAAAGGAGGTTGATCATTCACTAGGGTACTCGGCCCCTTAAATCCTGCTCAGCAGTAGGATGAGAGGGATGCTAGGTAGGTAGTCTAAGCAGACTGAATGGCTCTCTGGGTCTTTTTTTAACTGTCAGTTTCTATATTTTTCTTGTTTTATATTTTATCCTCTTCCTGCCGCTACTCCCATCCACTCCTTACCTTTGGCAACTTCCCAGACCCACCAATGTCTTCTCTGCCTCTTACCCTGCCCCTTCTTACCTTGGACTTCCCCCTCAAAGGTAGGGCTGTGGCTGTGGGCCAGTCTTCCCAGTGAATCTGTTCCAGGTGGCAGACAGGCGGAATACTGGGGCCTGAGAGCACTGGTGGAGTCTCATCTCATGTTACTGCCAGGCTTTTTCTCCTCCGTTTTCTCCCATACCCTTGGAGATGTCAGGGCAGGCTGTGGGCAGATGTGCCCACACAGAGGTATGGTGACATGTCGATCCAGCCAATCGACATCTCCCCCAGCCTGACAGCACTCCCTTTCTGCACCATTACCCATGGTCGCCCACATGGTGGTCGTACCATGGTGACCCCCCCCTCCCCTGAGAAGGAGAGCATTCGGTGGGACAATCGATCCTCCAACCCCAGCCAGTACTCTGATAACTTGGGCTCATTCCTGAACCCAGGACACTAGCACCATGTGCAGCAGCACTACCTGCTTTCTATGGGTGCTATTTACGAATGGGTGGGAAATAGGTGCTGGATGCGCTTATCCCACCCATGTAGCTCTGTGCCCACAGACAGGTGAGCACAGGCCAGTAGTCACTAACGGCTGCCGCCTGTCCGTGGCCCCATCCCCCCAGCATGCAGGTATATGCAGGGCAGACACAGTTGGAGTTGTGGACCCAGGAAGACATCCAATGGGATGCTCGTCCTGGGTCTCACAGCGGACTGTCTGCTCGGGGGGGGGGCGTGGGTCCGGGTGAGTGAATACCATCCACAGGTGCCTGGACCCACACTGTCATGCCCTGCAGTCCGGCAACCACCCACCCGAACAAAGACCCTGCAGTGACACATGCCCCACCGATGCCCCCCTCAGCACCACCGCCCCATCCCCGGTCATACTGGACATCCCTTCCCCTGGCACATGTCAGCCCGTTCCCCGGTTGGTGACAATCGAACCCTTCCCGATATGTTGCGGCCATGTCCCCATCCCCAGGACATATACCCCCATCCCTGACAGGATGCAGCCTGGGCCATGGGTATGGCAGACCCCCACACACACACACAGAGTCCCGTGATCAGTGGCAAGCACCTCCACCCCCAAGCAGAGGCCCGAACTGGTCTAGTGGGCAGTATCCCTCCCACCATTGCACCGTACTGGTGGCCTCCATCCCTCACTGCTGTGCATGCCCCCCCACCCTGAACCCTGACACCTGCATCCCTCTCTGAGGTATGCAGTGGCCCACCCAACCTCCGCAGCACCGACAACTCCATCCCCATCTCCTGTACCCACCTGTCGGTGCCGTGGTTCTGGATGGCCAGCGGTACATCCCTCCTCACACCTCCCCAGCCGCTGGCCATCCAGCTGATGGTGGGAGTGCACCACCTATGCATAGCGGCATGCTCTCTGCAGTGGTTGGACAGTCGGTGGCAGGGAAGGTGTGAGGAGGGATATGCCGCTGGCCATCCCTGGTCGCGGCACAACCTTGCAGGTACAGGGGGGAGGGGTTGTCGATGATGCGGGGGTGGGGTGGCACTGCCCACCAATGATGCCACTGGGGTTGGGGGTGTTCGGAATGGTGATTGCCATAGCAATCCCCATAGTTTCATAGCAGGCTACAAATTCATTAGGCAATAAAGCATTTTAATGAATTTGCCACCCAGGAATGCTATGGGTGGAGTCAAATTTTTTATTTCCCATGAAATGATCTAACCTTATTTCAAAAGTAGCTAAGTTCTCACTTGTGGCATTGGTTGCACCTGTATGGGTATACTGGATTATGGTAGCCCATTCCATGCTGTGTTCTGTGGACCACTCTCCTATGTTTGCTGGGGTGCCCTGTATTGCACCAGGGACAGGGACAACTGGTGTGTGGGAGTTGGGGGGGGATGTGCATTACAGACTGTGGGTCAGGGTAGTACTGTGTGGGTGGCTGGTCTGCCCTGCATGTACGGGATGGGTATGCCATGTGTGTGTGTGTGTGTGTGTGTGTGTGTGTGTGTGTGTGTGGGGAGCTGCCATGCGACTATGGGGATGGGGCTATTGGGGGAGCTGCCCCATGGGCATGGGGCAGGGGATTGGTTAAGTATGTGGGAGCTACCAGTCTGCTGCCGAGGCCTGCTGGGTGTCCTGTGTCAGCAGGGCAGGGCACATACTGCAGTTATGGCAGGATCCACCCTGGTGTAACCTGCACCCTACTATGCCCCCCTGCGAGCAGTGCTATGCACCTTTGTGCATGGCGTGTAGTGCAGGCACACCCCCTACCCACCCCTGGCATGTTAAGGTCTGCACGGCTGGGGATCGGGTGCATAGGGGCGGAGCACCCTGTTTAGTGCACCCCACATGCAGGGGGTGCAATGGGTGCAGAGTGTCTCCATGCCGTGGATCCACGGCGTGTAGCTACTCTGCACTATCGTGCATAGGGCCCAATGTTTCTAAGTGCTGCTGAACTAAGCAGAAAGGTAGTTATATAGTTTAGCCATCAGAGGGTGCTCTACTAAGGTAAAGCAGACTAAAGGCATGGAACAGGTAGATATTTACAGGCGGTACACCAGAAAGTACAGTCTGTAGCAACAGACCTGTAAGTTGTTCAATACACATAAGTTACGTTGCCACCATTGGAAACATCCATTTGGCATGCAAACAACCAAGACAGTGGAGACTCCATAGGATTACAGTACATGTAAAAAGCTGTTTCATGTCACAGCTACCAACAACAAAGGTGATACAAACTTAAAAAGTCAGTTCCTCACGATGGCCCGTCGGTGCAGCAGTAGCACTACCACTCGTGACTCCAAAGAACCACCTTTGGGAAAGAGCACAGGTCACTGAGGGCCAACTAGCGGAGGAGGAGCAAATGTCCCAGAGGATGCTCTTCTCCTCCGGGGAGGGAAATCAGCCAGCTTCGCTGTTATACTGCCACCTGGGTGACCATGGGTGGCAGTGCAAAGGAGTGGTTCATGGGAGGGGAGACGAAGGCTGGTGCCACGTTATGCACATCCGCATGCATGTGCACCCAAGCCACCCATGTCTTGGGGGATGGAAAAGGTAAAAAAGAGGAGACACCCCCCCATGCTGAAAGAAGGCTCCACCACACCCACAGGCCCCACACTCGCCAACCTGGACAATCTTCTGATGGCTGGCTATTGTGCACCCAAGTGATCTAGCTCCATCCTGAGGGCTCCACTGTGGAGGGCAAACCACGGGAGTATTATGGGGGCAGGTAAGACCCAGGAGAAGATGAGGAGATGGGGCTGGGGTGCGGTGGGGATCTGAGTGGGGGCCACGTGCGAGGGGAGTAAGGAGCTTAAACAGAATTTAAAAAATAATCGGACCCTATGTAGTCAAACAGATTGTCTGCAATCCGCCGGGACTGTCACTTAAATTAGGTATTGTTTTGTTGTCTTATTGGTGTTGGAAGGCACAGCTCCCTTCCACAATCTGCTGCATTGTGGTGATGTTGCCAGCATGCATCTTCCAGCACCCAGCCACAGAAATGCAAACACCAAAAGCAGGTTAAATTATCGTGGGCGCTCAAAAGCAGATTATGGTTGCTGTTGCATGAGCACCTGGGCACTCAGCGCAGATGCCTTGCATCATTTTGGTTGTCATTCTCTGAATTCATTCCAGTTTCTATCTTTTCTTATTTTTTAAAACTTCAGTTTATTGAGTTTTCAATTTGTAATTTACATCATGTTCATTATATACAGTCCATTTCTTCATAACAGCACTTACAAAGTTGTTCTGTGTAAGATGTATTGGCTGAACTTAACATGGGTGATGACAACTTGGGGACTAAAGTCTGTCAGTACCTAAATACACTATATACACTCAGGAGGCAGTATAGCCTAGAGGATAAAACACCAAGCTATAAATCTGGAGACACAGGAGATCTGGGTTTGAAATCCACAGCCACTGTTTGCGTATTGTGTGACCCTGAGCAAGTGTGTGATCTGCAATGACTTTTTCCATCTCCGGGTTGGGGAAGTTATGAGAGAGGGGTCTACCATATCTCACCACAGTTCCAAGGTAGCCCCCTAGGAACAGAGAGCAGATAGTGAGTGGGTTAGCTGCTCCTGCCCCCCCCACCCCCATTCTGTGTTTGTTGTGCAACACCAGGTTCCTGAGGAATGAAACAATGGTGATACTGGATTTTATCAATGATTCTTCAGGTGACTTGGCTTGGTGATGATTCCGGGACAGTCCTGGAGGCAGCAGTCCCAGACGGTTTCTCAGTGATACACTGCCCAAGACAGGAGTGCAGGTGGCAGGGTCATCTGCTTTATATCCTGCCTGAGGCAAACAGCATGCCCATTGAGTGAAACGGTCATTTGAATGTGTGGCTATGAAAGAAGAAACAAGTGTGAGGTGTAGGCTTCTCCTGGTATACTGTGCTCCAGGATGGGAACAGGAGTCTCTGCAGGAATTTGCACATGTCTTCGACCTTGCATTGAATGCCCCCAGTGAGACTGTGTTGGAGGATTTCAATGTCCGGGTCGATGAAAGATCAGATTTTGTTTAGCAATTCCTCCAGATTATGAATTCTCTAGGTCTCACACAGATGGTTACCTCTGCAACTAATGAACTGAGCCAGAACTTTGAAGGACCTAATTTTATCTTTGGGGCTGAACATTTGGAATGTCAGGATGGATCCAGTGAGGTGGCTGGATCACCATACTGCAGTTTCTGGCAGGGGTCCCCTTGTTCAGATAACCCACTGTGGAGATGGTCCAGTACTGCCCCAATACAAATCTGGAGCCTGATAAGCCACTGGTGCTGGTGGACAACTAAGACACGTTGTCAGTATTAGAGCGTGGGTCGATGGCTATTGTGGATGGTTATAATCTAGCCAGTTCAGTGGCCTTGGATTTCCTCACATCAATCCATGTCCACCCACAGCTCACCATGATATAATAATGGGCTGAATCGGCTGAGGTGATAGGGCGGAGGTTGGAGCATTCCTGGGGAAGGTCCAGCTCGATGGATTACTAACTGACTCTGAGGTACCATTATAAGGACTATCTGAGGGCAATATTCCTAAAAAAGGCAGAATTCTTGACATTGCTTCAGGTGAAAAGAGACCTGCTCAACTCTTCCCCACTGTGGACAGGTTAATAAATCCTCTGTCTGCAATCCAGAGGAGTTTAATCTCCTGAATGGTGTGAAGAGTTTTGCATTTTTTCCCTGGATAGGGTGTCCCCAATCACAGCAGGGATCTCTCCTAGTGGTTTGTTATGGGCCAGCAGTTCTGGAGCTGAGAGGCACATAGGTGCTCCATTGGCCTGAAGTAAGTTTAATCTAGGTTCGCAGGAGAAGATGCTGGAGGTGGTTTCTGGACTGCAGCCCGTCTGCTGTGAATCAGACATGAGACAGACATGGCTATTGGTGGGCTGTCGTGGGCTCTCAGTCCAGATATATTCCAGCAATATCCAGTGTTCTCTTGAGGAGGGGTACTTGCCTGCAGCCCTTTGAAAGGCTAAGGTGAAGCCACTACTCAAAACGTCATCTCTGAACCTGGATATGCTGGCTATATCGAATGTGTCCTTTTTGGGCAAAGTTATCGAGAAAGTGTGGTGGTACATGTTGAAGCCCAGCTTGAAAATTTTAACATCTAGGAGCCCTCACAGTCAGGTTTTAGGCCTTGCCACAGTAGAGATACTGTGCTAGTCAAGGTGCTTAGTGACCTTATCCTTACTAGAGATAGGGGGAGTGCTCTATTGTCATTGTCCCTAAATCTCACCGTATATGACACCATGTAAAGTGGGGTTTTGGTGGGGTACTTTGAGAAATATGAGTGACTTACTGGAACAGTCTTGAAATGGTCATACAGTACCTTTCTGACAGAACACAGAGGGTGTTGATAGGATCTTTCTCATTGCAATCTGCTGGTTTTAGCTACGGAGTTTCTCAGGAGTCAGTTCTGCCCACTGTTGTTCAGGGTGTACATGTTGCCTTTTGAGAGGGTCATTAGATGGTTCAGTGTGAGCTTTCACTGCTATGCGGATGATATGCAACCGTACCTGTCTTTTACACCTGATGGACAAGTTGCACTTTCTGTGCTAAACCAGTGTCTTAAAGAAATTGCCAACTAAATGACCTCCAGCTGGCTGTGATTCAACCCTTCCAAAACAGAGTCATTGCCAGTAGAACCAGATTCTCGGGGTCAGAGCTGCACCTTAGGGTTTACTTCCTTAAATGGTGTAGAGCTGTCTGTTGTGGATAGGTTGAAAAATCTGGGAGCCCTTGTAGACTCTCAATTGACACTTGAACATCCTGTCATTTGGGGTCCACAATGGATTTTTCCCATCTCTGGAATGTCTCGCAGATTAAGCCCCATCTGGTGCAGGAGGACCTCTAGACTCAACTACTGTAATGCTGTTTACCTAGAAGTTTGTTGCATCGCTTATAGCTAGTACAAAATGCTGCACCTAGGCTGATAACTGAGTCATCCTTTTCAGAACACATAACACCTGAGCTCCAGTATCTGCACTGGCTCCCGATCAGGTGGCACATACTGTAACCTTCAAGATCTGCGTGGTTTGGGTTCCAGGTGTTTAAAAGACCTCTTGGTAAGGTATGCTCCTAGTCACTTGCTCCATCAAGGGGTTGCTGTTGGCTGCCACAAGATCCCAAATAAAAGCAGTCAGGGGCTAGAACTTTCTCAGTGGTGGTCCAATTTATCTTCAACTCGCTTCCCCTGCATCTTAGGAGTTCCTCCTTAGTGGACGCCTTTGAGAAGGAGGCGAAATTTTATCTGACGTTCTGCACTGTTTAATTTATTTATCTCATATTTATTTCCCTCATCAGTATTTATTATGCTGTCATTTTCTTGAGGTTGATTCTGTATTTATTGTGTACAGCTCCCTGAGACATTGGGATAGGGTGCTTTAAAAAATAAAATTGCCTTGCTTTAACCTCCCTGTGCTCCAAGGACTCACAAGAAGCTTCAGGCTCAGTGTGTCTTTCCTGGCCAAAAATTCTTAAAAAATAAATAAATGAATAAATAAATAAATAAAGTATTAACCTTATACCTTCATTTGCAGTGATTCAATGTACTGTATCTCAGTGAAAGTCTGACTTGGGGGTGGGGAGTCAGGGCTACATACTGTACTTATTGGCTATGGAGAAAAAATCATTCTTTGCATAATATATAGTACCCGGGGCATCCGTGTGCCATCAAATATATGTATCTGCTGTCTGATGAAATGTTTCTTCTATATTCTGTTTATTTCAATTGTAATACTTTTTTTTCCATTCAGATTTGTCTCCCCCCCCCAAGCTGGCCTAGCAGCACCCGCCTCCCCTCATCACCCATCTTCTCATGAACTTACTGGTTATCCACTGCATACCACTGGATCCCGACAGTGGTGGGTGGCCAGCATGTTAGTCATCTGTGGGCCTTCAGGGGGCGCCATTTCAAAAGCAGACCAAGGCTTTTTCCTCTGGCTCCTGGTTTTTCTTCAAGAGTAGCGGTGTACAAATGACATGCAGGCATGTTTGGCATCTGGCAGCTGCACCTCTTCCCTTCTATGTGATCCTACTGTGCTGACAGGTCTCTAACAGGTGGCAGCTGAGTAAAGGGACGCAGGTCTCCCTCCCCACACACACACACGCACGCATATACACATACACACATTGCATGGGAGAAGAGCTGTCCTCAGGATGCAGAAGAATAATCAGCATTTATATAGTGCTTTTCATATGCATTGTATCCCAAAGCACTTTACGAGCAATGCTAGACTGGTAGTGAAGTGGCTGAAGTATCGCACATCAATACCCACACACAGCCTTGGATAGTTACACGAACATGTTTCATGAGAAGGGGAATATTGGCCAGGACACCAGGAATGTCCCCTACTCTTTGCAAAGAGTGCTTTGGATTCTTTTACCTCCACCTGGACACCCACCAGGACAGCACCAGGATGGCTAGAAGGGACCTTGGTTTAACATCTGATCCAAAGGATGGCACACCCCAACAGTATAGCACCCCTCTAATACTGCACTCGGGTGCCAGCGTTTAGGTATGAGCCCAATCCCGGTGTGGGACCAGAACTCACAACCTTCTGGCCCAGAGGTGGATGTGCTACTAACTGAGCCATGCTGATGCTAGATCTTCCTTCTCTGGCTGGCCCCAGAGCGACCCAAGTCCATTCCCTAACCTAGGTCAACAGCATAGTGCACAGTGGCACCATCACTGTGCTACCAGACCGGCTTCAATTGTGATACCTTGCCACTGATCTACTGTGGGAAAGTGCATGGTTAGCCACAATTCTGGCATTGCTGTCTTGTTGCCAGGTAGTAGTTTTTCAGTAGGTATCTATGGAGCTTGCTTACGACACCCTTTGTGTGCAGGAGTGAGGAAGCCAATTGCAGTGTGAGAGGTATATGTTCATTATAGATCTCCTCAACTGCAGAACTGGCTGGTGCCCAGAATGAGACAAAATTCGGGCAGTTCAAGGATATGTCTGCATGGGTGGTGAGAGATGTTCCACCTGCCCTCCAGCAGCAACTGGCAATTCATTTCTCTTAAATTTACTGTAGTCACTGAAGTACCTATGTGTGGCTGGCCAAGCGACCTCTTTCCAATTAAAGGATCTTGTCACTTTGTGCATTTCCACATTAATGCACCCCAACTGTGCTTCACTGAGTTCCATGTTGTACTCTGTATGCACTTGCATTGACTGATTGGTAGATTTGGTAACCAGGTAAGTGCACTAGGCCAAGATATAGCCCATTTTCATGGTGTAGTGTGCTGTGTGCAGGTTTGTTTGGAGGAACGCCTGGTCCAATTGTGATATTAAGTGACCCAGGGTTGCTATGTGAGGATCTGTTTAATAACTGTTAGCAGCTGGGAGCTCTTCCCCTGTTTCTCCATCTTTGGAATGTTCTTTGTAATGCAATTATGGAGCTGCAGGTATCTACAAAAGTCCAGCTTCTATAAACCAAACATTTGCTCTAAGTGGAGAAAGGACATAACAGTGCTGACCTGGACAAACTGGAATTAACAGTGAAATTCCAGACTCCTACCACCAGATAAATTTATGGTCCAAGGAGCCGGAAAGAAATTGTTCATAAAAGGGGAGTGATCTGTATAGGGAAAATCATTTTTGTATAATTTCAATTCATAAACTTTTGCCAGTCTTGGAGTTTTGGTTATGTATATGGGTTATTGCAGACGCTGTCTATTATTGTAGGGACTTGGCTAATCCCAGAGAGGGGTTTGATTTGCTCACAGGATGCTTTGATCTGGTATGACAAGGAGAGCCAGTATATATAACACTGTTCTCTGTTGTGATACATTACACTCTTTTTGTTAGGTTAGGCAGTGGGAGACCACCTGCCGCCTTTTTAAGTTCTAGCATTTATATAGTTCTAGATTTTTTCCTCTAACCAAATAACATGTGAGCTCATTATGTCCTATCCCATAATAGCCTTTTCTGGAAGAGAAAGTGGAAGGGTTTGAAAACAAAGGGATAACACATAACAGGGTGAGGAACTGTTTAGCCCGCCCACAAAAAGGATGAGAGCCAATGACGGAGCACTCAGTTTTGACTGACAGAGTACGTGTTCACTGTAATAACCCATGGGTTATTATGATGAATATCAACTGTCTGAGCCCTAAGTAAAAAAATTGCTTGCCAGTTATTATATAGAGAATAATGCCTGGGCAGGTGTGCGTTACAATGATTCGGTGTGTGAAAAATCATCATAACACAGACCTTGCAAAGGCATTATTTTTTTATAATTACTGGTGAAAGGGAGTGATTGCCACATGTACTGGAGCAGTTCTGTGAGACAAACAGACACAGACACACAAACACATAGACACACACACACACACACACACTCACACAAACACACACACACACGCACACTGTCTCCCTTTGCAGCACATTTCCTTTTTTCTTTTTTTGTTTCTTTTTTTTTTAATACACTGTGGAACCAAATGACAGAAGTTAGGCAGATGGTCCATTCCTGAGTTCCCGATCACAGTTGCTATCTGCCACCCTGTCTGCCAAAGCTACACCCGAAGCAGAAAAATGGGATCAACCAGATACATTTTAGGCTTTAAAGGCAGGATCAATCAGATAAACACTGAAATAAAGTAATACATTACTTGCCACAGTGAGACTGAGAGGCTATTGATCACTGTGGCTCCTCGGTAATGAATGGACATGTTAGGCTCACCCAGACATGGAGTAAGAGCCAATAAGGTGGCGCACAAACTCAGATTGGCAGTGGAAGTTAAAGAAAGTGTTTGGAACACCGTAGTAATTGGAAGGCTTTGCCTGTAGTATGGTGACCAAGCAGCCAGCCACTCCCACTTCCTGAGCTATATAAGCAGTTCCTCTCAGTCTCACTGTGAAGCATTTTGTCTTTGCAGCAGAAGGCTCTGCCGGTTTGTTCCCTGAAGTGGTTGGGCCTCCTGCTGCAGCCCCCCCTCCCCACTCCCCCTTGTCTCTGCAGGGCTTCTGTGTTTGTTTTCCTGCTTTGGTTTGTATTTTGCCTTCAGTTGTGTATGCTTCCTTCCTTTTTGGGTGGCTTTTCTAGGCTCCTAGCATACTGATATTCAGAGCTCATAATGCTAGCTTTCAGTTACTCAACTATAGCTGGTCCATGTGGCATATTTTATTGCTCTCACCTGACTCAGATTACTTGAACCTAGCTATACAGCTTACTCATGATTGTTCTCTTACCTCATTGCTGCTATCTCATTGTACTGCCTGTTGACAATGCTTAAGAGCATTATGCCTCCTTTATTTGCACTTACAACTCGGTGTACTCCTTTGTTTACTACTGCTGTACAGGCTTACTTGCTTCCTGCTGCTGCATTGTTTATACCCATTCCTATTGTACCTTGTTTACTCTGAGGTTAGCTGAAGCTCCTGCTGAGGCTATTAAATTAGCTTTTATATCTGCATGTGGTTCTCAGCCTTTCATCGCTTCCTTGTTTGTCCTACGGCGGGGACTGGGAGGTGTTTGGGGGGGTCATGGCCTATGTGGTTAATTCTGTTCTAAATCCTGTCTTCGCTACCGAAAACCTTCAGAGTTTGTCACCTTGATTTGGCTGTTCATGTCTGGCTGGCTTGCCCCTAACGCAGTGCTGTTTACTTGCTATACAGTTGTTATGCAGGTCCCCCTATTACTACTACTACTGCTTGCTGACCTATCAGGTCCACACTTGCTTACGCAACCGTTGCTCCTTGCTTACACTAACCATTGCTTTATGCCTAGTGCCATCCTCGGCTTCGCCTGGGATTCTACTGCTCACAATCTGCATTCGACCTTGCAAGGTCTCAGCACTCAATGCTCATTACGATCTCAGCACGCCGTGCTCATTCAGCTCACCAGCACTGTTAGCATAATCCCAAGGTACCCTGAGGTGGTCAGGGCCCACTTAAATTCATATCTTGTTTGTATTGTTGGTGAGGGGGTGTGGTTGAATTTGAGAACCTCTGTTTTATGTGTGTTCATTTGGTATCACCCTGGGTGCCAAATTCAATCAGCATTGTCCATAATGCTGGTAAGGAACTCTCAGGCTCCAAAAGGTATATCTAAAAGTAATCTTCAAACATGGCCAGTTTCTGAATCCCCACTACCACACCTCCAATCCTTTTATAATCACATTCTGTCCTGTGCCAGGGGCTCTATATAAAGAGCACATAAGAGAGGGGATAAAGGACATTCCTGTCATGTGCCCATGGATAAGAGAATGTTCCATTCATTATTACTAACATCTACAATGGGGACAGTGTATATAACCCTTGAATTGCTGAAAGGAAGTCTGACTGAACCCCAAACCTTTGCAGTGTTTAACAGAGAAATCCCCACGAGATGGGGGTGGGCAGAGGGTGACTGTGAAAAGGCAGAGATACTAAACAAATATTTTTGCTCAGTATTTACAAATGAAGAGGGGGAGGTACCTAACACAAACAACAGAAACACTCTGGATACAGAAGTTGATACCAGCCCATTTACAAAAGAAAGGGTTCTGAAAGAACTCTTAAAACTGAAGGTGGACAAAGCAATGGGGCCTGATGGGATTCATCCCAGAATTCTAAAAGAACTAAGGATAGAACTAGTGACACCACTGACTACCCTCTTTAACAAATCATTGGAGGATGGGGTGGTACCTGAGGACACGAGAAGGGCAGATGTGATTCCCCTTCACAAAAGTGGGAGCAGGGCAGAAGTGGGAAACTACAGACCAGTTAGTTTAACCTCAGTGATAGGGAAAATGATGGAATCACTTCTGAAGGAAAGAACTGTCGAGTACCTAGAGGCCAGAGGGGCACAGGACCCAAGGCAGCATGGATTCACAGCAGGAAGGTCATACCAGACAAATCTAATAGATTTCTTTGACTGGGTGACCAAAGTAGTAGATCAGGGAAGGGCTGTGGACATGGTCTACCTAGACTTTAGCAAGGCATTTGACTCAGTCCCACACAAAAGATTAATATACAAGTTAGCTAGCCTGGGGTGAGGTCCCAAGATGATAGCCTGGGTAAAGAATTGGCTGGAGAATAGGACACAGAGGGTAATAGTAAATGGAGTCCACTCTGAAGAAAGGGGGGTTACTAGTGGGGTGCCGCAGGGTTCAGTATTAGGACCGGTCCTCTTCAATGTCTTTGTAAACAACATTGCAGAGGGACTGGAAGGAAAAGTATGTCTCTTTGCAGATGACACAAAGATCTGCAACAGAGTTGATGCACAAGGTGGGGTGGAAAGGATGAGAAGGGACTTGGCAAGGTTAGAGGAATGGTCAAATGTATGGCAGCTTAGATTTAATGCTAAGAAGTGCAAGGTAATGCACCTGGGAAACAAAAACCCAGGGGAAGAGTACACAATGGGGGGTGAGATACTAACAACAACAAAAATGGAAAGGGACCTGGGGGTAGTCATATCAGATGACTTAAAGATGGGCAAGCAATGTGAGAGTGCAGTAAGGAGGGCTGGCGGGATACTGGGATGCATAGGGAGAGGCATCACCAGTAGAAAACAGGAAGTTGCTATCCCTCTGTACAGACAGTTGGTGAGACCCCATCTGGAGTACTGTGTGCAGTTCTGGAGACCCAATCTCCGCAAGGACACAGACAAGATGGAAGCTGTCCAGAGGAGGGCACCTAAAATGGTGCAGGGTCTGCACCAGAAGACATATGAAGAGAGACTGAAGGAGCTTAATATGTATAGCCTCAAGGAAAGGAGGGAGAGGGGAACATGATAGAAACGTTCAAGTACCTCAAGGGAATCAACAAAGTCCAAGAGGGTAGCATCTTTCAAAAAAAGAGGTGTGCAAGAACAAGGGTGCACAATTTGAAGATAGAGGGGGAGCGGCTCAGAGGTAATGTAAGGAAGTATTTTTTCACAGAGAGGGCTGTAGATGCATGGAACGGCCTACCGGAGGAGGTTGTGGAGTCAAAAACAGTGATTGAATTCAAGCATGCATGGGACAGCCATAAGGCAATTCTAGGGGGTGGGGTTAGAAAGAAGTAGGCTGCTGGTTAACTAGGATCTGCAGCTTATCCATTAGGTAGGGAAATGGGCAGACTGGGTGGGCCAAGTGGTCCTTATCTGCCGTCAAATTCTGTTTCTATGAGACACTATACAAAGCTTTCTCCACATCCAGACTAAGGAGAAGGAATGAGAACTTACCCTTATGCACTCTGTGTTGTACATACAATGTTCTTGTAATACTATCTGATGTCTTTCTGGGGATGCAAAGAGAGAGAGACTCAGGTTGCCCTTGTGAGCCCCATTATGGGTCTGCAAGTCAGGGAATCCCTCACAGGAAACTATACAATCACAAAGAATGCAAAGAATCCACTTCTATGGTGACTGCTTGAACGCTCTTTTTATTGCCACCAAAAGCAATGGTTGACATTTCGTGGCTTTAAATGCTACTTCACCAGAGCCCTGGGTGTTCCCTTAGTATTAACTTATTCTGTTTTGGGGAACATCATAACAGCAATCTTGTCCATCTATGAGCTTACTTGCTCACTCTCTTTCATGTGATATTGTCCATTTCATATTTTCAGGAGCTATCCTTCTCACTCTCTGAGGTGACAAATACTGTTTGAGCTTTGTCTATTCTAGTTTCTTCTGTTCTTATCTTGTTTAGAAGAGGGTTCCAAAACTGCACACATTATTCCAGATGTGGCCTGACCAGTGACCTATACAAGTGGCATGATCACAGCTTGTGAATCCATCTCTGATACATAAGGAATATCCCTTAGGGCATACAAGAATAAGCTTTTTATTTCTTCTGAAATGTTGCAAACAATCCCGCCTAGCATCGCGTGGCAGAGTGAAGTGGAGTCCTAAGTTCTAGTGCAACATGATTGGCAATTACTGAATACAAGGCTTGTTCTGGATGCCTTATGGAATGTCTTGTTTATACCATGAGCTGTGATTCAAACTGATTGATGGCTGAATGCTATTGTGATGACTCGTGGCACCTAAGGCAGACTTAAGGGAATTGGTATGCCATCTCTAAGCATGCCAGCCCTGGAAGAAATGGGTGCTGCCAGTGGGTGAGCTGAATGGGTTAGGGTGCCTTTCCGGTGGCAAAGTTGCCATCTGACAGTGCCTGCGGATGGCAGGCACCAGCTAGTGCTCACAATGCTACTCTCACTTCATCACAATGCTGCAGGGAGAGTCAGTGCCCAGGTTTCAGCCTGGGTGGTAGCTGGCTGCAGAAAGCAAGCCTGGGGCACACTGGAACGATGATGAGGCTTCCACTGGAGAGCACTGCAAGAGCTGGGTGCCGGTTGATCTCAGTGCTTCAAGCATAGCGAAGGTCCAAAAGACCTCAAGGGCATCAAGATAGACAAGAGAGACCCTGGTAACCACCAAGGAGGGACCTCAGGTACCAGTGACAGATCCTGAGTGACTGTGATCGATGGGTCACATTTGGAGCTGCACATAGATAGGGAGTGTGTGGGTGACCACTGGTTAGGTGCGAGAACCCAGAGGGTTTCCCCTCAAGGTTTACAACACAGTGGAAGATTTATCTGTGGCAGGTTCTCCCAAAGATATCAAGGGAGATCCTGGTGCGGGCAAACTCAGAGTCTGGCCAGTGCAGATTTATCACACCTGAAGGCAGCAGGAGAGGCTGCGGCGGTGGGGTACCGCAGGGTTCAGTATTGGGTCCAGTCCTTTTTAATGTCTTCATAAGTGACATTGCAGAGGGACTGGAAGAAAAAGTATGCCTCTTTGCAGATGACACAAAGATCTGCAACAGGGTTGATACACAAGGAGGCGTGGAAAGGAAGAGAAGGGACTTGGCAAGGTTGGAGGAATGGTCAGAAGTATGGCAGCTAGGATTCAGTGCAAAGAAGTGCAGAATAATGCACCTGGGAAACAAGAACCCAGAGGAAGAATACACAGTGGGAGGGGAGGTAGTAACAGCAACAAAAAAGGAAAGGAACTTGGGGGTAATCATATCAGATGACCTTAAGGTTAGCAAGCAATGTGAGAAGGCAGTAGGGAGGACTGGGGGTATACTGGGATGCATAGGGAGAGGCATCAGCAGCAGAAAACAGGAAGTTGTTATCCCTCTGTACAGACAGTTGGTGAGACCCCATCTGGAGTACTGCGTCCAGTTCTGGAGACCCCATCTCCGCAAGGACATAGACAGGATAGAGGCAGTCCAGAGGAGGGCAACTAAAATGGTGCAGGGTCTGCAAGAGAAGCCGTATGAGGAGAGACTAAAGGAGCTTAATATGTATACCCTTGAGGAAAGAAGGAGAGGGGACATGATAGAAACTTTAAGTACCTCAGTGGAATCAACAAAGTCCAAGAGGGTAGTATCTTTCAGAAAAAGAGGCATAAGAACAGAGGACACAATTTAAAGATGGGGGCGGCGGTTCAGGGGCAATGTAGAAGTATTATTTCACAGAGGGTAGTGGATGCATGGAACAGCCTTCCTGAGGAGGTTGTGGGGTCTAAAACTGTGGGAGAATTCAAGAATGTATGGGACAGACATAAGGCAATTCTTGTGGGGGGTAGGAAGAAATAGGCTGTTGGTTAACTAGGATCTGCGGCCTATCCTGTAGGTAGGGAAATGGGCAGACTAGATGGGCCAAGCGGTCCTTATCTGCCGTCAAAGTCTATGCTTCTATGTTTCTATATAGGAAGCCATATCCCTTGGTAGCAGCACTATCAGTCTAGCCTGCTGGAGAAGGACCCTCCGTGGGTCCCTTGGTAGTTGCCAGGCAGCACATGGTTTTGGGTATATATGATTCAGTAGGCCCTCATGTTGATCAGGGCAGGCAATGAGTCAGAGACTTGAGTGCAAGGTAAGGCACCAACCCCAAGTGCTCTCGCCTGGGAGTGACTGAGCTCAGCAGTGGGATACACATCCTTTTAGCATGACTGAAGATAATAAACACATTTTAGGCAGAGCAGTATCCCTGCTACTGAAACAAAAGGAAAAGGAGAAGAAGGGTGATCAGAGGGAAACTGTGAGGACAGCTGGGGTAAGGGGGCACTTCAGAGACTGTCAGTGTCTAAATAAGGCAACTGCAAAGTCACATGTAAGACAGTGGGAGAAGGGATGTCCTGGCAGAGCTACGCTCTGGCAGATGGAAACAGGCCCATCTCTGTGGAGCAAAGAGCATGTAAAGCGAGGACATAGAGTGTTAACTAAAGACTCGGATGAATATGAATCACTGTGGACTAGAGTGAGTTACAATGCATCCCAGCAAGAGAATGTGTAAGGAGTCAGCATGTCAGTGAGCGGCCTGGCAATTGGTCAGAAGAAAGCCTAGAACCACAGAAGATAGGGATAATTAGTTTATAAGAGGTGTACAGATGCAGGTATTCAGAAATGGGATTGTACAGTGGGAATGTACTTTGCCAACGAATTAGGATCCTTGATGAAGTGTATAAATAAAATTTTACTTTTAATCATCAGTAAAGGTCACGCGCTTAGAAGATTCTGAATGTGTGTGGTTTATTACAAGCATCAAGCAAGGTCTTGGGCACCACAAGATGTCATTGGCCCAAGTGCTGAATTATCAGTAGCGAGGGCAAGAACTGCTGGCAAGCAAAATATCCCTGGACATGGGAGGATTCCTGGGCCATGCCCACCTCATTCCAGTGTAGCAAATCAGGAGGGTGAACATGCGCACACCACTTGGGGGAGGGCATTCATAAGCTGCAGTGTTATTTTCAGACTGACATGCAAACATAACCCTTTTTATTCAGCACTGTTTACCATCCCCATGGTATGAATCCCAGCACCGTGTTTGAGTTCCCATACCATTTTCACACTGACTCAAAGTTTTCAGGTCAGTGTTTAAGCAATATACCATGACAGACTATAAGTAATGCTGGGATTTACCCACACCTGGTGTGTTGTTTGGTCACGAGGCTGCAGACCGAGTAATCTACACCAGGCGTGGGTAAATCCCAGCGTCACCCACACCGCGGAGTGGTGTATTGCGATTATACAGTGTCCCCTATTTTGGTGAGAAAAAAATAAAGAGTTTTTTTTTAATTTTACATTATTTTCATTGATGTTATTGCTCTGCCAGAAAAAATAGTTCTCATACAGGAATGTTGGTTTATTAGTTATTAGAAGCAGTGCGAGAGTGAGGTGTGAAGGGGGGAGGGAGGGAGAGAGAGAGAGAGAAAGGAAGCTTGGCTGTCAGCACTATTTACTGCTATTAGCAGTGGTGGGCTCAATGAGAAATGCACCTTAGGTAAAATGTATAAGCGACTCAGTGCCATGTTTGATACATGCGGTTTTGCGTACTACTTTAGTGAGGAGTCAACATGGCGGTTTCACTGCTTTGTTTTTTGGGGGTCAGAGTGATTTAAAATAGGGGGTTCCAGATGTGGCTGACTGGCACCTTTTTCCATGGGTCATGCCAGAATTTACCACAGCGGAAAGGTGCCAGTCAGCCAATCAGCTTTCAGCATTCTCAGAGCCACTGCAGTATAATATGCCTTAATCAATTTCCTAATGTGAGGTTTTTACAATGACTCCATCCATGCTCTAGTTTGCCTCTGGGTTCCTCCAGTTTTACCCCTCGGACTTGCTCTGTGTAACATTTGACCCACATGAAAATGGTGCCGATCGTTCACACAGGTAACATGCTTCCTCACATTGCAAATTCTAATCTTAGAGCAGAAACTGACAATATTAAATAAAAATTAGACTTTGCACAAATAAAGGCACTAGTATCCATAGTGTTCTGAGCTTGTTCAACCACTCACTGGAATCAGGAGTGGTTCCAGAGGACTGGAGGACACCAGGCACGATCCCTGTACATAAGAGTGACAGCAGGGAAGGGGCAAGCAACTATAGTTCAGTGGTGAGGAAATTAATGGAAACATTGACAAAGGGAACGCTGGTAGAGTATCTTGAATCCAATGGGTTGCAACATCAAAGGTCGCATGGATTCATGGGGGTGGGGAGGGCATGCCAGACAAATCTGATTGAGTTCTTAACTGGGTGGCCAGGGAACTAGATCAGGGGACAGCAGTAGACTTAACCCATCTGGACTTTAGGAAGGCCCTTGACACGGTGCCGCATAGGAGGCTGATTAACAAACTGAGCAGCATAGGGGTGGGATCCAAAGTGGTGAATTGCGTTAGAAACTGGTTAACAGATAGGCAGCAGAGGGTGGTGGTTAACGCCACACACTCTAATGATGGAACAGTGACAAGCGGGGTGCCGCAGAATTCAGTATTTGAACCAGTCCTCTTCAATGTCTTCATATGTACATTGCAGATGAACTGGAAGGGAAGGTATGCCTTTTTCCAGATGATACCAAAATCTGTAATAGGGCGAACAGTGGACAATCAGTGTGGGGGGGAGGAGGAGTGAAAAGAATGCGAAGGGATCTTGGGGAAACTCAGAGTGGTCAAAAACATGGCAGTTGGGGTTCAATGCCAAAAAGTGCCAAACAGTGCACAATTATGCACCTAGGCCATAGGAATCCAGGACCTGAGTATAGGATTGGGGGAGGTACTGTTGGTCACTAAGCAGGAAAGGGACCTTGGTGTTATCATATCTGATGCCCTCGAGGTGGCAGAGTTGTGTGACAAAGCAGTGGGTAGGGTCAGTGAGATTTCTGCTGACAAATTCTGTGTTTCTTTTATCTGTGTCTTTTATCTTCTTTCATCTTCATGTTTGATGTGTCCAGTACTTAAATGCCAGTGTCAAACATTTCTGCTACAAAATATTAGGAGGTATGCATGTGTTTCAACTTAGGTTATGTAATATTTGTTACATCTTTCAAAGTGTGTCTGACAGTATGCAACATTTTTCTGGAGGGGTGTGTGTGTGTGTGTGTGTTTGTATATGTGTAAGTGTGTACGTGCATGGGCATGTATCCCAAATGTTTTCATTTGACTTAATCCGAGCTAGCTTGTGTTTTACAACACACTGTAGTAAAATCCAGCTGACATGAAGAACTGGCTAAGAACACATGCAGGGACTCATTCTGTCGCCTCACTTATACCACTGAGGTTTCTTCACAGAAACTCGGAAAATAAAGGGAACGTTTATGGGCTCCGATGGGTGTTGCCATTAAGAGAACTGCTGTGTTGCCCATTTCAGAGAATGAGTTAGTTGTAGCAGTAATGAATCCCATTGTTGTCAACATGCAGAAATGTCTGTTTTCAATTACAAAACACAATGAGATTACAGATCTCCTCTCTAGGTTTCCAACCATCCTCTGCATCATTACTGTAACACATCACGCACACCCAGCTTTCACAACAAACAGGCAAAGTAATCTTCAGGAAACTCTCCACCTCTGGAATAGCATCCCTCCTGCTCATCCTCTCATCTTCTGTCCTATTCTTCACTGCCCTCCTCCACGATCTCGCCACACACACCTGCTCCTACAACACACCCTCCTCCACAAACTCACCACACACATCTGATCCTACAGCAGGTCCTCCTCTGCAACCTCACCATACACACCCGCTCTGGGAAACAAGTCCTCCTCTGCAACCTGTCCCCCACCTTCTTCATGCCATTCTTCGCTCCCTGCCCTTTTTTTTCTTTGCTTCCACCAATTGCCTCTACTGCACCTTCTGGGCAGCTGCTGTATTCAGTCTTTATTTTGGCATCCCTACCTTTTTCTCACTAGCCCCCTGTGTTTGAAGCAAGCAACCAACTCCGTGTTGACCACTTCCTCTGGCAGCACATTCCATTTCTCCACAACCCTTTCTGTTCAAAAGAACTTCCTTACAACCCTTCTGAATCTTCCATCCATGGTCTCTTGTTAGCCTGCACTCGCTTCTTGTGAACAAGGCATTGTTGTCCACTTTATTAACACCCCTTAAGTACTTAAAGGTCCCTATCATGTCCCCCTCCCAACTGGCCTATAGTGCGTACACATTGGAATTCTCCAGCCTCTCCCCATACTTCTACTGCTGCTGCCCCTCAGTCATTTACGTGGCCCTCCTTGGAACAGCTTCCAAGAGGTCATTTCATTTGGTAGGGGCTCCATAGCTGGGCATATTACTTTAGGTGAGATATTACCAAAGAAATCTACAGAGGCAGAAACACCTTCTTCTGCTAGCAAACACACTGTCTATGCACCCCAACACTCTCTATGCACCCCAACATCCTATTTGCTTCAAATGCTGCAGCCTTCTGCCATTGCACGTGAGACTCTAGACTGTCACAAATAATAACACCCAGGTCCCATTCTTTCGATGTCTGCTCTTTCCTCACTCCTCCCAACCAGTACTCTGTTTTAAAATTTATTTTGCCAGTATGCAAGACCTTACACTTTTTGGTGTGAAATTTGAGTTGCCATATCTTGGAGCACATTTCCAGTCTGTCCAGGTCCCTTTTCATTCATTCCCCTCTACCATCTCCACCCTGCCTTTAATTATGGTATCACCTGCAGTGGCTAATTTTGCCCTGGATTCCCTCCGCTATATCGCAGATGAATATATTGAAAAGGTCATAGAAAATGGGCAGTTTTATGTGGTAAGGGTGCCTCCCAATGTTCAAGTCCCCAATGGGTGACTGCACAAGGGAGAGCGCCACAAGAGCGATGGGGAAGAAGAGCAATCAGCGGTGAGAGTGCCGGCAGCAGGCAGAGGCGGCAGCAGCCATGTGCAGCACTGCAACATCAGCATGGTCAGGTGGGCAGAGGCAGACCTGGGCGGCTGGGAATGGGTGACAGAGCCCCGGGCAACAGGGCATGGCTGACTAAGCACCGGCTGACTGGATATGTGGGACCGAGCCCTGGGCAACTGGGCAATGGCGACATCAATGGGTAGTGGTGACTGGGTGAATGGCCAATACCTGGATCATGACCATGCGGACATTAGTGGGGACAGTAATGGACAATGCTGCGGCTGCTGCTGTGGAAATGGGGACCCCCCCAGCCCCCACCTGACAGTGGCCACAGCACACATGCACTGACACCCAGGTGGCCAGTACACCCCCCCCAAAACCCGCAGCCACACACGCAGACAGTACTATCCTCCCTTCCCCCTTGTGAACCCTGCATGGCATATTGCCATCGCCCGGTGGTCTAGTGCCTTCCCCAGCCTGTGCCCCCACTCTGCTCCCCCGACCCCGTTGTACCTTGTTTGCATGGCCATGGGTGCCTTTGTGGTGCACGCCACCCATGACCCTTGCTTGTCTGAGCCCAGTCCTCCAGGCACTTGCCTGTACGACTGTAGCTGTACTGTCCATTGCCCTTAGTGGGGCTGTGGCTGAAGTCACTTTTCCACTGTCGGACAGGCTTTCGGAGCAGTCGACATTTTGGCATACGCTCTTGAGACATCGCCCACCTGACTGCGCTGATGTTGAAGCGCTCCACATGGTTGTTACCAAAATGGGCATATGTTGCTCAAGGGTCTTCCTGTACATGAATGAATGAATGAATGAACAATTGATCGACTCTTTAGGTACCTCACTAGTGATCTCTCTAATGTCCGAGTTTTTCCCATTGACTACTACTCTCAGAGTTCTTCCCCCCACCAGACCTATAGGGCACAGTCGAAGGCCTTGCTAAAGTGGTCCTGGTTCAGATCATATCTGTCCAAGCCTCTCTTGTATGGGGTCCTTTAGGGTTCCGTTCTTGGTCCTCTCTTCTTCACCATATATCTTCTTCCTCCTGGACATCTAATCTCCCAGTTCAATAATGGATACTATTTTTATGCTAAAGCCACTCAATGGTATATCTCCTTTGTTGCTTTCAAGATGCTGCACTCCTCTTTATCTACCTGTCCCTCCCTTATCAATGCTTTGCTTAAAACTAATGTCCTTCAGGTAAATGTAAAGAAAGCTTGAGTAATCCTCCTATGCAAGAATTCTGTCCTCCGAAGAAATCCCCTCTTCTCACTTTCCCTGCTAGGTTACAATCATAGTTAAGTAAAACTGCCAAAAATCTTAGGGTATCCCTTGACCCTGACAGCTGGGTAGACTAGGTGGGCCCAGCGGTTCTTATCTGCCAACAAATTCTATGTTTCTGTGCAAACTTTAGGACCCACATTTGATTAACAACACCTACAAAACAGCATTTTATCCAATCTGCATAACATTTCCTGCACTACAGTACATCCTGTCTTGTTCATTCTCTCTCTCTCTCTCTCCTCAGCACAAACACTCATATGTGCATTTGTTACATCTTGTATTGACTATTTCAACTCCCTACTTACTAGTTTACTATCTTCCCCGAGCAAAAAGCTTCAACATGTCCAAAATGCAGCAGCTCGTCTCCTGGCGTGGAAACGCAGGCAAAATCACATCTTATCCCTCCTTGAAGATGTACTTTGACTTTCATTTGTGACCACAGCTCAGTAACTTTGCACATTCCTGTCTTGGTCTTTGTTACATTCTGCACTGCACACTTTGGTTGGCCATTGTACTCGGGCATTATCTTTTAATTTGTTTGTATTAATTTATAGGACTGTGTCAATTGGTCTTGTGGCTTTGTTAGGTTGTATGTTAATGGAATGACTCTGTATATATTATTATCCATGTCCTTGCACTAGTGCAGTGTTATTTTTGTTCAGCTAACCCTGTATATTATTATCTGTGTCCTTGTACTATTATTATTACTTTATTTTTGCTCACTTCATCCTATATATTATTATCCGTGTCCTTGCATTAGTGCAGTGTTATTTTTGCTCAGCTCACCCTGCATATAATTATCCATGTCCTTGTACTATTATAACTTTATTTTTGCTCAGTTCATCCTGTATATTATTATCCATGTCCTTGTACTATTTTAACTTTATTTTTGCTCAGTTCATCCTGTATATTATTATCCATGTCCTCACATTAGTGCAGCTGAAAATGGAAAATAAAGTTTGCATTTACACTTTGAGTGGAAATCTTCTTCAGGAATTCTCTATAAAGAAAAAGGTAAGCATGGTTAGTGTAGCCGTAGGGGGAAGAAGGAATATATACAGAATATGGGCAGGATTCACAAAAGAGATGCACCAGTGCATCCCCAATTTGCGTACTGACACGATTCTGGAAGGGGGCTGATGCGCCAGTGCATCACAGATGCACTGCATACCACCCATAATGATATGCGGCTCATCTGGAGGGGTTGTGCATATGCATATGCCTATGCATATGGTGTGCAGCCCCATTCACCACCCAACTTGGAGATCCAAAAGACAAGTCTACAACAAGTAGACATAAGTGGATGGCCACCCACAGGCAGGCTGCCGTACTGCAGATAGCAGCACAGCAGCCTGCCCACCCTGGCAGTCCAGTGTGCCCCCACCCTGCCCGAGTCTCCATTAGAATGCCACACACTGTGGCAGTAAAGAAATAAACTCAGAACCCCCTCCCTACCCATGTCTCTGCTAGTATGCTGCACACTGCAGCAGTAGAGAAATAATCCGAGAACCCCACCACCCGCCTGCATCCTTGTTGATGTGCCGCACACTGTGGCGGTAATGTGATGAACTGAACCCCCCCCCACCCTGATTCACTTTGTGAATGACAGTGTACAGTACACACTGCAAGCCCATTGTTCGACAGGGTCCACCAATGGGGTTCAGGGTGTACAGTAGCTATCATTCACAGATAGCTCTGTTGGTGGGCAGCCATGGCGGTATGCAGGTGGGTTGAGCTGCTCACGGATCATCAGGACCTGCTGGGATGGAGGGGTGGGTTGGGGGTGCCTGAGTGGGTGGGGGGGTCCACTGGACTACCAGGGAAAGGCGGGATGTATGCCTGTATTATGATTGGGGCTGGGAAGGGCACCACTAGACTACCAGGGTATTCCTTGGATTATTGTATGGATGGGGTTCAGGGATGGGAGGTGGTCCACAGGACTACCAGGGATATATTGGGGGATCAGTTCACTATGCGATCAGGTCAGGTGGGAGGGGGTTTCAGTTCATTGTACATTACTGCTGCAGTGTGCAGCATACTAACAGGGATGAGGTCAGGGAAGGAGGGTTCTTGGATTATTTCTGTACCGTCGCAGTGTGCAGCATACTAACGGGGATGCCGGCATGGGGGGGGGGAAGCAGCAATAGACCCAAAGGGGTGCTGATTATCTGGCTGTACTGCCACATATGCAGGACACCTGGTGCATTCAGCTGGGTGCATCCCTGCATGGTGCATGCAAATGGGACCATAATAACATGCAAATGGCCCCATTGCGCCTTGCATGCCTAATGGCCCTATTTGTGTGTTGATGGCTCTGAATGACAGCCTTGGGCGCAGCACCTCATGAGATATGCTGCCCAATTGGATCCCCAGCCTGACAAGGGGGTTGCACTGGTGCATCCAGGGCTGGGTGCAGCTGTGGTATTCACAGAGAGGATGCGCCGGGAGCATCCCCCGGTGCATTTTCTCTGAATACCACAGTTGGTGCTTGGCGCATCTCATTTGCGCTGGGGCATCCGAGATGCACCGAGTGCAAGTGCTTTGAGAATCATGCCATATATATATATATATATATATATATATGTATATATATATATATATATATATATATATATAGATATATATAGGCATGGTCATGCCTCTATAGTTAGGGTTGAGTAGCATGTTTAATGTTAAACCTCAGATTTTGCACTATAGTAACTTTGCAACCGATCAATGGATTTGCTCAAAATTTGCTCTGTCCCTTGGGGTAGATCTCTTGATGTGGCAAGTTTCGTTCTGGTCAGATGTGCAGAGTCTGAGATCCAGACAGTGGAAAAAAGTACAAAAAACACCCTTTTTTGCAGTTTTTTCCTCATTGCCTTGTGGCCAGACGGTATGGAATTTATGCATGACGTTTGCAGCATAGAAAGAACCTTGGAAGCAGAAAAGACAGTGAAAATGTGGTGCAATAATATTAATCTGTTGCAAAGTTATTAAGTTTTTTAGTTCCCATTATATCCTAATGGGATGTTTATGAACATTGCATTTCCAGGATAAATGTCTTTTTTTTAATTTTTTTGATAGATGTCTTTTTTGCGACAGTGGATTTGATCTTGAGAAAAAGGATTGAGTCTCAGGAGAGGGTTCCTTTTTATGAGACCTGTAATCCTTTTTTGTGAGAAAAAAATCTTTTTTTACGTGAGCCGCCATCTTGTTTTCCATTTAAAAAAAAAATTGAAAACTCTCAAAACTATAGTTACACAGATACACCAACACATGTATCTTGTTCATCAGGACTCCCTTAGCTGGATTTTGAAGTACTTTTATGTAAAATAACCCTGGAGGGTGGTTTTTTAAAGCATTTATATTCCTTTTTGCGACTCGCTTACTTCATTTTTTGCGAGCCATTCCTTTTTGTGAGCTGCTGAAATAAGAATCGACTCACGAAAAAGGAATCTTTTTTAGTGAGCTTGCGAAAAAGGGAATCATCCTTCATCATCCTCTGGTGGCTATACACATCCTTCCTTCATATCTTCCCTGGTGGCCAGTGGTACCCCTCCACCCTCCGATGGATCTACGATGCTGGTTCAACATCCCCCACAGCGACGGCCTTGACAGCATCGCGTCCCGCAATGACTGGCAACACCACGACGTCCAATTCAGGGGGTGTTGTTCTACACCCCCTACTTTAGATATCTAACACCACGTCACACAGACTGTGGAGTTAGATATATACCCCCCATCGCCGCAAAGTCCACTGAATTGAAATCCCCATCACTGCCCATATAGGCACAGTCGGGGTTTCACTGTGTGGAGTTCGCTGCGCTGGTGTCGCTGTAGAGACAGCATACCCCCTCTGATTGCCGCCCCATGGTTATTCCAAATGTCCCTGGTGTCCAGTGGCACCTCCCACACTCTGATCACCATCCCCATGGTTCCCCCAAAAACCCCGGTGGCCAGTAGCACCCCCCACCCTCTGTTCGCCACCCCATGGTTATCCCAAATATCCCTGGTGTCTAGTGGCACTCACCACGCTCCAACTGCCATCCCCATGGTCATTCTAAATGTCCTTAGTGGCCAGTGGCACCCCCCACCCCCCGACTGCCGTCCCCATGGTTATCTCAAATGTCCCTGGTGTCCAGTGGTACTCCCCACCCTCCAATTATTGTCCCCATGTATATCTGTTATTTGCCTGGTGGCTAAAGGTACCCCCAACCCTCCAATGCCCATATTTTTATTGGTGGTAGTGGTGTCCCCCCCTCAGTCCGTTTGTTATTTGTTATTTGCTGAAAAGAAAAAACGTCCCTCAATGTCTTGTACATTTTTTTCACCTGTAAAAAAAAAACGTCATTTAAACCAGCCTTTCCCAGGACCCCCCACTCTAGTGTTTGAAAAATCTAGTGTTCTCCTATCTGAGCTCCTGTGTGCATGTGTGCTGTTTTTTCTCTCTGCACCCTTGTGTTTTTGCTGCCCCGAGTTGTTTTTCTCTAAATGTGCTGTTCATCACCCCTCGGCCATCAGGTTGGTAAATGTTTTGTCTCTGCTTCTTCCTCCTGCTTGTTTTTGTCATTTCCCTGCCCAGCTTTGCCTCACTGGTGGCAGCTTCCTGCCTTCTGGGTTTGGCCATTTTCCACCCGTGAGTCTGTTTTGTCCTTTGCGCCCTGCGTCTTAATTGTGGTCCTCTGTACCGCATGTAGCATGTGCCAAGTCATCTGGTACGTTTCTGTGGTGCTCCTGTTTCCCCATTCAGTACGGTGGTCTCCGGCTCCATTGCACCTCTTAGGTGCCCACCCTTTCTGCACTCCCTGCTTCCCCTGTCCCCCTGCTTGTCCAGTCCCCCCCCCCCCACGACTTTCCTTTCTCCACCTTAATTTGCCTGTTTTCCCCTTCGTTTCCCTTTTTCCTGCATTGGAGTAAATCCCTGTCCTGCCTGCGGTAGCTGTGTTGTACCTGGTGGTCTCCCAACTGTGTTGGTGCCAGATGGACCTCCTACCTTGCTCCATATGTTGTGTTACACTGGCCTTTCCCTTTGGACGCTGGCAGCCCCCATGTGTGACTTTTTCTTTTTGGTATGCCTCTCCCAAGGTTCAGTAGCTTGGTTGCCACTGCAGTTCATTTCTGGTTGTTTTCCTGTTTTGTTTTTATTTTTCCTTGCAGTCTCTGTGGCCATGTCTCCTCTCTCTTGTGGATCCATTGGGTTGCCTGTGTGCTGTATGCCCATGTATTTTGCTCTGTATCATTACTTCCTGCTCAGTTCAAACAACCAATAAAAACAAACTTGAAAAACAAAACAAAACAATAACACAGGATTCCACCTCTCCCCGTATGCACGCTGGTCTATGGGACTCCAGTTGCTATTCATCTGTTTCTCTTTTCCTGCCCTGCCTTTTTGAGTCTGCCACTGTTGTAACCTGCACCAGGCTTGTTGTCTTGCTTCTAGATCCTGCTAATTGTTGTGTGCTGCTCCTATTGCCGTCTCCTCCCGGCTGGGCTTTGCCTGCTCCTCCGTGCCTCCTTTCTTCTGGGTTCGGCTCGGCTCCAGCTGTCTCGGTCGCTTGGTTTTCCATCTGCTTGTGGTCCACGGCACTTCACCCTGGCTTCCTTGTTCTTCCTATGGCGGAGGACATGGGGGTCTTGGTGGTGTGTTGTGGCCCCTGGTGGTCACCCTTCTTCATTCTCGCTTCAGACTTCACCACTCCTTCCTCATCCTCATTGTTCCTGGATTGCCTCTGTTGCTTCCCGGCAGCCCATGTATTGAGCGACCACGACTGAGCGCTTTCAAAAAGGGCAACTCAATCACGGCACTTTTATACAGGGCTGCTGGCAGGGAGAGTGACAGGATAGTGGGTCATCGAATATATCGACATACTGTCGCTATGTATTCACACGCGCGGGGGGAGGGACCACGCCATGTGATGAGCGGAAGGGGTGGGAGGGTTTATGGGGAGTAGTGTGGTGGTGGGTTCCTGAGCTGGCCATGTAGCATGGTGGGTTGGTGGCAGGCTATGGTTGGGAGGCTGGTGGGTTCGGTTTCGGGCACCCGCTTACTTTTTGCGCCAGTCGGGTTTATTTTTTTTCCCTCATTTTGCACCCCTGAATCCTTCAGTAGGGGGGTGCGTACAAGGGGAGGGTACAGGGGGCACAACCCCATGCATAAAAAATAAAATACAAGTGTCCGGTGCTGTTTTGCTGTGCACCATGAGTCTACATTGCCGAAATTCATGTTCGTCGATGTAGACTCACCCAAATGTCATTATCACATGGAACCTTGCTTCCTGTGTTGTTTTTGCACTCTGCTGCCCCCGCCCAAGCTGTCCTTCTGCTTCATCCTCCTCCCCTTCCCCCCTGCTCTCATGCCTTCCTTTCTGTTTCAGCTCCTGGCTTTCATCCAGCATCACTCCAGCAGTCTACGGGCTCTGTTCCTAATGGATTTATGTGATGATGGCAAGTCCGTGTGAGCAAGTCCCCAAATGGCAAACGCAGGATGCAGAACGTAGGAAGAGCAATGGGGAAAATCCGGCGAGTGGTGGAATGAACATGGGCAGGAGGCAGAGGCTGCAGTGTTGCATCGTACTGTGTGACCGTGCCACAGGGCGAGTGGGTATGGGCAAACACACCATGTCGACGGGCACAGAGCATGCCCAACAATGCACCTGGATGTGAGCGCTGTGCGGTGGGCGACAGGACAAGAGTGAGCATCACACGGTACTATGCTGTGGATGCCCTGTTGCGGGGGGGCAGACAAGGAGAGCAAGGCAGGGTGCACAGGACACCAGTGTTGGATGGCAACAGTGCAGCGATGCTCATGCCAGTGACAGGGATGCTGTGGCAGGGCTGCATCAGCCAGCATGGTGGGGTCTCTTCCTATATTATGTTGCAACACAGTAACAACCACTAATAGACTGGCTCAGCAATAACACTATTCAACAATGGGCACAGCTTGAAAGAGTCGTACTACCCACTTTCCCACCAGACAATGCTATATTAGACTGTCGGCAGCCACATTCATTACTGGATTGTAATTCACTGTTTGCTGCCACCCCACTTAGAGTCTTGAAATGGTGGTGCAGAACGTGGGGCTTAAGAAGCAGATGTTCTGGTTGCTCCTGCTACATCTCCAAAATGAACTCATAATAGCTAGGGTGATTGCAGGATGTACAGCCTGGTATGGAATGTACATACAATACCCCTATCAACTATTACAGGATGATCAGGTTACATCTGTACAGACGGTTAGGCAATGCTGCGCTGTTGCAATTCCTTTGGTAGCAGCCAGGAAGACCAACTGCAGGTGAGTGACTGTGGTTCTGCTGGTGGGGGGGGGGAGTATGCTCCAGTATTGCTGGTGGTGTGCTAGGCTAGGGGGCATCGGCGGTCGGTGCAGGTGGCCGTGGTTGTCCATGCCGCACACTGCACACACCCTCCCGGGCTTCTGTCTGCATGACATCGCCTTCCCTGCGGCCCACACCCGGCGCTCGTTTCCATGCCGCACGGGCTTGTTATGGTCGCTGGGAGGACTGTTGCCACTCAGAGTGTCGCCCTTACAGGGCTGCAGCTGCAGTCGCTTTTGTACTGCCATTCTGCATCTTTGTTTCTTCGCCATTTTGTCTGCTGCTCTTCCAGACTCGCCCCCCCAGACCACGCTGTTGTATTGGCGCTCTTCCTGGCTGCTACCATTCCTAACTCTGCCTTTGGGTCACTGAGTGAAGGTAGGCTGCCATCTGCCAGGAATGGGGGATTTCTGTTGTAGTCTACTGTGCTTAAGTCTCTGTCTTCCAGCTGCTGTATCATAGTTCGGCAGAGGATTGCATCGGATGGGAGTCTTGCTGCTTTTATGTTTCTTTACTGCTTTTGCCTAGCGCAGCCTTGCCTTGGATGATGGATCATCGTGCCTGTGTGTCTAGTTTGTGTCTGGGTCGGACTCCATCCCTGCTCATTTCTGAATGCTTGTGCCTTTACTTCTGGTACCAAGGGATCGGGAGTGTTGTCTTTCATCTTGCTGTGTTCTGCCTATTTTACTGATTTCCTGATTGGGCCATGTATTACCCAGTCTGTTTCTCTATCCTTATGCTGCTTCCTCTTCATTCCAGGACCTACTTTCTCATGGCTTCCTCCTCCTCTTTGGATGCTCCAGTGCCAGATCCTGATGTTGCTCCTTATGCATCTACGGACTCTACTCCTGTGCCTCCACCTGGCAGGAAACACACTGCTAAGAACTGCCTCTCCATTTCTGATTGGACTGTGCCCCATTTAACTGTGGAGCCTGAACACCGTGGCATTGCTTACCCCACTTATGCTTATAAACAAGCCCTTTATGACCTGTATTTATCCAGTTTCCAGTCTGTGCCAGCTCTGGTGCCTGACCCCGTTGCTCCTCAGCCTTCCTCTCCCATGTCTGTGATGCATGTCTTCATTGCTCAAATGAGTTCCTCCATTTCTGCTCCTCAGTCTTGCATGTCCACTGTCGAGGCCCATCTATTGATCCAGCCACCTCTGGCTTTGCTTGCTCCATGGCCTGATGACCTTCCTTCTCCAAGCAACATTACAACACCTCTGGCTCCTCCAGCTGTGCCTAATCCTACTCCTATTCCTCTTGCTGTGCCAGGTACATTTCCTCCTCCTTCTGATTCCATCATTTCTGCAGTCCATCTCATTTTGGATCACCTACGCAAGGACATCATCGATGGCATGGATGTTCATTTGGTTTCCCTCCTGGTTTCCTCTCAAGACTTCATGGATAATCACATTGTTTCCTGCGGCGACATCTCAGTTGTCCTTAAATCCAAGGATCCTCATCTCCTCCGCAAACTGACGATTTATAAGTTTGTTCTGGCCTTTAGCCTTTATTGGAACATCATTTGCTTGGCTTTTCCTGACCGCTGTGCTGAATTGAACACCTATTTGTACCTCATAGTGGATCTTAGTTCTCGTTATGGCAGTACCCTATTTTATTATTACCAGAAGTACTTTTCTGCTAAGGTGACTGCTGCCTTGCATCACTATAATACCAGGCTGAATTGTGCGGTCCTTGACAACAAACTGTTTTGTCACCATTTTGCTGCACAGAGTGCTCTCACCTGCTCTCTTTGTGGTTCTTTTAACCACTTTACTCTACTGCACTCCTTGGTTGTGCCCTCTTTCATGGCTTCCTCCTCAGACTCCAGGTTTTCTTCTCCTTTGCAGCCTGCCACTCGTTCTGGACTCACTCATACTTTTGTGAACTCTTGAGCTTGTTCAGATGCCACTAGCTGTCCTGTTCAGATATTAGGTAATCATCAAGTCTACTTCAGTTTCAACACCAGAGGATGTTTTTGTTCGAACTGCAGCTTTCTGCACACCTGAAGTTATTGTGGTGATGCCCACGCTCGCAGTGTTTGTCCTACAGCTCTACAGTCTACCAAACGATAGTTTTCCCATCTTGCTACCCCTCTCAACATCTCCAAGTTGGTGGATGCTTTGGCCTCCCTTACTTCCTGTACTGCCATTGCTCACCTCCTTTTGGGGATTCAGCATAGTTTTCACACCGGCATAGCTGTCATTCCATCTGAATCGTACATTTGTCACAATCTGCAGTCTGCACTACACAAACCAGACATTGTTAAGCAACTACTTCAGAAGACACTCCAAAGGAACTTCATCATTGGTCCATTCCTTCAGCCTCTGTTCCCTATTTTTCATATCAGTCCTATCGGTATTGCAATATGTAAATTTTCAAGCAAAAAGCGTCTTATTATGGATCTCTCTGCTCCTCATGCTTCTTCCACACCCAGTATCAATTCTTTAATTCCAGCCAAAGACTATTCCTTATTCTATGCCTGTATAGATGATGCCATCACACTAATCAAGCATCTTGGCTCAGGAGCATGGCTTTCCAAAGCCGATATCTCAGACACTTTCAAACTACTGCCTATCCATTCCTTGTTTTGGCATCTGTACGGTATGTCTTCAGAAAATCAATATTACTTCACAGTCCAACTTACCTTTGGATGCAAGAGCAGCCCCAAGTTGCTTGATCAATTTGCTGAAGCCCTTTATTGGGCCTTACTCAATGTATACTGTAGACCAGCCATGCTGCACTTACTGGACGACTTCCTTCTCATACTGTAGATCCACCAGACTCCATGCCAGAGGAAAGTATAACTACCCTCAATCAATTTTTCACAACTCTGAATGTTCCTCTAGCCAAAGAGAAAAATGTAGGCCCGACTACATCCCTCAAATTGCTTGGCATCATTTTGGACTCTGAACGTATGGAAGCATGCTTACCTACTGATAAATATCTTCAAATCCAAGATAAGGTCCATTCTTTTTCAACTCAATCCTCTTGTTCGAAGCAGGAGTTACTTTCTCTGCTAGGTTACTAGAACTTTGCCATGAGAATCATTCCCCAAGGTAGACCATTCATATCTTACCTTTTAAACCTAGCTTCTTCAGTTGAGAAACTCCACCACTTCATTCAAATTACAGCTGCAGCAAAATCTGACCTAGCCACGTGGTCTTTGTTCCTAGCTCACTGGAGAGGCTGTTCTATGTTTTATAAAGACCCTTCACTGGACTTCTACCCCAGGATTTATACAGATGCCTCACCTACATATGGATTTGCTGCCATTTTCAGCCCCACTTGGTTTGCTGCCCCTTGGCCTCCAGACATTCTGTCAATTCCTGAATTTTCCTCTACTGCTTCATTATTTGAAATGTATCCGATCATGGCCACTGCTTTCCTATGGGGTCATTTATGGACTCTTCAATCAGTCTCTATCTTTTCAGACAACCAAAGTACCAGAGACATTATCAACAAAGGTCGCTCTTCATCCTTGACCATAATGATGTTCATGCGAAAGTTGACCTGGCTCTCACTCTACCATAATTTTACCATCCAATGTTTCCATATACCTGATCATGTCAATAAGGCTGCTGATGCATTGTCTCACTTTCAGTTTCAGGTATTTCACAAATTATGTCCAGAAGAGGATCCACAGATGTCTTCCCGTTCCTTCCAGGATCTAATAATGCCCTAGAATTTTAACAGCGCCAAGCTTTCTCCATCATGTGGGAAACATTAACTCCTTCCACAGGATCTACATATTCTATAGCCTGGTCTAAATATGCCTCATTCTGTGCCTCACAAATATGTGGTACTTCTATCTCCATTGATCATGTTTTAGCATTTATGACATTTTGCCATAAAGCCTTACATCTGTCTCATGGTACTAGTAAAGGAAACTACACCCAAAACTTGAAAAAATATATGTTGTGCAGAGTGTTTTAATTTGTATGTGAAGTTCTAGTGTTTCCTTCCCTCTGACTGGTATTAGGAGTTTTTCCTAAATTAGCCTGCTAGCTTTATGCTAGTTTTACGACCCCTGGGATTCTTCATCCCTGATAGCTTAATTGTATTTCTTGTTCCCACAGTGCATCTTGTCTCATGTGACTGTGATGTAAGAGAGACCCAACATTCAGCACACACATGCCAAACAAACTAAATATCTTGGAAGCTTTACAAGCTGCACAAAAATTACCAGCAGCAAAGTTTTTCAGAACAGTAAAGCCTTTACGATGAGGGTGGTCACCAAACTGAATTCTACAGATTTTAAAATATAGCCATCTCTACTGTTGTGAACTGATTGTAAAGCAATGCTTTCTGCTGGATTTATGGTCTCTGCTACATCACCGTCACATGAAACAAGGTGCATTGTAGGACAAAGAAATACAATTAAGCTGTTTCATATGGAGATCTCCAAGGGTCGTAAAACTACCCTAAAGCTAGCAGGCTAATTTAGGAAAAACTCTTCTTAGCAGACAGAGGGAAGGACACACAACAACTTAACACACAAATCAAAACACTCTGCACAACATATGTTTTTGCAAGTTTTGGGTGGACATTTCCTTTAAACAATATGTTGCAGGAATTCAATTTGTTCATTCTCTATATGCTCCTTCTGCTCCATCAATTCTTTCTAATCCATCTGTGAAACTTCACTTGCTGGGTTTTCAGAGTCGCTCCAGCCAAAATTCCTCAAAGACTTCCCATAGAAAGCCCTCTAATGAAAAGCCTCTTGGACTTATTAGATTCCAAGCCTTTCAATCCCAAGTCCAATTTGATGATTTCCACTGCTATAAGTCTAGCCTTTTAAGGATTTCTTAGACCTGGAGAATTTTCAGTCCCTTCTTCCACCTCCTCTACATTCCTCAAACTATCAGATCTTCAAAAACAAAAGGATTTCTATACCTTGCATCTGCCTTCATCAAAAACAGACCGTGTTCATGAAGGAACTTCGATACCCATATTTTCTTCAAACAACAAATGGTGCCTGGTTGCTCAATTAGATAAACTTATGCAGTTTCACGTTGGTTCAAATCATTCTCTTCCCTTATTAACCTCAATCCATAATACTCCAATGACCACTAAATGGTTTATGGACCATATCAGAATATTGCTATGCTGGCTGGGCTCAATCCATATTCATATTCTGGGCACTCCTTCAGAACTGGAGCAGCATCATCGGCTTCCAGACATAACATCCCCAGCCATGCAATCAAGAAGCTTGAAAGATGGAAGTCATCAGCTTACAAAACCTACATCCCAAACCCAAATTCAGAAATAAGGTTAGCATGTTCAGTCATCTCCTCCTAGTATGCCCAGAGGATAGGCTAATCAGTAACCATGGGTCTTCAGAGATTTTCCCCCCAAGGGTTATTTCCTCTCCTTTGCATTGTTGGTCATACCCTCCGTGAGTTTGAGGAGATGATCAACAGCATTTTGGGGCTCTCTATTCCTACTAGCTATCAAGCTTAAGTTCTTACAAAAACAGGCATAGAGTACATCCACAACAGAGTCTGCACAAGCGTAAACACACTTTATTCCACAAACATTGAACGGGAGGACTAGCCCAAGGTTCAGTGTGGGGCAATAAACTCCTCCCACACACGTCATTTAAACCAGCCATTCCCAGGACCCCCACTCTAATGTTTTGAAAATAACCCACCATCTTCCCCTTCCTCCTCCTCCTCCTTTTCCAGGGCTCCCCCTTCCACGTGGGGGGCTCTCTATTCCTACTAGCTTTTAAGCTTAAGTTCCTACAAAAACAGGACTAGAGTACAGCCACAACAGAGTATGCACAAGCATAAACACACTTAATTCCACAAACACTGAATTAATGAATCAATCAATCACTGATAAAGCTTCTTTCTGAGTGGTTAGTGTTCTATATTGATAATGCTAACCTTCAAGATATCAATAGCAACAACAGTACCAACAACATATTTTTGATACCTTGCTGTTACTGTTATCACCAGCCAGGTTTTCACTTATATCTTGTCATTTTTAACCCCCCTCCTGCTGTGTGTGAATATGTGTGTGTGTGTGTATATATACATACACACACACACATATACAGATGAGGAAGTTAAGAATAGATGCTGTCAAACAGCAGTGTTGAGTTGGAGGAGCTTTACATACATAATTACATAGTCATTTAGTGTTGGAATGGGACTCTAGTTCCATCAGGTCCACCCCATTTCATAAGCAGGTATGAATAAGTATGCATCCAAACGTACTAATTTAAAGGGGTCCCTACCCACTCTACTGCCCAGGATATGTAGTGATTCCCTTGGAAAGCAGAAATGGGTCCAAGTTTAACTTAAGGGCTTGTACTGCCTTCATGTCAGGGAAGCAGACTTAAACTAGAGGGTAAAAGTAACAAGATGTGAACCTGGAGTCCAAACAGACTTGGGTCTGAAATCCACAAACACCACTTGCTTAGAGTGTGACCTTGAGCAAGTTGCTTAACCTCACTCTGCTCTGGAACACACCTGGAAATGAGCTTCATCTCAGTGTGCTTTTCCCAGCCAAACAATTCTATAAAAAAAGTGCACTGTCTCCAATGGTAGGCTGTTTCAAAGTGTCACCACCCTGTGGTACATGCATCCCTAAATTCACCTCTAGAGTGTGTCTCCATGTCCTGCTGAAGGACAACAGATTAAAAATATCTGTCTGTTCAATCTTTTCAATGCTTGGTAATATCAGTTATTAAGAGAGAGGAGTGGAAGCTGGCCTGCCAGCACAGCTGAAGTGCTACCGCTTGTGACGCTGACAACCCATGTTCTAGAATGAGCCCAGAGTGTCAGAGGGCTGACTGATGGCAGGTAGGCTGAGCACCCCATGGACAACTTGCCTCCGGGGGGGGTTGTAGGCACCCGGCACTACAGTGACTCCCAGTGGAGGCTGAGAGAACACAGGCTGGGATCTCACGGACAGGAGAAGGGGACGATGGTGAACATCTGCGGATCATGCGTGCTTGTGCACTGACATCATTGCATGTCCACATTCCCTGGGGGGAACAAAGCCTGAAAAAAAAACTGTGGCCAAAACAGGATGATGCCAGGAGCCAAGCAAGTGCCACCCAAGCCCACGCCAGGCTGCCAGACTCCAGATTAGCATCTGGGTCCTCCCGCCTTATGTCCTGGGGGGGGGAGTACCACCATGGGGGAAGCCACAGTATCCCAGAGTTCTGGTAGTCCTGGATACTGCATGGGGTGAACTTGAAAGGGGTCCAGAACTGAGAGAGGGGTACATACCTGCCATTACCATGTGTGAGAAACAGAATTGATAAAAGAAAAATAAGAGTGAAAGAGAAAAGACTCCATAAAGAAGGAAGTAATGAGAATAAAGTAAAAAGGCTGAAAGGTGACAAATGCTGGGAAAGGAGTCAACAAAAACCGGGAGAAAAGAAATATGGATGTATACACAATGCCCAAATGCCCATGTGTATGTGCCTCGCATAGTGATTCATTGATTTTATTGCTTATATAGCGCCCATTCTCAAGGGATCTGAGCACTGTACAGTTTATTGATGCAGACCTTTTCTCATCAGCAGCATTTTACAGCCAACTTCCACAAATCACTGTCATTTGGCTGACTTCAATTGGCTGAAACAAAGGAATAGACTCTTACAACGCTTTTACATGCAGTGGTCTGTATTGGAATGACCAGTACAGACACACTGTAATGTTCCATGTTTTGCCATGTAAAGGCATTCCCTGCAACTAAAGTCTGCGCTCCCTTAAAATGTGTTCCCTGTTTTCCAGGGTTTACAGGCGTCTGTTGCATTTTAACAGGCTTCTGTTGCATTTTGGCAGGCCGTGTAATCACGCTGTGCCTGTCATTGCAATATGTTTTGCTCATCTCCCCAATTGTGTTGTTGCTATGCCGGCACACAGGAAGGGTAAACACAGCGAAACATGCTGCGTGTGCATAAAGAAACGCTGTGAGCATTGCAAGATGGAACAGAGCTTGTCCACACTGGAACCACCGATTCAGGTATCGTAGTGTAAAAGCACTATTAAATGGGCCTGTTTTTGGCCTTATTTTACTTATTGTTTGTCAACCTCCTATGTACTGTAGGAATAATTCCTCTGTATTGTATGTTTTTTATCCTATGTAACTACTGCTGTATCTATGATGTGGAACCTTTGCAAAGGAGTCTATGACTCAAAAGTGTCTTTCCAATTATTTGTAATGAAATAAAAAATAGAAAAATGCTTGTCTTTAGAGGATGTGTGCTGTATTTCCCTAGCAGTTGGTTTTTCACACACATCAATAAATATCTCTTACAGATTAGAAATGTTAAACTGCTCTAGGAACGTTTACTAATTTCTTGGTGTGTTATTAGGGCAACTGAAAATCATTTCTGCTTGGACAGGCTCCAGAAGTCTTTAGAGATGAGAAAATGCATTACTTGACCCACGAGAGCTTTTTCTCTCATCGAAGCAGAGCTCCATTAAATGGGCATGAGAAGGCAAGGTGATGGAGAGAGCAGAACAAGGAAAACAATGTACTGTACTGTGCACACAGAAACATCATGTGTCAGGTATCTAGGAGAGAAAAAGCCCCATTAATCATAATGGTCTAATATGAACCAGGACCTACTGACAAGTCCCAAGCATAGGACTTTAATAAAAACGTCTGACTAACACTAATTGCACTTCTGTTGAAAAAGCTGATGTAGAACTGATTCTGTCTGGTAAACAAAATCTGCAAAGTGCTGTAGCTGCAGTCCTGCAGAACTAGAAACTACAGGTATCAACTAGTCCCTCTGACTTGGGTTGCCACACTATCAATTCAGTTTGGGATGGTGCTGATAATAGCGACACTTTCTGTTCAGTTTGAGATGGTTCTAATAATGACATGGTTCATTCAGTTTGGAATGGTTCTGACAGCATCACTTTCTGTTCAGTTTGGGATGGGTCTGACAGTGACAGTTTTCATTCAGTTTGTGATGGTTCCAATAGTGGCACTTTCCATAAGTTTGTGATGGTTCTGATAGTGTCACTTTCTGTTCAGTTTAGGACTGTTGTGTTAGTGGCACTTTCCTTTCAGTTTGGGATGGTTTTGACGGTATCACCGTCCGTTCAGACTGGGATGATTCTGACAGTGGCATTTTCTGTTCAGTCAAGAATGGTTCTGACAGTGGCATTTTCTGTTCAGTCAAGAATGGTTCTGACAGTGGCATTTTCCGTTCAGTCTGGGAGGTTTCTGATAGTGACACTTTCCAATTTGTCTGTGGTTCTGACCTTGGCACTTTATGTTCAGCCTGGGATGGTTCTGATAGTGTCACTTTCTATTCAGTCAGGGAGAGTTCTGATAGTGTTGATAGTGTCAATTTCCGTTCAGTCTGGCAGGGTTCTGCTAGTGACACTTTACAATTTTTCTGGGATGATTCTGACCTTGGCACATGATTCTGTTCAGTCTGGGACGGTTCTGATAGTGTCACTTTCCATTTAATCTGGTATGGTTCTGATAGTATTGATAGTGTCACTTTCTGAGCAGTCTGGAATGGGTCACTTTCTATTCAGTCTGGGAAGGTTCTGATATTGTTACTTTCCATTCAGTCTGGGAGGGTTCTGACAGTGGCACTTTCCATTCAGTCTGGTATGGTTCTGCCAGTGTTGATAGTGTCACTTTCCGAGCAATCTGGGATGGGTCACTTTCCGTTCAGTCTGGGAGGGTTCTGATAGTGTCACTTTCCATTCAGTCTGGTATGGTTCTGATAGTGTTGATAGTGTCAGTTTCCGAGCAGTCTGGGATGGGTCACTTTCCGTTCAGTCTGGGAGGGTTCTGATAGTGGTACTTTCCATTCAGTCTGGGAGGGTTCTGACAGTGGCATTTTCTGTTCAGTCTGGGAGAGTTCTCATAGTGGCATTTTCTATTCAGTCTGGGAGGGTTCTGAGAGTGGCATTTTCCGTTCAGTCTAGGAAGGTTCTGATAGTGGTATTTTCTGTTCAGTCTGTGAGAGTTCTCATAGTGGAATTTCCATTCAGTCTGGGAGGTTTCTGATAGTGGCATTTCTGTTCAGTCTGGGATGGTTCTGATATTGGCACTTTCTATTCAGTCTGGTATGGTTCTGATAGTGGTACTTTCCATTCAGTCTGGGAAGGTTCTGACAGTGGCATTTTCTGTTCAGTCTGGGAGAGTTCTCATAGTGGCATTTTCTATTCAGTCTGGGAGGGTTCTGAGAGTGGTATTTTCTGTTCAGTCTAGGAGGGTTCTGATGGTGGCATTTTCCATTCAGTCTGGGAGGGTTCTGAGAGTGGCATTTTCCGTTCAGTCTAGGAGGGTTCTGATGGTGGCATTTTCCATTCAGTCTGGGAGGGTTCTGAGAGTGGCATTTTCTGTTCAGTCGGGGAGGGTTCTGATATTGGCACTTTCTGTTCAGTCTGGGAGGGTTCTGATATTGGCATTTTCTGTTCAGGCTGGGAGGGTTCTGACAGTGGCACTTTCTGTTCAGTCTAGGAGGGTTCTGAGAGTGGCATTTTATGTTCAGTCTGGGAAGGTTCTGACAGTGGCATTTTCTGTTCAGTCTGGGAGGGTTCTGACAGTGGCATTTTCTGTTCAGTCTGGGAGGGTTCTGACAGTGGCATTTTCTGTTCAGTCTGGGAAGGTTCTGACAGTGGCATTTTCTGTTCAGTCTGGGAGGGTTCTGACAGTGGCATTTTCTGTTCAGTCTGGGAGGGTTCTGACAGTGGCATTTTCAGTTCAGTCTGGGAGGGTTCTGACAGTGGCATTTTCTGTTCAGTCTGGGAAGGTTCTGACAGTGGCATTTTCTATTCAGTCTGGGAGGGTTCTGATAGTGGTATTTTCTGTTCAGTCTGGGAGGGTTCTGATTTTGGCATTTTCTGTTCAGTCTGGGAGGGTTCTGATATTGGTATTTTCTGCTCAGTCTGGGAGGGTTCTGATATTGGCATTTTCTGTTCAGTCTAGGAGGGTTCCGACAGTGGCATTATCTGTTCAGTCTGGGAAGGTTCTGACAGTGGCATTTTCTATTCAGTCTGGGAGGGTTCTGACAGTGGCATTTTCTATTCAGTCTGGGAGGGTTCTGAGAGTGACATTTTCCGTTCAGTCTGGGAGGGTTCTGAGAGTGGCATTTTCCATTCAGTCTAGGAGGGTTCTGACATTGGCATTTTCTGTTCAGTCTTGGAGGGTTCTCATAGTGGAATTTCCATTCAGTCTGGGAGGGTTCTGACAGTGGCATTTTCTATTCAGTCTGGGAGGGTTCTGAGAGTGGCATTTTCCATTCAGTCTAGGAGGGTTCTGACATTGGCATTTTCTGTTCAGTCTTAGAGGGTTCTCATAGTGGAATTTCCATTCAGTCTGGGAGGGTTCTGACAGTGACATTTTCTATTCAGTCTGGGAGGGTTCTGAGAGTGGCATTTTCTATTCAGTCTGGGAGGGTTCTGAGAGTGGCATTTTCCGTTCAGTCTGGTAAGGTTCTGAGAGTGGCATTTTCTATTCAGTCTGGGAGGGTTCTGAGAGTGGCATTTTCCGCTCAGTCTGGGAGGGTTCTGAGAGTGGTATTTTCCATTCAGTCTAGGAGGGTTCTGACATTGGCATTTTCTGTTCAGTCTAGGAGGGTTCTCATAGTGGAATTTCCATTCAGTCTGGGAGGGTTCTGACAGTGGCATTTTCTATTCAGTCTGGGAGGGTTCTGAGAGTGGCATTTTCCATTCAGTCTAGGAGGGTTCTGACATTGGCATTTTCTGTTCAGTCTAGGAGGGTTCTCATAGTGGAATTTCCATTCAGTCTGGGAGGGGTCTGATAGTGGCATTTTCTGTTCAGTCTAGGAGGGTTCTCATAGTGAAATTTTACATTGAAAGGAGAAAACTGGATAATTTTCTGTTTGATCTGATTGGATAATAACTATCTAATCCACAGTGTCACTAACAGACCACACCCATTAATTACTCCCCCCAAAACAAAGTTACCTGGACCTCCCAGTAGACTGGAAGGGAGGGGGCTTTGAAATACCTATATGATCACCACTAGGCCCTTGGAAGGGCACCAGTCCAACTCCAAGGACTATAACAGGACACCACGCCTGCAAGTAAACACCACTTCCTCCCCCCATCCTCACTAGCTCTATAGATCACTCTGCTTTTTAAAGAACATATAACATATTAAAGACACAGCTTTTCATTGTTTCTATTCCTTTTATTCCACATTACTTGCTTCATTTACATGGAAACAGGATCCTTGCCTCCACAACTGATTTAATCCTGCTGATTAATCCTTTGCTTACATCACAGTCCTCTCTTTGTGACATCATAATCCTTTTCACAGCAACAAACTGTGATGTCACAAACAGGATCATGACTTCAGCAAATTATTAAGAAGCAGAATCAGGTGAACTTTGGGAGCAAGGCTCTAGTTTCCATGAATGTTAATCTTGTTATTAAGAACTATGGGGTGAGAAGTGCATATGACATGTAACACTTCAGCTAAATTATGTCTAAATATTATGTTTCACAAAGTTTTCTCAAAAGCAACACCTTCGACTGGCCCGGTGGTGCAAAGGGTTGAGGCACTGGATGCCACACCTCGCACCATGGTTCAGGAATGGACTTGGGACTCCGGGAGTTGGCAGGGAAGGGAGAGGATCAAGTGTTCAAAGGACAGCTCTCCTCTCCTGGGGTGGGTTGTGGGCCTTGCATCGCTCACCAGTGGCCCTTGATGGAGATCAGGGGCACTGCAGCAGTGATGCCATACAATGGGGTGGAGTGGTGGTGGACGTCAGCATGTTGTGGGCAGACGTCATTGCATGTCCGCACTCTGGGGCAACCTAAGGAGGAAAAACCCCACCCCTAAATAGGCAACAGCACCTCCAGTGCCCCGCCACAACATGCCCAATGCTGGGCTTACCCTGCTGGCTCTCCCAATCCCCGGACTGCCTAGTCCCGACGGTTGTAGGGTCCCACCAGGATGGGTGGGCAGTGGAGTGTCTGTCCCCAATTTCCCTAGAGGGGTGGCTTCAGGTGGGTGGTATGCGACAGGAGCGAGGGAGGATGCCCGAGAGAGTTCCCAGCATGGCAGAGATAAACAGAGTTTAAAAAAAAAAAAGCAACAACTTCACTTTCCAGGGCTATGATTTAGGGCCAGGGAGTGAGGAAGTTTGTTCTGGAAATAATCCCTTCATTATCCAAAGGAAAACAGATAACACGTGGATTGTTTGTCTGCAGGTAATACACGTGGGTGGATTGTCAGATTCTCCTGCAGAGCTCATAACGGACATTCCTCCCCAGCCTATGCCCAAGGCAGTGGCCATCAGTTTGGTCACAGTTTCAGTACCCCACAAACATGTCTTGTGGGACAATCCTCTAGCATTTTTATTTTCCAATTTATTTACCCTGGGTAGTGCCACAGAGGTGCCTTGTTTCACTGTCTGTGAAGCCCTGCTGTTGCTCCATCTTACAGCTGAGAGGACTGAAGCAGAGGGAGGTGAAGTGACTTGATCAAGGTCACACAACTAGTCTGCAGCTCTGATAGGAGTCAGACCCGAGATCTCCTATGCTACAGTTTCATTCTGTAGCCACGTGACTGGACCCCACTGCCTTCCTGGGTTCCCACTCTCTCAGTCTCTTTTCAGACCATGCATGGAGATGCCCACATGGGGCACAACTGAATGTGTGTGAAGTTAAAAAATGAACAAACAGTCCAGTTTGTGGGCTTGAGCACACGTGCAAACTAGAAAAGGTTGAAAATACTTCTTATTTATAAGTAGTCCAGGACTGGCAGGGCTTGTCTGTAAAGTCCTCAGATGGGAATTTTGAGGATTCAGAAGCACAAAAATCAAAGCAGTGCTTTAGCACTGACCCAGTATATTGAAAGGCTTGCACCTGTATCATATAGTAGAAAAAGTGACAGGTAATGTAATACACACACACACGCGCGCGCGCACACTCACTCACTCACTCTAGCAGACTACTGATCCCCAGGTTCTCTGTACCTACCCCCAACTTTAAAAATAGAGGCCCAAACTGACCCCCACTTTTCAAGTGCCAACGTAAGCCCTCCACTGGTATCTGGTAAGAATCTCTAGTGCTAGAAATACCTTGACTGATTCTCTAAGATTCTTGACATTCCAGGAACAGACATTCACAAAAAAAATACCACCGACAGCTTAATCTGGTTCAAGGTCAGTTGGCATTCATCTGTATCTCCCTCCCCGGGTCGTGCCTGAAAATAGGCAGAATCTGTCTAGTGCACTTACCCGGACAACAAAAACTAAATAAATAAACAAATAAAAGAAACTGAGTAAAGCCTCATCTTGTAGTTTGCTACACTCAGCAGTCAGTCCCTTAACCTTGACAGAAACTGTAATTTATTTCTCTTTGCCAATTCCAATGGTCTTCATTAGTCCACCAGAACAGTAAGAGTTCATTCTTGGAGGTCCATTGGAAATTGTAGGTCCTGAACCAAGACCCACTGGAATTCTGAACCGTAAAAATGCTTTTGAATCATGGATGCTGGGTGTACAAAAAGGCAGTATTGCTTAATGTTAAAAACACAGATTACTCATAAAAGAGCAATTGAAACACATCTGCAACAATAAACTAGCTTTTTAAAGCAACTGGTGACAGTTGTGACAGTTGATTTTATATGAAGGCCTCGTCCTGGCTCTCCCCAGTCTGATGGGGTACGGAACTGACGTTTCATTGGGGAAGTGCATTAGGCCACTGAGGTTAATGACCCTGCTGTTCAGTGAAGAGTGCTTTGGGAAACATTAATGTCAACAGCATAAGCCTGGACTGGAGATTTATGTTTTCTGAAGGACAACTGCTTGGGGAGTGACTCAGCCTCTCACTGCACTAAGGCATGGAGAGATGGATGACAACTAAGTTTTCCCCGCAGATTCTGAGTCTGCGATCTTTTGATCCACAGGCAAGAATGTTATATGCCTCGAGTACCAAACAGAGACAAAAAATGACTTTTCAAAGAATACAGTACCAGGACAGCAGCAATAATGTACACCAAATGCATTAGAATAAGAATTTGGATTTATGCAGCGCTTTCATACACAGAGTATCTCACTACAAGCAGGGAGTTAGACACTAGTAAGGGAGGTTCCCATTATGCCCCTGCAACCTCCTTCCGACAGCTCTTGACAACTGTAACAGTTAGTGCACAGGCTGCCACTAGCCAGAATGAATGTTGCTAAACAATTCTGTACTTGGCTACAAGCAGCATTATTAAAGTAGCCAAAGTGCCACTACAGTTCTACAGTCCACATATCAAAATTCAGAGATGTTTGTTTATGGCCTGACTGAGTTTTGTCATTTGGCTACAAAGTTCTTGTAACAATAAGCCAATATGCTATTAGGTTTTAGATTTCCAGCTTAAATGCTGAAGACCTATGTTACAAAAAAAGGAAGGTTAGCCAGGACATAGAGTCTTTTCCTGATTGTTTTCAAACAGTGCAGTGGGAAGGGCTGGCCAGGTAATGCAGCATTAGAGCTTCTTTCTGTTAGCTGCTCCAGCAACCTGAGTTTGGGAACAGACTCATGTTCCTGGGGACTGACCAGGGAAAGGAGCGGTGAGTGTCCCACAGACAGCTCTCCTCTTTTGGGTGGGGTGAGTGTCATCCTTCTCTCTTTGTCTGTTACTTGGAGGAAGATGGGTGGTGGCATAGCGCAGGCACATCTCTCGGGAGGGACCACTGGATGCCAATGTGCACACGTGTCATTGCACACTAGAAACTCTGGAGGGGAAACAAGGTGGAAAATATCCGACAAACAGGATAGCTTCCACCCCCTGCAGGCTCCGCATTACTAACTAGGCACCCACCTCCACACTGGATCCTGACCCTGTTAAGGACATTGCACTCCTCTGAGGCCATGTCATAAGGGAACAGGAGGCTGGGGTAATTACCTAGGGCAGGTGGATGACTAGGTTGAGGGAGATGCCCAGATGGGGCCAGTCAGCAGTGAAGTAGAGAAACAAGGGGCTGAAAAAAAAGATTTACTGTTCTGTGGGATCTTTAACTTATATCTGGACAACAGTCTTTTATATAAACTATCTGTTAGGAAAACTAAGGCCTCATCAACAGTCTACAACATTTGTCGTTTTCTGTTAGCTGTAAGTTTTCAAATGCATCATTGTTTGCTTTATTCTTCCCTCGACTGGCTTCCATTACATGCTCGTCACGTTTTATTTTTGTTGTTTAGTTTTTAGATCCCTTTTTTGTACAGAGCAATTTCCTTTATCTGATTTGCTAAGTATTAGATAGTCTGCTCTTAATTTGAGATCCTCTAAAGGTACCCTTCTTGTTACTAGATCTTCCTCAACTTAAGCTGGTGCTTGGGCTCTTTCTGCCTCTGCACCTTATGGAAAAATTTGCCTGAGGACATGAGAACTGATAGTTCCTTGGAATGTTTTAAGAGAAAATAGAAAGATTGGTTGCATGTTTCGAATGTATGCAAATGTTTTTAATCATGTTCCTACTGGTTTCTTAAATGTTTTGTATACTGTTGTACTTGTTACTGTGTTCGGGACAGACCTGAAAATGGGCTTGCCCCAGTGTCCTTATCCGGTTAACAAAATAAAAACAAACAACCAACCAGCAGAGAGAGGTAAAAGGAGCCTCTGTTTAACATCTCTTCCAAGGGATAGCACCCTCCAGTGGTGCAGCAATACAGTAGCAGCATTGGGCATGAGTGCAAATACTAGGGTGGGACTTGCGTCCGACACTGAGATCCAGAGGCAAAAGTTGTACGAAATGAGCCTCACTCGATCGCTAGTATATCATAAGCTACTCCATATGTTCTAATTAGTAATCACCAGGGTGTAAATTAGAAACACCCCCCGTTGAGTTTACTAAAACCCCAATGAATATGGAACAGTTACAGAACTGGAACTGGTATTTAAAGCAGTAGTAACTGCTAGTCAGCAAAACAAGTCATTATATAGTTCTTTTATAAAAAAATGTACTTCTGACAGCCTTAGATTTATTCTCAGTGCATTTTTGCATTTCTTCAGACTTGTTTAAAACAACTTTCATTACTAATTTTGTACTTAATGATGCAGTTCAATAAAGATGGCCGCCACTGTCAAGTTTTTAAAAATCTCTTCCATTGAGGTTACCGTTCTACTGCACAAACTAGATTCATACTGTGGGTGTATTAGGATGGTACCTGTACACCTTTCTAATGGTCAACAGCAGAGCACCACGCCAAGACTTTTAATTTATTCACGGTGGGCGGGGCAAGACATTTAAAATCTTCAAAACCACATAGCTCAGTTCAAGAATGAAATAAAATGAAAAGAAAAATGGATATAGCATTATTTTTGCCAGACATACATTATTGCTAAAAAAAAAAAAAAAACACAGTATGATGAAATGTTTTCGCAAACAGATACTGCAGCTTTAAAAACCTGCTTCTGCAGGACAAAATGACTTCCAGGTTTTGGGCAGTTCTCCTTTTACAGGCACGCACAGGGACAGCATGAGATTATGGGAAGTGAAGAAATACCTAAACAGCCTAGTTTTTAAAGCTGCTGCGAATATTAATGCTGAAACCACATCTAACAAAGATAAATGCAATTTCTTAGCATTTACAGAATAGCAACAAAGTATCCCTTGTTATAAAAACTGCACTCTGAGATACCCTAAAGTGACTGCCAAGTTGATGTAACTGGAGTGGGCAGTAGCCCTAGTAAGCATTTGTTACCGCACTACTGTTACGGATTGATTCATTTCTCCCAACTGTCCCACATTATGAGGAACACCCCCTCATTGAATCTCTCTGAACCCCTCTGTCCATGCCTCTCAACTGTCTCTCATTCAAAGGGATGTCCCTCATTTTACCCCTCAGAACCCCTCTGCATCATATCTCTCAACTGTCCCATATTAGGAGGGACATCACTCATTTAACCCCTCAAAACCCCTCTATCCATACCTTCTAACTGTTCCAAATTGGGGGAAATGCCCATCATTTAACCCCTCAGAGCCCTTCATACTGCTCAACTGTCCCTCTTGAGAGGGATGTCCCTCATTTTGCCCCTCAGGACACCTCTGTCCATACCTCTCAACTGTCTCTCATTAGTTTCCTTTCCTGGAAACTACTGTCCCATCTCTTCCACCCCATCCTGGCCAAGCTCCAGGAATATCTAGTCCTTTCACAACTCTCCCCTTCCTTGACTCCTTCTTTCAACTTTTTTCCAGTCTGGCTTCAGGAAATCCCACCTACATCCACCTCCTCCTCCAGCTCACTGACTCCATCCTGTCCAGTATGGACCAGAGCCAGTTCACTTCTACCATCTTTGTTGACTTGCCAAAGCCTTTGACACAGTGTCATACTCCTTTCTCATGAACATGATTCAGACAATGGGACTTTTCCTCCTCAATCAGCTGGTTGCACTCCTACCTTGAGGGCAAGTCACAGGTATTAGCTGGGTTTAAATTTTGTCCCCCACCCCCACCCCCGCTATTAAATAGAGTTAGGCTCCACCTAACCTGAGCCTATTGGCTGCCTTGCCTCTCTCTCCTCTCACCTGCTTCAGCAATTGAATCTCTCTCCTAAGCTGGTCCGGCCTCTGTTTTCTTAGGGCTGGTCAAAATGCACTCCTTTATAAAATGATCCCTCCCTTTTGTTCTTTGATCTCTATTTCCAGACACGCAGCATACCAGCCCCTAACGTGTTCTCAAGCCCGGTGGACAGTAGTTGGGAACCCTCACTATACTTCTGGCTGTGCTACTGGAAATTTTACGACATTAACATGGGTCCATGGTCTCAGTTTTCACATGCCCATGGCCCAATTACTGGCATGCCCAACGGACATCGGCCTTACGTACTCCCTCAATGGTACCCTCTTGACCTGCAACTTGGGAAAAAAAAGGTCAAACCCCATAGCTACAAGAAGCAATCCATGCGTCTCACCAAATTTCAATGCATGCAACTCTTGAAATTAGCCCTAATATTACTAATGCTGTCCGGCAATATCCACCCTAACCCAGGTCCTAATGCAGCAACCCCAACAAATTATCCAACAAAGCAGGGGTCCATTAGACTGGCCATGATAAATATCTGTAGCCTCCTTAATAAAACTGATCTCCTAAAGGTCTGGGTGACTACTCACAATCCAGAAATATCAACTGTGTGGAAACCTGGCTGTCCCCTAAAATCCTGGTTAGTGCAGTTGCCCTGCCTGGTTACACTATCTGTAGGCTTGATCGGACTGCAAAAAGGGGTGGAGGTTGTGCAAGTTACTTAAAAAACTCCATTGGGGGTTGGTCATGCCTCTTATTGACCTTGGATGTTCTGCTCAGGCTTTAGGGGTAAAAATACTCCTGGGGGTGTATAATAAAGCCCTCACTATACTCGCAATCTACATGCCCCCTAAGGACCCGTCCCCTGGCCTATTAAGTTTATTGGTCACAAAAACAGCTCTCTGAGATGATTTTAATGGGAGATTTCAATATAAACTGGCTGTCTGGGGCAAGTGGGGTCATAAAGGACACACTAGCACCTCACACAGCTTGTAAACTCACCGACCAGAATAAATTACAAAACCAGGACCAGCACCACAACTGACTGGATCATCTCAAATCACCCAGATCGCATCTCAAATGTTATGGTTCACCCTGACTCTATCAGCGATCACTCCCCTATCACCTGCAGCTGGTCTAATGAATTAAGTACCCCCCCCCACCTCAAACCATCTACAACCGTGTACTAAAGCATGGACACCCGGATCTATTTAAAAAAAAACTTCTCTCCCAGGACTGGTTCTTTCTTGACATGGCAGTCAATATTAACACGGCATCTGAACACTTCGTCAGTGCATTTACCGAAGATTGTGATACCCATGCCCTACTTAGGAAACTGAAGGCTCGAGGAGCGATAAACTCCTGGATCACACCCAAAATAGTAAATAGAATGAAACTACAGGACCATCTTTGGCAACTGGCTAAATCATCAATGAAACAGCAGGATCTGCAGGCATATAAAGCTGCCAGAAATGCCTGTACTAGGAAATTCAGCAGGCAAATGTAGGCTACAAAGAACTACTTTCTAACTCATGGGTTGACAGCAGGAAAGTCTGGTCGAATATAAAAGACATCACAGGCAAAGAACACAAGTCCTCGCCAACAGTACTAATGGATGATGGCAATCCCATTACTGACCCACTCCAAATCGCAAGTACCTTTAACAAAGCCTTCACAAATTTGACGAGTGTCCTCCCAAAAGGCTTCTTTGATGATGCCCCAGCCCCATCAGCTGGAAACATGGAAACAGATAGACCTGAGCACCCACCTTTCTATTTCAAATGGGTTTCCCAACCCAAGTCCAAACGCTAATAACTAAAGTCCTGGGCAAATCCAGACTTAGTGGAGACTCGCTCAACCTCAAACTCCTTGCACTTACCCTTGAGGAAGTTCTCCTATTACCAAGATTCTAAACCTATCTCTCTTTATCTCAATTACCCAAAGTATGGAAATCTGCGATGGTCACCCCTGTGCATTAATCCGGTGATCATACACAGCACTCTAACTACAGACCGATATCTATACTCCTCCCACTATCGAAAGTCCTCAAACGCATAGTTTCCAACCAACTGATGGACTACCTCAAAAAGTAAGGCCTATAATGTCCTCAGCAACATGGCTTCAGGAAAAAGCACAGCACTACCACTGCTCTATTAGAAGTTACCAGCTTCATTCACCAGTCCTTCGACAATAACAAGCTGGTTGGTGCTGTGTTTATCGACCTTACAAAAGCCTTTGACATTGTGAATCACAATCTACTCCTCAATCAGCTTGCCACACTTGGTATCTCACCAAATACACTGAAATGGTTTGGAAGCTACCTTGCTGACAGGTCACAATGGGTGAAGATATCCAACGTCATCTCTGAACTTCAAAACCATCTGAGCGGGTGTCCCACAGGGGTCTATCCTTGGTCCTCTCCTGTTTACTATCTTCCTAAACAACTTACCTCGTTCCTGTCAATTAAGAATGCTTCTATATGCTGATGACACTGTCATCTATACAAACAATTTTGATCCCGTGGCACTCAAAAGACAATCTTAAGCATGGTTTCCTTGAAGTAGAAAAATGGTTCCAAGCACACAAACTTGTCCTGAACTACAAAAAAACTAAGCTCCTGTTGTTCTCCTCCCCCCGCCACATAGAGCACATGTTTTGACAGTTAAAAACATCCTTGGTGCCCCCCTGGAACAAGTTCAACAATTCAGATATCTTGGTGTAACCTTGGACAATTATCTCACCTTTGTACCTCACACTGGGAACATTGCCAAGTCTGCAAATGCGAAGCTAGGCTTGCTATTTAGGCACAGAAGGAACCTGACATCTGAGGCCCTCAAACTTGCTGTCCTCAGTTTGGTACTATCCACTATTGACTATGGCCTGGTAGTCTATGGAGCAGCCTCCTTGACGTCACTAAACAGGCTAAACTTAACTCTAAACAAAGCTTGTAGGCTCATCATGGATTCAGACTGCCTCACCCACACATGTGATCATTACGCTCAAACTGGCTTACTAAATCTCCAAGGACGGATCAAGTACCAAACATGCTTACTAGTGAAAAAAGTGCTCAGTGGAGCTCTACCGACTGGAATCTCCTGCCTTCTGCCCAGGTTCCCTCAAGGTCTGCCATACCCGGGCCTCTGATACTGAGCTCCTACTCATTCCCAAGTTCCAGACCTTACGGTGCCAGCGGTCCTTCCTATATAGGGCCCCTAGTGGCTAAATGGCCTAGGCCTGGAATTAACTAGCCAAACTCATTTGTCCAAGTTTAAATGCCTCCTGCACCAGCACTTCATGAATCCGAGCACCTGTGTTTGCCTTAACTAACCTCAGCTTTGTCCTTCCTGTTAATTTAGCCTTTTCCACTGAGGCCTATAAATTTAGCCTTTTACCCTCCTCTTACCCTCATCTCCATTTCCCACCCCTATCTCCTACTTTTCATCCCCATGAGTTCATGTCTTGGTTTTAGGGCATCTCTTGACCCTCTGCACTTCTCTCCTACGTGGCTCTGCTGAACCCCATTCTTCTCTCTCCCTCTGCTCCTAATGCCCTTGTTTCTTCCCCCCTCCACTCTACTCCTACCCATCTCCATCTCCATCTACCACACTTCTCTCATGACAAGGCCCCCTGGCTGCTACCTACTACCGTATTTCTCTCATGACAAGTCCCCCCGACTGCTACCTTGCCCACTCAAACTCTGACCATCCTCTACTTTTCTCCCTCTTCTCCTACTTAGTTTATATTACCTGTATTGGATTATAAACCTGTAACTGAGATTGTTCTATTTAACTATGTATTGTCATGTTCTACAAATATCAGTATAAGTATGTTATGTTATCTTTGTCTACTTGTGTGTACCCCTCCCACTCCTTGACGAGGAACCTTTGTAAATGAGCTCTCCTGTGCTCAAAGGTAATTGTAATCCGAGTATGAATAATAAATAAATAAAATAAATAAATAATTGTCTGTATCAGAGACATCCTCCCCTTCCCCGACTCTGTATTTGCTTAGGCATTCCCTAAGGTTCTGTCCTGTGCCCATACTCTTCTCCATATTCCTAAATTACCTTTCTTCAGGCTGTCCCTCTGCATCCATCCACATATATGCTGATGACACTGTTCTGTTTGCCTGCTGACATTGCTGTTCATCTCCAGCAGAACAGTGTTTGGTGTGAGTTCTGTTCCAGCCTGTTGTCCTTCAATTCCAAGAAAATGGTCTCCCTGACCTTTGGCTAACAGCAGAGGCTAACAAGACTCTTGCCCCTTCTTTCCTCCCACACCTTGATGGTACTGCAATTGAGGATGTCTCTAACCTTGGGGTCTAACTGGACCATCACCTCAACTTCTCAGTGCACATTGATACCATCCACCTCAAGCTTTACCTCAAGCTGGATGCACTCTATACAAATAATGCCATTATCCCACTCAGTGCTGCCTGTCGAGAGCTTGTCATGAAGATGATACTCACAATGTTTGACTCTGGTGACACTGTCTAGAGCGCAGCTCCCAAGTCCACTCTTGCCAGATTGGACACCCCCCTTCACCCATTCTGCCATTTTCACTTAGACTGTCCTCCTCATATACACTACTGCTCTCTATACTCCACTCTGTCACTTTCTTCCACTGATGCCAGATGCCTCACCCACTGTGCCTTCTTCACCTCAAAATTCTGGGTTGGCTCTCTCCCTCCTTATGTTTCTGCCCTCCTATCCCCACCCCACCACAGGGAAAGTACAGTTACATAAGAATTTACCATAACAGTAGATCTTCAAGATAATCTCTTGCAGCAGACCAACACCAGTAGGACTAAGCTGCCAGGTGCCAGGACCATGCAGAAAACTTTCTAGCTAGCAGTCTACCAAGAGGGACTGCCCACCGCCAACGTCAGCCTCTGACATCAATTTATCCTATAAAGGCAGGTGGTCCCCCCAAACCCTCCTCAGTTCTTCCGTCGGAGACCCAGAGCAGGCAGTGAATGAAGAACCGAGGAAGTTCTTGAGAACCAAACAAAGAACAACAGAAGTAGTATTAGAGGAACAAGGAACAACAGGGGAAAGGGAAATCAAGGCCTGCTGCAAGAGCTTCTCTCAAAGATATACTGTTATGGCAAGTTCTTATGTAACTGTACTATCTTACTTCGAGGAAGGCTCTTGCACAGCAGGTCAACACCGATAGGACTAAGTCCCAAGCAGTATTGGGCATGACCAGGAGAACAGCACTGGGAGGTGAGGATAGATCATCAGCAAAGAGCTCAGGAGAGGAGGCCCTGAAATACTGCTCAGCTGAAATTGGCCCTGCACTGAGAGGCGATGTCCAGACTATAATGTTTGGTGAAGGTGTGGACAGAACTCCAGGTGGCTGCTGCACAGATGTCCGCAGCAGACACATTTCTGAAATAGGCTGTGGAGGCAGCCATACCCCTGGTGGAATGGCTCTTAACCACTCCCGAAAGGTTCTTGTTGTACTTAAGGTAAAAATAAACAATGCAATTGGTTAACCACTTAGACAAACACTTTGGAAACAGGGACACCCTCTCTCTTGGGGGTGAATGAAACAAACTGCTCAGACTTCCTTGATGCCTTGGTCTGGTGCGTATAGTACTGCAAGATTCCATGTACATTCAAAGTATGGAGCAAAACCTCCCCCTGATTAGAGTACTTAGGATAATAAACCAGAAGACGGATGCTTTGGTTCAACATAAACTCCAACACCACCTTTGGAAAAAACTTAGGATTAGTACGCAAAGAAATTGAAATTGAGAAGAAAAAGGACTCTGCCTTCTATGTTTGTACTGCCATTGTAAATAGTTATTCTGAACAATATTATTTTTTTTATTTTACTGTTATTAATAAAACACTTGTTGAGAATTTTACAACTGCTCCTGGTTTTCCTATGCTTCCTGACCTGTGCCTCGACGACAGATGGTGTCAGCCTAAGTGGGATTTATGCCGTGCATACTCTAAGCCAGGAGTTTTATGTGTGGGTACTAGACCTGGTACCAGGGAAACACAGAAGAAAGGTACTGTATGGATTCTGCAGCAGCAAGTCCAGGAGTGATTACCAGAAGAATGGCAGTACAGTACAAACATAGAAAGCAGAGTCCGTTTTCTTTTCAACTTCAAATCTCAGTCTGTCTCTGTCTCTCTCTTTCTCTCTCTTGCAAAACATGGCAGCTCTTTTTATAACAAGTCTTTGCAGGAGCTCGTTAAGAGAACATTCTGCTTCTCACACAGTCAGTTTCAGCAGATGCAGCAGGAAGAACACTGTGACCCAGAACTGACCTCTTGTTTACATCTCTGCAAAAGGCTTACAAATTGCATCTCAGGTTAACCCCTTGAGTTCCAAATAGCTTTGCAATTATTTCAACAGTGTAACTATATACAGTTTTAGCTTTGCAATCATTTCAACAGTATAACTATATACAGTTTTAAACAAAAGGATCCCCGTATCAATTACATTTCCGCAAAATGATTCACATATATTTTTGTACCAGCAGATATGCAAGGAGGAAGAAACACAGAACAGTAAGTGAGGGTAGAGAGATAGCTAGAGGCAGAGAATTGTGCCTGTTGGGGTGATCAAGTCCTAGGTCTCACGAGAAAATTTGGTTGAGCAACTAGACAGAGAAAAGACAGAAAAGAAGAGAATAGAACAGATCCTTGCATTTAAATCTCCATAACAACTGGGACAGGGCCATATTCTCTGTCACAAGCTGATTGCAGTTAATTGCTTTTTCACAAGGTGCAGTAAATTGCTCCTCTATCACTTTAATGCTGCAGTAAATTATGCCTCTTTCAATTTAATGGTGCAGCAAATTGCTCCTTCTTCACTAGCATATCTATTGCTTCTCTTTCATTAGATGCAATAAATCACTCCTCTTATACTAGGTGCAGTAAATTGTTCCTCTTTCATTTCAATGGTGCAGTAAAATGCTCCTCTGTCACTAGATGTAGTAAATTGCTCAAATAAACAGAAGAGAGAAAGAAATAAGCGGCTTAGCCAGGCACTTATTTCTTTCTCTCTCTTCTGTTTGTTTGGGTTCCATGTACAGTATGTGCACACCGCACCCTTGTGAATGAAAATGTAATTATCTGTGCAGCACCAGGTTGTACATTTAAGAAAGAATAAGGGCTTCTCTGGGAGTTCCAGGTTACCAACTGCCTTAGTGATGATGCTGACAGCACAGCCGGAATGGTGTTCTCGGTGGCCTAGGTTCAAAGCCCAGCTAACACACTTATTTCTTTCTCTGTTCTGTTTGTTTCACAGTAAACTGCTCCTATATCAATACATGCAGTAATTTACTCCTCTTTCACTTTATTGGTACAGTAAATTGTGCTTCTTTCACTTTATTGGTGCAACAAATTGCTCCTCCATCACTAGGTTCAGAACATTATTACTGTTTCACAAAGTACAGCAACTTGCTCCTCTTACACAACTGGATGCAGTAAATTGCTTCTCTTCACTATACTGGTGTAGGAAATTGTTCTTCATTCACTAAGTGCAGTCAAGTTGTTCCTTTTCACAAGGTACAGTAAATTTCTCTCTTGCACTAGTGCAGCAAATTGCTCCTCTTTACTTGACTGATGCAGTAAATTGCTCCTCTTTCACAAGATGCAATAAACTGCTCCTTTTCACAATATACAATAATTTGCTTATCTTAAATATGTTCCTCTTTCATACTCAGGCTTGTACTCGGGTAGACTAGAGCTACGAAGGTGATGGTCCATAAACAGCACTGTAGCAGTTAGCTATATAAGTCAACCTTCTCAAGGGGTGCTTCTTGGAGGTGCTTCCAGTACCAAGGGCTGGTACAGCAAGGAAGGCAAGAATACAGGAATCTGAAGGATGGCTTAGGGGTGGTGTGAAAAAGAGGGGTACAAACTCATTGGTTGCTGGGGAGGAGCCTTGGATAATAAGGACCTCTATGCACTGGACAGGTGGCATCTGAGTAGGTAGGGTACAAAGGTCCTGAAGGGCAAGCTGAAGGAATTCATGGGTAGGTAGGGTACAAGGGTCCTGAAGGACAAGCTTGAGGTACCTGAGATAACAAGGACCCTATGCACCAGACAGGCTGCATCTGAGTAGGTAAGGTACAAAGTGCTGAAGCGAGCTGGAGGAATTCTTTGGAACAACCTCAATTTAAACTGATGGGGACAACCACAATTTAAACTGACAGGCGGCAGCAGGTGCACATAACCCTTAGTCGCCCTGATGGAGAAGGCCAATAGCTTTCCCTCCCCAATCAGGACAGTATGGGGAGGAGTTGGATGAGAAGGGTGGAGGTGGGAGGGCGACTGAAGGAGGAGGCGGTGATGCAGAGCAGATCAGGATTAAGGAGATCCCGAGTCACAGTGGTGGTGTGGTGTTCTGAATGCCAGCAAACTGGAAAACAAGATGGCAGAATTGCAGTCACTGATGGCTGAGACAGAGGTGGACACAGCAGCCATCACAAAGACATGGGCCACACAAAACCATGATTGGAACCCTGCAGTTCCTGGGTATAAACTGTATAGAAAGGACAGGTGGACGGGAAGGGGGGAGTGGCCCTGTATGTGATGGAAGGGATAACTTGTACCAGAGAGGAAGAGGCAGTGGGTAAGACTGAAGTGCTCTACAATCCACTAGGAGGAGAAAACTAAGGATGGGGTGGTCTACATGCCACCTTCCCAGGAAGGAGTTGGACAGGATATTTAGGTCTCGATAATACAATAGCCAGTAAGGAGGGAGGTAGCATAATTTGGGGATTTTCAATCTACCTGGGGTGGACTGGAAAATCCTGGCTACCTCCTGTACCAGGGAGCAAGTACTGCCGGATGCCTTTCAGGGTGATTTCTGACCAGAGTGTCATGGAACCCACTAGGAGAGGGATGTAGTGAACTTGATCCTGTCCAACTGTAAGCATGTTCAGGATGTGAAACTGGAAGCTCCACTTGTAGATCATGACAGCCGCCAGTGTAGTTTCACCTGGACATGAGCAGGGGGTGGTCAGAACCAGGACACAGGTTTTGGACTTTAAGAAGGCTGACTTTGGTAGGACAGGAAAATTCTAGTAGGACACCTTTCTGGGATCAGAAGAGAGATGGACATGGAACAGAAATGGGCAATAATGCAGGAGGGACTGATGCAGGCCACTAGAGAGTATACCAAAATCAAAAGTAACAAAACTAAAGCTAAAAAGCCCAGCTGGTTTGGAAAAGAGGTGGCAGGGCACTGTGGAGCCTGAGCAAGATAGCCAAAAGGATCCAAATCTCTACATTTATTACACTTTAAACAGTTTAAAAAGCTATTTTACAGGGCTAAATGAGCACAACAAACAGACTGTCTGGCAGTCAGAAGACCTCGGGAACCGACATGGACAATCTGAGCAAGAAAAAATCAACTCAGGATGGAACTAGGTGTAAACAAACTCAAGCTCAACCAGCCACGAGGTCTGCCCAAGGAACCGATACTCGAGCCTCCAATGACAGGGAAGAATGCTACAAAGTTTGGGGATTAAAATAAATCGCCTGATAACTTCAGTGGAAGGACTAGCCTCACGGTTTGACTCCTCATCAGCAGAGTATCGGTTCTGGAGACAGACTTTAATTTCATCAAACGGAGACTAGAGAAGCAGGAAAGTGCCTGAGGCAGCCTTAGGGGTGACAGCTAGTTGGTAAAAGAAAACACCTACTCACACTTGAAATGCTTGAAAACCAGGCAAGGGCAGCCAATTTAAGAGTGCTTGGAATCCCTGAGCAAAGTGAGGGAAATCATCTGGCACTATTCATGCGGAGTGGCTGGAGCAGCAATTAGGACAGTCCTCAAAGATGAAAATACAAATTAAAAAGTCTAGAGTGGCAATGAGGGTTCGCCAAGCCTGTCCGGAAGCTCCTAGGGCAATTGTTTTAATCTTGGACGGAATGGGAATGAGGGATTTTATACTTTCTCTGGCCAGACAGAAACGGGCTTTACTATGCGATGGAGAGAAAATAAGTTTGTATCCAGATTTAAGTTTTGCTACAAGACAGAAGAAAAAATAATTTTGATAGTGTACATGCCATTTTGTGAGGGAAAGGGTGCCTCATAGTATGATCTTCTCTGCTCGCCTTAGAATCGTCCATCAAGGAAAAATCTATACAGATCCCCAAGAGGCCTTAAAATGGACACAGAGGCATGTTCCTTCTCGTCGCCATCGGAAACACGGATCGCAGTCCCAATCAGAGGAAGATGAAGAAGCAGAGGGAGCAGCCTGAATGGAGATGAGTAAGCAGCTGTAATTTTTGCAACACGATTCACTGAACCTACTTAGTGGAGAACTTTACTGTCTGGGACTACAGATTATAGTTAGTAGTGACTTATGTCGCAAACGTTTAATATGGAAATAATCATGTTTTACCCTCGAATAGTTTAGTAATGCTGAAGGCAGGAAAGCAGTCTCATTTAAAGGACCATTTATGCCTACTGTTAATGCAAATTGACAGCCTGATTTAAGGCTTTCTGTTCATCTAGCAGAATTGTCAGTGTAGTGCTTAATCCTCTCGTATTTAGTACTAATAAGGTACTCATTGTTATGGTGATGCATGATTACTTACTTCTATATGAAGACAAGTTATAGTTAATTTGTAACTTTCGGGTTAGGGGGTTATAATGTGGTAAAATATTCATGCTGCTCATGGGTTCGAACACAGCAAGAGTTTTGTTTTAAATTGGTTATTGGCTAACACAGCCTATTGGGTTACCCCTATGATGTATCTTAACAATGTGATACAGACTTATTATTTTAAATGCGTGTATTAAGACTTATTAGTTTAAATGCGTGTATTAAAAGGGGTGGCACCTCAATGGATTTAAAACTGCATACCATATGTATCTTATCTGTGCATTAAATGTATGTATTATTGATAAACTCAATAAAGTAAAAAAAAAAAAGGAAAGAGGTGGCAAAAGCTGTAGGTGACAAGTAGACAGCCTTCCAGAAGTACAAATGTACTTAGAAGGAACAGGATAGGGTGGATTATTCTGCTAAGTCAAGAGAAGCAGCAGGGCAGTTAGGATGGCAAAGGCTAAAAGGAAAGTGCAGCTAACACAAGGGATAAAAAAGGGAGAAGGCCCTTTCCAATATTTAAGGGAGAAAAGGAATATCAAGGATGAAATAGATAAATAATTGGGGGTTGGGACTGAGAGGGTGGAATTCATTGACAGTGTCATTCATGCTAATGGAGTACTTAAGGGCCTAAGGGCCCTGAAGATGAATAAATCCCAAGATCAGATGGTGTACATCCAAATGTCTTAAAAACTGTGGAGGCTCTTGTGGAACCCCTGACAGACCTGTTTAACACCTCTCTGGAATCTGAGATTGTGCCCCTGGACTGGTGAACTACACTTGTGGTAACTATCTATAAAAGTGGGCCAAAGGATGAACCAGGGACTACTGACTGATCAGCCCAAACTCAATAGTGGGCAAGCTGATAGACACCATCCTGAAGAGAGACTCAGAATCACAGAAATTCAATGGCAGAAAAGGACCCCAATGGCCCATTGTGTCTGCCCTTCCCCATAAACATTTTGGCCTGATAAACTTTCTGGAGGATAATGGGCTCCAGGACAAGGGGCAGCATGGGTATGTTGGGGAAGTCCTGCCAGACTAACCTAATTGTCTTCTTCAACTGGATCACCAGGACAGTGGACAAGAAGGGCCAAGTAGTTCATGTCCTGTATGTTGAATTCAGCAAGGTCTTCGACTCTGTACCTCACAGGAGACTGGTCAGGAAGCTAGAAGACCTAAGGGTGGGGGACCGAGCCTGTTGGGTGGGTCACAAGTTGGCTGCAGGACAGAAGCCAAAAGGTGGTAGTTGGGGGGAATTCTCAGAAGTTAGGCCTATTATGACCAGTGGAGTCTCACAGGGCTCTGTGCTCAGTCCAGTGTTGTTTAACATATTCATAAGTGACACTATGGATGGAATCAAGGGTAAGATATGCCTGTTCAAGGATAACACAAAGCTCTGTAGGAGGGTGGAAATGAAGTAGAGGAGATAGGAACTCAGGCAAGACCTGAATAGGCTAGAGAAGTGGTCTGGCATTTGGCAACTGGGTTCAGTGCTAAAACTGTAATGTTATGCACTGAGGGTGAAAACCCAGGGACCAAATACTAGTTGGGTGGTGAAGGTCACCAGGTCAGAGGAAGAAACACCTGGGTGTAATATCAAAGAGTGATCTGAAACATTCAGCATACTGCAGGAAAGGTGCGGCTAAAGCAAATCAGCTGGGCTGCATAGCCTGGGAATTACCAGCAGGAAGGTGGGAGACATTCTGCCACTGTACAGGTCTCTAGTGAGACTGCACCTAGAGTACAGTTTGCATACTGGTGCCCTCATCTTAAGAAAGGTATCAACTTGCTGGAAATGGTCCAGAGAAAAGCAACTAAGAGGATCCAGGGCCAGCAAAGCAACGCCACATAGAGAGGTTCAGAGCTCATCATGTACTCTTTTAGGGACAGAGGGAAAGGAAGATATGACTGAGACCTTTAAGTACCTTAAAGGAAAGCTGTCCTAAACAGTGGGGCAATCTCAGGGCTGCAAAATGCCCAATTAAAACAACCTACATGGTTTAAAATAATTGCTGCGAACCTTTCTGGAGTTATTAAGATTTTAATGTTGCTCCTGGATGCGCCTATGTCAAAAGTGCCGCCACACCAGAAGATGGAGGTGCCTGCATCCTGTCCCAGCCGGAAAGGCTCATAAAAATGACGAGTGAGGTGTATCTCACGGGATTAAAAGAAACACTGTGGCATGTAGAGGTATGTTAACTGTACCTCAACCAGGAGCTACTCGCATGACCGAACTTGGAGCTACAACTTAGGTAATGATTTTAAGTACATTACATGGCTCGCTTTCACTGGGAATTAGTGCTGCAAATATGAAACCACAACAAAATGGTCCAGACCACTTGCCACCCGCGGTCTGTCTGTCTACACGGCCCCTCTCTGCACTGCTGCAATCTGTGCTGGTGAAGGGCCATGCATTGCGGGGGAACTGAACATCTGCTGGCTGAGAATGGGTTGCTGCAGCACAGACAGTTCACACTACCACTAAAGTTGCTGTAAACTGCTCACTTCTCTTGGCATTCTCAGCTTGGCAGACAATCTGGGAATGTCTTAGCGAGCAGCTTACTCCAGTCGGGTACATGTCCACACAGTCACATTTGCACTGGAGCAACCCAAGCGCATGGGTTACTCCAGTGCAAATGTAGCCGTGTAAACAGGACTTATCACTAGGTGTAGCAACCTCTTTCACTTCATTAGTGCAGTAAATTGCACCTTGTTCACTTCACTGATGCAGTAGATTGCTCCTCTTTCCCTAGGTGCAGCAAATTGCTCCTTTTCACAAGGTGCAGTAAATTGCTCCTTTTCACTAGGTACAGTAGCATGGAAACATAGAATTTGTTGGCAGATAAGGTTCCCTTGACCCACTTAGTTTGCCTCTGTTTTCCTGTCTATTCTGCCATCACAGACCCTACCTGGCTTCCTGCCATCTCTTTCTCCCCTGCTTTGATACCAGTTTTCTTTATACCTATCCCATGCATGTTTGGAACCCAGCACTGTTTTCCTCCCCACCACCCCTACTGGAAGATTGTTCCAGGCATCTACCACCCTCTCAGTAAAGAATTACTTCCTCATATCCCTCCTTCACTGCCCCCCACCAGCTTCATTGCATGCCCCCTTGTTCTTGTACACCTTCTTTTCTGAAAAATGTTCCCTTCTTGTACCTTATTCACCCCAGTGAGGTATTTAAATGTGTCTATTGTGTCTCCCTTCCCTCCTCTTTTTCCAAGGTATATATGTTTAGATCTCTCAGTCTCTCCTCATAGGACATTTGGTGCAGGCCCTGCACCATTCTTGTTGCCCTTTTCTTTTTATGTCCTCTACCCTGTCTATGTCCTTTCTGAGATGTGGTTTCCAGAACTGGACACAGTACTCTAGATGCTACTTACGTAACTCAGTCCTAGGTCATGCACTCCCAATCCCTGAGCTCAAATATGGGGCACAAGCCATTACCCTAAAAATCACCCCACACCCTGGTCGTGGCCCCCTATACCTAAGCACGGCTTACATACCCCCGAGTACCAAAAATTTTGCAATCAACTCCCTCTTAGACTATCTGTCCACCCTACCTCAAAAAGCTGAACAATTGATCTTGGGAGACCTAAACACCAACTGGCTCAGCCCCTCGTCTGACAATTTAAAGGACGAGCTTGCAGCCCTTGACCTGTCTCAAATGGTCACCCAGCCCACCAGACTTAACCAAGCGAAGGGAACTAGCTCTCTCCTTGACATAGTTCTTTCCAACCGGCCACACAAGTTGGATTCTGTAGAAGTCCTATCGGACTCACTTAGCGACCACTCCCCTGTCATCTGCTTCTGGTGCTCCCCCACACACAGCCCGGAGCACTGCAGCACCCCTCGTCGCAGATTTCTCCCCAGGGGTCTTGACAACCTCAAACATCACCTCGCACAAGTCGATTGGACTCCAATGACCCTAGCATCTGACATAAACTCTGCTTTAACCTACCTCACCAGGGCCTTCAACAATGCCTGCGACCTATTTGCCCCCATCACCACACCTAGAAAGAAAAAACGGGCCGCAGCATGGATATCCCCTGCACTGATCCAGCAACTAAAACAGAGAGACAATCTTTGGCACATAGCAAATGAGTCTGGTAGGGTGGCAGACAGGCAGCCTATAGAGCAGCTCGCAACCAATGCACCTGGGCGTCAAGCAAGCGAAAGCTTAGACACTATCAGGCTGCTCTGACATCCTCCTGGGGCTCAACCAGAGCCTTCTGGGACAATATTAAAGAACTGAATGGCAAAACCCGCCTTCCCCCTCCGTCTCAGATTGTCTCAAATGGGGCAGTCTCGACAGACCAATCATATATCGCAGATTGCCTTAATAAAACTTTCACGGACTTAAGTGCAGTTCTCCCTGCCCAATTCTTTGACCCTGTCCCCTTGCCCTCCCACACACTCACCTCCTGGCCCCCATTCCACTTCCGGACAATCTCACCCCATGATGCCAAACCTTTCCTACTAAAATCTCTCACCTCGCAAAATCCAAGTAATGATCCTCTTGACTCCAGGATACTTCGCCTCACGCTAGAGGTCATGTTAATCCCCCTCACGTGTGTCATTAATAGATCCCTATGCCTTGGCCAATTCCGGAAGCATGGAAAGAGGCGAGGTCACCCCATCCATAAGTCTGGGGACCATACAATACCAAATAACTACAGACCCATCTCCATCCTTCCCCTCTCCAAAGCCTTGGAAAAATAGTATCCACCCAGCTAATGGAATACCTGTCTAAATACAACATCCTATGTCCTGAGCAGCATGGGTTTCGTCCTGGCCACAGACACATCTACTGCCCTTCTGGAATTCTCCCACCATATACACTCTGCGCTTGATGAAGGTCAATTTGCAGGGCAGTTTTCATCGACCTATCAAAGGCCTTTGATACTGTGTGCCACCCTGCTGTTAAACTCCTTAGCCAACTGGGATTTTCATCTGGCCCCTAAATTGGTTCTCAAGCTACCTGCACAACAGATCCCAAAGAGTTAAGCTAAATAGGACCTTGTCCACCAGCCTACCGTACTCTCAGGGGTCCCGCAAGGCTCCATCCTTGGACCCACTCTTTTCAGTCTCTTCCTAAACACCCTCCCAAGTTCCTGCTCCAACAAAATACTGCTTTACGCGGATGATGCGGTGATCCTAGCAACACACTCAGACCCTCTCCAACTCCAAAGCACGCTGCAAAGCACCTTCCTCCAAGCTGAAAAATGGTTCAGTAACCATCGGCTAGTCCTGAACCTGAAAAAAACAAAATCAATGCTGTTCGCACATCGGCAAAACAATGCCAAGGACACTCCCCTTCTCATCACCCCTAGCACACTCCTCCCACTTGAACAGGTAACAACATATAAGTATTTGGGCATCACTTTTGATGCAGGCTTTACTTTCCACGCCCACCTAAAAACCCTGTCCTCAGCCATGAACTCCAGGATCGGGCCCTCTACCGCCACAAAGACTGCCTCCCAGAACCTGCCTTAAAATTGGCCATCACTCATCTGTGCTGTCCTTGGCCGACTCACGGCCTTCCAGTTTCGCAGCAGCAGATCTGTCCGCCCTGACTAAAGTCCAGACCTCTATTAACAAAGCCTGTAGGCTCCTGGACCGCGCACACAGCAGAACTCACACTTGCCTGCTTTACACTGCCACCAACATACTCACTCTTGAAGACGATTGAAATACCACACCTGCCTTCTGGCAAAAAGCACTATCTGGGTTATGCCCATCAGGGTCTCCGCATCCCTGCAACCAGCGTCCAAGCGGTGCATACCCGTAACTCTACCAAAGCCACCTTCCTGGTACCCAGGGCAAGGACCTCTCTCTGCCAAAGATCCTTCCATCATAAAGCTCCGACCTGGTTTAACAACCTTCCTGAGGGAATATCAAAGATCCCCGGGATTGGACGGTTCAAAATAGCCCTCCGAAAACATATCATCAACAGACGGTGCTGTAATTGCCTGTAGTGGAACACAACCCTGTCTCAAACAGCCCCCCAAGTCCGATGACTGGGCAACTGTAGCAACTGCAGCTGTAATAACTTGTGTGTATATAATAACTTGTGTGTATATAATGATCGTGTAACTCAACGTATGTATGTATCTCACCTGTATGTAACCTCTGTCTATAACTGCACTTATTGTTGTCTCCCCCACCCACATGACAAGGTACCTTTGTAAACGAGTCTCTGACTCAAAGGTTGTAAAACTGATTACTTCAATAAATAAAAAAATAAATAATACAGTGGCAACACCACCTCCTTTCTGCTGGTGATACCCCTCTAATCACCCCACATCCCATCCCACTGCTCTGTTGCCCTGCTTTGCCACTTTAAGGTCATGTGCTATGATTTGCAGTCTCAGTAGGTAGCACACTCACCTCTGAGGCCGGGAGATCAGAGGGCTGTGGGTTCAGTTCCCACATCTGGCACTTGGGTTAACATCCCAGTATGACACTGTAGTGCAGCATGAGAGGTGCTGCACTACTGAGGTGCCATCTATCTGTTGAGACGTTAAACCAGGTCCCATCTGAAGATCCCATGGCACTTATCGAAAGAGTAGGAAATTTCCTGGTGTCCTGGCCAAATTTCCTCATTCACTAAAAATACCACCAACAGCTTAATCTGGTTCAAGGTCAGCTGGCATTCATTTGTATCCCCTCCTCCGGGTCATGCCTGAAAATAGGCAGGATTTGTCTAGTGTACTTACCCGGTCAACAAAAACTAAACAAATAAAATTACCTCTAGATTTCTTTCCTGTTTAGTGACCGTCAATACCTTCCCCCCATTTTGCACTCTGTCTCTGGGTTTCTGCTCCCAAGGTGGATGAATCTGCACTTTTTTTGCATTAAAACCCAGCTGCCATACCCTTGACCATTTCTTGAGCTTTTTCAGGTCTCTGTTCATTATCTCCATCCCCTCCAGAGTGTCCACCCTACTGTAAGTCTTGCTGTCATCTGCAAAGAGGCACCCCTTCCCTTCCAGTACTTCTACAATGTCACTTATAAAGACAATAAAGAGGACTGGACCTAGCACTGATCCCTGAGAAACCACACCGATCACTCCCCCTCCCCCCAAGGAAGTGCCATTAACCACTGCCCTCTGTCCATCAGTCAATTACATAGCCAGTGTACCACTTTGGTTCCCACACACAAACTTCCTATTTTAAAAATCGGAGTTGAAGTTACTTCACTTCACTGTTATACAGTTTCAGAATTGTGGGAAGCATCTGTAAAAACATCCACAATTTGTGAGTGAGGGAGAATGTCAAGAAAGTGGAATGTGGAAAGAATGTCTTCACTTTCATATTAAATATCTGATGTGTGGATTTTTTCCTGCTACTATCAGTTGTCCTAATATGTGGATGCATTTATCAAATATTTTGTCAAAGAACCCCACTCTTAAATACAAGATACAATAGATATCCCTAGCGTTTTAGATGAGTTGTAACTTGAGCCAGATTCACTTTTATTCTCTACGGATGTACTAAAATCGGATTTATGTGATAACGGTGAAAGCCTAAAGGCGGTCACCGTTATCAAGAAGCCAGAGTGCCGAAAGACTCCCCAGCACACAGCAAAACAGCTTCAGGGACTTGGTTTTTAAATATGTTACGCAGGGGGGGCTTTGCCCCCCGCACCCCCATACTTAAGGATTCTCAACTCCAGGGGGTGCATGTCAGGGAGGTGCAACAACACAGAAAAAAAATTTGGGCTGGGCGCACCAAAAATGCACTAGCACCCGGACCTGAATCCAGCACCCTGCCGACTGAAGCTGCCAACCCACCGCCATGCCACGGGCCAGCTGGCAACCCACTGCAGCACCACCCTTCACAATCCCTCCCACCTCTCGTTGTATACTCTCCCCCGCGATATGTATAGGGACATCTCATCGCTATGTTTGCCGAACCCCCCATCTGGTCGCCCTAACCCATCGGTAGCCCCAATGACATGCGCCGAGATTGGGTCGCTGCTATTGCAGGTGCCTAACTGCCGACGCTCATGTCACGGGCTACCCTAAAATCCTGTACAGTAATGTTACACAAAGTGAGGCCCTTGTGCTCTAGAATACTTTCTTGACATTTAGAGATGAAGAAATGTTGAAACAATCAAGTTACCTGTTACAGTTATTAGATTTTATTTCAAGATATATGTAATGCCGTCACATTTTTGGGAGACTACTGTCTCCAAATCAAGAGAACAGCAACGGGCTACATTTGCCACAATTCTGTTAATCTGCAAATGGGACTATGGAAGAAGGATGATGTGTACAATAGTGAGAAGAGCCTTGTCTTGGGACGACATAGACTTATGGAAGTGCTACACTGAGATATTATAATGGTGTGTGAGGGTGCAGCTAGGAGCTTCATGCTTTGTAAACTATCTGCAAGATAACAACAGAAATTTGCATTTCAGTGTGACATAATCACACACGAGTGGCATTTGGGGTTTAGTTATCATAAAAATGTGATTAATGGTGCAGACACAGATCTACGTAAAAAGCATTGACCAGGTTCTCACCCTCACCACACTATTAAGAATATTACTGAATCTCAATTTTTATGTGCCAGGAAAACCTGTAGTCAAACAGTAACCTTTAAAAACCAGTCTGCTGAACTTGAGAGATAGTTCAAGACTAGAGGATGCAGTCAGAGATCAGTTAACATAGCTAAGAAAATGTCTGATGAGAAAAATAGGAATGAGATTATACTTACCTTTTCAGCACATTCCTAAGAAACACATAATAGTGTAAGGAAACACTGGCACATTTTGAAGTCTGATGCCCTTCCAAGGGAGGCAACACAGTCCTCCCCACAGATGGTTTACTTTTGTGGTCAAAATGTAATAGATAATCTGCTAAGGAACTTATAACCTATACAAACAAAGTTTGATGATTCTAGCTTTTTTAATGCCTCCATTTCTTATTTTGTCATATTTGACTTTCTTGGCCTACAGTTTGTCCCTGTTTTGAACAGATGTTTGATTTCTTGATCCATTGTTTGAATATGACAGCACTGAGGGGTAACACCCTACATGGGTGAGTATTATTGAGTGACTCAATATGAGAGACTCAATAATACCACTCCATGTAGAGCGGGTGAAGAAAAAGAGCACCGAATGGTTATAGCGAGTGTAGCGCTGAGGGACGGGTGCTACACTCACAAGAAAGGGGATAAAGATATGAATTTGGCAATGCCCTGCTGAGCTGGCTGTGTGGTGTAGTGGCTTGAGCCACTGCCCGTGGAGCCTGTAGTACTGGGTTCCGATCCCAGTGCAGGAAAGTATTTTGCTCCTGGGGGGGTTCTATTTTCTCCTAAGTCCACACCCCCCTGGAGTTAACAATAATTATATTGGGGGAGAGGCTTGCCCCCTGCATAAAAATGTTGATTTTCTTATGTTTTCCCTATGAAGTCAGTGACCGTCCCTATTTGCGATGGTCAAGTGTTGTGCAGTTCGCCCTTTTGACGTCGGGCAGTTGTTGCGTCACTTTATGTGATCAGTGGTCTTATGGACTCACCATTATCACATAAAACCCACTGAGGATAGGATGCTAGTTGGAGCAGTGAATAAAATTTAAGCTTGAAACTCTGTTGAAAAGTAAAAACTTGGAGCCTTATACAATCTTAACTACACTCCACACTTGCAAACAATAACAGCAGATCTAACCAGGTGGCATAAGCTTCCTATCACGTGGTTAAGCAGAATAAATTGAATTAAAATGAATGTCCTTCCCAGGATAGTCTATGCTTTGCAGATGTTGCATTTAGGGTTAAGGAGGGCTGATATCAAGAGGTTGGAGAAAGCCTTTTCAGATTTTATTTGGCAAGGAAAACATCTAAGGATAGGTCTGACTTGGTTAAAAGCCTCAATAGAGAAGAGAGGGCTTCAATTTCCAGATCTGGGGGTTTATCATATGGCCATCCAGTGCCTATATATACAAGATTGGAATGGCAGACCTAGAGAAGCAGGATGGCTGGACTTGGAGGAGAGGGGATGCCTGGGCAGGGTTTCTGCTTATCTCTCTATCAAAGGATTGAAGGCATATCTTAGTTTATCGGAGACAAATCCTTTGGTTCGGGCTGTATTAGAGAGCTGGAGGGGGATGATTAAACAGAGAGGTATAGGGCAGGAGGATACATTGCTTTTACTCCTGGGGGAAATCCATTCTTCCTACCAGGACTGGAAGATAAGGGATATCGGGAGTGGGAAGAAAGAGGCATCCTCTGTTTAAAAAACCTCTTTACTCAGAATGGGCTAGACTCATTTGAGGACATACAGGCTAGGACTGGTCTGGGGTGCCAACATTTCTTTCGCTACCTGCAAGTCAGGGCATATAGTAGAGCTACTGACAGACTCCAAGGTTTAGACTCCTCATGGGACCAACTTGAGCAGCTAATACTGACAGGACAAAAAAAGCCCAAAGGGTACCATTAAGCAGAATGGCTAGGAGAGGTAAGCCATGCTTCAGATAAAGACAGAAAACTAGACTACTTTGGGAGAGTGATTTGGTGATCTCTATCAGAGGATAACTGGAAATTAGTATCTCAGCTTCACCAAGGTATTCTATTGTGCAATAACTATAAGGAATCTTCTTACAAATTCTGTCATAGATTATATTGCCTGCCATTGATTGTTCACAAATATAGCCCCACAGTATCCCCTATTTGTCCTAGATGTAACAATAACCTAGTACCCTATTATCATTACTTCTGGGCCTGTCCTGTTTTGCAAGATTTCTGGAGAGCTGTGGTGAAAGAGGTGCAAAGCATTACAGGGCAACAGTTCCCAATGTCCCCTCTGTTGCTGTTATTTGGAGTGGAAGATACTGGGGAGCAGTGGACCCCTGTCCAGAGATGGCTAACAGTTGTAATATTTATGGCTAAACACTGTATCCTTAATACGTGGGAGACTGCTGTGAAACCCACCATATCCCAATGGAAAGCCCTGATATTACAAGCCTTTACTTTGGAACGTCTGATTTATTTTACAGAAGATTAAAGGGAGCTCTTTCACAGAGTGTGGCAGCCATACTTGGCCTCCCTGTCAGCTGTAGATAATATAATGCTGGGAGAGGGGTGGCTTTAAAACCATATTGATAGATAGATTTGGCCTGGAGACGAGCGTAACCCTGACTCTGCCATCACCTGGATTACTGCTTGAATAATTTTATGATTGGTTCTTGTTCTATGATTAAATATGGAACTGGATCTTGATGTATATTTTTTTTGTTTAGTTGTTTAACCAGGTATAGCACACTAAGCGGAAAGCTTTTTTACAGGAGTGACCTGGGAGCACAAGGAGGTTAAGTGACTTGCTCAGGGTCACACAATATGCAAGTAGAAGCTATGGGATTCAAACCCAGGTCTGGTCTGCTGGATGTCACCAAATTTGCAGCTCAGAGCTTTAGACCACTGCGCTATACTGCCTCCCATATAAGTTATGAATTTATGTTTCTGTATGTCCTGTTTGTACCCATACATGTATGTATGTCAATTATAATGGAAAACCTAATAAACAAACAAATGATGCAAAAAAAAAGAAAAGTAAAAACGTCTTATGAGCCAGTTTTTAAGCATTTCTAAATACAAAAAAAAGGACAGGACTAAACTGTTTCTTCTTTCTTAAATCCCATTAAAGGTGAGCAAAAAGCCACAAGAGGAAGGTAAAGAGAAAAATAAGAGATAGTATCCACAGTATGAGATCCCAATGGCACTGTCAGGTATAGCCTAATCTGTTGGCACTTTTCGTATGTTCATAGGAGTCAGCTTTCCCTGGCTATGGGGTAGTAAAGGCATTAATGTTTGACATGTCACTAAAGCACTGGCTGTTCGTGGTGGAAAAGGAATTTACTGTATAATTAAGTCAATTTAAAAAAAATATAACACTATTTAAATTATTATTTTGTGGGCAAAAACAAAAAGAACTACTAAATACAAAAGAACAATAACCTGAACTTTAAGGGTGACGTACTATGACAAAGTTCTGATTACACAATAAAATACAAGCATTAACTTCAATTTGTTTACATTGGCCATAAACAATATTTAATGTATGTTTTATGATATGTTTTTAGACATCAAGAACTATTGTAAGCTGCTTCCCTGAAGAAGCCATATAATGTAAATAGTGAAATGAGGCTTAATAGCACAAATAACATTTAAAGAACTGTAAGAAGATCTGGAAAAGTTTCTCATGAGAGCGCCCTCCCCCACACACACACACTTTTCACTGGAAGTTTGAGCATACCCAGGAGCAGCTCTGAACTACATTTTTACAATTCTCTTACAATCTCATTTCCTGTAGTACACACGTTGTTTTGGTAAATCCATATTGCCTATTATGGTGGAATTCAAGCATGCATGGGACAGTCATAATGCCATTCTAGGGGGTGGGGGTAGGAAGAAGTAGGCTGCTGGTTAACTAGGATTTGCAGCTTATCCAGTAGGTAGGGAAATGGGCAGACTGGGTGGGCCAAGCAGTCCTTATCTGCCGTCAAATTCTATGTTTCTATGTCAAATTCTATTGTCAAAAAACCTCACCCCTCCATATATTCTGTTTTTATACTGTAACCCCTGCATTCCCTTGGGGTTACTAGTGCCCTGCGTAGTGTATTGGGTTTTTGCAGTTAGTCTGGACAGCAAGCAGTTAACTTTCAGGTCACCCCTGAAACCCCTGTCAGTCATCTGGAAAAAGGTTCCAAGTGGGAGGGGCCTTGCAACAGCATAAGCCATGATGGAATGCCAGTGGTTGCCAGTTGCTCACTTACAGCTTTGAGTCAGTCTGACTGAGGAGAGCCTCTAGAAAGGCAGCAATTCTCTCCTGTCCTGTTTCAGTTCCTAGTTCTGTCACAGAGGAGATGAATGTCGAGTCATGGTGACGGCCTTCTGTGTGGTGCCCCTGTGTGGGGTGAAAGTGCTACAAGGCATCTGGTCCAAAAAGCCATAAAGAATTTGTGGGTGACAACCCCCCCAATTGTGAGAGACGTTTTCTTTTGGGATACTGCCCAGTATGGGATTCACCAGGATGGCCCCAGTAGGAATGAATGTGTGGTTTGGAGTAAACTCCAGGATTTGGAGGACAGTTTGAAAGAGAACTATCCAAATGGTATTTAATCTGTAGTAGATGGGCTGAATCACCCAAATGGGAAGATGAGGTCCTACTCCCCCTAACCGGACAATAGGGAAGCGCATCAGACTACAAAAGTTGCATGTCACAGTAATGTGTTTTTAAAATGAAGCAAAGAGTTCTATCTCGAAAGGAGAAAAATATACTTTTGGTGAACTCAAGGATGCTTATATTCTGTGAGGACATTCACTGTCCTGGTCCCGATCCCAGGAAAGGGATGGACAAAAAAGACTTCCTGATCTTTTGATCAGGGACCCAATGGACTTTGTGTATACTACCAATACATTTGTGCTTTTGTACCTTCTGCACCTGCTGCCCCCCATGGGGCATTTGTCTGTTTTAAACCACGTGTGACAGAATAAAACCTATTACTTGACATTAGCTAAAGGAGAGGCCGTTCCTAATCGCTTGCTGTGTATTACTGGTGCCTCTATCAAATGGGGCAGGTCCCCAGTGCTTAGCCCTTCCAGCTCCCTGGTTAAAACAGAAATGTTTGTGAAGTCCTCGCCCTGAGAGCCAAAGGTAAACACCCTAGTGAAGGGAGCAGCTGTTACAATATTCTAAATGGGCGATTCCATAATTTTACCTAAGCTGCTAGTTGGACTTACTAGGTGATAGTTATTAAATTGTGATTTATCTCCTTGTTTATAAAGCAGGATAATTGTTACCCTTCTCCAGTCCCCAGGAACAATACCGGACTGTAAAGAAATGTTCAAGTTCTATGTCAGTGGGGCCACTAGTTCTTTCCCAATGAATTCAGTCCTGTACAATGAGATGTTATCTGGGCCAGCTACCTTATCTCCGTTTACTCTAATGATTTTACTCCACCCCATATCCTAGTTTATAACAAGATTAGTCATTACTCCCTTATTATTATTGTCTTTCCTTATACTTGAACTCCCACTCATTGTGTCGTAGTTTTTTTTAAATACACCATACAAGAGTTTATTAAATGCTTCTGTCATATCCTTCTCAGTGGTAAAGAGACATTTCCCAATAAAAATACCACCAACAGCTTAATCTGGTTCAATTTCAGTTGGTTACCAGCTGTATCCCCCTGTCACCCCTGAAAAAGGTACTTCTAGTCTCAGTGGGCCTACTCGGTCAACAAAATTCAATTAATAAATAAATAAATGTCTTTGTCAAGTGGCCCCCCCTTTGTTGCTTGTGTTCTTTATGGAATTAAAAGTATCTGTAACATTCTTTCACCTCGGTGTTTTTTTTTTCACTAGCTAGCATGTACTCCAGTCTCCTTTCTTCAATGTCTAATACCCTGCTTATATTTTCTTAGTGTCTTATCCTATTTAACATTCGTCTCAAATGTGTTATTTTAGATTAGAATATGCTCTCTTTTTGGCATGCATTGTGCACTCACCTCTCAGACTTAAAGCTTTGCAAATCCAGTTGATGGCAAGGCTCTGGAAATTTTCAGATTAATCAGCTGTGACTACAAACACAGTATATAACACAATATGTTCATGCAGTGTATAATTTGTTGGGAAAACCAAAAGGGAACTTCATAACACGTGTAGGTGAACACATGAGGCCAACGCAAATAAAGATGAGACCTATACAAAGGCTAACCTTGTAAATTTCATTTCATTTCATTTTATTGAAGGGTTAGACCATTGAGTAAAACTCATTTAAAATGCTGACCCATAGCATCACATAATAAATACAATTACAAGAAATGAGACAAGGAATCCAAAACAATCAAAGCCCTACATTTATAAGGATTGAAAAGGTTATAGATAGTAAAAGGGGTGGGTCTCTTGACCAAATATTACTGAGACAACTGTTTCTACAGTACGCAAACTCAGTGACAACTCATATGATGACCGGCCACAGAGGTGAGAGGAAGGCTGTGCCGATCATATTTAGCTGGGAGGAGCCCTAGCCACTGGGATGACAGTGGGATGGGGGGTGAGGAGGTGGGATGTCAATGGGCAGGTCAGGTGGGGGGCTGTGGGGGGACCAATGGGCCACAAGGACGTACTATTTGTTTCTATACTGGGGGACCACGGACCACCAGAGTCTTTTTTAAACTGTGTGAATGGGTGAGTAGGGGGTGGGTGTGTGGACACACTGGGCCACCAGAGAATATTTAAGAGAGCTTGAACAGGAGAACAGGGGTAAGTGGCTGCAGTACAGCCACCCTTCCTTTGGGGAGTGGGAGCACATGCTTAGTGCCCTGTTAAGACGTAGTTTTTGGTAGCGGTAAATAGCACCACCTGGGGGCTGTTTACCACTGCCGCAAACCTTTAAATATATTGCTGTGCCAGTATGCATGACTGAACCCCTTGATTTGCATAGGCACAGTGGTATTTTAATGCTTTGGCACTGCTGGGTTTGAAGGGTGCTCCAGGGGCATCTGAATAGGACCTGGCCGGAAGCACTCGCACAAACCTGGGTTACTGTCCGCACTAACCATGTTCACATGGGTGCTAACCTTTACATATCAGGCCCTTAATGTGCAAAAACTGAACAGAAGACCACACCTGATCACAGACAGCTAGCCACCAAAAGCCCCGGCACTTTGCACAAATAAGATTCATCAGGAGGCAGTGCTAGGTGCATCAGCCCTCCCCAGAGAAGGAGTGTCCTCTGGGATGCTGCATCCCCCCCCCCCACCTGCTAGCTCTGTGATCTTTGTGTGGCAATGCTATGATGGAGACTGGCTACCACCCTCCCCCGCGAAGGAGAGTATACTCCGAGATGCTGGATCCTTCCCTCTCCGCCCCCACTCTCTGACCCTGCAGTCCCCCATGTGGCAGTGATATTGTGGAAACTGGCATTGACTCCTCCCAGAGAAGGATCATGTCCTCTGGGATGCTAGTTCCTCCCTCTGACCCACTGACCCCATGGTCACCCAGGTGGCAGTGCTATGGTGGAGACTGACATTGACTCTCTCCAGAGGGCAGTCTCCTCTGGGATGCTGGTTCCTTACCCCTTACCCGCTGACCCTGCAGTCACTCAGGTGGCAGTACTGTGGTGGAGACTGTTGGAAACAGCCGCCAGTAGAAGGCAAGTGTCCTCTGAGACATAAGATCCTTCCTTCTCACCACCCCACCTGCTTACCCTGCGATAAACCAGACTCGTTCTAAACCCCAAGTCGACACATCACTAGCAGCAGCCCCACCATTGTGTCACTAGGCCAGCTTGTTTGGTTATTATTTTGCTGCTGCAGCAGAAGAGACAAATACTACTGCGCCACCAAATGGCAGAACAAAACATGCTGCATGTTGGGACAGCAGCTCTCAGTTCAGGAACATGTTCAAATCTGGAGGGGAGGGGCTGTTGAGAATCTAGCATGTCAAGAAGATTATGGCAGTCAAGAGCCCAAAGTAGCCAAGACTGATTATTACTATGGTGATTCAAAAATAGTCTCTGAAAACAGACTTAAGATGGTTGGCAAATGCATGGTGAAAATAGTATAAAAAAAAACAAATAGCGAAATAGCCAATACTGGCGTTGTTTACAAGCTCACACTGAGAAAGCAATATAATTAAACATAATATACTTGGGGGTATCACACCAATATGGTGTCTGCTGCCTTTTTTATCAATTTTCCAAATGAAATGAAATACGAGTTTTAAAAACTAAATATAGCACTGTAATATTTTTTAAAACACAGCCCCAACCTTTACCATTGTTTTGTTTTTCTTTTAACACTAATTTGCTTATCCCCGTCCTGGCTGGCCCACATTTGTGCTGACCCCCCAGCTCCATCCCCTGACCTTGCAGGATTTATGTCCCTTCTTCCCCCACAGCTCACCCTCTGTGGCAGGGTGGTGGGGATCCCTCCACCCACTGACAGAGGATCCAGTTTGGGGAGGTACCTGCATGTATCGAGGGCAGAGTCAGCAGGGGTCAGCAGTCATCCGATGCACCTAGAACCTTTTCTCCTCTGTTTTTCTCTCCCCCCCCCCGGAGGAGGAGGGTGCAATGTTGGCAATGGCTGAGTTGTGCATGCTTCTGCCCACAGCACATTGGCCATCTGTTCCACCTCCGCCCACCTTGTACAGAATCTGGTGTGCTGACACCAGCCACCGCTAGGTGTCAAACAAATGCCGGTGTCCATTCCCCTCCCTCCCCAGGAGAGAAGAGCTGCCCTTTGGATACTCGATTCTTTCCCTCCTGGCCAGCCCTCCCAGCGGCCTACTCGCCCCTCAGAACATGGGTGGCAGTGTGGCAGGAGGTGAGCATGATGCCTCAGCCCCTCCCGTGCAGTGGGCCCACCCATTGTTTTACTTTTGCAAACTGCCTCAGGCTTGTGCCACTTTGCATTCAGGTTGCCCAATGTGGCTAGTCTGGCATTTACCTCAGGAACTAGTGTGTGGGCCACGGTACTAAAAAAATTTGTGGGTGCTGTGGTCCCACCCAGGAGAGGTTCCCATAATAACTAGGGGCAAGTGCCATCCACTACAGGACAGCAACAGTTTTAACTGTTATTCTTCTGCCTGACAGTCCAAAAAATGTTACAGGGAAACACTCTTTAATGAAATAACCTCTTCACCTGATAGATAAACCACCGATTAGGAGCTTATCTTGAAAAATTAAATATATTTACCTTGCAGCAACTTTATTTCAACTCATAACCCCCCATGTAAACAATGGCCATGCCGCACAGCACCATTTCAAGTATCAGTGTGGCTCCCTTGTACTGAATGTATACAAGTGTGTCGTGCCGATATTCAAAATGGTGCCATGCCACGTGGCCATTATTTACATACTGGGGCATTTCACAAGCTGAAATAAAGTTGCCGCAAGGTAAGTAAAACTATTTTTTCAAGTGAAATCCCTAATTGGAGCTTCACCCATCAGGTGGTGGGATTATTTCATTAAAGAGTGTTTCCCTTTAAGCATGCTTCCCCTTAAAGGGCATTGGGGGTTGACAATGATCCATAAACAATTCTGATTGATGGATATAGGTTTATGAGGAGGTGTAGAACTCTGGAGTACTACAGAGCAGTTTGTGTATTTGAAACATGTGGAGCATTGAGAAATGGCTCGAAGCATGCTGTTACTTTACAAAGTTGGTAAACCATGCTTAAATGAACAGATGACTTCCTTACTTTCATCTATTACTGCCACAAGCCTTGTGTGAAAGCTGCCTCCACAAAATTTAAGCAAATGAGTGTTTGGTTTATGTGGTTTCTTTAAATGTGTTCTTAATAAAAATTCTGTGCTTATGCCATGAACCAGCAGCACATGAAAATAAAGAAGGAGCCAATGTGAGTTAATAATTCAATTAAATTTCTGTAAATAGTAGCAAACTGCTACCTCAGGTGTTGGGAAGCAGAAAGTTATCCGGCACAAGACTGGGCTGCCCAAACTTGGCCCTATGGTATGGCCAAGAATCAATACACCACGTCTGCACTGAAGTCACAAATCCAGGCACCACGGGCTACAATCAATGTGCAAAACTTTGTACTGTGGCTCAGAATCTATGTGCCAAACTTTATACTAGCCAAGAATCAGCACCAGACACTACACTGTGGCCCAGTGTTAGGGCACCTGACTTTGCAATGTGGTTGAGAATCAGGGCACCAGACTTTGCACTCTGGCACAGAAGCATGGCACCAGGCTTGTACTGTGGCTCAGAATGAGGGCACCAGACTTTTTGCTATGGACTACAATCAAGGCAGCAGACTTTGGACTGTACCACAGAATCAGGGCCCCACATTTTATACAGTGGCCCAGAATCAGGGTACCAGACTGCACAACCTGACCCAAAATATGGGCTCCATATTCTGTACTTAGGTTCAGACTCTGAGCACCAAACATTATACTGTACCCCAGAATCAGGGCACCAAACACTGTACTGTGACTCAGAACCAGGACTCCAAACTTTGTGCTGTGGCTCAGAATCAGGGCAACAGATTCTGCACTGTGGCTCAGAATCAGGGCTCCAGAGTTTGTATTGTGCCCCAGAATCAGGGCACCAAATTTTGTGCTGTGACCCAGGATCAGGACACCAAACTTTGTATTGTTGCTCACAATCAGGACACCAGAAGTTGTATTGTGGCTCCCAATTAGGGCACCAAACATTGTACTGTGGCTCAGAATCAGGGCACCAGACTCTGTAATGTGGCTTAGAAGCACAGCACGAAACATTACACTGTGCCCAGAATCAGAGCACCAGATTTTGTACTGTGGCCAAGAATTAGGGCACCAGACTCGGTACTATGCCTCAGAAATAGGGTAATATACTTTGTACTGTGGCTCAGAATGAGGGCACCAGATTTTGTACTGTGGCCCAGAATCAGGGCACCAGACTCGGTACTGTGCCTCAGAAATAGGGTAATATACTTTGTACTGTGGCTCAGAATGAGGGCACCAGATTTTGTACTGTGGCCCAGAATCAGGGCACCAGACTCGTTACTGTGCCTCAGAAATAGAGTAATATACTTTGCACTGTGGCTCAGAATGACGGCACCAGATTTTGTACAGTGGCGAGAAAAATGGCTCCAGACTTTGTACTGTGGCTCAGAATCATGGCATCAATTAGGGCACCAGACTTTGTACAGTAGCCAAGAATCAGGGTAGACTTCACATAGTCACCCAGAATCAGGGCACCAGACTTTGTACTGTTGCCCAGAATCAAGGCACCAGATTTAGTATTGTGGCTCAGAATCAGGGCACAAAACGTTGTACAGTAGTCAAGAATCAGGGTACCAGACAGTACTGTGGCCCAGAATCAGGGCACCAGATTTCACACTGTCACCCGGAATCAAGGCATTAGGAACAGCATTGTGATCCATAATCAGGGCTCCAGCATTTGCACTGTAGCTCAGAATCAAGGTGACAAGTTTAGTACTGTTGCCCAGAATCAGGGCACCAGACTTCGTACTGTCACCCAGACTCAGGACAACAGATTTTGTACTGCTGTCCAGATTTTTGTGCTATGACCTAGAATCAGGACAACAAACTTTAAACCTTGGCCAGAATCAGAGCTTTAAGACTTTGTACTGTGACTCAGTATCGGGGTACCAGTATTTGCACTGTAGCTCAGAATCAAGGCACTAGATTTTGTACTGTTGCCCAGAATCAGGGCACCACACTCTACACTGTGACCTAGAATCAGGACAACAAACTGCACTGTGGCCCAGAATCAGGCCACAAGACTTTGTACTGTGGCCTAAAATCAGGGCACTAGATACAACACTATGATCCAGAATCAGGGCACGGCACCAGATTTTGTACCATCACTCAGAAGCAGGGCACAAGACTTTGTGCTAAGGCCCCAAATCTGGGCATAAGACACAGCACCGTGACCCAGTACCAGAGTACCAGTCTCTGCACTGTAGCCCAGAATCAGGACACAAGGGGCCCAATAATGCAGAAAGGAGCAAAATCAGAATGCAAATGTTTGCTCTGTGCTTGCCCTTACCCAGGACCCCGAGGATGCTATATTCAGTCGGACGGTGCACTGGCACTATCTGAGTGAATACTGGGCCATGTCAAGGCGGCGCAAAGTTGAGTAATGTTGCCCTGACAGGGATACGGACTATATGCATCCCATACTGAAGTGCAAAGAACTGCTGTGACTCCAGACTTGTTAGCGCTGGAGCCCCAGGCATGATATTCAGCTGGCAACATACAAATGAGTCCACTGGGCAAGCAAGCTGCTAGGGGCCACATGCATGCCCATTATGGGCTCATTTGCATGGGATGTGCCAGCAGGTCTGTACCCCTGCAACTGGCCCTCCCCACCCCGATTGCCCATCCCTGTACAATAAGATGATTTCTCTGGTGTCTAGTGGTACTCCCACCCTCTGATCCCCATCCCTATATATGTAGAAATATTCCCTGATGTATACTGGCAGCCCCCCCCCACCCTCCAATCTCTGTCCCCATATATGTAACAATATTCCTGGTGTCTAGTGCACCCCCACCCTCCAATTCCCATCCCTGTATATGTATCAATATTCTCTGGTGTCTAGTGGCACCCCCACCCTCCAGTCCCTGTCCCTTATTTGTAGCATACCTCTGGTGTGTCCAGTTGCAACTCCCACCCTCCGATTCCTATTCTTGTATATGCAGAAATATTCCCTGGTGTCTAGTGGCACCCCCACCCCATGATCCCTGTCACCATATATGTAGCAATATTCTCTGGTGTCTAGTGGCACCCCCCCACCCTCAGATCCCCATCCCCATATCTGTAGCAATATTCCTAGTGTCAAGTGGCACCTCCCACTCTCCAATCCTCATCCCTGTTAAAAGCACACATTCCTTATATCCAGTGGTACCCCCGCCCTCCAATCCCCATCCCCATTAAAAGCACACTTTCCCTGGTGTCCAGTGGTACCCACCCACTCTCTGATCGCTTGCCACAGAGTATTAAAAGAAGTCTCTGCCATCTAGTGGCCTCCCTCATCAGGTACACCACCCTGCCACCCCTCCATAACATATTCACTGGTGCCATGGGGAGCTCAAGTGGCGACTGCCACAGTCCTCCTCTCGCCACTTTGGCCGGCTGCCATATGCAATGACAGGGAGCATGCAACCTGCATACTGTAAAGGGAGTGTGCATACAGTCTATGCTAAACAGCACATGTGCTCCCTTTATAGTATGCAGGATGCACGCTTCCTGTGATTGCATACAGCAGCTGGCCAATGTGGTGAAAGGAGGGCTGTGCCAGTCACTATATGGGCTTCCTGTTGCTCTGGTGACCATGATAAGGAGGAGTGGCAGGGTGGTGTACCCAGTGTAGGCAGTGCAGGGGGCTGTTAGATGTCTGGGACTTGTTTTAATACACTGAGGTGAGCAACTGGAGGATGGGGATACCAATGGACACCAGGGAATATGCGCTTTTTAACAGGGATAGGGATAGGAGGGAGGTGGGGTACCACTGGACACTGCACTTTTTTTTTTATTTTCTATTTTTGTCCCCCATTTTCACCTCGCCAACTACTGGGACCTCCTTCCACCTACCCAAGCCCTTCTGCCCGCTGCAGAAATCCTTCAGTGGTCCGGCTCACCAACAGCCTCCCCGGATATCCCAACTGTAATCGTAACCTATGGCTTATCCCCCATGAGCAGAACCCCCTGGTTCCCCAGCCAAAAGGATGATACTACATGGACAGTTGGGGCCCATGAGGAGGAGCTGGCAAGGTAGGGGAGGTGTTGAAGTGACCCTGCTGTGGCATGGGGAGTGAGGTGGCTCCATCTGCCCAGTGTTGCTGAGGGTATTTTTTTCCCCTGGTAGGCACTCCCCTAATCCCTCTCCAGGGCATGGTCTTGAGAGGTGACCTGGTAATTCACCTATCAGGGACGTCAGAAGGGTTGGTAAGCCCAGGTTCTCCCTTGCCGGCCCCACTCTGGACAGGTAACATCTCTGCAACACTTGCCAGGCAAGTGGGTACATGCCGACCTGAAGACACCCCAGAGGGACTACTTAATCCTGCCTGCATGACACCCTCTCTCCCTGGGTCATCAGAGGGTGATGACACTACAGAAGGAGGTGCCCCCCCCCACGAGGCAGAAAGAATCCAATGGACGCCCTACCCAGCCTCATCAGGCGGCATCAGACATCCTGGACTCGGGGCATGAACCCGAGTTACCTGGATGGCAAGCGGTAACTCTACCACTGCACTAGTTAGCCGGACCATGTGCTTTTTAACAAGGATGAGGACTGGAAGGTGGGGGTACCAATGGACAATAAGGAATGTGTGCTTTTTATGGGGATGGGGATCGGAGGGTGGGGGATACCACTGGACACCAGGGAATGTGTGCTTTTTAACGGGCATGGGAATTGGAGGGTGGGGGGATGCCACTAGACAGCAAGGAATATTGCCACATTTATGGAGATGGGGATCGGAAGGTGGGAGTGCCACTAGACACCATGGAATATTGCTACATACAAGGGAATAGGGATCGGAGGGTGGGGGTGCCACTAGACACCATGGAATATTGTATACACAGGAATAGGGATCGGCAGATGGGGGTGCCACTAGACAACAGGCAGCAGGTGTGCTCCACCAACTGCCAACTTGGGTGTTGGCTGCAGAGGCTCCGCCAGCTGCTAGGGTTGCCTGGAGTAAGTCAGTCTATTTTTGATGGTAACTGCACTGCACAAAGTGGCCTATGCTATTCCTTTTGTGCAGCTCTAAAGCATTGAATATATTGCTGCATCCATATTTATGTTCCCGCCCGTCCCTTTGTACACCGATCCTTGCGCATCCGCTATCCTATTTAGCGCGTGCTCCTTCCCCCTTTGAATGCAGACGCGGGCGCAAACCCTGTGCAAAAGGCGGCAATCACTTTGCCCACTGGGCAAACTTTTGAATATTGGACCCTTGGAATCTGCACTGTAGCCCAGATCCTGGGTATCAAACTTTATACTATGGTTCAGAATCAGGGCACCAGACTTTTACTGTGGCCCACACTCTGGGCACCACACTGTGTACTGTGGCCCACTGTCAGGTAATCTAATGACAAAGCACTACTGACCAAATTTAAGACACAAGACTCTGCAATGTGGGCCACAGTAGGAACCCCAAAGTTTGGATATTTAACCACAAGTACACAGCCAGACTGACATACAGGAGGCAAACCAGGAAAGTTAATACAGGGCCCCTATCAGAAAAAAAATAATGGGGGAAGGGGGCCCAGGGTGACACACTCAAATCAATATTACACTCTAATTTGAGATACTAGCTATGTGTTTCCATCTTACATTTCTATGCCTTGCCCAAAATACCCAATTTAATTAGAAAATAGATGACAAATGCAAAGATTTTCAGAGTTCAGAAGGTGGCCAGCTGCCCAACAGAGGGGGCCCACCTGGAAATTTCCAGGTATCCTGGTGGGACAGTCTGGCTTTGTACAAGTCGTACAAAGTTAAAAGTCACTAGGGTCTTAAGAGTACAACATTATTCAACCCCTGCCTTCTGCAGGCCAGACCACAGTAAATTGTGTATTAATGACTTTGGTTTCCTGTCCAGAACAACAAATTGCCGTGAACACATTGCAATCCACTGAGGAGGAAGCCCATTTTCTGTCAGACATCCGCTAAGTATGGTGAGATGACAAGTATTACAAATTCACACATACTCCACTAATACAAAGCATCATGGGAAGTATATGCAAATTACCATGAAATCATTTTTATTTAGTTAGTTTTTGTTTACCGGGAAAGGAGATCTAGAATATACTGCCTATTTTCAGCCTCATCCTGGGGGGATATAGATGCAAACTAACTGATGTTAAACCAGGTTGAGTTGTTGGTGTTTTAGTGAATGGGGGAATTCTTGAGAAGTGCCATGGGATCTCTATTATACAATTTATTTATTTATTAGCTTTTGGTTACCAGGTAAGTGCATTAGGCAATAACCCTGCCTATTTTCAAGTATGACCCGAGAGAGTACAATATACAAAATACAAAAATATAATACGGTACAATAAGGACATAGTAAACGGCAGACCAATCCATAATAAGATAGCATCAGTTTTCCATGCAGGAATAGGCAGAAGTAAACAACTACATTGGTTCAGCAATACATTCGGGCAAAATTGCAGGGCAGTCAAGTCAGTACATGATATTAGAGGAGGAATAGCACAAAGGGTTTCTAGGCTTCTGATGGGTCAGTGGCCTCATTGAACAGTGATGTTATCCCAGAACAACATATAAGCAATAAGACATGACAGGGTGTGCATGGAACATATTTTATCACATGACCAGAGGCATAATAAGGCATGAGGCCGCAGGCCGAGTCACTTTAACCACTTGCCGTATGGTAAAATATGTTCCATGCACACTCTAGAGTGTCTTATTGCACTTATAAAATGGTGTATTAATCTAACCCCTAGATGGCGCCATCCCAGGACTACTACCCCTGCCTGATTTGCCACTAACAGGTTGAGGGGCCTGGATCCAATGGGGGGCCTCCACCCAGAGGTCAGGGTTTACAATAGTTAAACTAACTTGGTCACAGCCCTCTGGGACACTGCAACCCCTTTCTTCCCACTAGTGGCCCACACAATACATCAGAATTACCTTTACAGTATACACTTACCCCCAGGACTGGTTCCGCACTGGGACCTCCTGTGAAATAAGATACAGTGCAACAATCACAGTACAGTACTTTAACATAGACAAATACCTCAGGCAGTATAACTTTGCTGAAACAAGCAGCTCTGATTTATTTAGGGGATATAACAAGGACAGGGGAAATCAGGTTAATTAGCTTATCCACTACTCATCTACCTATGGCTCTGTGCACAGGCCTATCCTATCAGTTATTGTCCCTGGGTACCCAAGCCCTAGTGGCTAGTCCAAACCGTGGCAGCTGGTAGGGGCCCTTTCACAGAGAAAAGGAGAATTAAACAGTCAGCAGTACAGTAATTCCATTTGGATTTAATGTGGCAATTCAACAGGGAGCGACCCTGAATTAGTACTCATGACCTCCAAATAAGATAGGGTCCTTCAATGTCAGCAGGGCTACTCTTGAGCTCCAAGAGACTCCTCACACATTTATATGGTAAAAAGAAAGCACTATACCAGGCAGGCTGCATCTGTATCCCGATCGCAATTACTGCACAATACCCGGGAGAACACACAGCAGATTCAGTTCCTGACAGACCGAGTGCAATTTTCAGCAATTCCTCCAGTCTTCTACAGGGTGAGCCTGGTTTCTACTCTTCAGATATCCTTTGATTCTCTTCACAGGACGGATTCAGTCCTAACAAGCTGCAGACCGGAACTCTGGACCTTACACATGTTTTTGACTAAAACTGCACTGAAGGAGCACAGGGTTCCTTTCCTTCACTGCCAAAGCTCAACTGAAAAACTCCAACAGACAAAACCGGGCACTTCCTTTGAGTTCCTCCCAGTTCTTGACTGGATTGGCTGTCACTCACAATAGACTGCTCCTGTTGGTCCAAAAAGGCGCCGAAGTCTAAACTACATCTCCCAGAGTCACTGCCCATACAATCCTCTTGTGGCTGGCTCAGATTATGAGTCCAAGTTCTGATTCGTCCAAGGCACCATTTTAGAGCTAGCTTACCCCACACTGATTGGTCCAGTTCAGCAGTTCAAACCAGAATGGGGAACTAGGCAGACACAGTTCTGACTGCAAAGAAAGCAGGTTAGACAAACTGTAATTTCATTATTACTGTAAATGATTTCTGGCAAACAGTTACATCTTTCAGATAGGTTCCCTTTGCACTCCTAGTGACTGCAAAAATGGAGTGAATTGGCAGCAGCTCGAGTGGTACTCAAACAGAGAAGCACATAGTCCCCCATACAAACTAATTATGTCTGCAAGCAGACAGCTCTTAAAGAGACAGTACCAGAGGTTCTAAAAACACTCACTGATAAATGGCTTAAACGCCAAACACCATTCAGGCTTGGAGCATTCAAGCAAGCTCCTGGAAGTCTTTTGGGAACCCCCATTTGCAGGGGGGTTACATTAACATTAAAACGAAAACAAAATGCACATAAAACATTATTTTGATGCATAAAAACATTTATTTTGGGTAACAAATCCTTACGCAGCATAAAGTTGTACGTACTTGTATGGATGGGAAAGGGAAGGAAATTATAATAACTTGGAAGTTGGTTTACTATTTTAACTGTGTTGAACTCAATTTAAGTATTTAAACATTTCTGATAGGAATTTGAGTAATTTGATTTATTTGCTGGGACTGAAAAAATTCACGGTTCCATTGAAATTCATGGGTCCATTAAAAGTGAATGGACCACTGTTGAAAGATGTCATTCCTGGGGGCGGCACTGTTGTGTTTTGCTTTGTTTCATTTTTCAGGTTGCTTTCTTCAGTTATTGGATTTTTTGGGGGGATGTTCTTTTATGTTTATGTCTTGCTGCCCCAATACTGAGCTCCGTCGTCGTCGGTTGGTTGCAGAGGCAGACCAATACAATCTGAGGCTTGCCTCACAGCAGTGTCCTGTCACCATCATCACTTCTCTACTCTGCAGACCTGCTTCCGATAGCAAGTGAATGGCAGTGGACCTGACCGAGTGGTTTGTGTAAATTTCGCTCAGTTCATCTTCTTTGCTTATTTTTCCCATTAGTGTTGAAAAGAAATTTATACCCAATGGCTGTTAGGTATACCATGTTTCGGCGCAATCTAGGAAATGTTGGGGCAGACAGTGTAGATGACAGTAGAGCGCCGTCGCCTCGGGGGGGCAGTTCACTCAAATATTCTTTTAAACTGCTGACAGGGCATAATGGGCAGCCGCATTGGGAATACATATATCCCTGGTGAGCCTGTTTGTTGATTTCCATTGGGTCGAGATGTTTTTTTTTGTAGCCTCATTAAATGATAGAGTGGCATATTCAGTGCCGTTTTCATCATGTTTGAAAATGAAACTGCTTGGTGTTAAAATTACGCAGTCCCCCTGACCGCGCCTAGCCATATACAACTGAATGTCTAGTCAGACTTTTCTGTGCCGGCCAGGTGTAGTATTGGGAGAGAGAGTGGGTGATTTTTTTAAAGTTTGAGGTCAGGCTGGGAGATGGGTGGATGGTGCTTGCTGGTGTCTTTCTGGGCCCTGCAGCTTCATTTTGTGACAGAAACGAAGACATTATTGCTGCTCTGGAAGGTGGGATCTGTTATAATATTAATTTTTCGACCATTGAGGGCTTCCGATGTGAGCGAGCGATAATGCAAGGTGGTTGGCATACTTTTATTTTTATTTGCCTCGGGATTAACGGTACTCACTGTGCCACTTGTTTGAATCGGGTTCACAGTGATGTATTGTTCTTCCGGTGTATTGAAGATGCGCTCCAGCTCCTCATCGGACATGCTAATGTTGAAATTTACTTTTTTTCGTTCTGCCGTGGTACAATGTATGTTGGTTTTCTTTCAGTGGGTAAAGAAATGATGGCTACCAGTCAGAATGCCAACATTCTAAAGCACATGGATCTTGGTCTTTTTACTGCCAGCTCTTTTTTTTTACCCATACAGGGAACAGATTTTATGCATAGTGAGCTAGGAATTTGATTGGCTGATATAGCCTACCCATTTTATAAGACAGCAAATAAGGGACACTTGGCCCACCCAATCTGCCCATTTTAATTTATTTATTTAGTTTTAAATGTTTTTTACTGCCTTCATTTTTGCTGTAGACCCACTTGATATACGGTGCTATCTCATCCCCCCTTCCTCATCCCTACAATTCCCTTGTGCCTATCCCAGGCATTTTTGAACCAATCTACTGTCCCCACCTACCTCATCTTGGAAGGCTGTTCCAGGGATCCACCACTCTTTCTGTGAAGAAATATTTCCTCACATCTCTCCTGAACCTACCCCCTCCAGCTTCATAGCATGTCCCCTTGTTCTAGGGCACCTCTTCTTCAATACATCCTTCCTGTATTTTATTAACCCCTGTGAGGTATTTAAAAGTCTCTATCAGATCCCCTCTCTCCCTTCCTCCTCTCCTCCAGGGTGTACATATTGAGCTTCTCTAGCCTCTCCTCATAGGGCTTATGATGCAGGCACTGTACCATTTTGGTAGCCCTCTTCTGGAACACCTCCACTCTGTCTATGTCCTTCCTGAGATGCAGTCTCCAGAACTGGACACAGTACTCAAGGTGGGGTCTTACTAGTGATCTATATAGGGACAACACCACCTCCCTTTTTCTGCTGGTGATACCCATTCCTATGCACCCCCAGCATCCCACTAGCCCTCCCAACTGCCTTGTCACACTGCCTGGCCACCTTTAGGTAATAATAATAATAATAAACTTTATTTTTAAAGCGCCTTTCTGTAACCAAGGCGCTGTACAACTCACCACATATAAAATTCAATAAAACATAGAATTACATACAGCTTGCTAGCCAATAGATAAATATCTAAAAATAATCAATCTGAGTAGGCAATGTGCCACAGATGGGTCTTCAAGCCCCTCTTAAAACTCTCCACAGCCGCGCACACCCGTATCTGATGAAGTAGAGAATTCCACAGGGTCAGGGCTGAATACATAAAAGCAAGGGCCACTGATGTTTTAAGACGTACTCTGGGAATCTTTAACAACCCCTTGTCAGCTGAGCGGAGTGGTCGTCTGGGGCAGTAAGGCAACATGAGCTCTTGCAGATAGTCCGGGCCCAGTCCATGCAGAGCTTTAAATGTCAGAAGCTAGATCTTGAAAGTGATCCGCCACTGAATCGGCAGCCAGTGCAGTTCGCGCAGCACCGGTGTGTTGTGACTCGAATGAGGAGTCCCCATCAACAACTGTGCAGCAGCATTCTGCACTAGCTACAGGCAGTGGATATCAACCCCCGGTAGCCCTAGGTACAAGGAGTTGCAGCAGTCAAGGCGCGAGATCACAAAGGCATGGATCAATGTTGGAAAGTCGCCAGATGGAACAAGGTGCTTAATCCTGGCGATGTTCCTAAGATGGTACAACGAGGACTTGACGACTGCTGACACCTGCGGATGCAGTGTCAGCCCGTCATCAAAAACCACCCCCAGGTTTCGCACCTGTTAAGAGGAAGGCAGCTGGACACATCCAAGACAAAGTCCAGAAGGTTGTCCAGCCACTGACCCCTCTGTCCGACGACCAGGATCTACCACCAACACCTCCGTCTTTCCGGAATTCAGTTTCAACCAGCTGGATTTCATCCAGTCCTGGAATTCTGTGAAGCAGTTATTAAAGACTGAGCATGCACTATCCTGGTCGGGTGCAAGACAGGTAGAGCTGGGTATCACCAGCATAGCAGTGAAACCTCAACCCATATCATCTTACAATGTCTCCGAGGGGCAGCATATACACCTCGAACAACATGGGGGACAACACTGACCCCTGAGGGACCCTACATGGCAGAGGGAATGGTTCAGAGGAAAAATCCCTGACACCACCCCATGAGATCATCCGATATGATTAGCCCTGGTCTCTATCCTGCTTGGTCGCTGAGAGTATCAGTCTGCCCATTTTGTACTCTGCCCCAGGGTTTGAATGGCCTAAGTGCATTGTTTTGCATTTTTGCATTAAAACCATCTGTCATACCCTTGACTACTCCTCCAGTTTTTTCAGATCCCTGCACACCCTTTCTACCCCCCCCCGAGTGTCCTCCCTGTTGCAGATGTTGGTGTTATCCGCTAAGAGGCAGACCTTCCCTTCCAGCCCCTCTACTATGAGTGTGCGAGGTGGGGACATAAGATGGCTCTACAAAGATCTCCCCGTGAAAATGAAGGTGTGGGATACCATGTGGGTAGCTCACAAAGCCACTCCATCACCTTCTTCCTTGAATGCATGTCGACAGATGTGCAACCTTTGCAAGCAAGCATTAAAACTCGCAAGGCTGAATATCTTAAAAACCTGGCGACCACAAAATTTTCTGGATGGTAGTAAACTCACTTATCAAGCCCGGGATTAAACAAAATGCTATCAAGATGGAAACTGGGGCTGGGTCTCAAACAGACCCCTTCTTAATTCACAAACCTGTGAGACTGCCCAGGCAAGCTCCCACCCAAGGACCCTTCCTGTAGGCTTAACGGCCAGATCACTGATGGCCCCAGCATTGCACCCTTTCACCTTAAGGCCATCTCCCCAAATGAGATCCATAAACTCCTCAAGGCCCTTCCCATCCATAGCAGTGCCGGCAGCAATGGACTTTGCCAGAGGTTTCTAAAATTAACTGCCAATATTATCACAGAACCTCAAGCCACCATTTTATAATCTATCCCTGACCTCCTCATCTATATCCACAATTTGGAAGCAGGCCAGAGTGGTCCCTATGTTTATGTCTGGTGACCCTACCCTTCTTAATAACTACCGTCCTAGTTCCATTCTCTCTCATCTGAGCAATATCCTTGAACAAACTGTCTTTGAGCAAGTCTCAGACCAAGAGCAGGATTTTCAAAGGGTGGTGCAGAGTTTGCATCAAGCTTTGCACCATCACACTTAGTTTCTGGTGGTGCACCTAACAGGTTTGCTGTGACTGCATCCAATTTTAGTAGGTTAGACGCAGTTGCAACAGTTTGCCTGATGTACAGCAACTTGGGCCAAATATTTGGTGCAAGCACCGTAAACTAGGTTCCCGGGATTGATGCAAGCTAGATCACAGAACGGTAGCCCAGCTTGTAGCAGCGGCCACGCGGAATGTAAAATCCCATTCAGATTGCCACAAGCCCAGTGCACCATATCTTTGGTGCACCTGGGGCTTACGGCAATCGGACCCCTTAGAAAATCCCACTCCATGTGTCTCTGTATAATCTTCTCTCTCCCTAGCAACATGGTTTCATAAAAGCCCACAGCAAAACTACTGCCTTAGCATGCTTTATTGACCAAGTTATCAGAGACATAGATGAAGGCAATCTAACAGGTGCTGTCTTTGTGGATCTAACAAGGCCTTTGACCTGGTAGACGACAGCATCCTATCGGACAAATTGAATCTCATTGGGTTCTCGGCCATAATCACATCCTGGTTTCACAATTATCTTTCAGATAGAACCCAGGTGGTCAGCAAACAAACTAGAGGCCAAGACTGGGGTACCTCAAGGATCCCTCCTTGGCCCAATATTGTTCTCCTTGTTTACAGCCTCATTCCCTAAGGAATGCTAGGAATGCAACCTGCTGCTTTATGCTGATGACCTGATCCTCTTCCACAGCGCAAAGACACCAGCTGAAACATCCACTACCCTTACAGAGGAGCTCAGCACTGCACAGTGGTGATTTCTAACTCACAGACTCTAAATCAGTACCAACACTAAGGCATGCTGTTCGGAACGAAACCCAGGCTAGCTAGCTAAATGGGTGGTAGACGCTAACCTCCTAAAATTCTGTCCCCCGCTGGGACAGTTAGACACATGAACCAGAAACTATGAGCTGGTTTCCAGCTTAAGGACCTCATGACAGCAGAAGTAAGGCTTGCCATTGCTCAGTGTATGTTACTCCCCCTTCTGGACTACTGCCCTCCTATTTATTTTTATGCAAACATCACCCTCCAGCCTGTCCAAACTCAGCACATTACAACAACACAGGTTTGCTTTGATGACCCCTTACTCTACTCATCACTTGTCCCCTCTACCAGGCCCTCAGCTGGCTCTACGTGCAAGCCCAATGGAAATACCTACTAGGCTGCCTCGTAGACAAATGCCTTCAGGAAAAAGAGTCGTCCCCCATCTTCTCTCCTCAAGCTTAAGTCTTGTCCCCATAGCCTCATGTCCTCCTATAGCTTTCTCCTGGAGTGCCACCAAGTTGCCACCTTCATGGGACACAAGGCTTCTCCTCTGCTGCAACAGATCACTGGAACAGTCTATTGCTTCCCTTCCACTCTAGGTTCGAACTCCATATTTAAATTACACTACAGAACTGCCTTCAACTGCCCCTCCCTCCAACACAGTGTCCAGATACCCTTGGCTTGGATCTAACCAACCCTGCTGTTTCATTTCTTGTATTTGTGGAATTGTGCTGCTTTGTATACTCTGTGAATTGTGTACGGTGTACAGTGTTATTTATTACTTGATTGCACTCTCACAACCCAGTGTACTTCGCCATGTACTGTAAATGTTGTATTCATTGCCCTGCAATTTTTGTAGCTAGTAATAACTGGGTCTATTAGCTGTATTGTAACATTCTAGTGTATCTAGACTTGTATGTGCTTTTTTTCTGATACCCGTGCTGTGCCATCTTAATGGCCTGGGTCATGCCTGAAAATGGACCCTAGGACCAGTGCACCTACCTGATTAAGAAATACATAAATAAACAAAATTAAGGCATGTTACCATGGAAACCAGTTACTACATACACAATAATGCATGGGTGCCCCTACACAACGAGCCTGTGTTTCCATCAAGGGGTTGAGATACCAGCATATTGACCTAGAGAGTGAAGAGATGGAAACACAAGGCGAGTTGTGTATGACAGCCCACATTTTATTTGTTATAGTGTATGGTTTTAGAAAATAAAGACACAAGCACTATAAATGTACTCCCATTAGGATTCCTGTGAGGCACAGTAAGGTACAGGGAGTGAAAGAAGTGAAACAGGAATCCTCAGGTCCCCTGCCTTAATACTGCAGGACCTAGAGGTGCTCAAAATGCAAATAATCAAAAAGGAATAATTTTTTAAGTTTTTGACAGGTTGGATGGCTTACTTTATATCTGGTTGATCTTGCGTCCCTCCACCCTCCATACTGCCAAACTAATAGTCCCACTCTCCCCTGCGGCCAGTCCTGTGATGATATGAGTGACGGACTAAGCCACGGGGGACGTCTATGTGCCAGCACTTACTAATGTATTCTAATACTTTGTAACAGCGCATATTTATGCTCAGTGTACCGGTACCAATCATGCAGACTCAGCCCTATTGGTACCGCTACACTAAGCATGAAAATGGGCTGTTACAGAGTATTAGAATACATTAGTATGTACTAGCACACAGAAGTCCCCTGCGGGTTCATCTTCACTGATGTCATGACAAGACTGGGCACAGGGGATAGTGGGACTATTAGTTCAGCAACAGAGTGGGTGGAGGGACACAGGATCAACCAGATATAAAGTAAACTATCTAACGTGCAAGTACTTAAAAAAAAATATTTGTTTCGATTATTTGCTTAATGGGGACCTGTACGTCCCACAGTAGGCAGGGGAGCTGAGGATTCCCTTCGGAAGCAGTCGGCAGGAGTGAGTGCTAGGGAATCACAGGTGTACTTACTGATAGAATGTGCACAATAAGGTTGTTAGAACGTATACAATGGGGCCTATTCATGAAGGGCAAATGCTACGCATGGAATGAACATGAATGTGGGTGCACAACTGCGCACTGCACAGTGGTAATGAAATACGCGGCATGCACAACACTCCCCCAGGAGATTGGGGCGGAGACAGAGGAGGTGCGCAGCTACACACATGGGCATGCTGGAGCCAACGCAAGATGACTGGCACACCACTTGATCCTACCATAAAAGGAGATGTGGAACAGCCACATGCCAGCGATATGCACAGTGCAGAAGATGCATGTCCATACAAAATGACAGCTGCACCCACAGGCAAGAGGAACATGTGGGGATGGCCACAACGTGCCCAACCAGCAATGACAGTGGACAAGGCATGGGTGGTGGTGGTGTGAGGTGGCAGTGGTCCCCAAACTTTACAGGTGCACAGGTGGCCATCCTCATAACTGAGATCAAGCAGCACTATGATGTGCTGTTTGCGCAGTGGTTACTGAGCACCCCAGCGGAGACCAATGCCCAAATATGGCTGGACCTGCAGGCAACAATAAACACCACAGGACCGAAGGCACACACACTCATGGCAATCAAGCACAAGTGGCATGACCTCTGATCCCAGGTGAAGAGGCATCTGAGTAGGGCACACCAGGTGCAGGTCGCCACAGGTGGCGGACCACCACCCCCAGATCCTCCCTTAACACCCATAGAGCAGCAGGTCGCGGACACCATCAGCGAAATCCTTACTGACGGGGAGCCTGACAGGCTGGATAGCATGCCAGGTAGGCACAACGCGTGGGTGTACAGGGCACAACCACAGCCACAGAACCAGATAACGGCAACAGTCATCAACCACTTGTCATCTACCTCCCGACAGTGCCCAATGATGATAGTGCCGGAGAGGGACCATCCGGCATGGGAGGAGAAAGAGGTGGCATAGGACTGCTGAGAGCAGATGGTGAAGGTGGGTTTTGCCAGGACCATGGAGCACACAGCAGCACACACTGTGCACACAGGCACACTAACCAATATTACACTCTTCACACACAGAGGGTCGCAGGAGCATGGAACACCATCCATACAGGAGGAGGACAGCCAACAGTCTGCACCACCCATGGACCACTATGGTGAAGACAGGGAGCGGACCCAGGAGTGGCAACAGTGGGAGGAGGGAAGCGGACCTGGCACGGGTGGAGGCATGGAGGCAACTGTCGACGTGGAGGGCGGGGTGCAGCACATCATCAGAACAGCCAGCACCAGGGCAGGGGAGCAGTGGTGAGGAAAACACCATACCCCCGGTGGACAGTTGTGCCACACCTGCGGAAACATCGGCATCGACCACACCACCCAACACACAGGACCAGGACACCAGGGCCTCCGAGGCCGCCCCAAGGCACCCCAGACTGGGTGCCAGTGGCTCACTCCTAGCCAGCTACTATCCTGACTTCTGCAGGCTGGAGCTTGACCACCTGCAGATGACAAAGGGAGTGTACGGAGGCGGTGCACCACCTCACGGAGGTCATGGCGGGGTCCATGCATGCACAGGAGAGGCTTGCAGAAGGCATCGCCATGGGCATGAGGGTGCAAGAGCACTATGGCCAGGCCAGTGGCTGTAGGTGCACCTGCCCAGGAATGCCTGGCTGACGAGGTGGCCACGGGTGTCAGGGCACAGGAGTGGACAGCTGATGCCCTCCTGGCCATAGTCGCCCACCTTGCCACCTAACTGGGATGGCCAGCTGCCGTGGCTGTACCCGTGGTACCAGCCAGTGCGTTGGGTCCCACGCCTGTGGGACCACAAGAGTGACATGAAGTTGCCGCACAGTGCCCACAACTCACTGTGGACAATGCCAACCAGGAGGCAGGCTGAGCACCGTGACCTGGCATTCGCACCGCATACAGGTGGCTCAAGGCAATGCATGTACTGCAGACCCAGTACACCGCACAGCTGTGGGTGGATGGGTATGCAGTCACGGTGGACAACAGCAGATGCCTGTAATCCAGTAAAATGCTGTCTCTTACAGCATGCTTGTGCAGCAACAGATGACCCCACCCTACCCACACCCCACATGCACCACCACACACAACCCCACCCCCACAGCATACCCCACGGTCCGTAACAACATCCCATGGACCAGCACCGTCTGGGGAGGGCGCCGGGTGGGCATGCAACAGGCCCATGCTACACAACAGGTTCTACCATGCCACAGCGACAACGGCTATGGAGACATCCCCGACAGTGACAGCCGCACTGCCGAGTGTCGGCAATGCAGAGTCGGGGATGCCTCTGTGATTTCATCACCTGTTTGAATTCTGAGCACAATAAACTCTAACCATACACTATTACATATTTCCTGTCACCTTTAGCAGCCTGTAAACTAATTTTCAACGGCTTTCTTTGCTTCTGGAATGCCTATCTTGAAAAGCACCTCAAGCACAGCAAGGATGACTGCATTTTATAGGGTTACTAGAACAGGTATTAAAATGTGGGTACCGGGTCAACAGAATGCTGCTGGAACAGCGCAGCAATAACCGCGTGGAGTAAAGCGCGGCTGCATTTAGAACAACAGGAGTATAATAGACGTAGGGAACTACCGCTACTCCTGTCACTGACTGCAGGCTACAGGAAGTGCTGAAGAAGCCTCAGGTGGTGTGCCTGGCTGATCCACTTCCATGGCAGAGTGGCCAAGGCATAGGCACCTGAGGCACTGTAGACCTGGGGATGAGGGTTTGACTCCCTGTCCCCCAATAGTTTCATTTTTTTCTTTCTGCCACTAGAAACTAAATTTCCCCCCTCCCGGGTTTCCTCTTATCCCCTGGGTCCACACCCCCTTGGAGTTACTTAATTTTTTCTTATACATCTCTTTTTCTGAAAGATGCTGCCCTCCTGAACCTTGTTTATCTCCTTGAGGTACTTGAAAGTTTCTATCATATCCCCTTCCCCCTCTTTTCCACCAGGGCATACATACTGAGGTCATTCAGTCTTTCCTCATATGGTTTATGGTGCATTTCTTTCACGCTTTTTGTTGTCCTTCTTTGGATTGCCTAAATTCTGTATATGTCCTTCTGGAGATGTGACCTCCAGAACTGAACACAGTACTCCAGATGTGGCGTCACCAATTGTCTGTACAGTGGCATCACCACCTCCTGTTTTCTACTGGTGATGCCTCTCCCCATGCACACCAGCATCCCTCCAGCCCTCCCCACCACTTTCTCACATTGTTTGGCTACTTTTAGGTCATTTGTTATGATGACCCCCAGATCCCTTTCCAGTTGTGTTGTTGTAGTATCTGTCCCTCCATCGTGTACTCCTCTGCAGGATTTTGTGTCCCAAGTGCATGACTGCACTTCTTTGTATTGAATTTAAGCTGCCACACTCTTGACCACTCCTCCAACATGAAAGGTCTCTTTTCATTCTTTCTGTCCCACCTGGAGTGTCCACCCTATTGCAGATCTTGGTGTCATCCGCAAACAGACATACTTTCCCTTCCAGGCCCTCCGCAATGTCGCTAATGACGATACTAAAGAGGACCGGCCCTGGTACTTAGCCTTGTTGCACCCCGCTGGTCACCCCCCCCCCCCGGGACTGAATTCTGTCAACCACCACCCTCTGTGTCGTGTTGCTCAGCCATTGTCTAACCCAATTTACCACCTTTGGACCCAACCCCAGACTGCCCATAGAAACATAGAAACATAGAAACATAGAAACATAGAAGTTGACGGCAGATAAGGACCGCAAGGCCCATCCAGTCTGCCCATTTCTTTTTCTACCTTATAAATGTGCCATCGGCCTTTGCTCTGTCAGTGACCTATCTATTCATAGTCATTTGTATTGCTCCCTTATGCCTATCCCATGCCTGTTTGAAGCCCTGCACTGTATTCATAGCCACCACTTCTGTGGTAAGCTATTCCATGCATCTACCACTCTTTCTGTGAAAAAGAATTTCTCACATTCCCCTTAATCGCCTCCCTCTAATCTCATGCTGTGTCCTCTTGTCCTGCTATTTTCTTATATTTAAACATGTTAGAGTCTTTCACCTTGTTTATGCCCTTAAGGTGTTTAAATGTCTCGATCATATCACCTCTCCCTCCTTTGCTCAAGGGTATACATATTGAGCTCCTAATCTGTCCTCATATGTCTTCTGATGCAGTCCCTGCACCATTTTGGTTGCCCTTCTGACTGCCTCAATTTGGTTAATGTCCTTGTGAAGGTGTGGCCTCCAATACTGCACTCAGTACTCCAGATGGGGCCTAACCAATGTCTTGTACAGAGGATTATTACCTCCTCCTACGACTTGTGATACCCCTACTAATACACCCCAACACCCCCTAGCCTTACCTACTGCTTTAGAGGTCTGTTTGATGATTTTAGGTCATCAGTGATGATGATGCCCAAGTCTCTTTCTTCCTTTGTGACTGCTAGCAACCCTCCCAGCCTATAAGTGGCTTCAGGGTTTCTCTTCCTATGTGCATGATTTTGCAGTTCTTTGCATTAAATCCCAGTTGCCACTCTTCTGACCATTTTGCTAGTTTATCCAGATCTCTTCTCATTCTGCCCACCCCATCTGGATCATCTACTCTGTTGCAGATCTTGGTGTCATCTGCAAACAGACAAGCCTTCACCTCTAGTCCATCTGCAGGTCACTAATGAAGATGTTGAATAGGACTGGCCCCAGGACTGATCCCTGAGGTACCCCACTTGTGACTTGCATCTCTTCTGACTGTATACCATTTACCACCACTCTCTGTTTTCTGCCAGTCAACCAGTTTGCCACCCAGTTGACCAACTTCTGACCCACCCTGAGCCTACCTAGCTTATTTATCAATCTTCTATGTGAACAGTGTCAAAAGCTTTGCTGAAGTCAAGGTAGGCGACATCAACTGCTCCCCCTTGGTCCACCACTCTGGTTACCCAGTCAAAGAAATCTATGAGATTAGTTTGACAGGACCTTCCTTTTGTAAACCCATGCTGTCTTGGATCCTGTGCCCCTATGGATTCCAGGTGTTGCACTATCCTTTCCTTAAGGAGTGCCTCCATAATCTTGCCCACTACTGAGGTAAGACTGACTGGTCTGTAGTTCCCCGCCTCCTCCCTGCTACCACTTTTGTGGAGCGGGATCACATGAGCCCTTCTCCAGTCTTCTGGGACCTCTCCTGTGCTCAGAGACTCACTAAACAATTCTGCTAATGGCTCTGCTAGTTCCTCCTTTAGCTCCTTAAGTACCCTGGGATGTATGCCATCAGGTCCCATTGCCTTATCCACCCTGAGCTTAGCAAGCTCTTGTAGGACCCTTCTTTGTGAAGGGAGTAGTGCTCACCTCCTCCCCTTGTGTCCATGATGTTGAGCTGTGGCCCTGCCCTACCTTCTCTTCAGTAAATACTGAGCAAAAGTATCTATTTAGGATAGATGCCTTACAGGGTCCTCCTCCTCACATGCTCTCTTTTCTCCATTGCTTAGCAATACTCTCTGACTTTCTCCTTCACTAATGTATCTATAGAAAGTCTTGTCACCTTCTTTACTGTTCGTGCTAGTGTTTCCTCAGTTTGGGACTTTGCCTGCCTTACTGCCTTACCTGCTTCCCTTAGGCAGTTTGGTATGCCTCCATCTTCATCCCGCTGTGTTCCCCTTATATTTCCTGAAAGCCAGCCTTTGGCTCTGACCTTTTCTGCTACTGTATTTGAGAACCAAAGTGGTTTCCTTCTTCTTTTGCACTTCCTTTTCTGTCTAACACAATGGGATGTTGCTTCAAGTATTGTATCCTTAATGCTTGCCCACTTTGCCTGTACCTCCTCACCTGTGTTTCTTTTTGTCAGGGCTAGCTTAACTCTGTTGGCCATCTTATCAAAGTCAGCTCCTCTGAAGTCCCATATTTTTGCCTTGGAATGGGATGATTTAGATGTAGTAGCCAAATTGAACCATACCATGTGATGGTCACTGGCCCCCAGGTGACCTTCTACCTGGAGATCTGTGATCCCTTCTTTGTTAGTCAGTACTAGATCTAGGATAGCCCTGTCTCTTGTGGGTTGCTGTACCAGTTGTTTGAGGCCCTCCCCTGCAGGGAATCCACTATGAGTCTAGTTCTGGCAGATGTTCCTGCTGGTATTGACCAATCTGTATCTGGCATGTTGAAGTCTCCCATTATCAGAACCTCCCTTTAGCTGTCATGTTTTGTATATCTTCTAACAGTAATGTGTCTATGTCATCCTCTGGTCTGGGGGCTGTAGACAACCCCAGTTCTATGGCTGTCCCATTTCCTGTTTCAGGGTGACCCACAGTTCTTCTGGCTCCTTATGTGTATTCTGAATTTCTGTAGCTTTGATATTTTCATTAACATACAGGGCACTCCTCCCCTTTTTGCACCTCGGTCTCTTCTGAACAATACATAGCCAGGTACTGAAGTCTCCCAGTGTGGTTACTGGTAAACCACGCCTCACTAATTGCTACTATGTCCAGTTTAGCCTCTGACATTATTGCCTGCAGGTCTGGGATCTTATTTCACGCCGTGAGCATTTGTGTACATGATTTTCCATTGGCCAGATTTTGGTGTGTTAGTTGTTGGGTGAAGTTTGGCATTACCCCTGTGCATCGTATGGGGAGACAAACCTTTTTTCTTACCTGGTGATGCAAATGAACGGCAAACACGCTGAATTCCTGTTTGACCACTAGCTGAGGGGGGAGGGGTGTTCTTCCCATTCGACGTATGGAGTGCTGTTTACTACGCTCCTGTGGGGGACGGTGTCAAATGCCTTGCTAAGATCTAGGTAGGCCATGTCTACTGCCCCTCCCTGATCAACCACCCTGGTTAGTCAGTCAAAGAAGTCAATCAGATTTGTTTGACAAGATCTACCTGTTGTGAATCCATGTTGCCTCAGGTTCTTTGCCCCGCTGGTATCAAGATATGCCACAGTTCTTTCTTTAAGCATGGATTCCATTATTTTTCCCAACCACTGAGGTCAAAGTGACTAGCCTGTAATTCCCAGCCTCCACCTTGCTCCCACTCCTGTGTAGTGGTACCATATTTGCATTCCTCCAGTCCTTTGGTACCACTCCTTCCTCCAGTGATTTCTTGAATAGGGCTGTCAGTGGTGCCCCTAGTACATCTCCGAGCTCTCTCAGTATTCTGGGATGCAACCCATCTGGCCCCATTGCTTTGTTAACGTTTAGTTTCGAGAGTTATTTTTGGACTCTCTCCTCAGTGAATGGACTGGTGTCCACCACCGGCTTTCACCCCGGATTGCCCCCAGGACGAGGCCGCTGAGATGGTGCCCCTTGTATCCCCTCCGAGTGGTGCTACGTCGTGTGTTCCGGCGGTTGCAGGAGTCCCAGCCTAGGTGTGGGGAGGGGCGGTGATTGGCCTCGGTGTTTGTTTTTCCCCTGTGATGGGAGGTGTGGCGTACATGACGAGGGAAGCACGCGCCGCGTCGCACACCTCCACCAATCAAGCCTGGCTATGCTGGCCTCCAGCTTCCACTAGGAGTCGCTTCCCCACCATCTTCCCAGAGGAGGACAGCAGTCCGTTGGATGCTTGATCCTCCTGCCCCTGACTGGCCCTCTGGCTCCCCAAGCTTGCATCCGAACTCGGGTCATCAGCATCGCAAACAGAAATCCAACCGCTGCACCAGCAGGCCTTCCTCCATGTGCATTCCTATCATCTAATTTAGGCCCCTCTCCTTCCTTGTCTTTTGTAAATACTGAACAGAAGTACTCATTTAGAATTTCTGCCTTCTCTAGGTCCTACTCCACACTTCCCCCACTCCTTTATTTATCCTCACAATCCCTATCTTGGTGTTTTTCCTCTCCCTGACATACTTGAAGAAGGTTTGTCACCTTCTTCTACTTATTGGGCTATTCTTTCTTCAGTTTGCGCCTTTGCACTCCTGACTGCTTTCCCCACCTCCTTCTGTTTTGCCTGATACAGTTCCCTGTCTCCCTCCCTCTGTGTTTCCTTGCACCTTCTGAATGCCTGTTTTTTTCCCCTAACTTTTCCTGCCACTTCTTTTGTAAACCATAATGGTTATAGCGCGCTTGTGACAACTCCAGCCACTTGCTGTGAGTCAGCATTGCACCGCAAACAAAGGTGTCCCACATGGTAGCACAGGTGCCACCAGGCCGGCTAGCACTGATTAACTGATTGATGAATATGTGGTGACAGGGCTAGACACGCTGAGACAGTGTTTGTTTCCAGGTGCGACCCGGAGGAGGGGATACATCAGGGAGTGAAACAGCAATGACAAATAAACTGACAACAATGCATGCGTGCACAAGAACAATGAAATCAAAGTACAGGTAATACATTCTAGAAAAAAAAAAACACCAGTATAGAAAGTGTACAAAGTACATCAGCTATGAGGTAGCAAGGATGAGACCTAGGGGAGCGTACCACCACCGTATGTAAGATATTTGTAACAGATTCATGGTGGAGTAAAGGGTCAAATTATACAATTCACCAAGTTTTAAGCTATATAACAGAGTAAGAGGCAACATGGGTAATAGTGGAAGGGGGTTGATAGGGCATGGGTTGTTGTAATGGTGAAATAAGAATAAGATGGCTAGCTTCAGGTGCATGCTTTTGATGAGTGTGGCAGCAAGAGTGGTTTAAAAGAGCACAGGGAGGATGAGAGACAGCTTGGGGGGAAGAGGTTGGTTGTTCCACAGTGTTAGAAGGCAGATAGAGAAAACAGACTGGCTTGCTACAGATTTTTCTTTGAGGGCTGTGAAAGGAATGAGCAGCAGATGATCAAAGGAGATAGGAGGATGAGATGGCAGGCAAAAATGCATCTTTAATAAGATGAGCAACATTCAGTAAACACCAGCGATTAATGATCAGCCAGTGACTGCAGATGCATGGGAAAAGATGCTACTCATGGTAGCCGAGTAAGTTCACAGTTGTCCACATCACATGTGCAACTCACCCAGAATGCCTGGAAAACGCTGATCAGAAGGACAGCGTCCTTTCCAAAAATAAACAGGCAAGATTGTAGTAAAGGGCTGACATCATGTGCGGCGTGTGTGTTCCAAAGCTGTCTATGAGTACTGGCAGATGACCAAAAAGTAGCATTTCTCCAAGCAACGGGTCATCTGGACTGATTTATCTTTGCCAAGCCTCCAGCGCAGTCTGAATTTCTACATTCAACTTTAAGCAAATGAATACTTTCCTAACGACCTTCTCCCATTTGCTAAAAAAAGAAGGTAGTTATGCTATATCAAATCCCACCACTGTCGCAGATTCAGTATCTGACTGCAAGCAAGCCACTTTCTCTTCAGTTCTTTCTGCATCCCAGTGAATACCAGTTCTCATTCACAAGAGGAGCTAGGCACGAGGCTCCCAAAGCTCCAGCAAATGGCTAATACAGAGGTTCCAGGAACAAAACTCTCATAGATTAAGTATAAGATCATTTCAATTACATATGTTTACATATTAAAGAATGTAATCCCCCTCCCATTTCTGGATTATTGAACAGCACTGGTGAGTTTGTCTGATGGACGAGTCTACAGTGATTTTGTCCAGGCTAGGGTATAAAAAGGGATCTGGTCATTTTGAGAGGGTTCTGGCCTGAGAGTCAGAGAGAGAGAGAGAGAGAGAGAGAGCCAGAGCAACCCGAGTAGCACCCATCGGGAGGGGCTGCTGGACCTGGGGTAATGCAAGGAGCCCAGATGCAGTTCTGTATCACTCTCTCCTTCAGGGAAAGGATTCTCGAGAATCATAGCAGCAGTCACGTGGCTATGAAGGTATTGCAGCAAGCTTTGTTCCTCATGCACAGAGGCAGAAGTGGCCCCGAGAATGGTACCACAAGCAGAGGCCCTAGCTCAAGACAGATGTTTAAAAGAAAGGTACCAGCCCCATAGGGGACTAGAGAGACTAAGGCAAGTTAAAGCTAAGAAATAAAGGAATAATTGGATTATGTTGCACTTTGAATTGTTGCAAAATAACAAAAGTAAATACAGTATTATAGACACCCTCTGAGTGTCTCCAAAAACTAGAGACTCTACTTCAGCTGGACTTTCTTGCTAACTGAAGCATGTACCTAAAGCCTAGACTCCAGTCTGCCTGTGTTCAGCAAAGTGCGATAAGGCTGCACTAGTGAGATTGGGAAGTATTAGGCTCAGTAAAAAGACATTTTTCCTTCAAAGTGTCAAGGCGGCAATAAAGATAATAATGTTTGTGGCGGGCAGCCCAGTGGCTCAGAGAGCTGAGATACTGGATGCCTCACTCGTTGCAATGCATGTGGCATGGCTTTGGGAGCAGAACTGGATTGCTAGGGTCAACTGCGGGGGAAAGGATCAAATATTTGGAGGACAACTTTCTTCTCTCAGGAAGGGGTGGCACGTTGTATTTTAAAGATGAAGAAAGCCACTATGGACAACCCCTGACGCTCATGTGTCAACCTGCAGACCATAGTAACTCACAGATTTTTCACTGCATCCACAGCTCCAAAGGTAACACCATTACTAGATGGTTACCCGATGTCATTCCTTATCACTGTCCACCCACAGAAATCCGATTCAACAATCATCACTTCAGTCTTGTTTGGGTTGAGACTTAGCCAGTTGGAAACCATCCAGTTGTTGATCTCTTGCAAACACTGATATATCATAGGACTCAGATTTACTCTGTCTGGTGAACACAACAAATACAGCTGGGTATTATCTGCATAATAATAATAATAAATAATAAATTTTATTTCGCAAAAGTGCCTTTCAGGCCATCAAGGCGCTTTACAAAATGATAAAAACAACCATGATAAAAACAATGAACATAATAATAAAATAAATAACAGAGGATCCAAATCACTCGGTGCCACCAAAATCATGACACCATAAAAAGGTTTTCAGCGCCTGTTTAAACCCACCCACAGTCGTGCACTCCCGAAGCTGACAGAGTAGAGAATTCCAAGGGGTCAGGGCCATGTGCATGAATGCACGTGCCCCCAAAGATTTCAAAAACACCCTTGGAATCTCCAGCAACCCCTCGTCAGCCGAACACAACTGTCACATTGGGTGGTAAGGCACAAGAAGCTCTTTCAAGTAGTCGTGGCCCAGTCCATGAAGGGCTTTATAAGTCAGTGAACCAACTTTAAAGGTGATCCGCCACCTAATCGGCAGCCAGTGCAGATCACGCAGCACAGGCGTAATATGGGACGCTCGATAAGCTCCCGCCAACAATTGTGCTGCTGCATTCTGCACGAGCTGCAGGTGGCGGATATCAACCCCAGGTAGCCCTGAGTACAGGGAGTTGCAATAATCAAGTTGTGAGGTCACAAAAGCATAGACCAATGTAGGCAAACCCCCGGACGGAACCAGGTGCTTAATCCTGGAGATATTCCTAAGATGATAAAAGGAAGTCTTGACAACGGCCGACACTTGAGCTCATAAAGTCAGCCCGTCATCAAGCACTACCCCCAGGTTTTGCACCCATTCAGAGGATAGGATCTGAGATCCCCCGAGAAAAAGTCCAGAGGGCTAATCAGCCCACAACCCCTCTATCCGGTGACCCGGGTCCACTACCATCGCCTCTGTCTTTCTGGCATTCAACTTTAACCAGCTCAAGTTCATCCAGTCCTGGATTTTGGCAAAGCAGTTATTAAATACCGGGACAGCTCTATCCTGGTCAGGAGCAAAAGACAGGTAGAGCTGGGTATCATCAGCATAGCAGTGAAACCTCAGCCCATACCATCTTACAATGTCTCTGATGGGCAACATATACACTGCAAACAACATGGGGGACAGCACTGAACCCTGAGGTACCCCACATGGCAGGGAGAATGGTTCAGAGGAAAAAATCCCAGACACTACTCTCTGGCTCCTGCCAGTGAGGAAAAATGTAAACCACCTGAGGACCGTACCTGTCAGTCCACAGATGGACCTCAGACGTCCAAGCAACACCCCATGGTCTAAGTGTCAAAGGCTGAGGAGCGGTCAAGGAGCACCAAGATAGAGCAGATTCTCTGATCTCTCACCATCAGGAGATCATTGAGCACCCGAACCAGTGCCGTCTCAGTACTATGTCTCTTTCGGAAACCGGACTAGAGAGGTTCGTAGATGTTATGGATGGTCAAGTGCTCATCCAGCTGAACTGCCTCTACTTACTCAATCACCTTCCCTATAAATGGAAGGTTTGAGATTGGTCTGTAGTTGGCCAGAGAATCTGGGTCCAAAGAAGCTTTCTGTAAGAGGGGAGTTACCACTGCCTCCTTCAGGGAGCTTGGAAACTCACCAGATTCCAGGGAGCACCGGACTATCTGCACCAGGACCGGGCCGATCATATCCTAACAACCCATAATCAAGGAAGTTGGGCCCGGATCCAAACTACAGTACATAGGGTGCATACCCTGGACAATCTGCATGACATCTGCGAGCTCCGGCAAGGCAAAGGTACTCCAGGAAGCTCGAGGTGAAGTGACCAAACACCAATCGTCAGCAACCCCCACAGAGCGAGCAAGTTCATTGCACTCCACTTTCGAAAAAGGTCTTCGGAGCTGCAGACAGGTTGGGTTGCACAACGAAGAGCTGAGCTGGTCGGTTCTGAGTGGCAGCAATCTCCCCAGACAGGAATTCTGCCTTCTTACGGGAGATCACTGATTGGTAAGTCCGATAATGCTCAACCAATCTAAGGTGGTCTGCCTCCAGGGCAGATTTCCACCAATGCAGCTCTAACCTACATCCTACTCGCCGCAACTCCCTCAAAGACCCATCAAACCAAGGGGCCCGAGGGCGAAGAGGGATGGGGATGAACACGGATGGGAGCAATTAAGTCCAGGGCTACAGAAATGGCCTTATTATAGGCCATGACTAAAGTCTCTGGACTTGAGCTGGCCACAGGAAACTCCGAGAGATCAATCACCGCCGCTAGGCCTTCAGGGCTCACTTCCCGTAAAGGGCGGTAACTGACCATCTCCACAGAGGCAGGCCTTCGAAGGAGGGTGCAAAAGTTGAACCTCATGGTGTAGTGATCAGACCAACCGACAGGTTCCATCTCCAAGTCAGAGGCCTCGATCCCCAGGAGGAAAACCAAATCAAGAGAGTGACCATGTTTATGGGTGGCAAAGGTAACAACCTGTGTAAGGCCCAGAGATGTCATAAGCTGGAGGAAGTGTTGTCCAAACTGCAAGAGTTCATCATCAACCCAGGCACTGAAGTCACCCAATACCACCAATCTGGGTGACTCCAATACCATGTCGGCGACGAAATCTGCTAGTTCCTGCAGGAATCGTGTCTTGTTCCCGGGTGGACGGTAGACATGAGCTAACCTGCAACCTACACCAGCCACCACAGTAAACTCAAATGATTCAGCTCTCAACTGGTACACCTTGAGGCCCAACTCGGTCTTAAAACAGACCGCCACCGCCCAGCGATCCAATCTCGACCGTGTATCTCTCGAGTACCCAGATGGAATTGCAGCATCCAAATATGGCCAGCATTTTCGTCCAACCAGGTCTCAGTGATGCAAGCCAGATCAGTTGTTCCAACAAGATCTGCAATAACTGCAGTCTTACTTTTAATAGATCTGGCATTGCATAACACCACTCGAGTTGGACGGGCTTCGAGGGCCGCCCCGGCTACTTGCCTGCCACAAGAGGCAGTGCTCTTGGGTATGGAGACTAGACATGGAACGCCCCATTCCAGACTCCATTTAGCCCCAGGGTGTCTTCTAGGCCTAACCACACCAATGTGAGAGGTGTGTTCATTCATCCTCCAATGTCCACACACCCCAACCCCCACCCCTACGAACAATACCCAGCTCACGACAGCGCTGGTAAGTTGACAACAACAAAGGAGGGGGGAAGGGGCGGAAGGAGTGGAGGGTGGAGGATGAATAGCGCATGACCGGGGAGGAACTTACACATTTCACAATTGAAACAATACCAGAGCACACAACATTCAGGCACCCAACCTAAAAAGGATCCCCAAGACAACACTAGTAAAATAAACAACAATACCCACCCAACTAAAAATACAAATAAAATGCCACCCTATCCCACACTATTTGGATGATTTCAATCCAAGAAAGACTACTATAATCCCTTCTCACAAGATACGGAACACAGATATAAATTCACCCCCCAAGCCCTCTCACGGCCTAGGAATAGGGGAAGTCCAGGCACTCTCACTGCCCAAGATGAAAGCAAAATCTACTCAGATAAGGTCCAAAAAATAAAATTAAATAAACATAAGTATAACATTCAGTCAAAAAATAAATAAAACAATAAAAGTGTGGACTCCCAGATCCTCTCACCACCAGAGAGACCACATCAGAATGATTAAATCATGAGTCACGAGCAAAGTAAAAAGTAATCCAAAAGAAGGAGATCATCCAAAAGTATGGTTTAATCCAAGAGGTAAATCCAATCCGGGATGGGTCCAGCTGAGGAATATGAGTTGGCAGTTAGCGACAAAACAAGGCCCACTAAATAGTAAAACTCCAGACCATACTGTTTAATGATCTCACCCAATGGCAGCATAAGATAACCAACATAGGGGCCAGGATCACACCATGAGGCACACCAAAGTCAAGCACAGCTGCCTCAGAGATAAAATTACCTAGGAAAACCTGATACATTCTTCCGGTAAGGTAGGATTTAAAACCAGCCTATAACAGTACCAGTGAGTCCCACATAGTGCCTCAGGCATTCCAAAAGCACCCCATGGTCGAACGCATCAAATATCAGCAAGAGATCAAGAAGGACAAGAATAAAATGATGACATTGCAGTGAGGAGATAATTGAACACCTTAACTACTGCGGTCTCCATGCTGTGACAAGGACAAAATCCCAACTGGAGTTCCACATGAGCTTTCAACTGCACTGCTACAACCTTCTTGATCATCTTCCCCAGAAAGGGAAGATTTGAGACAGGTCTGTAATTCAGAAGGATGTCAGAATTCAAAGATGGTTTCTTTAGGAGAGGCTTCCCCACTAACCTTTTTGGCGCAGAAGGGAAGACCCATTCACCAAGAGATGACCTGACAATCATGGAAATAATTGGATCCAGGACCTGCCCACAGCCAATAAGCAGTGAAGTAGGCTGTGGCTGCAATAGACAAGTGGAACACAGTCCCCAGATCACACAGAATACCTCTTTATCCAGAACTGGAGACCCCCCACCCCCACCAAGGTGGCTGATTGCCTCGGCCCATCCTAGGAATCATGCTGCCAGCCCATGATAGGCCACTTGAGGAAATCCCACCCCTTACAGAAGACACCTTGTTAAGAAAGAACCCATTAAACTTACTGTATTTTTCAGCTGAAGAGACTGTTTCGGACTGCGGACAGGGGGATTAAGCAACCTGTCTATGGTACGAAAGAGTTGAGGTGGTCGGGTCTTCCTCTCAGCAGTTACCCTTGGGAGTAAGTCTTTTTCAGGGTGATTGCCTGCTGATGCTCACCGTAGTGGGTTTTTAGTGCAAATTTGTCCTCCAAAAATTAGGACCTCCATCAAGAATGCACTAATCTTTGCCCTTTATCTTCCAACACCTCAGCTCATCACAATTTGATGAGAATCTGCAATGGGATGTCCAGGAACAAACACTATATGGTGCCAGGGAGTCAAGAGAAGATATAAGAGCCATATCATAGCCCTCCGTGGCCTCAACTCCACCAGCACCTGCTGTTATCATGCTCAATAGGCTCAATACTGTCAAGAGTAGGGATGTCACAACTGCATGCTGTGATGATATATCATGGTAATTACCACTGATGATAATACAGTACATTGCTGTTAAAATGCAATACCACGATTGTCATGCAACATGATATACCATGATAGAGCATCTTAACAGCCGGCCCAAAGGCAGAGTGGTAGAGCTACTGCCAGTTATGCAAGCGACCCAGGTTCAGAAGTAGACTCAAGTTGCACAGAGATTGACCAGAAAAGAGAGGATCAAGCATCCCACAGATAGCTCTCCTCCCCCAGGAGGAGGGTCTGGCCGCTCCGCTCAAACATCACCACCAATTGGAGGCTTGGTGATGGAGCAGCTGAGTGACAGAAAGGGGAGATACCACCTGACGTGTGTCATGTGTGTGTTCCTCCACACGCACACGTGCCTACATCCTTGCATGGCATATGGCTGGGGAGAAACAGGATGGAAAATCTGGCTGAGCAGTGTGACAGCTCAGTCCACCACAGGCCCTGCACCTGCTGACCAGGCACCTCATACAGTATCTGTATAGTGCTCTGGGGAGGGGTCTGGCAACCCACTGGCCCTGCCACAAGGGCCAGTTTGTGGGGTACCCTAGGAAAAGAGGTAAATCCTGGGGATGTTAGGGTGACAGGGTTAGGCAGACCGAAGCCTGATATGGGACAGCCAGGAGACTAGGAATAAAAATCTTTATTGAAAAAATAATGAATGAATGAATCAATACTTTAGTTTTAAAAGGCGCCTTCCAAAACCAAGGTGCTTTACAACAGATCAATATATAAAATTAAAACAACATCCTAAAATCAATCAATAAATGTATTTAAAAATCTGAATATGCCAGACTAAACAAATTCTTCTTTAGGGCTAACTTAATAAATAAATAATAAATAAGGTACCTCTACTTGCTGATCCAGCAGCATGTCCATCTCCAGTTGCAACCATAACTCCCAATCCCCCACCTTCCTCAAATCAGATTCTTACTACTTTCCTAAAAATTAGAAATGCTCCAGATTATCATGATAATCAATATATTGTGATACCTTTTTTTTACACAAATATCATGATACTAAACATATGATGTAACCAGCCAGTTCCTGGGGTTACTAGGATCCCATCAGATTTAGATCAGGCAGGTGACCTGGCCAGTTCCAGAGGGTTTACAACTCTCTGTAAAATGTTACATCACCACCTGCTTAGCTCTGCTGAGGCAGGAGATGATGTCATGGAACTTAGAACTCTCTCAGCAGCATAAGCCTCTGTGCTCTGCTGCTGCTGGTCTTCTGTGAGTCAGTCTGTAGTGAGAGTCTGGAGAGTGAAGTTGAGAGTTCTACAGGCAGGTGGTGCTTTGCCAAATGCTACTTGTCAGAGGGTGGGACCCTCAGTTTGTTATTTTACGCCCTAGTACAGTAACCAGTGGACAGTTTTGTAGGACGTGATGGCTACCAGATCTTGTGAAGCCCCGAGAGGGTGAAGATTTTCATAGAAGGAGAAATGGGACTTAAGGTATAGTGAGTAGTTTGGGGCAATCTCCAAAAGACTGTGAGAACTAAAAGAACTGCCCAGAAATGTAGAGACTGTGTGTTTATGACATCCAAGAGCAGGGCCATTCTCAATGCCCTACAGGGGGCATGCCTCAGACAAATAGTTTTGGAACCCATTCGGGAGGGAGCAATCTTAGACCTGGTACTCTGAAATAGGGACGGAGAGAGGATCTCCAATCTTGAAGTGGGTAGCCGTCTGGGAACAAGCGACCATCAAACAGTGTGGTTCATGATAAACTTAGCTGTAGAGTCAAGCCATACAAAAATGAAGGTACTGGACTTCAGGAGGGCTGATTTTGTCAAAATGGGAGAGTGCCTCAGAAAAGCACTAGCAAACAGGCAAGAAGGTGGGGTGGAGCAACAATGGGGAAACATCAAAACCGCGATCACAGAGGCAACAAGCCTTTGTGTGAAGCAAATAAACAAATCAAAATGAAAAAAACACTAGGGTTCTCAAAAGAAGTGGTGGGGAAGGTAAGGGAGAAAAACACAGCATTCAGGAAGTATAAGGAAACACAGAAGGAGCAGGACAGAGAACTGTACCAGTTAAAGCAGAAGGAAGTGGGTAAGGCAGTCAGAATAGCAAAGGCCCAAATCGAGGAAAAGATAGCCAACTCGGTTAAGAAGGGGGATAAAACCTTTTATAGGTACATTAGGGAGCAAAGAAAGACTAAGGCAGGGATACTGAGGCTGAATAAAGAGGAAGGTGGTTGGGCAAAGAGCGACAGTGAAAAAGCAGAGATACTGAATGAATACTTCCGCTCAGTATTCACAATGGAAAAGCAGGGGGAGATACCTAATCCAGTCAATAGAAGCACCCTGGATAGGGGAGATGATATTAGTCCTTTCACAAAAGAAAGGGTTCTGAAAGAACTATTAAAACTGAAGATGGATAAAGCAATGGGACCTGATGGGATTCACACCAGAATTCTAAAAGAACTAAAGGAAGAACTAGTAACACCACTGACTACCCTTTTTAATAAATCATGGGAGGATGGTGTGGTACCTGAGGACTGGAGGAGGGCAGATGTGATGGATTCCCCTTCACAAAAGTGGGAGCAAGACAGAGGCAGGAAACTACAGACCTGTCAGTTTGACCTCAGTGGTAGAGAAAATGATGGAATCACTTTTGAAGGAAAGAATTGTTGAGTACCTAGAGGCCAGTGGGGCATAGTACCCAAGGCAGCATGGATTCACAGCAGGAAGGTCACGTCAGACAAATCTAATTGATTTCTTTGACTGTGTGAGCAAAGTAGTAGACCAGGGAGGGGCTGTGGACATGGCCTACCTAGACTTTAGCAAGGCATTTGACACAGTCCTGCACAAAAGATTAATAAACAAATTAGCCAGCCTGGGAGTGGGTCCCAGGGTGGCAGCCTGGGTAAAACACTGGCTGGACAACAGGACACAGCGGGTAATAGTAAATGGAGTCCACAGTGAAGAAAGGGTGGTTATTAGTGGGGTACCGCAGGGTTCAGTACTGGGACCGGTCCTTTTTAATGTCTTTATAAGTGACATTGCAGAGGAACTGGAAGAAAAAGTATGTCTCTTTGCAGATGACACAAAGATCTGCAACAGGGTTGATATGCAAGGTGGGGTAGAAAGGATGAAAAGAGACTTGGCAAGATTGGAGGAATGGTCAAATGTATGGCAGCTTAGATTCAATGTAAAGAAGTGCAAAGTAATGCACCTGGGAAACAAAAACTCAGGGGAAGAGTACACAGTGGGAGGTGAGATACTGACAACAACAAAAATGGAAAGGGACCTGGGGGTAGTCATATCAGATGACCTAAAGGTGGGCCAGAAATGTGAGAAGGCAGTAAGGAGGGCTGGGGGATATTGGGATGCATAGGGAGAGGCATCACCAGTAGAAAACTGGAAGTTGTTGGTCCTCTGTACAGACAGTTGGTAAGACCACATCTGGAGTACTGTGTACAGTTCTGGAGACCCCATCTCCGCAAAGAAATAGATAGGTGGAGACTGTGCAGAGGAGGGTAATCCAAATGGTGCAGGGTCTGCACCAGAAGACATATGAAGAAAGACTTAAGGAGCTTAAGATGTATAGCCTCGAGGAAAGGAGGAGAGGGGGACATGATAGAAATTTTCAAATACCTCAAGGAATCAACAAGTGTCTAAGAGGGTAGCATCTTTCAGAAAAGAGATGTGCAAGAACAAGGGGCACAATTTGAAGATAGAGGGGGACGGCTCAGAGGTAATGTTAGGAAGTATTTCTTCACAGACAGGGTTGTAGATGCATGGAACAGCCTTCCTGAGGAGGTCAGAGAGTCAAAACCAGTGGGGGAATTCAAGAATGTATGGGACAGACATAAGGCAATTCTAGTGGTGGGGAGGAGGAAGTAGGCTGTTGGTTAACTAGGATCTGCAGCTTATCCATTAGGTAGGGAAATGGGCAGACTAGGTGGGACAAGCGATCCTTATTTGCCATCAAATTCTATGTTTCTATGTTAAGCTATGGATTCTGTGTGAGGAATATGGACTTTCAAGTGTTTTGCAGATGCCTTGTGGGGCACATCATGCTGTAAGTACAAGGTTTTATTGGTTGTTTGACTGTGGGTTGGCTGGTGCCTTGCTAGGTGCCCATCAAGATTAAGATGCAGGTATTCAGAACCCTTGCCCAAAGAATGTGCTGTAAGAATGTCTCATGTGGCTCCTTGTGTGGCGAGAGAATCTTGTTTTCTTAAATTGTAATGGCAGAGAGAGTCTAGCCTTGGCCAGACTGAGTTGACCCCTCATCCAGGTTTCAAAGTGATCTAACTGGCTACAAGGAAGGTTCTAAGGTGTTAACTAAGTTCACCTAGTGGTGCTCGAATTTAGTGCTGTGGAATCAACCACTATAATGCACTGGTAAAGTCCAGAGGTCCCTAATCAGAGGGATGGACATCTGTGGGATGTGTTCTTGTGAGAAGTCTCAGTACTGCCAGAAAGAGTAATAATTTGAGAGTTTGTATTAGGTATCTCAAAGAGAAAAAAATTGTTTTTTTTCTTTAGATATTTCCTGAAGAAGACCTAAGGTTGAAACGTAGATTTCTAACTCGATTTTCTATTTTCAGCGTGCATTTAATTAACCATTTTGTTTTGCTTATTTATATGTAAATTGGTATCTGGGAAAGGCACACTGAGCCAATGCATGTTTCAGGTGTGACTCGGTAAGGGTACAAGAAGTTGCTTAACAGAGTAAGAGGGGAAGAGATGATGTGGCTAGGTTAGTTGTTCCAGACAGAGAGGAAGTAGAGTAATAAGGGTCCAAGAGTCAGAATAGTGGAGTGACAAGGATAACCTGGGGTGTGGGGTTGGGGGTTTAGAACAGTAAGTCGAATAAAAAGAGAATATACTCCATCAACATTATTAGTCCCACTTGATTCCTGGTGTAATGTGCAAAAGTATAATTTTTTTTTCAATGGGGAGGCCCAAGATTTTTTCCAAATTTGAGGGAGGCTCAGAATCTGTTCCATGACTTGGGGTAGGTTCACTATCATAAAGTGAGAGAACTAAAGACCTATACATTCTTGTAGGGCATGCCATGAATCCGGAAGTGGCTCTAAAACAGATGACTACCCTGTCCTCTCTGCACTCCTGCCCTGAGCAATGTACCGCTGAGTATCTGACTAGGATAGATGCCTCCAACACTGGGCTGGCATCATCCCCCACCCAGGTCTGAATGATACAAACAAGATCAACTGAGTATAATGGAATAAAACTCTCCATCATCGCGGTTTTATTCCTCAGCATTCTGGCATTGCATAAAATGACCCAATGGGGAGAAGCAGAGTAAGCCTGTCAAGTTACCAGCTACTTGTTAGTAGTTAGCGGAGTCCAGGGTATAAGGACCAGGCAGGTGAATTCTTTTCCCACTTCTGATTTCTTCTAGGGCATCTCCGCAACCTCACATAAGGAACCACCAGGCAGTCTGCAATTCTCAATGTGATGCTCACCACAGGTCTTGAAAAAGAGTGATAATAGCACGAAACAATATTTTGCAGAGGTCTGCTTTGTTATTGTTGCTGCTCAAGGCTCAGGTTTTTTAACATGTTCTATACAAATAAAGGTTTGTGGATGCTACAGCAAGATTTGCTTTGAGTTCCTACATGGTGTGTGTGCCTGACTCCAGAACTATAAGTATAATAAAAACAGTAGCAGTAGTAGTAGTACAGTAGTAGTAGAGCTAGTAGTGTTAGGGGTACCACTTCGTGGGGGACTGGGGAGGCTGCTGGGACAAGGGACTCTTCAAGTGTGTTGGACTCCACCTGACAAGAGACGGGGCCTGTGCACTGGGACATAAGTCTGACATCTATATCAGATGTTTAAACTGATTGTGGGAAGACTGGGACTAGTGGTACCACAGTGGCAGATGAGAGGAAGGGAAGTCTAGCTAGTAGTCCCCCCTATCTGGGGACTTGCAGCAGCACAGATGGTGCAAAGAGACTTGTGGCTCTAACTGGAACAGGTGAGGGGACATTAGAGAGGGGGAATGTGAAATGTGCAAACACCAAGAAAAACAAGAGGATGAGAGGACAAATGAAGCATAAAGGTAATAGCAAAGTAGGATCAGGGGTCAGATGGAAAAGGGTATGTGTTAATGCCAGAAGCCTAGGTAACAAAATCTGTGAGCTCCAAGCACTGATGCCAGACATTCAGGTGGACCTTATGCCCATCACAGAAATGTAGGCTTCATAAAATAACGACTAGGGTCTGATGGTCCCTGGGTACTCAGTGTTCAAGAGGGATAGAGGAGCTGGTAAAGGTGGAGGAGTAGCCCTTTTTGTCAGGGATGGCATCCAGGTGGCGGAAGATGGGGGCATCAGAGGTAGAAATGGGGAGACAGAGTCATAGTGGATGCAACTCACAGAGCCTCCGGCAAGAAACTGCACTGCAGTTGATCTATAGACCTCCAGGACAAGGGGAAGAGAGGGATAGAGAACTCAGGGAAGAACTTTAAAGAGGGGTGGCAAGAGGGAAATGGTGATAGTGGATGATCTGAACCTGCCAGACATCGACTGGGATGTACCAGTGGCTAGAAGCACCAGTAGTCAGGCCTTGCTGGACGCCTTTCATAACTGTCTGCTGGTATAGCTAGTTAAGGAATCCACCAGGCAGTCTGCAATCCTCAATGTGGGGCTCACCAACCCAGAGACAGTAGGAGCTGTGCGAATAGGGAAGTCACTGGGGAAACAGTGATCATAATTCCATTTGGTTCGAACTGGCTCTTGGGCCCAGTAAACCTCAATCGAGAGCTTGAGGCTTTGAGTTTAGAAGGGCTGACTTCAATAGGCTGAGGGAGCTGGTCAGGAAAAAAGTTAGTCAGGGTGGACAACATGGAGGGGTGGAAGAGTGATGGGGCAACCAAGGAAACCTTTCTCGAGGCATCTAAGTTATGTATGAGAACGGTAACCAAATAGAACTGATATAGGAGACTGTTATGGTTCTCAGCAAGAGTACAGGAGGCGGTAAGGGAAGGGAAAAGAAAAGGTCTTCTATAAGTATTAAGAAAACCAGGGGGAGGAAGAATGGGGAGACTATATACTGAAACATAAGGAGGCAAAGAGGAAGTTTAGGGAAACAAAGGCAGACACAGAGCTAAGTACTGCGGAGGGTGTCAAGAACGGAGAAAATAGTTCTTCCAATATATTAAGAAAAAAGGAAGAAAGCAGGGGAATCATATGGCTAGCTAGGGGGTAGGGTGATAAAGGAGGATGGGCAAAAGGTTGCCATCCTTAATGAATACTTTTGCTGGGTTTTCACTAGGGAGGACAGTGTGCCTTTGCAGAGTGGCATCAAAGCAGCAACTAAGGGGGTCCTGGAGATGAAGCAGCCAATATTTACAAGTGAAAGGATCCAGAAGGTACAAGCAGCCCTAAAGATAGATAAGGCCCCTGGACTAGATGGGTTGCATTTGACATTACTCAGGTAGCCAGCAGCAGTACTGGTTGAACCCCCATGTAGGTCTATTCAACAGCTCATTAAGAACAGGGTAGTTCTGAAGGGTTGGAAGGTGGTATACATAGTTCCAGTCCATAAGGATGGGACAAAGAACAAGCAGAGAACTACAGACCTGTCAGTCTTACGTCTATTATATGGAAGCAGATGGAGACACTGGTCAAAGAGGACCTTGTAGAATACTTGGACAGCAATGGTCTTCAGGACAGGAAACAGCATGGATCTGTGGCAGGTAGGTCCTGTCAGACTAACCTGATAGTTTTCTTTGACTGGATGATGAGGGAACTGGATAGGGCCACGCTGTGGATTTCCTCTACTTCGACTTCAGCAAGGCTTTCAACTTGGTGCCTCACAAACGCCTGCTGAAAAAGATGGAGGATCTAGGTACAGCTATGGTCATAGTAAACTGGGTAGGTAACTGGCTAAAGGGGAGGCAGAAGAGGGTTGTGGTTGCCAGGGTCAAATCAGAAGAGAGGGAGGTCAGCAAAACACACTCCTCCCGACCTTTCTGCTGGCAGCTAGGAAAGCGGTGACCAGAAGATGGATGACAGACAAGATTCCCACAATAATAGAATGGAGAGGCATAAGGAAACATATATATTATAGAGAGAACCTCAAATCCAGAATCCAACATAAAGGACCAAATTACATGAGAAAATGGTGGAACTGGGCTATTTATCAGTCCTCGGTAGACCAAGATTTTGTTCCTTGAGGGGGATCTTAATATGATGGGGATAAATTATGTGGGGGATGGGAAGGGAATTGAGAAATAATTGTGGAAATGGATAAGATATTAAAATCAAAACACGGGACCTATTAGGGAAATAAACAATTCTGGAGTTGTGGAATCTCAATAGAACAGAATATTCAATTAATGTGGACTGTAAGAATAAAGTATAGACTTTATGTAAGGAAAAAAGCTTGTACCCTGGATAAAATAATAATATATTGACAGACTTACCTCAAAGCATTACTGTTAAGATTTTAAACTTAATCTTGCTTCCGGAAACAATGTATTCTGACTGTAGAAATAATAACACTGACAAGTGTGTATAATAAATTTAATAAAAATTAATTTAAAAAAAAAGAGGAAGAGAGGGAGGTCACAAGCGGGGTACCACAGGGATCTGTGTTGGGTCCAGTCCTCTTCAATTTGTTTATAAGTGACATTGGTGAGGGAATCCAGGGCAGGTTGTGTCTCTTCTCAGATGATACCAAGCTCTATGGGAGGGTGAAGAGTGATGACGCAATCACAGAAATGCAGAGTGATTTACAAAAGCTAGACAGGTAGTGTAAGGTTTCGTAGCTAAAATTCAATACCTAAAAGTGCAAGGTAATGCACCTAGGAAACAAGAATCCCAGGACAGAGTACTGGATGGGGGGGGGGAGAAATTTAGCACTATTGCTGAGGAATGAGATCTTGGAGTTATCATCAGTGACTCCCTCAATCCAGTCAGTGCAACAAGGCATACAGCAAAGCGAGTAGGATGCTGGATGTTTTAGGAGGGGTACTGATATCAGAAGTGAAGAGGTAATACTTCCTCTGTAGAGATCCTTGGTGAGGCCACACTTGGAGTACTGTGCCCAGTTCTGGAGCCCTCACCTCAGGGAGGATCAGGATAGGCTGGAGATGCTGCAGCGCAGGGTAACAAAAATGATTCAGGGTATACAGAGTAGATCCTATGAGGAGTGCGTCAAGGCACTGAAAATGTACTCGCTGGAGGCAAGAAGCGAGAGGAGAGATAGGATAGAAACCTTAAAGTTCCTAAAGGGAATGAACAAGGTGAACTGTGGAGAACTATTTAGCTTGAATACTGGTTCATGGTCACATGGGCATAAGTGGAAACTGACAGGAGGGACATGAGAAAGTATTATTTTATAGAAAGGGTGGTGGAGCTGTAGAAATGATAAAGAACTAGGTGTGCATTGGAGTACTTTGCTGGGGAGATGGTTAAATGGGAACAAACACATCCTTTGAATGAAGATGCAAAGAAGGAAAAAGACCTGCTCTTGGTTCACTAGAGAACTAAAAACGTCATTACAGGCAAAAGACAAACTTTGGAATAAGGCTAGGAAATCCAAGCTTGTACCTGGTTGGTTAACATTCAGGGTAGCAAGAAATTACTGTACCAAACTTATAAGGTCCACAAATGCAGAGTACTACCAAAATACACTAGACTTCTTCAAAAACAATGTCACAAAATTCTGGCAAATCCTAAGGGAGATTGAAGGGTACAGCCCATCTCCCTCCCTGCCCGCTAAGATCGTTTCTCATGGAGACACCTTCACAAATAAGTACCACATACTAGAGCAGCTAAATAACCATTTCACTACTGCAGGGTTTGCATTTGATAAGTCCTCAGTCAATCACCTTCATACACAGCCCCCTCCTACAGACCCACATCCATTTGTCCCATCGAGTACCCAACCATACCCCAAGTTTACCTTTATTCCTATCTCATTTAAACAGGTAAAGGACCTTTTAATCTCTCTAGACATCAGAAAAATTGCTGCCGACAACCGGCTCAAATCTCTTTTCCTTAAACTGGGTCACCCTTACCTTTCAACGGCCATCACATATCTGTTTCATTTGTCTCTTAAGCACGGGGCCCTTCCCACATCTTGAAAATAGAGCATATAATTCCCCTCTTTGTCAGGTGACCCCTGCAACCTCAACAATTACCGTCCCATATCACTTCTACCTATATTATCCAGATTACTCGAAAAACTAGTCAACATGCAACTAAGACAGTACCTGGAATCCTCCAATCTCTTCAATATGAACATATGAAAATCGCCAGCATAAAAAGATCTTACGGTCTACAAAGTCTATTTGGTTGTGCAGCTAGCAGCCCTTATTTTGCAGCTTCTCCTCCTTCTCTTTCCCCCACTCCCGTGACCTTCGCCCTTGCCCTGTCCCATCCCCTTTTGAAGCCCCACTGTACTACTGGATACCACCTCTGCCGGTAGCTCGTTCCACCTGGCCACCACCCTCTCGGTAAAAAAGTGTCTTCTCATCTCCCTCCTGAACCTTCCCCCCTCCAGTCTCATATCATGGCCTGGGGTGTCCCTCCCCTCCCTTAGCTTGAAAATCCCCTCCGTACAAGACTTGTTTATCCCTTTCATATACTTGAAGGTTTCAATCCTATCTCCCCTCTCCATCCTCTCCTCCAGTGAGTACATGTTCAGTTCCCTCAGCCTACTCTCAAAAGGTAAATCCCCAGACCACTGATAATCTTTGTTGCCATATGTTACACCCCCTCCAGTAACTTAATGTCCCTCTTCAGGTACAGGCACCAGTATTGCATGCAGCACTCCAGGTGTGGCCTAACCAGTAATGTATACAAGGGCAGAATCACCTCCCCCCTCTTTGAGGATATATCCCTAGCAACACAACCTAGCATCCTGTTGGCCTTTGCAGCCACCTTTCTACATTGTGCTGAGTTGTTCTTTGCTCCCGTAATGAGCACCCCCCGATCCTTCTCTTCCTCAGTCACAGATAATTGCTCACCCCTCAGCTGGTAGCTCCTCTTTGGGTTTTTAGCCCCACATTGCAGCACCTGGCATTTTTTGGCATTGAACCCCAGCTGCCAGGTGTCCAACCACGACTCCAGCTTTGGCAGATCCCCCTGTAGCCCTTGCCAACCCTCCAGGTCATCCACCACCGCTCCCATTTTGGTGTCATCATAATACAGACTGATTTTGCTCTTGATACCCACCGAAATGTCCTGTCAATCCTATACAGTCAGGTTTTAGGCCAGAACACAGTACTGTATCCACTTTGGCAAAAGTTACTAATGATTGGTAATAAGCTCTTCATATTAAACATCATGTCAGTACAGTCTTCCTTGACCTTAGCAAGGCCTTTGACACCATGGATCACACAATACTTCACCATATGCTAAAGGTCATTGGCCTAGACACTTCCAACATGCGTTGTTTCTCCGCTACTTACGATAGACTACATTACTCAGTGCACTGTTGGCATGCTGGTAAGGCACAATACTTTAATATTTAAAACTTTACTTTACCGTTATTATTTAAAATAACTTATTGCATGTCTGTCTAAGTCTGCAATTCACCCCTGGCCATCCTGTGAAGTCCTGCACACCGGGGTGGGGGTGGGACCGTGACAGGTGTCCCATGAGGTGCTTGCGGTAGTGCATACCATGCACTTTGCGCCTGTCCAGGGCTGCAGAGCTACATGGGCAGGATATGCCTCCAGCACATAATTCCCACCCATTTCCTGCACAGGTCCCATTATTAGTAAAGGTCTCATTCCATTGTGCCCACGGCACCAGGTCTATACAAGATGCTATCAGTCCAAGTACCTGAGATACCCATTGTAGTGTTATCTTTCAATTGGTCATCAGCTCTTGAGCTTGGTTATCATGGTTTTGATTAATTTATTCGTTGGTTGACTATGCCAATGTTCATGTCTATCAGAGCTCCCAGGTGCTGTATGCTTTGGCTGGGTGACAGATTACTTTTGTCCCTGTTTATTATCCAGCCATGACTTTCCAGACATTGTATGACTGCCTCAGTCTTTCTGTGAGTTTGGGACATGGCTTTGGACTAGATAAGCCAGTTTTCCAGGTATGGATATGGGTGGGAACTCTTGAGATCTTGGGCCAATGGACAAGGGACGCTTTGGGAAGACACACCTCAAGGATCAGAGGAAATAGGCCAATACTCCTAATATGGCAGATTTACATGTAATTACATACAATGCGTGAGGCATAACTAGCCCTGTTAAGTGCTCCCGCATACTTCAAGATCTAAATAGAACTGGACCAATGGTAGCCTATTTACATGAAACCCACCTACCCCTGCAGAACATGAGGAACTGCGAAGGAAATGGGTAGAGGAGATGTTTTCTGCCTCCTGAGAGAAGTAGCCACACCACAGAGGCACGGCTATTCTTATTCAGAAAGACTGACCCATACAAATAGAAACAGTGACTCAGGACCCAGAGGGAAGATATGTTCTGTTGTGTGGCCTCTATAGAGACACGAGGTGTGTTTTCTTTAACACATATGCCCCAAATCAGGTTAAAGCCAATGTACAGTTTCTTAGTCAACTACTACAAATGACAGTGACAGACCCCAACATTCTGTACAGTATTGTGGGAGACTTTAATGCTATCATCTCTCCACATTTAGATGAAAGGGTGGGGTGGGGGTAACAGTCTTCTGGAGGTCACGTTGGAAAAGTGATAAGTAGATTGATGGAGGAACTTGGGCTCACAGAGGCCTGGAGGTTCTTAAATTGATCTACGAGGTAGTATTCCCATTATTTGGACAGAAATAGTTGTTAGACCTGGATAGATTTTTTCTTAGTTTCCACTGGGTGAATGCACACTATCCAGTCAAGTTCCATCTTATCTCAGACCCTCTCAGACCATGCACCAGTCGATTTACGGTTTGTACTTACCCCCACCCTGAGAAACTCGAACTGGTGTTTGAATGTAGGCCACCTTAATAACACCAGCTTTAAGGGGAGGGTGGAGACAGCCATTAAAGAACATCTCATCAATAATCCCGAAGGGAGAATTTTACATGCAATGAGGTGGGATGCCCTAAAAGCTGTAGTGAGGGGAGTCATTATCGCCTAGTCAACAGAATAGAAATGAGAGAGACTAGCATGGCAGTCCTGCTTGAAGAGTCAAATTTGGGACTTAGAATTTGAACGTAAGAGCTCCTTAAATGTCCAGGTTATGGTGGAACTGGAGAAAAGGAAACAGGTATCTCACAACTTTACTTCAGGCACAGTTAGAAGGCAAATATTGCACAATAAAACAGAGTTGTTATGAGGGTGGGAATAGGGCAGGTAGATTGTTAGCCCAACAATTACATAAATAGCAGGAGAATAAAGCAGTACTCTGGTTAAAAAAACACAGTGGCGGGATGGGGGGTGGTGGAGATTACTGGGCACCCAGGAAAAAATCTAGCAGATCTTTCAGGAGTGCCATCGAGGCACAGGTCAGGAAGCACAGGAAAACTAGGAGCAGTTTCAAAATTTGCAAACAGCGTTTTATTATTAACAGCAAAATAAAAAAAAAAAAATTGGTCAGTATAACTATTTACAATGGCAGTACAAACATAGAAAACAGAGTCCTTCTTCTGAGTTTTTTCTTCTCAATTTCAGTCTCTGTCTCTCTCTCTCTCTCTTGCACAAGCATTGCTGCACTTTTTATAAGTCTGTGCCTGGGAAACTCATTTAGAAAACAGCATGCTGCTCACACAATGTTCTTGTAAGTTTCCAATGTTCTTGCAGGTGCAGCAAAAGAACATAATGACCCAGAACTGGCCTCTTGTTTACAGCATCTCAGAGAGTTTGCAAATCAGCTTCTCAGGTTAACCCTTGAGTTCCAAATAACTTTTAGCAATCATTTTAACAGTACAACTATATACAGTTTTGAACAAAGGGATCCCAGTATCAGTTACATTTCCACATAAAGATTCACATATATTTTTATACCCACAGATATGGATGGGAGAAGAAAAGACAGAAATAGTAAGGGAAGGCAGAGAGATAGCCAGAGGCGGAGAATTGTGAAACTGTCAGAGTGATCTGTTCCTAGGCCTCACAAGAAAATTTGGTTGCGCAACCAGACAGGCAAGAGACAGAAAAGAAGAGGATAGAACAGACCCTTGCATTTAAACCCATTCTACATAACAAATGGGACAGGGTCTTAGTCAACCCTGTCACATACCTCATCTTTAAGAGGGAACCTGTTTTAGAAAACAGGTTTCCAAAACTTTCTTTTACTTCTTTTCTAACATTAGCTCACATTTTTTTCAACCTTCAGAATTCTCAATTCCTGATCCATATCTTGACAGAAATCAGAATTGACGTTCTCTTTCCCAGATTTGTGCATCACTTTACATTTAAATGGCTGTAGTGTCAGGTACCACTATGTGATTCTAGAATTTTTACCCTTCATTTAGTTAAGCCAACAGAGAGGATTGTGATCTGTTACAACTACAAAGTCAGTTCCTAGTAAATAAAACTTAAGGGACCCCATGGCCCACTTTGCTGCAAGGCATTCCTTTTCAATGGTGAAGTACTTTTTTCTCTCTGTCATGCAATTTTCTACTTATGGATAGAATAGGATGTTCTTTCCCATCTATATGCTGACTCAGGACTGCACATAGGCCTACCTCTGATGTATCAGTCTGTATCAGGTATTGTTTCTCAAAGTCTGGGCTTCTTAAAACAGGTGCTGAACATAATGCAGCCTTAATGGCCTTAAAAGCCTTGTCACACTCTGGGGTCCATTTAACATTATTCAGGAAACCGTTCTTTGTGAGTTCAGTGAGGGAGTAACTAACTTGGCAAAGCTAAGAACAAATCTCCAATGATAACCAGCCAGCCCTAAAAATGACCTGACATGGTTCTTTGTTTTAGGAACAGGGCTGTTAGCTACAGCTTCTATCTTAGAAACCTCTGGCTTGACATCTCCATTTCCCAAAACAAAGCCCAAATATCTGGTTTCCTGCATGTCCAATGCACACTTGGTAGGATTAATTGACAGACCTGCCTTTTTGACTGATTGAATAACTGCTTATAGGTGTTCAGGAGGCTTTTCCAGTCTGGATTGTATACCATGACATCATCCAGGTATGCAGCACAATATCCAGTGTGAGGAGATAAAATTACATCCATATATCGCTGGAATGTAGTGGGTTCACCATGTAAACCAGACAGCATGGTGGTGAACTGATAGAATCCTACAGGAGTGGCAAATGCAGTTTGGTCTCTGGATTCTATAGCTAGGGGAATTTGCCAGTAATCCTTGGTGAGATCGAAGGTACTGATATACTTGGCACTCTGCAATCTGTCCACCAAAACATCTAATTCTGGGCATAGGGAGACTGTAAAATTCTGACACTTAAGTGTCCTAAAATCAAGGCAGATTCTTACACCCCTTTCTTTTTTTGTTTACAATTACCATTGGTGATGACCAAGCACTTCTTGACTCTTCTATGATTCCCAATTTTTCCATTTTATTTATTTCCTTAACCACGTCAGCTCTTAACCGCTCTGGTAATCTGTATGTCTTTTGTCTAATAGGGCGAGCATTTCTTGTCACTATTACATGCTTGATCCCTTTTGCTCAGCCTGGTACTGTGGCAAACATAGAAACATGGAAGTTGATGGCAGATAAGGACCACAAGGCCCATCCAGTCTGCCCATTTTTTTCTACCCTATGAATGTGCCATAGGCCTTTACTCTGTCAATGGCCTATCTATTCATATTCATCTGTATTGCTCCCTTATGCCTATCCCATGCCTGTTTGAAGCCCTGCACTGTATTCATATCCACCGTTTCCTGAGGTAGGCTGTTCCATGCATCCACCGCCCTTTCTGTGAAAAAGAACTTCCTCACATTACCCTTTAAACGGCCTCCCTCTAATCTCATGCTGTGTCCTCTTTTTCTGCTATTTTTCTTATATTGAAACATGTTAGCCTCTTTCACCTTGTTAATGCCCTTAAGGTATTTGAGTGTTTTGATTATATCACCTCTCTCCCTCCTTTGCTCTAGGGTATACTTATTGAGCTCTGTTAATCTGTCCTCATATGTTTTCTGATGCAGTCCCTGCACCATTTTGGTTGCCCTTCTCTGGACTGCCTCCATTTTGTTAATGTCCTTGTGAAAGTGTGGCCTCCAGTACTGCAGGCAGTACTCCAGATGTGGCCTAACTAGTATCTTGTAAAGAGGAATTATTACCTCCCTCTTACGACTTGTGATGCCCTTACGAATACACCCCCAACATCCCCCTAGCCTTACCTACTGCTTTAGTGATCTGCTTGGATGATTTCAGGTCATCTGTGATGATGATGATGATGCCCAAGTCTCTTTCTTCCCTTGTGATTGCCAGCAACTCCCCTCCTAACCTATAGGAGGCTTCAGGGTTTCTCTTCCCCATGTGCATGATCTTGCACTTCTTTGCATTAAACCCCAGTTGCCACTCTTCTGACCATTTTGCTAGTTTATCCAGATCTCTTCTCATTTTGCCCACCCCATCTGGATCATCTACTCTGTTGCAGATCTTGGCGTCATCTGCAAACAGATAAACCTTATCCTCCAGTCTATCTGCAATGTCACTGATGAAGATATTGAAAAGGATTGGCCCCAAGACTGATCCTGAGGTACCCTACTTGTGACTTGCATCTCTTCTGACTGTATACCATTTACCACCACTCTCTGTTTTCTGCCTGCCAACCAGTTTACCATCCAGTCGATCAACTTCTAACCCACCCCAAGCCTACCCATCTTATTAATCAATCTTCTATGTGGAACAGTATCAAAAGCTTTACTGAAGTCGGATCAATGACTGGTTGTTGACACAGTTTTGTCGAATGACCAGACAGCGAACCTGTTAAGTTGACCACATTTCACAGTGGAAGACAGGTTCCTATGGGGCAACATATTTTTTATCAGGGGGCTTTGCCCCCGAACCTCCCACATGGGTGGCTGTGCCCCCCACACACCCCACTAAACATAATCAACTCCGAGTTGGAGCTGATTGGGGGTTGCAAGACCTCCAAAAGACAGTGCCAGGTCCCTGCACTGACACTACAGTGACCTGGCACTGTACTTACTGTAGTGTCGGTCACTGTAGATGTGTCGCTGTCGAGTGGGAATACGGCTGAAGTCTAGGTAGGTGACATCAACTGCGCCCCCTTGGTCCACCACTTTGGTTATCCAGTCAGAGAAAATCTATGAGATTAGTTTGACATGACCTTCTTGTTGTAAACCAATGCTGTCTTGGATCCTGTGCACCTATGGATTCCAGGTGTTGTACAATCCTTTCCTTAAGGAGTGCCACCATAATCTTGTCCACTACTGAGGTAAGAGTAACTGGTCTGTAGTTCCCTGCCTCCTTCCTGCTACCAGTCTTGTGGGGCGGGATCCATGAGCCCTTCTCCAGTCTTCTGGGACATCTCCTGTGCACAGAGACTCACTAAACAGTTCTGATAATGGCTCTGCTAGTTCCACCCTTAGCTTGTTTAGTACCCTGGGATGTATGCCATCCAGTCCCATTGCCTTGTCCTGACCTTGAGCTTGGTAGGACCCTTTCTTTTATGAAGGGACTTGTGCACACCTCCCTCCCCCTGTGTTCACGTGGTGCTGAGCTGTGGGCCCTGCCCTACCTTCTCTTCAGTAAATACTGAGCAGAAGTATCTCTTTAGAATAGATGCTTTTCCTTGGTCCTCTTCCACACACTCTCCTTATCCCCTTTGATCTTAGCAATACCCCCTCTGGACTTTCTCCTTTCACTAATGTAGCTATAGAAAGTCTTGTCCCCTTCTTTTACTGTTCATGCTAGTGCTTCCTGAGTTTGGGCCTTTGCCTGCCTTATTGCCTTCCCTGCTTCCCTTAGGAAAGTTTGGTATGCCTTCCTATCTTCGTCCTGCTGCGTTCCCTTATATTTCCTGAAGGCCAGTCTTTTGGCTCTGACCTTTTCTGCTACTGTTTTGAGAAACAGAGTGGTTTCCTTTACTCCTGCTTTTCTCTCTAACACAATGGGATGTTGCTTCAAGTATTACATCCTTAATGCTTGCCCACTTTGCCTGTACCCCCTCACCTGTATTTCTTCTTGCCAGGGCTAGCTTAACTCTGTTGCCCATCTTATCAAAGTCAGCTCCTCTGAAGTCCCATATTTTTGCACTGGAATGGGATGATTTAGTTCTAGTGGCCACATTGAACCATACCATGTGATGGTCACTAGCCCCCAGTTGACCTTCTACCTGGAGTTCTGTGATCCTTTCCCTGTTAGCCATTACTAAATCTAGGATAGCCCTGCCTCTTGTGGGTTGCTGTACCAGTTGTTTGAAGCTCTCCTCCAGCAGGAATCCATCATGTCTGAGATGTCTGGTGGATGTTCTTGCTGGTAATGACCAATCTGTATCTGGCATGTTGAAGTCTCCCATTATCAGAACCTCCCCTTTAGCTGTCATGTTTTGTATATCTTCTAACAGTAATGTGTCTATGTCCTCTCCCTGGTCTGGAGGCCTGTAGACAACCCCAGTTCATATGGCTGTCCCATTTCCTGTTTCCAGGATGACCCACAGTTCTTCTGGCTCCTTACGTATATTCTGAATTTCTGTAGCTTTGATATTTTCATTGACATAAAGGGCTACTACCCCACCCTTTTGCACCTTGGTCTCTTCTGAACAGTACATAGCCGGGTACTGAAGTCTTCCAAGTGTGGTTACTAGTGAACCATGTCTCGCTAATGGCTACTATGTCCAGTTTAGCCTCTGTCATTGTTGCCTACAGGTCTGGGATCTTGTTTCCCAGACTGCGGACATTTGTGTACATGATTTTCCATTGGCCAGATTTTGGTGTGTTAGTTGTTGGGCAAGGTCAGCTTCATGGTGTTGTATTGGGAGCCAGACCTTCTTCCTTACCTGGTGATGTAGATGAACTACAAACATGTTGAACTCCTGTTTGATCACTAGCTGAGGGGAGGAAATTCTTCCCATTTGATGCATCAGGTGCTGCACCTCTCCCATTGGCTAGTTTAAATATTCTGCAAAGATGTCAAACTTCTGCCCAATGCACTGACTCCCTCCTTAGTCAGATGCAGGCCATCAAATTTAAAGAACTTTCGCTCCCAAAACTGTTGCCAGTTACCTACAAATTTGTGTCCTTTTTCCTGGCACCAGCCCTAGAGCCACATGTTTAGCTCCTCTATCTCCCCTTCTGTGACCTTCCGTCCATCTGCCCCCCTCTCCCAGACTGGCAGGATCTCAGAGAAGGAGATGCCAGATGAAATGGATGACACTTTGTCTCCCAGCCTGATCAGGTGGTCCTTGGTCACCACAACTGACCGTCTGGAGAGATCGTTAGTATCTATGTGTGCCAGGACATCAATGTTTTCTCCTGCTTCCTGCACGGTTTTAGCAATGCGGTCAGTGTCTCTCCATGCTGATGTACCTAGGAGACATCTGACCTTTACTCCTGACTGGAGGTAGGTATCAACTCCCCGAATCATGGCGTCTCCTATGATTAGAAGTGTTTTGGATTTCCTTTTTGCTTTTTTTTGTTTCAGTCCCTGTTTTGGGTGAGTTTTGTTTTGCTAGCTCCTGTGCTGCAATGTCCTGCTTTGCAGTGTCCTCTGCCCCTTTGTTTGATTTTGGAGACAGAGGTAGATACCTGTTTGTAGTTTTTATAAGGTTTGTGGAGGTGATACGTTGGGAGAGCATTGAGTGATGGGGCACCCGATTTGCCCCTCCTAACCACCCAACCTCCCACACCAACTACCCTCTGCGGTTAAGGTGCTTCAGTTGGATGTTGGGGAAATGGCAGGCAGTTCTTATATTTTCTCCTGAATATGTGATTTTGAGGCCTGCAATCTCTGCCCATGCTGCCTGGAGCTGAAGCCCTTATATCTCCAATGGTCCAGCATGTAGGACAGTGTCCTAATCCTGTATAACTTTCCCTTTGAAAAGTGTCCACAGTACCTGCAGTTAATACTATCCATTCCACTTGAGTTGCGAGTTTATAACCTGGTCTAAATAATCAGAAGGAGGAAAATGAATGCAAATGTTTGATTTTTTTGTATAACTTTTATAACAAGTTAAATTACTTGTGCCCCTGTAAGTGAGGTCACTGTGTGGATACCCTACTGACCTTCCCTTCCTGCTTTGCTACAGGAAATGTCACGAATGTGCTACTCTATAAAAGGAGCATAGCATGGGGTGGTTGGGAATGGGGGTGGGTGGTGGGCCCTTCCTCTGCTGAAAAAGAAGAACCAAGGATGAAAAAAATAAGATGGTAAGAGCAGAAACAATCAACCAACAACAAATGCAGTAGCCCTGAAAGCTTAGCCTAATGATAGATAAAACTGTAAACCCTGTAAGCACCACCCTTAACAATTTCACATAAGATATACCTTGCAAAAAACACTTTGCTGTAGAGAAAAATAAAGCAGTAACAGAAAACATACTTTACAAAAAACAATTTGAATCAGAGAAGATTACAGCAGTAATCTGTAAGCACAAAACAGTAACAAACCTGTAGGCACACCCTGTAATAATGCAGCAGAAGGTCTACCCGGCAACAGCAATTTGAATCAGAGATGATTACAGCAGTAAAATGTGAGCAAAAAACAGTATCAAATCTTGTGAGCACAAAAGAAAATAACAACACACAATAAATCTGCATAGCAAAAAGATGCCTTAATCTTTTTCCTTGCTCTGACAATGTTGTTCCTTGCTCTGTCCTCACACGCAAACCTAGAAGAAAAGAGCTCAGGGGTAGCTAGGTGCCTTTGCCAGCAAACCTAGTCTTCCACCTAGGTATTGTTAAATGTAAATAAGTTTTGGGAACAAAGTAAGTATTGTTAAATGTCTTTAGCAAGTTACAGATGTCTGTGGTTTGTTCGAAGGTTAAGGAAACATTCATCTTTACAGCATCAGCAGCCACAGTTTATTCCAGTCTGTCATAAGCTACATCAATATCATCTTTATCAGTTTCTGGTAAAATTAGCAAAACAGCTTTTGGTGTTGTTTCAATCAATTTCTTGAGGAGGTTAGCATGGTATATCTTAGTAGGATTTTTCCTATCAGGGATCTCAGTCTCATAGTTAACTGTGCCAGTACATCTAAGCACTTTATAAGGCCCTTGCCACTTCATTAACAGTTTATTTTCTGTAGTGGATAACAGTAGCAAGACCGTTTCACCTGGCTCAAACACTTTTTATTTTACCCCATGGTCATAATACACCTTCTGTTGGTTTAGGGTCTCTTCCTGATTACTATGGGCAATTTCAACATATTTTGCCAGCTTCTTTCTCAGGGCACACATATAAGAAGTAATATAGAGAATAATGGATGGGTAACGGGTTATAACGAGGATTTTACACCCCCCTGATGGATGGGATGCCACATAAACCTCGAAAAAGCCCACAACTGGGTGAAACATAAGAAGAAGATTTGTGCTGTGTCCATGCTGTTCACTAAGCTGCTGCTGCTTCAGTAAAAGGCAACACTTTTTGCATAAGCTTATGCTGTGGTGTCTTTATTACGGTGTAGGTGAGTGCCATGAGGACTGTATTCAATAGTGTTTCCTTGTCACAGAGCACTCCATACCCTGGTGCGGCTCTTTCTGTGCTGGACAAGTAATAATCTCTTTATGTATGCCCACCCTGCTGAACATTTTGGCAAGCTCTGCTGCCACTTTGGGGGCTGTGACAGTACACATCGGAACTGCCTCTGGGTATTGAGTAACAGTCACATACTATCAAAATGAATTGACTACCCTTTACTTTTGTTTAGGGCAACCACATCCATTGCAATTCTCTCAAAATGCACATCTATCAAAGGTAGGAGAACCAGGGACACTTTGTCTTTTTTAGTCACTGGGGCTACTTTCTGACACTCAGCACAAGAACTGCAATAGGTAGCAACATCTTCATGAATTCCAGGCCAGTAAAATCTGTACAGCAATCTGGCAAGTGTGCATTCCTTCCCTGAGTGACCAGTTTATAGGACTATCTTGTGTTATCTGTAACAACTCAGATCTATACTTTTTTAGTATAACCACTTGTTCTACCTGGTCCTGTGTCTGAGGTTTAACTCAGACTCTGTACTGTAGCCTATTACATTTTTTAAACATAGGTTCACCCTGTTTTGGTTTCACCCCCAGCTGCTTAAAATAACCATGGAGAGAAACATTGTTAGCTTGCTCTGAAAAAAAAAATAACAATCAGTGATCAGGTTAGTTTCAGCATTTTGATATGTTAACCCCTTATGTCCATCAGTCTTTTGTTACCACTGTTTTTCAGGCTTCATCTCTTTCCTGGACTTCTGGATCTTAGAGCTGTGCTCAGACAAGTCCAAATCAAAATCAATGAAAGAAAAAGAGTCCCCACCATCTAAGATTTTCTTTGCCTGAGATCTTGTCACCACAGCTGCCAAAACATCAGGATTTACTCCCTCTTTGATTAACTCAGTAAATCCTGGAAAGTCATTTTCAGTAATCACAGGTACAGGTAACTTAGGTATTACCCCCACTTTCATTTAGTGCAACACATTCTTAATATTCAGAGTCACTTGGGTGGTGGGATACTATCGAGTGTCCAAGTGGATGCAGATGACACCAGTATCTGGTCCTTTTGAACATTGTTTTCCCAGCACTTCAATATGCACTAGGGTCTGTCTGCGTCCCAAATTTATAAGTCCTTTCACAGTCTTATCTCCCACCTTCACATCTGTTAAGTACTTGCCCCAATTTGCTAAGGACAAATCAGCTCTAGTGCCAATTTTCTTACTACAGCAATTTCTTGCAGTATGACCTGCTTATTACAGTTATAGCAAATAATGTCTTGGTGCAGATTTGTTACCACCACCAGAGTTCTTATCAGACTTGGAGTTTAAGTGGGAAAAAGAGTGCCTTACCAGTGCTTGTCTGTTACCTCGCTACTGTGGCATCTGTCTGGCCATTTGGTAGTCTTCTGCCAAAGAAACAGCCTTTTCCCCACTTTCTGGTCGGTGTTTTTTTACTCAAAGCTGTACATCTGTGGGAAGGATGTTGATGAACTGCTTCATTATAAATGTTTCGATGATCTGTGAGAGTGTTTTGCCCTCTGGTTGAAGCCATTTCATATGGAGTTCTTGGAGTCCGGTGAAGGCTTCTCAAGGATTGTCAACTGATTTGTACTTCAGAGACCATAAATCTCTGCCTGTAGGTCTTTCTGGAGATATTAATTGGTATTACTTGGTTTGAGTAGACAAAGTATGCAAAATGCCCATTAAATTATCTCCCACTCACAGTGGGGATATTATTTGACATATGTCTGAAGTAAATACTTATCTAGTTGCCTTTAAAGGAGTCAAATGTAACTATGTGCACTAGATCACCTGGAAGAATTTTATGACATAGATGTTCTTACTGTGTAGAAATTGTGTCTTTTAACAGAATTTACTTTAGTGACTATTACCTGTCTATTATGAGATCCAGGATTAATTTTCCTGGGCTTAAGTTGAAAACCACATTGCCCCATCAGAACCTGATCATTCATAATATTATACAGCTATAACAAGTCCCCGCTTTTCCTTCTGATATCAAGTATAAACAAATTTAACACATTGCTTCTTATATTGTAATCCAAGTCTTTACGGTCTCTGATTGATTTAGTTAGTTTTCTCTGAGTTTTTTCTAATAAGTTTATATCATGCCATAAATAAGGGCTCCAAATTGGTGACCCATAATCAAAGTGAGGTAATATTTAGGTTTTGTATAGTTTCAGAATACATTTACTGTCCTTTGTGAGAAAGGTTTTTTTAATAGAGTGTAATAACCTGTTAGTGATTTGGACAACATATCGACAATGATCCATTGAAGAAAACTTCCTAGTAATCTAAATTCCAAGATCTTTTTCCTTTTAAGATGTTGTTAGGTTTTTACCATTTAAAATATATTTGAATCCAGTTTTTTTGTGACCAAAATGGATGACTGTACATTTAGATTCATAAAATTTTATACCATTATTTTCCCCCAATCTTCAATCATTTTGAGATCCTTAGAAAGTATAAATATTTTTCCATGGTATCAACGTTGCCCCCAATTTTTGTATCATTGGCGAATTTAAATACATTACTATTCAGCCCATTCCCCATATCACTAATGTAGAGACCAACAAGAACTGGCCCCAGCACCAATCCCTGAGGCACTCCACTAGTCACAGAGCCCTAGCTGGACCATGCTCCATTAATCCTGACTTTCTGCTTACGATCAGTTAACCAGCTATTACTCCATTTTACAATGAATTTGTTTATGCCGATGGTTGACATTTTGTTGATTACTAGATCATGGGGAACTGTATTGAAAGCCTTTCCAATATTGAGAAAGATGACATCTACTGGAATTCCTTTATCCACACTATCAGTGACTGAATTGTAAAAGGACACAAGATTTGTAACACATGATAGACCTTTTTAAATCTATGTTGAGTTGTATCTTCAAGCCCAAGTGTGTTTATTTCATTTTCTAATATTGTTTCAATCACCCTTTCCATTAATTTACCACAACTAGAGGTAAGACTAATGGGTCTGTAATTGGTTACATTGGTCTTGCTGCCCTTTTTGTGAATTTGGACCACTGCTGCCATTCTCCAATCCATAGGCACATGCCCAGACTGAAGGGACACACTGAAATGTTTGGTGAGTGGATTTGCTAAGACCTTTGCAAGTTTTTATAATACTATGCAGTCAATATTATCAGGTCCAGGTGAAGAAGTTTTCTTGAGTTTCATGATTTCAGCAAACACTTATTGTTATTGTAAACTCAGGAGTACCATCCGTACAGAACATTGGTGTATCCATCATTTTTTTTTTAAATTAAAAACTGAAATGAAATAATGATTGAAACATTCAGCTATGTCCTTATTATAATTAATTATCTTATCATCTTTAATTATTGTAGTGATTTTGTTTGTGGATAGTTAATTATTATTTATGTATGCATAGAAGCTTTTTGTATCTTTTTTGGTTGATACTCTTAGTTCAAGTTTTATTTTTTCTTTCTGTATTAGTTTTTTAAATTTATTTTGTTCATTTTTGTATGCTTGTTTATTGATTAATGTTGGGAATTATTTAAATCATTGAAACATGTTATGTTTTCTTCTAATTTGTTTTTTTGACAGCTTTGTTAAACCACAAAGGAATAACACCTTTTGTTATTCCTGTTCTGCATAGGAACATGGCAGATCCAATGATTTGTATAATGATATTTAAATTTATACCACACTTATTCTATATCCTGATTTTCTAGGATAATTTCCCAGGGAAAGTCTTCAATTTCTTGGGACAATTTAGTCCAATCTATATTATTATAGTTGGGGATTTTGGTGTTATCTATTATTTTGGATCTTGGACCCAACAGGGAGCATATTGTGATCGCTAGAGCCAAGATGGGCAATTACTTTAGTATTACTAACTCATTCAGTTACATTTGCAATTATTAGATCAAGGATGTTAGTTTCTCTGGTGGATTCCAAAACTAATTGGTCACAACCACACAAAATTATGGTGTCAACAAGCTCTCTATCAAATTCAGATTGACCAGTAAGAGATGTCCAGTTTATACCTGGGGCATTGAAGTCTCCCATCACAAGTATGTTACCACATTCAGAGGCTAGCTCAATTTCCTGTAGTACTGCACTGTTATAATTTTTATCATTTGACAGCAGCCTATAACATATGTCGAGTATTATTTTAACAGAATGGTCTGGGTAAAGATTTAACCATAGGGATTCAGTTTGAATATTATGTTGGGTATGAAATAAAGCTTCACTATACTGAAGCTTCAACCTACCATAACAACAAACCTCACCGTCTCTTCTATTGTCCCTATTTTGAAGAAGAACTGATAGTCTTGAATATTATTTGACAAATGACTGTCATTATCCCACCATGTCTTGGTTATACAAGTGATATCAATCTTGTTTTCAAGTAAGTACAGCCCTAATTCAGACAGCTTAGTTTGAGTTAAGCTTCTGGCATTGATATTCAAGATGGTATAATTATTAGTATCATATACATAGGGTTTTGAACTTTGATTTCCCTTGTCCCAGTTGGCTACTAGTTTAAATGTTGACAGATGATATCTTCAAAGGATCTCCTTAATTTGTATGCCCCCCGTTTACTCAAATGGAGCCCGTCTCAGCAGAGGAGAGTATTATTATGAAAAGATTCCCAGTGTGTCACTGATGAATAACCCCTTTGAAGTGTTCATTTCCATAGCCATTCATTGATAGTTTTTATTTTTTTAACTTTCTGGTAGTTGGCCCTTGGGACAGGTAGGATTTTGGAGAAATAAATTTCACAGTCAAGGGTTTCAAGAATGTTTCCAAGACTAATATATTCCTTTTTCATGTCTTCAACTGATAGGTTGTTTATATCATTTGTGCCTACATGTATTACAACAAGAGACTTTGGTCCTGAGTTTTTAAGGATATTCTTGGTCATATTGTAGATATCCTTAATCCCAGCACCCCCTGAATGAAGAACATGCAATATTATGTTTTTCTGCCTGTACACAATTTTGTCCACATATTTAACAACTGAATCACCTAATACAAAATACTGCCTAGCTGCTATGAGTTTCGTGGTGTTCTTGGTATGAGACATAGTTTCTGTTTTATCAGTGATAGTTTGTGAGTTCCCTAAGGTAACATTTGTGTATTGGGTGCCATCTGGTAATTCAGTGGTGGTGCTTCAGATATTTTTGTTTTGCTTTACATTTATCTGAAACAACATCCTTATGGGACTAAACCAGAGATTACCTGAAGTGCTGGAGAAATTATCTTTAATGGGATTATCAAGTGCAGGCAAGGTGAGGAACAATTTTCAACTGAGGACACACAGGAATCATTTTGTTACATTCATTTGACTGTAATTGACATTGTCATCAATCAGGTTGACCAGGGGCAAATAATGATTACTTATTACCACTGAATTGTGAATGGCTCTATGTCTGATTTTGGATTTTTGCCCATAGGTAACCTCAGTCCAACCCTCAGAGTCCCTAATTGGAATTTTCTGGTCCTCAGAAGGGCATTTTCTTTTATCAGTTTTGCTATTTTTGTCCCCAGTGGCTAAAATCACCACAAACTCTGAATCATTAGCCCCAGAACTAATATTACCATTTTATATTTGAGGGTGGGGGTTGTTAATCTTACTATGTTTGAGAGACAAATCATTTTGGTGTTTCTCAAGTGAGTCCAACTTCCTGTAAAATGCCAGAGTATCTTCCCTTAGCACACTGTTGTTGACGCACTTCTCACAAATGTAAATGGGACTAGAAGGTAGTTTGTCAAAAAGCATGTAAATTAGGCAATTTGAGCATTTCAGCCCAGTTTCACCATCCAAGGTAATTATTACATCTTGCACTATTTTGGTAGAACTGGAAGATGCCACTTCCACTGGAAGGGGGGCTGAATCAAGAGAGATTAGATTACACATATTTATGCCTGACTTATGCACAAATGTGTGTAGATAAGTTAAATCCAGGCAGACCAAAGATGTTGTGAAATACAGCAAATAAGTGCAGGTGATATATAATCCATTAAAACAATACTTGATGACTTACTGAATAGTAACGGTAGACCCTCCTTTCCTCACTTGACACACATGACACACGCTTAGATGTGTGTGTCTGTGTGTGGAGTCGTGTGCTCGCCCGCTTGCAGAGGGGTGAGTGTAAAATACAATGTGACCCGGAAGTAAAGAACCAGGTCACATTCCCCAGAAGTGCAAATAAAATACTAAAATCACAGGCAAAAGTGTATATAAGAGCTTATGATGCCTAAAATATCATTCAGTACCCAGGCATTAAGGCAGGCAAGATATTTTCTGCACAGGAGCAATCGTGTAGTTCCCAATACTAATAACAGAAACTACAGCTCTGATACTGTTTCCCAGGTCAGGAGCTCCAACCAAAGACCTGCAAGCACCACCTCCAAATAAAATACATGGCTAGTAGCCAAACAAAACTACTGACTCCTGTACTGCCTCACAGACACATATGAATGTCTACTTGGCATAGGGGGACAATATAGTGTAAGCTCAGTAAAAGCACTTGCAGGCGAGTGTTAAATCCATCTTTTAAGGACCTCACTTTTCACCAGGTCATAGCTTTCTGACTGTGCAGATTCCATATTGCTGCAGGTAAGTTGGGCTTTCCCTGTCAGGTAAGGTACCAGTCTGATTTCCCATTGCTGCTTTGGCCAGTGGCAGGCTGTGGCAACCCTTTCAAAAGTTGTCAGGTATGCTTCAATATAATCCAAGGACTCAACTTTGTAAGTTTAATGTATTTTAAATTGCTTGTGTCTTGTTGGTCTGCTGGACCTGTGTCAGATCCTCCAGCTTTGATAACTTGCAAGGCATCCATCGCTGCATCTCTTCTCTTCTTTGCTGCTCTTTTTGCTGCATCTATTATTTTCTCTGCTTCTTGAGTTGTTGCATTTCTTCTTTTCTCTGTGTCTCTAAACGTTGAATCTCTTTTTCTCTCTGCTGCATCTCTTCTCTTCTCTGTGTTTTCCATCTCTTGTTGTTGTACAGCCCACCATTCGAAAAAGGCAGTCAGGCTTTCAGGTTCTGTCACTGCCTGCCTTTTTTTCCATGACTGGTGCTGGCTCTACAGTCTCAGTTTAGACTTTTGTTTCTGCTTCTAATTTGGCTGCCTTTCTTCTAGTAATGCTTCCTGGGCTTGCTGCTGCAGAATCCATACCTTTCTGCTATGCTTCCCTGATACCAGGTCTAGTACCCACATACAAAACTCCTGGTTGAGAGTATGCATGGTGTAAATCCCACTTAAGCTGACACCATCTGTTGTCGAAACACAGATCAAGAAGCATAGGAAAACCAGGAGCATTTTCAAAATTCACAACTAGCGTTTTATTATTAATAAAAGCAAAATAAAAAAATTAAAATTAGTCAGTATAACTATTTACAGTGGCAGTACAAACATAGAGTCCTTCTTCTGAGTTTGTTCTTCTCAATTTCAAATCTTAGTCTCTGTATCTCTCGTGTACAAGCATTGCTGCTCTTTTTATAAGTTTGTGCCTGGGAAACTCATTAAGAAAACAGCATGCTTCTCACACAATGTTCTTGTAAGTTTACAGTGTTCTTGCAGATGCAGCAAAAAAAAAATAATGACCCAGAACTGGCCTGAGAGTTTGCAAACCAGCTTCTCACGTTAACCCCTTGAGTTCCAAATAGCTTTTTGCAATCATTTCAACAGTATAACTATATACGGCTTTAAACAAAGGGATCCCAGTATCAGAGACATTTCCACATAAAGATTCACATATATTTTTATACCCGCAGATATGCAAGGGGGGAAGAAAAGACCGAAATAGCAAGGGAAGGCGGAGAGATAGCGTGAGGTAGAAAATCGCGAAACCATTGGAGTGATCAGTTTCTAGGTCTCACAAGAAAATTTGGTTGCACAACCAGAAAGACAAGAGACAGAAAAGAAGAGGATAGAACAGACCCTTGTGTTTAAACCTTTTCTGCATAACAAATGGTACAGGGCCTTAGTCAACCCTGTCACAAGGAGTACTATAAGAATCTTTTACACCCAAGAAATGGTTGAATCCTTCCACAAAAAGTAGATGCTTTCTTCTAAAATGACTATTCTGACCATAACAGATAGCGATATAACTGAGGTGCCGTCTTTCGGATGAGACGTTAAACCGAGGTCCCATCTGCCTGGATTGGTGGTAGTTCAGGTGGATGTTAAAGACCCCATGGCACTAATCAAAAAGAGTAGGGGCATTTTATTGAGATGACTTACAAACAAATACAGTATAAAACATGCCATACATACATACAGACAGACAGTGTTTATACACATTTATACATATCTAAACTTTATGCAGTTAGTTCATTCATATTTTAAGGTGGCTTAGTCCAGTGTTCACAGTTTATCCATAACATTTTCATTTTCTCTTCTGTGCATATTTTCAGATCTGTGGCATACAATTTTTGTATTGAGATACCAATATTTCTATAGATTTCTACATACAATGTCACTTTCTGATGTGTTATCCAAAGACATCTAGCTTGCCACATGTAATACCTCACTATAGCTAAGATTACATATATAGTTTCAGGGAAATATTTCTTTATACTTCCTTCTAATACCCCATATACCAGTGCACTATATGTTAAAGTGCTTAACAATGGCTCTTTCCACTCTTTAGCTATATAGGCCCAGAAACCTTTTGCATAATCACACTCTTTAAAAAGATGTTCTTGCGTCTCTAATTCTTGAATACATGATTGTCGTAGACAATACCTTTCTTGCACCTGTTTGTGCTTGTTATTATTTCTTACCCCTAGCTTCCCATGTAAACTAAGCATACCATATCCCATGCAAAGTCAGTCTCACAGCTTTGAGTTAACATTTCTAGATTGTATTGCAACTGCCCTCAGGACATGACCCCAAGACAATCTCTTCTCTATCTTCTTTACTAAGTATAACAGCATATAGTTCTTTTCAAGACTTAAGTTGTACTTGCTCCTTGGTAATTCCCCATTTAATAAGATTCTTTACTTGTTCTAATCCATATTTTGGGACTTCTGTAATTTTGCTTAAAGTGCTTACCTTCTTTTCTCTCCAGGCTGTAAAGCATGCTTCTAACTATTTCAAAACTTGCCCTTTCCATATTTTCAATCCTGGACGCACTGCAACCCCAAAATTATATGCTATAAAAATACTACAAAAGAACCCTACCGGGTTTATCATGTTAAGTCCCCCTTCCTCCAATTTTCTGTAGGTTACCATTCTTTTTACAAGGTTCAGTCTGCTCCCCCAAAGTCCTTGAAAGAACACACTATTTAATGAGACCAACAGGGAAGGAGGGGGAGGAAACACATAACATACAAAAAAATTGGAATTAACAATGTTTTGATAAGCATAATCCTCTTTTTCTTTCCAATTTGCTGGCCTTTCCAGGTATTTACGATGTTCTGCCTCTTTTATTCCTTCCTCCCAATTCTGCTTAGCCATATCAGTATCACCATAAATGATTCCTAGTATTGTGATTGTGCCTTTTGCACTGGAATACCTGAGCAGGTGTTGTTTATTGGCATCTGTGTGTCCCCAGTACTACCCCTTACTTTTCAGAAATTAATCTTTGAACCTGACCATTTTGAAAATTGTTGATACATCTCTATCAATGCTTCTTCATTCGTTGTGTGATCTATACATAAAACTAGGTCATCTGCATAAGCAAGACTTTTAAAGTGGGCTCATTAGAACCTAATCTAATTCCTCTTATTCTTTGATTTGACTCAATTTTCCTTAAAATACATCAATACAATACACATATAACAATGGGCTGAGCGGGCACCCTTGCTGAACTCCCTTTTTACTTTAATGTTTTCCCTATCTATCCATTAACATTCAGTATTAATGTAGTTTCTTCATAAGATTGAAACCCATCTAATACATTCATGAGGTATGCCATAAGCTTTAAGTACTTTTAACATATATTGGTGTGAGATTTTGTCAAATGCTTCTCCTGGTCTATTCCTAATATATATCCTTGTAGCTCTTTTCTCTACTTTGTTAAAATTTCTCTTAACAGCATCAAATTATCTGTTTGCTTTCTTCCAGGAATTGCACATGTTTGATTCGAGCAAATTAGTTGTCCTGAAATGGCCGCTAATTTATTTAGTAAAATTTTGCTTAGTATTTTAAAATCTATATTTAACAGACTTACGGGTCCCTAATTTTTCAAATCTTCTTTTTCTCCTTTCTTGAATATCAGTATCAAAGTTGCCTGATACGTTGATTTTGCCAATTTCCCTTTTCGTAACATGTGGTTGTACACTATTTCTAAAACTGGCACCAACTCTTCACAAAAGGTTTTGTAAAATTCAGCTCCTATCTCATCTGGCCCAGGGTCCGACCCATTTTTAGTCCTTTAATTGCTATTTTATTTCTGTTGCTGATATTGGATTGGTTAGAAATGTGCTATTCAAACAACATGAAGTCTTGCTATAGTATGACAATTGCAGTTTGTCCCACCATTAGAACTGCTCGGAGGTGAAAGAGTTAACTACCATGCCGGGCATGGAGTTTGAAATGTGAGCCGAAACTGTCAGATTCTTTACTCTGCCTCACTGAACAGTTGCTCGGAGATTTCTCCTTCTGCTCGGTTCATTTCTCGGTTTAAACAGTATTTTCTCGGTTAAATTCAACGCGCAGTATTATTATTTTAACTGCAAACCGATCGGTTCAAGCTCTGTCTGTGGTATTGTAAGTAATGGATAGGTTTATTTCTGTGTGGAACTTGTAAATTTTATCGGTTCGGTTCGAACCGATCAGGCTATTTAAAACTCTGAAATAAGCATTTTAAAGCTTTTAGAGTGCGGTTCCAGTTCTTATCGGTTCTAAAAAAGTTTCATTTGGTTTTTCCATGACCCGTGACACGGTTGGGAACCGATAAGGGTGTCTTGCCTGGCACTGCCGTTAAAGGGCAAGTTTGTTGGTTAGGCTGGCATCATGTCTGAAAACCCAAAAGAAAAAGCGGGCCCACTGGGTTTCAACACTGTAGTGTCTGTGGGGAAGTCTTTGCCAAGGCTGACCCACACACTAAATTAGTCTATTGTCTGGGATTTGACCACCTCAATTCAGACTGCCAGATTTGCAAAAATTTCCCTGCAGCCACCCTGGACAAGAGAGTGGGCAGGCTCAGGGAACGAGAGGCCAAAAAGTCCGGTGACCCAGATGGCCAGCCCGGTTCGGTGCCAACCGAACCAGAGGGAGTGCCCTCTGACCAGGGCGAGACTTCCTCGGGCAAACAAAAAGCTGGCTCTGAGGAGCCAGTTCCAGCAAAGAAAACTAAAAATCAGCAGGTTTGGGGTCCAAAATTCTTCTCAACTGCTGCAGAAATAACAAAGCTATACAGATTGTACAGTCACTTTCTCCGGTTCTGTCCGAACCGCCACTGTCTGGTAAAAGGTCGGTGCGGCCGGTTCCACCAGTTCAAGAATATGATATTGAAGAGTTTTATGAACCAGAGGAGGGGGAGGAGGATTATGATCAGTGTGAATGTGACTTTGAGAGTCTGGATGTGCCAATTGAACCGGACATCTCCCCAGACAGACCTTTGGAATCTCCCCCTATGCTTTCTGAGTCCCCTTCTCACTTTTTGTTTTATAAAAAGGTTGCTGAAACCCTCCAGCTCCCATTAGAGGAAGCTGTGGATGAGCAAGAGGAACCTGATTTTGTGGAAATTATGGATATCCCAGAGTCTAGGAGATTATCTATCCTTACATAAATCATTTAGAAACAAACAATAACAATACTAAAAGCTCCTAATTCTGTGCCTCCTGTTGACAAGAAGATGGACAGGAGGTACACTTTATCAGGTCCTGATACAGACTTTCTTTCACAGCAATGCAGTCATGTTGGGGTAGTTCAGGCTGCAGCCTGTGATAAGGCTAACATTTCCCTGGCTTCACATCCTCCTGACAAGGACTCCAGGAAGATTGATGCCATGGCTAAAAAACAATACATGGCAGCATCCTTGGGACTCAGACAAGCAAATTACATGGCTTATGTGGCAAGATACCAAAAATCTAGATGGGACTCTGTCATGGCTTTGGCCAAACAGGCCCTGGCCAGCTTGCCAAGGAGTTGGAGCAGGTGGCTGTTGATGGTATTGAGGCATCCAAGGTGCAATTCCATGCTGCTGTGGATTCTAATGATGTATCCTCTAGAGTCATGGCTACACTTGGCCTTCGTAGGTTGGCTTGGCTCAGGTGTACTAGTTTGTCACAGGATACCCAGACTAAGGCCATGGATTTTCCTGTGGTGGGAATTCTCTGTTTGGGGAGCAGACAGAGAATACATAAAACGGATGAATATAGAACAACTTATAGAGTGCACAAGCCAAGGAGCGGCAAGCCACTCCTCAGAAGCAGACCCCAGGGTAGAGGTAGCCTTTTCACAGGCCTTTTACCAAACGCAGGCTTCTTCTGCTTATGCTCAGAGGGGGTTCTTCAGAGGCAGAGGCAGATGGGGTGCAAGCAGGCCTGCTTCCACCCCTCAGCCTAAAGCCCCTGCCAAACAGGCACCCTGATGGGGTGCCCAGGGCCGGTTCTCCATTACCTGAAGGGGGCAGGATGGCTTACTTCGTTCAGGACTGGGAGTCTCTAACATCAGACAAGTGGGTCCTGGAAGTAGTAAGCCAGGGTCTGGTTCACAGCTTCAAAAAATTTCCAAAGATGAGAGCCAGATCTTTTCCACCTGCAAACCCTCTAGAGGCCTTTGCCTTAGAAACAGAAGTCTCAACCCTCCTGGCTCTCAGAGCTATAGAAAGGGTTTCCCCCCTACTCCAGGGCAAGGGTCTGTACTCCAAGTACTTCCTTACCCCAAAAAAGACAGGAGAATGGCGGCCCATTTTGGACCTAAGATATCTGAACAAGCACCTTTTGAAACCAAAATTCAAAATGGTGACTCTGGCAATAATTTTACCCTCTCTAAGGCCAGGGGACTGGATAGCTTCCCTGGACCTCAAGGATGCCTATTTCCATGTTCTAATCAGAAGCTCCCACCGAAAGTACCTCAGATTCGAACTGCCCTCAGGCCATTATCAGTTCAGAGCAAGGCCCTTCAGCCTCACCTCTGCCCCAAGGGTATTCACAAAATGTCTAGCAGTAGCAGTTGCTCATTTAAGAAGGCAAAAGATTGCTGTCTTTCCCTACCTAGACGACTGGCGTATTTTAGGCCAGTCTCCAGAACAGGTCAAATCACACCTGCAAGTTACCCAGCAGCTGCTCACCTCTCTGGGTTTCCTGCTCAATCTCCCAAAGTCAGTGCTGGAACCTGTTCAGGTACTCACCTTCATAGGTGCAGAACTGGATACAAAGCAGGCCAGAGCCTTCCTGCCTTAGAGGGTAAGGAACCTGGTGGCCTGGCCTCCTCCTTCACTCTGCAGGTCTCTCGACCAGCAAGGCACTTCTTACAGCTCCTAGGACACATGGCTGCTTCCACAGCTGTAGTGCAAGGAGCAAGATTTCAGATGAGGGACATTCAGTTTCACTTGAGAGCCTTTTGGTCTCAAAGAAAGATCCCTCTCAAGTTGATCCCAGTGACTCAGACCCTGATCCAGGCCCTTCAGTGGTGGCAGGATCAGAGCAATTTAAGACTAGGGGTCCCTTTCATCCCTCTATCTCACTCCTTGACCCTTACTACAGATGCGTCCCTTCTGGGATGGGGAGCTCACATGGGCGACCTCTCCACCCAGGGAGTGTGGTCCCTTCAAGGGTCTCTGCTCCACATCAATTTGCTGGAACTCAGAGCTGTCTTTCTAGCACTTCAAGTGTTTTCTGCATCTGTTCAGAACAAAGTGGTACAAGTCAGAACAGACAACACCACCACAATGTGGTACATCAACAAACAAGGGGGCACTCGGTCTTTGGCCTTGTGCACCAAAGCAATGAAGTTGTGGTCTCTGGCTTATTCCCTGAACACTTCCCTCATAGCAGTTCACCTCCCAGGAAAGGACAATGTCCTGGCAGATGCTCTCAGCAGGATTTCCCAGGGCCATCACGAATGGTCACTGGATCCCCAAGTACTGGGGATAGTTTTTGCCAGATGGTGCACTCCTCAGATAGATCTTTTCGCAGCCCCAGACAATCACCAACTTCCACTGTTTTGTTGCAGGCCCCCAGTGATGGGCTCAGTCCCCCTGGATGCCTTTCTTCTAGATTGGTAAGGGAAGTTTTTATATGCCTTTCCCCCCTTCCCTCTCCTTTTCAAGGTGCTAGTGAAAATCAGATCCCAGCCTCACAGGATGATTCTGATTGTTCTGGATTGGGCCAGGCAGCCCTGGTACCCACTCCTTCTGTCCTTAGCAGTCCATCTTCCCCTGTGCCTCCCCAGGAAACACAACCTGTTATCTTGTGCCCAGGGAGAGTTTGGTATCTGAATCTAAATCCTCAACCTCAAGGCCTGGCTCTTGAGGAGTTAAGAGTTGTTGACCTACACCTTTCTCAAGGTGTTCTTGACATCCTGAAGGCTTCAGGAAGCCTTCCACTAGAGCTACTTATAATTCTAAATGGAAAAGGTTTTCCATCTGGTGCCCTGGGAAGCATATTCCCCCGGAATCTGCTGATTTACCCATTGTTTTGGACTATATGGTCTATCTTAACTCTTTGGGTCTGAGACCAGCTACCCTGAAAGTACATTTGGCAGCTGTCTCTGCTTTTATTTCAGCAGGAAAGCCCTCTTCTCTTTCCACTCACCCTGTATTTTCCAAGTTTTTCAAGGGATTACTTCATACTAATCCACCTTTCAGGGACCCGGCCCCTGCCTGGGATCTTAATGTTTGCATTGCTCAGTTGATGCAACCCCCCTTTGAACCTCTGTCTTCTGCAGAGCTTAAGTATTTGACTTGGCAAACTGTTTTTCTAGTAGCCATCACTTCTGCCAGGCATAAGTGAGTTACAAGCCTTGTCAATGGAGACTGACTTTATTTCCTTTCACAGGGATAAAGTAGTCCTTAGGACTAACAGGAAGTTTTGCCTAAGGTGGTTTCAGATTTCCATCTTAGCCAATCTATCTCCCTTCCAGTGTTCTTCACTGACCATTCCTCCTCTGGTGAGAGGAGGCTGCACAACTAGATGTTAAGAGGGCCCTTAGTTACTATATAGGCGTACCAAGGGTCATAGGTTCGAATCCTCCAACTCTTTCTCACTTATAGTGAGGTTGGGAAAGAGTAAACCTGCCACTAAGAGATCCATTACCAGGTGGATTGTCTCGTGTATCCAATTTTATCAAAAACTGGGAAAGGTTCCCCCTTCAGGCCTGAGGGCTCACTCTACCAGAGGTACAGCTGTGTCTCTAGCTGCTGCCAGAGACATCTCTATCTTGGAGATATGTCAAGCAGCTACCTGGAAAACGGTACACACTTTCACCAAGCATTACTCCTTGGATATCCAGGCCAGGAGGGATGCTAGATTTGGCACAGCCATGCTTCAGAGCCTATTCCCTAAGTAGGTTCTGTCCCTCCACCATGGAGGTCTGCTGTATTCTGCAATTGTCATAATATAGCAAGACTTCATGATGTTTGAAGAAAAATGACTCACCTTAGTAATGTTGTTTCTTCTAATGAGTCTTGCTATATTATGCCTCCACCAACCTGCCCCTCTCAGAACTTCTACTTGGGTATGGGTGGGCAGTCCAGTGTTGGCACTTGTTATGCCCATTTTATGTTTTTTCCACCCTTTTGGGGTTTTGGGGTGTTGTGTTTTATTTTATCTTATGTTATTATTTTCTGGCCCCTGACTTGAGTCTTGGTGTTGGGACCAGGAATAGGTATAATATTTAGGTAGCCAGTTGGCTAATGTAGGTTACAGCTTCCACACAGAACCTTAGTGAGTTTTTGCTCGTAAAGATCTGACAGTTTCAGTTTGAAAATAACCAGACAGAGTTTCTCTAACCGAGCTCGCGCTCTAAACTCCATGCCTGGCATGGTAGTTAACTCTTTCACCTCCGGAGCAGTTCTAATGGTGGGACAAACTGCAATTGTCATAATATAGCAAGACTCCATTAGAAGAAACAACATTACTAAGGTGAGTAATTTTTACTCCCCTCTAATTTTGGCAAATCTTGCAACATTTCTTCACATTCTTCTATCTGGGCTTCTACCCCAAAAGCTTCCTTAAAATGCTTATTTACTAACTTTAGTATCTCTTCTGGAGTGGAAACAATTTGTCCTGTTTCTGCATTTAAACTCTTTATTATCCAATGTTCTATTCTCTTGCTATATCCTTTGAATGGGCGTAATGTTCCCTTTTTGATATTAGTACCAAATCTAGATTCTTGTGTTAGTGTCTTTGCTCTATCATACTGTAACAGAAACATTTGTTTTTTTATATCTCCAATTTGTGTGTCTAAATTTGATTTTGTTTGTTCTGCTTGTGATATGAGTTTCTGTAGGTTAGCTCTTAATTGTAGGTATGTCAGGTATTTATCATTCACGTTATCTCCTGTAATTCTCTGAAACACTTGTTCCAAATTATTTTAGTGTCTTCCACCAAAGGCAGCACTTTCATACAAAATAAGCTCCTGATATTCTAGCTTGCCATTCTTGTCTCCAAACTTTTGTATTTGTTCATCCGATAATACTGAATTATTCAACCTCCATGCATTCTTTTTGCTTCTTGGTGTTCAGCCCAAGCAACTCTTATTGTTATGGAGTTATGATTCGAATATTCTCTGGCTTGCAAGTTTACAGCTAAGATGTCTAAGATTGAAGAAGAAAATACAAAATCAATTCTTGTGGACAGTTGTCCTTTAAAAAAGGTATTGCCTCCCACAGGAAATTTGGTTCTATAAGAATCCACAAGTTTGCCACCTATCATTGTTTTATTTAAGGCTGTTGTATCACAGAACAATTTGTCTGTTTTTAGTCCCCTATCCACTTTCCCATTCCACAATTAAAATCACCTGCCCAAAGTATCAGTCTAGATGTACAAAGAAATGGCTGGATTTTATTAAAAGAGCCACCCTAATGCTTTGGTCTGTGGAGCATAGATATTGACTACCCTGAGTCTCTCCGTGTGGGAAGGAGATATCTAGCATTAGGGCTGTCCCAGGTTCAATGTCTACTAGCTTAGTTACTTTAATGTTAGGATTATTCAGCAATATTCCTACCCATCACATCTTTCTTGTCCTGTAGACCAAAATGCAGATCCATTAATCCAACTCCTGGTGGCCATTGGTATTTCTGCATTTGTTTTAACCTGGTGTCTTTTGCAGATAAGATCACTATTTTTTGTGCTAAAATATTTAACACTGTAATCATTTTACTATTCCCTTTAATACTGTTTACATTGGTTGTCAATAATGTAAAGGAATCCATTCTCTTTCCTATTTATGGGGAAATGTTTAATCAGGAAGTTTTGCTACACCTTCTTCTCCTGGTTCTCTGTGATATAGTCTCCCCTCCCTTCCTCATAGTCTGACATTACTTCTGTAGTAACTGATGTTATAGCGGAGGTGTCTGACACCCCCCCGTGTCCTCATCTGATTTCTCTAAGCTCAAAGCAGAGAACTTGTTTCCTTTCCTCCAAGAATTTTTCATTGGATTTTTCCCTTTTTCCCTTCAGTGTTCTTGTCTATTAAAGCCTTCCCTGACCTATTTCTTTTCTTTGCAGTTACCTTCTTAAAACTTTCTCCTTGACTGGGTGGGGTGGGGTGGAGGGCATTCCTTCTGTATCTACCTTTTCTGCAGAAGCAGTTTCCTCAGCATTAGGTTGACTTTCTGTCTGCTTCTGTGGGTTTGGAGCTGAGTCTTTTGTCATTTTCTCAGGTTGAGCCTCCTCTATTACTATGTTAGAAGGCCCTGGAATTGGATCTGGGGGACAATTACTGGCTTCTTTTGCTGTTCTCTGGGCTTGCATTTGTTGTGCTCTATTTATTAAACCTTCTTGTGGAGGGCAGTCTTCACGGTTATGTGAAGCCCATGGGAATTTTCCATATCCATGACCAGTGTTCTCAAATAGGTTATACTGGAAAAGGTTAACATGCTGCAGAAGCATGCCCATAATCTAACAATGAGTTCACCTAGGTGTATCACATGCTGAGCTTATGTGTATCGTGAACTGCACTTAAAACAAGATTTGGACTGCCCCATATAAAACAAAATACCCCTGTCTCTGCCCAGGTAAAATGTGCTCAGTAAATGTACTGGACCTGTATTGGTCGAATACAGTTTACCTTTTACCTTCCAACCCCCATTCCAGATTCTGCTCGCTATTCAAATGGGAGCTGGTTTGTCCAATACTGTGACGCTGCCTCAATCAAAAGAGGATATCCAACCACATGAACGCTCTCATTTTGAAACATAACTGTGACATATTTGATAGCAGGTTTTGTAAGAGGGATGGCCATGTAGGGAATCCACAGTGGGTTGTTTTTTTAATTTTGATGTTGTGCCCAAAACCCATCTAGACTTGAAACAGTCTTACAACTGACATCATAATTACCATTACCAAGGTGTATCAACGCTAAATATCTCCGATGAGAAAAATCTCATTGTGCCCTTTAAAAGCTGTTTTGCCACATACAAACTGTCGGAGGGGGGTTCCATTCCCCCTTTATAAATTAACCTAACTGCATTTCTCCTTGGGGCTGGTTCCCCTTTGTTTTGAAACAAGTCAGATAATTTAAACATCGGGTCCAACCAGGCTTTTTTTATTGGGTCTTGCAATATATGTTCTGCTGGACCAATTCTTTGTATTGGTTCTTTTTGCAAGTCTAAAGATTGTGCTGCAGCTGCTGTATCATTGGGGCCCTTAATTATTTCAGTACTTTGTTCCACCCCTAGTTCCTTGTTTCTTTCAGCAGGCGTTTTAGGGACATCCTGTGCTATATTTTCTGTAGCCTTACAATATCTTTGAAAAGTCTTGTCCCCTGAGTCTGGGGACCAATGTCCATTTTTATCCTGCATCCATCCTGCTCCTTCCAAAGCTTGAGCAGGGGACCAGTTATTTTGTAAGCGCTCTATATCCTTGTTCATTTCACTCGTAGCTGGTTTTTGCACGTTTTTATGTCCGGTTTCTGTTTTTTGTGCTGTGCTACTTGAGGCACCTGTTGTAAACATTGCTGCCCCGTTTTGCACCCCCATGTGCTTTACTAGCCCCAATCGGTGTCTTGCTGGTCTAGGGGGTTTTGCCATAACATCTAGCTTTGCTGGCTCTAGGCACTCAGCAGGCTGCTGAATTTCACTGCCAGCTGGGAAATTGTTTTGCTTGTCTTTGTCTATTTTGATATCCTTGGCCTCTGCTTTAGTTGCCACATCATCACATAGATGTTTGTCTGGTGAGTCATCTAGCTTTTCTGTCACAAAGTCTTGTTGCATATTAGACAGTTCTTTTTGTAATGCCAGCCTTTGCATTCTACATTTCTCTTCTGTCTGCATTAACATTTTTAGCTTGTCTTTCTTCTGCTGCAAATCTGTACCAGGTATTAAAGGAGGTATTACCTTGGCAGTGCTAGTAGCTTCTTCTACTATTTGTGACCAATCTATTTCAGTATCAAGGAAACTTACTGGAACATTATCCTCTTTATCTTCTTCTCCATATACCAGTTGCAAATCCACTTTATTCTCAGGAGATATTAAGTTCATAACGGGTTCCTTTTCTTCCGTCTCTCCTGCATGCAGACCTTCTCCCTGGATCCACCTGGGCAGCCATCTTGTCGGCCAGAGGTTCCTCTCTCACAAGTCCACACCACTGCCACATCAGCACTTCCTCCTCTTCTGCTGTCTGGCTCCAAACTGAGCCCCTCCACTCTGCAGGAAGTCAAGCCCCCTGCTGGCAGAGATGGGGAATTTCTCTGGTGTCCTGGCCAAAATTTCCATCATTTACTAAAAAATACCATCAACAGTTTAATCTGGTTCAATCTCAGTTGCTTGCCATCCGTTATCCCCCCCCGGTGGCCCCTGAAAAAGGGACTTCTAGGCCCAGTGGACTTACTGGGTCAACAAAATCTAAACAATAACAGCCTTAGATGCAGCAATCGGGGAGGCAGCTATTTGGACTAGGATTACAAAATGAAAGAATGGAAAATTCCTGGGGCTGGAAGGTCCCACTCTCTCAATTTTATGTCTGTATGGAGGGGATGGTGGTGGTGGTGGGGGGGGTCCCTGACTCTTGGAGGTTTCCACAAATTTCAATTTTTTCAAAGCCTGGAAAGGACGTGACCAAATGTGGGTCATACCCACTGGTGTCCTTCTTGAATACAGACCTTAAGATTGTCACTGTGATATTGGCAGAGAGATAACAGAAGGTAATTGTGAGGGTAATACATCCTGATCAAACAGGGTTCTTTATTGGCAGGTATCTACAGGATAATATGAGAAAGTTACTGAATATAATCTCCACTTGGGGGTGGTGGGGCAGGGGACATTCCAGATAGCTATCTCCATGGATGTTGAAAAAGCATGTGATAGGGTTAATTGACATTTTTCTAAAACCATGGAGAGGACAAAATTTGGTTCTAAATTAATAGCTACCATTTCTGCTTTATCACACTAGCACCGAAGCCTTGGTAAGGTGAATGGGATCTATCTGGCTACTTTCCCTTGATGCAAGGCAGATGTCCCTTGCTCCCCTGCAGTTTGTCATTTGTTTGGAGCCTTTGGCTGCTCAAGTCCCACAAGATTTATATATTGTTGGTATAACAGTGGCAGAACTGAACACAAACTATCTCTATATGCTGATGATTCCATTTTCTTTATTGGAAATCCACTACACTTGGTTCCAGCATTAATAGGCATCTTAAGGAATTTAGTGAGATCTCAGGGTACAAAATGAATTTTTCCAGATCCAGGGCACTGAAGATTTGTGGCATTTGTCCACCGGATTTTGAGGACTCCTTTCCATTTAAATGGGCAGCACACAACCAAATTAGGTATGTGGGGATCCAGATAACTACCAATATATCCAAACTATTCATAATAAACTATCACGCCCGATGGGACACAGCACAGGCAGATATGGCAAGGTGGTCTCTGCTGCCCCTCTCACTGATAGGAAAAGTGGCCGCAGTTAAGATGAATCTCCTACCTCAATTTCTTTTTTTATTTCAGTACCTGCCCTACATATCCTGAACAGGTTTTGGACCACTTTACTTAAAGGTATACAATGATTCATAATGGGGGGTGGAGACAGAGAGTGTCCAGACAGGTTCTTACTTTGCCACAGAAGGAGGGGATCCTTGTCCTGCAAGATTTCCAAGCTTATCACCTAATGGCTCAACGGACAGCAATTTGTGCCTGGGCAAAACAGAGATGAAATTATGGTTGGTATGGAAAAAGAGTGCAGGAGTCAGGGGACAACCTCTTTTTATGCTGGCTCTCTCCCCATTAGCATCAGAATATAAAAAGGCTGTGTCGAACAGGTGAGTCAGGCATGGTCTGGCGATCTTACAAAAAGTCAGGAGATTAACTGAAGTAGATGACACTCTGGGCCCTTTGTCACTGATTCAGTATGAGCCTGAATTTCTACCCCAGATTAGATCAGAGTTATGCAAGGTGGGAGAGGCAGGGGTAACTCGCTTTGCATAATTAATAGAAAATGGAATTTGTATTACCTTTGATAGAGCCAAAGAGAAGTTTGGGTGGTCTAATGCAGAGTTCCATAAATATTGGCAAGTCAGACACTTCATTAATCTGCCTGGCAATATCTGATGGCTAACCAAATCATTATCAGCCTGGGAGGATTATCTATATAGGATGGTTACCATAGAATGACTGCAGAGATATATTTCTAGCCATATAAGTTGCTACTGGAGGCAAAGACAATCTCCATAGATACAGTGAGGGGAGCTTGGGAATGTGAGGCAGAAACTCCTCTCTTGGATGGAGACTGGGAAGGTAGGTTGAAGAAAGGATGGAAAGCTACCACTGCATCAATTTGGTGAGAATTTCTCTGGAAAATCCTAATTAGATTTTTTTGAACTCCAAAAATTACTAAACATTATAACACAATCGATACTGCAGATTGCTGGAGATTATGTGGCACAGAGGCTCATACTGGCATATTTTCTGGGGTTGTCCTAAAATAAAATTATTTTGAGCACAAATTCAAAGGAGGTTCACAATATTTTATTTATTGAAATTTTGGATAACACCTTTGAGAACAAGCTCATTTCATAGGTTCCACATCAGACAACAATACATACTGGAAAGGTATGAGATGGAGAACAAACAAAACAAGGAATTATACAAAACATTACAAAGTGTATAACTACAGCAGTTCAATACATATGGCATTGTACAATGTATGCCAAGGTGCATATCTGATTAGAACCTGGAATTCAAAGGTCATATTAGAGGGGTGGAGTCTTGTGAAATGACCCTTTACAGGAAAATGAGAACAGACTCAGCCTAATATCTAAATATCAACCAGGTGAGGATGGCATCAGCCTAGGGGCCTCACCAGGGGTGCGAGGTATGGGACAAAGCATTGTAAATTGAGCAAAGAAGCTCAGAAGATATAACGGTGGGAGACAGGGGAGAGCAGCAGCAAAGGAGGGGATGGGGAGGCCATAGAGGGGTGAGGGGAAAGAGTGGACGGGATCGAGAGGAAAACTTAAAGGAGAATGATTAGCAACACAGAACAGTTATTTACATGCTGCGAACAGTTATGCATAAGGTCCCTGATACCCTTGGAATTAATGGAGTTGGTGTTGGGGTTTCCAGAAGTAACCAAAGTACAGGCAGAGAAGCATGTCCTCATGCTGATACCGATAGCAGCAGCTTTGAAATGCCTCACTGCCAAGTGTTTGAAAGAGCAGCCTCCAACACTTGAGGAATGGATAGGGTACGTTAGTGCCATTCAGGAGATGGAACAGCTCACAGCTACATTAGATCTCAGACAGGAGAGCTATATCAAAAGGTGGAGAGGTTGGCTATTATGGTAATCAACCAGGAGGAACTTTAGAGGGGCCACAGGGCAGGAATTGCCACCCAGTTACAAGTATCTTAAAGAAGCCTTATCTGCTATTTTAGTGTTAACTTTCAATTTTAACCTTTTTTTCCCCTTGTACCACCTTGGGGGTGTACCTGGCATGAATCTCAAGGGAGAGATTGTTTTTCTTTCTTTTTCCTTTTATCTGAAGGTACCCACAGCATTGTATTAGTTTGTTTCTGTTGTTATTGTTGTAGCCATTCTCCTGTTAAGACTTTGTATTATTGTTTTTATAACCTGTTACTTACACTATAGTTGGCGACATACAGCACTCCTTCTCAGTGCAAATATATATGCAATGTACGATTCTTCTTCTCGATTGATACAGGTTGTATAATTTTAATTTATGACAATTCTCAAATTGGTTTCTTGGTCAATGTACTGTACCCGTTAAGGTTTTCTGATGATGGATTATCTGTTCTAGCTGTAACTGAAACAATATGTTTTCATTGAAAATTGTATCTGTGGTATGGATGCTTAATGATCAAATAAAACTGCGTCTTAAAAAAAAAAACTGAGAGGACCCGGGGCTTTCCCACTTGGCAAAAAACTATAGCATCTTGGACCTCTTGGGGACTGACAGGACCTTTGAGCCCTCTCTGTTGGTCTTCAGATAACCTTGGCAGAGTAACCGAGGCTCGGAAATTCTCAATTGCTTCTACATGTCCTTCTGCAGTGCTAAGCTTAGGTTTATGCCTGCAGGATCCACCAAAACATCCGCACCACATCTGACACCATGGATTTTAGTCTCCGCTGAAGTCTGCTTCAGATGCTAGGTGAGAAGGCACTCTGTCCTCTCCCCCCCAGTAAGCCTGCCTCATATGATAAAGCCAAAATTCATCAGGCTGCAAATTTAGTGCATTAAGCTGGTACCAAACTATTCACATACTCTGCAGCAGAGATAGGGTAGAGTACCCCGCCTTGTGTTTCTTTTCCAACTCCACCAGGCGATGCTCTTAAGGTTTTCATTTTCTTCGCACTTTCCTTCTTCCTGTTGGAGGTGTAAGCAATAATTCTACCCCTGAGGTACGCTTTCAAGTCCTCTCACACCCATTTAGTGGTGGTCTCCCCTGAGTGGTTATTAGCTTAATAACTCTTAACCTCCTGCCTCAGCCACAGCATAAAATTAGCATCTCCTAAAAGGCTCTTATCAAACCACCACCCCTTTGCTTTGAACCTGGGCCCCTGCTGGAAGGTCAAGGTGACATGGGAATGATCTAAGAATAGGTTCAATGGCGTGTACCTAGGACTCCTTTAAGAACAGCCAAAGAAATTAAAATAAAATCTATCCTACTATATGTTCCATAATGCTGAGAGTAAACAAATAATTCCAACAAGAGGGATGCCTCAGGCACCAAACATCCATTAAGACTTGATCCACCATCACCTTGCGCAGAGCTTTGGAGCCAGGGGTATCCAATCCAGTAACATCATCACTTCTATCACAGAGGTTATCAATTACTTTATTCATATCTCATGCTGGAGTGGATAAGCGTACCCACAGCTGCTCCCTATATACTCTAACAAAGATCCTCACCCTAGACGAAAAGAATACGGTATCAGACATGTCTCCTTACTAAGAAGATCCAACTAGACCTTACCCCCTCTGGAGTCAACACCTCCCTCTGTGCTGCACAAACTACCACAAAAACCCGCACAGCAGGCAAATTAATATGGATGGTTCCCAGAGTCTCAACCTCACTGGCACAACAGTCCTTCTCCTACAGAGCACCTACCTGGTACAATGAACTCCCCCTGACCATCACCTCCATCCCCAGACTAGGCCCATTCAAAACAGCCCTTAAGAACCACATTATCTCCACCCACCCCTGCCGCTGCCCCCACTAACATATAGATAACAACCACAAGCAGTAAATCTCTGGACTAAGACACCCCCTGCCCGCTTATACCACCTTGTATTCTGACAATGCTGGTTTTCCAGCTGTGCTAACCACCTACCAGCATTTTAGACCCTGCATATATTTGATGATTGTACTACTCACTGTATTGCTTAAGCTCCCCACAAGACTGTATAGCTACCAAAATCTGTATAGGCCTAGCAGCAATATCCGCCTGCCCCATGATTGTACTACTCACTGTATTGCTTAAGGGCACTACAAGACTGTATAGCTACCAAATCTGTATAGGTCTAGCAGCAATTTTCCACCTGCCCCACTTATAGTACTCTGCCTATATGCAACACTTAACGTATATACCCTGTTGTCTCTGTCTGCCTCCACCCTTATGTAACAAGGTGTAATGTCTGCCTCTTATTATGTTGTGTCTCTGACATGAAGCCTTTGGAAATGAGTCTCTGACTCAAAGGTTGTAATCCAAATGATTCAATAAATAAATAAATAATATGACTTCCTCTGTACCCATATCCCAAACAGCTTGGAACACTGCATGGAAATATGCAGTCCCATCATCACTGGGAACCTAAACCAACACTAGAAGCATCAGAGTGCCATCTAAACACCCATTGACCAGCACCCACCAACTCTGTTTATCCTTTTTAACCTGATTGGGAACTCAATGAATCCATCTACTGCAGAATATTGCCACTACCCTCTTCTTGGCCGAATATGAAGCTACAAAAAGATGGCCACCCCATAGCCTACCTAACTTTTCCACTTCATGTTTTAAATGGTGTGTTTCCTGCAGGAGGGGAATCTGTCCCCCCCAGTTTTTTTCAGTGCCCCAGGACTCACTTACACTTAGTAGGACTACTGAGCCCGCAGACATTCCAGAGTATGAGTTTTTATACCATAACAGGAATTAGGTTACCTCGTAACCTATGCCAGGCAGCTGCTCATGGAACTGGATACCAGTAAAAAAGCCAACAGGGCTAAAAAACAGAAACTGAACCTAACAGGAGAAATAAAAATATATTCACCATACACACATGGATAAGCAGAAAGTAGGAAGAAGAAGAAGAAGAAGAAGGAGGAGGAGGAGAAGAAGAAGAAGAATAATGTACCCCATATCATCATAAAGTGGCGTGTCAGGAGGCCACTTGGATTCTTCCAAGGACAAGCATCATGCAATCCACATCGCCCACCCCAACCGGTCATAATTCCTGGACTCACATTCACAAGAAGCTCATCAGAAGCCTGCCCGCTAGTAAAGCATACAAAGCCTCCCCTCGTAGGGCCACCTGCTAAGGATAAAACTTCTGTGTACACAGCTAATCAGTGCAGTTTGTCTGAAGTGGCACACAATGCACTAGAGCAGAAAGTAACTCAGCAAAGGAGGTACCAAATACATTCCAAAGGGCAAATAAAATCTGTCCTGCTACAAGGCCAGTGTTCCAATATGTGGGGGACAGTGGAGAACAGAAATCTCCTATCCATCAGACTGACCTCCCTCAATGGAAACCATCAAAGGGGATAGACAGTAGCTATAGTGCAGGGTAAAACTATACTGGTGGCATTCTGCCGAGCTGCACTTCATCAAAGTGGATCTAACAACAAAGCACTCAGACGAGTGGAGGATCCCCCATTAAATCAGTGAGCAGAATCTAGGCTGGGAAGGAGCAAACACACACCAGTAGTACCAATGCTGGTCCCCCAGTTCCCCAATGGCCAGCCAAAAGTCCCCAAGTGAAAGTAACAACCTGCACAATCTGCTATAATGCAGGTAATAGAAGCTATCTCAAGCAGTGGCTGCTTCAGCCAACAGCAGTTACATGCAGAACAGACCATTTGCTGAGGGGTGCCTCACATATATCAGGGAAAGGAGGGATCAGACACCCAAGAAAGGTACTGAAAAAGCAGAGCAAAAGGAAAAAAGAGACAAATACCCATCAGTAACAGCTGCAGCATGGGAGTCAATAAAATGGCCATCAACCCCCACAAGACAGTCCACTCAACCTCCCACCGAGAAACTCTACTTAGTTACTGCTGGTGTAAACATTTCCCCAGCCTCAATCCACAAAGCAGCCCAAGGAAAGATCTCCCAATAACAACAGAACCTTGTCCATGTAGCTTCAGATTGCAGGAAAGAGCTGCCTATAGGCAGATCAGTTGACAAACTGCCCATACCTGCAAGGGCAAAAATATTAAAATGGTATAATTAAGTGTGCCATAAGGCAGGAAGGATGCTGCTTCAGTCCACTGTCTCACCACCCTGTTCCATGGAAGCTGCTGCTGCTGAGTTCAGAACAGACTGTCAAGGAGGCAATCTCCTGATGCTGTGGCAACTGATCTCTGCCTGCAGGTCCCAGATTACACTACAACTTTGGATCCTGGTGCTACTGAACATCTTGAGTGTCCCTGTGCAGGCTGGCCAGCAATGGCCAGAATGAACTGCCTGGCAGCTGCTGCTGAGCAAATGAACAATTCCATTTGCTTTCCTGTGGACAAATGAAGGACAGCAGGCAGGCCAATGGAGCACTTGAGGCTTTCTGCCTCGCTAAGGTCCCAAACCAGCCAAATGCCTTACACTTGTCAAGGACTCACTTAGGGAAGTCAGCTTTTATGGAGAGCTTGAATCCAGCCATACCAGTTATTTAAGGGTCCATGCCTTGGCAAGGATCCTCTCCAGTCCTGATAACACAGCAAATGAAATATGACAGGTCTCAGGTGTGCCTTCTGGCTAGCCGGTGGCAGGCCCAAAGACATGCAATGGGCTCTGTCAATTTCAAATGGGCTGTTCCAGTAATAGTTGAGAAAGTGGGGAAGCAGGCACTGCAAAAAATCAATCAAATCAGAGCGCTTTGCCCATTCTGGAAGGCCAAATAAATGAATAGAATTTCTACAGTTAGGAGTCTTAAGGAGAGGTCTCATCCCCCAGGGAATTATTAGCGGGGTCCCACAGGGATCAGTGCTGGGCCCACTTCTGTTCAACATTTTTATCTCTGACATTAGAAGGGGTATCAGGAGTGAGATGAGCCTATTTGCTGACGACTCAAAGTTGGGGGCGGTGGTGGAAGGAGAGGAAGTGGGGTTGGCCCTCCAGAGGGACCTAGAGACTCTGGAGGGGTGGTCAGGCACCTGGAAGTTGAAGTTCAACACTGGGAAGTGCAGGGTCCTGCACCTGGGGGCCAGAAATCCAGCTCATGTATAGACCTTTGGTGGTGAGGTACTGAAGGTCTCGAGGGGGGAGAAGGACCTCGGGATGGTGGTGGATGCCAAAATGAACAATTCAGAGCAGTGTAGGAGGGCTGCGACCCAAGTGAATAAAATGCTTGGGTGCACTGCCAGAGGGATTACCTCAAGGAGCCAGGAGGTACTACTTGGCTGGCCTGATTGCCTGGTTAGCCAGCACCTTGAGTACTGTGTGCAGTTTTGCATCCTTACTTAAAAGGGACATTGCTCTCCTAGAGAGGGTCCAGAGGCAGGCAACCAAGCTGATACAGAGCCTAGGGGACATGCCTATGGGAGACTTGGGAGCTTGACCTGTACTCTCTGGAGAGAGAGAGGACAGAGGGCGTGATCAAAGTCTTTAAATATCTCAAGGGATAAATAGGGGTAAGCCGGGAAGGGTGCTTCAGCTGAGGAAGAGGGACCACAGGGACACTCTATGAGGCTGGTTGGGGGAGACTAAGTGGGAGACAAGGAGCGTTATTTCACTTAGAGGTGATGGATCCCTGGAATCGCTGCCCATGGAACTGGTGATGGCTGAAACTGTGGAGGGGTTCAGAAAGGGAGTGGGATAGGTATAGTGGGAGACTGCATCTCAGTACCAGAGATGGGAGTGAGGGACCTGTGGGGAGGGGGGTCCAATGGGCTCTGATCACTGAGCAGACCCAATAGACCAGAGGGCCTATTCTGCTGGCTTCTTAGTATGTTGGTGTGTCTCTTGGTCATCTAGCTTATCCCACAGGAGCTGAACTTCTTTCTCCACATGCACCAGGCACCACTCCACCGGTGGGCCCAATCCTCAGCGCACTGACCCTGGTCTCCATTTCTGTAACACAGGTTCCCAGGGAGTCCACAGATGCCTTAATATCCGTTAATATATCTGTTACCCGAGCCAACTGATCCTTGATGCTCCTCATAATGGTTGTGATTTCAAATAGCTCTCTGGTAAGAAGGCCTCACTCTGATACCATAATGTAGTGAGAGTTGGCCATCTTGTAAGCGAGTTCAGTTGGCCTGCCAGGAGAAGCAGACAACTTGTACTTCTTTGGTGAGATAGAATCAGCTGATTCCTTGTTATTCATATCATCAAGGTTGTTCCTTACTCATAGAAACATAGAATTTGACGGCAGATAAGGACCGCTTGGCCCACCTAGTCTGCCCATTTTCCTACCTAACAGATAAGCTGCAGATCCTAGTTAACCAACAGCTTACTTCCTCTTACCCCCCACTAGGACTGCCTTATGTCTGTCCCATGCATTCTTGAATTCCTCCACTGTTCTTGACTCCATGACCTCCTCAGGGAGGCTGTTCCATGCATCCACAACCCTCTCTGCGAAAAAATACTTTCTTACATTACCTCTGAGCCGTCCCCCCTCTATCTTCAAATTGTGCCCCTTGTTCTTGCACATCTCTTTTTCTGAAAGATGCTACCCTCTTGGACTTTGTTGATTTCCTTGAGGTACTTGAAAGTTTCTATCATGTCCCCTCTCTCCCTTCTTTCCTCAAGGGTATACATATTAAGCTCCTTTAGTCTTTCTTCGTATGTTTTCTGGTGCAGACCCTGCACCATTTTGGTTGCCCTCCTCTGGACAGCCTCCACTCTGTCTATGTCTTTGTGGAGATGGGGTCTCCAGAACTGCACACAGTACTCCAGATGGGGTCTCACCAACTGTCTGTACAGAGGGATAACAACTTCCTGTTTTCTACTATTGATGCCTCTTCCTATGCATCCCAGTATCCCCCCAGCCTTCCTTACTGCCTTCTCACATTGCTTGCCCACCTTTAGATTATCTGATATAATTACCCCCAGGTCCCTTTCCATTTTTACTGTTGTCAGTATCTCACCCTCCATTGTGTACGCTTCCCTGGGTTTTGTTTCCATGTGCATTACCTTGCACTTCTTTGCATTGAATCTGAGCTGCCATACATCTGACCATTCCTCCAACCTTGCCAAATCCCTTCTCATCCTTTCCACTCCATCTTGTGTATCAACCCTGTTGCAGATCTTTGTGTCGCCTGCAAAGAGACATACTTTTCCTTCCGGTTCCTCTGCAATGTCACTTATGAAGACATTAAAATGGACCGGTCCCAGTACTGAACCCTGCAGTACCCCGCTAGTAACCCTCCTTTCTTCACTGTGTACTCCATTTACTACTACTCTTTGCATCCTGTTGTCTAGCCAATTTTTTATCCAGGCTACCACCTTGGGACCCACTCCAAGGCTGGCTAACTTGTGTATTAATCTTTTGTGTGGGACTGTATCAAATGCCTTGCTAAAATCTAGGTAGGCTATGTCCACAGCCCCTCCCTGGTCTACTGCTTTGGTCACCCAGTCAAAGAAATCTATTAGATTCATCTGACATGGCCTTCCCATCATGAATCCATGCTGCCTTGGGTCTTGTGCCCCACTGGCCTCTAGGTACTCAACAGTTCTTTCCTTCAGAAGTGATTCCATCATTTTCCCTACCACTGAGGTCAAACTAACTCGTCTGTAGTTTCCTGCCTCTGTCCTGCTCCCACTTTTGTGAAGAGGAATAACATCTGCCCTCCTCCAGTCCTCGGGCACCACCCCATCCTCCCATGATTTGTTAAAGAGAGTAGTCAGCGGTGTCACTAGTTCAACCCTTAGTTCTTTTAGAACTCTTGGGTGAATCCCATCAGGCCCCATTGCTTTGTCCACCTTCAATTTTATTAGTTCTTTCAGAACCCTTTCTTCTGTAAATGGACTGGTATCGACCCCCGTCTTCAGAGTGTTTCTCTTGTTTGGTTTAGGTACCTCCCATCCTCTTCCTTTGTGAATACTGAGCAGAAATATTTGTTCAGTATCCCTGCTTTTTCACTGTCACCTCTACCCACATTCCTCCCTTTATTAAGCCTCAGTATCCCTCCTTTGGTCTTTTCTTTGCTCCCTAATGTACCTATAAAGGTCTTATCCTTCTTAACAGAATTGGCTATCCTTTCCTCGGTTTGGGCCTTTGTATTCTGACTGCCTTCCCAGCCTCTTTCTACTTTAACTGATAAAGTTCTCTGTCCTGCTCCTTCTGTGTTTCCTTATATTTCCTGAATGCTGTCCTTTTCTCCTTAACCTTCCCTGCCACCTCTTTTGAGAACCATAGCATTTTTTCCTTCGTTGTGTTTAATTGATTTGCTTTACACAAAGGCTTGTTGCCTCTCATGGCTGTTTTGATTACTCCCCATTGTTCATCCACTCCTCCTTCTTGCCTGTTTGCTAGTGCTTTCTGAGGCACTCTCTCATTTCCCAAAGTCAGCCTCCTAAAGTCCAATACTCTTGCTTTTGTATGGCTTGATTGTATGGCTGTGTTTATCGTGAACCACACTGTTTGGTGGTCACTTGTTCCCAGATGGCTACCCACTTCTAAATCTGTGATTCTTTCTCCATCCCCATTTGAGAGTACCAGGTCTAAGATTGCTCCCTCCTGAGTGGGTTCCAATACTAGCTGTCTGAGGCATGCCCCTGTAGGGCATCAAGAATGACCCTGCTCTTGGATGTGCCTGCAGCAAAGGTGCTCCAGTTAACATCTGGCATATTCAGGTCCCCCATCAACAATATCTTCCCTTTTTCTGCCATTCTAAGGAAGCCTTCTATCATTTCCTTGTCCATTCCCTGCCCCTGAGATGGGGGTCTGTATACAACCCCCATGTGGATTGTGGTGCCATTTCCTGTCTCCAGGGCGACCCAGAGTGCCTCATCTGCTCCCTGTTTACTCTTTAGTTCTGTTGCTTTGATCCCTTCCTTTACATAGAGAGCTACTCCTCCTCCTCTTTTACCCTCCCTGTCCCACCTGTAGATTGTGTATCCTAGTATGTTGACATCCCAGTCATGGTTCTCTGTGTACCATGTTTCTGTGACTGCCACAATATCCAGGCAACCCTCTTCCATCAAGGCCACTAGTTCAGGGAGCTTGTTACATAGACTACGGGCATTGGTACTCATCACCCTCCACTTTTATTAGCCTTACCCCTTTTAGCCCCATTCCTGTCTACTACCTTTGCCTTTTTACATTTACCTCTGTTCTGCTCTAATAACTTCTCTACCTTGGTGTTTACCTCATTAATTACCATGTTTTGTGGGGGGAGGCTGGGATTTCCCTGCTCCTTTTCAGTGTCTCCCCCTCCACAGGACAATGATGTAACAAAGCTGTAGGGATTAGAGGCAAACATTGTCACGGATTAAAATGCTTTGTTCAGAGCCTTCGTTGCCTGGCTGTATTCAGCTCAGCTGCATCACATGACCCCCTATGATCCTATCCCTGATCATGGCCCATTTCTGGTCCATGTTCAGAGCCTCCCTGAGGCTAACTAGTCTCCCCTTTAGTATCCTGTCCATCCTACTGAAGTCAGCACTCCTAAAATCCATCACTCGTGTTTTCATGTTTAGGATTTCCTTCCCCATATCTATGGAGAACCACACTGGCGATGGTCATAGCTTCCAGTGGTTCCTTCACTGTAATCTCTGTGACATGATCCCATTCCTTAGTACCAGGTCAAGGATGGCTCCTTCCTTAGTGGGGTTGTTAACTCCCTGGATCAGGAACCCATCCTGGACTGCACCCAGGACCAACTGGCTCCATTACAGGTGGCAACTGGGACATCCCACTTAATCTTGGGCATGTTGAAGTCACCTATCACCACCGCTCATTCCTGCTGACTGCCTGATCATGTCTCCTCTTCCCTTCACCCTGCTGCGGTGGTCAGGAGACTACTTCCAACCTCAAATTTCTTCCTGCCTCCATGTGCAACTGGACCAGAAATGCCTCTAGGTCCACTCCCTATATCCTCCCTTGTGACTGTTCTTCCTAATGTAACCTTGTTCCGGGGTTACTAAAATCCCATTAGAATCAGTGCAGGCAGGGAGAAGCAGCTAGTGAAATGCCAGTTAAATGGACTTCACACTGTCATTCTCTGGTTTTAGTCTCAGCTGAGCTGGAGGATGATGTAATCATGGAACTGTCAAAGCAGCATAAGCCACACTTGAGCTACCTGCAGGGAGTTAGCTTTAGAATGTTTTTTTTTAGAATGTTCATTGAGTCAGTAGAGTGGAGTTCCAGGAGGAGGCTTCAGCCTGCAGCAGCTCCTCAGTTTTAGCTCTGACAGAGAGCTGCCACTGTGTTTTGGGTAGTTTGTTCTCACCCTAGAAGAACCTAGAAGACAGAGATTGAAGTGGTGAAAACGTTCCAAGTGGGTTTTCCTTTGCCTCATCCCAGGAGGGATGGGGCAATCTTCAGGGTTCAGGGGCAATCCCCTCACCCAGTCTGGAATGTGTTGAAGCTGCCTGAGACTCAACTGCTCTGTGAGTACCTGTGACTTTTGTGTGGAAAAGCCCTGGGGCACCTGCATTCCTTGTCATGAATTTTCTCTGTCAGAGGGATCCTGTCACCTAGACTGTTTTCTGTTTAAAAGTGTCTGCTAAAGTTGGGGTCTAGTGAAAAGACAATGCCAATCACAGAACTTTTAACTTTCTGACACCTCAGAGGTGTGTAATGTAGTATGTTAAGTGTGAAAGACATTTCAAGATAGCATCTACACATGTTCTGTGAGGGTGTTATTAACCATTTTATTTTATTTTTTTATCCTTGTAAGTCTGATGAGCAAATTGCCCATTTTCACAGATGACAAGCAATACATTAAACAAAAACAACATCTACAATACAAAATACAAATCACATATAAACGTTTAACAAGTACAGTCTTGAGTACCCTGTAAGTACTTTTTCAACTTTGCTTTAAAAGAAAAAACAGAATTACAAATTGATATGTCACATGGGAGTGAATTAAAATAACTTGGTCCCCTATATAAAAATGAATGTTGTCCAATGGTTCTCTTGAAAAATGGAACATTAAATGTAAACTTAATCTGAGTTCTAGTGCAATTAGGGTTAACATATTTAGAAAAAAGAGAGCTCACAGAGTTAGGTAACAGAACAGCTTTGATTTTGAATAGAAACAAACACATTTTAAACTGAATTCTATTTATGAGAGAGAGAGACAGTTGGAAGACTTTAACAACAAACAGTGGTGAGTTTGAGCAGGAACTGAGAGCATAAATCTCAATATGGAATTATATGTTACTGTCAATTTTCCCAAAAGTTTAACACTCGAGGGAACATATACCACTAAACCATAGTCCAAAACAGAAAAAAGGAAACTATGTGCTAGCAACCTCCTAGATTCAGTTGTTAAATAATGCTTAATTAACTCTATGAAGACATCTGAGTCTTTGATGTACTTTTATAATAGAGAACACATGCTGTTCAAAGTAAAATTAACATTAAAAATAACCCTAAATATTTAAATGTGTTAACAAATTCAATAGTATTTCCTTGACATCACAGATTAATTTTTTGTTCAAAAAAAGCATAATTTTGTCTTAACTAAGTTAAGCACAAAGAATTTACGAAGACAACCAAGTTTGAAGTGAGTCAAAACCATCTTGAAGCTTGACCAAAGCCTCCTTAGGATTGGGACTTTCTTCATAAATGACTGCGCCATCTGCATACATTATAATAGAACTAGATGGACACGAGGATGGGGCACCATTAATGAGAAGAGAAAAACAAGTGGGCCCAGGATGGAACCCTGAGGAACACCACATTTAATGACCTTAGAAGAAGACAAATAACCCTCAATTGTTGTTACATGTGACCTATCTACAAGGTAATGGGAAAACCATTTAATTACACCATGAGAAAATGCATTTCTTCCTTAATACGTGGAAGCACATTGTGCTCCACCAAATCAAAGGCCTTGGTGAGGTCCACAAAAAGAGATGATTGGCCTAGTATAAATATGGAAGCAAAAGGCGGGAGACCCCCACCATCTCGAGCAACCAGTTTACCTCTCCGGGTTCAGTTTGGGCACCTGTGTTTTCATTCAGTGCATTTCGCCAGTGCCTGAAGAAAATAGTTTACCTAGTCATGGGTTGGATTCTCTGTGAGCCTGTATGTGCTTTATGGTGGTCAGAGGGTGCCACCAGTAATTCCTCATGAAATATGGGAAAATCTCCTAGTACTGGCCGTAGTGTGCCTAGTCAAGAGGAAATGTACCAGTTCTGGCCATGTGTGCCAATCTCCATTTCAGAACCAGAGAGTTTGCTGTAATTCAGAACCAGAGAGTCTGCTGTGTAATTCAGAACCAGCGAGTTCACTGTGTGTGTTCTTTAAGCTCATGCTAAATGGGAATTCAGCAACGTCTGTACCTCAGTAATCTACAATACCAATATGTGTAGCCCTGTGGGGTCCATCTTCGCTTTGTGATTATTCCTACTTTGTTACATGAATAAAAGCCACACCTAGAATCCTAGCCTGGTTTGGACAGTATTGTTATTGCTTCCACTATGTCTGGATTTATTTGGGTGCCCCTGTCCAGAAGTGCAAACCTAGCATAATTGTGAGCAAATGTTTTCTCCCAGGGACCTGGGTTGCTGGCCATGGTAAATGGTCCCACCAGGTGTGTGCCAGGTAGTTGTCATACTTGGTTGCCTGTCTGTATTAGCAGACTCAGAAGGAAGCATTACTGTAAAACTGTCAGTGAAACCCCATCCTTCTCTTGGGCACCATGTGGTGAGAGGAGCTGCCCTGCTAGTTAAACAAGGGGGTCCGTTGGGGGGGGTATTACACTAACATAAATTGCCACCCCTCTGTCCCCTTCTCCCTGTCTTTTCTGTAGAGGTTGCACCCTGGAATGAAATGATTCCACTTGTGGTTTGAGGTGGTCCAGGTCTCAGTGACTGCCGCCAAATCAACATTTCCTTCATCAAACTTGACCTGCAGGTCATTCATTTTATTTCCGAGTCTTCTGGTGTTGAAGGACTGTGGAGGGGTTGTGGAATAACAGATGGACCAGACACGAACTTCAAGTTCAAACACAATCTCTGTGATGTTTATTCAAAATACAGGAGATAACCTTAAGCAATAGTATAGTGCAAGCCTGTTATAATGGATGCATTTGTGCACACAACTGTTGTCCGTTATATCCAGTGTCCATTATATCCACAGGAGGAGGAGCCTATGTGTTAGATACTGTATGTCTATGTGTGTGTGTGTGTGTGAGCATAGGATCTGAGTGAATGAGAACTTATTATAAAATGTCATAGATAACTCAGAATCCTGCCTAGCATATATATTTCTGTATTCTGTGTGATTATTTATTTAACCGTCAGGTAACATGACCATTTTAAGGAAGTTTATTGCAGAAGGTAAGAAGATAGTAACTGTAGTGGCTGCATGTTGAGGTTTTAGAGCAGTAGAAACAACGTCAATTGTACTCTAAGGGTTTTATTCAAATACAGGATAATTTCCTTTTAGTGAAATTAACTAAAAAAGTTAATGCAGCATGTAGAGAATTATTTTGTTGTAAATTTATTCTCTGTAGCTCATCCATCTAAATTCTATATTGCCAGATCTCCTCATCTCTACACCTCTCCAAAATGCCCATAAAGCTTCATAGTGTCCATTATAACCAATGTTTATGTCCATTATAACCAGAGGAAAATGCATTGGATTTAATATATTTGGTTTGGGAAATCAGTTTTTGTCCACTATAACCGATTGTCCGTTATAACAGTATCCATTATAAGTGGAGTGCACTGTATATCCTTTCTTCAGTACATCAGTTTGCAGCAACAGACTAGGTATGTCCTTCCTCTGTGCTTAGCCAGCACTCACTGACCCTGATCTCTGATATACTTAGCAGCTGAGATTCAGCCTCCACCGCTATGAGGGCCTTGTTTGCTTGGGTAGTGGGGGCTCAAAAAAAAACAAACAAGCTAAAGACAAGGAACCTCAGTGCAGAAGCACTGAAACATGGGGTACCCCAAAAGGCATTGACAATTAGCCAAGTTTCAAAGAAACACATCATACATACGTCCATAATGCAAAGCATCATGGGATATATGCAAATCACCATGACATTTCAGACTTGTTCAGTTTACAGCAATTTATATAAATTTTAAATAACACAACTTAATTTTTGTCATACAGTCCCTAGTAACTTTTACCTTTATCAAAACACACCTAGTTATTTCCAACATTTACGGCTTTCATAAACATAGGGGTGGATATTCAAAGCAGCTGTGCGATGCAACGCAGAACTGTCTGAGAGGCGATATTCAGCGACAGCAACTGCGCAGCCTAGTGGGAAAAGCCAATGCGCAATGGGAATGTATGCATGTGCAAGAGCAGGGGGTGTAGCCATGAATATGTGGCACAGTGCAATATTTAACACCGGGCAAATGGCGCAAGCAAGGAGCAAATGGCAGTTGCGCGGAGCAGACTTGATCCTATAAATACAGGGAGCAAGTAGGAGAAGGGCACTTGCGCCAGAGGAAAGCAGGACAGAGGGAGACAGACAGGCCGTCAAACCACACAGTAGGGGACAAGGAGAGAGAAACAGACAGAGACAGGAACAGAGAGGGAGTGACAGTGTGTGAGAGAGTGAGTGAGTGTGAGTGTGACAGACAGGGAAGCAACGGCATGTGTGAATGTGCCAGGGTGACACAATGGCACCAGGCCCGAGAGAAGTGACACAGGTACCCACAGGGTGGGAGACAGAGGCCGCAGGCAACAGGCAGCCAACCAGGGGCAGGTACGGCACAGGCATGGCCCTGTAGAGCAGCACGCACAGCCGCACACAGCTGGGATGGCCACAGTGGCACAGCACACAGGTAGTGTGGGCGTGCCCTGCGCCCTGAACAGATGGACGGCCGTGTGTCCAGTCCACATGACCACACACATCAACATGCTGCACAGCACAGCACACCCCACCCACATACTGGCACCCACAGGTGTGCTTGGGTGTGCTAGCACCTGGTGTGAATCAGACACAGAGCACTGGTGCACAGGTGCATCTGGTGCCGTGTGGCATCATCACGCACATGCCACATGGGCCAGCAGCGGGCAGGTGCACACACAGCCAGTGTGTGGCACAGTCTACGGATGCCACGCCCATGGCATGCACACACACAACACTCATGTGCACACAGGGCAGCAGCAGCGGATCATGGACAGGGTGGCGGCATGTTAGGTCTGCTGCATGGTCACATGGCTGCCACAGATACGTCGACAACCTAGCCATGGCTGCCCAGCAGACCCAGGCTGCCTGATGGCCACAGGGGGTGTCTGCGACTGTCCCTTGGGGGGTGGTACTGCAGGAACGTGACCGTGTCCTCGCAGGGGTCTGCAGACTCCCAAACAGGCCCACACCAGGCATGCCTGGGATGCCAACAGCAGATCCTGGCATCAACACCGAGGGGGTCACTCAACACCGTCACCATGAGGTGGACAATGCACTCTGCGGGGATTGCGGTGGCCTGCTGCTCCTCATGGCGGCCAGTGGGGCTGGGCCGACCGTGACCTGTGCCAAGGCGATCAGGGCTGTGGTCGTGTCCTCCTGCAGGTGACTGATGGCTTCCTGGACCTGCGCAAAGCCCCTTTCACGCTGCTCAGCTGCCTGGCGCACCTCTGCATGGAGTACACGCACCCCAGCCACGAGCAGCACCTGTTGGTCCACAGCAATCGGGTGTGCTTGTGCAAGGGGTCAGCATCCGGGGGCGCATGGGCATTGCGCCAACCCATTGGTGGTGTCTGACCACGCTGCCCAGCCCCCTGCTCAGGTGGGCACTGCACAGAGTAGTCCCCTTGGGGCTGCTCACTGATCAACGCATAGGTGGCAGATGCTGCACCCAGCCCCCAACGTCCCGAGCCATCTGCCGCTGCTGCACCTCCAGCTGCTGTGCAGTGGGCAGCACCTGTGTCGCTGTACCACCACCACCACCATCCCCCAACACCATGCCGCTGTCGCACACAGTGGTACCAGGGGTGGTGGCGGGCGGCTGTCCCACCGCCAACAGGGCACTGGCCACACTGCCAGGGATGGTGTATGATATGGGTGTCTCCCCTTGATAACACCCCCGCTGTCCAGGACAATGGTCACATTGTCATCGGTGTCGGACTTCTCCCCGATCTGTGTCTCTGCACACTGCACGCCATGGCTGGCATCCCACTGGAACAAAGCCAGGGCCTTGTCCGCCACCACGCCCAAGAAATCCAGCCGGATGGCGGTGGTGTGCTGCAGCCGATCGGGCCCCTGGATGCTAGTGGAGGTGGATGGCTGGTCCTCCAGGGCTGGGCATGCCCCCACGGCAGACTCCACTGCTCCTGCCACTGCATGCTGGCATTCCGGTGCTGAAAGGGAAAACAGGTGCCTTAGTGCTGCCGATGCACAGGCCCCTCCGGTCACCACCTCCCACCCCTGACGCCGCTGTGCCTACCATGCAGTGATGGGCTCCCACCAGTCTGGAAGCCACCACCTGGCACCCCCTCAACAGTGCTGCGCCACATGGTGGCCACCACCAGCTCCTCCTGCGGTGTGAGCTGTGGCATGTCGGCCTGGCCCCCAGCTGTGGCTGCCCTTGTGGCCTGGATGGCCACCACCTTCTCCTTGATCCGACACCTGTCAGTGCCCACCTTCTTCTTGCAATCCTGTGCAGATCGTTGGTGGCTGCCCTGCTGGTTCACAGCCTCCGCCACCTCCTCCCAGGCAGCTGCCCTGACCTAGGGTGTGCCAGTTGTGCCACTCAGCAGAGGCTCCCTGTCGAGGTATCGCCGAACAGGCATCCGCCTTTGTAGCTGGGCCTGCGCCAGGTGCAGGCCCACGCCCTCACCCTCCTCATGTTTGGACATGCTGCTACCTGTGGGCAATGACATGTGGTCAGTGGCTGCAGCGGCACACACCAGCCGCCCATCCCGCTGTGCTGTCCCCTGAGCAGGCGCAGCTTACCTCAGATGGATGCAATACTGGTCCATGGCCTGTGCAGTCCCGTGGCACCTTTATAGCACATCACATGCAAATGGGCTGATGCGCAACAGTAATGAGATGCTAATTCTCTCAGTGCACCGTGGATAGGCTGATGAGCTAATCTGCATATGCCGGCTGAATATTGCGTTGTTGCGTCTTGTGCAATGGACTTGCACCGGCACAAGTCATGGCACAATGCTGTGATATGCGCAGTGCGCCTGTCATTATGAATGCACCATGGCATGTACCAAAGCCTATTGCGCAATGGGCCACGTGGCAATTGGCTGCTATGGGGCCTATGGTGCTTGGGTGCCATGGGTTCTATGGCACTCAGGCTATAGAGCTTATGGCGCTCGGGCGCTACTAGGGCCTTGGCACTCAAGTGCTATAGGGCCTATGGTGCCCAGGTGCCATGGGGTCTATGGTGCTCAGGCGCTATAGGGCCTATGGCACCCGGGTGCCATAGGCCCTATAGCACCCGAGTGCCATAGGCCCCAAAGCACCTGGGTGCCATAGGCCCTATAGCACCCGAGCACCACAGGCCCTATAGCACCTGAGCACCACAGGCCCTATAATGTCTGGGCACCATAGGCCCTATAGCGCCTGAGCGCCATAGGCCCCATGGTGCCCGAGTGTCACAGGCCCTATAACACCATAGGGCCTGTACGGCATAGTGCCCCAGGTCCCAGTTACACATCATGCTTTATGGTCCCAATAGCGCACTCACACTCAGTGCATATGCTGACCCCTGCCTTATGCCCCCCAGGGACCTCTGCCCCATGTGCCAGTATGGCCACGCCCATACCGCACATTCCCAGGGATGCATGATTGATGAGGGCAGCGCATCTACGTGTGAGGCCCGCATCCCGAGCATGTGGAGCTCATGCACTACAGGGCACCATTTTGCTTTGCTACACTGCAGAGTAGGCATGCCATGGTGTGCAGTACCCTGGGCTCAGAACTGGAGCCAAGCTGAATTGGTGAACCTGGTGGCCCAGATGGAGCCCCATGCTGCCTGCCTGTTTGGGAAGCAGCCCCTCACCAGGCTCAGGACAGAGGTCTGGCAGGATGTTGCGGATGTGTTCTGCACTGCACGCTGCAGCAGGAGCAGTGTCGCCACCGATATGGTGACCTACAGAGCGGAACCCGAGGGCTCAGGCGCTGCGCATGCATCGGGAGGGGGGCCGTGCCATGACCAGGTAAGTGTGCTCTGCCTGCGTCTGTGCATGTCCAGTGTTCCATGGGGCCAGCAGGGCTGCATGCCATGCTGGGGAGCGATGTCGCTGCGTGCCCTGTAGCCTGCGAATGCACATCACTGGGTGCGCTGCGCCACTGCATTGTGGCCGTGCCAGGCTGGGGTGCACTCTGTGCGGGGGGTGAGGGCGGTGGGCACATGGCATTGCTATGCACTGATGTATGCTTGTTTATGTTCCCGTCCTAGGCCCTGAGGAGAGCCAGGGTGGCAGGTGCGCCTGGCGGGCCATGGCAGGCTGCCACGGGACCTACGGCTGGAGCTGCGGGACAAAGGGGTGGAGCCGCTGGACCAGTGCAAGCAGTGCAATAGTGGGCAGGTAGGCACTGTGCTCTAATACATTGTTGTGCAGGTGGGCGACAGGGGCGGGGTGCAGCCTTGGCCCCCTGTGCACTGAGCCGTGGCAGCTGTGTTCAGCCCGTGTTGTGCGTGGCGCCATGGAGTGGCCGTTACACATGTGTGTGGCAGCTGCTGGTGGGCTGTGGGTGCGTCTGGCTGCCACCTGTGCCACTGCAGTCCCGCTGCTGCACCATGCCACCTGCCTGTCACTGTGCTGGCAGTTGGCCCATGGGTGGTGGTGTCCAGTGCTTTGCATAGCTGTGGGTTGCTGGGTCAGTGGCAGGTGTGGGCCCACCCACTCCGAGTGGCCAGGGTGCCACCCCAGGGGCGCATGTCACCACTGTTCGCTGCACACGGTAGGTGGGCTGGGGTGCCCTGGACATGCACTGATCACCTGTTCCCTCCTTTACCATGGGTGTCTGACGGGGTCTTTGACAGTCAAACTATGGCCACCTCCTGCGGCGGCTCATCATCACCGCCCCTGCACTGGAGGTTGCCCACTCACGAGATGGCTCCTGCTGCAGGGCCAGCGCCAGGCGGTGGAATGTGGCCGCCTGTAGGGCCTGATCCTGCTGTTCCTGCACCTGTCCACCCTTCCCATACCTTCCCCTGTCCCTTTGTATAACCCTGTCCCCATCCCTCTCTTTCCTTTCTTGTTCCTGCTCTGTAAATAGTTTCCCCTACCTTGTTCCCTGTTGCATTGTTATACCTATTATTTATTACAGATTTTATATGGTTACCCATCTGTGTCCGGGTCTGCTTTGTGGCTGGCCGGGTGGGCCATGCTGCAGTGGCATGCTGGGTGGCTGTGTGGTGCACCTGTGTTGTTCTGTGGGCTGTGCATGGTGGTGTTCACCCATCAGTCAGTGGCTGTGCCCTGGGAGGCCATGGGCTGGCTGTTCAGGATATTAGGCGTATGTGTTGGGTCCCGTTGCCAGGGTGTGGCGGTTGTGGCCTGGGTGGAATGGTGCATGTCATCCAGTGGGAGGTGGCCTGTATCGGCCCACCCTTGGCTGTTGGTGCCGCCTTTCCTACATCCACCACTGTGGTGCACGTGGTCAGGGGCTGGCACATACCTGTGATCCTTGGGCAGTGTTCCATCGTGGGCCGGTTGTGCCTCTCTCCTGGCTCCACCACCTCCCCGGTGGCCACCCCCTCCTCCCAGGTGCCTTGCTCTTTGCTGTGCCTGTAGCTGGTCCATTTGTGTCCTGGCACATCTTCCTTGGCCCCGTGCACATCCATGGTTGCACTATTACGCATGTTGGGTTGCTCCCTGGTGCACCTCTGCGCTCTGGCGCACCCATGCAATATTCAGCCTTGTTGTGCTGGCATATGTCGCCATGCGCAACCTTTGAATATCGTGCTCATTGCGCCATGGTGCATTAGATTTGCACTGCGCCAGCCTTGCGCTGGCGTCTGGCGCATTTCTGAATATCCCACCCAAGGTATATACATCAAGGTATTTTATGACATAGTGCTATTCCATATTAAATCCAACAATGATAAACACAGCCTGTTGTTTTATATCAGCTCAGAGGTCACAACAATAACCTCTCTGTACGAGGACCTAAGAGGGAAAATAAAAATTAAAGAGGACACTACAGCATAGTCAAGAAAGTGAAGGGGGTGCCCACAGGTGGGCAAACTTAGGGACTAGAAATTGTAAAGGACAGATTAGGCTAAGAAATGGAAGAACTGTTGCAATAGATTTAAGAAAAGGTCGGTCCTCAAGAGTGGCAGGAGCTCCCTGTCACATATCCCCCACCTTAAGAAGGAAGCAGTTACTGCAGACTGCTTGCCACCTTCCTGTCCTAGGAAAGGATGGAGCTTGCACCCGTCCATCTTCAGAAGCTCTGTCTCAGGGTCCCTATTAATGATAAACATTCCATCATAAACATAGTGGATATCATCATTTTTATCCTGCGGCATTAATGCATTTTCAACAGAGACTAGCAGTACCTTCTCATCTCCTTTTAGGGAATGTACGTCATATTTCTTAACCAAAAAATCTGGACAGCTGTAAAGTCCAGCACGATAGAAATAATTTCTCTGGGGTGAGTAATTACCTGCTCCAACCCACCAGATATTTCAGTTTTAAGCAGGGGCCCAGTCCTAGGTTCAACCTCTACATAAACCCACTATGTCTCTTGATTCATTTCACTTGCTACAGATACTGACACCTGAGGGTAGACATTCTTTGCTGTCACCTCAACACAGGTTCTAATCTATTTTCCACCACCTCCTCCTTTGTAGGTTTTCATCAAAAAATAAAACACAGGTACCACCTCCTTGATCTTAACATATTGTAACATTTTGGCAATATTAGCATCTTTGCCTGTGTACACCCAGTCAATGCTGTTAATAGGATTTGCTGCATCAATACAAGAAAAAGTCCCTTCAGCCTCATAGGGTTCTTCTTGCTTGCTTGGAGTCTTGAACCCCAGCATAATATCACTAGACACAGTCTTACCTGGGGTCTCGCATTCAAGTTCCGTACTTGTATCTCTGACCTCCAACAGGTAACATCCTGGGAACACAGAAAACAAAGGAATATCCTGCTCTGTCAGAGTGTCCTCCTCCAGCTGAGCCCATGAAAAATCCTCCTCCAATTCTTTATCTAAACACTCTGGCAGGAACCTCTCGAGCACCTGGCACCGGTGTTCTGCCTCTCCGTACTTGGTCTACCTAGACCCCACGGTAGTTCTCATCCCATTGCATCTCTTCATTGTCTTCAGGCTCTGCCTTCCTCTGAGCTCCCAGGTCCAGTCCAGTCCAGCCAGCAGCTTCTCTCCATCTCTCAGCCATGGTTTTGGTCAGAACTCCACAGACTTTCTTCTCCGGCAACTCCAGGTGCATTGGTCCAACTGGGATATCTGGGTGATATCCACCAGAAAACATCCTCTTGGCCAGTCCAGACGCTTCCAGTAAGTTATCCCACTTCTGACACCAAGTCTGTGGAGGGATTGTGGGATAACAGATGGACCAGACACCGAACTGCAAGTTCAACTCACAATCTGTGTGTGATGTTTATTCAAAATACAGTAGATAACCTTAAGCAATGGTATATCTCTTCTTCAGTACATCAGTTTGCAGCAACAGACTATGTATGTCCTTTCTCTGCACTTAGCCAGCACCCACTGACACTGATCTCTGATCTACTTAGCTGTTGAGATTCAGCCTCCACCCCTATGCAGGCCTTGTTTGCTTGGGTAGTGGGGGCTCAAATAAAAAAAATTAAAAAAAAACAAGCTAAAGACAAAGAACCTCAGTGCAGAAGCACTGAAACATGGGTTACCCCAAAAGGCATTGACAATAAGCCAAGTTTCAAAGAAACACAACATCACACATACTTCCATAATGCAAAGCATCATGGGATATGTGCAAATCGCCATGAAATCTCAGACTTGTTCAGTTTACAGCACTTTATATGCATTTTAAATAGCACAACTAACTTAATTTTTATCATAAAGTTCCCTAGTAACTTTTTCCTTTATGAAAAACACCTAGTGCAATGGTCTTTTCAACATTTACAGCTTTCATAAACATAAGGGCCCAGATATTCAAAGGTTACGATGGCGCAACAGTGATGCATCATGCACAACCCACTGATGCGCTGACACGATATTCAAAGGGAAAAAGTGTACCTCTGCATAAATCCCGCTGGAGTGCATCAGTAGTGGCAGCAGAGGTGGGGGCGTGCCCATGCATAACCTGCACAGCCCGATATTCAGTCTGGGATGTAGAGTCATGCATGCGAACCTGTACTCTGCGCCTGCACAAAGTTATGCCCCCAAAAGGAACAAGTGATGGCCACCCACAGGTGAGCTGCCGCATTGCAGGGCGCAACACAGCAGCTGCCACCTGTGGGTGGCCACCCGAGTTCCTGCCGCACCTGGCGGCGCTCCCCCCATGCCCCATGGGGGCATCTGTAATCACACCTCCCAAGTCCAATATCCCTGGTGGTCCAGTGGACCTCTATGTGCCCGATCGCGGGCAACAGTACACTCCCCCCCAGTCCAATATCCCTGGTGGTCCAGTGGACCACACTGAGCCCGATCACGGGCATCTATAATGGCATCCCCAAGTCCAATATCCCTGGTGGTCTAGTGCCCCCACCACTGCCCACTGAGCCCCACGCCTGCTCCCCCGTCAGCCGGCGGGCGGCAGCGCCACCCACCTGCCACCGCTGCCCTAACAGCTCAGGGTGCACGCCCATGGTTCACAGCATGAGCCAATGGGCGTGGAGCCCATACCATACTACGCAGTCCAGATCTGTGAATTAATTCATTCAAGCAATGTGAGAAGGCAGTAAGTAAGGCTGGGGGGATACTGGGATGCATAGGAAGAGGCATCAATAGTAGAAAACAGAAAGTTGGTATCCCTCTGTACAGACTGTTGGTGAGACCCCATCTGGAGTACTGTGTGCAGCTCTGGAGACCCCATCTCCGCAAAGACATAGACAGAGTGGAGGCTGTCCAGAGGAGGGCAACCAAAATGGTGCAGGGTCTGCACCAGAAGACATACAAAGAAAGAATAAAGGAGCTTAATATGTATACCTTTGAGGAAAGAAGGAGAGAGGGGACATGATAGAAACTTTCAAGTACCTCAATGGAATCAACAAAGTCCAAGAGGGTAGCAGCTTTCAGAAAAAGAGATGTGCAAGAACAAGGGGGCACAATTTGAAGATAGAGGGGGGACAGCTCAGAGGTAATGTGAGGAAGTATTTTTTCACAGAGAGGGTTGTGGATGCATGGAACAGCCTCCCTGAGGTCACTGAGTCAAGAACAGTGGGTTAATTCAAGAATGCATGGGACAGACATAAGGCAGTCCTAGTGGGGGGTAGGAGGAAGAAAGCTGTTGGTTAACTAGGATCTGCAGCTTATCTGTTAGGTAGGAAAATGAGCAGACTAGGTGGGCCAAGCGGTCCTTATCTGCCATCAAATTCTATGTTTCTATGTCTATTTGCATGTCCCCGTTAGAATATCGCAGGTGCTGTGCATGGCGCAATGGCACTTGCGCCACCGCATCTCCATGCTCCACTCTGGCCACTTGCGCTGGCACAGTGCCACTGCACCATGCACAGTGGGGTTGGCCAGGGTGCGATATTCAAAGCTGCTGCGCCATAGCACAGCTCCGTTGAATATCGCTCAGGCCACACCCATGCGCAACAAAGTTGAGCTGCGCCCAGGCTTGCGCCACAGCCTGGCACAGTTTGAATATCCAGGCCCAGGTATATACATCAAGGTATTTTATGACATAGTGCTATTCCATACTAAATCCAACAGTGATGAACACAGCCTGTTGTTTTATATCAGCTCAGAGGTCACAAAATATCCTCCCTGTCTGAGAACTTAAGAGGAAAAGGAAAATTAAAGAGAACACTACAGCATAGTCAAGAAAGGGAAGGGGGTGCCCACGGGTGGCCAATCTTATGGACTATAAATTGTAAAGGATAGATTAGGCTAAGAAATGGAAGAACTGTTGCAACAGATTTAAGAAAAGGTCAGTCCTCAAGAGTGGTAGGAGCTTCCTGTCACAAGGACAAAACTCTCCAACCTTCTTGTTTAATCCTCTCCTTCTAAGGACCTGAGATTCCCTTCTTTCCTTTATAGGTTTCTTGTTCCCGTCCCATCCAGCCCAAATTCCAAGTTCCCCCTTTTATTAACCCTCTTCCTACTCCCCTCTCCATCCCACCCTTCTACTCTCCCTATGCTGTTTACATGGGGGGGGACTGACAGTCCCCTCCTCTAGGATGCCCCACGATCTGTACCCCTTGGTGCTCCCCTGCTACTAATTTAAATTCTGACTACTGTTAATGTAGTTTCCAATTCAATCATTGAGTAGCCTTGTTCTCTTCCCACCTGTGATCTGCCTGGTGAGTAGAGAGTGCTCTCTTCCTAGTCCTCACCAATTCCCAATCACCCCAAAACCGTTGCTCCCTGCACCAGTCCCACAACCAGAAGCAAATTCCTCTAGCCTATCCTTTCTTGCTGAACTGGCCCTAGGAACTGGTAGCACTTCTGAGAAGGCTACCAATCTGGCTTCTCCCTGGCAAATCAGACCCACCTATCAAAATCCTTCCTGCATCACCCCCACGTTGCATCCAGCCAGGTCATTAGTTCTCAGGTGAATGACATGTGGTTTCCCTCTACCCCTTGCATGTGCGACTGTACTTTCTGGTGAATCCTATTTGCTGTCATACCTCTTGTAGCTGATTAGAATTTGTTTTTAAACAGATCAGGTCCTGGCAAAGATTTTTTAACTGCTCAGGTCCTGGTGAGGATTTTTAACTACTCAGGTCCTGGTGAGGATGTTTTAACTGCTCATGTCCTGGTGAGTTTATTTTAACTGCTCAGGTTCTGGTGAGGATTTTATTTGAGATTCTCAGGTCCTGGTGATTGTTGTTGCCCTGCTCAGATCCAGGTAAAGATATTTTAAGCGCTGCTCAGATCCTGTTCGGGAATTATTGTTAACTGCCAGTTCATGGTGAGGATTTCTGTTAACTGTTCAGGCCCAGGTTACAGTTTTTATTTGCACTGCTCAACTTCTTGTAAAGATTTTTGTTTTGCTTCATTCTGGTCCAGGTAGGGATTTTGTTACCCTGCTCAGGTCCGGTAAGGATTTTTTGCACTGCTCAGGTCCTGAAGAGTATTTTATTTGAGCTTATTGGGTTTTGGTGGTTATTTTTGTCCTGCTCAGCTCAGTTCCTTGTACATTTTTATTATAGCACTGTGCAGGTCCTGGTAAATATGTTTTTAGCACTGCTCAGGTCCTATTCAGGAATTATTATTCTTTTTTTCCATATCGGTGTTTATCCTCCCAGTGGGCGGGTGGCTTGTGTCAGCCAACCGTACTGGGCATCCGTGATCCCTTCGGGGTCACCCCCACTTCCCCGGCAGGACCACTGGAGCCAGCCTGGGTGTGTCGTCCAGCCACCCCTTCATTTTCTTTTTTCCTCCCTTACTTCCCCGGAGCCCCAATCAAGGTTGGGTGCATGCGTGAGGCGTGCATCTGGAGCGCCTTGGCCAACTCTGCTCCTCCCACCCCTGGCCCAGCACCCGACTCGCTGCCCACACTATCATCACGCCTCACGTGGTGGTGGTCTTAGGCCGAGACCGACCTCCTGATCCAGGAAAGAAGAGCTGCCTGGAGGCATCTCTTCCACTCCTGGCTCTCCTCCCAACCAATCCCTGGTGTCCGTGCTTGTTCCTGAACATGGGTCACCAGCTAGCAAGGGTAAGGTGCCTAGTGCCTCATCCTCAGCGCCACTGGAACAGAGATTGAGGAATTATTTTAAACTGTTCAGGCCCTGGTGATGATTTTTATTTGCCCTGTTCATGTCCTTGTACGGATCTTTTTCTCCACTCAGATCCTGGTAAGGATTTTTTTTCAGTGTTCAGGTCCTATGAAGGATTTTCTTTGCACCAGTCAGAAACTGATATGGACTTGTTTGAACATCTTGGATCCTGTGGAGGATTTGTCTCAGATTCCATCTGACGCTCTTAGGTGAATAAAATGATAAAAAAAAAATCCTCCATACCTAAGATTGTGAGGAACAGAAAACAAAACAAACAAAAGAAAAAGAAACAGAAACAAATTATATATCATTTCCAACAACTTCAAACAGAGCCTGATCAGAAATCGAAATCTTGCCTGCAGCATCAGTGAGAATGTGGACCACCCCTATTCTCAGTATGTTTCTGCACTGCTCAGGCATCAGGCATCAGGTACTGATGTTGATTTTTAACTGCTCAGGTCATGGTGAAGATTTTTTTTAAGTGCTCAAGTCCCTGTAAGGATGTTTGTTTGCACTGCTCAGGTCCTGGTGAGGATTTTTTTTGCACTGCTCAGGTCCTGGTGAGGATTTCCTTGCACTGTTCAGGTTTTGGTGAGGATTATTTTCTTGTACTGCTCAGGTCCTGGTGAGGATTTCCTTGCACTGCTCAGGTCCTGGTGAGGATTTTTGCACTGCTCCGGTCTTGGTGAGATTTTTACCCTGCTCGGGTCCTAGTGAGTATTTTCTTGCACTGCTCAGGTCCTGATGAGATTTTTTTGCTGCTCAGGTCCTGATGAGGATTTTTTGCACTGCTCAGGTCCTGGTGAGGATTTCCTTGCACTGTTCAGGTCTTGGTGAGGATTATTTTCTTGTACTGCTCAGGTTCTGGTGAGGATTTCCTAGCACTGCTCCAGTCCTGGTGAGGATTTTTGCCCTGCTTGGGTCCTGGTGAGTATTTTCTTGTACTGCTCAGGTCCTAGTGAGGATTTATTTCACTGTTCAGGTCCTTGTGAGGATGTTTTGCACTGCTCAGGGCCTGGTAAGAACTGTATTGCTCTGCTCAGGTGCTGGTGATATATTTTTTTAACTTCCCAAGTCCTGGTGTCGATTGTTTAACTGCTTTTGTCCTGATGAAGACTTGTTTTATAATCATCAGGTACTGTGAGGATTTTTAGCTATTCTGTCCTGGTGCCAATTTTTTCTACCTGCTCAGGTCTTGGTGAGGATTTTTTATGGATTGCTCAGGTCCTGGTGAGGATCTGGATTTTTTGCACTGCTCAGGTCCTTGGTGGAGATTTTGTAATTGTTCTTGTTCTGGTGATGGTTTTTTAACTGCTTAGGTCCTGGTGAGGATTTGTTTTAACTGCTCAGGTCCTTATGAGCATTTTTTAAGTGCTCAGGCCTGGTGCTGATTTTTATTTGCACTGCTCAGGTCCTGGTGGGGATTTTTTATGGACTGCTCAGGCCCTGGTGAGGATCTGGATTTTTGCACTGCTCAGGTCCTTGGTGGAGATGTTTTAATTGTTCAGGTCCTGGTGATGATTTTTAACTGCTTAGGTCTTGGTGAGTTTGTTTTAACTGCTCAGGTCCTTATGAGCATTTTTAGTGCTCAGGCCCTGGTGCTGATTTTTATTTGCGCCCAGGTCCTGGTGAGGATTATTTTGCCCTGCTCAGGTCCAGTTAAGGATTTTTTTCACTGCTCTGGTCCTTGTAAGGACTTTTTGCCCACTCCAGTCCTAGTAGGATTTTTTATGGGAGGCCTAATCCTGAGGTTCAAGTGAGGAATATCTACAACATCCCAGATAAAGACAGCCTCTACCAAACAGTCCAACTTAGCGTGTTTCATTACACTGGCTCCTGTGAGGTCCATGCAGCTATGTCCCTTGTTTTCTGCTGCTTGTGCTGCTGACTTTTGTTTCACTCCTTCTACTTGCCCTCCTATGCCCCATTCCTGTTCCTTGCCTGTTCTTCCTTCCTTTCCTATCTTCATTTAGTATGTTTTGAGCTTTCTTCCCCCACTTGCTCTCTGCTGCTGTTCGTGTTTTGCTTCCTCCAGTTCTCTTCTTGTTGCTCTCATTGTCCGTCTTCTTCCCTTCCCTTCATTTTTCTGGCTTTTGTTCTGCTGTGCCTGCTGTTTCTGCATTTTTATGCTTCATCCTTTGTGCATCCCCATGCTTTTCCACTCCTTGCTTCTCCATGAATGCCCCCCCCCCCCAGTTCCTGTTGTCTGCTCCTGCTCTTTTCTGGCATCTTCCCCCTTCTCTGCTTGTTTCCCTTTCCTACTCCTGTATTTCATTTGGTGGTTCTCTGCCCCTCCCTTTCTTTCATTCTCCCTGCTTGCTGCTGGACCACAGCTTTCCCAGTGTCCACGTTCGACACTTTGGCACCTACTTGACAGCTGTGTCTTGTGTTTGCCATCCCTTTACTCCCTCCATCAGTGTTTTTGCTTGCTTCTTCTTTGGGGCATTCTTCCTTCTCAGAACCATCACTCCATTCCCTCTATCACTTTCCAGTTGTGACGTGCATCCAGTCGCACCTCTTCTTAAAAGCTATACTAGCTTATTCCATCCCCTATAAGGCATCTGGTCTTGTGCCTCCAGTTAATTTAGCTATTGTGTCTCATGCAGCTGTTCTCATTTGTGGTGTCACTGATGCTGCTCTCTCACCTCCTTCATTGCTCCTTGTTCCCCTACTGCCAGCTAATCATTTCTCTCTGTTTATTTCTCCTTTCTAACAAAGACGCAGCCAGCTGCTTTTTCCTTGTGCAGCCCACATCAGCAGCTTTCCAGTCTCCATCTCGAACTTATACCTTCTGAGGTACTCAAATGTAGGTAGGTTTGCTCTGTCTACTGGAGATGGGAGCTTGTTGCTAGCCATTCCATATCCTAATTCTGCATTTTCAGTCTCTGTCTCTCATATCTTCTGAGGTACTGTAGTGCAGGTATGCTTGTCCTGTCTACCAGAGATGGAGGTCTGTTGCTAGTCATCCACAGCCCTCTAATTCTGCATTCAAACCCTGAAGAAGGTCCTACAAGGTCTCCACTGCAATACGTGGTGTACATCGGCATTTTGGCATCTTCTCACGTCCATCTCTGCATACATCTTCCAGTCTCCATCTCTAACTCATACCTTCTGAGGTATTCAAGTGTAGGTCAGCTTGTGATGTCTACCAGTGATGGGAATCTGTTGCTAGTCATTCCACAGCACCCTAGTTCTGCATTCAGCCTCAAAGAAGGTCCTGCAAGGTCTCCTCAGACTTCTTCCCACTCTCAGTGCAATGCGCAGTGCGTATTGGCATCTCGGCATCTTCTCTGCTTTCGACTGACTGAAAACACTGAAGAAGATCCTGCAAGGTTCTCTGACTTCCTCCTGCTCTCAGCGCAATATGGTATCTTTGATGTTTACCAACTCTCTGCTCCCAATCACTCAAGAAAGTCCTCCAAGGCCCCCTTGGACTTCTTTCCACTCATCAGTTCAATGCGCAGTGCTATTAGTATTCTGCATCTTCCACGTATACCTGCTCTCTGGCCCCAAACCCTGATACAGTTCCTGCAAGGCCTCCTGGGACTTCTTTCAAGCTCTTCCAGCTTGTAAGCAGGCTTCAAATCTACTCCATTAGGACTGGACCATTTTCTACCTCTTGGATGAAGAACTGAAAAACTGGATATCTAACATGTGGCTTCATACTTCCATCTACAGACCCTGCTCCTGTCACCTCTGCTCCTCCGAGTACTATTCTGACCATCAGTACTCCATCCATCTCAGACCCTGCAACCTTCTGAAACTCAGTATCTGATGCCTCTTCATCCACCAATCCAGCATATTCAATCATCCATCAAGCTCGACTTCTGCTCCTTGCCAAGACTAATTCAGACCAGCTTCTGTCCTTTAACTCTGCAGTCCTGACTGGACATTTGACACAGACCTATCAAACACTGGAGGCATACCTATTTGAATCACAATTTAATTGGAAGGCTTTTAGCCTGATGTTTAATGGGGGGGAATAGTTCCCCACATCCCCTACTTAAACAACAGGCCGCCTCTCACTCTACTTTGAGCATTTTGGTGGCACTCCAGTGCTGCATGGCTACTGGGGCTGGGTTCTCCCTCTGCTTCCTTCTCTGTCTCCTCTTGTGCCCTCTTCTCCCCTTGTGCCTTCCCTTTGTTTTTCGCCTTGTCTGCTCCCCCTCCTTTTCATTTTGCCTCGTCTTTTCCTGCTTGCTCTCCCCCCACCTTCCGCCTGTACCTTTGTCTTTGTTTCTTCCGTGTTCCTGTTTTCCTTTTTGGGACTCCTTTCCTCGCCAGCCTCCGTATATGTTCAGGTCTTGCCAGCACCCGGACCGCAGCTGCTTCCCTCTCCCAGAATGTTCGTTGTTTTTTGGACTACATCCTCCCTCAACCACTGCTTCCAACCTCAGCATTCTCCAGGATTCCTGCAGCGCCATCTTGCACCCTCTTACGCCACCTCCTCGTGGCTCATGAGCAGCCTACCTCTTGTTCCACTGGCTAGATCCTGCACTACTACCGGGGCCAGCAGTGTGTTTGGACCTTCTGCTAATCTGCTCCCCTCGACTAACGACTGGCACGCTACCATGCGTACCATGCTTCCCCGCCCCTTCAACTTGCTGCACATTGGGGCGATGAACCTGGGATCCTTCTCCTCTGTCAGTGCCTGATACGCCAGCTGGCAGTCCGGCCAGTGCACTGCTTTGAACTTATTTTCAGACCTTCAAACCTTCTACTGAACATCTCGATTCAATATCTATTACTCCAAAGTCCCTGACACAAAATATATTCTCTGGGAAGGCAGAAGATTGTTCTGCATTCAGGACTCGAATCTCCACACATACAGAAGCTAGCTGAGTACTGTGACTCCAAGACTGCAACCCTTTAAACCTTTCATATAGCGCCACTGGCTGTTCAAAGCACCAGTTCCTGCCCTATCCAACTAATGCTCTATGGCTATCTGCTTTTGCCGTTTCCATGCCTGCTCATCACTGAAACAGTAATTAACTGGATACCTTGAATAATGCTGTATTCCAGAACTGACCTATAATAAGCCTTTAACACTAGCAGCAGAAACAGCACACTACATGCGGACATCAACATCAACCTTTCCTTCCACTGCCAGCTCAGCTTGCCCGCTGTTAGCCTATGCCCTGGCTTTTTCACCATCCTGCCTACCACTACAGGACATTCATACCGTGGTGTACATCCTCAAGCCTAAAGATTCGACCTCAGAACACTGTGGATACCTTGCATTCAATACTCTATTTATTTCGTAGCATCCCTATGTTATGGACACGATGGCAGACCACATGGGGTCCAGCCATCCCAAACACCATACACACCCCACGAGTGTGCCTACTCATTTAAATGCACTACTGGCAGACTCATGCGGGGCTCCTGCCCTCCTTGCCTTGGACTATTCCTTACCTTGGCGATGGTGGGCCACGTGTGGTCCCACCATCCCAAACATACTCTACTCTTTAGCGTGGTGAAGGTGAACTATGTGTGGTCTCGCCTTCCCAATCAACTACTACTCAGTGGTATCGGCAATGGCGGACCACATGAGGTCCCGCCATCTCTATCTTGCACTACTCGATGGAAATCATCACATTACTCAGATATGGTGATGGTGGACCACATGGGGTCCTGGTATCCCTATCCCGCTCTACTCAATGGGACACGCTCCTGCCTTTCATTTTATGCACAACTCCTGCAATGGCGATGACGGACCATGGTGGGTCCCGCCATCCCACTCAACCTCTAACATACTAACAAACTAAAATGCCAGCAGAATAGGCCTAATGGTCTTTCGTGTCTGCTCATTTGGTCAGCCCCCACACTGGGTGCTGACCTTGCTGTCCCCCTCGCCTTCTCTGGCTTCTCCCTTCCCAGTTCTGGATATTCTTGCTGCATTGGATTTTGCTTCCAGAACCCTTCCCCTGCACCTGTCCCACCCCCTCTTGAACCCCTCCACTGTCTCTGCCTCCACCAGCCCCCTAGGCAGTGCATTCCATGGCTCCACCACCCTCTCAGTGAAGTAGCACCTCCTCCTTTCTCCCCTGAATCTTCCCCCCTCCAGCTTCCACCCATGCCCTCTAGTGGCCCCTTCCTCCTTCCTTCGAAGCACCCTGACTGTTCCTCCCTCATTTACCCTCTTCATGTACCTGAAGACCTCTATCATGTCCCCCGGTCCCTTCTCTCTTCCAATGTGTACATATTTAGCTCTTGAGCCTCTCCTCATAGGTCCTGTCCCCAAGCCCCAAATCATTTTGGTTGCCTCCTCTGGACCCTCTCCAGGAGGTTAATGTCCCTCTTTAAGTGTGGCTCCAAAACTGCACGAGTACTCAAGGTGCGGCCTCACCAAGCAGTTATACAGAGGGAGTATCACTTCCTCCTTCTGGAGGTGATCCCCAGCGATGCATCCCAGCATCCTGTTGGCCTTGGCTGCTGCCCTCCTACAAGTCTCAGAGTTGTTCATCTTGACATCCACCACCACCCCAGGTCCCTCTCAGCCATCGAGACTTGTAGCATTCCCCCAAGTTGTACACTTGGCCTGGGTTCTGGCCCCAGGTGGAGTACCTTGCATTTCCCTGCATTGAACCTCAGCTTCCACTTTCTAGACCATCTTTCCAGAGCCTCCAGGTCCCCTGTAGGGCCACCTCCCTCTTCCCCATCCACCATCGCCCCCCAGTTTGGTCATCTGCCAAAGACTCATCTCACTCCTGATTCCTGTCCTTATGTCAGATCCGTGGCGTTGAACAGAAGGGCCCAGGACTGATCCCTGTGGGACCCACTAATGACCCTCCTTGGGATGAGACTATCCCACCAACTATGACCCTCTGGGTCCGGTCCTGGAGCCAATTGCCTATCCATCTGATCATCTGGTTCACCACCCCATTTCTCCCAGCTTATCCAACAGGCCCCGTGAGGAACAGAGTCAAATGCCTTGCTGAAGTCTAGAAGAGGGACGTCCACTGGTCTACCCAGGTCCACGGCACTTGTCACCCAGTCATAGAACTCCACCAGGTTTGTCCGACCACGATTTCCCGGGATGAATCCATGCTGTCTATCGTCCAGGCACCCTGACTTATCAGGTCCCCCCTAGCCTCTCCTTGACAATGCCCTCCATCACCCTTGCCCACCACCGATGTCAGGCTGACAGGCCTGTAGTTCCCTGCCACCTCCCTTGATCCCCCTTGTGATAGGCACTATGCGCCACCTTCCAGTCTTGGGGCACCACCCCTGTCCTCAGAGAGAGATGAAAGCTCCGCTGAGGTTTCGCCAGGACATCCATAGTTCCTTCAGCACTCTGGGATGTAATTTATCCGGCCCGGTGCTTTCTCCGTCTTAAAGGGAGCTGAGGGCTTCCCTCACTCTCTCTGCTGTGATTTCCACTTCCGTACCTCTTCTCCTGCTTAGCCCTCCCCACCTGCCAGTGATGCCTCCCCTCTCCCCAGACCCGCAGATCGAGTAGGGTCCCCCAGTATCTCTGTCTCCTCCATGTGATGCGGCACCCCATTTTCCTTGGTGAAAACTGAGGTGAAGTACTCATTTAGTACCTCAGCCTGCTCCCCCGGGTCTTGTGCCCATCTCTCCCGATTTAATCCTGCTAATCTGCCCCTTCACCCTTCGTTTTCCCCAATGTATCTAAAGAACCCCTTGTTCCCTCTCCTAATTTCCCTGGCCAGGTTCTGCTCCTTCCTTGCCTTAGCCGCCCTCACCACTCTAGTGGCCCTTCTAGCCATCAGCTCGTACTCCCTCGATCCCTTTCACTCCTTGAGCACTTGAATTGCTTATAGGCTGCTTTCTTTCCCGCTACCTCCTGGACCTCCTTGATTCCACCAGCAGGGATTTTTGGGCCCCTACCACATCTAGTAGAGGATTCATCTCATTTAACTTCATCAAGTCCCCTTTACTGCAGATTGGCTTACTTGGTCTCGTCCTCCCTACTTGAGACTATGCTTCTACCATGACAATAGACTGTGGGTCCTGCATCCATACCCTAACTCAAGCTATACTACGGTGATGGCCATCCTGTTCACCTCTACTTCATAGAATAGTGGTAGTGAACCGTGAGGTCTCGCCATCCAATCATGCACTACTCAGTGGTATGGCGATAGTGGATCATGTGGTCCGCCATCCCTATCACACCTACTCTGTTGGAACCATGATGGTGGACTTCGTGGGTCCCGCCATCCCAAACACATATGACCTTTGAAAATGCCCTACCATAGCTCACAAGTATTTCCTAATCACCAAGAGTATATACACAAGGGTACCACCTAATTTGGACTGCAAAATACTTTGACTCATGAGGGTACCCACTTAACACCGGATCATTATATACTATGGTGATGGCGGACCATTAAGTCCAACATTCCCGTCTGAATACCCTTTGAAAGCCTTCTCGTATTCCTTGTCTTCCAGTCTAACTTCTGTGACTCTCGCTTACCTTAAACTTTGCAATGGGACAGCGACAATGGATTTATCTCAGACCATGTTTTAATCAGCGATTCCAGACATGCAGATACATCCCACTATCCCTTCTCAACATGCCCTCATTGGGCCTTCCTTGCTCAACTGCATCTCTATCATATTACAGTTGTCGGTGGACTTTGCCACCTCACCTCAAAGTCATCGTTCTATGGCAATGGTGAACCCACGTGGGGGTCTCACCATCCCAACAGTTCATATTCCTCCACAACAAAGGGGGTTATCCCCTCTACTCGAACATACTTCTACTTGTACTATGGCAGACCCTCATCGGAGTCTCGCCTTCCCAGTTTGGCCACCTGAAACTTTCGTCGCTCAAACTTGGCTACTACCTACATTGGACCTCCATGGGAATCACATTTCCAAGCTAGCATACCTCAAAGCTTACTATCATCACCAATTCATTAAATTCTTCTGTTACAATCTACCATCTTCTGTTCCAGTTTCAATGGTTAATTTCTCCGTGGGCAATGGCGGACCACGTGGGGTCCCGCCATCCCACTAAGTATGCTCTACGAAGGGTGTTACAGGTACTTTCATGTCATTTCAGTCCAGCCTCCATGCAACTCTCATCCTTCATACCTTGCACTTTATTCTGTACTACTCCAATGGTGGACCGCGTGGAGTCCTGCCATCAAACAAAGGCTATTGCCTTTTCTGTCTCAGATTATATTATAATACAGCGACGGCGAACCTGCCAGAGTTCCTGCCATCCCAACAAACAGACCCTCTATGGAGCACTATCTATTACTCAAAGGACCATGGGCGTTCAACAGTCATCAAGCTCAGACTCGGATTAACCATTGTCACACCATCAGTACCATTCCAAATTGAAATTTCCATCAGCAGAACCTCCACAGCATGCTTTCTGTATCTAGACCTCAAACAGGACTCTTGACCAGCAACAACAGACCAAATCTGGACACAACCATACTAAACTAAGAGTATTTAGGATTATTCTCCTCTAAGTATACCCCAGAGGATGGGCAGGTCAGTAGCCATGGGTCATGAAGGTTCCCCTAAGGTTTTTTCCTCTCCTGCTATTGATCACACTCTATGGAGTTGGAGGAGTTAGTCACTCAGCTATTTCTTTTGGGCCTTAAGTCTGGCACCTACCACTATCCTACAGAAGGTGGGATGCAAAGAAGCCCCAAAGCTCATGTCATAAACACCAAGCATATACCAGTCAGCTCATAAGTATACACAAGCACCAAGCTATGTACCACACATTGAATTGGAAGGCTTTAGCCTGATGTTCAATGAGAGGGACTAGCTCCTCCTCATCTACTTAAACAATAGGCCACCTCTTGCTCTGCTCCAAGCATTTTGGCAGTGCCCTCCATCCTCCCTTGCCTCCTCCTCCTCCTCCAGCACTCCTGTCTCACCCTCTCTGCAGGGCCTTAAGTCTGACACCTACCCACTATCCTACAGAGGGTGGGATGTGGAGAAGTGCCAAAGTTCATGTCATAAACACCAAGCATATACCAGTCAGCTCATAAGTATACACAAACACCAAGCTATGTACCACACATCAATCTATATATGCTGCCCTGGATATGGCTGCGCATCTCTTCACATGTGCTGCTTCAGTGGAGATGCTCATGCTCGCTTTTTGTCCTAAAGCTTCCCAGCCTCCTCAAATAACAATCAGATCATCTATCTTCTTGATCAACTTATGAGAATTCTTTAAAGAGGAACTTTCATGATGGTCCAAAAGTTACAGCTTATAGTTATTATATGCAGTACTAGGCCTGAAAAGTGTGTGCATTTGTTATTTTGGCCAAGGTTTACTCTGCCTTCCATAATTTAGATTTGTTTGTGAGCCCTGCTGCACCTGCCTTTGCTGTTCAGCTGCTGGGCTGTTAGCTCCTGATGACATCACTGTAGGGTAGAGGAGTGACTCACACTGTGCAGTACCATGCAGTTGCAACAATGTTGCAAGGGAAACCTACTAGTATTCAGTGTATTTATTGTGTTTCCACTTCCCCAAGACACGCTGTTATCAATGCATTGTGCCAAAATCCAAATGCCTTGTCAGTGGGGTTTTTTGTGTGAAATTGACTCTGCCCTATAGTGATATCAGCAGCACAGCCCTATGCCCACAGCAACACCAGGCTTGGTATGAAGCTCTTGTACACCCTGCAGTTTTAGCAGCTCAGAGTGCAACAACTAACTGCAGTGGACAATAATGAAATACAATTCCAGAATCAATGCAAGAAGGGGCAATTTATGCATGAAAGTCAAAAGGACTGGGGAAGTTCCTCTTTAAGATTCTAGCTTCTCATCCATGTCACCCAGTAGTGCAACATATCCGTTCTGATTTTTCTCATGGATTCCATATAGGCATCTCATTGCTTCCCTCTCACAACATAATCTGCAGTGTGCGGTGAAGGATCCTGCAATCGTCCATCAGCTCCTACAAAAGAGAGGGGGGACATGTTAGTGGATGCAGTTGCACTTGCTAACAGTAGTAAGGTGATTGTGGAGATTGTGCTTGAAAGGGCCAAGATTCTAAAGGTTGTGTATGGCTAAGGGGAGGTCATTTAGCCAGTGAAGTGCCCTGAATCTAAAGCTACCAACAGTCCCTATTTTTTCAGGATAGTCCCTATTTTAGGCAGCATGTCCCAGTGTCCCCACAAATTTTGCAAAGTGTCACTTTTGTCCTGGTTTTTGCTACTTGTCCCAGTTGTGTCCTTTGTTTTTGTTTGCTGACTGCTAATCCATGAGTAACAGTTATTTCAGTGCCACTGCTCAAGTGGGAAAATAGTTTGCAACTTTAGCCCCTGTGCCTATGTTGCACCACAAGCATATCAGCAGGAGCATGGTAAACAATTGGAAAAAAAAGTATGTTCCTTCCTGTTAGATTAGACTGGGTAGTAGTGCAAACAAATGCATATGGACGTCTGCCTGCCAGCAGCAGAGAGGGACTCCAGACAGAAGAGACTGGCAGCAGTGAACTAAGGTACCCATACCTGATCAGCTATAGGGAAGTATGTGAAAAGAATCTGGTGTGGTGGTGGGAGTCACTGAAGAGAAGTTTACTCAGCAAATGAGGGGAGTGTTAGCGGGTTGGATGTGACTGTCAGGAGGAGCAATACATGCAGCTCAAATGTCTGAATGCAATTAAATGCAATTTTGCTTCTAATGAACTTTCTGTACATCATGATTTGGAACTTGCTGCAGCAGAATGATGTATTGTTTTAATCTGGATGTTTGCTGCTGGTGTTACTGTGGGGTGGCATGGCCAGAGCAAGCAGCAGAATGTAATTGGTTGTCTGCAGCAGTGCCCGTGGAAGTGACACAGTGGGGGGGGGGGCATGGTCAGCATGGACCCTGTCCCAGTTTTAGGCCTCGGAAAGTTGGTAGCTTTACCTGAATCTGAAGGAATGTTGGGCCAGAGAGGCACAGCAGAAAGGGACATGGAAGGCCTGAGCAGTCATGCTGTGAGTGTGGTGGGGGTTTGATACCTGGTTGAAGAGTTTTTGGAAGGGTGGAGGGGTGAGGCCTAGGCAGATTTTCTTTGCAAACAGGCAGGTCTGGTATATTACTTGGCCCAAAGGTTTAGCCAGCCAATCTGTGCATACAACTCGCTTGTGTATGTATGTCTGGGTGCTCCGGAGGCTGGTCTGCATATTTTGTTGAGGGCAGTGTGAATTCTTTTAAGGATACTATCTGTTGCTGCACCATAGATAATTAGACCATTGTCAATAATAGAGAGTAAGGAACAAGTGATATATAGGTGGGGAGCATTAGGGTGAGACAGCGTCCGTGTCTGTAAAGGAGACCCAGGCTGGTGTTTACTGCCTTAGCTACATGATCCATGTGGGCAGAAAATGACATGGATGTGTCTAGTGTTACTCTGAGGTACTTAAACTGCAGGACCTGTTCCAGAGGTGCGCTGCTGTTGTTAAGGATGGAGAGCTAGTAGCGTCTGTGCTTGTTGCGCGAGCTAGCGAAGAGCATTGTTTTAATTTTTTTTATAGTTTAGGAGAAGTTTGTGATCTGTAAACCATTGCTCAATTGCTGAGAAATTGTTCTGTAGTTGTTTTAGGGGAAGGGGTCAGAGTGACTAGAGAAGATGACAGCATCATCAGCATACAGAAGTAGGTTAGTGGAGCTTGCTTGGGGGAGAGAGTTGTGGGATAGACTAAATAATAAGGGGCCTAGTATTGAGGCTTGTGGGACTCCAGATCGTAGAAGTCTGCTGTCAGAGATGGCCCGGTGGTGCTGAGGGTTGAGGCGCTGGATGCCACACTTCACGCCACACTGGCGACCTGCGTTCAGGAATGGACTCTGGTTGCTTGGGGGTCGGCGAGGTGAGGAAGGATTGAGCGTCCATAGACAGCTCTCCTTCCTCGCGGAGGGGGGATCGCATGACGCACCACAGACTGACATCCAGCAGTGGCTGGCTGTCAGCACAAGCGCATTGCCAATAATGGGGAAGGGCCCACATCCTGGGTGTTAGGCTGTCTCCGTGGAGGCGGAGACAGCTGGTCCACCCATTGCATGATCGTGGGCCCAGGGACCAAACAGCACAAAAAATTGGGAGCTAACAGGGTCCATGATGACACAATGTCGAGTTTGGAGAAGAGTCCCTCTGAGGGAGGACTGGAGCTCCCTGTCAGCCCCCAAAAAAAAAGTCTGCTGTCAGAGAGTGTCTCACCTATTTTTATGTTTGCTTGCACATGTGCATGAAACATAGTGCCACCATACGAAGTTAGAGGTGTGCCTCCCCCACTTCCAATGCCCTGCTCCCTTTTGCAGGTACGGCTGCACCGCGCCAATGAATGTCTGAGCTGTCTATGACAGCCATTCAGATGCAGTGGCGTACAGTTGAAAGGAAAACACCACCACAGACAATATGCATACTGCCGTTGGCAGTATGCAAATTGCCTACGTCAGCACTGCATCTGAACTGTCTGTTATGGGCAGTTCTTCTCCCCCCCAAACACATAGGTGCATGCTGGGAGCCCATCCCAGCATGCTCATGTGCTCCTCCCATACAGTGTATGGCCGATGGGGGTGCCCAATCCCCCGTCGGCTCCGCGCCCCCCAACACACTTCCAGGTGCCAGGCTGGGAGCCCACCCCAGCGTGGCAAACCGCTCTATGGCCGACAGGGTGCACTGGCCCCCCCAAAAGAAAACTTCCAGTTGCCATGCTGGGAGCCCACCCCAGCGTGGCAAAAGTCCCGCGTTGTCTTCCTAAAAGAAAAAAGACCAAAAACAAAAACGGTCCCTCGTTGATTGTCTTGCCCTCCCCAACCCGTGCCCACCCTTTGTGCATCCACCCCCCACCCCATACCTTACCTCCGAGGCAGGCGTGATGATCTTCAGTGGACCGAACACGTCTGCACTCTTCAAGCCGACCGTGAACTGAAGAAATGCCTGTAAGCTGTATAATGGAATAAATGTTTTTTTCAACGTTGGTGCTTATCTCGGCCATTTTGGAAATTTTAACAAATTTTCAACATAGGGCTCTTAGGGCCCCACCTCATGAACTCAGTCACTGTCATTTTGTTATTCGGTCCTGACAGGTGTTTTTAGTCACTCACGGCGGAACCACCTTTTGGGACCCAATGTGAGAAGGACAGTGCCACAGTTCATGAGGTAGCCCCCAAAACCCTATAGTGAAAATTTGGTGAAAAATTCCCAAAAATGACTGTTTTACAAGCGTGCATTGCACTGTTTCTATGCCCCACTCAGATCTCAGAAAGATTTTTTTTTGCATTGCTTAGGTCCTGGTTTCCCCACTCAGGGCCTGGTAAGGATTTTTTAGGCACCGCTCAGGTCCTAGTGAGGATCGATTGGTTTTGCACTGCTCAGGGCCTGGTTAAGAATTTTTAACTGCTCAGGTTCTGGTGAGGATTTATTTTGAGCTGTTCAGGTCCTGTGATGATTTTTTTCCATTTACATTTTTCTGCCCCTGGCAGGGCTGGTAGGTGGCTCTGGCCCCTCCCTCAGAGGGGCTTGCTTTTTGGTCCCGTTTCTCCCACCCCAGACCCTCCCTGTAATCCCCCACAGGTTATCCACCCATGACAGGGCCGATGGCGGAGGGCATCGACTTCCCTCCTGCCCCGTAGACCAACATCCAGACTCTGGAGGGCTGGGGCAGGTGCTGTGGGGTCATTCTGGAGCCTGTTGACTCCCTTTTTTCCCACCGTTTTTCTCCCCTCCCCTTGCTGCGGCTGCTCGAGCACGTATGGAGGCACACACACGCAGCAATCCACTGCACCCTCCCTAGCCTAGCTGCTCCCATCTGCACTACCCACTGGCCTCCACCCAGGGGCAGCCTTGCAGTGGTTGCGACTGAATCCCCATCCGGGAGAGGAGAGCTGCTTTACAGCCACTCAATCCATCTCCCCCGCTGGACCCAGGCTTGTTCCTGAACCCAGGTCGCTGGGGTGGCGCGAGTGTGGTGTCCAGCACCTCCACGCCCTGGCGCCATTCGGCTGCTCTGAAGTTAATTTTTTTTTTTATTTATATTTTGCAGTTTTCTCCCAGTTCTTGTCCTCGGCCCATTCTCGGATGCGGCGCGCCCATGTGTAGGCACGTGCAGCACGTTCAAGACCTCCTGACTGCCACCCCTCACACCTATGCCTTACCCAAGCCTCCACCTAGTGCCGTGGGTTGTCTCAGGGGCGACGAGCTTCCCCTGGGCGAGGAGCTGCCATGAGCTGCTCAATCCTGCTCCTTGCTCCCCCCATGCTGCCACCTCAACGACCCAAGGTCCTTCCTGAACCCGGGTCGCTGGCATAGTGCGAGGTAAGGTGTCCAATGCCTCAGCCCTCAGCTGGCCTTGATGATTTTTTAACTACTCAATTCCTGAGGATTTTTTTTTAACTGCTCTGTTACTGGTGAGAATTTTCTTAACTGCTGTGGTACTGGTGATAATTTTTTTAACTCTTAGGTCCTGGTGAGGATTTGTTTTAACTGCTCAAGTCCTTGTGAGGATTTTTTAAGTGCTCTGGCCCTGGTGAAGATTTGTATTTGTACTGCTCAGGTCCTGGTGAGGATTATTTTTGACCCACTATGGTCCAGGTAAGAATTATTTTTTGCGCTGCTCTGCTCCTTGTAAGGACAGTTGTGCTCCATTCAGGTCTTAGTAAGTGTGTCTCTCTCTCTCTCTCTCTAGATATATATATATATATATATATATAAATTATTTTGCATTGCTCAGGTTCTGGTAAGATTTTTTAGTCCCGCTCAGGTCAAGGTAAGGATTTTTCTGCACTGCTTAGGTCCTTGTAAGGATTTTTTATCCTGCTCAGGTCCTAGTAAGGATGTTTTTCCCCTGCTCAGGTCCTGGTAAGGATTTTTTCCTGTGCTCAGGTCCTAGTAAGGATCTGTTTTACACTGCTCCAGTCCTGGTAATTTTTAACTGCTTAGGTTCTGAGGAAGATTTTTATTTGCACTGCTCAGCTCCTGCTGAAGATTATTTTCAGCTCAGGTCTTGGCAATGATTTGTTTTAAAGGCTCAGGTCCAGGTGAGGATTGTTGTTTTAACTGCTCTGTTACTAGTGATGATGTTTTAACTGCCATGTTATTAGTGGGGCTATTTTAACTGCTCAGGTCTTGGTGGCAATATTTTTAAGGGCATGTCCTCCATGGGATTTTTATAACTGCTCAGGTCCCGGTGAGGGATTTTTAAACTGCTCAGGCCCAGGACCCAGGTGAGGATCATTTGCACTGCTCACGTCCTGGCCCTGGTGAGGATTTTCTTACTGCTTTGGTCCTGGAGACGTTTTTTATGTACTTCTCAGGTTCTGGTGAGGATTATTTTCCAATATAAAATGGGCAAGGAAATCCCTTTGTCCTGATTGGCTGAGACTTGGTTCTAGCCAAGGCAGTAAGACAGCACCATCAATGGCTAAAAACAAGTCCCTGCCAACCAGGGCAACTCACAGAATTCATAAACCACTTACTTATTAATTTCCAGCACAAACATGGCTACAACCTTTACTCATATATAAAAAACTTCAATTAAGCCCTAAAATATAAAAGTCCATTAAATTAGATAAAGTAAGTAAATAATGAAATGTTATTTTCACTAAAGAGCCCCTTCCTACACACACATATTTAAAAAATTAAAATACTATTCAGAGTTTCCATTGTTGTTTCTTTGATGACCATGAAAAATCCTAACCAGTTTGCCAGAGAACTCCCTGTTCCTTACCCGGCAACAGATACAACTAAGGTTCTGGCTCCACTTAAGGCCAGTGTGTATGTCTGTGTGTGTATTTTGGTGTAACTCTGAAGAATTTTGAATTAATGTATTCCATGTTACCATTCCGTGTGTGTGTGTGTGTGTGTGTGTGTGTGGGGGGGGCATTCTACTACAGAAATAATGCAGAGATTTTAATTATTCTATTCCATGGTAAACAGCCACACAATGTATTGAATGTGAAGAAAGACAGATGAATGGCAGGTGAAAAACACAATGACTCAGGACTGTTCTTGAACCCAGGTTGGTAGCATCACCAGTGGTAGCGCAACTGCTACACTGATGGGCTGGCCACTAGAATTTTTTTTAACACTGCTCAGGTCCTGGTGATTTTTTTTTTTAAACCATTATGTCTGGTGAGGATTTATTTTGCACTGTCCTGGTAAGGATTTTGTTGCACCACTCAGGTCCTGGAGGATATTTTTTTATTACTGCACAGGTCCTGCTGAGTTTTAAACTGCTCAGGTTCTGGCAAGGAATTTTTGCAACTGTTCAGGTCCTGGTAATTGTTTTATTTCATCGCATCTATCTTTCTCCTGTCCCCGTACGGATCCCATCTGACTGACTCTCCCAGCTCCGTCCACCCGGAATTACTGGGGCTTACCTTACGCCCCGTCCAGGGGCGGTGCCTGTGGAGAGTCGGTCGCCAGCCTGCCGCCGGTGTTTTTTTTCCACTTTTCTCCCCATTTTTAGCCTGAGGACCCCAGGAGAAGTACACATGCGTGTGGAGGCACGCATGTGCCTCACAGTCCCGGTGATGACGGCCCTCCTCCACCAGCTCCATTGGCCTATCGCTGGCACCCTTGCTTGCGCAGCCCCTCGGCCTCCACCAGAGGGTAGCCGTGAGCAAGGGATGCCACCCACCTCCCTTGACGGCTGCTCCATCCAGCTCCGCCCGTCCCCCGTGCCAACCTCCGATGACCCAGGCTCGCTCCCGAACCTGGGTCGCCGGCGTGCTGAGAGGTGAGATGTCCAGTGCCTCAGCCCTCTGTGCCACTGGGCTGGCAGCGAGATCCTGGTAGTTTTTGACTATTCAGGCCCTGGCAAGGGTATTTTTTGCACTGCTCAGGTCTTAGTGACTATTTTTGCAATTGTTCAGGTCCTAATGAGTTTTTAAACTGCTAAATTATAATTTAGTTACACAAGTGTTGCCTGAAAATTTCTATCAGTACAACCACTACTGCACATCCCTCCCAGTTCCTTGGTTTAACACACATTGCCTGTGGCTGCATGTTTTGGCCTTTGGGCTTCTGCCACAAAAAGAATGGGCTAGCCAAATTCCATTCAAAGTTACAGTCATCGCACCTCTTCCTACCATTACCACACTGCTTCCCGCTCTCTTCCTGTGGATCCTACTGTACGACAAAGTAAGGGAACTATTTTTCTAAATGTAGACCTGCACTGTAAAAAATCAAGAAAAAATATTTCTGAAGGTTGTTTTAATTTTTTATGTACAAACAAAACCTTGGATAATAGCATCAATACACTCCAGGATCGCCCACTACTCCTTCTTCCTCCCTCAGGGTCCTATTAGCTCTAAATCCCCATAAGGGTTTAAGCCCTAATGGTCTCAGCCCTAAGCTTCGACATCTCTTTGCTCATGCCACTGCAATCCCTACTACCTACCCCAGTAATCTCTCATTTTCTTTAGCTACTGTCTGATTCTTGGAAACAGGCAACAGTCACCCCCCTTCCCAAAGGGGGTGATCCTCCCAAGGGAACTATCATCCAGTCAGCCTTCTCCCAACCCTAGTTAAGCTCCAGGAATACGTTGTCCTCTCACACCGTTCCCCTTCTTTGACTTCCTTCTTCACCCCTTCCTTTCTGCAGTCCCAGTCCACCTCCCTAGTCCAGCTCACTGTCTCAGTCCTATCTAGGGAAGGGCGGATATCCAACCCGATAAAACAATCCGGTTGGATATCCATGATTTTTTGAAGTTCCGATCCAGGCGGATAGTAACCTTTTAAGAGGTCAGATCCCTTTATTTACTTTAATTACATGAGCACCTGTTAATTATGCACCTGATCACTTTTAAATTCCCTTATAAGTGGTGCTTTACTGTGAAGACAATTGGGCTGGGGGTGGGACGAGAGACCAACGAACAAAGCATTCAGCGCAATGCAGAGGTGAGTGGGAGCTTTCATTTAGAATGGCAAACAAAACTCTAGTATGGAATTTTTTTGTAGTTGACAAAGAGTCTGAGGCTAAAGCTAATTGTTGTCTCTGTATCACTCCAACTTATATAAGTCGAGGCTCGTCTGTAAAAAGTTTTGGCACCTCTGGCTTGCTCAATCATTTATGAAACAAACATAGAAAAGAGTATTCTGAATTGCAAAGTGGAATTGGGGTGACAGGCTGAGTCTTTATGTGAGCCGCCAGCCAAGAAAATAAAGAGGGAGTTTCAAACAATCGAAAACTGCATTGCACGTTCAAATCCATACCCCAGCGAACACCCGAGGGCCTCTGAAATTACCTGTGCTGTTGCTGAGATGATTGCCCTAGATGAGCAGCCATTTACAATAGTTGAAAATGCCGGTTTCAAAAGATGAATTACAGTGCTTGAGCAGAGATATTGTTATTCCTGCAGTCATTTCTCCAAAGTTAAAATTCTGAAATGTATAATAAACTGAGATGTAAGATGCAGGTTGAATTAGCTAATGTTACCTCATTTGGCTTTACAACTGACACCTGGACAGCAGAGTGTTCTATTATATCCTACCCTCTATCACAGCCCACTGGATAGATGACAGCTTTAAGAGGCATTCTGCCCTGCTTCATCTTAAGCACCTCTCAGATAAGCACACAGGAGAAAATCTTTCTAAAGAGTTTCACAGAGTTCTTAACACCTGAGGAATAGGTACTTACCGAAGGCACTTTGTCATTAGAGATAATGGCCCCAATATTGCTAAGGCAATGAAACTCTGGTGAGTGCTGGTTGTGTTGCTCATACCCTGCAGTTAATCGTGCATGATTCCATATTAAAGCAGCGTTCCACTAAAGAATTACTAGCAACAGGGCGGGCAATGGTATCACATTTTAAGCATTCTGCATCTGCCACGCTAAGATGACTGACCTACAAAAACACTCAGGTGCCAGAACATCGTTTAATACAAGATGTTCCAACAAGGTGGAACAGTACTTTTTACATGCTATAGAGGCTACTCGAACAACGTAGAGTACTGACTGTCTATGCTGTGGAGTGCAAGACCAGAACCTTCAACTCTTCTCAGTGGTCATTGGCTGAAAATGTTTGTACACTTTTGCGACCATTTGAAAACAAAACAAGCAGACTGAGCTCTGGTAGTGCCAGCATTTCTTATGTGATCCCCACTGCTACCATCCTATATCACAGTATTGAAAGTATTAAGGCCCCTGGGCTACTATCAAGGAAAAATGCCTTACTATTGTCCATGGAAAAACGACTGATGCACTACGAGTCAACAAAAGAGGTTGTTGTGGCCACAGTGCTGGATGCTCTATATAAAATTCATTTCTTTCGCACCGAATGTCGCAGAAGTTTTGCAAGGGCCATTCTTAAACAATTTGTGGATGAACTCAGATAATCAGCTGCCACTGCCAAAAGCACAACTGGACACCCCTGCAATTGACCCTGAAGTAGAGGCTGATGATCCCTGGGAGATGTACTCACAAAATAAAGCTCTACCTGAAGACTGTTAAGTTAGCACACTTATTTTGAGATCACTAAAATTCACAATCTGCCAGATTAATATAATTTTTTTCTTTTCAGCTTCAGTACTTGATTTGGTACCACAGCGCAACACAGAGCTGGATGCATATCTGTCAGAGAACATTGTGCAAAAAAAAGCATACCTGATGCTTTGCAGTTTAGGAGATTGAATTCTTATGTTTCCCTACTCTGGCTAGGATCACAAAATGCTATTTGGCTCCACCCCAACCAGTGTTCCCAGCTGAATGGATATTCAGTGTGACAGGTGATATTATAACAGACTGTAGGTCCCATCTGTCACCAGACACAGCCAACATGCTTCTGTTCATTAAGCAAAACTTGGAGAATTTTCGATGAACTCACTTCGATTTTAAAACTATATTTTTTATCATTTTTCTACTGAAAATAAAAAAGAAACCTTACAGTGAGTCATGTGTATGTAGTTCAATAATGATCCGAACCGATAAAATGCAATTCCGATCGGATATTGATTAAATAAAATCCGGATCTGAAATATAGCCCAAATTTGGTATCCAACCCCATGTCCATCTGGCATGGATGTGGGCCAAATTTCTCTGCAATCTTTGTTGACCTCACTAAAGCCTTCAACACTGTTGTTCACCTCCTGCTCCTCCTGGACAAGCTTAAGGCAGTGGAGTTCTTCTGCCGCTTCAGTCAGCTGATTCCACCACACTCACCTAAGGCGGGTCTCAAGCTGTCTGCATTAGAAGCACCCTCCCCACTCCACATCTGCTCAGGTATGCCCAAATGGCCTGTCCTTGGTGCAGTTCTATCTTCCATCATGACCTCCCCACTGCCACTGCCCAATCCACATCCATCCACATGTTCACAGATGATATCGTGCTCTATGCCTCTGCCATCTCCGTCCTTGACCTCATTGCCTAGCTCCAACTGGAATCCTCCAACATCCAGCCCTCGTTCTTGGCAAAACAGCTGTCCCACAACACAAGATAATGGTCTCTATGATCGTTGGCACCAGACAGAAGCTTATCAGGCTCTCCTCTCTCCACTTGTTCCATATTCTTGATGGTGCAGTGATTGAGGATGTCTTCTCCTTAAATACACTACGAATGGCTGAATTATCACCTCAATTTCTCATAGAAACATAGAATTTGTCAGCAGAAAAGGATCCCCGGCAACCCAGTCTGCCCAGATGGTCCCTACCCTGTAGCCTGTCTTTGTGGATCCCTGCTGATCTTTGGGGATCCTCCCTCCTCCCTGCCCATTTCCTAATATTCCTCTATGTCTAGTCCACACATGCTTGAAGTCCCCTATTGTTTCTGCCTCCACCACTTCCTCTTGCAGTCTATTCCATGCATCCTCCACTCTTTCAGTGAAGTAGTACTTCCTGACATCCCTCCTAAACTTCCCTCCTCCAGCTTCATCGTATGCCATCTGGATCTGGTTCTCTTTCTTATTTGAAAGAGACTCCCTCCTGCATGCTGTTCACCCCCATGAGGTACTTGTAGGTCTCTATCATGTCTCCTCTAACTCTCCTGTTTTTTAAGGTACACATGTTGAGATTCCTCAGTTTTTCCTCATAAGGCTTTTGGTGCAACCCCTGCCCCATTTTTGTTGCCCTTCTCTGAACTGCCTCCACCCTATCTCCTTTCTGAGGTAGAACCTCCAGAATTGGACACAATACTCCAGGTAGGGTCTCATCAGCGAATTGTATAGTAGCAATACCACGTACCTCCTCCTGCTAGAGAAACCTCTCCCGATGCATCCCACTGGCCCTACCCATAGCTTAGCCACACTGGCTGCCACCACGAGGTACTCAGATATGATAATCCCAAGGCCCCTTTCCTGCTTAGTGACTGACAATACCTCATCTTATACTCAGTTCATGGGTTCCTATGTCCTAGGTGCAGGAGTTTACACTTTTGGCACTGAACCCCAACTTTCATGCTACTGACCACTCCTCAAGTTTCCCAAGATCACTACGCATTCTTTCCAGCTCTTCCTTATTGTCCACCCTATTACAGATTTTAGTATCATCTGCAAAAAGGCATATGTTCCCTTCTAGTTCATCTGCAATGTCACTTTCAAAGTCACTGAAGAGGCTCATTCCCAGTACTGAGCCATGTGGCACCCCAGTGGTCATGCTCCCATCACCAGAACGAGTGCTATTAACCACCACCCCCCGTCATCTATCTGTTTACTAGTTTCTAACCCAGTTTATCACTTTGGACCCTACATCTGGGCTGTTCAATTTCTTAATCAGTCTCCTGTGTGATACAGTGTCAAAGGCCTTGTTAAAGGCCAGATAGGCCCATCCACTGCCCTCCCAAATCTATTTTATTAGTTACCCAGTCAAAAGAACTTGATCATAGATACATATACATAGAATGTGCTGGCAGATGGGGATCACGAGATCCATCTAGTCTGCTCCTGTTTTTCCTACCCCGCTACTTGGAATCACTTAACTTACCGACAAGTCTGTCCCATGCTGATTTAAACTGCTTGATCATCTTTGCCTCACCATTCCCCGAGGCAGTCTGTTCCATGGGTTCACCACTCTTTCAGTAAAAATAACTTTCTACTATGACTCGAAACTTACCCCCTCAGTTGCATGTTATGCCCTCTTGTTTTACTGCAACTGCTAATCCGGAAGGTCCTGTGATTGTACCTTGTTGATACCTTTAAATACTTGAAGGTCTCAATCATGTCCCCCCTCTCCCTCCTTTGTTCCAAGGACAAGCAGTTTTGTTCCTTCAGCCTTTCCCCATACGCCTTATGGTGTAGGCCATAAATCATCTTAGTTGCCCTTCTCTGCACTGTCTCCAACCTATTGATGTCCTTTTTGAGGTGGGGCCTCCAGAATTGGACACAATACTCCAGGTGGGGCCTCACCAGGGACCTATACAGTGGCATTATCACCTCACACCTCCTGCTAGTGATGCCCCTCCCTATACAATCCAGGAGGCCACATGCCTTCTGTGCCGCCTTCTCACAATGCTTCCCCATCTTTAAGTCATCAGAGATAATGACTCCAAGGTCACGCTCCTGCTTTGTAGCTGTTAACTTCTCCCCTCCCAGATGGTACTCCGCCCCTGGGTTCCTCTTTCCCATATGCATCATCTTGCACTTTTAGCATTAAACTTCAGCTGCCAGTCTCATGACCATCTTTCCATTCTTAACAGGTCCTTTTTCATTTTTGCAACCTGTGGTGAATCAACTCTACTTCCATGCTTCTCATATCGTCCTTCCAGACCATCAGCAATGTCACTGATATACACGTTGGAACAAGATTGATCCCAGCACTGACCCCTGGGAACCCCATTTGTCACCATCCCTCCCCTGACAATGCTCCACTGACCAAACTCTCTGCATTCTGCCATTTAGCCAGCTTCTCAGCCAGGCTATTATTTTGTGGCCCACTCCCATGTGCTCGAGTTTGCTAATCAATCTTCTGTGGGTGACTGAGTCAAAGGCCTTGCTAAAATCAAGAAAGACCACATCGACTACGCCCCCCTGGTCCACCATTTTAGTGACCCAGTCAAAGAATTCCACTAGGTTGGTTTGGCAGGACCTTCCTGCAGTAAAGCCATGCTGCTTTGGGTTCATCTGCCCACTCACTTGCAGAAAAGACAGAACTCGTTCGTTTAAAAGGGATTCCATGATTTTATCCACTATTGAGATGAGGCTGACTGGCCGGTAGTTTTCAGTCTGCTCCCTGCTCCTGCTCTTGTGCAGTGGCACCACTGTGGCACTTTTCCTGTCCTCTGGGACTACCCTGCTTTCCAGAGATTTGTTGAAGAGTGCGGTTAGTGGAGGTGCTAATTCCTTTCCAAGTTCCTTGAGTATCTTGGATGCATCCTATTGGGTCCCATTGCTTTGTCCACTTGTAACTTGTTGAGCTCTTCCAGGACTCTTTGTTCTGTGAATGGACTCGTGTCCACTCCCTCAGTAGTGATTTCCTTTCTGGTTAGTGCTGGTCTGTTACTGTCTTCCTCCTGTGTAAAGACTGAGCAGAAGTGCTTGTTCAGGATTTCTGCTTTCTCCTTGTCATCTTCTGCTTGTGTGTCATCATCCTTCTTCAGTCTTATGATTCCCCTTTGCTTTTTCTCCTCTCCCTGATATACCTGTAGAACGTCTTGTCCCCTTTGGCTGCCCCCTGTGCTATCCTTACTTGTTTGGGCCTTTGCAGCCCTTATAGCTTTTTTCTGTCTCCCTCAACGTCTCCCTGTATGCCTCTCTATCGAGATCACTACCCGAGTTCTTGTATCTTCTGAAGGGTTCCGGGTGGTCAGGGCGCCCCAAGCACAGCACCAGTAGGAGGACACAGACCACAAGAGCACACCTGCAAGCAGAGCACCAGTGGAAGAGGGCACCTGGTGCCCCGTGGTACAAAGCGGCACCGGTGATTACAGCACAAGGAGGAGGCGGAGCCCGCACCATGGGTGCATGCAGGGCAGCAGCCGTAACAATGGCAACCAGATTAAACCCACCGGCATGACCGGGGCAGCCCCAGTACCAATTCGCGGCATGGCGTGGGCATGGAGCGGTCAAGCTCTGGCAGGTACACCCGACACGACAGGACCACCAATGGGCAAGGAAGGCCACCACAAGGGGGAATGGACTGCACAACGCAGGCCATGACAGCAACTCTGGCACTGGTGATAAAGTAGCTAATAGTCTATCAGATTTCTCAAGGCAGTTTAGGTGCATTTGCCTCACAGCAGCCAATAATCCCCCATCACTAAGCGCTGCCCTCGTCAGTGGCTACAACCTGTGCACAGCCCCAGACTGGTGCAGCCGTAACTCCCCCCCAATGTCATTCCAACATCTCCTCTGCTAATCTCTACCCTCTGCTACTTAGGCACATATGTATTTACTGAGTTGTGGATTCTGGTTCCAAACCCGACCGGGCAGTACACGGGAGCTATATTCAGACCTGGGGGTAATATCCACCATCAGAGTTTCAGGGCTGACTGCAAGGCTGTGCCCCAATGTCTGTCAGTTCCTGGACAGGGAGTGGTCCTACATAGGACCCCTAGGCATCAAAGCATCGGAAAAGAGACCCCCCCCAATATGAGCCTCCTATTCCTCCCCTGCCATTTCCCCCACTCAGTTGCTCACTTGACTCACTGGCAAGCTATGATTTCCCTTATGAGATTCAGTTTGCACTGTCTCAGCTCGTAGCCTCGGAGGCCCATATAGTGTTGACACTGCTTACTTTGGATGAGCAGCATATCTGCAAAGGAGGGGACGGAGGCAAGAAGCCGCTGTCCCCAGCAAATGGTTGCCCTGCCTGAGGTGGGCTGAGGGGGAAGAGCAGGATTAGGGAAATGGTAAGGAAGCAGATAAAATCAAGCCAGCTCATGGTAGGGTCCATGCCCACGGGCATTGGCAATTCCTGGGGACCTGTTACTTAGGGGTCTACATTGCACACTCAGTGCAATTTCCCCGACTTCCCTCCCCTCTTTACGGTGGCAGGGTGCCTTAATTACTTAGGGTCCTGATACATGGAGAGGTGTACCTTACATGGAAGTGCCTGTGTACATCAATCTGAGGTATGCAAATGCACCCCATGTTTCAGGTACCTACAGTGAATCCACTCATCACTTACAGTACGAGCGTCAGGAAGCAGCAACAGATGGAAGTGTAGCCTAATGTCTCTCCTGGATTCCTTGACACTGTTGGAGCCACTCACAGGGAGCCTGGTGGAGGCTGCGCCTTTAGCCCAGGATGTAATCTTCATACGTGAGTGCTGCAAGCTTTCAGTGGTTGAGGTATTTGGTGAGTGCTGTATGTTCTCTTCTGGAGAGTGCAGTTAAACCGCAGTGAATCTGTTATTTCCCAAGTAAACTGGTGCTGAACCTGCAGGTGCCTGTTGTTTGGGTACCTGCTACTCCCAGTTGTGCATTGTGTTGCCCCTGCCCACCCCCATCACCACAGTCCCGGGGGGGCCATATCGCATGCTGGCCTGTTGGCCGTGCATGGCTCCCTGCCGCGGGGTGGTCGGCACTACTGTCAGTGGCTGTTTGGTGGTGTGTGCAGCATCACTGTGGCACTGGGCATATGGGACAGTGGCTGTGCCATGTGGTCTTCTGCATGGCGCCCTGGTCCCTTGCACTTTGTGTCCGTGGGGGACTTGTGCACTAATGCATTGGGCTCCTTGGTGTTACTGTGCCTCCTGCCGCCCCATCAGCTTTTAGGTGGGCAGGTCTATGATGTCGGTGTGTGGCACTGCCCAGCTTCTGTGTTTGTTGAGACTCCGGCCCCCCTGCAGCTTTGTGGCATGGTGCTGTGCCTGCCGGGATGACCTCCTGCTGGTGCTTTGCCGGTGCCCTGACCGCGGAACCCTTCTAGGGCCTTTTTCTTTTAACCCTGACCTTTCACGTCTCTTGAGAACCAAAGTGGACATCTTTTTTCTTGGTCTTGCTGATCTGCCTGTTACAATTGTGGTGTTGCAGTGGCTATTGCTTTACTTTAATCTGGTCCAACACTCTTCAATCAGTTTATCTGGCAAGACCTCCACCCGTGAATCATTCTGCTTTTCCTCTTGCAGCCCCTGGATTCAATATATTCTACCAACTTATTTCCTTTAGCAGTATTTCATTAATTTCCCCACAACTGAGGTGAGGGCTCAGCAACTATCAGATTACTAGACTCTTGCCTGCTACCATTGTCTTAGAGGCACCATGTCTGCTCTACTCCAGTTCTCCAGAACCACGCCTGATTCTAGTAAGCAGTTGAATAAGGCTGTCAGCGGGGATGCCAGCACCTCCCTGAGTTCATTTAGAACCCTTGTGCGTATCTCGTTCGATCCCACATCCTTGTCCACTTTCACAGCTACAAGTCCCTTCAGAACTCTTTTCCCTGAAAATGGACTTCAGTTGCCTCCCTCCCCTTTGCTCCTGCTGATCACTGGTGATCTGCCCCCCATCTACTGAAAACTGAGCAGAAGTAACTGTTCAGGATGGCTGCTTTTCTTGGTTCTCTTCTGCACAGTCTCCTCTGCTACCCTCTTTATCCGCTTTCATCCCTTGCCCTTCCTCTTCTACTTGTATCCACTGAGGAAAGTCTTATCCCCATTGCTACCCTTTGGCTGTGCTTTACTCAGTTTGTGCCTTTGCTTCTCCCACTGCCTTACCTGCTTCCACTGTTTACCTGGTACACCCGCATGTCTTCCTCCCTCTGCATTCCTTATACCTCCTGAATGCCACTGTTTTCTTTTACCACTGTGGCCACTTCCCTAGAGTACCATAACAGTCACTTTTCCTTTTGCTTCTACTCACTTCTTTTCATGCAGAGGCTGGTTGCCTTAATTATCCCTCCCTCATTTCCCACCGTTACTCTACCTACCTGTCCTCCCTCTCTTCTAGACAGTTTCTAAGGCAGTCTTCCCTTCCTTAAAATCCGCTCTTCTGAAGTCCAGGACCCTCATCCTCATGTGGTTTTGCTTCTGTTCCTATCTTAATATTAAACCACATTGTATGGTGATCACTGGTACCTTGGGGACTGCCCACTGTGACGTCTGCAATGCTATCCCTGTTTATAAGCACCCGGTCCAGTACTGCCTCATCCCTAGTGGGTTTGTCAACTAGCTGCCTGAGAAAGATCCCTTGTTAGGGAGTCAAGGATGGCCCTGCTCCTTTCTGAAGCTGCAAGGCTCCAATTCACAACTGGCAGATTAAAAGTCACCAAATAGCAACACCTCTCCCTTATTTGCCATCCTGAGGATGTCCTCCCAAAGTGCCTTATCCAACTCCTCCCCCTGTAGTAGAGTTCTGTATACCACCCCTGTATGGACAGCGGCCCCAGTGCCTGTCTCTAGGATGACCCACAGCTCATCTAGTCTCTTCTTCTCCTTCAGGTGCTCCTGCATTTCTGTAGCCTTAATTCCTTCCTCACATATAGCACCCTCCTCCCATCCTTGTCTCTCCTGAGCAGACAGTAGCCTAGTATAGCCACATCCCAGTCATGGTTGTCAGTGCACCATGACTCCGTTATGGTCACCAAATCCAGGCTAGCCTCCTCTGTGATGGCCTCTAGGTCTGGAATTTTATTTCCTAGACTGCTTGCATTGGCACACATGGCTCTCCATACCTTACTCCCCCTTTCCTGCCTCCCTTTTTCCCCTCCTCCTACCTGTGCCATTTCCTGGAGCTCTCCCTGACCTCCTTCTTCCCTTGTTACCCCTCTCCATTACCTGCCTCCCTTACTCCTCTCTTTTTTCTCTCCCGATTTATACTCCCCTTTCCTCCACCTTGTCCCCACCCACGTCTTTCTGCACCCCTGCCATGGGGGAGCATCTTCCCCTTGAGCCCACCCTCCTTACATATGGACATCATCCAGCAGAAGTTCCACCCTAAACTTGGTGTGCTTTACAGGAATAAAGTATCCCGTTTCCTGTCTACAGAAACTGTTTCAAAGATAATCCTCCCTGTCTTCGAATATGGTGACACTGAAACATAGAAAGTGTCTGCAGATGAGGGCCGCTGGGCTCACCTAGTTCGCCCCTTTTCCTTTTTTAATTTTATGTTTAGAGCTTCATTTTTTGCTGCAGATCCAACTTCATCTCCAGTGCCACAGACGTAGAACACGATGGCAGATAAAGACCACGGGTCCATCCAGTCAACCCATTTTTTGTCTACAGCACTGCTCTAAAATCCACCCTTGCCAGACTGAACTCCTCTTTCCACTCCTTCTGCTGCTTTGTCCTGGACTGTCCTCCTCGCACTCCAACACTGCTCAATGTACTCCTCCTTTCCCTCCCCTCCTTGATGCCAGGTGACTCACCTATTGTGCTTCATTTATCTACATATTCTGGATGACTCACTTCCTTGTGCCTTGCTCCCCCTCTCATCCACCCCCCACTACCACCACCTTACTCTCCCTTTGCAACGCTGACTCTTGCTTCCTTTACCTTCCTCCAATGAAATCCATGGTAGATCAAGCTGCTGTCTCCTTCTGCTTTTCTAAACTCTGGTCCTCTCTGCCCCGACCATACGCTCTGCCTCTTTCCCCTACTACCTCAAATCTGTCTTGAACGACTTCACAACCCACTCCTGCAATTGCTCCTGATCCTGTATCATAAGCTGTTTGTCCTCCAGCCTCTGCTCACCTTGTGTTCTGCATTTATGCTAGTCAGTTCCCCCAACCCTCCTTCTCCAATTACGGGTATCGATCCTACTCTGAATTTTTATATTTGCCTTTTACACAATTGCTAATTATTAATATTTTTAACCTATTGCACCTTAATGTACTGTGATACTTTGAATTTTGTAGTTGCCTTTTGCATAGTTAATTTTATTTAATGTATTGCATCTTACTTTTTTCCTACAGAGGTTTTTCTCCCCAGTCCACCTCCGTCGACCAGGAATATACCTTGATCCTAGAGATGTACCCCATCAGGTCTGGAACCCACTTCATACTCCTATGGCTTGCCCTCTATAGCAGTGGCTCCAGAGGGAGGGCAGTCCTGCCCCCCATGGCAGTCCAGATCTAGTGCCTGCAGGTACTAGGACTCGAGGTAGTCCTCAAGGCCTAGTCTATCATTTAGATGGAAGTGGGATTTTCTCCATTTGCACTGGTTCCCTCTCACCTCCCCAAAATGGAGCCTAGCTCCTGGGCCTCCAGTCGCTTCCACACCCCAACCCTGTGGCTCAAGCAAGCTCTCTGGCCCCTACTGCAGGGGTTGCTGTGGCACCAGGCCACCATGGACCCTCCCTCGCTGAGTCACACTGCCGTGCAGCTGCTGTCTCAGCCCGACCTGCCTCCCAACATTGCAAATGGACCTCTGGTTGCTGCACGGTAGCACATCACCATCAGGGCAACCTATATTGCATCTTATTGCACTGTACTGTTCTCCCTCCCCCAGGATGCATTTGGAAATGAGCTGTTACCAGCTCAGTATGTCTTTCCTTGTAAAACTTTTGAAATAAAAGAAACTGCATGTTATATAGCCACTTCTGCGGCACGCATCACAATGCACTCAAGACGTGGTCACGTGTCATGATATACCACACCTTGTTGTTTATTACATATTCTTTATTAATTAATCTAGAATACCCTGGAAAAAATGAAGGGGGATGGGAGCAGAAGCATTAAAAAGAGAGGGGGGAAGGAGGAAAGGCAAAAAAGGAAAAAAGAGGGGGTAACAAACAAAGTAGCAACAAAACCTGGAAAGTCACGTGTGCCAATGCTGGAAGTCTAGAAAATAAGATTCCACACCTAGAGGCCATCATGGCAGAGGCCAACCTGGATATTGTGGCTATTACTGAGTCACTGAAATTCATGAATAGGACATGGCCAAACCAGGCTATAGTCTGTTCAGGAAGGACAGGATGTGAAGGAAAGAAGGTGGTGTGGTACTTAATGTGAGTGAAAACTATAAACTGACAAAGATACAGGAAATATGAGGGGCAGAGGTACTATAGGTCACCCTAGAGATGGGAGAAGGCCTCTATTTGTACTGGTGTGATCTACAGCACAGGGAGGTGCTGCTGGTGGGAGACTTCAATTTGCAGATGTAATCTGGAGCCTCCCAGCTGCAGCTTCAGCTAAGAGGAGGAAATCCTGGACTCTCTGCAGCGGGCATTCTTCAGGCAACTAGTCAGTGAACCCACTCGTGATGGGGCAACACAGACCTGGTCCTCACTAACAGGGATAGTGTGGCAGACATCAAGGGGCACCTAGGAATCAGTGATCACCATGCAGTGTGGTTCAATATAAGGATGGCTGCAAAACTGGAACCACACAAAGGCAAGGGTCCTGGACTTGGAGGGCAGATTGTAAAAATATGGTTGAATGCTCTCAGGGATGACCGGGGGGGGGGGGGTGACATGGGTGGGGTGGAGGAATAGTGGAGAAAACTAGAAAAGGCCATAGTGAAGGCAACAAACCTCTGTATCAAGCAACTGAGCAAGAGCGAGAGGAAAAAAGAGGCTGCTATCGTTCTCAAAAGAGGTGGCAGAAAAGGTAAAGGCTAAGACAGTAGCATTCAGAAGGTACAAGGAGATGCAGAGGGAGGAAGATATGAGATGTATGAGGGAAGCAGGAGAGCAGCAAGCAGTGCAAAGGTGCAAACTGAAGAGAGAGAATAGCCAAGGCAGTAACGCAAGGGGAACAAGGCATTTTTAGGTATGTAAAAGAAAACAGGAAGACTAACGGTGGATTGTAAGGTTAAAAAGGAAGGGGGACTGTGCAAAGGAGTAACAGGAAAGGCAGACATCCTGAACGAATACTTTTGTTCAGTGTTCACAGAGAAAAGAGATGGGGAGGGGCCACAAAAATGTAACAGGAACACCGGAGAAAGGAAGGTGCAAATCTGAAAGTGGACAAAGCAATGGGACCAGATGGGATCCACCCAAGGGTATTGAGAGACCTCAGGGAGGTACTGGCTGCACCTCTGGTGGTTCTATTTAACAGCTCATTGGAAACAGGAGTGGTCCTGGAGGACTAGAGGAGGGAAAATGTAGACCCACTTCACAAAAGTGGTAGCAGGGAAGGGGCTAGCAAGTACAGTACAGTCAGCTTGACTTTGGTGGTGGAAAAGTTAATGGAATCACTGCTGAAAGAAAGGATTGTGGAATATCTTGAATCCAGTGGACTACAAGACCCGAGGCAGCATGGATTCATGGGGAAGGTTATGTCAAACAAATCTAATAGATTTCTTTGGCTAGGTGACCAAGGAAGTAGATCAAGGTGGAGCAGTGGATGTAGCCTACCTAGATTTTAGTAAGGCATTCAACACCATTTCACCCAGGAGACCAGTAAACAAGCTGGGGAGCTTAGGTGTGGGTGTTCAAAGGTGGTAAACTGCGTAAGAAATTGGTTAGGGGATAGGTGACAGACTGTGGTGGTAAATGGAGTTCACTCCGAGGAAGGGAGGGTCACCAGCAGGGTACCTCAGGGATCACTGCTGAAACCAGTCCTCTTTAACATCTTTATAAGTGTCACTGCATAAGAGCTGGAAGGGAAAGTCTGCCTCTTTGCTGTTAACATTAAACTCTGCAAAAGGGTAAAAGGGTGGACACTGGGGATGTGTGGAAAGGATAAGCAGTGACCTGAGATAACTTGAGGAGTGGTCAAGGGTATGACAGCTGGGTTTCAGTGTAAAAAAGTACAAAATAATGCACTTGGGGCACACAAACCCGGGGCGGAGTACAAATTGGGGGGTGGCACTGACGACTCTATTTAGTGCCAAATCCCGACAAACACCTGCCGCACTTCACAGTCCAGACAATCATTAAACTGACAAGCACAATATCCCAACAAACAAGTGTCAGACAATAAGCATGGCACAGAAGAATGACCTCCTGTATTGGAAAAGCACACATCGGACTCCACAGATTTATCCAGGAGCTCTACAAGAACAACAACAAACAGAGCGTCATCAAAGCTATCAGCAAAGGAGTACCAAAATCTCCTGTCCAAAATGCTACACCGAGAAGGAGACCAGACTGGTGACTGTCCCTGACAGCAGACAACAGAAACCACTCTGGACTACCTGCAAGGAATAGCCCACAATACCACCCCTGTAGAGAAAACATGAAAAATGATAAAACTATGCACAGTTCTACAAGAACTCTGTAATTAGCTGCTAACACTAAATATTTCAATGAAGAAAAAGCATTTCTTTCACACCTCACTCATCCCTCCTACTACACAAAACTACTTCTAAATCACACCTCCTTGCTTTCTCCATCTCACATCACGCCTCCACCCACATCAAAAAAACACATAAACCATCAGAAATCAACCACCTATAACATGACGTACCACTTCAACACTGACTGCCAGACACAAGAGACGAGCGTGCAATTACTGAACCACGAAGACACATGACCATTCATACAACAACTCCACCTCCTAACAGCACTACAGAAACATATTATGACACACGCTACATTATTGCAGGGGGCTATGCTCCCTACACACCCTGGTTGGGGGGCTTTGTATCCCACAACCCCCGGACTAAATACAACAAACTCCAGGTCGGTCAATCCCATGTCAGGATTGTAAACCTGTCGGGCAACTGCATGTCGGCCAAACAATGTCGGGCAGTCGCCTGTCTGGCAAGTGTTTGTCAGGCTAATGTAGGTCTCCTCTGATGACCACCAAGCAGGACCTAGGGTTGATCCTATCAGATGACATAATGGTGGCCAGGTAGTGCAACAAGGCAGTTAGGAGGGCTAATGGGATGCTGGGGTACAGAGGTATCACTGATAGAAAGAGGGAGGTGGTGTTGTCTCTGTATAGCACACTGGTAAGACCTTGCCTAGAGTACTATGTCCAGTTCTGGAGACCACATCTCTGAAGGATATAGACAGAGTGGACGTGGTCCAGAGGAGTGCAACTAAAGTGGTGCAGGGTCTGCATTAGAAGCCCTACAAGGAGAGACTTAAGGACCTGAATATGTACACCCTGGAACAGAGGGGGATATGATAGAGACCTTTAAATACCTCACGGGGGTAAATTAGGTACAGGAGGGAAGTATTTTTTCAGAGATAAAGGTGCCCAAGAACAAGGGGGCATGCTATGAAGCTAGAAGGCGGTAGATTCAGGAGAGATATGAGGAAGTACTTCTTCACAGAAAGAGCGGTGGATGCCGGAACAGCCTTCCAGTGGAAGTGGTTGGGGTGAAAACAGTGGTGGGGTTCAAGAATGCATAGGATAGGCATAACAGAATCCAAGAGAAAAGGAAGAGGGTGGTCATCTGAAGATTAAGCAAGATCTGTAGTGATATTGTAGGTAGGGAAAAAAGGGCAGGTTAGGTGGGCCAAGTAGTCCTTATCTGCTGTGAAATGCTGTGTTTCTATGTTTCATTTTACAACAATCGTCAGCACCACATTATACTGTAGAACCAAAATATTTCACTACTCTTTTATTTTGCGATAACTGCGTCTGCCAAACCAGCATGATAATAAAATGGATAGCGAAATATACAGTTTGAAATGTTACAGTGTGCTACCAGGCAATTAGTGGCAATTCAGTAACCAAATTTCATTATTTATTGCTTTATTAACCAAATCACTGAACTACTGTTCCGATCATGTTCCCATCACCTGATCTGATGATTTACAGGCAATTGGTGGCAATTCAGTAATCAGTAACCAAACTTCAGTATTTATTGCTTTAACCAAATCACTGAATCACTGTTCCAATTACATTCCCACTGCCCAATCAGCGGTTTACCCCAGATCACTCCCACCTTCACACACCCCCAGTGCATCAGCTTTTATTTAATGTAGGCATTAAAGGTGGGATGCGCGCGGGAGCATCGCGCGGCACTGTCGCCGGCATCCTTACATTCGGGCCCCTGAAGGGAGAAACCGGGGAAAAAAAAGCTCATGGTGGATGATGGGGAGCTCGCAGGTCACGTCCCCAAACAGTTATGCTGCCGACCTATCTACATTGATCCGTCTTGGTGGGGTGGGCCCCACTGACCCCCACCGGGCGGGGGTAAGCCCTGGGAGTAGCTGGTCGGCGTTGGCTGATGGATGTCGAGGGGTGGGGCTGGGGCTCCCTCCAGATAGAGAGGGCCATGGAGCAGGAGTAGAAATAATTAAAAAAGAAATGTGGGGTGCAAATATTTAAGATTTCTGCAGTTACTAGCATGCGTACCAAAACTGCAACAAATAGGCATAACTATGTCATTTTTTCATATTTCGATCCTAAATGTTGAACTGTCTTCTCATCACCCCACCTCCTGAAGCCTGTAGGTGAAAATGTTCAAATCCTTGGGAAAACGGCATCCCACGCCACAGATGCGAAAACACATTATGAGCAGAATGTGAAAATAACAGCTATACTGATCATGAGGTGGTATGATAAAAGGCCATACTGAAAATTTGGAGTGAAAATATTGAAAATGACTCATGTTACATGCGTGTGTAGAAACGTTTGAGTGACCGGGCGTAACTCAGCCATTTTTTGGAGTTGTTTCACCAAGTTTTCAACATGGCTTTTTTGGGACTTATTCCAAAAGGTGATTTTGCCAGGCCCTTCCATGCTGTGCCACAGATGTGAAAACATATTTTGGGCAGGCTGTGAAAAATGACAGTTGTACTGTTCAAAAGGAGATGTGAAAAAAATGCCAATTTTGAAAATCTGGAGAGAAAATATTAAAAATTGCGAAGTTAAGAGTGCGCATAGAAATTGCGCAATACATGCTCATAACGCAGTCATTTTTTGGTATTTTCACCAAATTTACAACACTGAACTTTTGGAGACCCATCTCATGAACAGTGCTCACGTTTGTTAATTGGTCCCGAAAGGTGATTCAGTGCAGTGTCCGCGAAATCACCTTTCAGGACTGAGTAACAAAATGACAGTGATAGTGTTCACGAGGTGGGGTCCCAAGAACCCCATGTTGAAAATTTGGACACATCCTAAAAATGGTTGAGATATCAACCTGACTTGAAAACCCGACTGACTGCCATTATATGGCACTTACCTTTGATGTTTGCCAGTCAGCTTTGAAGAGTGCAGATGTGTCCCGGTCCTCAGAAGGTAACAGCGCCACCCTCCAGAGGTAAGTATAGGGTAAGGGGGTGAGGGAAGGTGGGTGCTCAGTGGAGGGTGGGGTTGGGGGGACTGGGGAGTTGATGAGGGACCGTTTTCTTTTCTACAGGTTAAAAAACAAAAAAGAGGTCAGGAGACGGTTTTATTTACAGATACAAAAAAAAAATTGGGGCACACTGGGGTGGACTCCCAGTGTGACACATGAGTTGGGGAGGGGTACATGATGCCGACACTGGGACTGGGCATGCTGATGGCGGCATGGGAACGGGGAACGGAGGGTGCAGGGCAGACAGCACATAGTGGGAGGGAGCGGGAGGGTTTGATTAGATGCCCAGGGCTGGGACGGGTGCGGGGAGGACAGCAGCAGTGGGAGAGAGCAGGAAGGTTTAATGAAAGATGCAGGGTTGGTGGGGGAACGGAGAGTGAGGAGTGGACTGCAGCAGTGGGAGGGAGCCGGAGGGTCTGCAGAGCTGCAATGCCAGCTATGTAAATGAGAGGAATGAAGCACACTCTCTCATGGGTGCGGTTTATTTCTCTCAAGTGCTGCTGGCTCCCGCTGTGAAATTCCGACGGCCATCACACTCAGCTTCAGTGGTCATCAGTGTGTCAGGGTCAAGCCCACTGTACAGTGCTCTGGATTGGACTCATCCCTGAAACACCTCTAAAATGTGGTACTGTCACAAGGTGCTTCTGCAGGCGCAAGGAAACACAAAAAGTGATGCCAGCCATCAGCATACTGCAATAATCTGAATTCATATTGGAACTGTATATATATATATATATATATATATATATATATAAAAAATTAGAGGCAAAAAACTCTGTTTAATGCATTAGTTAGGGTTGTTCAGCAGCGACAAAAGCGAGGAAATTCTGTGTTAGGGTTGAAAACCTCTAGGATCCCCAGCCTACACCCCAACGGCATTGGGGTGCGCATTGAGGGTTGCAGTCCCAACTCTCACCCCATCAGATGTGTGAAGAAGCAGAGGTATAGGAGAATGGGTGAGAGTTAGGCAACGACCAAATGCTGCAACCCGATGCCGGGTGAAGTGTGGGCGGGGGTCCTGGGGGCTTTCAACCCTAATAATCCAATTTCCTCACTTTTGTCACTGTGGAACAACCCTAACTAATGCATTAAACAGAGTTTTGCCTCTAATTCCCTTCTTTTTAAGAATGATAACGAGAAATAGTGAATGTAATGCGGCGGTGGGCCCCGCACTCCCGCCACGTGATGTCGTCACATAGTAACATTGTGCCCACAAACGCAAATGGTAATGCGCATGGTGACACAAAGTGAAACAGAAAGATAAACAGTACTGTAGACAGAAATGGTAAAAATAGCACAAACGCAAGCGCAAATGAAAACGCAAAGGGTAACTCAAATGGTGGAGTAGACACGAACGGTAAGTGAAACGGGTATGGAACATAAGCTCGAAATGGTAATGGTAACAGTAATGTAAGTGCACAGGCTGGTTTTCCCAAAAGCTGCATAGAGAAAGACAGTGAGTACAAAGAATGTATGCATAATAATGGGTCTCGGAGCAGAAAATGAGGAGTTGGAATACTAAATTGCTTATATCTCAGGAACCGTACAACATAGAAAAAAATTTAAAAGTCAGATGATTTATGACTTTCCTGGCTAATTTGCACTTAGCCCCCAGTAGGGGGCTAAGCATTTTTCTGACGAAAAGTCCTTATCGCGCACCTTTTTCGAGATACGGGCCCTGAAAGGTGCGGCGAATGCCGTAATGTTATCCTACGGGAAAAAAAGAGAAGTTTGGAGTGCCATAACTTTGGCTCCCTGTAATATTATTTCATCAAACCACTGAAAGGCACATCTGTGGGATGTTGACTTCCTTCCCTCCAAATTTCAGCCCAAAAGACCAAATCATTTTGCAGCAGGGTGCCAAAGGATTCCTCTAATACGGCGGGACGCCGTAATGTTATCCTATGGGAAAATCGTCAACTTTGGAGTTCGTAACTTTGCGCCCTGTGATATTTTTTCACAGAAACAATGAAAGGCACATCTGTGTGATGTTGGCTGTGTTCTCTCCAAATTTCAGCCCGAAAGACCAAACCATTCTTTTGCAGCAGGGTGCCAAGGAATTGCTGTTATTTTCCCACAGCCTGGAAAAGTACTGTCGAACTTTGCGAAAGCTTTCGCAAATTCATTGGAAGCTGTCGCAAATGTGAAAGTACTTTGCGAAAGTACTTTTGCCAGAAATCTGAAAAACATATTTCTGGGGTGTTTTACCCCAAAATAAAGACATGCCTAGCATCCTCAGGGTCCAACTAGGTGAATACAAAAAGAATTAGGTTGATAGAGGGTCCCAAATTTAATGCCAAGCATTTCTCTGATGACCAACTGAAAACAAAATGGCAGATTTGCGACAGTAAAAACTGCATTTATGACACTGTTGAACTTTTTGTTAACTTTTCCCATTGACTTGTAATGGAACTTGCTTTTGAATAACTTTGAACGTTTAATATTTTTCACAAAACCTTCAAAAGGCACATCGGGGACCCCGCCGCATGTTCCCTGAAGATTTTGGACCGATTGCACAAACCGTATGACCTGTAGAGACAACCACAGAATTCCAAAGCGAACGACGACAGATGATATGGTAATCAACGCAGCCATATATCTGAACAGTACGAAATTTGGCAGATCCAAGATCTATGGTTCTTGATCGTGGATTCCAAATTTCAGGCAAATCCGTTGAACAGTTGCAAAGTTATTAAGGTGCAAAATTTTAGGTTTAACATGTAAATGGCTCAACTCTTAATCTATGGTAGCACTACTGTATACCATAATACATATATATATATATATATATATATATATATATATAAAAGATGGCATTCACCTCATATCCATTGTCCTGATGTGGAGTGTATAAGCTAATCTTTTCTTAAAAAACGTTTTTGTTAAACCAATAACAGGTATCACTAACATTTTTTTTTATTTTCACAACACAAAATAATTCAAAAACTAGAATCAGCTTATGAAATAAGTGCAACATAGTGAATAAGGCATAGTTAATTATTCTAATTTTTTTTCATATACACTTTATGCTCTTAATCACACCTGGCACCCCATCCCCGTCTGGTCCCCAGTCCCATCACCTGGCTTCTCTGGGACTTACCTTACTTGCCAATGATCCAGCTACTGGACTGTGGTGGTGTGCCCGGTTGCCAGTGTGGGACCGGCAAGGGCCCGGATTTCATCATGTGGACTGAGGTTTTTTTCCCTCCTTAGTTAAAAGAGCTCATGTACTGCCTAAAATTACTATACGATTTTAAAGCAGCCAGCTACTACATTTTATACCTGAGGTACTTTTTCTTTTCCCTTTGCATAATTAGACTTTTTTGCCTGATGTTAGTAGGTGTGATCTCTGAAACAGCACTCTGCCTGGCAGTTGACATATTCTAGCTCTGTTACCCCTGGCACATCATCAGCAATGTTACCTCACTGACTGTGACATTACAGCTGCTCAGGAAGAGTCATGCTGTAGCTGCCAGCTCAGTCGCCTGCAATGTCACAGTGCAGATGATGTAGTGGAGGAACAGAACTAGGTATGTCAGCTGCCAGGCAGAGTGCCATTCCACACATCCAGCGTAATACTGTCACATAAAATACTTTCTAATGAACAAATGGAAGAAAAAATACTTCAGAAATAGAAAGTTACAACGGACTACTTCTTAAAATTTTAACATTTTCTTCTCTATTTTTGTTCTACTAGCTCTTTAAGTTCTCCCAGAGCCCAGCTGTGCAGTGGCGAGCGTACACAAGCTCCACCTCTTTGGAGACGTCCCAACACGCCTAGATGTGGCCCATCTCTCCTAATGTGCCCTGATCTGCACTGCCACTCGGACACCTCTAGGTGGCAGTACTGTAGCGGGCCATGTAAACCCCCTCTCCAAAGGAGGAGAGCTGTCCTCCAGATGCTAGATCCTTCAACCCCGGGCCAGCCCTCAAGCGACCCATGTCTGTTCCCGAACCTGGGTCGCAGTGTGGCAGGAGGTAAGGCACCAGCACCTCAGCCCTTGATACCACTGGGCCAGCGCTTGTTATGAAGTTTTTTTAACACCCCCAAGGTGTGTGATGATCCATAAACCTTGAAAGTGAAACTCACGAGGTTTATATGTTCCTAGAAAATGGGCACCACAAAACTCGCTTCCTAAGTGGCTGAAACAGCCTGGCACCAGTGTTATTTCCTAACAACGCCCGATGAAAAACAAGTTCCATAGAGCACCCCAAATTTCAAAACCCGCTAGCTGCCATTCCCCCCCCTCGCTTAGCAAGACTGACATCTGTGGACACTGTCACAGGAAAAAAAACTGCAACAACAGTAAACTTTTCCCCTTAATAATTTAACTTTCCTTACTGAGCACGGTCGCGCTGTATGGCAACACACAGCCGACTACACTGAGCTGCAGACTTGCGAGGTGCCACATTTAAGAGCACAAAAAAAAAAAAACAGATACCTGTCTTTAAATACAGATAAGCAGGCAACATTCCCCCATTCTGACGAACCGCTGATCCAAGCAGCTAAAATAAACGGCTCTCCTCTCTGTCTGTTTGCGTGTGTGACTGAGCGAGGAGGGAGAGACAAAGCGAGGCAACAAGCTCAAGAAACAGCTCTCGTCTCTGTGAGGGAGTGGGTGAAGAAACAAAGCAAGTGGACAAGCTCATGGGACACACACAAACATGGCAGCGCCCTCCTGTGATGAATCCAGCAGTACAGGGATTACTTTACTAGAAAATGTACCTTTTTTTGTTTTCTATTTATTTTTTATATGTTTATTGTTCTACATTTTTCCAAAAAATTACACCTATAGCCCATTTTCTAAGTGCAATAATACCCTCCAGGGTGGGTGTTATGGGATATAATGGATCTTCCAGGGCCTATAAGGCCCTCCGCCTGTGGCGTTGGGCCTCATTATGCCCCTAGGTGGTCCGTTATATCCCAATAACGTCCACCCTGTTGGGTATTATTACTTAAATCACACATCAGAGCGTTTGTAAAAAAAAAAAAAAACTTCATATGCACACAGTGGGTGGGATATTCAGAAGGGTTGCGGATGGCACAACACAGTTGCGCCTTGTGCAACCCACTGATGCACCCCGGCCCGATATTCAAAAGGGAAATGTGCGTGGCACAAATCCCGATGTGCCAGAGCGCATCAGTAATGTATGCGGCGCAAATGGGGGGGGTGTGCCCATGCATACACTGCACATCCCGATATTCAGCCCGGGATGTGCTGAGCAGATGCAGGCACAACCCGTACCTGCACCGCACACAGTTGAGTGAAAAATAAAAGGAGCAACAGCTGGCCACCCACAGGTGAGCTGCATATTGCAGGGCGCAACACAGCAGCTGCCAGCTATGGGTGGTCACCCGGGCTCCGGCAGGCAACTTCGTGGTAGCATCCCCCCAAGCCCGATCGCGAGCATTAGTAATGTATTAATGGTCCAATAACCCTGGTGGTCCAGTGGACCGCTCGCAGCCCAATCGCGGGCAGAAGTATAATTAAATATGCTTCCTATATCCCTGGTGGTCCAGTGGACCACTCGCAGCCCAATCGCGAGCAGAAGTATAATTAAGTATGCCTCCTATATCCCTGGTGGTCCAGTGGACCGCTTGCAGCCCGATCGCGGGCAGAAGTATAATTTAGTATGCCTCCTATATCCCTGATGGTCCAGTGGACCACTCGCAGCCCAGTCGCGGCAGAAGTATAATTAAGTATGCCTCCTATATCTCTGGTGGTCCAGTGGACCGCCACAGTCCGATCGCGGGCAGAAGTATACTAATGTTTTCTATCTCGGTTGTTCTATGGACCGCCGCAGTTTCGATTGCGGGCAGTATACGATTCGTCGGGCCCAGTCGTATCGTATGCTAGGCCGAGTCAATGATGGTAAGAGCATAGCCTTATATCTTTGGTGGTTCAGTGATCGCTTAGCTTATCGATGTCTGAAGTTATAAAATGTTGTAAGTTGGTTCATCCCTGGTGGTCCAGCAGCCCTCCCTCATCGGGCCCACTGAGCTCCACCACCTGCTCCCTGGTCACGCGGCGGCAGCTCCCCACCCATTCACAATTCTGGACTGTGTAGTGGTAGGTTGTGACGCCTCATTGGCTTCACGCTAGGCTAAATGGGCGTGTAGCTCTACTGTACGGAGTCAACCAGCGGGCGCATATGGGTGGGGAGCTGCCGCCCGCCACTGACCGGGGGAGTGGGGTGTGGCTCAGTTGGTGGTGGGGGGGGAGGGGGGTACCACTGGACCACCAGGGATGGATTGGTTGTTAATATTTTATAACTGACGCCCGCGATCGGGCTGCGAGCGGTCCACTGGACCACCAGGGATATAGGAGGCAACTTAATTATACTTCTGCCCACGATCGGGCTGCAAGCGGTCCACTGGACCACCAGGGATATAGGAGGTAATTTAATTATACTTCTGCCCGCGATCCAGCTGCGAGCGGTTCACTGGACCACCAGGGATATAGGATGTTTTACATCTAGTACATATGCCCGCGATCGGGCAGTGGGGCACTTTGCCACTTGTGCAGGGGGTGTTGTTCCCCAACGGTTGCAGCCTGGCATGGCGCCAGGTGCAAGTCACCGGGGATGGGTGCAGCTGCATGCAAATGGAGCCATAATGACATGCAAATGGCCCCATTTGCACCTGGCATGCATTATGGCCCCATTTGCATGTGCACTTTTGAATATCGCAGGTGATGCACCTAGCGCAACAGCACTTGCGCTAGCGCATCCCCCTACCCCTCTCTGGCCACTTGCGCTGGTGCAGTGCCACTGCACCATGCACATTGTGGGTGGCCACAGTGTGATATTCAATGGTGCTGAGCCATGGCGCAGTGCCGCTGAATATCACCATGTCAGCCTGGCACATCCCCAGTTGCACTGGCCTCAGTCTTGTGCCACAGCTTGGCACAGTCTGAATATCCCACCCAGTGTCTTTTATTTTGTTATAATAACTGGTGCAGGACTTAGCCTGTTTCCACTGTTGTACTGTAAGTGAAAGTGTAGCATAAGTCTCCTAAACGCCAGAATAACTGGGTATGACATCATACCTGGTTATTACGACTTTAATTTTTTATTTACTATTTCTGCCCCTTTCTCTCCATTGTGGTGGTTCCCTTAGGGGTACCCTAGGCTGGTGATCCCTAGTCCCTCCCCGGTAACTCCCGCGGAGCCACTGGACCTACCTCCATCCTGCCAAAGCCTGCCCCCAGTGAGGAGTGCCCCGATAATCCCCCTCCCAGTCCATTAGAGTGTGTGTCAGGAGGTCCTTGTGGTCTCTGTTGGGAGCCGGTTATGGGATCTGCAGCAGCCGGTCACTTCTACGACCACTGCAGTGGGTATTTACTTTGTTCTAGTGCCCCCATAGGACATTGGCATACTAGGGGAGCCCCTATTGCTCCAGCTCCCGGCCGACATCCTCCCGCCCACTTCATGCCGTCCCGCTGCACCTCCACCAGTGGTCACCCAGGCAGCGATAGAGCGGTGGGACAGACAACCCACCCTCCTCGGAGAGCAGCCAGTGGGTGCTTGATCCTCCTCCTCCTCCCCCTGGCCACCCTCCAGCGACCCGAGTCGGTTCCTGAACCTGGGTCGCTGGAGTCGCAAGTGATAACTCTACTGCTGCCCCAGCGGGCCCGCCTGTTATTACATTATAATTACTGGGTTGTGTTTTTTTTCCATTGAAAAGGTCGTGTATTAAATACTATAATACCTGAGTAGGTATTATGGCATTGAGTACCTATAAATCCTCTGCAATGTTACATCCAGCAAACCAGACTACTGCAGACTCCATACATAAGCGATTGCACTTCCTCTGTGGAAAAAAAACACAACACAGTAATTATATAAAACAAAATATGGGGTGCAGTGTGTTTAACTCAAATTTAACACACACCCTCATTGTTGGATGGTTGCCATAAACCCCTCGAGCTTCGCCCTCTGGGTTTATGTGCCATCCAACAACTCGGGTGTGTGTTAACCATACTTTATCCTATGTTTATCACACTGAGGACCAGTGCAATAAAAGGGGGTCGCCAGTTATTATATTCAAATATACTTACTCTTAGATCTGCCCAATAAACGTTTAAATAATTAAAAAATGTTTTCTGTTTCTTCCTCAAGCTGCAAATCCTGCAGCTTGGATACAACAGATGGCATGGAACGGCTGTCGATCCTCTGTTGCATGTTTGTCCTCTGCATAGTGCTCAAACAAGCATGTCTGATGCAGATCGAGTAAACTCAGAACTTTCCTTTTGAGTCATTGTAGAAGCTGGAATAGATTTTGGTTTGGCAGCTCGCTGCTCGCGTGCGCACTGCTGACTCACAGGTCTGCTCATTACTTAGTTACTGAAGATGGCCAACAGTGAGCTAATCAATCCATGCTGGGGACAGAGTGGGGTGACTTTCAAAAGGCACAGGCCTGTCACACTGATTTCTTTGCTGTAGCTAGATAAATAAGGCAACGTGGTGTGGCGAGTGCATACTGCAGTTTCAAATCCCACACAACAGTCACAGCTTTGCTGTGTGACCCTGTAAAGTCAAGTGACCTCCCTGTGCTTCACCCCCCATTTTTAGGGATGACCCTGATTTTGCAGCAAGAATGTCCCCTGTCACTTGTAAAACTGTCACTGAAAAGTAGGGATTTTAAGTATAAAATAATGCTGCATAGTAGGGTAACAACAGTTCAGTTCTCCACCATAAAATTCTTTTCACATTAAGCTACACATCATAGCAAGCGTCTTCAGCTGATATTACCATTTTTCAAGACCTGTCCCGAGATGCAGGCAGGAAGTTGAGGTATATCCCCAGAAACTGGGTGAAGCAGAAGCACACCATAAGTTATCTGCAGCATCTCAGTTGGGTCTATATCCTAAATAAACTGAAAACAAAGCAAAATAGCATGGTTAAATGGTTCGAGAGCAGACTAGTGAACAACGAAATCCAATGTTCTAACCCCCACAGGCCATGTCTATGTGCTGTATGTGACCTTGTCTTGAGCACAGTCACTACACCTCCCAACGACCACTGTCATTCCAGCTGCAAAATTTGGAGCCAGGACCTCACTGACTCTAGTCAGGCTATCCCTGTAATTAAACTGTATTCCACAAGCCTTCACTTTGAATTTCAGCCCAGGGAGTTCAAAGGAAAGGTCCGCAGTACCAGGAAGGATACAGATTCTGAATTGCTTCCTCTAAGTGAAATAAGTAATAATTTACCCTGGGCTGCGCCTCCGGAATCCCCTCCTGTGTCAGCCCTGACCCTCTCCCCTCCGCATATCAGAATGCCTGAACAGCTGCAAGTCCCCGCCCAAGCACGGGTAGGGGCGGGGCATCGGCCACCCTGTGTATTCTTTAATTAGGAAAGCTCGCCGGGGAGCCAATGGGATCGTGCTTCACGAGGGAGGTGGGTGTGCTTACCGACATAAACTGCTCTCTTGGAAGTGACACGTGGGCGTGAACCAGGCAGCACCGTGTTGCCAGGAGACAGAATGGGAATAGCAAGCTTCGAACCTGCAAGAGGAAAACCCTGGTCTGAGGAGTCGAGAGACATAGCGATGGTGGTATCCGCTCGTAGATCGGAGACCTTATTACCCGGCCTTATCAGGGCAAGACTGCCCCGCACAGAATAGTCCAGGGAGACATCGTGACAAGTGGTGACATTTCCTTGTGGTTAGGTGGAGGACCCGTAACTGTGGTGGATCGACCTGGGCTGGGGAGCCGTTTCACGGTGCCACGATCTGTAATAAAAATTAATCCCAATAAAGTGACAGGTTGTCACTTATGGCGCCCTCCCCTTCCGCTATACTCACACACACACACACACACACACACACACACACATTTAATGTTAAAAACAAGCAGATTGGAAACTGTCCCGGTGGTGGTACTCTCACTGATAAGTGGTATTCCTCATGTATCAAATCAAGGAAAAGGGGGGGTGTTTAAAATCGGTATACACCTCGACTTGTTTTCTGGGTAATGTTTAGGCGGCGGGAAAAAAAATATATGAGTACCCTGCGTTTCTATTGTAGCCCCTGGTTTTCAAGGCAGGACAACACCTAAAGATCCTCCCAAAGAAAAGGGTGAGCCCCCAAATATCAAAATTCGATTAAATCACTACAATTAAATCGCGACTAGTCAATCCCGCGCTCTGTTTGCTGATGTGATGGACACTGCACTGGTAGACCTCTGGGTTCTTCATTCAGAGTGGTGAAGGGAACTGTCTCACTACCAGCAGCGCCAGCGACACCCTCAGCAGGTGGGATGGTGAGGGGCCGCTTGAGGTCCGAATGGGGTTGGGCTGGTGGAATCACCCGACAAGGAGAGGCAGGAGTCGTACACAGAGACTGGATGAAGCAAAGACGTTTATTAGACAGGAGGGGGACGGAGGACATGGTCATACAGAAACATACCAACCACAAAAACAGTAGGGAGTATGGACAGCATTATGGATATCTAAACAGTAACAACTAAACTCTAAAATGTATAAACTCTAGGTTATTATTCTCTATAGGTGCACCACGGCCTATTGCCACTATACTCCTAAAATTCCTTAGCAGTATCCTGTAAGAGCAACTAGTACATAGACGGAAATCAGATGTTCTTCACTACCCACAATACAATATTTGGTTTTACAATGACCATCCAGTTCTCACAAAGTCCAAATGTCTGTCGTCTTCGTGTACACCGTCGTTCTTCGTTGGTAGCTACAAGGGAAATAAAACAGAACTATGGAACCCTAATCTCAATTCCCAGCAAGGACCTAGATAAGGCCACTGGGGTGGTGAGAGGTTTGGTAAACAGACCATATATCTTCGTCAAAAGCCCACTCTCTCCGAGGCTGCCGGAATGTAGAACCAAAGCAACTGGTTCCTGAAATACACACACTGAAGCAAGAGGTTCCTCGCCAAAACCCACTTCTAGGGTTGCCAAGGATGAAGAAAGACCAAGATCTGCGTGGCGATGAATCCAATGGAGGACTACCACGATCCGACTGATGCTGCAGCACTCCAAGGGCCAGCTGGACTAGGAAGGAACTCTGACAGGACCAGGAACCATAAGAATCTGAAGAGATGATGGTAGAATCTGCAATCCTCAGGTCAGGAACTAACACAAAACAAAGAAACAGCGGATCGTCGGACTGAGCCCGACAGACTCGACTTTCGGCGAATGACCGGTGGGGGCAAACAGATTCTCAAGATGAGCTCTCTCTCTTCTGTAGGGCAACCAACCGGGACATCTGGAACAGGAACCAAGCGAACGACACTAGCACGGCTGTCATTGATGCGTTTAGGTGGGCGTACTTTCAAGCTGTGAAAACAAGAAAACGGCGGGTACGACTGGTACAACTGATGACGGACTTCGACTTCGGCGGACGACACGAACAGATGGGATGAGTTGATAGATGATCTTTCTGGAGTGAAGAATGCTGGAAGGATGTCTTCTTCTGAGTAGAGACTGATTCTGAGCACGTGGTGTAACAGACCACACTAGGAGACTTAGGTACTTAGGACAACAGTTCAGGTACTTAGAGCAATAGTTCAGCAGAAGCAGTACAGTAATCACAGTAGTTTCACAGTATAGGCAATTAGAACCCTCTCAAATGAACCCGTTTCTATAGGTAGGGTATTCTGGGATAGGATCCCTTACTGTCCGTGGTGGCTGGGGCCTCCCTTTAATACCCCTAGGCTGGCTTGCCCTAATACGCTAGGCCGGGGCCTCCCTGTAGTACCACTAGGCTGGCTTGCCCTATTCCGCTAGGCCGGGGCCTCCCTGTAGTACCACTAGGCTGGCTTGCCCTATTCCGCTAGGCCGGGGACTCCCTTTAGTGCCACTAGGCTGGCTTGCCCTATTCCGCTAGGCTGGGGCCTCCCTGTAGTACCACTAGGCTGGCTTGCCCTAATACGCTAGGCCGGGGCCTCCCTTTAGTACCACTAGGCTGGCTTGCCCTATTCCGCTAGGCCGGGGCCTCCCTTTGGTACCACTAGGCTGGTTTGCCCTATTACGCTAGGCCGGGGCCTCCCTGTAGTACCAGGCTTTACCTCGGGCCTAATGCCCTACCTTTACCTCGGGCCTGAAGCCCTACGTCAGCTTGAGCCTGGTGCCCCCCTTTATACTGGGTCTGGAGCCCCTCTTTACAATGGGCCTGATGCCCCACTTTAGATTGGGCCTGGTGCCCTACTTTATATCTGGGCAGGAATCGCCCTTTTAAATGTATTGCCCCTTTAAATCTGCAGGCTGCCAGAGCCTGCTGTCATTCAGTGCAGCAAATCCCGCCCCTTCATTAATATTCATAGGCCACTATAAGTGCCTTGCTTTCTGGCCCCTCCCCAGGGGCGTCAATAGCCCCGCCTCCCTCTTTAATATTAATTTTCACGGGTCCTATCGACACGATGCTCCTGGCGACGCCCGCGCCTTTTTTCAAGCGCCTACTGCGCTTTTAAAACAATTCAGTCCCCGACCCTTGAAAACTGGCGGTCAGCACAACTTGTGCTGCTGCCGACTTACCGCTCTGCGGTCTTCTGGGCTTGCCGGGCTGAAGGGAGGAGGGAGGGATGCTGGCAGAGGGAGGGAAAACGAGCAGACAGCTGGGGAACGGCTTGGGGGGCCTCCCATGGCCAAAAAAGAGATGCGGCGCTTCTCTGCCGCCGACGAGGGACCGGAGGAACTGCCAAACACTCGGGGGGCAGAAAATAAATAATAGGAGGGCTAAAATAATAAACGGAGGGCTTTTAAGCCCTGGAAACGCGACGGGAGCAGCGTTTTTTTCTTCGTGGTGCCCCGATGGCACCACCGACCATGGCACAACTGCAGCGCAGGATTCTTCGGTGGACTGGAGGAGGGGACTCACCAGGGAGTCAACAGGACTGGCTTCACAACCAACAGGTAAGCCACAAGTCCCTGTTGTACTCCTGTGATCCTCTCTACTCCACAGTCCCACAGCAACTGAACAACTCTGGAATGGGATTTTTAAAATTAAAAACTGTCTGGATTCTGGAATGGCTGGATTGGAATGCTGTGCATGAGCCACTCAGCACAGCGTTCCATCCAGCCATTATGACATGGCATGCTTGCAAGATTTACCTTTTGACTAGGATTTATGCACAAGTGCACCTTTTTTATTTACAGTGATTGTGTGTGCAGAGAGGTTGACTCTTTATGTCTAGGGGCCCCCTTCATACAGTACCCTGCTGCCTACCCCTACAGCAGGTACTCTAAGCACAAGTATGTTCTGCGTTCATTTAATTATTTTTAATTATTTCTGAAATGACCACCTTTGGGGCATTACAGATTATGCGAACTGGGTGCCGCCTACAGCATGACAGTCCACCAGGAAGGCGACTGGGCGAGCGCAGACTGCATCACAGTGGCTGCTGGTCGAGCCCAAGGTGCACAAGACTGGCTGAGCACAGCCAGCACCCTGTAGCCTTCAGTCATACTTCTCAACTGTCCCTAATTACGAGGGACGGTACTTCTCAACTGTCCCTGATTTTGCCTCAAAATTGTTCTCTGTCCCTCATAAAGTCTGTGTTTTTATGACTGAACAGTGGCGATTGTAATTTAAGCACAAAATAATGTCAAACATTAAAATTACAGACTTGTTCTTCAAAAAATGCATCTTACACTAATCCGTTTATTCTATCAGCATCCTGGGTGAATATTAACCAATGTTTAAGATACGTCATTGATTTGGGGACTTTGTCCCTGATTTTATAAGCCATGTCCCGGATTTTTGAGGCAATAACTTGAGAGGTATGCGAGGGACACGGACATCCCTCACGTTGCCCTTGAAACGTGTTCCATCCCTCATAAAGGTGCTGATATACAAAGAATGTACTATAAATGTAGATTTTAAAGCAAAAATCGTATGCATTGTAAGATGCTAAATCAAAAGTATACTTTGTACGAGTAAACACAATGGTTTAACCAGTGTTCTAAGTTTCTGTTTCCAAGTTTGAGGCTGTGTCCCTCATTCTGGGGGTCAGTGTCCTCACTTTGAATGCCTGTGTCCCTCACTGCAAACCCAAAAGCTTTATGCCTCCGGGGACGACTCGGCCAGGGGCGCAGTCTGCACCACCGCACAGATGCTCCCGGCCGGCGGTGACTGGCCCCTAGGTGTGACTCGGTGAGCGCAGCACTCCGTTACAGGAGCCCCCCAGCACCACTGGGCGAGCTCGGCCAGTAACACGGCGACGACAGGGCTAACTGGCATCGGGCATCCTCTGCTGTGCTGATAACGTTTTTTTTTTTTTTTTTTAACTCTCTCGGGACTTGGACGCTATAATCCTCAATCAGTAAGGAAGGCGTCGCGTTTTTCTTGCAGACGTTACGACTTCCAATCTTAATCAAGTGACAATTCATCTTTAATGAGAAACAGAGAAACCAGGACGTGGTGAAAGCTAAGTGCGGCGTGTCCCATTTGACTGAACCCTGGCTGCGATTCCTGCGCTTTGCGTTATTCTCCTTGAAGCTCCGCGGCCGGTCGGGAGGGACGAACTGTGTGGAGAAACAAACATCATCATCACCCGCTCCAGAATTGCAACACAGCAGGCAAGGGGGCTGAGTCCGTCCCAGGAGGGCATGCACCGAGGGGCAGGGCGAGCGGCTTGCCTTAGAACTCGCTCACACTTGTCTCCAGTCCCACTGCCCGCCCAGTTCAGTTCCGCACTCGTCTCCAGCTTGCACTGAGCCTCAGCTCCGACCGAGAATACGCATGGACTCTGCTGCTACCAATGCTGCAAGCAAGCCGTGCCGCCTGGGGATATAGCTACCTTGGTGTCTGCAGAATGGGCGACATGATTATGCTTCTCACCGTTTGTCTTCTACTTGGCACCTTTGGCTGGGGGCTGGCCTGGCGACCTTCTCAAGCGCGACTACAGCTCCAGAACTCCGGTAAGAACCACGGACCTCTCTCTCTGCCTCTCAGTACTGGAATGGGTATTACCTGGTGGTGGCACTCGAAAGGGATACATACCCACGCCTGTCTGATCTGCACTTCTGGAAATTGTAAAATTTCTTCTTGTTGCTACTATTTATTGTTAGCTTGTATTGACTATTGTAATCTGTTTGTTGTAACTTGTACTCTGTCTCCCCCCCCACCCCCAAACATCGGGAAAGGAGCTATTTCAGTGCAGTATGTCTTTCCCCTTACATTTTTGAAATAAATATTGCTCCTAATTTTAAACACAAAATTTCTCCCTGCTCCTCACCCCCTCACTTGCTGCATGCCATATTGCTACCCACCTGAGATATTGTTAAGCCCTTAACTGTGTCCCAGCTCTGCTTGATAGTTTTTGTACTCACCTCCTCTGCTGGTAGGCTGCTCCATGGCTCAGCCACTCTCTTGGTAAAGTAAAACTTTCTAGCATCTCTTCTGAATCCCTCCCAGGGTTTTAAATATGTATTTTCAATTGATTAACACTTTTGCCTGGAAAAGTGCTACTCAATGTAGCTAATGTGTAGCAAGGGGATTGAATTGATTAGAAATATGAAAAAGTTGTCATATAAGGTGAGACAATATGCATTATGTTTTTCCTCACCTGATGCCAAAACTTTATGAAAGTATTGGGGATTCTTGTTATTTAGTTCACCATTCAGGTCAAAGGGCTCTTCTTCATTCATTTAACACACATATATCCCCACAGTCAGCCTCCCAACTGATGGCAACCCCAAAGACAGCAGTCCCTCAGAGGCAGCTTCACAGGAAACCTTCCACAGGCAGCACCCCCGCCACAGAAATCAGTGTCCCCCTTTGACATCAGCCACCTCACAGATAGCAGAACCCCCAGGAGCAGCCCTCAACAGACAGCAGCTGCCCTCCCAGTCCTTTTCAGTCAGAATCCTCCTGTAGACTGCTGCTGCCCAGGGACGTCACCCACACATTTAATTTGTATTATACAATGTGGTAAATTGAATAAGCCAAATCCTGCAACCTGATTGGTTGGCTAGTACCTTTCCTAGTGTTGTAAATCCTCCAGTGTACCCACTGGAAAAGTTACCAGCCAACTTTATCTCGTGCCAATCAATGTATCAATATGATGCTTTCATTTCAGACGAAACCGCTGCCATTTTTCCTGTCGCCACTTCGTTAAGACACTGCGGTAAATTTTAAAAAAAATGACATTCTCTTTTGAACTGTATGATCTCAGTGATGTAAAGACAAAACAAAACATTAAATAAACAACATTTGACATTTTATAATCGCAATTTATCCCTCCAGGGTGTGGGTATACTGGAGGGCTTAACACGACTGTTGTGGTTCAGTAACTCGACTGTGCCTCATGACTGAACTACACCATATGTGGTAAATCTTCTAGTATACCCACACCCTAGAGGGATAAATTGCTTAATTAACCTGCGATCACCCCATCCCCATGGAAAGGTGAATATACTTCAGAAGAAGCCCACAAACAGGGAATCTACACTAATGTCACCTGCTGCACAAATCCAAATTGCTCACTCAGCATTAATTAAAAAGCTACGTTGCTGGTACAGTCTTGCAGTAGGTTATTTTCCTCCTGCTGCTTAGCTCCGTCAGAGTTTTCTGCAGCCTGAATCCTCCTTTCCAACTGACTGGCATGATCCTTTCCATCCTCTCCCTGCTGCCAGTGCCACCACCGACCACAGTACCACCAGAGGCTGAAAACCTGAGTGCCGGGACTGCAGTGGAGGATGTTGCCTGGCCTTGCCCTGTAATCTTGGGTTGCCGCCACACAGCAGCTAAGCACCACTGCTGCTTTTGCACCACACCACAAAAACGAGCCTGTTAAGACAGTGGATGCACCCTGTGTGAGTGCATGTGTGACGCATAGCAAACACGCAGATCGCACATTCCTGGTGGCATGGTGCTGACATTAAGTGCACGTGCGCCCTGCGCTGACTCCTGAGTCTCAGCTGCATTGACATCACATTTTAGGAAATTCAAAAGTATGAGAGCAGTACTCCCTGCTCCCTCATGACCCAGCAGGACTACATTCCTGGCTAGAAATGACAAGCACATTGAAACAGTAAAAAAAATGAATTGCGCTTTTTGCGATCCATTCCTCATTCTGACTTACACGAGCAGCCAGTTTGCATCACAAACTGCGATGTGATACTGGTTATTTAAAACCCTGCCCTCCACCAGTTTTCATTCATGTCCTCTTGTTTGTGACCCACCATTCCTGCTAAATAGTTCTCTCGCAGCAGTTTACCTTGTTTATTCCTTCAAGAACTTGAAGGTCTGTATCACCGCCCCACCATCCCATCTGGCCTTCAGTGAATACATGTTCAGTGCCCTAAGCCGTTAGCCCAAATTATTTAGTGAAAGTGCCATGGGGCAGGGTAGCAGCAGTCCATGTTACATTTTATTTATTTCACATAACTGTTTTACTCCTGAGTTGCCACCTGTGACTTCCTTAGGTCCTTGCTGGTGACCCCCTCAGCCCTGAACAGCACAAAGTCAGCAGCACTCACAGCTAGGACCTGTTGCTCAGTAAATGAACAGCCACAAGGAACACTGAGACCTAGCACTCTCACCATCCAGATTTATTCAGATGCTAATGTGCAAAGTGCATCACGCAGTTGAAAAGTAAGAAAATATTGCAAACAGCAGACCACCAAAATGGCAAGCCCCAGCATTCGGGGTGTGGACCTCTTCACCACCCCTCCCCCATGGTAGAATCTGGTGGGGATCAACACTGAGCAGAGCCTGAAGGTGGCGCTGACCATTAGTCAGGTGGCCCAGTGCACATTTATCTTTTCAGCTTCTTTCCCCTGTAGCCCAGATCACTTCCCTCATGGCACCAGGCAGTGCCGTTGCAGACCATAGAAGCATGCAGCGACACAATGTGGAGGAGGCAAGCTTTGCAGCCCGCTAAAGTGTTTGCTACAGCTGTCATATGGCAGCATCACCTCTGCTCCCCTTGGTTGCCTGAGACAGCGGCTTAGTCCACTCCTTAACCAGGGTCCCTGGGGTGTGAGTGCAATGCCCTACCCACTGACCCATCGGGCAACCCCCATGCTAAATGCTCAGAAGTATTGGAGGCAGTATAGTGCAGTGGTCTAAGGCTCTTAGCTGCAAATCTGGTGACGTCCAGCAGACCAGACCTGGGTTTGAATCCCACAGCTTCCACTTGTATACTGTGTGTTGCATACTGAGCAAGTCACTTAACTTCCTTATGCTCCCAGGTCACACCTGGAAACAAGCTCCTGCTTAGTGTGCCTTTCCTGGTTAAACAATTTCCCCTTTCCCTTTCCCTAAATGTTTTAATAAACCTAATTCAGCACTCCTCTGCAACCCTCGGTATTAAGCCCTGTGGTTGAATTTTGTTTCCAAACCCATTCATTTGGTGCCAAATATTACCTCATGTTCACCATGTTGGAGTTGAGTGTTGCAGCCTGGTTTCTGCCTGAATGTCACCAGCTATTCCATAAGAGCAGGGGGACATGTGTGTTGCATGCTGGTTCATCTGAGTCAAAACAAAAGTAATGGCTCATGCTGTGTTCAAAATATTGCTGAGAATATGGATTGAAATCTTGTAGCCATCGTAGTCAATGCTGTTGATCATTCATTATCTCAGATCTAAAGCAGACTCGAAGTTGGGGAACAGGGCATCTTAGAAGACAGGAGAAAATGGGCGTACTAAACAATACAGATAAAACAGGTTACATTTAGCACCTTCCCACTGGCCAAATACTGGCGGAGTTTTTATCAGACTAATAAGATACTCTATTAAGTAGCCCTTCTGGCTTTTAGTGGGAGGTAGCATTTTATTAAGTACAACTGTTGGGCTAGGGAAAAAGTTTGTGGGGCCAGTGGGTTTACCCAGTCAGTAGCCCGGCTAGTTGGTGATTACAAAACCTAATTTCAGCCCCTATACAAAAGGCTTGCTGCAGACCCAACTGTTCATCCAGTGACCAAGATTTAAAGTTTTGGGTATCAGGAGTGTTCAGTGATGTTAGATTTATTCTTTAAATATTTTATTACCAAAAGTTGCTTATTTATTTGAAATTGTTTTAAAAAGTAAACATACAGAGACATAATAAGCATGTTCACAGATGTGACCTGGGAAGGCAGAGGGGGTATGGTTGAAGACCGGACCCAGACTGAACCAGAGCGGTATAATCTGGACTGGTCAGGTCACGCATAAGTTGTGTGAATATTGCTGGTCTGGCCAGTCTGGATGGATGGAGCAGTCTGGCTTGTATCTATTTGCTCTGTTCCCAGCAGTTGGGTTCACAACCCTGCCCAGGACAGAGTAGAAACATAGAAACATAGAATTTGACGGCAGATAAGGACCACTTGGCCCACCTAGTCTGCCCATTTTCCTACCTAACAGATAAGCTGCAGATCCTAGTTAACCAACAGCTTACTTCCTCTTGCCCCCACTAGGACTGCCTTATGCCTGTCCCATGCATTCTTGAAGTGCCCCACTGTTCTTGACTCCACGACCTCCTCAGGGAGGCTCCATGCATCCACAACCCTCTCAGTGAAAAAATACTTCCTCACATTACCCCTGAGCCTTCCCCCCTCTATCTTCAAATTGTGCCCCCTTGTTCTTGCACATCTCTTTTTCTGGAAGATGCTACCCTCTTGGACTTTGTTAATTTCCTTGAGGTACTTGAAAGTTTCTATCATGTCCCCTCTCTCCCTTCTTTTCTCAAGAGTATACATATTAAGCTCCTTTAGTCTTTCTTCGTATGTCTTCTGGTGCAGACCCTGCACCATTTTGGTTGCCCTCCTCTGGACAGCCTCCACTCTGTCTATGTCTTTGCGGAGATGGGGTCTCCAGAACTGCACACAGTACTCCAGATGGGGTCTCACCAACTGTCTGTACAGAGGGATAACAACTTCCTGTTTTCTACTATTGATGCCTCTTCCTATGCATCCCAGTATCCCCGAGCCTTCCTTACTGCCTCTCACATTGCTTGCCCACCTTTAGGTCATCTGATATAATTACCCCCAGGTCCTTTCTATTTTACTGTTGTCAGTATCTCACCCCCCATTGTGTCACTTCCCTGGGTTTTGTTTCCCATGTGCATTACCTTGCACTTCTTTGCATTGAATCTGAGCTGCCTACATTTGACCATTCCTCCAACCTTGCCAAGTCCCTTCTCATCCTTTCCATTCCATCTTGTGTATCAACCCTGTTGCAGATCTTTGTGTCATCTGCAAAGAGACATACTTTTTCCTTCCAGTTCCTCTGCAATGTCACTTATAAAGACATTAAAAGGACCGGTCCCAGTACTGAACCTCGGTGCCCGCTAGTAACCCTCCTTTCTTCACTGTGTACTCCATTTACTACTATCCTTTGCGTCGTGTTGTCTAGCCAATTTTTTATCCAGGCTACCACCTTGGGACCCACTCCAAGGCTGGCTATCTTGTGTATTAATGTTTTGTGTGGGACTATATCAAATGCCTTGCTAAAATCTAGGTAGGCCATGTCCACAGCCCCTCCCTGGTCTACTACTTTGGTCACCCAGTCAAAGAAATCTATTAGATTTGTCTGACACGACCTTCCCATCGTGAATCCATGCTGCCTTGGGTCCTGTGCCCCACTGGCCTCTAGGTACTCAACAATTCTTTCCTTCAGAAGTGATTCCATCATTTTCCCTACCACTGAGGTCAAACTGACTGGTCTGTAGTTTCCTGCCTCTGTCCTGCTCCCACTTTTGTGAAGAGGAATCACATCTGCCCTCCTCCAGTCCTCGGGTACCACCCTATCCTCCCATGATTTGTTAAAGAGAGTAGTCAGCGATGTCACTAGTTCTACCCTTAGTTCTTTTAGAATTCTTGGGTGAATCCCATCAGGCCCCATTGCTTTATCTACCTTCAATTTTATTAGTTCTTTCAGAACCCTTTCTTCTGTAAATGGACTGGTATAGGCCCCCATCTTCAGAGTGTTTCTCTTGTTTGGTTTAGGTAACTCCCCTCCTCTTCCTTTGAATACTGAGCAGAAATATTAGTTCAGTATCCCTGCTTTTCACTGTCACCCTCTACCACATTCTCTCCCTTTATTAAGCTTCAGTATCCCTCCTTTGGTCTTTCTTCGCTCTCTAATGTACCTATAAAAGGTCTTATCCCCCTTCTTAACAGAATTGGCTATCCTTTCCTCGGTTTGGGCCTTTGCTATTCTGACTGCCTTCCCAGCCTCTTTCTGCTATAACTGATAAAGTTCTCTGTCCTGCTCCTTCTGTGTTTCCTTATATTTCCTGAATGCTGTCCTTTTCTCCTTAACCTTCCCTGCCACCTCTTTTGTAAACCATAGCGTTTTTCCTTCGTTGTGTTTTATTGATTTGCTTTACACAAGGCTTGTTGCCTCTGTGATGGCTGTTTTGATCTCCCCATTTTTCCTCCACCCTCCTTCTTGCCTGTTTGCTAGTGCTTTTCTGAGGCACTCTCTCATTTCCCAAAGTCAGCCCTCCTAAAGTCTAGTACTGTTGCTTTTGTATGGCTTGATTGTATGGCTGTGTTTATCGTGAACCACACTGTTTGGTGGTCACTTATTCTCAGATGGCTACCCACTTCTAAATCTGAGATTCTTTCTCCATCCCCATTTGAAAGTACCAGGACTAAGATTGCTCCTCCAGTGGGTTCCAATACTAGCTGTCTGAGGCATGCCCCCTGTAGGGCATCAAGAATGACCCTGCTCTTGGATGTGCCTGCAGCAAAGGTGCTCCAGTTAACATCTGGCATATTCAGGTCCCCCATCAACAATATCTCCCCTTTTTCTGTCATTCTAAGAAAGCCTTCTATCATTTCCTTGTCCATTCCTTCCCCCTGAGATGGGGGTCTGTATACAACCCCCATGCGGATAACCTGGACTGGATTGGACCAGATGGGAAAAAACACTGATTGATCCACCCAGCTAGAGTGGCTGGACCAGCAATATTTGTGCAGCTTGCACCCAGTCCATCTGATCTAGCTGGACTAGCCAGTCTGAATTTTACCAGTCCATTCTGGGACCAACGTTGTGTTTTCACTAAGCAGTAGGAAAACAAACACTAAGGCAATAGAATCAATAGATATATAATGGGAAGACTTTAAGCATGAGGTTCAATGGGTGGAGCAACTATGTCACTCTCCCATCAGGCCTTAAAAGGCCACTACTCCTGGACTGTTCCAGGATTCATCTCTTCGCTGCAGCTGGAGGCTCCGTTGGCTGTTCCGGCTCCCTGTTCTGATGCTGTCATCTGTTTTGCCTCCCATTTTGTTACCTCCTGCTGCCCCAGCCTTTCTCTCTCTCTCTCTCTCTCTCACCTCCTCTCTGTTATCGCTTGCTCATGGCATTAGCCCATCTCCCCTCCTTGTACTGTCCATTTCTCTTCTAATTCTGTTCCTCTTGCTCCTCTGTTCCATCCCTCTACGCCCCATGGCTGTCCGGATCTGTCTCTCGCTTTGGTCTGTCCCCCCGCTCCTCCCATTTTCTTCATCTCACCCCATCCCATTTCTTTCCTTGTTGTGCCGCTAGCTCCATGGGTGTCCTCTCAGTTGTCCTCATTCTCGCCCCCTTCCTCCCTGTCATCTGGCGGTCCCTGACCAACCTCTCCTTCAAGATCGCCCTCTGCTGTCTGCGTCACTGACACTGCTTCCCGCTTCAGCGTTTGCCTCTTCAGTCACTCTGTAGCACTTTTCCTATGTCTTGTGTCCTTTCTCTCTGCCTTCATCCTGACGGTCATTTTGTTCAAACTCCTGGTTCCCCTTCTCTATGTCTACCGCCTATGGGACCCCTGCTCCCTAGTCAGCTTCATGACCACGGCCTCGTGCTTCAGGGTATGCCTCATTCACCGCCAGCCTCCCGGATCCTTGGATTTCCAGTGCCTCCACTTTCATCAGAATCCTTTGTCTTCCGCTTCTTCTTTCCTTGTGATTCTGCTGTTTTTCGCATGCAGTGCTCGTGGCTTCAGTGTTTCTGACACTTTTCCTGTTTCTTGTGTTCTGTGTTGCTTTTCTAGACCCATTGCATCTGGGCTACCCTTTGGTTCCCTGACTGTGTTTTGGAATGGTCCATCTGATACACGCTTGCTTCTTTCCTGTGTTTTTACTGCCTCCATCTCATTATTTACCGGGACACTGAAAGTTCTTTCTCATACCTGCACATCTGATCTGTGATGTGCATGTTTTCTCAGACCTTCACTTTGTGAGCCTGTTACTGTAGAATGTTTAGGGACCTCTCTGCTGTTGTGCAGTCATCCAGTTTGTCAATCTGCTTCCATCAGGCCCCCCAATGAACTTTCATTGGATGGTCGCCCTGCCTCTGCCATCATCGACCTCGGTTATTTGCCTCGGTCCTTCTCTCTCCTCCCCTCTAGCCACTGTGTCGGGGGTGTCTACCCCCATCGGCTACTCTTGTTGCCCTCCTTCCGTTCCCTCCTCCCTCCATTATGCTCCTCCTATGTCCTTTGCTTTCTTTTGGGTTTTTTCCCTATCCTGCCACCGCCTTCCCTATTCCAGTCCTCCTCTTACTTTAGTCTCTATGGTGTCTAGGTGCCTAAGTCTGGTTCTCCTTCTCTCAGTCTGACTTCAGGGTCTACTCATTTACATCGCTTAATTGAACATACCCCTCATTGGGTCCTATGCTACCTCATCGAACTGCTGCACTCCTGCGGTTATTATCACCATCAATCTTCTCATGCCCGCATCTGGGTATCCCTCACTCATCCGACCTCTATGTGGGTCTACTCATTCTCATCGACTACTCAAACATAACCCTTTTGGGTCCATGCTACCCCTCGACTTGACCTGCTCTCCAATCGAAGACATGTCTTCATGTCTGTTGCTCCTTTTATTTTGGGGGCTAGCAGGCTTCTCTCCATCATTGTTCATTTCCTGTCCCATCTTAAACCATTCAGGCCTGCAAGGCTTCTTTCCATCCTTGTACTTCCTCTCTTGCTCTTGAGCGTCTAGTTGCAGACATCACTCTCATCTCTTGGCAGCTGTCCATTTAGAAGGACAGAGTGAGAGCTTCCTCTAAAATTGGACTTTTTCTCCTTTCTCGATCTCTACATTAAAATGCTGAAGCAGAGCTGTCCCTAATCAAAACGTCCTTCAGCCTGGAGTGAAGGCGACCTAGGACTTGGATTCCCAGAGGTTTCCTCCTCAAATGGGTTTTTTCCTCTTCTCCGTACCAATGGTCATAATATTAGTTAGGGTTAGTGCTTTCATAGGTTCCTTAGTTAGGTTCCGCTGTTGGATGGAGTCAGATGGTGGCCCCGGCTATCCCCTCTCTCCTTAGGAAGTCCGCCCTTTTGCATCTTGTCAGATTTCCTTTCGACTTGTTCTTGCCTTTTCTCTTTTTTCTCCTGTCTTTGCTATCTATGTCTATCACACCTATTGCCGGACTAGATATCTTCTGCTTTCTCATCTATTCAATGCTCGGCACCCTTTTTGGATATTCTTTTTGGGCTTCTTCCTAAGCTACCTTTAGCCAAGGGAATTTTCTGCGGCACCTATGGGGGGGACCCTCCTCTAGGGTTCCTGTCGTCGTACCCCTACATGGTGGTATATCCCATTGATAAAGAGACAAACAGCCACAATGTATCAGAGTCACATAAGTATACATCTCATCCATTTGCATAAGCACAATTGAAGCAATCATTTAGGCAAGGAATGGCTATGTAGAGAGTTTTTGTTTAAACAGATAAACAGCTAGACCTAGATATTCAAAGAGGTTGCGCCAGCGCAACCCCACAACTGCCACCCTGGGGCAGTATTCAAAAGTGGGAATTGCGCAGCAAAATTCCCAATGTGCCAGGGTGCAGAGATAATGTACGCAGCACATCTCCAGGGGGTGTGCTCATGCATATGCAGCACATCCTGATATTCAGCCCGGGGATGTGCGGCATATCTGCTGGCACAACACAGAGATGTGCCATATACCTGGGCTCAAAGTTGAGCTCATAAAGAACTTGCTCAACTGCAGTCCACCCACTGGTGGGCTGCTGTATTGCAGTGCGCAACACAGCAGCCACCGGCCGTAGGTGGCATCCCCCCCTCAACACCATGCACAAGCACACACAATAGTCCCTGGTAGTCCAGTGGTACCCCCCTCTCCCTATCCCAACCCTCCGTTCACTGTAAACACAAAGAATTATTATCCCTGGCAGTCCAGTGGTGCCCCCCTCCCCACCAGAATCCCTGATCACTGTAAATAAAATGAAGTAATATCCCTGGCAGTCCAGTGGTGCCCCCACTCCTCAGTGTACAGTGCAGTTCCCAGTGTGTAACATGGTTCCCAATGTGTAACATAGTTCCAAGTGTATACTGCAGTTCCCAGTGTATAGTTCAGTTCCCAATGTGTAACGTAGTTGCCAGTGTGTAACGCAGCTCCTAAATGTGTAACAGAGTTCCCAATGTGTAACACAATTCTCAGTGTGTAAAGTAGTCCCAATGTGGAGTTCAGCTGTCAATGAGTAACTGCTCCCAATGTGTAACACAGTTCCTAAATGTGTAACACAGTTCCCAATGTGTAATGTCGTTCCCCATGTGTAACACAGTTCCTAAATGTGTAATGCAATTCCTAATGTGTAAGGCAGTTCCCAATGTGTAACGCAGTTCCCAATGTGTGGCACAGTTGCCAACGTGTGGCACTGTTTCCAGTGTGTGGCATATTTCCCAATGTGTGGCACTGTTCCCATTGTGTAATGCTGTTCCCAATGTGTAAGGCTGTTCCCAGTGTAGCGCAACTTCCAGTATGTGGCTGAGTTCCCAATGTGTGACACAGTTCCAATGTATAACACAGTTCCCAAGGTGCAACACATTTCACAATGTGTAATATAGTTCCCAATGTTTAGGGCAATTCGCAATGTGTGACACAGTTTACAATGTGTGGTGCAGTTCCAGTGTGTAACGCAGTTCCCAATGTGTAATACAGTTCCCAAGGTGCAACACATTTTACAATGTGTACTACAGTTCCCAAGGTTCAACACATTTTACAATGTATAATGCAGTTCTCAATGTTTAGGCAATTTGCAATGTGTGACACAGTTTACAATGTGTGGTGCAGTTCCAGTGTGTAACACAGTTCCCAATGTGTAATACAGTTCCCAAGGTGCAACACATTTTACAATGTGTAATACAGTTCCCAATGTTTAGGGCAATTCGCAATGTGTGACACAGTTTGCAATGTGTGGTGCAGTTCCAGTGTGTAACGCAGTTCCCAATGTGTAATACAGTTCCCAAGGTGCAACACATTTTAATGTGTAATACAGTTCCCAATGTTTAGGGCAATTCGCAATGTGTGGCACAGCTCCTAATATGTGGCACAATTCCCCATGTTTGGCGCCATTCCAAATGTGTAGCTCAGTTTCCAGCATGCAAAACACAGTTCCCCATGAGTGGCACACTTTCCCAAAGAGTGGTTACCAGTGTTTAACGTAGTTGTCAATGTGTGGTGCAGGCCACAGCATGTGGCACAGTTCTCAATGTGTAACATAGTTGCCAATGTGTGGTGCAGGTCACAGTGTGAGAAGCAGTTAACAGTACGAGGCGCAGCTCCCAGTGTGTGGAATTCTTCCCAGTGTGCTTCGCAGTTTCCAATATGAGCTGCTCACTGTAAGAGGCCTGGTAATGTAAATGATAAGACATGAGTGTGGGGGGTGCAGTTATAAGGGGATAATGCTTGCCTTGGGTGGGTGGTAAGCATGAGGTGTAGCTGGTGCCACAGCCACCCAAGTAGTGCACTGCGCTCTTATGGCGACACCCACTGGACTGTGGTATCCCACTTACAAAATGGTCTTTTATTTGTCAGAAAAAGTGTAGTTCAGGTGAGGTGTGTGGTTGTCAGAAAAAAAAAATCAGTCGTGACATGTTTTGGCTGATGAGATTACAGGGTTTTCATGGCCCATTTATAAAACAATGCAGCAACTTAGTCTATGAAAAATGCGTTACCTATTTGGTGTTTCCAAACAAGGTGCCATTAACCCATCCTTTGGGTTAGCTAGTCTTGTAAAGTAACTGGCTCTAAACTGGTGCATTTCATAGTAAACAAAACGTCTCTCTTTGAGCTGATACCCGTGTATGTTGAACTGAGCAGTTCTTCTTGAAGTGCACTGCCTCTCAAATTGTCACGGTACTGTAGCTTAGAGATTACAGTGCAGAGCTATGTACTTGGAGACCTAGGTGACTTTTGCCAGCACACATACTCACTCCATGACCTTGAGCAAATCATTAACCTTGTGCTAAGGAGCCCCTCTCCCACTTTCTTACTCAAGGCTGCAATCCCCACCCCCACGTTCCACCTCAGTGGATTACGTTTTTTGTGGAGTTTGACATAAGGTGGCAGTACTCTTTGTAGGCAGAAAAAGAGGAGGAATTGTCAGGAAATCTGACCCCTCACATATATAGAACAAACTGATTTTTATACTTAGTGGTTCGATTCACTAGTTTTGTCACTGGAGGAAAAATGCCTGTTATGTTGCAATTGATCTTCAGTAGTGTTAGTATGCTGGGAGATCTGAGTTCATGTGCCTGCCTTTGGAATCCCGCACTGGGACTGGCTCGGGCCAAGTGAGCTGGTCACAGACAGGGGGCGTTTGTTCTAGGAGAGGAAGAGTGGCTGCTGCCCAGCATTTATGTGTCCCCTGGCAGCTGCATCGTTGGTATCAACTGTGACAGCAGTGCTCGCCTGCTCTCTCAGCATGAGGGTGCAGCCATGGTGACCCCCGACTGTCTGGGTGGCTGGGTGTGGGAACAGGAAGGAGGGAGGACAATATGGGATAAAATAAAAAATGAATAAAATGTTCACTAACCAAGGCTTCCCATGGGGTGTTACAGAGACATGGATGTTTGTAGGAGGATGGTGTCTGCCCAGCAGTTGTTTTCTCTCTTGTTTCTTTCTATTTTTCAGGGTAGCCTCTCCCTACCTCTCTTTGACGTGGAGTTTTGATGCTGATCGCAATGGAAAAAGCAGATCGCTATCTTTCCTCCTCTCAAAAGTTTTGAAAAAATTTTTCTTTCTTTCTTTTCTTTTGTGAGAACTGCAGCAGTTTACAAAGATTGACCAGAGAAGTTCATAATATGGATGTGATTTTTCGAACTCATCATTGGTATATATAATTTAGTTATGGTAATTTTGGATACAGTGTAACTGGTTAATAATATTGTTTTGTTATTGTTTATGTTTTTATTTTAATTTGTTATAAAGTTTGGGGTATAAAATCTTTTTTGAGAAAAAGAATATTAAAAAACTACTATATATGTTTGTTTAATTAATATTAATGAGCTCTAATGACTAGCTCATGACTTCACTGTATAAAAGTGTGCACAAGATTCCTAAATGCCATGCCCCTGATGAAGGGTTTGTGCTCGAAAGGCTGGGGCCAGGTGGTTGTAGTGTGCTGGAAATACATACAGGGTGGGATATTCAGACCAGTTGTGCCATGCGCAATAGGGATGTACCCACGCAAGAGTGGACATGCGCCAAAGTGCGATATTCAGCGGCATCGGATGCGCAGTACAAAACCCAATGCGCTACAGCGCAACAATAATGAATGCATGCACAAGTGCAGGGGGCAGTACCAGGAATAATGTGCGCAGTGCGATATTCAACAGCAGGTGACATGCGCAATAGCAGAGCAAGCAGAGATTACGTGAAAGTGGATAAGCCCGAATAGAAAGAGGAGCAAGTGAGGGGAGGATGATTGCGCTACAGAGGAGCCATAGCGGGGGAGTGTGGAAACAGAGCAGCAGGGAGCTATGCAAAGAAGCAGGGGGCAGGTGTGGCCAAGAGGTGGATGGGGGGGGCACTGGAGGCTTGTGCGAGTGAGAGTGTGTGTGAGTGTGCGTGAGGGCCTGAGCATGCCACAGAGGAAGGAGAGCAGTGGGGCAGAGGCAGAGCACACAGTGGTGAAGTGCCAGGGTGCACCCAGTGCAGGGACAGTACCAGCAGCACAAAGCCGGGGGACCAGGTAGACAGATGCCCAGTGGGGGGGACACCAACTAGGGACATGGCCCGTGTCACCTTCCAGATGGAGGTGGTAATGAGGGGTGTGAGGAGGCAGGCAGGCAGCAGGGAGGCGTGGCCGTGGAAGGGCCTGTTTGCGGTATGCCCAGAACAGGCTGTACCCTGCCCGCGTCAGATTTGAACTGTACAGTGACATCAAGATCATGGGCCAGTATCAACTGAACCGGGCTATTCTGAGGTGGCTCTGTGAGCTGTGCAATGAGGAGATGCAGGCACCCACATGACAGAGCCATGCGCTGTCCGTGGAGACAAAGATCACAGCTGTCATGTGACTGCTCGCCACGCACCTTCCAGAGACCAACAGGGGACACGACAGGCATAACCCAGTCAGCCACGTCACACCTACTCACACAATTCCTCAGCACACTGCTGCCATGTGCTGCGGAGTACATCCGCTTCCCCAGCACACAGGCGGAGCGCACAGCAAACATGCAGGAGTTCCACAGGGTAGCATGGTTGCCTGGTGTGCTTGGGGCCATAGACTGCACCCATGTTGGCATCTGCATGCCACCTGGCCCGGAGGAGGTGGCATATATCAACCGCAAGGGATACCCAAGTGTCAACTTCCAGGCAGTTTGCGATGCCAGGGGGTGCATAATCAATGTCTGTGCCACGCACCTTGGGGGAGCACACAATGCCTTCATCTGGCACCAGTTTGCACTGTGCCATAGGTTTGAGAGTGGGGACATCCCCACTGGCCATCTGGTAGGTGAGTATGCATTGTACGCAGGACGAAGGGTGCAGATGGGGGTGTATGTGGGGCACGGGCAGGGGTGCCATGGGGAATGGTCTAGAAGGCCAGTGGCACAGTGTCACAGACCACCATGTTAATGATACCTCTCTACACACAGGTGACAGTGGGTATCTGCTGCGGCCCTGGCTGCTCACACCATACCAGTGCCCCTTGACCCCAGCGCAGCAACAGTACAGTGAGGCTCACGCCACAACACGGAATATCATCGAGCGGGTATTCGGGCTGCTGAAGGCACGGTTCTGTTGCCTGCACACGTTAGGCGGTGCCCTACAATACAGCCAATTGAAGGCCTGCGGGCTATTCCTGGCCTGCTGTATCCTGCACAACATGGCCACCAACTGTGGGATAGCCGTTGAGGTTGAGGAGAGGGACAGTGGTGGGGTTGAGGAGGACGCCAGTCCAGCTAGTGTTGGGCAGCCACCCCCTGGGCGAAGGGATCCCCGGCTGGCCCGGATGGCCCAGCAGCACCGGGACACCATTGCAGAGGAGCACTTTGGACCACACAGGTAGGTCAACAGGGCCACTTGCAGGCACTAGGGTCAAGGGCACAGCTGACAGACAGGCAGGTGGGGGCGGACACCAGGGAAGGTCGGCAGCAGGGGCGTGGGAATGGGCAGGGGCCTGCGCACAAAGGCAGGGAACAGCAGGGCTGCACGTGGCATGCACACACACCCCAACCCATGCCCACAGGGCCACATGCACATACACACCCACACCCACAGGCCCCCCCCCCCAGGACCCAACTCAACCACACCCAGTGGCTGGCACTGTGAGTGCCTCGGACGCTGAGCACCATTGCACAGTGACAGTCATTGCTATGCTGACATCATCAAGTATACGCCACAGTGGGCAGCAGCTGGGAGGGTGTGCACAGGGACCGTGTGAGTGCAGGACAAGGCACCACACCCATGCGCACACACAGAACACCACAGTGCACACTGGGCAGTGGCAGACAGCGGTCGTGGCGGGGGAAGGGTCAGTCATGCAGCACAGTAGCACAGCCACCACGGATGCCTGGGTGGCCCTGCCAAGACCTGCCAGCCGTAACAGGCTGACCAGTGGCCTCATGGGGTGGCACCAGTGGTCCTCCATGGGGATGCTGCGTGAACATGACCGTGTCCGCACAGGTGTCTGCAGGCCACTAAACATGCCCGCACCAGGCGTGCTTGGTATGCCCACAGCCGAACCCGGCATCGACATGGCAGCGGTCAGCTGATGCCGAGAAGGGATGGTGGCCATTGCACTCTGCGGGCTGTGTGGCAGCTGGGCACACAGCCGGTTGGCCAGTGTAGCCACGACAGTCACCATCGCAGTGGTGTGCATGTCGATGGCTGCAGTCACATCCACCCGCTGTTGAGCTAACTCTGCCAGGAGCAGGGCATGGTCACTGCTGCACCACTCCTCTGTCTGGCACAGCTCTGCACGGAGTGCATCCACTGCTTCCACGAGCCACACCTGCTGATCCACAGAGGCCTGCAGTAGACGGCTGTGGTCGTCCAAGGGGTCGTCTGCATGGCCAACATGCTGGCCCCCATGATGTTCTTGACCCTGCAGCACAGCGCTCCGTGATGGTGGGCGCCGCATGGCGGTGCCATCCTGGGGTACGTTGTCACACAGTACACTACTGCCGCCCCTGTCCCCATCCCACATCAACACACAGTCCAGCTGCTGCGGCGCCACCAACCACACTACTGCATCTGCACGCCAGTGCTGCCCCACTGGATGCCGCAGACATGGCCAGGACAAGGGCTGTTGGGCAGGCAACCATGCCAGCGCTGCCCACACTGCTGCCTAGGCAGATGCCATTCATGGGATTCCCCCTGTGACCCACCAACATCACTGTCCAGGCTGTGCATCACGTCATCATCGGTACTGGAGTTGGCCCTGATCTGTGTCTCAACAAACAGGACACTGTGACTGGCGTCACACTGGAACACAACCAGGGCCTCATCTGCACCCACACCACAAGCATCAGTCTAGACAGCTGTGCAGGGCTGTAGGTGGTCGGTCCCTCGGACACCTGTGGAGGTGGATGGGCGCTCCACCAGTTCCAGGGTCGCCCCTTCGGTGGACACACCCACCACCGCTGCCCAATGCAGACGCTCAGGAGCTGTAAAGGAACACAATACTGTTAATGGTTCTGCCTGGCCCTGGTGCCCACCCCCCCGTCTCCCACACACTGCTCGCACTGGTCCTACCATGTAATAATGGGCTGCCGCCTGTCTGGAAGCCTTCACCGGGAACACCCTCTATGGCACAATGCCGCATGCTGCCAGCCACCTGCTCCAGTGGCATCAGGCGAAGCACGTCCTGCTGGCCCCCACCAGTGGCTGCACACGCTGCCCTGATGGCAGCCACCTTGTCCTTAATCCTCCTCCTGTCTGTGCCAACCTTCTTCTTGCACTCCTGCACGGAATGCTGGTGGCTGCCCTGCTGGTTGACCACACATGCCACCTCGCCCCACGCCACCGCACGGGCCTGTGATGTACCTCTCTGTCCACTGAACAGTGGCTCCCTGTCAAGGTAGGCCTCGAACAGGGCATCTGATTCTGCCCTGGTGAGGTTGGGCCTCCGCTTCCGCACCCTCCCCTGCTCCTCATCCTCCTCACGTTCGGTCATGCTTGTGCCTGGGGAGATGGACAGGTGTTACCATGGACTGTGCAGTCCCATACAGCTCTCCCAGACCACTGTCCCCATGTCTCCAGAGCATGGCACCTACCTCCAAAGGCTGCAATACCGATCCATGGCCTGTGCATTTCCATGTCGCTTTTATAGCGCATCGCGTGCAAATGAGGGCATGCGCAACTGTAATGGGTTGCAAATGCAGTGGATGTGCTGTGGAATGGCTCTTGAGCTGATTTGCATATCCTGGCTGAATATCGTGCAGCTGCACCTTGCGCGATGGTCTTGAGCATGCTTAGTTTGTGGTGCATCACTGTGACATGCGCACTCGGCCCCACATCATGCATGCACATGGTGCTGACACGTATGCTAGTGGCGCAGCATCCGCTCTGTGTGCAGGAAGCAGTACAGCGCACAACCATTACTCTGCCTGTGGCGCTCATGCACAGTATGTCCGATGGTCACACGTGCCATAGTGTGCTGTGGGTGCCATGGCGCCTCTGCGCAGTAGGCCACTGCATGTCGTCATACACATGCACCCTACCATGCACCATACAGGGGCCTCCCAGTAGCACAGTGGTGCTCCGTGCGTGGACAGACCCTTGATCCTGCGGCTGCCTTTGCCCTCTAGACACCATGCGCCGCATGGCTGCCCCCCCATTGTGCAGTCCGGTGCCAGCGTGATTGTGACTGGCAGCACAGTACTGCGCTGCCTCAGCACGTGGGTCATGTATGCTATCGGGCACCATTTTGAGCTCAGCAGAGGCTGTGTAATGCCGCGCACCAGAGCCCTTGTGTGGAGTGCCATTGAGCTTGCAAATCTGGTGGCTCTTGTGGAGCCCCTTGCAGGTGCCCTGTTTGGGCAGGTGCCCCTCCTGAGGCCTCGCACCGAGATGTGGCAGGAGGTCACTGAAGGCCTTGAGGAGGCCACTGGGAGGAGTCGAATGGGGGAGCAGTGTCGACACCGCTACGGGGACCTCTAGCAGCGTGACCCTGACTGCCTGGGGCAACTGCAGGCGCATGCCCGGCAGGGAGCCATGCCACGGCCAGATTCATGCACCTTCACCATCACTAGTCATATCCGACTGTCCTCGGGGTGCATAGTTCGGCAGGCTATGCTGCCGGGGGGAGCCAGCACCTGTGTTGTCAGTTGTGGGGGTGCATCGTGTCCACCCTGAGCCACCGCGACCCAGACAGGCTGTGCGGGCACACGCACTGGTGCGGGGACCTATGGGTCAGACGTGTACTGATGAGCCTCTCTCTGTGTTCCCCCCAGGCCTGGAGGACCGCCGTAGGGCCCGGATAGCCCAGGAGCATTGTGGGCAGGACAACGCCGGAGGTGTGGCCATGCAGGCAGGCACAGTGGTGGTGCAAGGGGTCAGCAGCGCCCTGCTGACCGGGACACAGGTGAGTACCATGATTCCCCATACACCTGTGCATGGTGGGCTGCAGGAATGGTGGTGAGGCATGGACCCTCTGCACACGGCCCTTCCAGTCATGCATGTCCCGTGGTGCCCTCTGCACCATCCTGTAGGACTGCACATATGGGTGGGTGTCACAGGTGGGCTGTGGGTGCACTTGGCACCTGGCTGTGCCACTGCCTTCCCACTGCATTGCCATGATGCTGGATGGCTAGGATGGTGCTGTGTGGTGCATGGGCGGTGATGGTGTGCAGCGGTTTGCATGGCTGTGGGTGCCCAGGTAGGCAGATCATGTGGGCACACTCACTGTGGGTGGTCACATGCCATCCAGGGGTGCAGGCCACTGATGCATGCCATGCACGTTGGGTAGGCTGCGTTGGTCAGGCCAGTCACTCATACTGTTTCTGCTCCCTTGTCCTAGGTGGACCACGCTGAGCAGCCATGGAGCAGACCCTCCAGGAGATTCTGCAGGTCACCTGAGCACACTGGAGCTGGTGGAGAGGATGGACAGAGGTGATCATCGGTGGCGCCACAGGGAGGAGGAGGGAGAGGACCGGGGCCACCGGTAGGGCCTGAAGCGCTTGACTACACTCCATCCCTCCCAGGACTGTAGCCCACAACCCCATGTCCCCCACCTTTGCCTTTCCCATTGTCCCCTGCCCTTTCTCCCCCCCTTGTTCCCTTGTTGTGCCCTTGCACATTTCCTCACCCATTGTAAATATCTGTACATGGTTTTGTTGCTGTTGTGTTGTTTATTAATATATACTTTTATATCTATGTCCGTGTCAGTCTCTGATTTGCAGCGGGCGCATGGAGCCTTGCTGCAGTGGTGTGCATGGCTACTGTGGGGTGGTGCTGGCCTGGCCATAGATGTGTCTGGCAGGGCTCCTCCACTGGTGTGGGTGGGGGTCACGGGCTCTGTCCGGGGACTGTGTGGTGTGCCCTGTGCACTGTTTGCCTGTGTGCAGCAGGCTGGGGTGCATGTGCCATGTCCCAGCCGCCACTGTCGGTGTGTACCGTGCCTGTGCAGCTGTGACCACTGCTGCTACACCACCACCATGCGCGACTGTGGTATGCATGGTTGTGCCGACCCCACCACCGCATGCTTGGCTGCTGGTGTGCCTTCAGAGGCAGTCCATACCTGCCACCTTCCAGGCACAGCGCACTTGCAGCTGGCATCCCAGCCATGGACTACTGCACGTCTGTCCCTGTTGCCACTGTGGGCGGTGCTATTGTCTGCCCCCTCCATGCAGTCCATGGTGACTGGGGCAGTGCCTGTGGTCTGGTGGCTGTCACATGGGGTCCTGCTGCATGTGGGCGGTGGCGTGGTCACAGGCCCCTGCGCCTGCCATTAGGGTGGCCAGGTGCATGGGGAGACTGTCACATGGCAGGCTCACTGGCACCATGGTGGTGGGCAGGCAGCAGGTACATGGCACGATAGGCTTCACGATGGCAGCGTCTGTTGCACTGCTTTGTGTGGCTGATTGCCGGGGTACCCATGGGACTGGGATGGGGGGGCATTGTGTGTACCCTTTGTTGCCTCCTGTGTGGCGCATGCCTCCATGCACCACAGGAGGGTGCTGTGGTATCTGGTGGGACTGGTGCTGAGATGGAGTGTGTGCATGGGTGGCAGATCATGCTCGGGTCCTGTGTTCAGAGTGCCTTCCTGCTGGTGGCAGCGTCCGGAGCGGCCCTTCGCACATGCCGGGTCCCTCGGGTACTGGTGCCGGGTCACCCACCTTGATGTGCCTCTGTGGGGGCCATGCTGGAAGGCCTTGTTGGGTTGTGGTGGCATCAGTGGACGGTGTCACCACATGCGGTGTCTGGTCATGGTGGGGATGTGGTACATGTGCATTGCGCCCCGGGGCAACTGGATGCCTTGGCATGGTGGTGGGGAATGCCTTCAGTGCCATGCACTGTTTGGTCATGCTTCTGGGCTTGGTGTCTCGGGCTCACCATACCGGGGGTGGTCAGCACTGGTGTGGTGCTGTGGCATGGGTGGGGCCTGGCCATCCTTGTGTTCCGGTCTCTGTTGGCCGTGGGACGGTGTAGGGGCACCTTGCCCAGCGGGTGGGGTCTGCTGGGTCACATCTGCTGTTGGCTCAGTGCCGGAGGACATGGGCCGGTGGTCCATCCTGCACCCATCTGGTTGTGCAGCTCATGGGGGCCTTGCGATGGGGGGGTTGGTCTGTCTGTCCTGGTGCATGCTCCTCGGCGCATGGCACATCCATGGCTGCTGCTCAGCTGCTTCCTGTCTTTGTCCCTGTGCATCCCTAGGGGTGCTATTGTGCATTGACCTTGCTCCATTGTGCATCCCTCATTGCGCTATGGTGCATCAGGTGTGATATTCAGCTACGTTGTGCAGGTGCACCTTGTCCTGCGCATGGTTTGAATATCATGCCTATCGCGCCATGGCGCACTGGACTTGCGCCTGCTTACTCTATTGCACATCTTTTTGGCGCAGTCTGAATATCCCACCCACAGTCTGTAATTCAGCAATAAAGCTGTGATTTATCTACTTACTTTGGGGTGTGGACGTCATTTTTTCCAGGAGTGCAAGTGGTCTTGGAACTGTGTTTTGAAAAAGGGGACTAGGAGGGAAGGGGAGCAGGAGAGAAGTTGTTCAGCTCTTGCCATCTGTCGGGACATCATTCTAAGTAAGCCTCCACTCAATAGTCTTTTATCTTAATTTTTAAATCAGTTTTTGATTTCTTTGTCACCATGGCTGGTATTGGTGCAGCAACCTGCCTCCACTCAACATACCGAAAAAACAGGGCACTCTAGACGCCATACCGAGCCAGCCTTCGCTGCGATCTCACAGGACGTCTGTGCTTTACTTTTCCCCACCTATTCATTCCACATCCTGTATTTATTTATTTTATTGCATTTTGTTTTATTGACCAGGAAAGCAGGGCTAGGCAATTCTGCTAATTTTCAGTCTTATCCTGGGGGTTGGGGGTGGGAGACATAGAGAAACAAACTGACATACTGAATTGAGTTAAAGGTGTTGGTGTTCTCAGTGAGTGTTTTTAACCCTTAAGACCATGCTCCATGGTATCACGGCTCACTCGTGCCGGCCCCACCCTTTTCCCCTCCCCCTGCTCGTGCCATCCCTTCCTTCCGGATCCCCTGCACTAGTCTGCCATGCCCTCAGTCTTTAAATACCCCATCCCAGTTGCCTGGTCCTGCTCCGCAACTACTGTAGTTTTGCTTGTTCTGCACTGCAGGTCTGTCTGTGTGCAGCAGTTATTGTATTACTTCTCGCAGCACCTCATTAGTGCTGAATAGGTTGCCCAGTATTTTGTCTGTCTTGTAGGTTTTTTATCTCCATTTATGTAATTGTTGTTACTGAAAACTGTATTGTTTATACCATGGCCCCCCACCCCAGGTTTTACCTGGAAATGAGCTTTACCTCAGCGTGCTTCTTCTGGCCAGTAATGTCTCAGTAACATAAAATACAGTGTGATTATGGACTAAAACCAGTATGTGTAAATCTCCATTGTACTCCTGCACCACCAGCATTGCACGAGTAGACGGGTGAAAGTGATTACCTTGTGCTGCACTTCAGCTGTTTTGAGGTGCACAGAATACTGTTCATGCTTTACTGTACAAGGAAATACGAAACCAGTTATTTCAAGGAACTAGACCCAGTAATTATATAAAATAAAATAGGAAGAACAGTAAAACTTTTTTTTTTTTACCACTTTTGGTGCATGATTCCTAATTATTCAAACTGTGGACTGTCTCCTCCAGTATCAAGCCAGAGGTTTTTTTTATTTATTTAAAAAAAAAAAAATTATTTAAGTTGTGGACTATCTTCTTCAATAACAATTAAGAGTTAAATACAGTTTATTCCATAGCATGCTTAAAACTATCATTTTATCCTCAATAAAATGATGACTGGAAGCTCAGAACAGTCAGTTTTTTGTTAATAAAATCACAGTAGTGACATCATCCTCTTATCTTATATTCTGATTGGTCTGCACTTACAGCAGCAACAGTAAACAAGTGCAGTGCTGGACGGACGGGGAGGAGCAGTGTTATCACAAACAACAACAAAAAATATACGAACAAAAAACAGTATCATTAGTTTTTTTTTCAAACACATGCTAGTTGGTTCACTATCTTTGTCAATAATGTAATTGTCTTGTGAGTATTATGTACTTAGGCTTCGGTCTTATACTTTATTCGCACCACAGTTACATTACTGCTGCATATATTGAGCCAGCTGGCACATTGTTACTTGACCTTCTGTCATGTTGTTTACGTGATATCTCAAACTTCGGGTGTGTGAGCAAAATATATTACACACTGTTGCTCATACATTGTTCTCTACATAATTGCTGGTTAGGGTGTTCAATAGCTGGGTTGTCACCACATTAAAATGTCATATAATAACTGACTTTCGTCATAATACACAGCTGGTTATTACAGCATGACTGTCACTAAAACACATAAACGATGGCAGAAAAATACCAGTGGTCCATCCAGTCTGTTCAAGTTCACTATTTATCTCTGGCACCTACAGGTGCTCCTGGGTCCTAGCCAACCTCATCCTACCCCTCCCCCACAATTCTCCTCCCTGATTCTGCCACCGAAGCAACCATTCCACGTTTCATTCTCTCCCAACTGTGCTTGAAACCAACTTTTTTTGCACCTACCACCTCAGTTGGCAGGCCTTTCCATAGCTCCACCGCCCTTTCTGTAAAATAATACTGCTGCACATCTCTCCCCTGAACCTCCCTTCTGTTAGTTTCTACTCATGTCCGTGTGACCAGGAGCTGGTATTCAAGCTATATAGTTCCCTGCAATTTACCCTGTTAATTCCTTTTAGGAACTTGAAGATCTCTGTCAAATCTCCTCTCTCCCTTCTGGTCTCCAGTGAGTACGTGTTCAGTGTCTTGAGGCGCGCCTCATAGAACTTGCCCTGCTGGACTGGAATAATTTTTGCTACCCTGCACTGCACCTTCTCCAGCCTATGTCTGTTTTTCCTGCCGTGAGGACTCCAGAACTGGGCGCAGTACTCCAGGTGAGGTTTCACTAAGGCTGTATATAGGGGAAGTATTACCTCTCCCTTTCTGCTATCAGTACCCCTTTCAATACATCCCAGCATCCTACTTGCCTTACTGTATGGCTTGTTGCACTCACTCGATTGCTTTATGGAATCACTGATGATAACGCCAAGGTCTTACTCTTTAGCCATAGTACTAAGTTTCACCCCTTCCATCCAGTACTCTGTCCCTGAGTTTTTGTTCCCTAGGTGGATTACCTTGCACGTTCTGGTATTGATTTTCAACTGCCAAACCTTAGACCACCCCTTCTAGCTTTTGTGCATTTCCTCTATTCCCTTGTCACTATCCACCCTCCCACAGAGCTTAGTGTCTTCTGTGAAGAGACACAGCCTGCCCTGGATTCCCTCATCAATGGCAGTGATGAACATATTGAAGAAGACCAGAAACATGACAGATCCCTGTGGTACCCTGCTCATGACCTCCCTGTCTTATGATTTAACCCTATTTATCACAACACGTTGCTGTGTTCCCTTTAGCCAGTTACCTACCCAGTTTATTGTGACTTCAAATTCACCCAGATCCTCTATTTTCTTCAGCACAAGCATTTGTGAGACACTGAGTTGAAAGCTTAGCTGAAGTTGAAGTCAAGCAGATCCACAGCATAGCTCTATCTAATTCCTTCATCACCCAGTCAAAGAAAACTATCGGGTTAGTCTGACAAGACCTCCCTGCCATGAAACTGTGCTGTTTACTATGCTGGAGACTGTTAGTCTCCAAGTGGTACACTAGGTCCTCTCTGACCAGTGACTCCATCAGCTTCTGTACAATAAGTGTAAGAGTGACAGGTCAAGAGTTCCCTGCTCCCCCCCCCCATGGAGTAGAACTGTGTCCACCACCCTCCAATCCTTCAGAACTACCTCCTCCTTAATGAGCTTTTGAACAGACCTTCCAGGGGATCAGCCAGTTCCACTGCCAATTCCCTAAGTATCCTCAGATATAACCCATCTGGTCCCAGGCCTTATCTATCTTTAGGGCTGCCAGCCCTTTCAGGACCCTTTCACTTGTAAATATTGTCTGCCTCACCTCCAGGACCCCCTTAGTAGCTGCTTTGATGCCACTCTCTGGCAAGGGCCCATTGTCCTCTCTATTGAAAACTGAGCAACAGTAATCATTAGGGATGGTGGCCTTTCGCTTGTCCTCCTTTATCACTCTGCCCCCAGCAAGCCTTGATCCCCCCTTTCTTCCTTTTTTCCCCTAATGTATCTGAAGAACTGGTTTTCTCTGTTCTTGACCTCCTCTGCAGTATATAGCTCTGTGTCTGCTTTTGCCTGTCTAACCCAGTGGCTGCATTACACTGGGGCTCACTGGGGCAGTCTGAGAGGAGAATGCCGGGAGCCCCTCCCAGCCATGCACTGACCACCGACAACCCTCGTACCAATGGGCTGCCCTGTGCTGGGATGCAGAGGTCCTGACCTGGCTGTTTTCTGTTAGTTTTGGCGTTGGGTCAAACTTCTGCAGCTGTAACACACTGACGTGCACTGCGTATGACCAATACATCCAATTAGGTGTGCTGCCACTCAAGGGATACTCTGTCTAATTTTGCCACCTGCCCACCTGAGCCTCCACCCGCTGTTACTTAGTAGCCACTGCCAGCATTCTTGGTCCAGACCGTGAAACCCCTCAGGCTTGTTTCTCGACTCACCCCCTCTGGGTACTGACCATGGTTGACTGCTGCCAGTGCTGATGGTGATGATCAAGCAAAAGCCGCAGAGTTAGTTAGCCTTATTACTTTGCCCGCGGGTCGCAGGATCGATGATCATCTGACCGTTCCATCACACACTGGTGTGCTGTTGAGCCACCACCAAGTCCATCTTAGGCAAGGAGGAGGACTGCCTAAAACAAAGACAGGACAGTTGCCTCAAGTCAAGTGTCAAGTCACCTCAGCCTGTCACTCAAGGCAGTTTGGGAGCCTTTCTGCACCTGCAAACTATGGTCCCCCCTAGACCCAGCAGTACAGGTAGTGAGCCAACCAAGAGCTGTACTGACATTTGGTGACTTGACTTGATTTTTTTAATTTTCAAAAGACTGTCCCAGTCCGGTTAGTGGTCATCGGTACTGGTAGCCTGGTAACGAGAGAGCAGCAGCAGCTAGCTGAGCCAGCCCAGAAGCTAGCCACCCTGCCCAGCCCAGCTCCCAGCCCGCCAGTAGCTGCCTACAGTAGTCTGGACTCTGCAGCACAGAGCCCCAGCCCTACAGCCCCTGGAGTCCAGCCAGCAGCAGCAACAACACAACAGCCAAGAGAGAAGCTGCCTGCCTGCCTGCAGAAGAAGTTGAACCAGAGTGAGACAGCCAGGGTCCTGAGTCAACTTAAATTGCTTGTGCCTTTTTGTGAGGTAAGAGGCTGGGTTTATTGAAAATGTCTCAGTATAATCTGGGAAGAGGGGAGGGACAAGAGTAGAGGGAGAAAACACACAGTGTCCTGGCCCTGTCATTGGGTGAGCAATCCATGGGGGACCAGTTTGGGAGATGGTGGTGGTTGATACCTGCTGGAAAGGATGGGATTAATGACCTTGCTTCTTCTTCTGGCTGGGGATGTCTTTGCTTTGCCTGGCTCGGGGGTGGGTAGAATGGCTCTGCTTCTCCTGGCTTGGGGGATGGCCCTACTTCATCTGGCTCAGGGGTAAGGTCCTGATTCTTCTGGCTTGGGGGTGGCCTACTTCATCTGGCTCAGGGGGTATGGTCCTGAGTCTTCTGGCTTGGGGGGATGGCCCTGCTTTTCCTGGGTCTGGGATGGGGATGACCCTACTTTTTTTGGCCTGTGGGGTGGTCCTGCTTCTCTTGGCTCTGCCACTGGGGGAAAGCTATGGGCACACACAAACACCTCAAAAGGCAGGCATGCAGGAATATGCACACATACTTACCATTCTGGTTTCTGTAGGTGCCCTGACTGCCAACTGTGGTGCCCACCCAGTGCCGTGGTAACCAACAGAAGTTGGAGCCACCACTGGTCTAACCGCCCTTTTTGCCTCCGTGTTTTTCACTGAATTTTCTCCACATTCTTCTTCTCCTGCTTTCCTTTATATCTGTAGAAGGTCTTTTTCTTGGCCCTCACTGCTTTTGTGACCCTTGTCAAGAATCATAATGGTCTCTTGAACCTATTCTTTTTGGTTACAGTTCTTATGCATACCTTAGATCCTCCAGAATGGCTTCCTTAATTGCCTCATCTCTCTTCCACCTTACCTTTGTTATTCACCCCTGCTAACTTATCCCTGACCAGCTTCCTCGGGCTATTTAAGTTCACCCTTCTGAAATCAAAAACTTCAGCCATTGATTGTGGTTTACCAGACCCAGGGGCCAGTTCGAATAAAAACGGAGTTATGGTCGCTGTTCCCCAGTGGTTCCCCTACTCCTACAGCTCCTGCCACCTCTGAGTTGGTGAACACCACATCGAGAATTGTGGTCTGCCTGGTTGGTTCCTTAACTAGCTGTATCAGTAGACAGTGTAGGAATGCATCCAGCAAGACCCAATTTTGGGTGCCCCTGGCCACTTAAAGATCCCAGTTAATGCCCGGCAGGTTCTGATCATCCATCACCACTACTTTCCCCTTTGGTGTCCCATTACAAGTTCTTCCTTGAGCTCTCTGTCTCTTTTCTGTCCTTGTCATGGAGGTCTGTAGGTCACCCCCAAGTGCATTTTCATGATTGAGGCTGCCATGAGTTGTACCCACAGCGACTCAGTCGCCCCATTAAATTCTGCCTCCTCAGTGCCATCCTTGAGAAAAAGGATCCTTGACAAAAAACACTATCTGTTCGTCTAGCTACTTTTTTTCTAGCAATCACAAAAACTAGCAATTATACAAAATAAACTATGGGGTGTTGACATTATTCTTTTTTTTTTTAATTTGCTTTCTATCCCCCCTTCCTTTGCCACAGCTTGGTCTTTCTGATCTTCTGCCTCAAGTAACTCCAGGTGGTCGGTGGATTGTTGCCTATCCTGCCTTGGTTTACCCTTCAGGTAGGGAGGAGGGGGTCCCAGGTCTTCCCCCTCCAGTTCATGAGTGTGCTTCAGGCGGTGCCACTGATTCCGGCCCGGTTAGTGGGAGCTGCGCACTGGGGCCCATCTGCAGGAAAATGCATGCTTTTCTGTTTTTTTTTTTAGTGCTCCTCCACCTAGAATGCTGGCATGCATGGAGGACCAAGGAGACAGGCGTGCAACTACTCTGGATCTCGGCCAGTGTCCTCCCTCCCAGTTGTTCTGCAGTCTTGCTGCACAACCACCCGTGGTCACCCAGGTGGTGGAAAATGTTCATACTAATGTTCATACTAAAAACTGTAAGGAGCCAGAGGGCTTAGAGGTCCATGGTTGCTCCTATGTTAATAATAACTCAGATGGTAGCTGGATAGAATTCATTTATCAGGTTGTTGCTTGACCTCAGTTTTGGATTTACTAACGATGACATCCAATGGCAAACAATTCCAAGGACTGATAATTCTGACAGAGAAGAAAAATTTACGACTCATATGTTTAAATTTTCTACCAGAAAGCTGAAGTGGATGTTCTCTGGTGTTATGCACACTGCTTTTAAAGGAGAAGCCTAATTCACACAATAAGGAGGGATTCTGTATAATGTCATACATGAACATGAGGTCTCTTGATGGGTAGTTAGAGGCATGAGATTTAGGGCAGCCAATCTGTTTTCGTATGACTCACTGTACATGCTAGCTAGATCTTTAGTAAACCTTCTTTGGACTCTTTCTAATAATGTGATCTCAGTATTTTTGAAGGAGCACCATAATTGTGATGCATACTCCAAATGAGGTCTAACATATGCCCTAAACAAGGGCATCATTATCCTGGGGTCTCTAGATTTTATATTTCTTTTAATAGACCAAATTGCCCAGTTTGTTTTTTTGGATAGACTCATTAATCTGTTTTGAGTTGCTGAAATCATTTGATATAGTAATACTCAGATCTCTTTCGTGGGTAGAAGTTGATAAGGGATATCCTCCGAGAGAGTATTCCACACATTGGTTATTTTGACCCAAGTGCATAACTTTACACTTGTTGATGTTTAGTCTCATTCCCCATTTATTTACGCATAAAGTAATGGAATTGAGGTCTTGTTGGATAGTACGAATAAGATCTTGATCAACACAAGGGCCACCCATTTTGATATCATCTGTGTACTTTATAGACTGGGACATGCATTATTTTGTTAGATCTGAAATGAATGCCTGAAATAGACATGGGCCGAGTACAGACCCTTGCATAACATCACTGGCTACCATGCCCATTTCAGATAGGCTGCAAGTGATAAGTACTTGTTGAGACCAGTTATGTAGCCAGTTCTGAATCCAGTTTATGATATTCTTATTAATCGGAAGGTTCTGTAATTTGGGACCAATGTGGAAGAACATCAAATGCCTTACTGAAATCTACGTAAATTGTGTCATAGGGTATTTGACTGTCCAGGTGAAGACTTACTTGTTCATAAAAGCAAATGATTGGTTAAACATCCCCAACCCTTTTTAAAACCAAAACCATGCTGTTCTGGGTCCAGTTCACTCAGGACTGGAGTTATGAGATCTTTAATGCAGCTTTCAAGTAATTTGCAGACCGATGATATAAGGCTAATAGGCCTGTAGTTTTCCCAATTGTTTTTTGGGCCTTTTTTATGGATTGGTACAACACAGGCTGTTTTCCATGAGTCAGGAGCAAAGTTATTAGCTAAACAACCATCATAAAGGAGCTTGAGTGGGCGAGCAAGACAATCTGCTAATAAAAGTGGTAGATGGCCTGCAATGTTATCAGGGTCTGAACAATATTTACCCTTTAGGGTCTTAAGTTTTTGCAAGATTAAGTCTTCTGAGAAGGTAATAATAGAATCCCCAAATGGCAAAAAGTCAGGACACGCTGATTGTAAGTGGTTAAAGTTATTACAAAATTTGAAAATGAATATGTCCGCCTTATCCTTAGGATCATGTATCGGAAGAGAGTCTGCTAACAAAGGACCAACTTGAGATGGTTTACGTAAGGAATTAATATAGGCATAGAACCGCTTGCTGTTGGTCTTTTTTACGGTGTTAGCTAGACTGAGTTCCTTAATAGATTTTGCTTTCTTTATTCTTGATTTACATTTTTCTTAATTTTTAAAAAGAGATCCCAGTTCCTTGGTGTGCGTTCCTTTGAGAATTTAGAATATCTTTTATTCTTTTGTTTGATAAGCCTTCTTATTGAATTATGTAACCATTTTGGACTATGTTTATAGTTGGAGTTCTTATTTTTTGATGCAATGTATATGTCTCTTAATTTAGTTATAGTATTATGTAGGAATTCCCAGTAGTTTTGTATTGGCAAGGTGGCAAAGATAGTATTTTCAATCTGAATAATTTATTGATAGTTTAATATTATTAACGTCAGCTTTGTCATACAAGTAGATTTTAATGATACTGTTACTGTAGGTATGAACATGGATACAAGAGAACTGAATTGAGTTGTTGTCATTGGTACCTAGAGGCATACCCACTGATATGTTCTTAATAACAAGATTATCATTATGAAGTACTAAATCCAGTATTCTATCACTCCTAGTTGGACTTTGTATACATTGGATTAAATTTTGCTGTACACTTGCTGACAATAATTTGTTCCCGTTTGCAGTCATTGCAGTATGATCATTCCATGAGATGTCCCCCAAATTAAAGTCGCCCATGATGATTACTTTGCCTAGTTCTGTAGCTTGTTGTAGCCCATTAATTGTGTTGTTAGTGGTTTCTAATGAATTAGGTGGGCAATAACAGGCGCCAATAATTAAAAAATCTGCATTGGTTAGTAATAATTTAACTCAAATCATTTCCGTAATGCTAGCATTTTTTTTATTTTGTCAGAAATATCAATAGTTTGCAAGTTATTAACAAATAGGGCAACACCTCCACCCTTTCTCATCGATCTGTTGAGTTTATGGCAGTTGTACCCGGGTAGGGTGATATCCCATGAAGTAAGATCATCCCCACAGGTTTCAGTAATGGATATATTGTATACGCTTTCATTGGCAATTTTTAATCGTCAAGGTTTTTATTTAGACATCTTGCATTGAAATATAAAAAAACTGATCTGATTGATGGTGCATACATTATGATTAGGGCTCTTTAATTTAAGAGATGCAGGCCTTGCCTGCCTCTTCTACAATAATCTTAATTTAAAAATGCATTAATAGCTGTCAGGATTTGTTTGCCTAATAAAGTGTTTCTGCGTCTGCTTAAATGTAAGCCATCACCACAAAAAAGTTCCCAATGGTCTACAGATTCCTCCCCGTGAGTTATGCAAGTGCTCTCTTGTCTTAGGCACCATTTTCTTAACCATTCATTGAAAGATTTTATTTTTTGATTTATACAGTATAGTGAGACACTTTTGGAATGGGGAGGATTTTAGAAAAAACAATGGCACAACCCATGTTTGTCAGTTTATTTAATATTGCTACTATATCAAGTTTAACATCGAGAAGATCATCATGCATTATGTTATTGGCACCCACATGCAAGAATACAAGTGAGTTATATTGCCCTTATCATGCAAGATATTGTCAAACATAGGCATGATAGCCATTATTCTAGCTCCTTGGAAGCCAGAGCAGGTTCAGTTTGCTTTGTCCTGATTGCAGATTTGTCTGTCTATGTGTTTTATAATGGAATCACCAAGTAAATAAACTTGTCTGCCACACATGAAACAGTTTGGTGGATTTACATATTCAATCTGCATATCATCATTTGGGTTACTACAGTTAGTTGGAACAAGGTGATCTGTGGCTATTTCAGAACGAGACGTGCCTGTGACCAATGTTATGGGAGGGCAGGATCAGAGGAACAAAGTTCACTAAATCAGAAGTGGTTGATGATCCTAGTAGAGTGTTGGAGGTATTTACTTTTTTTATACATGCTGAATTAGCAGTGCTGGTGCACATATGTCCAGCGCTAGTGACTAAAACAGTACCACTGGTTTCAGGCAGGGAAATGTCCAGCAGAGGGGTGGCATTGAGGCTATTAGGACAGTGTTGATAATTTGCAGCTGCTACAGCTGGCAGAGTGATGCTACTATTTATTTTATTTTATTTATTTAGTTTTTGTTAACCACGTAGGTGCACTAGCCATAAAATGACTATTTTCAGGCACGACCCGGGAGAGTACAACAAAAAGAGAACAGTTAAACAACAGCAACATGGGTACAATAATACAAACAGAGGAACAGTACAGCAGTGCTACAAAAATACAATGGGTAGAAACAACAAAAACTAATGGTAAACATTATACAGATAATGGCAGTAAGATATATAATAAGTGCAGAAACCATGGACCCGACCTGTGGAGTGAAAGGGTTAATAAGATAGTAAGGTTCTATAGAGAGAAATGTGAGGAATGTTCAAACATAACAAGAAAGACTGACAGAAGGAAGGTCAGGAGTGGCAATTGGCAAAACAACAGTGGATGGTCAGCAACAAGGTTCAAGAAGGAAGAGAGCTAGTAGTCAAGAAGTTATTTACAAAGAGAAGGAAAAATATGGGGAGGGGAAGAGGAGACAGTCTTGGAGCTAGATTAGAGCAGGGGTGACATTACTGGTAAGTCTTAGGAGCAAGGTTACCGAAGGGTACGTCATGTGTGGTTTTAGTATAACCATTCATAGTTTCTTCGTGCTCAAGGCAATACAAAGAGTCAAACTTACTGTGCATTGGGAGACTAAAAACACTAGCCTTATGCCCCTTTTTTAACACTCTTTTGCTTTGTACTTTGTGCCATTGGGCATCCAAATCAGTCCCCTGATCGTCATCCTTGGGTCATTTTTTGGTGCTATTATCAGCTCGAGATGTGGTGGAGGTAGTGGAATTAATCAATATAGATGCCTAGAATGTTGATGGGTAGCAATGGCTCATATTAATTATTGTGGGCTTTTGTAAATTTTCCCTGTTATTTTCACCATGTTTAGGGGAAGATGTGGGTGGATTCGAGGTACTTAGTGTATTATATCTGGATGTCATATCTCTCTGCCTTTGTTCCAGGGTCATGAGTCTAGAGTTGAAGGCTAAGATCTTTTTCTCCATGTCTGTGTTTTGTACACATTTGGGGCAAGTGAATAATTATTTACTTATAGTACTGTGGACAATGCATACATAAAGCATTGTGTGCCTCTTATTCCTATTTCCAATCTACTGTTTTAATGATATCAGCCATAGTTTCTTAACTAGGTAGGGGCAGACCTCTGGCTACTACTGAACTAGTGTTTAAATCTGCTGTGAAAAGTAGACACTGTGATATCTCTTGATTAAATGGCAGTCAGTTTCATTTAATAATTAGGTTGTACTTACTACCTTTTGGCAATTACTGCTGCACGCTCCCACATTCACACACTGAACACGTGTGTGTCTCTGCATGTGCACCGCACCCTGCCCGGCTCGCCCTGCTCACAACAGGGCATGTTTAAATAGCAACAGTATGACCCTGAAGTAGTGCTAGGGGGTCACTCTCAGGTCTCAAACAGTCCCTTAAATTGTATTTTTTTAAAATGTAAATTAAAACTGCAATCTTGCGGGCGTAAACCACTTATGCGTGGTTCAGGCACACCTCAGATGATGACAGTGCCCTTCTTTACAAAACAATTTTTGCCCCCTTGTGTGAACCAGTAGTCCACCTGAGTGCTGGGTGAACAACGGTCCCTCTACCCACATGTATATTAGAAGTAGGGCTCCAGAGTACCCTGTTTGCAGAGCACTATTAGAATGCCTTACAGACTGAAGATCTGCAAAGTGCAAGGACAGACAGTGCGTCTTGTCTAGACACTCACAGTCAGAGTTAGCAAATCTTGTGGAAAACACATTGAATGACCGCTCACAGCAGGGCATGTTTAAATAGCAACAGTAAGACCTGGAAGTAGTGCTAGGGGGGTCACTCTCAGCTCACAAGCAGTCCCTTAAATTGTATTCTTTTAAAATTAAAATTAAAACTGCAATCTTACGGGCATAAACCAAGTCACTAAAAGTCAGAGTTAGCAAATCCTGTGTAAAACACACCGACCCACAGCCCTCCCCCCAAGAGGTGGAGAGTGGTCCCTAGGGTGCTCAGTCCACTTTCCCATGACTACCCCACCAGCAACTCAGGCTCACTTCTGAACCTGGGTCACTGGCATCATGGTAGCACGTCAATACAGCGAGTCATTTTCAGCGATGCTATTATAGCGACTGCAATAACAGCGATCGCTGCATTATAGCGATTCTGGGTTAATAGCCTACCTCCGAGATCCAGGTGCACCTCAGAGGTTATTATAGAAATAGGGGGTGTTCAGGGGTGCAGGGGGGCATAGCCCCCCTGCAATAACATGTAGAATGATTGCCTACCAGTGTGGAAGAAGAGCAGAAGTTTTGTTCTGTAGGTATTTTTAAATGTCAGGTGGAATGAGTAGTAATGGGAGTGAATGCCAGTGGACAGATGTGGGTACAGAGAGTGGGAGGTTAGAGTACTGTAAGAGACAACCTTAAGGGAGATGTACTAAAATGAAGAGCAAAGTATGTTGCAGATCTGACTGTATGTGCCGAATAGGGTCTCGCTGATTTTACTGGTCACTGTAATTGGAGTCGCTATAAAAAACACTCTGTAATTGCAAGCGCTGATTTTACTTCGCTGTATTGACATGGAACCGTCATTGCAAGCAGTAGCACTATCGCTATCGCTGCCCTGGCTGGCCGACTGACTTTATTCATTTTTAACGCACTCTTGGTGTGTGTTACCATCACAAACCACTCATGTTTTGCACTCGTGGTTTATGTGGTATGAATGCATATCAGATTTGTTATGTATAACACCCCATGTGTTATTCTTTTTTTAATTGCCAAAAATGGTATAAATGATTTATTATACAGTGGCAAGAAAATGTTATGGGCTATAATTGGTTGGTGCCCTCCTTCAGCAGTGATGTTATCTTGTCACGCAAATGACCTGATTGCCCAAGAAATCATATGGCTCTTCCTGATTTCTCGTTCCCACCTTGTCACACAGAATCCAGCCTAAAAGTATACCCCCCAAAGTCTCAGTTTATTAGCTTTCAGCACTGTAGTTCCCAATCCCTCCTCCGAATTACAATGTGAAAACAAAGCTGTTACTTTGATCAGCTTCACAGTCCCTGCTCGGCAGCACAACAGAAACAGTGCATACCCTTTTCAAAAACTATAAAAAAAAAAAAAAAACTGTGCAAAAGCCGTCAGAGTGATCGGCTTCACAGCCACAGAACTAGTATTACTTTCTATTGGCTCTGAAGGGTTTCACTGAGATATTTTTTGTAGTTCAGTGTTCATAACAGTTCCACCGCTCTTCCTGCTCGCAAAAATGCTTCAAGCATCCCAAGTGCATGTGCACTTCATTTACCATTTAGTGCCACTGTTCAGTGTCAGATGGAATGGAAGGGAATGGGAGCCAGACAAATATAGGAGACAGTAATAGAAACCATTCAGAAATCGGGTGGCTGGCCAGCCCAGTGGCGTAGAGGGCTGAGGCGCTGGATGCCACACCTTGAACCATGCCGGCGACCCGGGTTCAAGAATGGACTCGGGTGCCGGGGGTCGGCAGGGGAAGGGGTAGGATTGAGCGTCCATAGGACTGCTCTCCTCCCCTGGGGAGGGTTAGGGACGCATGATCACTCTGCAGCGGCCCCCGGTGGAGACCAGGGGCACAACAGAGGGATCGCATGAAGGGGGAACACCAGCAAATGGAAATACTGCTCACTGGCTGCCGGATGATGGCTCTCTGTCCCCAGGTGCCTCCAGTGCCTTCCTGGGGCCTCCTTCTCCATGGCAGTATCCCCAGGCCCTAAGAAGAGTGTGCTGGAGTCATCCCTCTCCCCGCGCCTTCCCCTCGGGGAGGCCCACCTGGTGAAGGGATACACTGGGATATCCCGGGATCGGCTGCGATATGAGGTAACAGTAGGGGCAGTTGGGACAAAGAGGGCTATTGGGAGATGTGCAGAGCCTGGAAGGAGTGGGGGCCTCTTGAGCATGCAGAGGCGAAAAAAAGAATATACAAAAAAGAAATTAGGTGGCGAGGGGATAAAAAAAAAGGTTGCAGTGACCTCTACAAGGCCAAGAGTCAACAAGACAAGGCCTGGGACCATTTTTTTTAAATTATCTCAGGTTCAGATCTATCAAGCAAATTCACCATTTGGATCAAGACACCAAGGCTGTCTCAATCCTAAGTGAACCAAATATGCTCATATCATCATAACCCAATGTCTATGCCCTGTCCCTGCCATCACTTCATGGGCTGTCTTAGCTTAATTTTCTGTCTGCATCTGAGAATTATACAAAAACTTAATAAAAGTTAACCAAAGCCTATTGTAATATTCTTACCTATTCTCTGAAATGTCATGAAGTCTTTCTAACCTGGCAGATCCAATTAAAAGATTTAACCACTTAGAATATGGGGGTGCATATGTATCCTTACAATGTTACAGTAAAACTCTTTTTGCTGTTATAATTGCTAAATCACTGAAATTTCTAGCAGATCTATCATACTGTGCCTGCGGCAAAATACTAGAGCCCAATATCAAGATTCCGGGATTGTATGGAAAATCCTCCCCAAACACACATCCAGTCAGTGAGGTGACCCTATTTAAATACCCTTTCAATACCGGACACTTTACCAACATACAGTATGTCATAATGTCCCCTTCATGTTCTGACTTATTGGCAGCTATCAGAAATTGCAGAGGAAAACTTATTTAATTTTGCCAGTGTGCAGTAAACACTATGTATCATTTCCTTGCCTCTGTGGCTGATTCCGCTACTAATCGCCATTGAACAACCGTTATTTCTGTTTTGAGGTCCTTTTCCCAGACACCCCTTAATTTAGACAATTTATCTACATTTGCAGAGACTAATAAAGCATACATTTTACCTATCATTTCATTGAATGCTAAATTGCTTATCAAGAACTGTTCAATCAGATATATGTCTAGCCGTATGCTGGCGAAACAGTGACATTTTTACATTGAAGACCATTACAGCGACAACTTCAAATAAATTCAGAATTGTAGCTGTAATGGTCCTGATGTAGAAATTTTGCTACTTCGCTAGTGTTTTGCCCTCGAGTCAACTCTGATTCATAGTTTGTAATTAAAATCGGGTGCAGAGATGAACCCCTGAAAAAAACCCAGCAAATGTCTAACTGTGCATTATCGCCAGTCGCTGTCGGGATTTTGACAACGGAGTTATTGAACCAACTTGGTGGAAGCATGTCTATCATACCTAAGTACCCCGCAGCCTTTTGTACTATTTTTTAATGCAGATATGATAAAAAATTGCTATCTGGCAGAGCACAGTGTTGCTTAAGATCTTCAAAACTAGCACATTTTCCATCTATATATAAATGCTTCAGCTGAGTTATGCCTTTTTTCTTCCTAATCTTAAAGTATTGATTGTTGACCTTAATTGGTAAATATGGATTACTAAGAATGGGAGAAAATTGTGAAAATATCCCTTTATACTTCAGAATATTATGAGCTTCATGCCAAGCTCTTACTGTATTCTTCAAACTAAATGATGCCACCGTGTGGTGCTTCACCCATAAAGTATTCCTAATGTCCTCCCATGGAGTTGAGGAAATCTCCAAGTGGAACTAATAAAGAACCCCATCTTGCAAATGAAAACAATAATATAAGGGTTCTAACTGGGCTGCTAAATAATATAAATAAAAGTTCAGAAGTGCTAGCCCCGCCCTAACAGCTAGGTAATGCAATTTCGGTTTTGTGATTCTAGGTTTCTTCCCATTCCAGATAAATCAAATTACTCTCTTGTCCAGACTCTCCATGACCCCCTTGGAAGGCCTATAGGAATTGTTTGAAAAAGAAATAATATACTGTATGTGAAAGAATATTCATTTTTGCCACGTTAACTGTACCCTATAATGTAAGAGGGAGAAACTGCCATCTGTCCAAGTCTATAAAACTCTCCTTATACAACCTAATATAGTTAAGTCTATGAGTTCTTTTTCAGTTCTAGCTAAATAAATAGCTAGATATCCAAAGGAATGGGATATCGTTACTTCTGTATTTTGTATTTCTAAGGAACTTAAGTATCCAAGTCTAACATCAAAACTTTTGTTTTTTCCCAGTTGATCTTATATCCTGACACCCTTGAGCATCCGGACAGGAGTTGTAATGGAATAGAAGATGTTTTTCTGAATGGTCCAAGAAAATCAGTACATCATCTGCGTAAAGTGCGATCCTTTCCTCAACTCCAAAGTAGCAGATGCCCTTAATCTCTAAATTGGAACATACTTATTAATTCTGCCATAGGTTCCATAAATAGGGCTAATGACAGTGGCGTTAAAGGGCATCCTTGGCATGTTCCTCGCTTTAAAGCAATTACTTTGGTGATGGTCTGGTTGGTCTTCACTGGTGCTGTTGGAGTAGAGTAAATAATATCAACCCAGCTGACAAAGTGAGGCCTAAATCCAAATCTTTTAAGTACTTTTTTTAATATGACCAATACACATGGTCAAATGCTTTTTCAGCATCCAATTCTAGGTGGCAGCAGTTGAGGATTTTATGCCGAAGATAACATTTAATGCCCTCCTGGCGTTATGTACCAGTCTCCTTCCCCCAATGAGGCCAGTCTGATCAGATTTAATAAGTTAATTAATAACCGTATGTATTCTTTTTGCTAAAACGTGAGCAAATATCTTATAATCCAAATTTTATATAGAAATCAGTCTATATGAGCCACATTTCAGAGGGTCTTTATCCTTTTCAAGAATCAAGCTGATAATGGCTTTATCGAAGGAAGGTGGTTTACCAACTGCCGATAACATATTATACACTAATTGTAAATGAGGTGCTAAATCATCCATGAAACATAAATAAAAATTCCATCGGGGCCTGGTAATTTCCCCAACTGTAATTCCTTAATCACAGTCTTAACCTCCTCCAGTGGTATCGCTGTATCCAGAAATTCACTTTCTAATATATCCAACTGGTTCGGATTGATTCCGCCTAAGAAACTTCCCGACTTCCTCCTGTATAGGAGGGCTCTCATGAGTGTATAACTTCTCATAAAACTTAACAACCATATTATTAATTTTTTCTCTCATCTACGAACATACGAACATACAAAATTTGCCAGCAGATAAAGGCCTAGAGGTCTGTAATTATATGTGAATTCTCATCCCAGCCTCTACTGCTTGGATTGCACTATTATTTCTTTCTGTCTGCATTTGTAATGATAATAATTTATCAGATGTAGCTACGAAAACGTAATATCTTGATTTTGTTTTTAATGCCATCCTTTCAATTTGTGTTTGAGATACCCTATTATATTTTTCCCTACAGGCTGAAGCATCCATATAGTCTTGTTCATTGTTTGTTACATCGTATCTTTCTCCTGCTGCTTTTAATTTGTATGCCAAGTCTCTCATTAGCATAGTATAATTTTTATTCGTATTTGCTACATATGCCTCTGAGGTATGTCTTCATACCCTCCCATATACTCTATATCATGGTTTAATCTGATCATCAGTGTTATTAATAACATAGTTTTTAATCACTCTTTTAATTTTCTTCTATGAATTCAGGATCCCTCAATGAAAGAGGGTCCAATTTCTACATTGTGCCACATACAGTGACTGTATCCACATTTAATTTTAAGTACAGTGGGGTAGGTTCTGAGACAGTAAAGGAACCATAAGAAAGTTCAAAGACCTTACATATTAACACTTTGGAGACCAAAGCAAAATAAATTCTAGAGAATGAATTATGAACATTAGAAAAAAAAATGCACTCTTCCTTATCAGGTGTCAGATGGCAAAATGGATCCTTTAAGTTTAAATCTGACAAGAAAGATTTAACACCTGTAGCTAAATTATGTTTTGTTTACTTAGACCCCAAAGAATGATCAAGTGAGGTTAGTGTTGTATTAAAAGTCCCCAATCATAAAAGGAGATGGTAACATGCAATTTCTTTAAACGTAATTGTGAAAAGCATACTATTGTCTGCATTTGGACTATATATATATATATATATACACTAACTAAGGTTAATAGCTGATCTTTAATTTTGAATGCTATTGTAACAAATCTACTATTTTTATCCACAACTTGCTGTTGAACTTGAATGTTTAGTTGTGTCTTAAAGAATACTGCCCCAAAATTGGCTGTGTATGGTGCATTGAATCCGGACCCCTAAAATAATTTCTGAAAAACAGAAAATCCCTTTCTAGGGAATGAGCTTCCTGCAAGAAAATATGTATTTTTTCATTTTAATTTCAGTTATTATCTTCCTATTTTTATTTCTATTTCTAGTCCCTTAAATATTATAAGACATTGCCCACAGCAAATCAGCTGCCTTTCCACTTCAGAGATACCAGCCCAGAAGCTATGTGATGGAGTGATGGTGGGGAAGGGGGACAAACTAATTAACAGAAAATATTTTATTTTTGTTCTCTTAAATTCCCTACTGACAAACTTCTTTTTAACCTGAACAACTGACTTGACACAGATCATTTTTTTTAAATATACCCCTAGAACACCCCCCCATTATTTCTAGGAACATTGAGGAAACAAGTTTCCCCAAGGCCTAACCTGCACCCCACCAAGCTCCCCCCTTTTCTGGATGTGGGTTACCACTTCTAAGTGTTGTGTAGTAACACATTACAAGTAATACATTATAGTAATCTAATTACTTTTCCCTGTAACGTATAGTAGTTACTGATTACATAAGTAATCTTAGAAAATTACTGATTGTATTTTCTCATAAGTAACTCATATTACTGTAATATTATTCTCATATTACTTCAAAATGTTGCCTCCTGTAGTGGTGTGTGTGTATTGCTGGGAACCATTAAATGCCGCTCGACTGGCGGCATTTTCTTTGATGTGCTGCCGACTTGTCACACATCACTAAACAGTAAATGCAGCCACTGTGTGTTGTCTGTTTATCACCAAACCCCATTGCTGTGACTGGTCACTACTGGCTATGGCTGTTGTCATGTACCCCTCAACTCTCGTTTTAATAAGATGATAGCAGCAGCAAGTTAGAAGGCGCTGGCAAAACAGGTAGAAATGAGCAGCCTCCAAGTTGTGAGTTGGGACTCGGCACTCCTGGCTGTGCAGAGTGATGTGTAGCAGTTTGGATTTTGCACCATTATGCACTCGAGTAGCGACACTCTCTGGTTGTGATGAGTGTATGGGTTGAGGTCAGGTCAAGAGCCTGTGGAGACAAGGCTGACCACCACCCTGCTATTTCAACAGACTCTAGGATGCAGAGGATTTTAACACCAAGGATGCAAGTACTGAAGGGCATTTGCAGCAGTGCAGGGTTGCTCCATGCCTACTACCTTTGCAACATCTTAATAAGATTGCTGTCTTTCTGACATTGCACTGTGGTTTGGGAAGGGAACAGTGAATCCCCTGTTCGGACTGAGTTATATTGGCCAATTGAGCTATATTGTTTAATTTGCCTTGCTGTCTGTCCCCCCAATAACTCCGGGATTTCCTGTGTGTGTTAGTGAATGAGACACTACATATCTTTACTGTGACCCAGACATACGTTTAATCAGACTGGATGGTACTTTCCTTGGGGGCAGGTGGAAATGGCAAAGTTGAGCATGTTGCCTGGTATCATATTGGGTGGGGAAGACAGGGTGCACACAGTGAGAAAAAAACAGCTATGGCGGCTTTTGGCAGGAGCACTATCTTGCTCGGCTAAGGAGCAATCATCATTTTCACCAAGGCGGGAACTTCTGCTGTTCTTGGGAGTTCACAGGGATACTCAGCACCTTTGCAACAGTGCTGCTGTGCCTTAGTGCAACGTGCACGTGTACCCACCGCCAAACAACACCCTTCTGGAATTTTATGGCTGATACCTCTCTCAAAATTAGTCTGGCCATAACCTAAGGTTAATATCACAGCTGCACAGTGTAATTTGAAGTGTCTAACAGTGTACACAGAAGTAATGAGGGGAGGTCTGGAGTCATAGGATCTACTGGGTAATGAATCACAATAGACATAAAAGCGCCATGTTAACTGAAACCTTCCATGCATTGTGGCACCAGGGAGATATGCTTTTCCCAGTTTTTCAGAGATTGGGAAGGATCGTTCCTCACCAGATTAATATGCAGAGCTAAAATGATAAGGGGAGACACAACAAGTGGATGTTGGAGGGAGTAGTGCCACCCGTTTGAGTCACGGAGCAGCCATCACTGGAATTAATAGCGGAATAGATCTTTGGTTGCTCGCACAGACATGGTGCCTTCACAGGAATAGTGGCATTCTCCACAGCTGCTGTTCATCAGATATGTGAGATCCTATTGAACAGGATGTTTAAAATGGATGTGATGTACGCATGCCTATTCTTATCAAATCAGCTGTGACTGTGACCTGTGGTACGGTTCACAGGGGATGTTCTGTTTTACCTTCTGGGTCAGTGATTGTCAATTACCTATTATACCCCTGATCACAGTATTGGGCTGCAGGTACTGGGTGGCGGGGGTGGCAGATCAGATCAGAGCTTAGACAGGGAACTGCTATGTACTGTGACTGCATCCATTACATTTTTTCTCTATTCTTTAGAGTTGCAGGGTGTGATGCTTAAATGCCTACAATATCAAACTAACTAAGCCAACTCAGGTTGATGCTCTATGTAGTCACTACACACTTGACAGCATTGTTGAGTGGGGGTGACTTGACTTCTCTCATGATTTTTCAAAGTCAGAAACTAAAATACTGTATTTATGCTGATGTTCCAAGTGATTTACTTAACTCCTTAGAGCTATTATGAAATTAATGTTAAAGATTCCATGTGGGCCATACTAGGATCCCCTACCTCCTGGTGGGAGAATTGCCACCCCAGTCTTGGGGAGAGGACCTGACATTAAGGAGTTGCAACATGTTCTTGGTGTTCGAGTTTCGTAACTTGTGTTATTGTGATGTTTTAGCCTTGTTGCTAGTCACTTCAGTGGTTAATGGGAAACTGCACAACCCATGTGGGGTGGGAGGATGGAGGGAGCACAGCTCTCTTTGGGTGGGTGTTCTTATTTAATGATTCTCTGTTCTGCACTGTTGTTAAGTGGGAGCATCAGCAGTTGGAGGGGGTGTAGGGAGAGGAAGTTAAGATAAATAGGATTGTTATGGCCAGAACTGGGAGGGCAGTGGTGCTTGGAAGAGGGGGAGGGGATGTGGGTGGGGACAATGTGTGTTCTGTTTCCTACCTAAGGTTTTGTTGTCTTGTTACACTGTTCAAAAAACACAACTTCTGCTTCTGAATATTTCTGTGCGGTCATGAAAAAATTAGGAAAGGGTGTGTGGAAGTTGCTCAGTTTATTGTTTGCTTGCCTGCAAAGACAAACCCAGTCTGTGACCATGATCACTGGTGTGATTAAAATAGTAAAAAAAAAAAATGAGCCGGCTTTAAACATGAACCCATGGGGAGGGTTAATTTACTGACAATATGAGCCTGTCCCCCCCCCCCCGTGCTGTCTGCATCGATTGTGTAGATAGTCTGTAGTAGTACCCATGTTCAACAGTTTTTCAATGTAGGCTGAAGATGTGGCGGATGTAAAAGATGTTTATTTCCATCAGGTGAGATGGGAATGGCATGAGGGATTAGAAACAAACAAATGGCAGTGTGTGATAGAAAAAATTTGATGCCATGATGCCAATCAAGTTCAGGCATCCAGCAGCAGATGGCAAATGGCATCCTGTGTGGGACTGAGCAGGCTGTGATTTGGGAGGTCACCAGTAAATGTTTATTTATTTATTTATTGTATAATCTGTTTTATTGAGTTATTGTCTTAACAACCACAGAGATATAACAGTTAACCCATACAAGTATGTGACAATGAATTCATTTACATTACCAGGTTTTTCAGGGTGGAACTACCAACCCTTCATTTATCCCTGCCTTCCACTTTCAGTAGTGCCCTAAGTAGGGCTGACCTACATTGCATCGTTAATATATTCTTACAAATTTGTCACATTCACATACCAAGTCCATTAATTCCTGGCAATGACAGGAAAAACCAGAGAGAATAATGTATATAAAGTAATCAATAAACAAAAGAGAACAGAACCAAAATTAGGTAATAATAAATAAATATGGCATTCTGTAGTCCATGTGCATAATGCTAAACTCTTATTCTATTTAGATGACCTCTGGGCCTTGTACTTTCTTGCCAGTTGTCTTGTTGGAACAGTACTGTCTCCTTCTTCCTGCATCCCCTGCCTTCATGGGAAAATCCCTACCCTGACAGCCTCCACTTCTGGGATTGACAAGGAAGTCAGCCAAGGGGCCCACTCCCTCATAAACTTCTCCTCCCTTCCCTTCAAGGCATATGAGAGCCTCTCTGTTGCCGTAATCTCTAGCATTAGGTTTTTCTACATGAGTATGCTGGGTGTAATGCACTAAATCCACGTGTTCAAAATGATTTGCCTAGTCGTCACTAGCATCACCCTAAGCCACCTAGGATAAAGACTCCGTTCCCCCTCTTCATCTTTTTCATTCCCTAACAAAAGGGATACCGGGGTGACCTCTATATTGCAGCTCCAAGTATTCTTTATGGTCAGTGCCACCTCCCCCCAGAATTTTTTAACAACCTCGCATTTTATTTTTTATTTTATAAAGGAACAGTAACAGCACCTCAATGCATATGTTTACCAAATGTATTTAACCAATTTATTAAAAGTAATGTAAAGTAATATAAAAAGAAATATACATTAATTACTAATTACTTTTTGTCTATGAGTAATAAGTAACTTTATCTGATTACATTTAATTAAGAAAAACTATAACTGATAACTTTTTTTTCTATATGTAGTTTGTAGGCTTTTTCTGTTTTCTTCCTGATCCCCCTGCATCCCAGTGTAGCATGCACATGTGGTGGCATGTGCAAGTCATGCACTACGGGATGCCCCATCCTACTAGTTGCTCTGTTACTGCTTGCTCCTGTCATCGGACCCCCATTTGGTGGTGGCGGGACTATGGATGGGCGGCCCTACCTCCAGAGGAGAGCCATTGCTTTATCCTGCCCCCCCCCAGTGCTGGCACCCCAGTGACCTGAGGTTGTTCCCGAACCCGGGTCGCTGGCATAGTGCGAGGTAAGGTGTCCAGTGCCTCAGCCCTCAGCACCACCATGCTGGCTATACCTGATTACTTTTTAAAAGTAACTTACCTAACACTTAGTGAGACTAAGGTGAAACAACCACGTATTCCCTGCCTTAGCCATACCCTATTTATTTTAATCTCTATTTTCCTACTAATCAGCAATATCCTAAATTTATTAGAGGTTCTCCTTTGCGAAAAGCAAATATAACTTTATATCCCTTTTTATCTTACTTATCTAAACCCTCTATTACCAATGCTTCCCACCCTAGTCAATACCTACACTCAACCTATAATTATTATTATTATTTTTGTTTCTTTCTGCAATTCTGTCTTTTATTGCTTTTGGCTCAAATTGCCCAATAAAACAAAAACTATTAATATGACTAGTAGCAAGAGAACAAGAACTAATGTTCCTAGCATCTGTTTTTAAACTGAAGCGTCTGGATCATGAGAATGATCGGCTTGATTTGATGCCTGGGTTATTTGATATGAGGTTAGATCTGAAAGTCTACCTTCCGTAGAAAATGTATCCTTAGCTACTGAGCCTGGGGAAGAATAAGAAGGGGAAGTCATACTTATAGATGGATGTCAAGGTCCAGCAGACTTTTCTGCATGATCTGGATAACTCTTCTCTTCAGCAAAATAAGATTTTACTGCTTTTTCTGCATCTAATGGATTGAGAAAGATCCGCACTCTATCTTGAAAAAAAATACCTTAAGTGTAGCGGGGGTATCATAGTAAAACGTACACCTTTTTCCAGCAAAATATTCTTGACATTGGAGAACACAGAAAATTAGTTTTGTTGCCATATTGGTCCTAGTGACAAAAGATCCAGAAGAAAAGAGATGATTTGATACCTTTTATTGGACCAACATAGATGTTACAAAAGCACCTGTTTTATTTTGTAACATCTATGTTGGTCCAATAAAAGGTATAACATCATCTTTTCTTTCTTTGACCTTGGAGAAGGCATTGCAGTTTGTTATAACATCAGGAGGTAAATCAGATATACCTGTATTGTGAAGTTTTTGCTACGAGCCTTTCTCCAATCTAGCTTTCTTCAGGATCTCTTCCTCTCCTGATATCACAAGGGAGTAATATAGACAAATTGAGGAAGTTTGCCCGGTACTTAGGATTAAATGCTGCTCTGTGAACAGGGTCTGGTTCAATTTTGTTTTCGGGAAAACTCCTGCCCAAAACTTCGGTAATCCACCTTTCAAAGTACAACAGGGGATCTGACCCCTCGACTCTCTCTGGAATTCCACTCAGCTTCAAGTTACCCCACCTGAACCTCATTTCTAGGTCTTGTACTTTTTGAACCAGTGCTTGGAGTTCCTTGGTCTGTGCTGTGACAGTAGTTATCAGAGGGCTTAGATTGTCTTCTGCGTTACTAATTTTATTCTCCAGCTGTGTTGTGTGAAAAGACAGTGAGTCCATCTGCCTGACAGGTTTGTGATTATTTCTTCTAAGGAGGCAATAGATATTTTGATTTGAAGAAACCACTGTCTCACTTCCTGCATTAGTTTCCCTTAGGTAGTCAAGGAATTAGGCTCCCTGAACTGTAGGACCCATTTTTGTCTGGTTTATCCTGATCTCTTTCTTTATCTGTGTTTATTGTCTCTACCTTAGATGCTTTCAGTTTGACTCCAGTCATTATAGTCGATTGTGCAGAATTAAATCCAGGATGGACACCCAATTCCCCAAACTCGCTAGTCTTAGAGTCAGAACTGTAAAGTAAATGTTTACTCTCCTCCACAGCACTTTTAGGTGTACGGGCACTTAAACTATTAAGATTTATGCCAGTGCTATCCACCAAGTTTCCAGGTGTAATGGCCATGCCCAGATTAATAGGGCTCTGCACTGTGCCTTGCAGAGGGATAGAAGTTTTTTTTTTTTGTTTTTTTAACCAATTATTTTACCTGGTGAGACACACTAAGCTGAAAGCTTGTTTGCAGGTGCAGCCTGGGAGCACAAGGAAATTAAGTGACTTGCTCAGGGTCACACAGTATGCACCTAGGGGGCTGTGGGATTCAAACCCAGGTCTCCAGATTTGCAGCTCAGAGCCTTAACCCACTGCGCCATACTGTTCCTATTTTTATCTTTTCTCCACACTCCATGCTGGGTTTGGGTCTTTCCTAGGAGAAAAAGCACTTATATTTAGGGTTCAACAACCCAAATTGCTGTCCTGCCTGCAGTGAATTTTTAATCCGTCGCTTTTGGCCCTCTCTGAGAACTGAAGAAAGCTCTTTCTCTGATGTAAAATTTTATGACATTCCTTAGAGACAAATGAATTATAATGTGCCATGTAATATAGCAGGCACCTTAGAGAGTGAACTGCAGAGTGCTGCGTTCTTTTATGAAAAATACAGGTAGCTGAAAAAAAGCCGCCGTAGCAATTTTGCCACTGTCCCTTCACCAATACATTTTCAACCACAAAGCCGTTCTACCTTACAAATAACAGAGAGTTCCACAGTGTAGTGTCCCCCACCCCCACCCTGGTTGGCAGTAACCCACCACCCACACCCCTCCATCCCGACCCATGCCGGTGACTGGCATATCCTCCTCACCCTACCACGGCCAGCTGCCGACTGATCAGTCCCAGAGTGCGTACAGTACATAGTACATGCCCATTGGTTGTCTGACAACCAGTTGGTGTGTACTATTTACTGTATGTGCCTGGGACCGATCAGTTGGTGGCTGGCCGTGGCAGGGTGAGGGAGGGATATGCCAGTCACCGGCACGGGTCGGGATGGGGGGTATGGGTGGTGGGCACTGCTGATTGGGGTGGGGGGAACACTACACTATGGAAAGGGGATCATTGTACATATATTTCATACAGTGACTGGGGTCGGGGGGATTCCCCACACTATGGAAATGGGGGTATTTTATGTTTTTAAAGGAGGTATTTTAGGTATTATGTTGACATTCAGTGATCAGGGAAGGGGGGCCCCTAGACTGTGGAAATGGGGATATAATGTGTATTATGTTGACATTCAGTGATCAGGATGGGAAGGGGGGTCCCTACACTATGGAAATGGGGATATTCTATGTATTACATTGGTACTCAGTGATCAGGATGGGAAGGGGTGTCCCTACACTATGGAAATGGGGATATTCTATGTATTTCATTGGCACTCAGTGATCAGGATGGGAAGGGGGGTCCCTACACTATGGAAATGGGGATATTCTATGTATTACATTGGCACTCAGTGATCAGGATGGAAGGGGGTCCCTACACTGTGGAAATGGGATATTCTATGTATTACATTGGCACTCAGTGATCAGGATGGAAGGGGGTCCTACACTGTGGAAATGGGGATATTCTATGTATTACATTGGCACTCAGTGATCAGGATGGGAAGGGGGTCCTACACTGTGGAAAGGGATATTCTATGTATTACATTGGCACTCAGTGATCAGGATGGGAAGGGGGGTCCCTACACTGTGGAAATGGGGATATTCTATGTATTACATTGGCACTCAGTGATCAGGATGGGAAGGGGGGTCCCTACACTGTGGAAATGGGGATATTCTATGTATTACATTGGCACTCAGTGATCAGGATGGGAAGGGGGGTCCCTACATTGTGGAAATGGGGATATTCTATGTATTACATTGGCACTCAGTGATCAGGATGGGAAGGGGGGTCCCTACATTGTGGAAATGGGGATATTCTATGTATTACATTGGCACAGTGATCAGGATGGGAAGGGGGGTCCCTACACTATGGAAATGGGGATATTCTATGTATTACATTGGCACTCAGTGATCAGGATGGGAAGGGGGGTCCCTACACTATGGAAATGGGGATATTCTATGTATTACATTGGCACTCAGTGATCAGGATGGGAAGGGGGGTCCCTACACTATGGAAATGGGGATATTCTATGTATTACATTGGCACTCAGTGATCAGGGTGGGAGGATCCCTACACTATGGAAATGGGGATATTCTATGTATTACATTGGCACTCAGTGATCAGGATGGGAAGGGGATCCCTACGCTATGGAAATGGGGATATTTTATGTATTATGTTGACACTCGGTGATCGTGGTGGGGAGGGGACTCCCTACACTATGAAAACGGGAATATTTTATGTATTATGTTGATGGTGTTCGGGGAGTTGGGTCCCTACACTTCAAAAATGGGGATATTTTATTTATTATGTTGTCATTCTGTGATTGGGGCAGGGAGGGGGGTCCCTACGCTATGGAAACAGGGATCTGTGTTTTGTATTTCATATGTCACTCAATGATCAGGGCCAGGAAGGGGGGACCACTAACCTACCAGGGAAAAGATGGGTTTTTATTTTACACCTGGCATGGTACATGGCTCTGGGAGGGGATCATGTGACTGGCCCTGGACTGTGCACAGGGCACCACCCTGCCCTGCACATAGTTAGGGTAGGGTTTTGGGAACCTATCTTTGTGCTGGCGCATCTGAATGTGTTTTTGCTAGGGGACATTTGAATATTGTGATGTGGGGAATATGTATGAGGAACCCCTAATTTGCGTGCCTGCATCACAATATTCCGAGCAGCAGCGCTGTTGGGTTGCGAAGGTGTGCCGGGGCTCTGAATATTGCCACACCCCCAACAGCCCTTGCTAGTCTGGGGATGCACGGATGCATCTAGGGATGTGCCATGCATCTCTTTTGAATATGTGGGCCTTTGTCTTTATGTGTCTGATGCTTTTTACCACATTATTAAGACCAGTGCCCCACATTTTCCTACATTTTGAGTGTCTATCCAACATTTTATTGACAAAATGTTAAGTTGCACAGAGTATGCCTGCAGGTGATGGTTTTGATCCCAGTCTCCCCATAGCTGCTCTCTCTCCCTTCCCAGGTTCCCAACTCTGTACTTTCCCTTGACACCACTGCAGATCAGATTCTGAAATTACCATCGGTAGACCCATAGCTGCCTTTACTGGCAGGTGTAGGGGTCCCCAGATCTTCCCAGTGGACCACATCAGCCAGTGCCATCCATTCATTATCGTCTTTATCCAATCCAGCATGTCCTTTCATCCTAAAAACAATACTTCAGTGCATATATGGTACAAAAATAAACCTTAATAAAATAAATAATTTGAAAAGTCAAAATATGCATTCCTTTGTGCATAGAACCTCCTAAACAGAAATAGAGATGGCAGAGTTTCATGCCTGGGTACTGTTTCCCCATGTCTGATGAAAGGGCAGTGTTTAAAAAGAGGCTGTTACAGTTGGGGCAGAGCATGTTAAAATCAATACTTTTGTGCCTGGTATGTGTACATAAAAATGTTGCAGTTTTCTCTTTCCAAAGCTCCCTAGTGTTATCTGGCCCCATCCTCCAAAGAAATGCTAAATCTGCCCCGGCTCACTTTATGTTGCTCGAACAATTCCAGAAGTGCAGGTCTCCGGATGGTCACAGGGTTGAGCTGAGCATGTCTTTCTCTTTCTGTTCATTGTCTTGTGGGAGGTGGTGAGGTGCATGTCAACTATTTTGATTGAATATCTGCTGCAGAATCAGGGGAGGGAGTATAGAAAGAGGAAGAGAGAGGGCCACGGTACAAGGCATAAAATAGGCGGCTTTGCTTCGCAGTTTGCGACCCAAGATCGGGGAAATGTGCTAATGATTAGCAGCCATTGCTAATCATCGGTAACTGCCCCTGGGTCCTATGAAAATGCCTTCTAGGCACTGTAACTTGAAATTTTTTTTTCCTTCGAGGTAGCTTTGTTTCTCCTGGACCCAAGCACCCCATCCCATGTGCCCCAAGTTGTCCCTTATTGGCCACAGTGATGCTCCAGCTCCCCCCCCACCCGGTCTCTGCGTGGGAGAAATGTGATTCTGTCCTTTGCCAGTGCGTCATCCTCCAGGGAAGAAGCAGGTCTGAGAGCTCCAGGCTGGAGAAACTGGTGAGTACATTTTTTTTCAGCTTATTTTGTTGTTTCCATCATCGTGTTTTGCATCCGTTACTGAGATCACTGTTTCTTTTTTTTTGCAGGGGCCGCAGAAGGAGCAGAGGAGTGGCACAGCAGAAGCTGCAACCGCAGAGTCAGAGGGGAGCTGAGGAGGCAGAGACCACAAGATGGAGAGCAAGCTGGGGACCGGAGCAGAGACCTGGGCAGAATCGTGGCAGCGAGGCACGCTGATTTTGGCATTAGCCAAGGCGGAGAGCGCAGCACAGGATCAGGGATCTACAAAAAACAAGTAGAAACTTCTCATTTTATTTATGGATGGGAAACCTGGAGGAGGGAAGAAACAGGACACTGACTTGGTACGCATAATGAATGGGGGGGACGGTGCTGCGCAAACAGCAGAAGGCCACACAATTGGCAAGGCCTGGAATACTAAAGCAAGGACATTGGGGGGTGAGCATTTGAATCCAAGGGCTGGAGGAGCCCCAAGGAAACCAAGCAAAGGACAAATAAATGCAATCAATATGCAGCCCTGCTCTTGTATTGGGGGGGGGAGACAATTTGAACAGATTACAAAGTGTTATGCCCTATTTAATTTGCAGTGAACTTGACATTTATCTTTACTGTGCTGCTAAAGTTTGTGCCCTGCTTTGCAGTGAGTGAACAAGAGACACTTTTGACTGCTCTGCTTTATTGTGCCCTGCTTAAAAATGCAGATGGAGGACAAGCCTGGTGAACAAGTGTTGTGCCCTGCTTTGCAGTGATGGGAGGACATTTAACTTAACCACTGAAGTGTTGTGCCCTGCAGGTGCAGCGGTGGAACATTTGAAAGGATTGTGCCCTACTTAGCAGAGCTAATGGGAAAGACAATTATACAGAGTCCTAAACTGTTGTGTCCTAGTGCAGCTTAGTTTGCAGTGATCTGGGAAAAGACATGTAAGTGTTGTGCCCTGCTTTGCAGAGATGAGAAATGAAGACAATAAACCACAAACAAGTGTTGTGCCCTGCAGTTGCAGTGATGGGAAAGACATTTAAATGCTGTGCCCTGCTTTGCAGAGATGGGAAGGACAATAAGTAAACCAAAAACAAGTCATTATGCCCTGCAGTAAATTGCAGTGATCATCAGGGAAAAGACATTTAAAAGTGTTGTGCTCTGCTTTTGCTGATTTTTACTTGAATTATTTGAAGTGTGTGTGCCCTGCTTTTTGCAATGATCCATGGTGGAAACAAAAAGAGAATAAGTTACTGTGCCCTCCTGCTTTATTGCAGTCTACTGTGGTAGCCCACAGTGTGAAAAATTAAATAATGTGCCCTCTGTGCAGTTACTGACCTCTGCCCATCACAAACATGGGAGGGATGCCCAGCTAGACATGGAAGGGTTGAGGATTTACAATGACTGTGAGTAGTGCCAGCCTGGGTTTTATGTGATAACGGCGAGTCTGAAAGACCACCGATCATAAAAAATGACTAAAAAAGAGTCCATTGTCAAAAGGGCGACTGATATCGCAATGACCATTACAAATAACAGTGGTTGCTACAGTCAAAGAAAAGAACTACCGAAATAAGTATTTTTATGCAGGGGGCTACCCCCCAAACTTAAAATAATCAACTCCACGGGGGTGCAGACCCAGGGGAAAGAGACTATTTTTAGAAAATTAAAAAAATGATTTCCCCTGGAACCAGGCCCAAACCTGAATCTACTGGCATCGCAAGCGGTTGCTTACACCACTATGCTAAATGGCCAGCTCAGCAGAGTTTGTCCAAACAACATCCTATATCCTGTAGTAGCGAGTGTAGCTCTCTGCTATACTCGCACTACAGGATATATCAATCCTTTTCACCACTTACTGTCAGTGTGAGCAGTATTATTGAGTCGCTCATATTGACACACTCAACAATAATTGCTCATATAACTTGTTACAGTCAGCCTGTGTGTGTGTGGGGGGGGGGGGTGCTTGGGGTCACAAGCAAATCTGCTGCCATTTATTTTCAATAACAGTAAGCCACTGAAATGTGTTAAGCAGTTCACACCCAGACCCCCTTGTTTTGCTAACTTCAAATTTTTTAATAATTGCAGTCTGTCAGTGCAACATGGCTGGAGTAAGATTAGAACTGCAGAAGGATGGTGCCAAAAATATGATCCAGAAAACAACTGGCTACAGATAAGCAGTGAGGAAGACTTAGCAATGTGTGTTAGTTGCAAATTGTGCTGTGACTACAGAGATGAGCTACGTGGGTTGAGGAACTTCAGTGAGGCATTAATTGCAGGGATAACAGACCCCCAGCTAAAAGCTGACACCATCCAGAAACATCTTCAGACAGAGCAGTACAAGAAAGCTGTTATAACTTAGAAATTTTATAAAACAAGGTCACCACTTGATATATATCTCCATACCATAATTGGCAAGTTTAAAATAGTGTGTTTGTGTGTGGGGGGGGGAGAGGTTATGGGTTTGGACCCAGACTTAAAACAATTTTAATTTATTTGCAGGGAGAGCTTTCAGTAATGTAGAAGAACAGCATAGAACAATTCTAGACAGGCTGAGGACATCCCTATTAAAAAGTTTGAAGCAATAGCAGAACAAGTTTGAAGTGATAGCAGAACAAGAGATGTGCCATGGAGTTCATTTGGGCAATAAATACGTTAACACTGTTAATAGAAAAGAACTTATAGATACACAGATACACAGACAGTGTCAGCAGATAAGGGCCTACGGCCCACCCAGTCTGCCCATTTGAGCTTGTAAGTTCACTTTATGTTTTCCTAAAAGTCCGTTGCTCCTTACCCCTGACTTCCAGAATTCCCTTACGTCTATCCCATGCATTCTTAAATGCTGTGATTGTTTCAACCCACACTACTTCCTCAGGTAGGGTGTTCCACTTGTCAACTCACAATGTGTATTGGCAGGAACCGAGAAGAAAACCTGCTGGCAGCTGTCAAAAATGCTAATTATTTTTCCATGCTTATGGATGGTAGCACTGACAGTGGTGTAATTTTGGAACTGGGTTACGTAATTTATGGTCACGTGGAGACAACATTTTTACGAATGAAAGCAGGATCAGATGGCACAAGTGAGGGATTGAAAAATCTCCTCTTAGACAGTCTTACAGACAGTGGCCTTAATATAAAAAAAATGGTTGGGTTTGGGGCTGATGGGACAGCAGTCAATACGGGTGTAAGATGGGGTCTTGCTGCCCTTTTAAGGGAAAACATACAGTGGTTAGTTGCTGTTCACTGTTTCTCACACAGATTAGAACTGGCTATAAAGGAAGCTTTGGATAACACCTATTTCAATGATGTTTCAAATTTTCTGACCCAACTGTTTTATCTCTATCAGAAAAGTCCTAAGAGACTCAGAGTTATGGTCCCTTGCCCAGGCCATGGATATGTACGTTGAAAAGCCCAAGAAGGCCCATGGCACATGTTGGGTACAGCATAAACTTCTTGCCACCTGGGCTGTTACTAAATCATTCCCTGTAATTTGTACCCATTTCGAATCTATGGCCGCAGACCCAACTCATGACCAGGCCAAAGCCAAGGGAGTGTTGCAGATTATGACTAAATTCCAAATGGTGGCACACTTTTTGTATTTTGAACAGTTGCTTCAGCCACTTGCCAGGTTCTCACTAGCACTTCAGAAAGAAGCAGTTGAAATGCCAGAGCTACTTAGGTCTGTTGAAACTTTGAGAAACACTCTTGATCATGCTAAGCAGAGTGGTCCCATACGTGGCAGTGAACTTGACATTCTCTTAAAAAATGGGTCTGATGTTCTTTCAGGAGCATATGATGAAGTCACTTACAACAATGTGAAATTAACAGATTTTAGTGGGCAAGCTATTAAAACTTTTAAACAGCAAACTAAGAAATACATTACAAAACTTGAGAACTTTTGTGAAAAAAGGTCCGGTTTGACTGATGAGAGTAGTATCTATAACCATGCAAAACTGTTAGATACCAGACTTTGGCCAGCATACTGAAAGGAACTGGAGCTGTATGGTAACAGTGACATTACTTTTTCTGCACTTTTGCAACCTGAATGTGACACAACTCTGCTGCTTGCAAAATGGCAAGAGTTTTAAGATTTTTGCTCAAACCAATTTCATCAGTCTGTCTGCCTCTGCTATTTGGTGAAAGCTGGCATGTGACTTCCAGAATTCTCATCCAAATCTGTTGAAACTTGTCAGTGTGTTGAGTAGTGATAGAAGGGACCTCATTCTGAGACATAGGGGATTGATGGAACTCGGACTCTATGGGTCTTACAGACCCCTGGCACTTCCTACACCCCACGGACTGACACTATACATTTCATTCCATTCCATTCCCCATAATTCCTTCTCCAGGATAGATTTTTTTCACTATCAACTAAGAAAGCGTTCCTGGGTTGATGACATGCGAGATCAGTGAGGCGATGCTATTGGACCATGTCCCTGTGTGCATGAGACACAACACTGGGCAAGGGGAGTAAAAAGAAATAGGACTTGGCAGAAATTAGAAGGGATTCAAAACCCCTTTACTAGAATATATTATTGCTTCCACTATCAGATATTTTGAAAGTGGAAGTAATTCAAATCACTTTTATTGGAAAGATATTATTGTTGCCACTAGACACCCCAGTCGCACTATGACGTGTTAAAAACAAATTAATTATCCCGTGACTGTAGGATGCAAATGAGGGCCATTAGATGGTGGTGCAGAATATTAGAGGCTAGCCTGAACTCTATCCTGAATGCTTTTGGGCTGGAATCTAGATCAAACATAGGTGGTTTCAGTTGGTTCCACAACCTGGATCAAATTGGTAAAACTTGAGTGAGCATGCCAAGTATATGGGATGAGTTTAGTTTGAGCATCACATGGCATATGTAAAAGAAGCAGAGGTTCAAATTAAGGATAACTATTTTCAAGTAATTTATTAAAAATTATCAGACATTCTGGGACTGTCATTATAAAAGGAATGTAAATTGTACAGAAACAACAAAGTCTACTTATTCTACTATGAACAGATAAAATACAAGGCTTGTTTGTGTAGATTTTGGCTAGGAATTCTGGAAATGGGACAGGCATTGTATTGAAGTGGTGCAGTCCAATGCAAATATGCTGCAAACAGAAGACTGACTATACAACGTCTATTTCTGGAATGTTCCATCTAAAATGCTGCTAGAAAGAAATGGTTGGAGCCATTTGGCATTAAAAAAGCTGTACAATTTTTTTTACACAGCCCTTTTTCAGTCATGCCTGACATATAACAACAAACAGTACACAATAAAATACAGTATATACGAAACAATGTTAAGAGCAAGAACATTGACATTTACATAGATACATAGATACATAGACAGTGTCGGTAGATAAGGGCATATGGCCCACCCAGTCTGCCCATTTGAGCTTGTAAGTTCAGTTTATGTTTTCCTAGAAGTCTGTTGCCCCTTACCCTGACCTCCAGATTTCCTTTATGTCTATCCCATGCATTCTTAAATCCCGTGATTTTTGAGCCCCACCACTTCCTCTGGCAGGGTGTTCCACTTGTCTACCACCCATTCTGTGAAGAAATTCTTCCTCATGTTTCCTCTGAATCGTCCTCCTCAACTTCATCCCATCCCTCTAGTCCTGGAACATCTTTTGCTTAAAAATAGTGTATTCCTGCACCCTGTTCCTCCCTGTAAGATACTTGTATGTCTCTATCATATCCCCTCTCTCCCTCCTCTCCTCCAGGGAGTACATGTTCAGTTCCTTCAACCTGTCTTCATAGGACTTGTGATGCAATCCATGCACCATCTTTGTTGCCCTCTGAGCCTTCTCTACCCTGTCTATGTCCTTACGTAGGTATGGTCTCCAGAACTGTACACTGTACTCCAGGTGGGGCCTCACTAGTGTCTTGTATAGCGGAATTATGACCTCCCTTTTCCTGCTGGTGATGCCCCTGCCTATACATCCCAGCATCCTATTTGCTTTACCTGCTGCCTTGTCACACTGTTTCCCTACCCTGAGGTCATCAGAGATGATAAGCCCAAGATCCCTTTCCTGCTTGGTGCATGCTATATCCTCACCCCCCAACTGATATATTGTGCCAGGGTTTTTGTGCCCCACATGCATTATCTTGCACTTCCTTGCATTGAATTTCAACTGCCAAACCCCTGACCATTCTTCAAGTTTCTGCAGGTCCCTTCTCATTCTGTCTACACCCTCTGGTGTGTCTACTCTGTTACAGAGCTTTAACATTCTTACTGTACAGTTTCATTATCAGTTGTTTAAAATGGCTTTCGTTATGTGCTGATTTAACTGTGCTAGCCAGTTCATTTGAAATAGTTGGACCAAACCAAGAAAAATAATTTTTTATTCACATTGTTAACTTTCTAGGATTGATGGAAAAAAGCTTGGATACATTACTCTTGGTACTATAAGGATTAGACAACAGATTAAAAAAAGAAAATAGGATATCTGGTCCTTAGTTTTTACATATTCAGTAAGCAAATACTGCTGCATTAAGCTCAGTCCTAGATGAAGGAGGAAGAATTCCCATTTGGTAATAACGTTTGCAATGATGTGTTCTATAAGGTGCCTTAAGGGAAAAACGACAGATGTTGTTTAGTATTGTTTGATATTTTTCATAAAACTATTATTTTGCTTCACAAATAGAATATTACCATAGTCTAAGGGTGGGATCAGAACCTGCCTTGCAATAAGCAGTCAAGCCTCATCAGTCAAGGAATTAATGTTTCGATACAAATAACCCACTTTTTGATTTATCTTGTTCTCTGCTTTTCAATATGTGGTATCATACTAAGACTGCGGTCCAGCAGCACCCCCAAGTATTTAAAACTAGGAACTACAGAAAGTATGTTCCCATTTTGCCCGATGATCTGCATCTGTTCCCTAATCCGGGCCAGTCTCTGGGTCGAGCAAATATCATTACGTTGGTTTTATTTTCATTCAGTTTTAGCACTTAGGCTGCCAAGAGAATTAGAACTTATAGGAATTCTAGACTGATATATCAGTCCACAGCATAGCAAGGGTTACTATAACAGGAATAGACTTCAGAGAGTTTTCTATTCTCCATGCTTAAACCAGTTATCTTTGGTACTGCAAGTTTTGCACATCAAGCATTGTGTACATTGTTAAGCTAAACAGTTTAGGGGTGATTGAGTTTATTATGAAGTCTTATTGATTATATTATGCTTATATGTCTTTATGTGTGTCATACATTTTTATTCTGGAAGTAATACAATTGTATTTTTTTGGCGTGGAAGGTAAGGTCAAAAAAAGATGGCTTTCAGGAAATACAAGGAAACAGCAGGAGGAGGAGGAGGACAGGGTAGTGTATCTGGATAAACAGAGGGAGACAGGGAAAGCAGTCAGGAGTACAAAGACACAGAGAAAAAATAGCACAGGAGGTAAAAAAAGAGACAAGACTTGTTATTGGTACATAGAAACATAGAAACATAGAATGTGACGGCAGATAAGGACCGCTTGGCCCACCTAGTCTGCCCATTTTCCTACCTAACAGATAAGCTGCAGATTCTAATTAACCAACAGCTTACTTCCTCCTACCCCCCACCAGGACTGCCTTATGTCTGTCCCATGCATTCTTGAATTCCTCCACTGTTCTTGACTCCACAACCTCCTCAGGGAGGCTGTTCCATGCATCCACAACCCTCTCTGTGAAAAAATACTTTCACACATGACCTCTGAGCCGTCCCCCCTCTATCTTCAAATTGTGCCCCTTGTTCTTGTACATCTCTTTTTCTGAAAGATGCCACCCTCTTGGACTTTGTTGATTCCTTGAGGTACTTGAAAGTTTCTATCATGTCCCTCTCTCCTCCTTTCCTCAAGGGTATATATTAAACTCCTTTAGTCTTTCTTCATGTGTCTTCTGGTGCAGACCCTGCACCATTTGATTCTCCCTCCTCTGGACAGCCTCCACTCTATGTCTTCTTGGGAGATGGGGTCTCCAGAACTGCACACAGTACTCCAGATGGGGTCTCACCAACTGTCTGTACAGAGGGATAACAACTTCCTGTTTTCTACTATTGATGCCTCTCCCTATGCATCCCAATATCTCCCCAGCCTTCCTTACTGCCTTCTCACATTGCTTACCCACCTTTAGGTCATCTGATATAATTACCCCAAGGTCCCTTTCCATTTTTACTGTTGTCAATATCTCACCCCCATTGTGTACTCTTGCCCTGGGTTTTTGTTTCCCAGGTGCATTACCTAGCACTTCTTTGCATTGAATCTGAGCTGCCATACATTTGACCATTCCTCCAACCTTGCCAAGTCCCTTCTCATCCTTTCCACTTCATCTGGTATATCAACCCTGTTGCAGATCTTTGTGTCATCTGCAAAGAGACATACTTTTCCTTCCAGTTCCTCTGCAGTGTCACTTATGAAGGCATTAAAAAGGACCGGTCCCAGTACTGAACCCTGTGGTACCCCACTAGTAACCCTCCTTTCTTCACTGTGGACTCCATTTACTACTACCCTTTGCGTCCTGTTGTCTAGCCAATTTTTATCCAGGCTATCACCTTGGGACCCACTCAAGGCTGGCTAACTTGTGTATTAATCTTTTGTGGGGACTGTATCAAATGCCTTGCTAAAATCTAGGTAAGCCATGTCCACAGCCCCTCCCTGGTCTACTACTTTGGTCACCCAGTCAAAGAAATCTATTAGATTCATCTGACATGACCTTCCCATCGTGAATCCATGCTGCCTTGGGTCCTGTGCCCCACTGGCCTCTAGGTACTCAACAATTCTTTCCTTCAGAAGTGATTCCATCATTTTACCTGCCACTGAGGTCAAACTAACTGGTCTGTAGTTTTCTGCCTCTGTCCTGCTCCCACTTTTGTGAAGAGGAATCACATCCGCCCTCCTCCAGTCCTCAGGTACCACCTCATCCTCCCATGATTTTTTAAAGAGAGTAGTCAGCGGTGTCATTAGTTCTAACCTAATTCTTGGGTGAATCCCATCAGGCCCCATTGCTTTGTCCACCTTCAATTTTATTAGTTCTTTCAGAACTCTTTCTTCAGTAAATGGACTGGTATCGACCCTCGTCTTCAGAGTGTTTCTCTTGTTTGGTTTAGGTACCTCCCCCTCCTCTTCCTTTGTGAATACTGAGCAGAAATGTTTTTTCAGTATCCCTGCTTTTTAATTGTCACCCTCTACCCACATTCCCTCCTCTTTATTAAGCCTCAGTATCCCTCCTTTGGTCTTTCTTCGCTCCCTAATGTACCTATAAAGGTCTTATCCCCCTTCTTAACAGAGTTGGCTATCCTTTCCTGGGTTTGGGCCTTTGCTATTCTGACTGCCTTCCCAACCTCTTTCTGCTTTAACTGATAAAGTTCTCTGTCCTTCTCCTTCTGTGTTTCCTTATATTTCCTGAATGCTATCCTTTTCTCCTTAACCTTCCCTGCTACCTCTTTTGAGAATCATAGCGGCTTTTTCCTTCGTTGTGTTTTGTTGATTTGCTTTACACAAAGGCTTGTTGCCTCTGTGATGGCTGTTTTGATTACTCTCCATTGTTCCTCCACCCCTTCTTGCCTGTTTGCTAGTGCTTTTCTGTGCCACTCTCTCATTTTCCCAAAGTCAGCCCTCCTAAAGTCCAATACTCTTGCTTTTGTATGGCTTGATTGTATGGCTGTGTTTATCGTGAACCACACTGTTTGGTGGGCACTTGTTCCCAGATGGCTACCCACTTCTAAATCTGAGATTCTTTCTCTGTCCCCATTTGAGAGTACCAGGTCTAAGATTGCTCCCTCCCGAGTGGGTTCCATAATTAGCTGTCTGAGGCATGCCCCCTGTAGGGCATCAAGAATGACCCTGCTCTTGGATGTGCCTGCAGCAAAGGTGCTCCAGTTAACATCTGGCATATTTAGGTCCCCCAACAACAATATATCCCCTTTTTCTGCCATTTTAAGGAAGCCTTCTATCATTTCCTTGTCCATTCCTTTCCCTGAGATGGGGGTCTGTATACAACCCCCATGCGGATTGTGGTGCCATTTCCTGTCTCCAGGGTGACCCAAAGTGTCTCATCTGCTCCCTGTTTACTCTTTAGTTCTGTTGCTATGATCCCTTCCTTTACATAAAGAGCTCCTCCTCCTCCTCCTCTTTTACCCTCCCTGTCCCTCCTGTAGATTGTGTATCCTGGTATGTTGACATCCCAGTCATGGTTCTCTGTGTACCATGTTTCTGTGACTGCCATGATATCCAGGCAACCCTCTTCCATCAAGGCCACTAGTTCAGGGAGCTTGTTACACAGACTACGGGCATTGGTACTCATCACCCTCCACTTTTTGATGGCCTTACCCCTTTTAGTCCCAATCCTGTCCTTACTGCCTTTGCCTTTTTTCACATTTACTTCTTGCCTGCTCCCTAATGACTTCTTTACCTTGGTGTTTACCTCACTAATTACTGTTGTTTGTGGGGGGAGGCTGGGGAGGGAGAGGTGTCACCAGCATGAGGAAGGAGGTGGTGATGTTACAGCACAGATCATTGGTGAGGCCTCATTTGGAATACGATGTCCAGTTCTGGAGGTCGCATCTCTGTAAGAACATAGATAGGGTGAAGGCAGTTCAAAGAAGGGCAACAAAGATGGTACAGGGCCTGCACAAAAAGTCATATGAGGAGAGACTGGAAAACCTCAAACATTAGTGAGAGGAGAAAAATGGGTGGGCTAGTAAGGCTTAAAGGGGAAGAAGGAGAGTGTGTGGAAGGGGACCTGGAAAAAGCATCAATACTGAACGGCCATTTTTGTCTGTATTCACAGAAGAAGAAGGTGAGGGATCACAGTTCGGCAACATGAACAAATATGGGAGGGAGATGGACACCAGTCCATTTACGGAAGAGTGAGTCCTAACAGAACTCACAAAACTGAAAGTGGACAAGGTAATGGGACCAGATGGATACATCCTAGAATATTAAGGGAACTACGAGAGGTGCTGGTGGCACCACTGGCAGCCCTGTTCAATGAGTCATTTGATACGGGAGTGGTTCTGGAGGACTGGAGGAGTGCAGAAGTAGTCCCTCTTCACAAAAGTGGCAGTAAGGAGAAGGCTAGAAACTACAGACCACTGAGCATCACCTCGATATTGGGGAAAATTATGGAATCACTACTTAAACAAAGGATCGTAGAACACCTTGAATCAAGTGGAGCACATGATCCGAGACAGCATGGATTCACAGTGGGAAGGTCATGTCAAACAAATCTAATTGATTTCTTTGACTGAGTGACTAAGGTTGTGGATCGGGGGTAGTGGTAGATGTGGCCCACCTTAATTTCAGTAAGGCCTTCAATACCGTTCCACACAGGAGACTTGTGAACAAGCTGGGTAGCCTGGGAGTGGGTCACAAGGTGGTAAACTGGGTTAGGAACTGGTTGAGTGATAGAAGACAGAGGGTTGTGGTAAATGGTTCTCAATCTGAGGATAAGATGGTGACCAGCGGGGTGCCACAGGGATCAGTCCTGGGCCCAGTCCAACTTAATGTCTTCAAAAGTAACATTGTGGAGGGGCTGGAGGGGAAGGTGTGCCTCTTTGCAGATCACACTAAGATCTACAACAGGATGGACACTCAGGGTAGGGTGGAAAAATGAGGAGGGACATAGGTAAACTGGAGGAATGGTCCAGAGTGTGGCAGCTGAGATTTAATATGAAAAAGTGCAAATTATGCATTTGGGGCACAAAACCCAGGGAGGATTGCATGATTGTTGGGGGACTGATGCTCACCAAACAGGAAAGGGATTGGGGGTAATCATATCTGATAGCGTAAAAGGTGGCCAAACAATGTGCCAAGGCTGTGGGGAGAGCCAGTGGGATGCTGGGATGCATAGGGAAGTATCACCAGCAGAAGAAAAAAGGTGGTGATGCCTCTGTACAGATCATTGCTGAGACCTCATCTGGAATACGATGTCCAGTTCTAGAGGTCGCATCTCTGTAAGGACATAGATAGGGTGAAGGCAGTTCAAAGAAGGGCAACAAAGATGGTGCAGTGCCTGCACAAAAAGTCATATGAGGAGAGACTGGAAAACCTCAATATGTATACCCTGGAGAAGCAGAGAGACAGGGGAGATATGATAGAAACCTACAAATATCTAAAAAGAATAAATAGGGTACCAAAGGGTAGCATCTTTCAGAAAAGGAGATGTGCAGGAACGAGGGGGCATGACATGAGGTTGGAAGGGAGTTAAATAAGGGGTAGCTTGAGGAAGTATTTCTTCACAGAAAGCATGGTGGATGCATGAAATAGACTCCCAGCAGTGGTGGTGGGGCAAACACAGTGGGGGAATTCAAACATGTGTGGGACAGGCATAGGGGAACCCTAGCAATAGGAACAAGGAGGTAAAGCTGGAGATCAAGTAGGGTCTGCAGCTTTTATAGTAGGTAGGGATAATGGGCAGACTGGATGGGCCTAGCGGTCCTTATCTGCCATCAATTTTTATATGAACCACTAACTTTTTATTTTGGCTTTTTGTATGTTGCAAAAAATGTTAATACATACAATTGTGTTATAAAAACTTGAACTTGAACCTGAATATTCAAAGCTAGGGTACATTACCTTGAACATGGGCAACAGGCAGAGAAAATGTTCACACTCAGGTTGCAAAAGCAGGAGGCTGTCAGGGTAGTGAAAGGCCTAAAGGTGGGAATAACCCAGTCCTTGTCACTAAACCTAGGAACATCGCAGCTTTTAAGGAGTTTTATGAGGCTCTATACAGAAATTATCAAAATGACACTCAGGTACCAGAACGCACCAGGGCCTGTCTGCAGGACATACAACTCCCACAGCTCTCTGAGTTGCAAAGTGGTTCCCTAATGGGTGCCATCCCACATTAGATGTGAATATAGCTATCAAACAACTTAGTACACCTACCAGGTGAATATAGCATTTCCATAATAACGCTGTCAAAATCGCGCTTCCACAATAGTGTCTGCCTACATACAATAGCTACAGGGATAGAATAGCACAAGGCAGTTACCACTACCCTGTAGCTGTCTAGGCACAGTGGACGAGAAGAAGAATCTGGCAGCATGGCAGTTTGCTGAGCTGCTCCTGTGATGGAGGGGCTAAGGCTCTGAGCAGCTAAGCAGGGAATAGTCCTGGAGACCAGGGTTCTATTCCTTGTCTCCTGATTGCTGTATTTTCTGTTCCCCGTATCAAGTTCTATTTTTTATTTGTCCCCTTACTCGATGTAACCTCCCCCATTTCCCCCACCAAGCTTTATTTGTTTCCGTCCCCTCACCTGATGTAACCCCCTGTCTCCCCCACCGAGTTTTATTTTTTTATGTCCCCTCATCTGTTGTAACCCCCCCAAGTTTCTTCCTGTCCCCAAGCTCCCCTCCTCATGGAGCTGATTATAATAAGTTTGGGGGATGGGGTGCGGGATGAAGCCCTCTGCAAAAACACAGATTTCCTTTTGTTTTTGTTGACCATGGTAGCAGTCGATGTGTTTGTGGATCACTACCATTGGTGTTGTTTTTGCGGTCGGTATTTTGGTCAGGCACTGTAATTGATGGTGGCATTTTGCTTTTTGATCACGCTCTTGTGGTTTTTGTGATCCTCACCTAGTGCCCTTAGTACAGACAGAGCACTGGGACCGGATGGGTTCCTGGCCAGTTATTGCAAGATCTTTAGTGCTGACCTGGCCCCAGTTCTTTTTTTTTTTTTTTTTTACAATTCTTTGTATCCTCCTACAGTGGGTCACACCTATTGTCTGCCACCCTACTGGAGCCCAGTGTCTTTTACGGTCTTGTGGCACCATTGCCTGCCCAGGAGACCCCTGAGCCAGGCCCAGAGGCTTCATCCTTTGTGGCCCCTGTTTTCTCTCTTTCCTCCCATGTGAACTTCGCTAATCCCGAGATCCCTGGAGTAGTAGCGCATGTGCATGGAGGTGCACATGCTTTGCAGCTCAGTGCCAGGTCTCTTCTGCCCTCCCTCGGCCTAGTGCTGGCTCTTCCTCGGGGCGGCACCACTGCTCTGGCCTCCACCAGGGGCAGCCAAGTTCAAGGCTGAAGAACTCCCTCCTGAGGTGGAGAGCTGCCCACGGCAGCCTGCAGACATCCTCTCCCCACTGACAGCGACCCTGGCTTGCTCCCGAACCTGGGTTGCCGGCATGGCGCGAGATGTGGCATCCAGTGCCTCAACCCTCTGTACCACTGGGATGGCTTGGCCTCAGTTCTTGTGCCTGTAGTTAATTACCTGTACTCAGAAGGGTTCAGAGATAAGCTGTCACTGAGGCCCGTATCACCTTGATTCCCAAACCAGGGAAGGATGAGTTCCTGAAACAAGTGTAGTGGTGCTCTCCAGGGAAATAGTAGGAACATAGAAGTTGTCAGCAAATAAGAACGTCTTGGCCCACCTAGTCTGCCCTGTCTCCTACCTACTGTGCTACTGCAGACCCTACTTAATCGCTGGCCTGATGTCCCCCAGCCCTATTATTATGATCTCCTTGTATCTATCCCATACATGCTTGAATCCTGTTGCCATTGTAGTAGGAGGTGAGGTGGAGCAAGGCAGCCTGCCTAAAATACACACCAAAAGAAAGAGCCCTGCTCTCGAGAAACAGAGAAATGAAATGGCAGAAGGAGAAGAAAGGTTCATCAAGGCTGCCCATGAGTTCCGAAATCCTAGGAAGATCCCAGGACCTATCCATGAATTTAATTCGAACATACTCTTTATCCAACCCCATTTGAAGGCTGACATGATCTTGGCTCCCACTGCATCCATGGGCAGCCTGTTCCATGGCTCCACCATCCTTTCTGAGAAATAGTGTTTCCTAAGATCCCTTTTGAATTTCCCACCTCTCAGCTTCCATCCATGCCCCCTTGTATTTGAGCTAGACACCCTGGTGAGTAGTTCAGAGTAGGGCACTGCATTAATTCCCCTCATGTACTTGAAGGTTTCTATCATATCCCCCCTTGTCTCCAGTAAATACATGTTTAACACCTCAAGACACCCTTCATACGGTAGCTCGTGGAGCCCCTGTATCATTTTGGTCGCCCTTCTCTATATGGTTTCTAGCCTGTCCCTGTCCTTTTTAAGGTGTGAGCTCCAAAACTGGACACTGTATTCCAGGTGGGGTCTCACCAGGGGTCTGTATAGTGGCAGTATCACCTCCCGATGCCTGCTGTCGAATCCTCTCCATGTACACCCCAACATTTTATTGGCCCTAGTATATGCTGCATTGCACTGGCTGGCTTGTTTTAGGGTGTCATATATGATAACTCCTACGAGTTACTCTGGTTAGCATCGGGACAAGATTGAGAGATGGGAAAGGAAACCAAAAAGGACTGTAATTTCTTTCTGCATTTGTTTGTACTCCATTCAGTGCTTTTATTGTTTATAACTTGTTTTGTCTCCTTGGCCTTTGTATCCTTGTTTTCATTTTTCTGTGCTGTTTTGAATTGTGTTATTTTTGTTTTCTTTTGGCATTTTGTCCATTTGTGTTGTTGGACTTTTGTTAGTCTTTCATTTAATGTTTTTTTGTTGGTTTCCTACTAGAGAATATTTTATCAGTTTTAACATTTTAATAGTTACTATTTAAATTTTCAGTTTAAAGTTTCTCAGGTGTTTTTTGAGCAAATGACCAGATCCAACCTATAGGGAATCATTTGCTTTTCCTATTGGTATAAAGCACATGAGTGGCATCTTCACATCAGATGCAGTTGTGGCGCAGAAGCTGAAGAAGCCGAGACATGTAGTGTTGTAGTGCTATGTACTTAGTTATATTACCTATATTTTCTGACTGGAACAGCTTTTCTTGTTGTGTGCATGGTGAAGTGCAGAGATAGTAACAGAGGCCGGCTCACATCTCCCATTTTAGCTGCTAGCGTAGCTGTTTAGCTATACTTAGTATACCTCATACCAAGTGAGTGGAACTTATATCTATATTATATAGACTGGATATCTATTGCCCATTATTCTAAGTAGCTATTTGTTTATTAGAGGATACTGGGATAAGACACATCAAGTTACATTTATAGACTGATTTAAAGAAGTACCCCAAGGGGCATGTCATTGTTTTTATCTCTGAATTTTAACTTAATTGTTGATTTGATTTTTCATTGCTAGTGGCTGGAATTCTGAATTTTGAAGATAGAGACCAGATGGAAATCACCCTATGTAATACAGACACCTTAAAACTGATTATGGAGGGAATTGCACAGGCAGCGAGCATAGAAAGAACTGTGCAACTTATGATTGGGGTGATTTGTTAAGGAGCTTTGATCTGAACCTGGAAACTGAAAATTGGACAAAGAGGGTCCTCGAGTCTTTAAAGTCCTGTGGAAATCCATCCTGCTTTTTTTTTTTTAATATATTTTTATTGAACTTTTTCTTTTAAATCAGGAGACATTTTATAATCAAGTTTTTTTTTTCTGTGCTTACTTCAGTTTTGTTATTATACAAGTTTACATTTTTTAAAGTATGTATAGAGGTCATGTACATTTGATACGGTCAAGCTTTGAGATAAATTTACATTTTCTTTATTAAGATCTAGCAGGTCTAGGGCACCATTCTAATCTCATTTCCTCTCGCCTATAGTCAATATGTTATGGGCAAAAATCAGGATCAACCCCTGCTTGATGGAATGACCATTTCTGCCAGAGTGTGGCAAACTTGTCAGTTTGGCTATTAAGTCTGGCAGTGATGTTTTCCATCTGGTACATACTGTAGATATCACTATTCGCCTCCATTCTTGTATGGTAGGGGTGTCTTTGGTCATCCATTTCTTTGTTAAGGTTTTTTGCAGCCAGCAGAAAATGGGCAAGGAGTTTTGTCCGGAGAGCGATCCGGGTAGACAGCCATAAGTACCATCTCAGCTGTGAGCTCAATGTTCTCTCCAAGACCATCACTGATTTCTTTTTGTATACTTATCCAAGGGTATCAGGTATGGACCTTTGCCACATTATATGTGCAAGGTCTGCTATCTTATCTCCACATTCCCTTCAACAGACCCCATATTCAATCGGAAGGTATTTTGTCAGACTGGCCGGTGACCTGAAAAATCTAGATCTACACTTCCAAGAGTATTCTCTCCAGATATATGACTGGGTATCCATCCTGCTTTTTCAAGGTTTACAATTTGAGTTGAGATGGTACAAAGTACATGGACCCATTCTGTGATATTACACATGGCTTGAGAATTAAGGAAGCAATCTAATAAGCTTATTTCAAGGAAGTTGTTGTAATTGAGCTGATTTTGGACATTGGGATCAAATAGCTCCACCGGATTATTGGTGATAATAAGAATTTTTATTATTTATTTCTGATATGGTGATATTGATTTGTGTCATTTATTCTCAGTTGGTAAATTATTCTATTGCCTATTTGTACTTTTACAAGAGATTGGTAGGCCCCTAGGCCTTTAAGAGGCCTTTTCTTCCTTTTGTAATTAATGAACATTTCTGTATTCTGATAACCAGAAATTAGGGGAAATTCAGCAGATTAGGGCATATTAATCACTAATTAAACAGCTTCATTACACTTACTAAAGTATTTTTACCTCATTATTAGTTCATTTATATCATCATGGTGAACACTAGGTTTAACGATACAAGAGGAGGATTGCTCTCCACAATTAGGGCATAATATAATAAGTGATGGGGAAAAAAGAGTATAAGACGTATCAAACAGACTAAACAAACAATGATAATGGATCACTTGATAAAGCGTAAGTCAGTGGAGCATGGAAATACTTCTACGCCAAAGCAGCTAATTAGTATAACTGTTAATGATCCTGATTCACCCCTTCCTCAGGAATCGTTGGCAGCTAGCCATGAAAAGTCACCAAATTTGGTTTTTAATTCAGGGGATTCCATTTTGAGCATTGTAGAGCTTAGTAGTCCTTCAGTTCTATATATTGTTGGACTGGAGGAGTACTATGACTCCAATGTAGGGAGTAACAATAGTATAAATTCAGATATTTTGAGAGATCCTGGAAATGTGGAGTTAAAATTGTTGATTCCTAAAATTGAACTCAAAAAGGTAACACAAGATCTACAAAAGACAATGTTGGGGATTAAGACAGTACTTCAGCAGGATCATACCTCTCAACCTCCTGCCTCATAAATCAGGGACAAGGCTTGAAAAAATCAGGGACAAAGGACCAAAATCAGGGACACTTCTTCAACATTGGAGATATCCATTCAGGAAGCTGGTAGAATAAAGGGCTTAGTGTAAAATGCATTTGCTAAAGAAAAACAAGCCTGTAACTTTAATGTTTGACATTAGTTTGTGCTTATAACCCCTGCTGTTTGGTCAGGGAAACACAATTTTTAGGAGGGACAGAGTAAAATTTTGAGGCAAAATCAGGGACATCCCTGAAAATCAGGGACAGTTGAGAGGTATGAGCAGGATGCCCTTAATGGAGATAGGCCAATGATGGAGGAGATAGTATGTAAAAATGTAACCCCACCTATTAAGGTGGGGAACCCCAGATATGTCCCCGATTGCCTCAGTGAGGATTTAGTTTAGTTATTAGATAATTCACATATGGCAAATTTACTCATTATGGAGCAATTAATAACTCTGAAAATGAAATGGAAAACATTAGACATGACATAGCAGTAGTAGGTTACAAACTTGATTACAGTTATGGGCAGGTTAGAGAAAATAAGTTCACCTCTTGGTACTGACTCAATTGAAGAAAGAGACATGGATACTGATAAGGCTCAGAGACTAGATTTTTCCCTTGTTAATTATTCTGGATTCCCTGAGAAACCTAGAAAGAAAGGGAAAAAGGAAAGAGAAGGAGAAAGAAAAGATCTAAGGCAAATAAGCAGGTTACAGTACTCAAACCAGGTACAATTACCTAAAGAAGACATTCAAATATCAAGTGAATGAGCAAATTTGGAGATAACTGATTCACAAAAAAAGATGGGAAATATAAATAAGTCTAATAAGACAATAGAAAAGGATAATAAGAATCAGGATTTAAGCAATGTTACAGAAATGCAAGATCTATTTTGCAATACTGGATTGGGGGGAAAAATAAGAACTCTAGAACATGAAGTTTTGTTGTTTAAAAATGTATATGAACAGGACAAAGATATAAATCAGTCAGCAAATGACTCCCACAATTGCAAACATGGATAGATTTACCAGAGAAGGAAACTGAATGTGGAAAATGCATGACATTTTTTTTTTGTGAGATCTGAATTAGAAGGTACAACTGGGCAAGGGGTGAGATTGAATGATTATTTAACTAAACAAGCAGAATGGCCACAAATTACAAAGGGAATGCTTATCCACTATGTAATACAGGAGTTGTGTTTGCCAGCAGAAATTAATATTTCTGAAAAGGATATTTTATGGATCCAGAAAAGTCAGGATGGGCGTAGTAATACCATTGAAGTATATTTCTGCTGTCCTATGATTGCAAATTATGTCTGGAGAAATGAACATTTGATAAAATCTAAAGGGCTGAAGATTTCCTTTCCAAATAGAAAACATTCAATCATAAGTTTCTTTACCCAGATAATATCACTGCCACAGTTGTGCTTTCATTGTTCGGAATGTCAAGGATGAATAAGGAGAATAATTATAAATTAAAGGGATCTATATGCAACCTGTTTGCCAATTTTTGAATGATGCATTAGAAAAACGGGGTCTATTAAGTATGTCTAAGAAGAGATTCTTCTCAGATTGACATTGTAATTAAGAATGAGGAAATAACTAAGCAGTTATTGGCAAAAAGTGAATTGTTGGACCCACTGGGATTACTCTTAGTTAATTTAGATTGTTCCCTAGGGGGTTCAACATCTGAGATGAACATTGGCGGGAGCTACCCAACTCTGATCCAACTAGGTGTCAAGTATAACAATGAACACATGCATATATGACAGAATAATGTCATAGGTGAAGTAGACTCAGTTCACTCCACTGAATTATTTTTTTCCTGAGTTAAGGGAAGATCAGTTAAAAAGTATATTATGGAATGTGGCTAGGTTGGGTAATAAGCTAGGAGATAAAGATTTCAAAGAGGTTTATCAACAAAGGGGATATAGTGTGCTTTCAAGAAACTTGTCATGAAGAGGAAGAGCAGATTCAATAGAATGGCTATGAAGCAATTCACACCCTGGCAACTAGAGAAGGTAAATGAGGAAGACCATCTGGTGGCTTAATAATGTATGTTAAGATAGCCAAATGCAATGTTCTTAAGAAGTTATAGTTAGATAGAAATTATATAGTGGCTCAGGTTAAGATACATGATATTGTGATTATCCTTATGAATATACAGTATAGCCCTTCTAAGTAATCAAAGATACTTTCAGGATAATGTTTGGGATCGATTGGAAAAAGTACTTCTGGATGTCTCAATAAGTTGTCCAAATAATAATATTTTACTTTTGGGAGACTTCAATGCCAGGATTGGTAATTTTGATGGGTTGATGGATAATTCCTTTTTCTCTGCTATGAATCTGAAACAGGCTTTTAAAAGGACTGCCCAAGACTTGAACCAGAATAATGCAAATTAAACTCCAAAGATTATGTCCATGATGAATTTATATCCCTAAATGGTAGATTACAAAGAGATTTGGAGGAAGATGCACTTATTTAGGGGACAATGCTCTTTGCTTATCGAGCCACTCTGGTTCAATGGCCTCAGCCCAACCATCTCCTCTGCCCCAACAATTGGTATGTTTAAAACTAGGCTCCAGGACTATCTCACTACCAACAGCTCCTGTGACTGCCCAACTTAACCTTGTTTCTCCACTTCCCTTTCTGCTCTAGTTGTCCCCTCCTCACTGGATTCTACCCTTACATCTTGGTATACCCAATGCTGCACTTTTCACCCTCTCCCAACCCTTCCTACATTCCTTCTCCCCCTTCCCCTCTTTCCTCTCCCTATGACTCTGGCACTTCTTATCTGTTGTCTATTTTCTCTGACAAATCCCGCTGGCTGCCTTGTTACAAAGCTACCCTTGAATTGTATTACTCTGTACTCTGTTTGCAATGTCCACATTGTTGTAATGTCTGTCTTGATGTTCCCCATAATTTGTATTTCTCTAACGTGGAACCCTTGTAAAAGAGCCAAGGCTCAAAGGTATTTGTAATCCTAGACTTGATAAAAAAAATAAAATAAATAAATTTAAAAACTGGAGGTGCATCCCTACCAGACTGGGCATTATAGAATGGGGATCTCCTTTATTGGGAAACTATGATTATACCATCAAGACCAGAGAGTGATCACCTACCTTTGATAATAATAGGTTATTTTAGAAGGACTATGAGACAGGATCAAGTTAGACTAAGAGAAGGGTATGTGATGGAAATTAGATATAAAAAAAGATTAAAGTGGGAAGGCCAAACAGAAAATGGAGTTAGTCAATTATTATCCTTACAACCATCTTTAGACCTAATGAATAAGGTAAATAATTTACCAATAAAACATGCAGTAAGTCAATTAGAAGAACTTTTAGTGGATACAAGAACAACAATCTATGAAGAGATTATAAATAAACCCAAGGGAAAATGTAAATGGGGATGGTACAACAATGAATGTAAACTACAGAAGAATAAGTTAACGGCAAAAATTAGAGCAGTACGAAGACTAGGAAGGAAAGAGGATTATCTAAATTTAAAGCAACAAAGGAATAAATACAAAAAATTAATCAAATGAAAAAAAGACCAGTACCATAAAAGTAATTGGGATTTGATGGTTAAAACAATTGAGAAAGAAGACTCTAAGGAGTTTTGGACATCTAGTGGCGAAGGGTACTAATAACTACAGAAATACCTTGGATACTTACATACAGGAAAACATATGGGTACTACATTTTACAGCCTTATACAATGGGATAAATAATACAGTAATAGGAAATGGGAAATAGTTTTATGAATGTAATGAATAAGATTAAAAGATCAGAGATTTATTATGCAATTTCAGGTTTAAAATTGAATAAAGCCCCAGGTCCGGATTAAATTACAGCTGAAGTTTATTTATACAATATCTCCTATTGAACTGATCTTTTTCTTGGCCTGTTTAACAATGGTATTAAGAGCTTACATTTCGAAACATGAAAATGTGCTATAGTTGTTCTAATACATAAAAGGGTAACATTATGGATCCAGCAGGTACAGACCCATAAGTATCTTGGATGTACGTTTAAAAATATTTTGAAAATTCTGTTGGGAAGATGAAAGTTGAAATTGCAAGAACAGGTGGTATTTATAAGGCCCAAGCAGATTTTAGGCCCAACATGATACCCTGGATAATTGTTACATCTTAACCCAACTAATTGAGAAATACACTGTATTAAGAAACCAGAAAATGTATGCACTTTAGATTTTATAGCTGCCTTTGATACAGTTAATAGGCTATATTATGGCATACAATGAGTGAATTAGGTATTGATAGGAATTGATAAATATAATAAAATATTATATATGGATAAATGGGCAAAGATAAGGATGGGACAACAGGGATTACTTACAAGTCCAATACCAGTCATAAAAGGAGTTCGACAGGGGTGTGTGATGGCCGCTAAACTTTTTACTATATATGTGAATGGTTTATTAGAAAAGATTGGAGAATCATGTACATACTCCCCAAAGTTACTAGATGACAGATGTGGTATATTAGCATTTGCAGATGATATTATTTTACTATCTTTAGCAAAATCTGGACTCCAAAAGAAAATACACATCCTTCAACAAATGTCTGGTTATTTACAACTGGAAATTAATCTTTACAAGACACAATCCATTGTTTGTTTTTGGAAAAGGTAAAAATAAGGGTTATTTCACTTATAATGGAGATAAAATACAGATGGTTAAAATCTATCCATATTTAGGCCTAATTTACTCATCTAATGGTAAATGGGTAGACCATGTTGATAAAACATTAGAGAAATTAAATAAAACCATTAATGCATTGTGTAGGTTTATTTATTCCGTATGTAGAATCAACATTGAAACCCCTGGTGAAGGTCATACAAATGAAATATCATATGCAACTAACCTATGGGGCTGCAATTAGGGATATGACTAATAAAATAAAATATATGTCCCTAATATATAAGGTATTGTGGAAAATCTTGGCTGTAGGCCCATCATTTCCAGCACTTTTATAAGAGCAGAATTAGGGCTGGATAATGTACATGCTTTGTTTGATATAAGAAAGTTGAGTTTTGGTTAAGATTAGCCAAACTCCCAAAGGCTAGATTAAAAAAAGCCCTTTAGAAAAGAGCAATGGTTGGAAAGAAAATGTTTTGATTCTAAATGGTACAACAATATAAGGAAGCAATGAGGAAATATGGTTTGAACTATCTTATGGAGTACTATAAACAGAATATAGTACTGAGCAATCAGTACTTACCATGTATTTAGAGGAAGGTTAAAGAGTTTTGGAGTGATCAAGACTTAACAGAAATTAAAACTACTAGATATTCACATTGGTATGCTAATAATGTGACAGAATCATGAACTACAATCCTATATAGAGGTTCTTGCAAATTCAAGGATTAGGGTGTTATTTACAAGATATAAATTTGAACTACAAGAAAGTAATCTGATCTTAGCTCGTTATGATAAAACAAAACAAACTTCCACAAAATGTGACTGTGGGAAAGATGAAAATGAGAATTTAATGCATATTTTGTGGACTTGCAATTTTTATTCTGACATTCGAAGGGAATTTTAGAACAAAATGTTTGGATGCATTAGTCAGGAAGATATTCGAAACCAGAAGGAGTTATTGACAAGAATTCTCTTCACAACACAGGATGAGTTTATGATTAAATGATTAGGAAATTAATTAATAAGTATTGCTAGAAGAAAAAAGAAAATGAAAGTAAGAGAGTCTTAATGAGAGACTAGAATAAAGAAAGATTCTGACAAACTAGTATGAATTGTAAGATGGATTCTTGGAGGGAGGATTCCTTGCATCAGTAGATGAATAAGGTTGTTCAGAGGATATAATTTATATGGACATGATCGGTAGAAGGAAGGAACAGTGCAATAGGATGTATTTTATTTCTGTGTATTATCGTTTTTATTTTTGTATGTATTGCACGTATTTATTTTTTCTATGATTTTGTGTATTCTCTAGGTATGTAAGATTTTATAATAACACTGTGTGGTGAACAATAAATAATTACTACTACTATATGCTGCATTGCATTGGCTGACTTATTTTAGGGTGTCATATATGATAACTCCTAGATCCCTTTCCTCTTGTGAAGCACTGAACTTGACCCTGTTGAACCAATAGGCTGTCCTCGGGTTATTCTTACCTAGATGCATCACTTTACACTTCTTGGCATTGAACTTCAGCTGCCAGATACTAGACCATTTTTTAAACTTCTTCAGATCTTTCTGTAGGTTCCCAACTGCTAATTTGGCTGTTCACCCTACCACCTAGCTTAGTGTCATCCATAAATAGCGCAGTTGTGCCCTGGATACCTACTCATATATTGCTGATGAATACATTAAACAGGACTGGTCCTAAGACCAAGCCCTGAGGGACCCCACTAGTCACCCCTCCCTCCTTATAGACACATATAGGCCAACAGATCTGTGTAAAAGTAATTTATTACGGCACCATCAGAGTAGCCCTGTTAAGTACTAGATGGGACTCTGATGGTGCCATAATAAATTACTTTTATATCGATCTTTGTCCCACCAGTACTGTTTGGTCCTGGTTGCAGTCTAGGACCAAGATAGTGGAGACAAGCAAAGTAGTCCTTGCTACAAAGAAAGCAGGCGACTACATTACCATCATCACGCCTAAATGATTTTCAGTAAATAGTTACATCTTCAACAGAGCTCCCTCTCAGGATTACTTATGCTGCAATTAGGTAGCTCTAAAGACAGTACACAGAGGCTATTACAAGCTCTGGTAATCACATTTAAACTGCTAAAATGCAGGACACCAGCCTGGCAGTGAGCATTTAGGCAAGCTCAAGGAAGACTTTTTGGAACCCCATTTATAGGGGTTACACCTTCCCTGCCTGGGAAAACTTGGTGTCCACGCCAAGTCTGTAGTATCATAATATTGAAATGCAATATATTTACAAGATATTTATACCATTAGCATGCTATACAAGTACTATCTGATTCATCAATTGGCGCAACTTGTCTTTACTACTATATTTCAATGTACTCCACTATATCGTTTCCATCCTGACAATACATTATGCATAGTTCACAGGTAGATTGAACATTACTATACAGAATCATGTAATAATTTCTTGTTAATGCAAGAGGGGCCCTTCCTATCAGCTAACTTGGGGCTGGATGGGACAGGGCACCATGGTGAGAGGGCAGAACAAGTAACCTGGAATGGGCATTCAAGTTCAATTTGGGCAGAGAGCTCTGGAGACATAAACACCTTTGTGGACTACATTGAGAGGCAAATCCACTGGCCTCCCGGGAAATCGTAGTTGAAGCGCACCATCTGGCTTGACAGCTCAGCCAGTCTTTCTGGGGTGAACAACTACAGTCTCTGTACTTTGGCAATGGTCTTGGAGCTTCATCACTTGTGAGGGGTGCCTCTGCATGAAGGGGAATGTCCAAGCTGGGAGCACTGTCAGCCCCTTGTCGTGTAGTCTCTGTTTCACAACACTTGGCTCATTTTTAAGACACTCTGGCACTGAAGGGGGTGTCAGCACTCATAGTGTTTCTCGTTCTGGCATGTCACCAGAAAGACTCATACCATCAGCATCTCCTTCAGGCAGTTCTTACAGTTCCATGATACACAAAGACTCAGCATCCTCAGATGTGATCACTTTGCACTTCATCTTCAGGGAGCATTGGTTCCAAGGATGATGTCAAATTAGGCAGTCCAGAAGGCCCAGCTCATCCCATAATTCAACATAGATTTCCACGAAACAACTGACTCAGTTCATATGAGGGCACAGGCATATCACACTCACTGTCATCCGAGTTAGACTGGCAGTCACTATCATTCTGGGCCTGCTGGCGGGGAAGTCTTAAGTGGCAACCACTGAGGCAGGCTGACTCTGTTTCTTTCTTGCACCAGCATCGCCACTGGTCCAGGGATCAATCTCGTGGGTTCAGCCTCAATTATAACTTCGACCAATAGATAGCAAGTGGTTGTGGTGCATGGTCTTGACAGCTTTGGAGTTATTCTCTGGGTGCACTTTGTACACTGGAAAATCATCCAACTTTCCAACTATGACATGGGGAAGATGGTGCCATCGTTCAGTAATTTTGTGTTTACCATGCAATCCTAAATTTCACAACAACACACGGTCTCCAGGCCTCAAGCTCTTGACCCTTTACTTTTCTATCATATCTCTTTATTGGCTTGATTTCTTTATTGTCTGGGCCAGTTGATAGGCATGGTTCAATTGAGATTTCAGGTTTTGTACATATTGCAGGTAATCTTCAGCACTGACCCCATTGGGAGAAATCCCATAACGATATCAACAGGCAACCGGGCCTCTGTCCCAAACATTAGGCGGTGAGGAAGAACCCGAGCATCATTCTTTGTGCAATTGTAGGGTACCAAGGTGCTTATCTGCTGGCTCCATTTATGCTTATCTTTTGAGTGGAGGTGCCTAGCATGTCTAGTAGGGTGCGATTGTTGCGTTTGTTGAGGATCTCATGGTGATAAGGGGTGGTTCTCTTGACTTTCGCACCTCCATAGAGAGAGCATTTCTTTGATTAGCCGACTCAGAGTCCCGGCCCTGATCAGAGTGAATTCGCTTGGGGCACCCTAGTGATCGTAAGAAATTTCCACCAGCACCCTGGCCACGGTAGATGCTTTTTGATCTTTGGTGGGAAAAGCTTGTGCATACTGTGAAATGGTCCATAACCACTAACACATTGCCAATGTTTCTCTGATCAGGCTCTAAACTCAAGAAATCTATGCAGATTAGTTCCATTGGGTGCTGGAAGTAATGTTGACAAGGGGCAGCCTCTGAGGCAGGGCTTTCTCTGCAGGCAGCGACTACAAGTCCTTACACGGTGTTCAACATTGGCCCCCATCTTGGGCCTGTAGAATCGAGATCGTACTTAGGTCAAGGGTCCGTCGATACCGAGGTGGCCCATATGATTGTGGAGGGACCTCAGTACCAAATCTTTGAAGGCTGTGGGCAGGACCAATTGTTGCTTGTCTATTTGGCCACCCTGATCTACAGTCTCTCTACACAACAATTGATTAAGCAGCTCAACCTGGGGCCTTTAAACAATCAAAGCGGTTCTCAGGGGATCAGAGGAATCCAACTTGGGCTACATCTTTTCTCCTTAACAGAAGGGCATCAAGTACTGGCTGAACTACAGGATCTCAGGATTGAGCCCATTGAATTCTGTCATTGTCAAACTGAGGTAGTGCACTATATCTACAGCAGAGAAGTGGCAATAAGCAGCCAGTATGCAGGTGTCAGAGGGACCCAAGCAATCTACTAAGAGTCCGTCAGTCTGTAGACATCTGTTCATTTCTATCAAACTTTTGACACAATGCTCGGATGTCAGGTTCAGACAGCCTGACCCAGTCGCTTTGGAAATGGGCCCCGAGATAGGGGCGTCAGCATCAATATGATTCAGGCCTGGTCTGTATTCGACAGCATAATCATATGTTGACAATGCAGAAAGCCACCAGTGCCCCGTGGCGTCTAAATTGGCTGAAGTCTGTACATAGGTCAATGGGTTATTGTCAGTCCTCACCAATAGTTTTTGCCCCATAGAGGTAATCATGAAACTGGTCAACAATGGCCCATTTTAACGCAAGGAACTCCAATTTGCGCACAGGGTAGTTTTGCTCTGAGGGGGTCAAGCTCCTACTGGTGAATGCCACTGGTCTCAAACCATCCTCATGGTCTTGATACAGTACAGCTCCCAGACCCTGCAGACTGGCGTCAGTAGTGCAGCACATAGGGCTGGTGGGGTCAGCAAGAGCGAGGATGGGGGCATGAGTGAGCTGGTAATGACTTTGGAAAGCTGCTTCACAGTCAGGTGTCCAATGGGACCCGAAAAGTTCACCTGGGCAGAAATATGCTTTTTCTGGTTCTTTGATGGACCCTTTTTTGTATTTCTGATTGGTAGGAGGGTAACCCTGGGTAAGATTCAAGAGTGGCCGAATCACTTTGGAATAGTCCTTATGAACCCGCTAGTAGCCACAGAATCCCACAAAACATTGTAGTTCTTTCAAATTGTGGGACTGGGGCCAAGTAGTCAAGGCTTCAACTTTACTAGGATCAGTCTCTATCCCTTCTGTAGACACTGTGTGCCCCACATACTTCACAGAGGTTTGGAAAACTGGCACTTGTCGATGGACAGCTTGAGGCCGAAATCTTCCAGTCGGTCTAATACTTTGAACAATCAATCCTCATGTTCCTCACGAGCTCCCAAACACAATAACATCGTCCAAGTACACCAGGCATTCCAGCAAATTCATGTCTCCACTGCTCGTTCCATCAGTCGCTGGAAGGTGGCTGGGCGCCTATATCCTGTGGCATTCTCAGGAATCGTGAGAACCCCAAAGGACAGATGAAGGCTGTCTTCATGGTTCTCTTGAGCCATCGGAATCTGGTAATATCCACTCGAAGATCCAACACCGAGAACCATTTGCACCCATTCAAACAATCCAGAGCATCTTGTATACGGGGCATGGTGTATTGATCGGGGATAGTCCACCGATTCAGAGTTCGATAATCAACACACGTTCTCACAGATCCGTTCTTCTTACGCACAACCACAATGGGAGAAGCATATGGGCTTCTGGATTCTTGTATCACACCAGCCACGAGCATTTTCTGCAAGTGTCTTCTCACATTGTCTATGTCTGCAGGGGCTAGGCGTCAAGACCTCTCTCGAAATGGCCGTTCATCGTGCAGGCGTATGTGATGCTCCACACCCTGGACACATCCCACGTCCCATTCCTTCAACGAAAACACTTGATCTCTCTGGGCAAGTTTCTGGCTAATTCTAGTCTTCCATCCAGCTGGCAATGGGAGTCATCAAATCAAACAAGTCGGGAGTCACTTTATCTGTCTTGTCAGTGCTTGTTGCTGGGCAACACTGCAGGGTCTGCAGTGTACCATAGCTAGGTGCATCTCTGTTCACCTGGATCTCCCGATCTGACACATTATGAATCTGGACCATCACTTGTCGTGCATAGGCATGAGCACGAACTGGCAAGATGCTGGGCTTAACCAATAATCCTTCTGGCAATTTTCCATCACCTGGTGCGACCAACACCAGTATTTTGTTCTTGACATCTTTGCAGAGGCGGACCTCCCCTTGAACTGTACACTGGGCATTAGCGGACAGTACCATTGAATCAGGATCCTTCTTCCACACGACCCCTACCAGTTCATCCTGGTCTACTCCCTTAAGGTTCTGTTGCAAAACATAGGCCCTCTTGATCAGAGCGGGAATTCTTAGGGCTCTCCCAGTCCGTCGCCCTTGTTTCTTGTGACAGAGTTGTGCCAGTCTCCCAAACATATGGGCGTTGGTCCCAGTTAACAGGGGGAACCCCATCATACAGTCCAGTAGGGGGACACACTAAGGCCAGTGTCTCGACTTGCTCCTCTACACCAGTTGCAGCTGCAGGAAATGACAATCAGAGGCGGACATATCCTAGGTAGGATAAGACTTGTTGCTCAGCCCCACACATGTAGGCCTTCCAGGATTGTAAGGGACAGCAGATGATGTTGTCATACCAGTCCTTAAATACAACGGTCACTTGCGACTCACTGTCCAGCACAGCCAGTAGGAATACCATTCACAGCCACCATAGTCTCCATTGAAGGGCCCACTATTTTGGACCAGTCTGAGGACAGCAGCAGGGCCTGAGAGATGATTTAACCACATAGGGATTTGAGTAACTACTTTTGACCCTCCTTGTGATCATTTTGTGTACTCCTTGACTGCTGATTCTTTCTCCGAAGCTCTTCTTGAAGCCTGTATACAACTTTATCTAGGTCTTTGTGGACTGGTATTCCTCTTCATGTGCCCATCCTTCCCACAATTATGGCAAAATATGTTTTCTGGGATTTGGGGTGGCTGAGGCATCACACTGGGAGCTGGGGCAGTGGTCTTACAAACTGAAAACCTTGGTGCCTTCTCTGTCTGCTGTGTGGTGAACATTTGGAGACATCTCATCAATTCTCTTACTTCCATAGTCAAGGCATTGAGTTTCGAGCTGCTGTCAGCAGGCGATGTCTGGGTGGACACCCCAACCCCCATAGCAGATGCAGTTGGATAAGGGTCGGTGCCTGTACTTGCATGAGCGGTCTTCATAAAGAGACTGTTTTTGTTTCTGAACTCCTCAGCAGTTCATCCCATGGCGGCACACCTCGCTGGTCCCACTTCAGAAGTGCCTTCCGATGCCGTGATCACTTGGCTGCGCCACCCTAGAATTACAATCCCTCTTCATCTGCAACCTCCCGGAGTTCTTTTATCAAGTCACAATAGTCCGGTGGGTTACCCCTTCTATCTGGGAGCCTTAATTGAAGAAGCTGCAATTTAGAATGTTTTGCATGTTGCAGTATGTGCCCCAGCCTCACATGGTTTAAGTCACTGGCGGTTACCCCACCTTTTCGGTAAGCCTTTTGCAGCACTCTTTCCAGATGAGTAACATATGCAGACAAACTTTCCCCTGGCCATTGTTTTGTACCTCGAAATTTCCACATCAAGTTCTCCCCTGATTCAATGCTCCCAAAATTGTCTTCGAGTGCAGATAGGTACTTCTGGGCAGATGCATCAGGATTTGTGGACCTCAGAAATTTAATGGTCTCTAAGGTGGGACCCCTCAAACTTTCTATGATTCTTTTCCATTTCTCAGCCTCCGCACACTGCCATTCAGGTACCAAAGGGGCAACACAATCTATCCAGGTCTCCAAATCATCCTCCTCTGGGGGATGGGGAGGTGCCAGAGAAGATTCTCAACTTCGGTAAGAGTCTGACTAATGGCAGGAACAAACATAGAAGCCAGCATTGGCACGGGCACGAAGGAGGGGCAATAATGGGTGCTGGAGCGGAGGGGGTTGGGAGGAACACCCCAGGTGGCAGGAATAGTTTCTTTAAGTCCTCCACAGTTTTCCTTCCTCCAGCAACAACTTAGCAAATTTCTCCTTAAAAGTCTCAGACAGTGGGGGACTCATTCTCCTGGGGTCTTTACTGTCTTTAGTTATCACCTCCAGGCAGTGAGGGCTCCTTCAGGGGTGATAGTCTGTGGCACTTTGGAACTGTCTACTGGGTCCTTACACTGTACTAATGCCATGAAACTTTGTGTGAGCAGATTAGCCTGTTGACCCATCACCACAGTGTTTTGTAAACATTCAACCTTGGAAAGTACTCCTCTACAGTGTACTTTATTGGTACCCAGGGAATATCCTGATAAGTATAGAATTTTGGTGGTCAATTTCCTGCCCAGTACACCACCCCACCAACTGGTGTACAACCACTTCTGTGTTTGACAATAATTCATAGTTTCCGCCACTAGAAGACACAAAATCCCAGTGGTGAGCCTTCAAGAGGTAACCCCTAGGTAGCACTATCCCAAGGGCTACTACCCCTGCCTGCTTGGCTAGTAGCAGGTTAAGGGGCCTGAGTTCTGAAACGGGTTCCTCCACCAGAGGTCAGGGTTGGTAGTGGTCAAGCTAACCTGGGCACAGCCCTCCGGGATGTTGTAACCCCCCTCTTTCCCCTCTAGTGGCCTGAACACTGTACAATAATCACTTTCACAATACCCTGGTACATCACACAAGTACCGCACTGTTTGCACCACCACCAGGGCTGGTTCCTCTGGCTCGACCCTGGGGACCCCTTTGTAAACAAGGCTAAGCACAGCAAATAGCAACAGTACAGTACTTTGAGCACAAACTGGAACCACAGTCAGATTACATGCAGAAAAAGTTAGATCTGATTTATTCAGGGGACTTGAACAAGGGAGGGCCAAAATCAGGTTAATTAACTTAAAGGTTATATCAATCAAGCAGTTATGCATGCACTTTGAGTCCCCCCACACAGTCCACCTCTGGGTATCCAGGTAGAGAAGAGATGGGCTAGCCAGGACAGTTGCACGGGGTTGCAGCTGGTTGGGGCCCTGTGATGGAAAACACAACATGTACAGTACACAATATTTGTAATCCAGAGCCAGAGGGCTCAGTTCATAAAGGAATCAAAACAAGAAGACAATCAGATGACACACTCAGATTAAGTTGTTGTTGTAGGAGCTACCCTGGTATTTACTTACGATACCCAAGACTGGACATCCCCTGGCATCAAGTCCTAATGTTGCTGAAAGGGGGTAGAATGTGGGTGGCTTTTCTAAACGGGAATTCCTCCGTCATGTGACACACTGTAATGAAATTATGGGCGGTTTTCTCAGAAATATATTGCACTCTGTGGAGCAAGAAATATTCCACTGGAAGTAAGGCCCCCATATATTAGGTTATGTGCATCACCATAACTATGTAACGTGGTGAATCTCTGCAAAGCAGCAGCACAAAAATCTGTTAAGAACTCTGACCTATATTTTTTAATGCTATGTTACAACTTCCTTTACTTACATCCTGACTGGAATGATACGAGAATTTCCAGTAGTTGAGTCTGCTGTACTACCTTTTCATGTGTGAAATAATGAAAGGAGCATTCCTTTTAAATTGGTGCTGACCGGTCTTTGCCATTAGTTTCTTCTGCTTTTCTCCATCACATCAGTTAGTTGTTATATATCACTTCTGTTGCAAATTAACAGTTATGCAGCAGGCAGTATTTTATGACACCACGGAACAATATTCATTGAAAAGCAGCTGCAAATAAATACAAACCTAGTCAGAACAATATTAAAAGGTGTACTAATTTTTTTTTCATACATGAAAAAAAGTAGTCAACTAAGTAAAGCAGATAGAAATTGTGAAAAGAAGCGTATAATTCAAGTCATGACTCGGAGTAACTAGTGGCTGTGGCAATGTAAAGTAGCACAAAAAAGTACAGTTCAAAATTGTCACTACATTCTTGCAATGCTGCTTTAATTGATAATGTCAGTATGACATTGTGATCTCACAACAATCACACAATACACAAAATGCATTCCCAGAATTAATGGCGCACTCAGTCATGCGTGCAGTGGTGGCACAGAGTCCCCTGATTTTTTCTGCAGGCCCAAAATGTATCCTCCTTGTGTGCAGAAAATTGGCAATTGGGAACACAGTGAAATGAGACTGTTTCAGCACATATAAAGTCCCCCAGAATTAATGGCACACTCAGTCATGTGCACAGTGGTGGCACACAGTCCCCAGATTTTTTCTGCAGTCCAAAAATGCATCCTCTTTGTGTGCAGAAAATTGACAAGTGGTAACACAGTGAAATGAGACTGTTTCAACATATACAAAGTCCCCCAGCATTAATGGCATACTCAGTCATGCGTGCAATGGTGGCACACAGTCCCTAGATTTTTTTCTGCAGGCCCAAAATGCATCCTCCTTTTGTGCAAAAAATTGACAAGTGGTAACACAGTGAAATGAGACTGTTTCAGCACATACAAAGTCCCCTAGAATTAATGGTGTACTCAGTCACGCGCACAGTGGTGGCACAGAGTCCCCAGATTTTTTCTGCAGGCCCAAAATGCATCCTCCTTGTGTGCAGAAAATTGACAAGTGGTAACACAGTGAAATGAAACTGTTTCAGCACATACAAAGTCCCCCAGAATTAATGGCACACTCAGTCATGTGCGCAGTGGTGGCACAGAGCCCCCAGATTTTTTCTGCAGGCCCAAAATGCATCTTCCTTGTGTGCAGAAAATTGACAAGTGGTAACACAATGAAATGAGACTGTTTCAGCACATACAAAGTCCCCCAGAATAAAATGATGACCATGAGCTTCCTGTTGCTGGTCCAATGTGTTCTGCGAGGCGATTCGAGCAAATGCAATGTGATCATCTCAAGTGGATGGAAGGGTGCCCTTTGGCTGTACACTAATAGTAGCCTTGGTAAGTAGATATATATAGATATATGTTTGTGTATTTTGTAGGTGAGGAGGGGGGTTGACATGAGGGTTGACATGGGCATGTACTCATGGTATTGTTCTGCATCACAGGTCACAGAAAATGTTGGTGTGCACATTCCAGTGCTCAATAAGAATTTTTTGCTTTGAAATTGGAAACGGATAACTCTCAAGCACATGAAGGTAAGTATTTATTTTTGGGGGGGGGGAATCATATTTGCAGGTTTGTCTGTAATGGTTTCTTATTTTGTTACTTCTTCACAGATTTCATCAGCATCCTTCTGGAGTCCGGTTGTTAATGATGGTCATGGTCATCTAATGAAACGACTTCTGCGTGTTGCATGTGTGCCCAAGCTCGGGGCAGGGGGGTGCCTGATGTTGAAGAACTTTTTGGGATAAGGCCACTTTGACAGAACAACAAAGCATCTGGAAGTTTCCTAAAAAAAGAAATGAATAACTTCTTACAAATTATTTGTTATTTGTACGTCCCTGGTTCTCAATCTCAAGTCAAGTTACATTTCAAACCCACATCTTGCTAACTCACACTACCTGTGTGCAATATTTGCTGCAGTCTTTCCAAAACAAAGAAACGGATGAAATAAAATCTTCATACTTACCTGAATGGTTCTTACATGGATATTCCATAGGTTCCTCTCTGTACGGTACAGCTGCAGTACCATTCCCACCGAGTTTTAGCGATGGAGACTTTTTTTGTTAACCTGAAAAAAAAAAAATAAGTGTACCGTGTGTTTTACCATTGCGGCTCTGAAAAGCTACAGAAAACAAAATATACAACTAAAGGAAGTGAAACAGCATAACAAACATGAGTACACATACTCATTTTATGGTTTAAATATTAAGAACTTTGTGTCTGTGGCTGATGAAAGTGGTATCCGGACAAACTCGTGCTCAGTGGTGGTAGTGGCTAACATCAGTCCCAGTGGTGGTGGTCTGGGGTCAGACAGACTCATGGTGGGATGGTAGCAGTGGCTAACATCAGTCTCGGTGGTGGTGGTCCGGGGTCAGTGAGACTCATGGTGGTCCAGGGTGGCAGACCGCCTTTAACAGCTTCAGTTAAAACCTGCCAACATTAACCACATCATCATCCTCATAAAGAAAGCTTCCCTCACAGTCATCTATGTCTGAAGTCTGACCAGTGGAAATTTCTTTCTCCATTGTGTATCATCTGACAGTGGTGGGCCGTTTCAGGCAGCCACTGCCAGTGCCACCAGGATGGTCCATTTCACATCACCAAAACTACCATGACTAGGCCAGGGTATGAATGCCAGGGTTGCAGTCTGTGCTGGTATGTGCCTCTCATTCATTTTAATGAATGTTAGCAAACTAACATTTGCAGGAGACAGGTTTCTCCAACAATCCTGACTATTGCACCTGCTGAGTTGAATACCCTCTCAACAATTACACTGGAGGGTGTGCATGTGAGGTACTTCAGTGCCACTGCAGTCAGCTCTGGCCATTCACTGACCTTTCCACTCCAGCACAAAAGAGGATCTTCAGTTATTGTCAGATGCCTGTTTTCAGACAAATATGACTCAACAATTCTCTGAGCTGCACTAAGTCCAGATGTTGATGCATCATCCTGTTCTCCTGAATCATTTATTTCACTAATACCCACTTGGGACAAAGCCTTCCAAAGCGGGTTGATGCCAGCCACTTTGGATGACAGACCACCCGGAACTGCTGTCCCTGTCCCCTTGCAGGATATGCTTGATAGTCCTACAGGTACACCTTCAGCTGGATTATGCTGCTAAGGTTTGTTGACCTTGGCACGTGACTTCTGTGCCCCATGAACCAAGCGCACCAGTTGACCACTGATATTTTTTACCTGTTCAGGCCCTTCCTCCAGTACTGATGCAATTCCACGTTTGTATCATGGGTCCAGCATTGTTGTTATGGCAAAGTTGTCACTACACTGAATGCTCACAATGTGACGATTCTGGTTGAATACTCTCAGCATGTGTTGCAGCAACATACTGCTACCACCGTCTCCGGCAACATCAAGGCCATGCTGCACATTCACCAATGTCTGCCTCAGCACCCGCAGCAGTGGAATTGATTGGCTAATGGAGGCAGACTCACCACTCACTGCCTGTGTGGCATGTTCAAAAGGCTGCAAAATTGTTATTGCAGAGTCCATGAGGAGCCACTGTTCAGTCATCATAGACATGGAGGTCCCAGAACTGCCACAGCTAGTGTGCATCACAAGATATTCTGAGATGGCTTTGTACTGTTTATACCACCTCTCTGCCATGTATAAAGTGGAGTTCCATCGGGTGACAGCTTCCAGCTTCAAGCGGTGCTGAGGCAGGCTGTTTTGTATCTACAACTGCCGCAGCTGGTCACGGGCCTTTCCAGATCTTGAAAAGTGAGAGCAGATATGTCGTGCAACGGTCAGCATTTCCTTTACATCAGGGTGCTGCAGAAACTCCTGCACCACAAGATTTAAACAGTGGGTCATGCATGTGTAACCCCCAGGTGGCGCTATCCCAAGGGCTACTACCCCTGCCTGCTTGACTACTGACAGGTTGAGGGGCCTAGGTTCTATGGCGGGTGTCTCCACCCAGAGGTCAGGGTTTGTTGTGCTTAGACTAGCTTTATCACAGCCCTCTGGGACACCGTGACCCCCTTTGGTTCCCTCTAGTTGCTCACACAGTACACAGGAGTTACAGCCCCAATACCCCATGTATACACACTGTTCATTCATAAAGCACCACTTACCCTTGAGACTGATTCTGCAGCACGTCTCTGAGGACCCCCTGTAAAATAAGGTTAAACAACATACACAGCGAAATACAATACTGTTTCCATAAGTACCAACACCACAGACAGTACATAGTATAACAACAACAAATCTGACTTATTTAGGGGACAGTAACATGGGAGGGGGGAAATCAGGTTAATTGATGGCATTAAATCACAGTACTGTGCACACATACAGGGTTTGAAAAGTCACACTCTGGGTACCCAGGTTGGTGGGGGGGCTAGCCAGGTCCATTGCCCAGGGTTGGCCGGCAGGTGCAGATGGATAGGGCCCTGTAGAAGAAAATATATGCACAACACCCATTTGTAATCCGGTGCCGGATGGCTCAGTCCATGAAGCAGTGAGACAACAAGAATTAGATGACACACTTGTGATTGAAAACAGGCTACAGGGGAATACCCTGATTTGTACTCACAATACCCAAGCTGAGAACTGGATGGTGGATGTTCTCTGGATTGTCAGAAACAACAGGGCATGGAGACAGGGTCCTTGTGACTGGACCCCACTGCAGTTTATAGCAAACAGATTTAGTCCGAGCCAAGTTGGGGTTTGCTTCCAGCTTCAACACACAGCACACAGCACAGGGGATTGGAAATAGCAATTCCCCACAAGCACTACACACATTAATATGTAAAAGGAAAGTACTATACCAGGCAGGCTGCTCCTCGATCGCGATCGCACTTACTGTAAAATACCCGAGAGCACACACAGCAGCTTCAGTTCCTGACAGACCGAGCGTGATTCAGCAATTTCTCCAGTCTTCTACAGGGTGAGCCTGGTTTCCACACTTCTGGTGCTTCTTTCTCCTCACAACTTGGATTCAGTCCAAACTGGCACTCACAACGGCTGCAGGACGAAACTCAGGACCATACACGCGCTTCCCGCGCAAAACTATGCACCGCAGAAGCACAGAGCTCCTTTTCTCTTCACTGTCACAACTGATCTGTGCTTTCCAGTCACAGAGCAGGGCATTTCCTTTAGCTCCACACCATTCTGTTGGTTGGTTTGGCTGTCACTCACAATAAGACTCCCTCTGTTGGTGGAAACAGGCGCCAAGGTCAAAATTACATTTCCCAGAGTCACTGCCCATACAATCCCCTTGTGGCTGGCTCAGAATTAAGAGTCCAAGTTCTGATTCGTCCACAGGCTCCATTTTAGGGCTCCCTTAACCCAATTGGCCCAGCACAGCAGTTCAGGACAAAAATGAAAGAGCTACACTGAAACAGTTCGTGCTAAAATAAAGACAGGTTAGACAAACTACATCTTCTCAGTCACTCTAAATGATTTCTGGCAAACAGTTATATCTTTCAACAAGGCTCCCTCTGTACATGTAGCGATGGCAGAAACGGAGTGAATTGTCAGCAGCTCAGGTGGGATTCGAGCATTAAATACACAGTCGCCCCATATAAGCTAATTAAGTCTACAAGCATACAGCTCTTAAAGAGACAGTACGTGGAGGCTCAAATAGCACTCACTTGGAACCACATTTAAACAGCTCAGACACTGAACACCGCCCAGACTTGGAGCATTTAGGCAAGCTCCTGGAAGACTTTTGGGAACCCCCATTTGCAGGGGGGGTTACACATGGAACACGAAAAAAAAACACCATTCATGACGCATTTCACCACATTTGACCCATTGTCACTTGCTATGAACCCAGCTCTCAGGGACAGAGGGTTTAGCCATTTGTCAATTTCAGTTAGTACCACATCCAACATGTTCTCACCAGTGTGTGAACAGGTCACATTGTGCATAGCAATTGTTGCATGCCGACGAATTCCTGGAAGATTGCTACCGCGACAATCCACCTTACTGCACTGATTATTCACACTACCAACATCACAAACAACCCCTGGCACCTGCGCCCAGTGTGCAGTTATACACAAATATGAACTCCCTGCTATTTTGCCGCTTGTCTACATATCCATACTTAAATAGATGAATGGAGAGGAGGAATGTTGAAGAGCATGTCTTACTGAGTGGGACACAGTGCGGAACAACTTGGGGACAGCACGGGCAGAAAAGTATGTCCTGGATGGGATTTTCCATTTTGGACAGGCACGTGCAGCAAACCATCGGAACCCAGAATTCTCCACAAAGGAGAAGGGCAAAAGGTCAATTGGCAGCATTTCCGCTACAGCAGCATAAAGTTCACGTGACACTGTATGTTTCAGGGGGGTACTTCAGCTTATGCGCAAAAACACTCTGTAACATGGGCTGACTTAAAAGTTTTACATGGGGTGTGATCACAAATGGTTGTGCTCTGTGATGAATGGCATTGGCGGGGGGGGTGGATGTTTGATGAAGACGGCTGCACAGGTGATGATGACAAACCCAGAAATGCTGTTATTTTACCAGATTTGCCAACTGGGGTTGATGTACCACTTGCACTAGACATACTGGCCCAGATATTCAAACTGCTCCCAAAATGTGCGCAACAGCAGGAGCAAGCACAATTCAATTACGCATATGCGCAACAGACGCGATATTCAAACATGGAGCAAAACAAATTGCGCAAGCAGCCAACGTCTGAATATCGCACAAACTGCGCCATAGTGCAACCAGGAAGGGGAAGCTGAGCAGAAAGGTTGCGCCATAGCGCAACAAGGCCAGCCCAGCTGAACAGTTCAGAGGTGCCAGGCCAAGCAGAGCCCCCCCAGCAGAGCAATGGAACTGCAAAACCAGGGAGGCAGGCTGGGGCCCATCCAGCCATGCCCACATGGGCACAGGAACACACTGCAGAACCAACAAGACACCTGCACACCCCAAGCACAGCATCACTGGGGGTGGGACGGATGATCTACTGGCCCATGGGGACAAGCCAACAAAGCACAGCAGGGCCATGACGCCCCAGCACAACCACTGGCAGGCTGAGACTGCCACACACAGGGGGTTGACAACCACAGTGCACATCAGCCCCCCGTATGCACAGCACACCCTGCACCGTGACCCCAAGACACCACCCATGTGCAGTGACTTGCACTGCAGGAAACACCATGCATCCCCCGGCACACGTCAACCTCGTGTAGCAGAGAACCATACAAGCCAGACCCACCCTGTGCACCCAGCAGTGGGTGGCAGCAGATGGCAAGACCAACAGAAAGTCACTGCCACACTGGAGACACCTCCCCATGCACACACACGCACACACACACACACACACACACCCAGGACCATACCACCCCAGATGGCATGCACACCACTGCAACTGAGCAACCATAGCCAGCTGCAAATCAGAGACCAACACAGTATTCATATCAAAATATATATATATTAGAAAAATGTAAAGTACAAAATGAACAACAACAAAACTATTTACAAGGGGGGGTAGGGGTACAAGGTAGGTGTGGGCAAGGGTAGGATGAACAACTTGGAGAGGGAAGGCAGGGTGGGAGGGATGGGTGAAGTGTGAAGGGAAGTCAGCCTAAAGCCTAGCAGGCTGGTCCTCCGCTGCCTGGTGCCGTCTTGCTTGGCTGTGCCTCCTCCGTAGCCCATGGCGCTGTATATCCTGGAGGATGGTCCGGTTTTCCAGGGACACCCGGGTCAGCTGTTGCAGTGCCTGCTCAATTCTGCAGAGCACAATGAAGCTAGAAAGGAACACAGTCAATGGCTGTGACTGACCACAACTCTGAACACCACCCAACCTGCAAGCCATATAGCCCAATGTCCCGCACCTGTGATGGTATGCACCCACCCACAGTGACCATGCACAGACAAGCCCAACCAGGCGGCACCAGCTATGTGCACCACTGCACACACACCTGCCCATGTCCATCACAGCACAAACAAGGCTGTCAAGTGACGTGGCAATGTAGTGCGATGCCAGTTCCACAGCCATGTGCCCAGTGCATGCATGGACCACCAGTGACACACACACAGACGTGCAGTGACACTGGACAGTGATGAGTGTCGCCTGTGTCGTGCATGGTTGTGTTGTGCGTGGCTGGTGGTCATGCCCACCCCCTCCAGCATGCAATAGCATCCATGATGTAATGATACTCACACTCCGCAAGCAGCTGTGGCTGCTACTGCTGCTGCTGCTGCTGCTGTGGCCCACCCCTCGCAGCACCACCGACCACCACCGGGGCCCTGCCATGGCCCTCCTCATCCCGTGCCTGTATCCTTTTCTGCCCGGCCTGTGGGAAACAAATGTTGAGAAAACATCAGTGTGACTCCAAAGCAGACTGCCCCCTGCCCCAGTGAGAGTGCCTGCCCACACAGCCAGACCCATGCATCTCACACCTGCACACACTGACACAGCCAACCACGTCAGAGCTATCACCCATGCACAGCCACCAAAACACACTCACACCCCTACGGAGAATACAGGTGCATAGATGGTACACCCACCTGGCCTAGGCTCAATGCCCCTCCTGGCACGTGACCGTAGCCTGTCATGCAACTCCGGCTCCCTCCTGCGGAGGTCACTGTACCTGTGCCAGCACTGCTAGGCAGACCGGCGCCGCCCTGTGACCCCCACCAGGTCATTGGCCACTTGCAGCCAGACCTGGGTTCGAGCCATGGTGAGGGGCTCCTCCCCATACAGTGCCCCATAGTGGGGCTCTACCAGGGCCACCAGGTTGGCCACCTCCACCGGGCTCCATTGGAGTGCCCTCCTGCGTGCCATTGTTCTAACTTTACAGCAGGCAATATGGCGCCCACAGCGGCAACCCCATCGGAAATGTTGCGAATAGACCACCATAGGTTCCAATCGCCGCTGTTCGTGACAGCGCCGCGAGCCATATAGCGCTGTCGCCAGACAGCCAATAGGCCGCACACATGGCAGCGAACAGCGCCAGGGGCAAGGTCGGACACCAGGTCAGGGTCTATGACACAAGGCCACGCACAGCACCATCTGACGTCTCGCATCCTGCGCGACCGACCACCTGCGTGCCAGTGCCACAGTGGACTATTGCGCGGTAGTGCCACAGCGCCATATAGTGCCCAGTGCTGTAGCGCCACTGGCACAATGGTGGCCATGGCCTGAATTGCCGATCGCGCACACCGTCATCATCAGCGCGCGCGCCCGTAGCTACCTGGGCATGCGCAGTACGGTGTATCGCACAGTCACAGATCTGCGCTATTGGCTCAGCCGGCTCAGCCGTATTGCGAAAAGCGCAATGGCGTGATATTCAGCCGACACATGCAAGTCATCCGATCAGCCATTCAAAGGCGCAGTGGCGTGATTTGCATCTCATTACAGTTGCTCCACTCCTAATTTGCATGCATTGCGCTATAAATGTGCGACATTGGGCTGCGCTGGCCAGATTCGGTTAATGCAGGTGAGAGGTGGGTTGCATGCTGTGGGATGTTCTGGACAATGGGCATGGGATAACGCTGTAGACTGCACAGTGACAGGTGTCCACTTCAACCAATACAGATCGCCATGACCGATCAGAGCCAAGGTGAGGGTGAGGATGGTGGGCGAAGGAGGAGGAGGCCCAACTTCACCACGGCAGAGACTGAGGCCCTCTTCCAGGCCTACCTGGAGGAGGAGTCACTACTGAGTGGATGGCGGGGCACCCCTCAGGCCCGTGCGGCTGCATGGGAGGGGGTAGCCCGGGCAGTGAACCTGCATGGAAGCCACCAGCGCTCCGTGCAGGAATGCAAAAAGAAGATTGGGACAGAGCGCAGGAGGGTGAAGGAGAAGGTGGCAGCCCTCAGGGCAGCACGTGCTGGCACTGGCGGGGGCCAGCCAGCGCTGGTGGAGCTGACCCGGCTGAGGACCACTGGCTGCATCAATGCAGCGCAGTGCTATTGAGGGCGTACTAGAGGTGGATTCCAGACAGGTGGAAGCCCATCACTGCACGGTATGACATGGTGGTGGTGTTGGGGGAGGTTGTTCATGCACTCACATGTCCTCTTTCTGTTACAGATCCTGTTCATCTTCAGGGACGGTGGTGGTGGGTCCAGGCAGTGAGGATGACCTGCTGGACATGGAGGAGGTCCATCCACCTCTGTCACCAGCCAGCATGCACTGCACCAGCATGCACGCTGGGCTGCCAACTCTGGTGTCGGTGAGTCGGGTGTGGGGTGCACAGCCTGTGTCTCAGCAGTCTGGCATGCAAGCATGCCAGCACGCGTGACTGTGGCTGTAGCACGACTCGCACATAGAAACATAGACTTTGACGGCAGATAAGGACCGCTAGGCCCATCTAGTCTGCCCATTTCCTACCTACAGGATAGGCCGTAGATCCTATTTAACCAACAGCCTATATCTTCCTGCCCCACAAGAATTGCCTTATGTCTGTCCCATGCATTCTTGAATTCTCCCACAGTTTTAGACTCATAACTTCCTCAGGAAGGCTGTTCCATGCATCCACTACCCTCTCTGTGAAATAGTACTTCCACATTGCCCTGAACCGCCCTCCTTCTATCTTTAAATTGTGTCCCTTGTTCTTGCAAGTCTCTTTTCTGAAAGATGCTACCCTCTTGGACTTTGTTGATTCCTTGAGGTACTTGAAAGTTTCTATCATGTCCCCCTCCTTCTTTCCTCAAGGGTATACATATAAAGCTCCTTTAGTCTCTCCTCATACGGCTTCTCTTGCAGACCCTGCACCATTTAGTTACCCTCCTCTGGACTGCCTCTATCCTGTCTATGTCCTTGCGGAGATGGGGTCTCCAGAACTGGACACAGTATTCCAGATGGGGTCTCACCAACTGTCTGTACAGAGGGATAACAACTTCCTGTTTTCTGCTGCTGATGCCTCTCCCTATACATCGCAGTGTTGATGATGCAAGGACTGCAATGGGCAGTGATATGTGTGTGTCCCATGACGGACACACAGCAGGCCAGCACGTGCCCCTGGGCCTTGCTGGTTCCAACTTGCGTGCCAGCATGTCGGCACAGTCCCAGGCTGTGCCTGTCAGCACCGTTGGGGCAGCACCGGTGGCTGTGCAGGTGTCTGGCACTGTTGCGGCCACAGCAGTGGAACGAGTGGTCCCTGGGGCACAGCGGTTGGAGGGGCAGCAGCAGCAGTCACCCACCAGGTCTGGGGGTACAGTGTCCAGCGGTGGCACATGCCCGCCGCCCTTTGATACGCCCATTCCTGGTCCTGGCGAACAGCGCCCACCCTCAAGGGGTGTTGTGCATCAGGACCTTCCACACCCTGGGGGACAGGATGCCGTTGTGGCAGAGTACTCATTGGATGAGCACACCCGCCTGCTGCGGGAATCAGTACAGCAGCAAAGGCGGGTTGCAATGTCTGTGGAGGCACTGTGTGCGGCTGTGGAGTGGCACAGCAGGGAGTGTGCTCTGGACCGTGCAGAGATGGTCCATATGCAGATGGATGTGACCGCCGCCATTGACAGACAGACCCAGGCATTGGTCACTGTTGTGGCTGCACTGGGCACACACGCAGGTGCTCCTGTACCGCGCACCCCACACAGTACGCTCTCCACTCCCCGTTCCTGGTGTCGTGCAACACCAGGCCTGTCGACACCGGGTTCTGCTGTGGGCATCCCAAGCACCCCTGGTGCAGGTATGTTTGGCATCCTACAGACCCCACTGCGGACAAGGTCGCGATCGCGCAGTAGGACCCCTGGTGGTCCATCGGTGCCACCCCATGTGGCCCCTGCTCAGCCTGCCAGTGCTGTTGGGTCACGGCGGGGCCGCCCACGCATCCGTGGTGGCCGTGGAATGGTGCAACATGACTGACCTGTCTCCCAGTGCAGGCCCTGTCTGCTGCTGCCCTGTGTGCACTGTGCGTCATGGTGGGCAGTGCACTGGTGGGTGCCCTGCCCATCACGCCGACATACGGACCACCTGCACACCATCCCTGCTGTCCACAGGTGCGTGTGCATGATGATACCTGCATTGTACTGTACACCAGGAGCAAGGTGCCAGCATCTGACACACGTGCTTGGACAGTACAGGTGGTGGTGTGGTCTGTGGATCTGTGTGTTTGCCATGTCTGTTCCTGCTCTGCTGTGCACCTGCCATGTACGCTTTGTGCCTGGTGTGTTTGTGTGTGTGTGTGTGTGTCTATATGACTGTTCGCCCTTCCCTGATGGTGTGTTTGTGTGCCTGGTCCCTTCCACCCCCCTTGCCGTCATGCACCCCTGGTGTGTTACTCTGTGTGCCTGTGGGTTGCGCCAGGACAGTGTTGTTTGCACATGGCCCCTTGACTTACCTGTGTTGTGCATAATGCTCCTCCGTGATGGTGTCCCGGTGCAGCTGGGCCTGCCGGATCAGTCGGGGGTCCCGCCGTCCAAGGGGGGGCTGCTCATCACCATCAACACCGGCGCCGCTGGCGTCCCCATCGCTGTCCCCCTCTTCAACCTGTACGGCTATCCCACAGTCATTGGCCATGTTGTGCAGGATACAACAGGCCAGGAATATCCCACAAGCCTTTGAGGGGCTGTACTGTAGGGCACCGCCGGAGGTGTCTAGGCATCGGAAGCGTGCCTTGAGCATCCCAAACACCTGCTCAATGATGTTGCGTGTGGTGGCATGTGCCTCATTATAGCGTTGCTCCGATGGGGTCATGGGGCGCCGGTATGGTGTGAGCAGCCAGGTATGGAGTAGGTATCCGCTATCACCTGTGTGGAGATAGTGGAGATCAGTCTCATGTTCAGGTCCATATTGCCCATATCCCTGTGTGCCACTACCATGGCACCTGTGGCATTCCCACCCTTGCCCCGAGTTTGCATTTCCTACATGCGTACTCACCCACTAGATGGCCTGTGGGGATGTCCCCACTCTCTCGAATCGATGGCACAGTGCAGACTGATGCCATATAAAGGCATCATGTGCTCCGCCAGGGTGTGTGGCACAGACATTGATTATCAGCCAGTGGCATCACACACCACCTGGCAGTTGACACTGGGGAAGCCCTTTCTATTCCTGTATGCGGCCCCATCGGGGCCGGGTGGCGTCACGAATGGCCACATGGGTGCAGTCTATGGCCCCTAGCACGCCAGGCATATGTGCTACCCTGTGAGCGCCTGCATGTTTGCTGCACGCCTGCCGCGGTGCTGGGAAATGGATGTGCTCTGCAGCATGTGGCAGCAGTGCACTGAGGAATTGGGTGAGGATGGTGGACGTGGCTGACTGTGTGATGCCTGTGGTGTCCCCTGTTGGCCTCTGGAAGGTGCCCGTGGGAGCAGGCACATGCAGGCTGTCACCTTGGTCTCCACTGACAGAGCATGACTCTGTCGTGAGGGTGCCTGCATCACATCACTGTACAGCTCACAGAGCCGCCTCAGTATTGCCCTGTTCAGGTGGTACCAGCCCATGATCTCTACATCTGTGTACATCTCAAAGCTGATCCGGCCACGGTGCTGCCTGTTGGGCGTGCCGCCCGACAGGCCCATCCACGGCCGGTCCCCTGCCTTGCATTCTCACCCCTCGTTGCAGCTTCCATGTGGAAGCTGCCACCATCCATCTCCCTGGCTTGTGCCCCGCCGGCTGATGTTGCTCTGTTACCCCGCTGTCCTGACTGCTACTTCCACTGCACCGGCACCCCGCTGGCCTCTGCAGCCTATGGCCCACACTGCTTCCTTGCTTGCCCTGGCCTGTCACTCTCTGTCTTTCTCTCTCTCTTCCCCACTTGGCATCCCTGTGGCGTTCTTGCGCCTCTTCCTTGAGCCTTTTTATTTTGGCTCATTTCCGCTGGGGCGCAACTTCCAGCTGGTCCGCTGTTGCGCATTGCGCAACTCTTTGGATATCGCATTGCGCTCTTTATGCATGGATCCACCCCCTTCGGTTGTGCATGCCGTCATTTGCATTGCACTGTTGCTCAGCATGTTTTCGGTGGCGCAACTGCCTCCGGCTGAATATCGCAGAATGGGGCACTTTTGGACTTGCGCAGGCGCAACCCTATTGCGCATGGCGCAACCCTTTTGAATATCCCACCCACTGCATTCACCACCACCACCACAAAACTGCTACTCTCACCAGCACTGGACAACATTTCAAAGTCATTATGGTCCTCTACCTCATCATGCCTGTAGTAATCCTCTGCTCTTATTACCTCAGTACTGCACATTTAATTTACTACTGGACTTAACAGTCATGGAAGGGGATAACATGCTGGCTATGTTTGCTGGTGATGAGGGTGAGTGCCCCACTGTGGTATTAGCTGCCAGCTTGTGCTGGGTCCACAGTGCCAAGTGCCTATTCTTAAGATGTGTATGCTGTCCTCCTGTGCCTAGATGTCTCCCCTTTTTGCCTCGACTCACACGCACATGGCAAACCTGGCAGATTGCAACTTACTCATCATTTGCATCTTGAACAAAAAAATCTCAAACAAGGGATTGTGATGCTCTGCTTTTAACATGTCCATGAGGTGACTTATTTAAGTCTGTTATTTTAAGCACTGAAGTGGGGGCATGTGATGATTCAGGCACTGCATACCTGGACTGCAACTGACCACCACAACTACCTATCATATTTATTACCGGGTCATCATCATCAACTAAAACTGATAAATCACAAGTTTTTACAGGGGATGGATTCCTGCAAACAGACTCAAACACAGCCACTTTGAATTTCTTTTTCTCCGGTTCCCAACTGGGGTCAATTACATCATCATCATATTCATCAATGTCACACACATCGACATCTTCTGCTTGGATGCTAGCATGTGGACTGCATGTTGCAACAGCAACATCATCGCTATCATCACATCTATCATCAGCATCTACACCACCATCACCTGATATTTTTTCACCACACTGTGAATTACTGCATGGAAAATGTGTGACATTAACTGCCACGGTGGATGGAATATCACATTGTATGCTATCTTTGACATGATTATCAGAATCTTCAAGTTCAGTTACTGGGATGTTACTGGGAAGTATGACATCATCTATGCTGCCACTCACTTGCACTGCTTCACACTCAATATTTTTGGATACGATACACTATTTGGAATTCGAACTTGATGCACCAATACTAATACTACCACCACTACTAACACCAGTAACACTAACACCACCAGCTGGGAAAACATCATCTCCTCCAACTATGAGCGAAGCTACTGATTGGGCTGTAAAAAACATTGCAGGAGAAATACCTTGCCTCACATCAGCAATGCACTTCTGCATCTGCGTACTACCATGCCCACAGACTATCTTACTGCCAGCATTGCCATGGCAAGAAACAGCTTTGCTTGCACGTCTCTTTGTGGGCATTTTGGGGGATCAACCACAATATTATTACCAAATTTAGATTTTGATATGTTCACTCTCTGATTGGGGGACGCTGGATGTGAAGCAAAAACAACTGTAGCTTCAGCAACAGATAAGACACTAGTCTGTCACGCATTGAAAACAGCTTCGGTAACCAGTGATGCTGATGAGGTCACAAAAACAATCCAATCTGGTAAACAATTCCTTTTGCCGGTGGGGTTGGGGGGGAGCACTGACTGTAGATTTTTAGGGCAGTACAAGCAGCAAAACAAAGAACAGATACCACGATCGCAGTACAAAATCGGCAGCATAGTAGGTTCACACTGCTGAGCCTGCAATTACACTAGTCTGTGGCACAATAAAAGGTGTATTATTTGATGTCACGCAACACCGCACATATACTCGCACACAGAACAGTTTGTCTACAATGCTGAACGACTAATGCGTAGCAAATTGAAAAGTTCAGTAATATGCCACGTTTTGTTATGTAAACAACCTGAAATTATGAACTGCTGCACCAGATCCACACAACACACAATCAGCAAGACAATTTCAACAATTACTGACAATATTACCGTGTGTACATTAACACAGTCAGTTATATAACAAAAATATAACCAAAAAACAAAGAAATCACTATTTCTCCAACTTAAATCTACCTACGCCACAGATACGCCCTTCCCCCAAAGCACACGTTCACTGTCTTTCACTACACACATTCAATGTTCTACTTTAACATTCAAAATCCACACAAAAACAAAAATGCTTGATGATATGAGCACAGGAGGGTTTCCTACAATCGATGAACTAAAGTTTGAGCCCCCCCAAAAATGCAACAATGATTTTGTAACAGCTTTTAGAAGGTTTCAATCACAGACAGCTCTCAGAGCACACTGTCTCCTACTCCTTCCTACACATACTACCCCAAACTGAGGCTGTGCAGATCCATATAGAGCCCATGTGACCTGAAATCCCATGAATCACTGCAAAATTCACCTTCGGAGCTCAAAAACAAGGTAAAGTGAGGCGAAGTGCGTTGTCCTCAATTTGGTGGAGTATTGGTCTGGGGAGGCGGAGAATCGCGAAGTCATTGTTTTCAATGGACTTTGCATTACTCATCATAATGCGAAGTACTCCGTTTCGTGTTGCAGATCACTCCGCGAATCTGCCTTTGCTCTGCGAATCACTTCTCGGAGCGGATTGAGCCCACTTCGCCCACCACTAGTTTTTACCCTATGCTAAATGGGAATGTGAAGAATTTCTGTACTCTGGAGAATCTGCAATAGCAGTATGGGTAGCCTGTGGGGGTCCATCTTCGTTTTGTGATTATTCCTACTCTGTTACGTGAATAAAAGCCACACTCTAGAATCCCAGCCTTGTTTGGACAGTATTGCTATTGCTTCCATTGTGTCCGGATTTGCTTGGGTGCCTCTGACCAGAAGTGCAAACCAAGCACAATTATGAGCAAACGTTTTCTCCCAGGGACCTGGGTTGCTGGCCATGGTAAATGGTTCCACCAGGTGTATGCCAGGTAGTTGCCACACTTGGTTGCCTGTCTGTGATATCAGGCTTAGAAAAGAAGAAAAAATTACTCACCGCAGTAATCTTCTTTCTTCCAATCAATCATCAATCAATCAATCAATCAATCAAATCTTTATTTTACTAGGTAAACATCAATGAGCAAAGCTCATTTCCAAGATGGACCGGACAAAACATACAGTATAGTCACGCTTACACTGAACAAAAGTCAAGGGGTAAAATAGCACAGAATTACAGAGACTAGATGATCCCTTCAGTAGGCCTAGACACATTATTTACAGTGTATACACATTTTATTGGTCAACAGAATGGTATAATCAGGATTAGACATAGTATTTACAGTATATACAGACATTTCCTTGGTCCGTACTAGATTAAATGATGCAATCAGGAGGGCTAGCCATAATACGTACATTATACAGATTTCCCAAGATCAATGAGCTAGTGAGATAACTGTGCTCAAGTAAAGGAATTCAAGCCCAAAGCTACCAGAGGAGGGAGGACGGCGGCAAATACAGTACCGGATGATGTGGTGATGAGCGGCGGAAGAAGATAGGGCAGTAAAAGGGTATAGGGAGGAAGTGCCAGTAATTGAAGTGATATAGAAGTCTATGAGGAGCTGGGCACTAGGGCAATTTTAGAGCATGATCTAGAGGAGGTACTGTAGGGAGAGGAAATTGAGGACTTACAGTGCTGGTTCAGAGGAGCATATTTCAGAGCATCTACCTGATGGGTAACCGGGTTGGGGGGGGATAGTACTAAAGTGAACATGGGGTCATTTAGCATCAGTAACCTTTTTGCACTTAGCTGGCTAGGTGCAACTGCCCTGGAGGTGTGCCTTTAAGAGATATTTAAATTAGCATAGGGCCAAGCCAATCAAAAGACAGGAGGGGGTGTGAGCTGAGTGAAAGCTGTTGAATGCTTCAGAATTTTTTCAAGGAAAAATGAGGGCAAATGCCTCGAAAAAGAATCAACAGGATTAAAAAAACATGCAAATGTCCACAGAAGTGGAAAGAGAAACAACAGTAACACGAGCCAAATACTCATCAATAAGAAACTCCAAACCTGGTAAAAGGTGACATAAGAGCCCTTCTCTGACAGGTGAACTGGGGAGGAAGGGTGGGAGCTTACTGATGCTAAAGGACCCCTTGGAAGAAAGAAGATTACTGCGGTGAATAATTTTTTCTTCTCACCCCAGGAGTCCTTTAGCATCAGTAACTTTTTTGCAGACTACCCAGCAGTACCAAGTGGGAGGTGGGCAGAGAACCTACTTAGAAAAGAGGCTCTGCAGAACCGCCCTGCCAAATTTGGCATCAGATCTGGTCTGCACATCCAAACTGTAGTGTTTCACAAAGGTTTGCACAGATTTCCAGGTAGCTGCTTTGCAGACAACCAGTAGAGGAAAGTCCCTTGCTGCTGCAAGCGAGGCTGCAGTGCCCCTGGTGGAATGGGCCCTGAGCCCCACTGGAGGTTGTTGACCAGCTTTTCCATAGCAGAATCTAATACAAGAGACCAACCAATGAGAAATTGTTCTCTTGGTAGCTGGTCCTCCTCTGCCTACATTCCCGTAGGTGAGGAACAACTGAGTGGAAGAGCCTCTGGATTGTCTAGTATGCTCTAGGCAGTGAAAGATGGCTGTTTTGACATCCAAGCTGTGGAGCTTTTGCTTGTCAGGAGTGGATGGCTCAGTAAAGAAGACAGGCAGAGTAATGGACTGGTTCAAGTGAAACTATGAAACCACCTTTGGCAGAAATTTCCTATTTGTCCTGAGCTTAACTTTATCGTTGTGAGGATGATGTATCTGCTCAGTGCACAGGGTCTGTAGCTCTGAAGTCCTCCTGGCAGATGTAATAGTTACCAGGAAAACGGTCTTCCAAGTTACAAACTTGATGTGGGTCGTGGACATAGGCTCAAAAGGTGGATTCATGAGCCCATCTATGCAAAGGTTCAGGCTCCAAGGAGGAACAGGCTCCCCTGGCTGGAGGCTGGAGGTGCAAGAGGCCTTTGAAAAACTGTTTAAAAATGTTGTGGGAAAAAATGATTTTGTCTTTCTCACCGAAAGGTAGGCTGACATTGCCGCCAGGTGTAGCTTGAGTAAAGATGGTTTCAAGCCTGTTGCCGGTAGGTGTACCAGGTAGTCTAGCAGCTGAGGGTCTGAAGCTGACAGGGGTTCGACCTTTTCATTCTTGCATTAGAGGGAAAACCTTTTCCACTTAGCTGCATAAGTCTTCTTAGTGTTCATTTTTTTAGCCATCCTCAGTATCTTAAGGACCTGTTCAGAGTACTGTGAGGATAAAAACTCTAACTCCTCAAGAACCAGGCCTTGAGATGAAGAGAGTGTATGTCTGGGGTACTGCACCTGTCTGAGGAAGGGTCAGCAGGAGCTAGTCGGAGGCAGGCGAATGGCCTGTTGCAGGACATTGAGAGAAGGATTGGTACTAGGCTTGCCTGGGCCAGTCCGGAGCCACTAGGATCATTGATGCAGGCTGCTGTCTGAGTTTCAGCAAAACCCTGAATATCAGGGAAAGGGAGAAAATGCTGATAGGAACCTCCCTGACCAGTCCAGGATCAGGGCATCCAGAGGATGTGTTCCCGAGTGGGGGCCTGCAACAGTACTGAGGAAGCTGAAAATTGAGAGGAGAGGCAAACAGATCCACATCTGGTGTACCCCATCGCCTGAACACTGTGGCTAATACTTGCTTGTTCAGTGTCCATTCACTCTGACCCTGACTGATGCAGCTTAGAGCATCCGCCAGAGTATAGAGTTTGCCTGAGAGGTGAATAGCTGAGAGGCTGACTCCCAGGGAGAATGCTAGACACCAGAGCTTCCAAACAGAGTATTCCTGATATGGTACCACCCTGCTTGTTTATGTAGAACATTGCAGTGGTGTTGTCCATTCAAATTTGAACCACCTGCCCTTCTATGCTAGGAGCAAAAGCTTTGAGAGCTAGTAAGACTGCTCTGAGTTCCAAAAGATTTCTGTGCAGCTGTGACTCTTCGGGGAGTCAAGTTGCCGCTTACTGAGGCACTGTCTAAATGAGCTCCCCAGCCCAAAAGGGAAGCATCTGTGGTGATCACCTTTGTGGGAAGATGAGCTTGAAAGGGAACCCCCTGCCTGCAAAATTTCAGGGTCCTGCCACCACAGCAAGTTTTGGAGGAACTGCTCCGACACAGGTATCAACTTTGAAGATTTGTTCCTTCTCTGAGACCAGCGAGCTCTGAGGTAGGCTTGCAGGAGTCTCATCTTGGACCTGACCCCTGGGACTACCTCAGTCATAGAGGCCATATGTCCCAGAAGTTTGAGGAAATGTGTGGCTGGTTTTGGCTGTCCCTGGGTGAAAGAATCTGCCACTGAAAGGAAACTGAATTATTTCCTGCAGGAGGAAAGCACATCCCTTCTGAGTGTCCAGTTGGGCCTCTATTAAGGTGAGCAGCTGGGTGGGTTCTGGGTGAGGAAACCCAGAGACTTCAGAGTGCGTTCTGTGAGGGAAAGAGATTCCTTGACCTGGCAAGGAAACTTTGCTACTATGAGCCGGTCATCCAGATAGGGGTAGAGAGTGACATCCAGTCTCCTGAGATGTGCTGCTACCATTGCGAGACACTTGGTAAAAACTCTTGGGGCCGAGGACAGACTGAAGGGCATTGTAGTGAACTGATAGTGACCCAAGGGAAGTTTGAACCTGAGAAACTTCCTGTGAGATCTTCTTATGGGTATGTGGAAGTAGGCGACCTTTAAGTCGAGAGAGACTAGCCAGTCTCCCTGCTGTAATGACTTTATGACCAGTGACAGAGTGACCATCCTGAATTGTTTTTTTTTTCAGATGTGTGTTTCAATATCTGAGATCTAAGATAGGTCGCCACTCCCCAGTTTTCTTTTGTGTCAGAAAATACCTGGAGTAGAGGCCCTTGCCCTTCTCTTGGGTGGGGACCCTCTCCACTGCTCGTAAAGCCAGAAGGTTTTGTACCTCCATTTCCAACAGCAGTAACTGTGTTGGGGACAGAGGTCTTGACAATAGGGTACGCTTGAGGTCTGGCAGCTGCTTGAGCTGTAATGACAGACCCTTCTCCACTATCTCCAGCACCCACTTGTCCGACGTGATGAGGGAAAAGTGCTGAAGATAGTGAGTGAGTCTGTCTCCAACCGGAAATGGGGAGGCAACCTGGACACTCACATCAGGACTTAGACTGAGAGGCAGATGGCTGGGTAGAGGTGGCTCTTCTTTGGCCCCTTCTGCCCCTGCCTCTGAAAGACCCCCTGTACTGGCTAAAGTCAGATTGGGGATAGGGATTGTAAGACCTGGGAACAAAACTTCTACCCCAACTGGTCCGGGACAGGATCTCTGAGGGGTGGTGGTTTAGGCTTGGATGAGTGGCTCTGCCAGAGACCTTGTACTCATCGACTTTTTTCATGTAGTCAGTGGTTCTGTAATCAAACAACATATTTTGATCACAGGGAAAATCCATGGCCTTGTTCTGAGTGTCTGTGGTCAGACTGTTGTTCTAAGCCAGGCGAAGTGTCAGAGAGATTGCATGGGCCATCGCCCTAGAGACTGCATCACTGTTGTCATCTGCCATGTGGAATTGGTACATAGTAGCTTCCAGGGCAGTTTTTGACGTCTCCACCAGCTCCTGCACCATAGAATTTGATCCATTGTGGGCGATAGCCTGGACAGATTTCCAAAGGACTTTCTGATATTTGGCTGTGAATACCATGTAAGAAGAAAGCCTGAGAAGCAGGGAAGCTGTGGCATACATTTTCTTTGTTATAAAGTCAGTTTTCTTGGAATCCTTGTCATGGGGAGAGGGCGACAAGGAGACTCCAGCTTTCTCACAGCTGCCTGCTGCACTCTACTTTCATGGCTAGGGTGTGCAGACAGGAACTCGGTACCATTTTTAGACAATTTATATTTTCTCTCAAGCCGCTTATCAACCCCTGATACTGAAGTGGGATGTTGAAGCACCTTCTTGGTATTTTTTCTGAATGCATTATAGATAGGGACGACCAGGGTCTTTGAGGACGAAAGATCCTTCATCTCCCTATAATCTTCGTCTTCATCGACATCCTGGTTGGGATCCTGTGTAGGGAGGTCCAGGGTGTCCAGCATAATTTGTATAAATGTAAACACAGAGGAAGGATCCTCGTAGTCACCCGGGGGAACCCCAAGGTGAGGATCCAGGGACTCCTGGGGCCCAAGGCCCTCAAAATCCATGTCAGAAGCATCATAAAATTGATCATCATCTGCGTCACCCTCATAGTCTACAGAAGACAGAACTGTGGATGAGTGCTTGCTAGCCCCAGTAAATCGAGGACCCATCTTTTGAAGGGCCTGAAACAGTTGCCATGCTTTTTCCATATCTTGTACTGACAGAAGAACCTGCGCAATTTGTAAGTGTTTTGTTTTTTCTGTATGCTTTAAGCTGCCTGTTGTCTCGCTATTGGCTTTCCCAGGAGCAACGGAAGCATATCTGTCTTGACAGAGTTTCTTTTTAGCCACTTTATCAGAGACTTGCTCAAGCTTCCTTTTTTCGTCACTCTTATTATTTTTCAATTTGTGAGGAACATCTTCTTGGGAAGCTTTATTTTTTGGCTGGGATCTGGAGGGTTCCTCAGCACCTCTGCTTTTGGTATTAGCACTTTTGAATGGCCCCTCATCGGAAGCCTTTGATTTATCCTCAGCCATAATAATCAAAGGTTTGTCTGCTATGTTTGCCAATTTAGGCAAAACAAATCAGTTCTGGACCGAGCTATGAACCGAGTGCAGATTTCTATGAAAATGCCACCATCCAGTCCTGCATCAGTTAATGAACTCTGTCTATTACTAGTGCCTTTTTTTGTTGTTGTTGTAAAACTGGGATCTATATCAGTGCCAATCTTAATAGAAACCCAGTAATACTCAACTGCGCACAGGTGGCTGCTGGACCCTTATGGACAGTCCTGAGACAGATGATACCAAGGTCCAGTAATATAACAAAAAAGGTTTTCCTCATAATTGCCAATCTAAAGAGAAAGCCCCCAGGCTCTGTTTAAAATTGAAATCTACTGCAGGTGCCTCATGGTAAACCCCGCGAGGTTTGAGGTAAAAAAGAAGACAACTGTCCCTAATTCGATGGTTCCCACAAGAATTTGCCCCCAAAATGAAGGAAACCATAGAAAATAAGCACCCGTGATAAAATTTGGCTTTAAACTAAATAGTCACTGTAAAAATAAAGTCAAAATAGTGCTGTCATACTAAAAATAAAAATTTGTGCAGCACTAATGAAAAATAAAACTTTCACTCAGCACACTAAAGGAAATAATTTATGAGGAAAACTATACCCAGATAAGCACTAGGAGGCTGTCAACAAGGAAAGTTGGGTGACACCTCAGAGGCAATATTGCTCTGTCCAGCAGAGAAAAAATTCTGAAGCATTCAACAGCTCTCACTCAGCTCACACCCCCTCCTGTCTTTTGATTGGCTTGGCCCTACTCTCATTTAAATATCTCTTAAAGGCACACCTCCAGGGCAGTTGCACCTAGCCAGCTAAGTGCAAAAAGTTACTGATGTTAAAGGACTCCTGGAGTAAGAAATGTATGTACTTGTTATGTAAACCCCCATCCTCTCTTTGCCCCTAGATGCTATGTGATGAGAGGAGCAGCCCTGCTAGTTAAACGGGGCGGTGGGGGTTACACTTATACGACATTACTACCAGTAAAGCTGATGGGTCAGCTTCATATTGGTAGGCGGAGCTACCTCCACCCCAGGAAGAGTATGACTCGAAGCAAATCTGGAAAGATCTATACTGGTACATTAAATTTGATACATACAGGATTATGCAGTTCAAAAATATACACAATATATATTTTACACCAACGGAATTGCACAAAATGCATAAACTCCCAACAGATCTCTGTACTAGATGCAGTGACAACCAAGGTCATTTACTATACATTCTCTGGCACTACCCAAGGGCCCAGCCTTTGTGGCAGACCATTAAAACAAACATGACCCATTGTTGGGGTGGAGAATGCCTTTGTGCTCTATCTGTATTATTGAGGACTATAAGGGACATTTGCCAGGGGCCCAGACAAATCATATGGCCCTTATATTTGCTTGTGCAAAGAAAGTATTGTTTGGGCACTGGTTGAGCCATTATATATCAACATATCAAAAATGGCATGCTGAAATATTATTTGCATTGAAGGCAGAAAAGGCCATAACCAGTGTGAGAAACAGGCTGAAAGGGTACCAGAATAAATTGTTAAATCTGTATGTCCTACTGCCCTGGGACCAAACATAACCTTATTGCATTTAACTCACCTATAATACAACTGTTACAATGCTAATGAGTAATTAATTAACATATATGCGTAGCCTTGTTAGGTACTGTGGGGAAATCCATTAACTGAATTTACTATGTTTAAGCCATAGGTTCTAGATGCAATACCTGTTATTAGAATGATGTAATAACGTGCATTCACTTGTACATGCTCTGTATGGGACCGTGTCTTTGTGTTCGCCAGTGCATGTTCTGTTGTTACTATGCAAAAGTCTAATAAAGTATACTTAATTAAAAAATATGTCCTGTGCCTGCCTATTGTTTTCGCCTTCAAGGCCCTGTCAAAGAAGTCAATCAGAATTGTCTGACATGACCTCTCATTTTGAATCCATGTTGTTTTTTGTCCTGGAATCCACTGGCATCCAGAACCTTAACCATCCTCTCCTTAACCTCTGATGTGACATGGACTTCTTTAAATGTCCTTGATTCCTATACATTCAAAATCTACAGGTAATGGCCTGAAGTAATTTGCCCAATATAGACACCAGACTGACAGGTCTATAGTTCCTTAGTTCATCCCTGCTCCTGCTCTTGTGCAGGGCACCTGAAGCATGTGGCCCCTGCTGGCTGACCAGGGAAGGTGCAGGTCACTTGGAGCATGAACCCCCTTCAGTCTGATCAGGGAAGGTGCAGGTCACTAGGAGCATGCACCCCCTGCTGGCTGACCAGGGTGAGTGGAGGCCACCTGAAGCGCAATCCATCTGGCTGACCAAGGGGATTAAAGGACACGTGAAGCATGAACCCCATGCTGTTTAACCAGGGAGGGTGCAGGCCACCTGAAGCCCACACTCCCTGCTGGATGACCAGGGAGAAAGCAAACTACCTGAAACATTCACCCCCTGCTTGGAGAGTGTAGGCCACCTGAATGTTGCACCCCCCCTACTGGCAGACAGGGGAATGTGTAGGTCAATCAAGACATGCACCTTCAGCTGCATAACCAGGGAGGGTGTAAGCCACCTCAAACATGCAGCCCCTGGTGACTGACCAGAGAGGGTGCTGGTGACCTGATGCATGAAACCCCTTTTGGCTGACCAGGGAGGATGCAGGACATCTGAAACGTGCACCTTCTGCTAGCTGACCTGAGAGCGGAATTGGCGTTGGCAATGATGACAGCCACATGTTGCCATCCTGGCCAGAGAAAGGGTATAGCCACGGCTCCCATGATAGTCAGAGATGGGGACAGGGTAAACAAAGAAGGACAACACTGGAAAAAGAGTGTGCATGAGCTCTATACTATCAGCCAGGTTCTAGCAGTGTTTTTGGTGGCAGTGGTCCAATCTGTCTTAACTTATGATGACGTGCTATAGAAGACAGTCAGTGTTGATGGGGGGGGATTTGTCTGAGATCTCTGACCTTCTGGCCCATTCTGTTCCAAGCTGTCCTCATGGAACATGTGAGGAAAACTTTGTGGTTGTCCCTGTAACTATCACATGTGCTTCCGCCAGGTGTTGGCTTACCCTGGCTATACAGCCATATTTTGGAATGCCCTCCCACACACAGATTCTCTTTGTCCCCTTGACTGAAGCTTTTAAAGAAAAAACGAATATTAATTATATTCCTTTTTCATCCAGCTGTTTGGCCCTTGAACCATCGCCTGCTCCTTCCTGTGGGTCTGTCCTGCTGGTTACCTCTTAGTCCCCTTCTGAGGCTCCCCCATGGTTGTATGCATGTATGTGTGCATTTAGTTAGCTAGTTATTAAAAATTAGTAATCAGCAAAGGCACGCTGAATCAAGGCTCATTTCCATGTGAGACCCAGAGAACGAGAACAGAGGTATTAACAGGAACAGGCAGACAAAGGAAAAAGAAAAAACAATTTTATGCAAACCAGCTGAAAGATACAACCAAGCATAATAATGGAAAGGCTACAACTGTTCTCCCAACCTCAGAAACTGAGCACCTCACCTCTGCAACATGCCCGGCCCCTGGTCCCCTGCCTGTCAATCTAGGTTTAGTCCAAAATGCCATCATTTGTAACCGTCATTAAAGATCACTTTGGGACACAGTGTCTTTCACCATCTTTGGTGAAATTATCAGTGGTAATGACTCAGTAGGTAGCATGCTTACCTGTGGGGATGGAAGATAAGAAGGTCTTGGTTCTGGTCTTGTATTCTAGCCCCACACCAGGTACTTGGGGCAATACCCATAACTTACACTGTAGTGCAGTGGGGGGGGTGCTGTGTTGTTGAGGTGGCATTTATCGAATGAGTCATTAAACTAAGGTCTCTTCTGCCCATCTTTGTTACTGCCCTGGTGACAGTAAAAGATCCCATGGCACTTATCGAAGAAGAGCGGGGGCAGGATTCTCTGAAGTCATGGCCAACATTTTATCTGTCAACAAAAGGTCCATGTAACACCCCTCTTGCCCAGGATGCACCTGGAAACAAGCTGTCATAGCTTGGGGCTCGCTCTACAGCAGCCGCTCTGACCTGCGGTGGGCTCTGAAGGCTATGGAGGTTTCATTTCAGGCTGTGCACCTCTGGGGCATACACAGCCTGAATGAGTGCCTTCTCTGTGCCCAATCTTCAGCCATGTGAGTAGTTCTACACTGGGCCAGGGGCAGGCTAAGGGTGGGGGCAGACAGCCGTCACCCACAGCACTTCTAGGGCAGCATGCATGGTTGGCATAGAGTGGATGCTATGTGGCCTTATGTGCTGCCATAGCACCTATGTTTCCTCTGACTGGCCATCCATGCACAACCTGGGCCAGAACCGCTCACTCTCCACCAGTCCCCAGCCACAAGAACATAATTAGGGGGCTGGGGAAGTCACAGGCATTGGCTAATGATCACTGGTAAGAGTCATAACTGCCCATAGGGGATATGGCAACCTGTGGAGGACTAACACAGGCTGTCAGCTGTGGAGCTGTGTCACCACACAGAGTAGGGGATCAACTGTAGAGCCTACTCAGGCACCTGATTGGATGCCCAGCAATCCTGGCCGTAGTACCCCTGACACTACCCACAACTCCCACATTGGGGATTCTAGCCTGCAGGGGTAGGGAAACAGAACTGAGGACTGCACCCCCTCCCTAAGCATTCCTAGGGTGCGCAGAGGCGCAGCAGGGATATCCTCGTTTTGAGTGTATCACAACCACATTAGTGGATTGAGCCCTCAGTGTCCTTTGCTTGTAAAAATTACAAACAAATAAATCAATGTGTGCAGTTAATGCATTTACAAAACTCACCTCTGAGGCAGAAAGGTTGTGAGTTCTAGCCACACACCAGGAATCTGTGGTAAAATCCCCAAACTGACACCGTAGGGCAGCATGACGGGGCCGGGGGCTGCACTCCTGAGGTGCCATCTTTCAGATGAGATATTAAAGTGAGCCATCTGCCTGCTCTGGTAGTTGTTCAGGAGGACGTTAAAGATCATATGGCACTTCTCAAAAAGAGATGGGGAATTTTTATTGAAAAATCAAAACCTATGTACACTAAATTTAATATTTACATATTCACAAGGTCAAAAACAAGCAAGAAACAAAACCAAATACAGTTGTTCACCCAAATGAAATAAGGAAAAAAAAAATAACAACAGAAGACCAAATCAATTCATCACCTAGGGAAAATCCAGAACATATTCCTCCATGATTGTGGCCAAAAATAAACCAGAACTGTCTTCCAGTCCTGATAAAAAGCACCAAAGTGTTTTTTTTTATCCAGTTTCCCATATTCTGCACCCAAACCTCTTTGTGGTAAATAAACAGCTGGCACCTGGCCTGCCATATAGAAAATGTAATCATTGCAAACCATCAAAGTGGCACAATCGTATTTCTGCCTACCCTGCCAAAGTAGATCAAAAACCAGTTCCACATTAGTAATGGAATGAAAAATTGCTTCCCCAAAAAGGTGAAAGAAGTACCACCAAACCCCTTTGCAAATGGGCCAGAAATAAAAAGAAAAGCATGAAAGAAGTTGCCTGCTGTCCTGGCCAAATTTCCTCCATTCGCTACAAATACTGTACCACCAACTGCTTAATCTGTTTCAATTTCAGTTGGTTTCCACCTGTAACCTCTAACCCGCCCCCCCGGACAAGACTGAAAATAGACAGAATTGCCTAGTCCTCCTTTCCTGGTCAACAAAAACTAAATAAATAAATACAAATAAACTGCAAATCAGTTTTAAAACAAGAAACATCATGAAAATCATACACAAAGAAATGCAGGGAGCGAGTCACGTTACTGTGTGTGGTGTGCCTTACGTAGATACATAGAATTTGACAGCAGATAAGGACCACTTGGCCCAGCCAGTCTGCCCATTTCTCCCTACCTACACTATTACTGTAGACTGTACCCAATCTACAGCTCTTTCTGCCTCCCCCTCCTTTCCACTGTGATTTCTTTGTGCTTATCCAATACATTCTTGAACCCCACTACTGTTTGCACCCCACCACATCCACTGGAGGCTGTTCCTGGGATCCACTATCCTTTTTTAAGAAGTACTTCCTCAGTCTCTCCTGAATCTACCCCCTTCCAGCTTCATAGAATGTCACCTTGTTCTTGAGCACTTTTCTTCTGAAAAATACTCCCCCCATCCCCGGTACCTTAATTACCCTTGTGAAGTATTTAAAGGTCGCTATCATAGCCCACCCTCTCCAAAGGCATAGAAACACAGAATCTGATGGCAGATAAGGACCGCTTGGCCCACCCAGTCTGCCCATTTCCCTGCTTAATGGATAAGCTGCAGATCCTAGTTAACCAACAGCTTACTTCCTCCTACCCCCCACTAGAACTGCCTTATGTCTGTCCCATGCATTCTTGAATTCCTCTGTTTTTGACTCCACAATCTCCTCTGGAAGGCCGTTCCCATGCATCCACAACCCTCTCTGTGAAAAAATACTTCCTCACATTACCTCTGAGCTGTCCCCCATTTTAAATTGTGCCCCCTTGTTCTTGCACATCTCTTTCTCTGAATGATGCTACCCTCTTGGACTTTGTTGATTTCCTTGAGGTATTTATTTGTAAGTTTCTATCATGTCCCTCCCCCCCTTCCTCGAGGGTATACATATTAAGCTCCTTTAGTCTCTCTTCGTATGGCTTCTGGTGCAGACCCTGCACCATTTTAGTTGCCCTCCTCTGGACAGCCTCCATTCTGTCTATGTCCTTGCAGAGATGGAGTCTCCAGAACTGGTTGCAGTACTCCAGATGGGGTCTCACCAACTGTCTGTACAGAGGGATAACAACTTACAGTTTTCTACTGTTGATGCCTCTCCCTATACATCCCAGTATCCCCCCAGCCCCAGCCCCAGGTAGAAGGGACCTAGGTTTAATATCTCATCCAAAGGATAACACACCTCAACAGTGCAGAATCTCCCGAGTACTGCACTCAGGACCAGTGTTTATGGTTTGAGCTCAGTCCCAGTGCAGGATTAGAACCCATTCCCTTCTGGCCCACAGGCAGATGTGCTACCGACTGAGCCCCACTTACTATTGCCTTGTACTTGGACTATTGAGATATTTCCATTCTGTGATTTAGAACTTTGTAACATCTTGTTTGGAACAAAACGTTGGTGATATGTACAGGGTGTAACATAAGCAGAGTTTCAGAGATCAAACTCTTTTTTTAATGTTGTACAGCAGTGCCACCTGCTGGCATTTTTAGTGTTGATGTCTTTGATTTTGTTTCAGACCCTCTGACTTCTAACTCTGGCATGCCTTCAGTCCTCATGTCTCCACTTCACATCTCCCTCCTGAGCTTGACTGACATGCCTCTCAACAGTCCCAAATTAGGATGGACTTCTTCCATGTTGCAACTCCATCCCAAATGTAAAAGGGGTTATCCCACATCAACCAGGAGCTGCCTCCCATTGTAAACTCAGACTTTAAAGAGCTTGTAGAACCGAAATAGGCAGACAGGAAAGTCATACAAATTTTAAGAAGTAGTCAGCTGTAACTTTTTATTTCTGAAGTATTTTTTCTTTTTGCTCATTAGAAAGCTTTCTATGTGATAATATTGTGCTAGGTGTGTGGAACAGTCTCAGTCTGGCAGCTAACATATCTCCTTTAATCCCCCCACCACATCATTAGCATTGTGATCTCATTGACAGTGACATCACAGATAACTGACCTGGCAGCTACTGAGTGGCTGTTCCAAAGCAGCAGTGATGTCACAGTCTGTGAGGTCACATTGCTGAATGTGTAGTGATGGGAGCAAAGCTAGAGTGTCAGCTATCACAGAATGCTGTTGTACACATCATACCTACTAACATCAGGTAAGCAACCTTCTAATTAACCAAAGATAAAAGAAAAAGTACCTCAGATATAAAAGGTAATGGCTGACTGCTTTAAATACTTATTAGTTTTAGGCAGTACACTAGCTCTTTAAAGCAGAAATTCATTATCTGAACTCCAGTGGTGCTTCTGCTCAAACTAGCTACATAGATACTATGTCTTCTGTTGGCACTCTTTGCAAACTGTGTGAGAGGCCTTTCGGCACCATGCATTTCTGCTTAAGTTTAACCAGCATAATATTCTGTGGTAATTTGCATATGTATCCCATGATGCTTTGCATTGTGGGGCATGTGTGATTTTGTATTTCTTTGAAACTTGGCTTCCTCGCCAAATGCCCTTTGGTAATCTATTGCCCCAGTGCTTAAGCATAGAGGTTCTTTGTCTTCTACATAGATACAGTAGATACATAGATGTTGACAGCAGATAAGGGACTACAGCCCACCTAGTCTGCCCATTTGCGCACTGTGCTTCTTCAAGCTTTCCTAGGACCAGGTTGTCCCCTTCTTTAGGCTACCAGGATCCCTTATGCCTATCCCATGCATTCTTAAATCCTGCAATCATTTCTGCCCCCACCGCCTCCTCTGGCAGGGCATTCCATTTATCCACCACCCTCTCTGTGAAGAAGTACTTCTCACGCTCCTCAGAACCTTCTTCTTCGCTAGTTTCATCCCATGTCCCCTAGTTCTGGAACATCTTTTTCTGTGAAAAATTGTGTTTTCTTGCACCCTGTTCCTTATATGTCTCAATCATATCCACTCTCTCCCTCCTCTCTTCCAGGGAGTACATATGTACGTCTTTCAGCCTGTCCTCATAGGTTTTGTGATATAGTCCTTGCACCATCTTGGTGGCCCTCCTCCGAACTGTCTCCACCCTGTCAATGTCTTTACATAGGTAAGGTCTCCAGAACGGGACACTGTACTCAAGGTATGGCCTCACTAATGTCTTGTATAGTGGAATTATGACCTCCTTTTTCCTGCTGGTGATACCCCTGCCTATACATCCCAGCACCCTGTTTGCTTTCCCTGCTGCCTTGTCGCACTGACTCCCTACCTTGAGGTAATCAGAAAAGATAACCCCTAGGTCCCTTTCCTGCTTGGAGCATGCTCTCATCCTCTCCCACATCTGATATGCTTGTTCCTGGGTTTGTGTGTCCTATGTGCATTATTTTGCATTTTATGCTAACTCTCAACTGCCAATCCATTGAGCAGTCCTCAATCTTCTGCAGATCTCTCCTCACTCTATCCACACCCTCTGGTGTGTCTACCCTGTTGCAGACCTTTGTAACATCAGCAAACAGGCAAATTCACCTTCTAGGTCATCTGTAATGTCACTGATGAAGATGTTGAAGAGGACTGGACCCAACACTGATCCCTGTGGCACCCCACTGGTCACCTTTTCTCTGTGGAGTGACAGCCATTTACCACCACCCCATGTGTTCTGTTATCCAGCCAGTTTCCCACCCACCACACCACCACCCTACCCACTCCCATGTTCCCAGGTTGTTTAACAGCCTTCTATGCAGCACAGTGTCAATGGCCTTGCTGAAGTCCAGGTAGGCTACATCCACTGCCCCCCCCCCCGATCCACCTCCCTTATCACCCAGTCGAAGAATTCAATGAGGTTAGTCTGACATAACCTACCTCCAGTAAAACCATATTACCTTGGGTCCTGTAGACTGTTGGCAACTAGGTGTTCCACTAATCTTTCCTTCAGTAGTGTTTCCATGATCTTCCCCACTACTGAGGTCGGGCTGACCGGTCTGTAGTTTCCCGCTTCCTCTCTGTTCCCGCTTTTGTATAGGGGGACTACATCATCTGTCCTTCAGTCTTTGGGTACCTCTCCTGCTTCCAGTGACTGACTGGTTGAATAGGGTTGCCAGAGGTTCAGCCACAGCATCTCTTAGCTCCCTCAGCACAATGGGGTGTACCCCATCTGGCTCCATAGCTTTATCGACTCTTATTCCTTCCAGTTCCCTTTTATTTTTTATTTATTTCTTGAAATGTTTCACCAGGAAGGCACAGTGAGCAACAGGTTGCTCATTTCCCGGTGCGACCTGGGGGGAAGGGATACAATAGGGATGAGGCATTTCACATTCAAGTTGCAAAGATCAACATAGCATGCAATTAATTATGGCAGTTGTTACAAGCAGTGTTGCATACATATGTAATTTGTGAGAACAATTAATAAGTGCAATGGTAATAAGTGAATAAGTGCTATCGTGAAATAAGAGGTGAAAGGAGAGAGAGAGAGAGAGAGAGAGAGAGAGATGACAGATAGTGCAGAGTTGTGTCCCGGAGAGACCCCTTCAGGATGTGGGGAACCCTGCAAGGGGACAGGGGACTGGAGAAGGGATTAGAGAAAAAGAGAGAGAGGGAGTAAGTGTGATTAACACCTAGATGGGGAAATAAGGCTTGACCCAAACAGAGAACCCTTCAGGATGCGACGAACCCTGCAAGGGGGCAGGGAAGATCAGGCGATTAATAAACCCTCTTGTGGTTAGGGTTGTACTTATAGAGGGATAGTGAGAGTGAGGAAATGAGAAACAATACCAGAGAGGGGATGAGGCCTGATCCAAGAAACCCTCCAGGATGCTAGGGACCCTGCAAGAGGACCTGGAAGGTCAAGGACAGGTAGATGGGGGAAGAAAAGATGGTAAGCCTAGGCACTATAGGACCCCATCAGGATGCTGAGAACCCTGCAAGGGGAGTATGAAGGCTAGGGACAAAGGGGGAAAGAGTAGGGGAAGGGAGAAAGGTATGAGAACTAGCACCTAGGAGGGGCTAGGGTCAGTAGAGGCAGTAGAGTTGATAGAGGCATTGGGTAAATTCCAAAGGAGGATGAACTGTAAGGAGCAAAATGAAGGAAATGAAGGCGTGTCATAACAGGAACAGTTAGGGGCAAGATAGTTGGAGAGGGCAGTGTTGATGGAATAGAGGGAGGAGGAGTGTCAAATTTGGGGAGGTAGAGAGTTCCATATTTTAGGGAAACGGTGAGAGTACCCAGGCTGACCGGAGAGGGTGGAGCAGCAGGGGACAGTTAGTGTGCGAGTGTCGATAGATCTGAGGGAGTTGGAAGGAGAAGGGGCTGTTATAAATGAGGGGAGAGGTAGGAAGAAGTTCACCCAGCCAGTGTTTAATGGTGAATTTAGCGCAGTGTGAGAGGCATCTATTTGTAAAGGAGGGGAAGGAAATATCTCGACAGAGGTCACAGTGGTGGGTGCAAGAGGGAGCATCAAGGGCAAAGCGGAAGAAGGAATTGAAAAGAGTTTCCAATCTGGTCAAGGAGGACCTAGGAGTGGCACCATAGACTATGTCACAGTAGTCCAAAATGGGAGGATCATCTTCTGGACAAGCTCATGCCTAGCTGCAGGAGGGATGCAACTGCGGTTCCTGAACAAAGCACTGAGCTTGGGGTGCAATTTTTTCTGGATAGTGTCAATGTGTCCAGAGAAGTTGAGGTGTTGGTCTAACCAAAACCCAAGGTATCTGAAAGATGAAGTGTCCTCAAGCAAAGTCCTCAAGAGTGCAGAAAGTGGGCGGGGAAGCCTAGACAGTCTCTGCCTTGTGCCAAAGGTCATGGAGACTGTCTTCTTGGCATTGAGGAATAATTGATGGTTTGAAAACCAGAGCTGGACCTTGTTGAAGTCGTGCTGCAAGCTGGATGTAACCTTAGTTGGGCATGAGCCAGATGCATACAAAACGTATCATCAGCGTACATGTGTATGGCGGAGGAGGTGGAGCAGGCAGATGGCAGGTCCTTAAGGAAGATGGAGAATAGAAGGGGACCAAGCATAGAGCCCTGATGGACACCAGTACAGATCTGGCAGGGTAGCAAGATGGCATCTGCGATCTTAATTGATTGCGTTCTACCAGTAAGGTAGACCTTAAACCAGTTAGTGGCAGAAGGGGTTAGACCAGCAGATGAGAGGGAACCAAGGAGAAGGGAGTCGGAAACAATGTCAAAAGCCTTGGCAAGGTCAACAAATATGACTGAGGTGATTTGGCCATTGTCTATTGTGGAGAGGATGGAGTCAGTGAGCCGAAGCAGGGAGGTGGTGGTAGAGTGGCTTTTCCTGAAACCAGATTAGTACAGAGTGAAGAAGGAGGTATCAGATAGAAAAGAGGTGAGTTGAGAGAGGACTAGATGTTCTTGTAGTTTGGCTAGGGTAGGGAGTGGTGAGATGGGGTGATAGTTGCCAGGGGATGAGGCGTCTTCACCATTAGGTAGGGGAGGACTACTGTGTGCTTCCATGTGGAAGGGACACCTGAGGTTGAGAAGGAGAGATTTAAGATTAAGGAGAGGGAGTAGGCACTGGCCAGGGCTGAGAGAGAGAGGAGTTTAGGGTCAAAGTCATCTGGGGAAGATCCTTTTGAGGGGCATTTAGAGTATCTGTGGGGGAGGCAGAAGAGAATGAGAAGGAGGGGTGTGGGGAAATAGGAAGTGGAGCATTTTTTTGGGTGGGGGGGGGATAGAGAGGCAGCCATAACCTTTAGGACCCTTTCCCGTGGAAAAAGACTTGTATCCATTTCCATGCTCTTCCTACCCTTTCTACTCCCTTGTGGCCCATTACCTGCCCCATCCTCTGTAAAGACTGAGCAAAAGTATCTGTTCAGTATAACTGCTTTGCAGTTGTCATCTTCCACTCTACTCCCATCCTCCCCTTTCAGCCTCACTATCCTTCCTTTTGCCTTCCTTTTTTCACTGACGTACCTGTAAAAGGTTTTGTCCCCACTAACCACTGATTTCACAATGCATTCCTCTGTTTGTGCTTTGGCTTCCTTTACTGCCCTGCCTTTGTTTCTCCTGGTATCTCTCCCTATCCCCTTCTGCCTGTGTCTTTTTGTATTGTTTGAATGCAATTTTTTTGGCTTTCACTTTCTCCGCTACCTCCTTGGAATACCATAATGGTCTTCTCTTCCTTTTCCCCTTGCTAACATGTTTTACACATAATTGTGTTGCCCTTGTTATCCTCTAATTTGAATACTGCCCACTGTTCCTCCACCCCTAATTTCCTCCCTATTCCAGCTAGTGCCTCTTCCAAGCATGTCCCCGGTTTTCCAAAATCTGCCCTTCTAAAGTCAAGGATTCGTGTTTTTGTGTGGCTGGGTTCTGCCCCTTCAGTTTTGTCAAACCACACTGACTGGTGGTCACTGTTCCCCAGGTGCTCCCCTGTTGTGATTCCTGTCCCACTGTCCCCGTTTGTGAGCACCAGATCCAGTACTGCTGTCTGCCATGTGGGTTCCATGACCAGTTGTTTATGGAAGGCTCCCAGTATAGGGAGTCCAGGATAAACCTGCTCTTGGTTGATGCTGCAGCTGGGAGGCTTCAGTCTATGTTTGGAATACTGAAGTTGCCAACCAGCACTATCTACCCCTTGTGCACCAAACTTTTGGATAGTCAGCATCATCTCCCTATCCTTCTCTTGCCCCTGGGCTGGTGGTCCGTAAATTACCCCTGTGCGGATGGCTGACCCTGATCTTTCTAGCTTAACACACAGTATCTCCCCCCTCCTTGTTCCCCCTGTATCTCTGTGGCCTTTATGTTATCTTTCACATAAAGCACCACTCCTCCCCCCCCTTCCTGTCCCCTTCCTGCCTGCCCTGTCCCTCCTGAATAGATTGTAACCTGGTTTGGCCATCTCCCAGTTGTGGCTATCACTACACTAGGTCTCCATGATGGCCACAATGTCCAGGTCTGACTCTGCCATGGCTGCCTCAAGGTCCTCCATCTTGTTACTAAGGCTCCAGGCATTGGTACACATGGCTCTCCAAGATGTGACTTCCTTCCCCTGTTTTGTTGCCATGAGCCTCCCCCCCTTCCTTGCTGCTGTTTTTCCTCGGTCCTCCCTGTCTTACACCCTTATGTTGAATTCTATCCTCTGTCTAGCTATCTGCTCCTTGGGTACTCATGTAGAGCATGTGATCACGGGGGGGATACTAAGCTTCCTGTCCTTCCTGGCTCCCCCCCAGACCAGTTTAAACACTTGCTGCTGAAGCATTCAAACCTCTGACTTAGGACTAAGGTTCTCTTCCCGGATGGATGCAGGCCATCATTCATATACAGGCGTGCATCCTCCCAGGTGGGGCCCCAGTCCCCCGTGAAGCCAAAACCCTCCTTTCCACACCATTCCTTCAACCAGGAGTTGAATTTCTGGATGCAGAGTGATCTCCCCCTTGCCACGAACAGGTAGTACCTCCGAGAAGGAGACAGAGTGTGCTATCTGTTTTAGCGCCCCCCCAACTTCCTGAAATCCTCCTGGATTCTGGCTATCTCCACTTTGTGCCCTGTCAGGTCAGCTGTCCCCATCTGGACAATGACATCCAGTTCCTCCCTCCTTACTATCGCCCTTGTGATCCTATGGAGCCACCTCTCATCCCTCCATCCCTCTCCCCCTGCTAGGTACCCCTATCTTCACTCCCTGGACAATTGGGTCTCCCACCACGAGTAGCTTCCTCTTCCTCTGGGTCCTCTACCCCCTTCCCTGGGGCTCCATCATGGAGGACCCACCCATCCTCCTTGGTCTCAGCTGTGGGAGCCCTTTTGGGGCTTTCCCACTCCTCCAAGACAGTGTAGGAGTTACTTAACTGGACCAGTTGGGGGATGTGCTTCAGACCCCCCTCCCACACTCTCCCTGAGCCCACTGTGGTCCAACCACTCCTCCTCCTCCTCCTCCTGGGCATCCTTTGAGGTTCTGGTTATGGAAACGGTGGCCTCTGGGTGGGGGTGAAGGTCCCCTGTATCCTGTCCAACTTGGCTCGGAGACAGGCCACCTCCTCCCTCAACCCAGAGAGGTGCCTGCAGATGACGCAGCACCACATGATCCAGAATGTCCTCCTGAACACTACAGACCCTCACCCAATACACACTGCACCACCGCTTGCATCTTCTCTATCTTTATTAACTATGCCCCCTACCACCAGCAACACTCTCCTGTACCCTTTGTATCCTTTTACTGAGTTAGGCTCCCACTTCTTTTTGTTTTTTCCTCTCTCTCTCTCTCTCTCTCTCTATTCCTCTCCTCTCCTGTCTTCCCCTCTGTTTCCTTCTGTTCTCTACAATATATTTCTGCCAGACAGGCTATCTTATCTGTCTGTGCTAGTCCTATTTCTGTGTGGTGTCAGGAAGTGTCAATTTATGGGGTGCCTATAAAGGCAGATTAATTTGGGGTGGGTGGGATGAGGGAGGGAGGGTTGGGCCTAGCCTCCTGTTCTGGAAACAATCAACCAAACCAAGCACCCCTCTGCTGCTTCTGGCGTCCCCTGCTCCAGTGATTAAAACAGTGGCTGCAACAGTAAAAACAATTATGATTCCAAATAAACAGAATACCCAAACTTCAACTGACCCTGAAAGCTAAAAAACAGTTGCAATGACTTTTGACTCCAAACCCAAACTGTCAACACTCCCCTACCCTCCCACATTTGTGACCAGTGATGAAACATTTCTTGATCATGTCCCATCCTTCAAGTACCTAGGAGTGTGGCTGGGGCAGTTCTTTGACTTCTTCACCCATGTCAGCTTTGTCTGTACTAAACTCTACCCCAAACTCAACAAAGATTGCTTAGCACTCTCAGTCTGCCTGGAAATTGTCACCACTATGGTTCCCCCAGTGCTTGACTATCTGGATGTGGTCTGCGATGCAGCCCCCACCTCCTCTCTCACCAGACTGGATACTCTTCAGTGCCTTTTGCCGCTTTGTCTCCAACCCCCCCCCCCGTACCCATCATGGCTCTCTTTACATAAACCTGTGTCTCTTGCCTGTTGCTTCCTGCCACCTTGTTCACTATGAGTCTTTCTTCTCAATGCACTTGTTCTCCTCTCTCTCTCTCTCCCCCCCTTATCTCTGCACTTTCCTCTCCACTGTCCGCTCCACCTCTTACTCACTTCACTCTAGGGACCCTCGCTCCTTCTCCAATCTACTGCTGGACAGTTTGCTTCCTCCCTCCATCTTCCCCCCATTTGGAACAACTTGTCCACCCCACTTCACTTGTACTCTTCCTATCTCTCTCTCACTCACTCACTCACTCACTCACTCATCTACTCAGACTTCTTTGTCCGCATCCTTTTCTTGTGTTGTTTTGTTCCTCATTTTTTTGTATAACATCTTTTTATTGAAATTCAAACCACAGCATCAAATAACACATCAGTACAGAGTTATATGGTACTGTTCTGGTAAAAGGCGCTGAGACGGGGCATGCCTCATGGATGCACACACTCAGAGTGTCCACATCTTAATATGTGCTGCAGTCACTAAATACAATAGCATAGCTTTGTGCACCTATGCATAAGAATTACATGTAGTCCATTCAGGAGAAAAAACACAAACAAGCAAATGAGACCTGCGAGTTTGAAAAAGAGGTTTAAAATCATGCATATGCATGGCATGCAACTATCCTCCAGCCTTCTAGCTTTGGACTGAGAAAGGACAAGTTAAGAGATAAGTCAGAGACAATTAAACAAGAAAATCATGTACATTCATGCAAGTTAAGGAAAACAATTCCAACTATATGCTAACAGTGTGGGTTCCAAGATATAGACAGCTTGGGGGATAGATATCAGAAAGGAGGGGATAGATACCAGTGCAGGAAGATGCAAGGAGTGGTGCAATGCAGTGGGTGTGGAGCAGCAGTCTTCAGGAGAATGTTCTGGATGCTGTTGTGCTGCCCCATATGCAGGCACCTCTGGGTTGAGAGCAGAGGTGACCAGTCTGTGGGCCGAGCTGGCAGGAATACTGGCAACCATCGCTCCCACCCATACACCATCATGTCCTCAGCCACTGCCACAAAGGTTGCCCAGACAGGGGTCTGCATGGACTACAGTGAGCTCAGGGAGACTGAGGAAGGTATGACAAAAGTGCATCCCCCATCCGGTCCAACTCAACAACTCATAGGCTGTTTTCGAGAAGCGGGACAGTCCCATATGGGAACCCGAGGTTGTGTCCAGGGAGGATAGGTGGGTCCTCCAGGAGGGAGACCGAGGAGCAGGAGGCAAAGGACCCCAGATGAGAAGGAAGCTACTTTTGGTGGGGGACTCAATTGTTAGGGGAATGGACTTGGGCACAGGTGGTGAGGTAGAAAGGGACGTAAAGTGTCTTCAAGGAGGCACGGCTCGGGAGGGGGGTGAGTGGAACCAAAGGATCGCTAAAGCAATTGCAAGGAGAAGGAGAGCTGGAGGTCATTGTCCACCTGGGGACAAATGACCTAGCTGGAAAGAAGGTGGATATAGAGCAGGTACAGGAAGACTTCAGAGTGTTAGGAAGGCACCTTGGAGAAGTGGCAAGCTCTGTAAGTTTCTTGGAGGTGCTGCCGCTCCACGGCAGTGGGGAGGCAAGGGATCTGTGCACCAGAAGCTTCAACACTTGGTTGAAGGGCTGATGCAGGTAACAGGGTTTCAGCTTCATTGGAGACTGGGGACCCACCTGGAATGATGTGGATCTGTACAAAGGTGATGGCCTGCATCCGTCCCAGAAGGGGACAGCAGTCCTCAATGAAAAGTTTGGATGCTTCCTCACCAAGCATTTTAACTAGCCTGGGGGCCAAAAGGGAACATGGAGTCTCAAGCATCCCACCCCCATAGGTTAGAACAGACAGAAAGAGAAATCAGATAGGTAAAATGGTAGCAGACACATCTACAGTAACTAAGTTCTGAAGGGTATGGCAGACAAAGGGAGGCAGCAAGAGAAGGAAGCCAGAGTCACAGGGAAGAAACCAGTGGGCAATCATGGGACTAGAAGGTAGACAGGCAGCAACAAGTGGAAGGCATTGTATACAAACTCCTGCAGCCTGGGTAATAAAATCCCAGACCTGGTGGCCATAATGGCAGAGATCAACCTGGACATTGTGGCAATAGCGGAGACATGGTACACTGGAAAACACAACTGGGAGGTAAGTGTACCAGGTTATGCACTGTTCAGAAGGAATAGGGAGGGAGGGTAAAAAGGAGTAGCCCTATACATCAGGGAAGACATAAAAGCTATTGGGTACAGGGTAGACAGGGGGAGGCCAAGGCACTGCGGGTCACCCTTGAGCCAGGCAATAGCACAGCAATTTGAATGGGGGTGATCTACAGACCCCCAGCTCAGAGGGAGGAGGTGGACAAGCTGATAGTGGAGGAAATACATGAGATGGCAACAAAAGGGGAGCTGCTGCTGTAGTTGAGTGATTTCAATATGCCAGATGTGGACTGGTCCATCCCAGTGGCGGCCACAGCCAGGAGCCAAGACATCTGGGGGCAGGCCTCAGGCAGTTAGTGAAAGAACCCACCAGGGACAGGGCAATTCTTTGATCTAGTCATGACCAATGGGGACAGAATCACAGAAGTACAGGTGGAAGGTCACCTTGGGGCTAGCAACCACCACACAGTGTGGTTTAACATGGGTACAGGGTCACAGTCCAGGCACACAAAGGCAAGGGTTTTAGACAGGGACCCTGGTTTTCCATTTTTACCGGTAACACCGGTAACAATCACGGAATCCTGCTTGGTTTGCGGATTTTGAATTCTTGTACCGGTGCCTCATGGAAATTGCATGTCACTGTACAGAATCTCTAAGATTTCAGTATTTTTTTTTTATTTTCTCTTTCTCTGTCCCCTTCTCACAGCATCAGTCTCCACTTTTCAGGCTGGGTATTCCTTAGCTTCACCCCCAGGTAATGCTCAGGAGCTCCTGTGGTCCTGCCCCTATCCTGCCTGGGTTGTACCCCTGCCAGGTGGAAAGGGAGGGGAACCCAGGACCCTTTCACACTCCCTTAGGGTGTATTGAGCAGCTCAGTGAGTACCTCATGGAGCCTGGTTATGAAGTCTGAGGCACCTGGGTCCCTTCTGCCAGTGGCCAATGTGGGGGGTGATCGTTCCTGGTTTTCTGCTCTCTGTCCCTGAGGGCACTGCCACTAGAAGAAGAAACCGTCTTACTACTTATGAAAATACTTCACATTTAGTACCCCATTTAGGTGAATTGGATCATTTGCAGCTTTTCTCCCACCTATTGTTTCAGTCTCTGTGACAACAAAAGGTTTTCTGATAGTCTGCCTCAACAAAAAGCAAATGTTAAGTATTTAAGTGTACTTATGTTTGGCCAGTGGATTTTGAAAGCACCGTCAATGACCTACAGAAGGTAAGACCCCAGGGGCTATATGATGCTGGTGGGCAGAGTAGTGCTCAATTCACATCTGAACAAAGACATAAAAACTGGGAGACACTGTTTTCATGGACACCAAGGAAAAAAAGCATCCACATGTCTGGTAGATGCATAAATCCATTTCAACGTCCTCCACTAATCACTTGTGGATTTTTAGGTGAAGACACTTTATTTCAAAGAAGCAAATTCAAGTATTTTTTACCCCTGGCCATTCACTCCTTCAGGCCTGCCAGGCCCCTACCATCACTGCTGAGTGCCAACCACCATCCACTGCCTCTTACTGCTGTGCTACCAGGTAACCCAAAGTAACCCTTCATCGAGTGGGCCCCTACCCCTGTGGGTGGCTACTAGGGGAGGAGAATTGCCCTAACAAGCTTCCAATGTATCCTGGGTATGGCAGGGGTCAGAACGGACACATGTCTGGGGATTCTGGCTTATGGAGGGACCAACAGCTGTCCTTCAGTTGGGTCAGTGGGTGTTTTCCCATTTTCTGGGAAGTGTGACAGGCCACACGATGTCAAGGCACAAGCCAATGTCCGTCACGCTCCCTCCTGCAGTGAGGGCTGATATGTTGTCATGCCTATAGCCTCCACCACGGGCCAGCAAATGCTGAGCCATGAACCCACCCTCCCTCCCAGGAGAAGGTGAGTGGTCATTGGACACTCAAGCCTTCACCCACCAGCTGGCTCTCCAACACCCAAGTCTGCTTCCTAACCCTGGTCAGCAGTGTCACAGGCAGAAATCCAATTTAGGCAGTTAAATTATAGATAGGACAAAACAAAGGTAGTCCACCTTAGTGGTGATGGTTCAGATTAATTCATATCTGAATTCTAACAAGCAAAGAGACCAAGTCATTTGTAACTTGTGCATGGGGTGTGGGTGCTGAAGAAAGGGATCATAGTGCTGTCACTACTGCCATCACCCCAGAGGATGTGGACTGCATTGTTGCTACTGGCATCACACCAAAGGGTGGGGGCTATAGTGCTTCTGCCATCATCACTGGTGGATAGAGAATGTAGTACTGCTGCTGTCCCACCTGAGGGATGGGGACACAGTGCTGATACTGCCATCACACCGAGGAATCGTGAACATAGTACTGCTGCCATCACACCTAAGAGGTGGGGGCCACAGTGCTGCTGCCTCTGTCACACCTGAGGGATGGAGGTTGTAGTGCTTTTGCTGCTGCCATCTCACCAGAGGGATGGGGCCTGTAGTGCTGTTGGTGCTGCCATCGACCTGAAGGATGGGGTGTGAGTACTGCTTCCATCACACCTTAGGGATGGGGCAGTAGTGTTGCTGCTGCCATCACATCTTGTATCTAAAATAACTTTAAATTGGTACAAGGATGGAAGGATGTGTAATAGTGGAAATCAAAATTGCTAAACTGCATGTTAGCAGAGTTAAAAATTGTTAAATAAAGTACACAAAACCAAACACCGGTAAAAGCGGATTTTGGCTTAGCAGACACCGGTGACAGTACCAGTTTTTACAATGTGCAAAATGGAATATGCCTTTTCTCAATCCCGGTAAACCAGTGTCCCTGGTTTTAGATTTCAGGAGGAAAGACTTTGCTAAGATGGGAATGGCTATCAAAGAAGCCCTGGAAAGGAGAATGGCAGGTGTGGGGGTTGAGGAGCACTGGGCAAACATAAAAGGAGCCATAGCAGTGGTGGCAAACCAACCAGTGCATTAAGCTCATAAACAAAGGCAAAAGAAGGAAGAAACCACTATGGTTCTCAAGAGAGGTATCAGAGAAGGTTAGGACCAAGAGGGTGGTGTTCAAGAAGTATAAGGCGACACAGAAGAAAGAGGATAGGGTGATGTACCTGAATTGTCTGAAGGAGGCTGGGAAAGCTGTTATGAGCGCAAAGGCACAAACAGAGGAAAAACTGGGACGGACAGTGAAGAGAGAATAAAACATTCTATAGGTACATCAGTGAAAGAGGGAAGTCTAAGGGGGGGATTGTAATGTGAAGACGGGAAGAGGGGGAATGTGTGGAGAGGGAACAGGAAAAGGTGTCAATGCTGAACAGATACATCTGTTTGGTATTCACTGAGGAAGGGGAGGGACAGGTCCACAGCTAGGTACCAGAAACAAAGTAGGGAGGGAGGTGGACACCAATCCATTTATAGAAGGTAGAGTCCTAGAGGAGTTCTCAAAACTAAAGGTAGACAAAGCAATAGGACCAGATGGCATTCATCTCAGGACATTGAGGGAACTAAGGATGGAGATAGCAGCACCACTGGCGGCCATGTTCAGTGAGTCACTCAGCGCAAGGATGGTTCCAAAGGACTGGAGGAGGGCACATGGGGTCCCCCTACACAAAAGTGGTAACAGGAAGGAAGCAGCAAATTACTGGTCAGTCAGCCTCACCTTAATAGTAGGGAAAATAATGGAGGCATTGCTAAAGGAGAGGATTGTGGAACATTTGGAATCTACCAGCATGCAGGACCCAATGCAGCATGGATTCCAGGATTCATTTAGGGGTCTCATTTGCGACCCCTATGAAAATTTTGCGACCTCTGTGACAGGGCTTGTGACCCCTGCTGCCATGGCCTATGGACGCTGCTTGGCCATTGGCCACTGCTGGCCAGACGAATTTAAAAAAAAAAAAACTTTTTCCCAAACTGCCTCCCCAAGAGCCGAGTCAAGTGTCCGCCTCCCCCCCCCCAAAACTCCAAGTCCCAGAGTCCCAGTGTACATTGAGATGGGGTTGGTACTATTGCAATTGGCTAGGAAGGCCAGTGGACGGGACTAGTCACGTTTTGCGGTGGTGGGCGAGCACGGCAGACAGGGTATCCCTTCAGAGGTGGGACAGGTGATGGGAAAGTAGCAGCTTGAAGGCTATCTAGATGATGACGAGCTAAGGCAAGAGGAAAGTGGGTCTAGGAGGAGGGGCCGGAGTTGGATTGGGGTTTTATTTTTCATTGATTGGTCGGGCAGCCGGGCACCGCACCAGGCGCAGTCTAGGCCAGAGAGGAGAGGAGAGGACTGGAGCAGCAGGAGCGGGGGCCGCGGAGCGCCTCAGAGGAGTTGGAGACACGATGATGTGGGACTGGTCTGAGACAGGACAGAGATGGTCAAATGAGATCTGGAGAAGCCTGGACTGAAGGAGAACAAGAACAGTACAAGCAGCGAGGTAAGCAACAAACAATAAAGGGAAAAAAAACCTGCTTTCATTGCTTTTGCTTGCTTCTTAAAAGGTGGTAAGCCTCTGACAGAGGGAGTTGGGGTGGACCATTTACAAGAGACACTGCTGTGGGGGTGCGTGCATACTTGTGAATGCAGACCCTGGGACAGCAGAGGGCATATGGGGGGGGACTGACTGGCCTGTCCGGACTGGGAGTTATGATGGACGTGGGGGATAGAGCAGAGTTGTGGGAGTGGGGGCTGACTGGTGTGTTTGGTACCAAGAATACAGGAGCATGGGGGGAGAGGGCAGTACAGTGGTAATGATAGCTTACCTGTGAATGTGGACATGATGGGATAGCAGGGGTCATGGGAGGGGCAGAACTGTGGGAATGGGTCTTGGGAGCGGACTGGTGTGTCTGGTTCAGAGGATACAGGGGGGATTGGGGATGGAGAAACAATCAAGAGAAATGGAGGGATAAGAGAGAGTCTGAGGAGTACTGGGTAACCTTGCAGAGTGTGGGACCCTGGGGGTATATGGGGTGCAGGAGTGAGTGTAGCATTTAAAGAAGGGTATACCATCGCTGCAGTGACTCCCCGACAGCGAAGACCATCACAGCGACAGGACTGGGCAAAATCCGTATGTCGCTGTGATGGACTCTGCAAGGCCAGTGGACTGCCTTTCAGGGTGTTTCGCCCCCCCCCATCCAACTCTGACTCGGAGTTGGAATCCTAGAGACTGGGGGGTGTGGAGCCCCCCACATGGGGTTCGAGGACACAGTCCCCCAATGGAAACACAGAGGCATCCCCGACACCGCATTGCTGACACTTGGCAATGCAGCTGTTGCTGTAGGGGATGTCTCCGTGTCCGCTGTCGCTGCAGCATGGTAAAACTGTCTGCACTAAAGCCTACTCATGCCCACATGAAACAAACTGAACATTATTTTAACTGTTGTGTCCTCTGAAGTCTTGATTTTTAAACAGAGAACCAGAAAATAAAGTTACCCCATCAAACCCCTTTCACAAAGTCTGCAATGAATAAAAATCACGTAAAAACACTGTGGAGATGGTTTTAACCTGTATCACTCAAACTGCAACCCTCACATCACAGCAAGAAAAAGAATGTAAAGAACAAAAGACAAAAATTCTGGGATTCTTACTTCTTTTATTTCGGCAAGGCACCAACAAAATGATAAATCCATTAAAGCAGCATTACTTGTTAGTTGGCAAAAAATTTCATCCTATAGTTTTTTTGCCAGAAATGTATTTCTGACATCCTTAATGTGTGAAATGATGCATTTTAGGCCCAGGTTCAGGAGCAAAGTGTGACTCACCCCTCAGTCTTCTTGCCTCCTTTCCATCACAGAACAGCTGCTAACAATAATGGCTACCTCACAGGGATGAGAGGTAAGCAGCGGGAGATGGCTGATTGTTCTACTATAGACAATGATGGCAGAAAAAGACTAATGGCAATCCATTCTGACTATGGTTCCCTATCTAATCCCATGACCTAATGTCCACCCAGGGCCCAAGCCCTCTCTATCCACCCCAGTATTCCCCTCCTAGTATCTGTTGCCTTGAGTAACCATTATACCCTTCACTTTGTCCCAACCTTGCTTGAAACCAATAATGGTTTTAGCACCCACCACCTTGGCAGGTAGACTGCTCCATGGTTCCACCACCCTTTCTGTAAAATAATACTTCCTCATGTCCCTCCAGGCATCTCCAAAACTCGCACCTGCAAGGCAACCTGCCACTGCACTGTGATAGAAAGGAACCAGAGTTAAAATCTCTATCAGACATAGTGATTGCTAGACCTCAGTAACAGTAAACTGTGACAATTGGAATGTTATTTGAATACTGTACTGAGACTAACAATCACATTCTGGGAGTGAATTAAGCAATAAGTCATGACCAAGGGTTATGTTAATGGTCTGTTAATCACCTTCTAGGGGTGTACTGTGGCACGAAGTGTAGCAGAGTGCCACATGCCCCTAGAGGGTGATTAACTGACCATTAACATAATCCCTGGCAGTGCCTTATTGCTATTATAATAAAACATGTTTTTAAACAGTGTTAAACCTTGTTCAGCATATGGTTAACCTTCTACATGTATGTTAATAAAAGTTTAACATGAGGCTGTTAGAATGTTTGCAGCCAATCAGAAAGCTCCATTTCTCAGACCCTTTTTATAATACTAAATAACACTGGCATTCCGTTTTGTAAACCCACTGCTATGACATAGATGAGATAGGTTTATACAGTTCTGACATCACAACAGTGGGATTACAAGGTTTTAATCTGTTTGATTTCAATGGGTAATAAGTGCTACCCATACATTATAATATGGTTTAATATTTGTACAGTTGAGGAATGGAACTTTCACTATACTGATGATTCCATAATTTGATGAAAACTAGCTATTTAATTTGAATCAACATCTGTAATGACCCATTTCACATTTATATTCAGACTTTACTATCCAATTCATACCCATTTTCAAATTACTTGGTCACTAGCTCTATGTCACATTGACAAATGCCACCCTCTCTGGCCCCGCCCACACCATGGCCCCACCCACATCGTGCCCACCCCACCTTGCTACCCCTATGATTTTGCTGAAATTACGCCCCTGATGGATTCACTCTGGAAAGATCATGTCAAAGAAACCTGGGTGATGAACGAGGTGGACCAGAGAGGAGCAGTAGATGTCGCCTACCTTAATTTCAACAAGGACTTCGACACCATTCCGAATAGGAGACTGTTGAACAAGTTGGAAAGCCTGGGTATGGGACACAGGGTGATAAAATGGGTTAGAAACTGGTTAGAGGATAGAAAGCAGAGTGTGATGGTAAATGGGATCCAGACTAAGGAAAGGGAAGTGACCAGTAGGATACCTCAGGGATCAGTCCTGGGGCCATTCCTTTTTAATGTCTTCATTAGCAACATTGTGGAGGGGCTAGAATGGAAGGTTTGCCTGTTTGCAGATGACACCAATATCTGCAACAGGGTAGACATTCCTGATGGAGTGGAGAGAATGAGGAGTGGCCTAGAAAAATTGGAAAAATGGTCCGAAAGTGGCAACTGAGGTTCAATGAGAAGAATGGCAAAATCATGCACCTGGGCCACAGAAACTCTGGGGAGAGGTACAGGAATGGGGGGGGGGTAGAGTTACTGACAGTCACCAGAGAAGAAAGAGATATGGGGATTATTATCTCAGATGACCTAAAGGTAACCAAGCAGAATACAAAGGCTGTAAGGAAGGCCAGTGGCATGTTTAGGTGCATAGAAAGGGGCATCACTAGCTGAAGAAGAGAGGTGGTGATACCACTATACAAAACACTGGTGAGGCCTCATCTGGAATACTGTGTAGAGCTCTGGAGACCACATGGAGGTGGTCCAGAGAAGGGTGACAAAGATGGTGCAGGGCTTACACTAGAAAACATGTGGGGAGAGATTGAAAGACCTCAATATGCATACACTAGAAGAAAGGAGGGAACTGGGGGATATGATAGAAACTTTCAAGTATCTTAAGGGCATAAACAAGGTGCAAGGGGGAGACACCTTTCAATATACGAGGGGCACAAGAACAAGGGGGGCACAATATGAGATTGGAAGGGGCAGGATAAGGGGAAATGTGAGGAAGTTCTTTTTCACAGAACGGGTGGTGGATGCATGGAATAACCTACCCCAGGAGGTAGAGGAAGCATCAACAGTGGGGGGATTTAAACATGCATAGGATAGGCATAAGGGAATCCTAGAGGTGGGAAGAAGAGGATAAAGCCAATGACAAGATAGGGACATCGGCTACCAGTTAAGGTGGGGAAATTGGGCAGGCTGGATGGGCCTAGCAGTCCTTATCTGCTGACAATCTCTATGTTTCTCTTGGCAGGACACACAGAATGCATGAATAGTGATACAAAACCATTTATAACTATATGCTTATGCTAAAATTGATAGAGCAGCTGATAAAGAAATGGAAATGGAAAGAAATGGCTCTGCTACCACTAGTTTAGCCATGACAGTGGCTATCAGTTAACTGACAGCTACCTCACTAAGATGCCCTCTAGTTGTTGCTTAGCATGCATGAAAGTCTTTTCCATGCTACCTAAATAGTGTCTTGACTTTCCAGTAGCCTACCTGTTTGGTTCGTCTCACTGTCCTGGGGGGAGGGGGGGAGGTGGACCTCACAGTTTGGGCTACTACTACTCCCATATGACCCTATGCCTCCCTTACTCCATGGACCCACTTCAAGGCAGAGGAGCCAGATATTTAAGCCACTGTCCCCAAGTATCCTAATACCTGACACCCATTCCTCTAGCCTTGTACAAAACGTGTAGATAAAAGGCAGTTTGGGATACTCTCTCCAACAATTCTGTTAACTTGTGTGAGTCGGCCTTTGTCATCTGAGAAGAATTTGTCTGTTGGCTTTCATTGTCAAGTGGTATATCAAAAGCAGGACCTGTTGGGTTCCCTCCTGGAAACTGAGTGGGGACTCCTAACAGCCAGTGTGCTGGAGGTATTAGGCACCACACTCTGTGTAACTTTGTTGGCCCATTTCATGATATCTCCTCAGAAGGACTGCAAAAAGAGGCACTACCATAGTATATGGGCTAAATCCCCGGGGGAGTGTTTACACCTCCAGCATGCATTTGGGATCTGAAAGCCCATCTTCATCAATTTCACCTGGGGTTCTGTCATCTGCCCAGTACTTTTTTCTGGATTAGCAGGTATTTAAGGTCCAGGAAACCCATCTCCAACACTGTTCCTGCTGCACTGTAGTAACTAAGCTATAAGGTATGACAGGGTGTGGATTATTGTGGGATAACGGCACACCTTGGGAAGTGTAGCCTGAGGTGAAGGCGAGTGCTTTATGCACCCAAGAAGTGATGTTATCCCACAATTATTCACACCCTGGAATACCTTATTGCAATTATAAAATGGTTTCCCTTATTTTTTTTTATTTTAGGACCGAGTAATGAGGTTCAAAAAGTTAAGCATTTCTGACCTGTGCAGTTTTGCTGGGATATCAGCATGGTCATGTGACTGGATTCCACCAATCACAGTACAGTATGTCTCTTATACATTTTATGTCTATTGTAGCTCCTGTTCCTTGGTAGAATGGGAAAGAGGATGACAAGAGGCCATTAGTATGGACCCTGGCCTCAGGGGAGGAGTACAGGGTCTTAACCCAGGCTATAAAACTTGGCCCTATTCCCACAGCTCACATTGCCTCAAAAAGGCATTCCCACTATACCAAGTCAAGGGCCATTTCTGGGTATCTAGTGACGAGGGCTGCTGAGTCCTGACCCTGTTGTGCTTGATCTAATATGCTTACTAGGAGCCTAAAGTTATCTTCACCTTGTCTGCCTTTCATAAACCCTATTTGAGACATGTGGATGATGAAAGGCAAGGCTTGCTCAAACCTGGTGGCCACTGCTTTAGCTAAAATCTTCACATCCACGTTCAGGAGGGAGACAGAGCAACAGCTAGTGCACAGTGTTCTATCCTTACAGCTTTGGAAAGACTGTAATTACCACCTCATGCACTGAGGGAAGCAGAGTTCCCTTCTAGTGCAATGCTTGGAATAGTTCAACCAGACGAGGCATTAACACAGAATTAAAAGTCTGATAAAATTCAGAACTGAGCCTGTCAGGGCCCAGGGCTGACAGCCTGTGTAACTTCTTTGGCAGATAGTGGTCTCTCCATCTGAGCTACCACATCTGGGGGATATAAAGCAGGTTTACCTTCTGAAGGAATTTGTTTGTATTGTCCCATATGGCAGGACCCCCCGGGAGGATTAAAGACCCTTACAGAAGTCCTGAAAGGCAGCATTTATCTGGGTAGGGTTAGCAGAGAGAGAGAGAGAGAGAGAGAGAGAGAGAGAGAGAGTCTTCTGACAATTTGAGGTGCAGGAGTAATGCCTCTCCTTGATTCTTTTTAAGTCAGTAGGCCAATAGTTGGCCTGCCTTCTCCCCTTGCTCCTAGTATTGCTGCAGTAGAAAGAAGAGCATCCTCTTGCTTTCTGGGGATGTATAGTGTTGAGCTTATACTTAATTAGGGTAAGGGACCAAAGGTCATCATCAGACCTATCTGCAAATAGTAAATTTTTTCTGCTGCCCTCAGTTCCAAGAAGATGTTTCCACCTCCTCCTGTCCTTTTCTTTTTAAATGTGCAGTGTAACTTGTGATCCGGCCTCTACTAAAAGCCTTGAAGGCATCCCAGACTACTGGCTGAGCCACATCCAGCAAGGCATTCAGGTCAAAATAGGTCTGAATTTCTGTACTCAGCCACTGCACAAAATCCACACTTTGCTGGAGAAGAGGACTGAGCCTCTACCTTGGAGACTTTGCAACAGTGTCAGTCAGCATCAGCATAATTGTCACCAGGGAACGATCGAGAAGTACTATGGGCTGCATTGCCGGATCAGCTACCTCATGTGCAAATTTAGAGCTGACCAAAATGTAGTCTAGCCTGTTACGGGTGGAGGACCTAGGAGAACGGTATGTGAAGTATCTGGCCGTGGGATGCTGAAAAACCATATATGCACTGTTCCTGGCATAGCTGGGAAAGGGCTGCACTTGCCCTCCTGTGCACCGGTTCTCCCATGACTTCAGAGGAGCTGTCTGAGAAAAAGATGAAGCACCAGGTTGAAATCACAGCCCACCACCAGCATAGGGTGTTGTGTGGCCACCTCCTGTAGCTGCTGAGCCACTTCCCAGAAAAACTTAGAATCATCTGAGTTGGAGGCATAAACATTTGCAGTGACTACAGGTCTGGCCTGGACCTTCCCACTAAGCATCACCCATCTTCCCTCTAGCTCTGACCTACTTGTGAAATGCTGGTAGATTTTGTACCAGGCTACAAACAATTTCTCCTCAACTAGCCCTGCTCACTTGTATTGGAAAGTTCATGCCCCATGCACCAGGGCAGCTCCTGAATCTAGGAATATAATTGAAAAGGCTTTGCCTGGAGTTCAGTGGCCAAGCAGCCAACCACTCCCACTTCCTGAGCTATATAAGCAGTTCCTCTCAGCCTCATTGTGAAGCATTTTTTCTTTGCAGCGGGGAGGCTCTGTTGGTTTGTCCTATGTGCTGGCTGGGGCCTACCCCCCCCCCCCCGTTTCTGTGTGTCTCTACTGGACTTTGGTGTTTGTTTTCCTGCTTCTGGTTTGTATCTTTCCTCTGGCTGTGTGCTTCCCTGTGTTTTGTGCCTCTTGTTTTGGGACCTTTCCCTGTTTTCTGTTTTGCTGTGTTTTGGTTTTGTCTTTTTTGGGGGGCTTTGTTTCTAAGCTCCTAGCATACTGCTACTCAGAGCTCATGCAACTGCTTTCGTTACCTACAACTGCAGCCACTGCTGCTGTTTACTTTAATTACTATTGTACCCAGTGCTTGTGTTTTTACACTGTGCTCACCACACTCAGACTACTGCAATCATTACCTGTGTGTTTCAGCTCAGCCATAGCTGCTCCATGTTGCATACTTAATTCTTTCTCACCTGACACAGTTTACACTGACTCTAGCTGTGCTGCTCATTCCTGCTCTCTACTTGCAGCTTCATTGCACTGCCTGGCTACACCTGCTTTCAAAGCTTGTCTCCATGTTTTTTTTTTTTTGAGATTCTACTTTCTCCCCTTTCCCTGGCTCCGGATCTTGCCACTCCTTCAGGCATCCCTAGGTTCCCTGCACCCCCTCCAACCTCCCTTGCACCTTACCTCAAATCACAGCCTTACCTTGGGGTAGCTTGGCGTTACCCTTCGCCGAGTGGGTCCCTCTCCTTCGAGGGGGAAGGCACCGTTGGGGGTGGCCCAGCACACTATTTTTCCTATCGGCCTCTTGGCACTGCTGAAGCTAGGACTGACCCCACAGGAAGTCTTTGGACATGACTTGAACCAGGTGCTGTCATCTGGCCAATCCGGAGTGTTTTTTCCTGTGTTCATGTGTTACTGTCGCTCCTGCACCACTACCTGTAGTGCCCCTAGTCTCCACCGGGGGCCACTACTGGTGTGAGGCGTCCCACCCAACCCCACCCCCAGGAGAGAAAGCAGTCCTCCGGATGCTCGAGCCTCTCCTTCCCTGCCAGCCCCCGGCATCCCGAGTCCATTCCTGAACCCGGGTCGCCGGCGTGGTTCGAGGTATGGCGTCCAGCACCTCAGCCCTCTGCACCACCGGGCCGGCATCTCCATGTTTTATTGCAGTTACAACTCTGAGGTCAGCCAACTAAGCTCCTGCTGAGGCTGTTAATATAGCTTTGTTATTAAATCTTGCCTCGCCACCAAAAAATCCTCAGAGCATTTGTCACCTTGATTTGGCTATTCATGTCTGGCTGGCTTTCCCCCAGTTCAGTGCTGTTTAATTGCTATACAGTATGTTATGCAGACCTCCTTGCAGGTCTACCAATCACTACTACTGCTTACTGACCTACGTGCAGGTCCACACTAGCTTACGCAATACTTGCTCCTTGCTTACGCAAACCATTGCTTCATGCCTACTGCCATCCACTTGGCTTCAGCCTCTGGGATTCTGCTGCACTCAATCTGCATTCAACCTTGCAAGGTCTCGGCACTCAATGCTCATTATGATCTTAGCACACTGTGCTCATTCAGCACACCAGCTTTTCATCTCTCAGTCAATTTCTGGGCCGTGCCAGCCATTCTATCTGGCGCAGGGTTCCTGCAGCCGATGGTCTCGCTCTGCATTTGGTCCACATCTCGAGTGTGTCCAACTTGGGGCGGGATCCTTCTCACCTAGCCCATAGCTGGGAATGTCCTCACCCCAGGCTTGGCTTTAGCTGCCTGCTACGCAACAGCAGCTCCTGGTGTAGAATTTAAGACTAGCGGTGAAGGATGGTTATGACGATCTCCTTTGGCTCTAGTGTTCCACTATAATGGTTAGCCATTGACTTTAGTGGTTTCCCTAGCAAGGCACCTTCACCTCATTCTCCCTATGACTGCCTCTGGTTCACCTGGTTTGATTTTAGGGGTGGGTAGGCCAGGTGAGTGCCTCAGCAGTCATTGCTCTCCTCCTGTGCTTTGGATGCACGTACTGTTGCAGAGTTTTCTTGCAGTCTTCCACGGCATTCCCACTAGAGGGTTTGAGTGAGAGCCTTCCTCCAAATTGGAATATTTTCCACCTCCCTTTAATTGGGATTTCCAAATTGCAGCTGCAGAGCCGTCACTAAATAAACTATCCCAAGCCTGGAGGGATGGCGACCTAGGCCTTGGATCCCCATAGATTTCCTCCTCATAGGGTTTTTTTTACTCTCCTCCATTGCCACAGGTCATAACACTAAGTTAGCATAGTTGTTTTCTCTATTTTTCTTAGGTAGGTTCCGCTGTTGGATGGAGGTGGAGGATGTCCTGCCATTCCCTCTTTCTCATTAGTGGACCCCCCTAATCTCAATGCAAACCATCAGTATCATGCTACGCAAACCTGGGCAGTCATTACGTTATCCAACTGAGCATCTCATTGCATTATCAAACTGCATATGCTTCTCTACTACTATGTTACAGTTACTGTTCCTATGTCACAGTTACTGCTTGATCATGTGCTTTGTGTTGCCTCCTTCTTTGGGGATAATTATACATTTCTTTGGGGATTCCTAAGGTACCTTTAGTCACGGGAATCGTCCCATGGCACCTGTAGAGGTGGAACCCTCTCCGAGGGTTCCTTGCCTTTTGCAACCCTACAGGATGGTAATTCCTCTGGAATAGAGAGTGTGAATGGCCAAAAACCAAACTAACACAGTTGCACAAGCATAACACTATACTGGCTGCATAGGGCAGTGAATAGTGGTATGGCTTGCTGGGATCCCCCCTTGCAAACATGCCGGCATTGGCTGACACAGTCTCATAAGTTCTCCTGAGACAGGACTTTAGTTGGTAACTACAAATAACCACACAACTCCCAGAGCTGCAAGTCATCATCTCATCTTTACTGTGTTGACTCTGGCTGATTCATTCAAATATACTTCTTATTCAGATGTCAAAGGGTCACACAAACCCTGTATTTCATTGTAAAAGACATGGCTCATTACAGTGATCTATGAGGCTCACATTGCATCCACCTCTGGGTCCTCGCCGCATGGCAGTCCTGACATAACACAATATTTATGGACTCTCCTGTCCCTGATTCGATTTTGACTCCAATCTCAGGCAACGGGGCATTCCCTCAGTCCTTTTTACTTAAATTCATCAAGGACTGAAGCTACCTGAGGGGGGGTCGTACCAGACATCATAAGTACTGGGGCACCATGATAACCACCTCTGTATCCCTTCTATGCCTCTGTCAGCAGAACTAACTAGAGGTTCCAACTGTGTCACAGAGACTCCTAATATATGTTCTATGCTAAGCTCTTCCCTCAGTACTAAGGACACAACAATGATTCCACAGCACCCAGTGCTCTGCTGGGCACTGCCAGTACCTGGACCCTACTGTAAGGAGGGAATTGTTACATTTACATACAGTATACAGAATAATGTATGGGCAACCATATATAACAAGGCTGCGATTCCACTGAAGGGCAGTGATGACATCATAGAGACCTTGAGAGAAAAGCTTAAGAGGTCCTTGATTGCATCACAGTCCTGGAGGTGGAAACATTGGCCAAGTTGGTATTGTTGACCATATTTTGTTTCTTATAGTGTGTGGTTTTTCACACTTACAAGATGCCTTTAGTTACAGTTGTCGATGATGGAGTTAACATGCTGAGGGGAACCAACGCTGTTCAGGTTGTTCAGGTTTCATTTTGAACATGTACAACAGCTTGGAACATGCACAACAAAGATTCTGAACTGGAAAAAGTTCCAGACACAACATGGGGTAACCATATGCTATATTTCAATATATACTTGTTGAGCTAGTGGAAAATCTATGTGGCCTATTGATTTTCTCAGTCACTAGACCTGCTTGCCAGGGACACTGGTTTACCGGGATTGAGAAAAGGCATATTCTGTTTTGCACATTGTAAAAGACGATAATGTCACCAGTGTCTGCTAAGCCAAAATCCAGTTTTACCGGTGTTTGGTTTTGTGTACTTTATTTAACAATTTTTAACTCTGCTAACATGCATTTTAGCAATTTTGTCCTCCACTATTACACATCCTTCCATCCTTGTACCAAATTAAAGTTATTTTAGGCACAAGATGTGATGACAGCAACAACACTACAGCTCCATCCCTAAGGTGTGATGGAAGCAGCACTACTGCCCCATCCCTAAGGTGTGATGGCAGCACCAACACAGCACTACAGCCCCATCCCTCTGGTGTGATGGCAGCAGCAAAAGCACTCACGATCTCCTCCCTCAGGTGTGACAGAAACAGCAGCACTGTGGCTCCCCCATCCCTTAGGTGTGATGGCAGTACTACGCTCACTGCCTCAGGTGTGATGGCAATAATAGCACTAAGGCCCCCATCCCTCAGGTGGGACGGCAGCAGTACTACATTCCCAATCCACCAGTGGTGATGGCAGAAGCACTACAGCCCCCACCCCTTCGGTGTGCTGGCAGTAGCAACAATGCAGTCTACATCCCTCAGGGGTGATGGCAGTAGTGATAGCACTATGATCCCCTTTCTTCAACACCCACATCCCTCATGCACAAGTTACAAATGACTTGGTCTCTTTGCTTGTTAGAATTCAGATGTGAATTAATCTGAACCATCACCGCTAAGGTGGACTACCTTTGTTTTTTCGTATCTATAATTTAACTGCCTGAATTGGCTTTCTGCCTGTGACACCGCTGACCAGGGTTAGGGAACATACTTGGGTGTTGGAGGGCCAGCTGGTGGGTGAAGGCTTGAGTGTCCAACAACCACTCACCTTCTCCTATGAGGGAGGGTGGGTTCACTGCTCAGCTTTTGCTGGCCCCTGGTGGAGGCCAGAGGCACAACAACGTGTCGGCCCTCACTGCAGGAGGGAGCGTGATGGACGTTGGCTTGTGCCTTGACATCATGTGGCTTGTCAAGCTCCAAAGAAAATGGGGAAACACCTGCTGACCAACCGAAGAACAGCTGTTGGTCCCTTTAAGCAGGAAGCTCCAGACATGTGTCCGTTTTGACCCCTGCCATGCCCAGTATACACAGGAAGCTCTTTAGGACAATTCTCCTGCCCTGGTAGCCTCTCACAGGGTTAGGGGCCCACTCAATGAAGGGTTACTTTGGGTTACCTGGTAGCACAGCAGTAAGGGGCAGTGGATGGTGGTTGGGACTCAGCAGCGGTGGTAGGGAGCCTTGGCAGGCCTGAAGGAGTGAATTGCCAGGGGGTAGGAGGAGCAAAAAAAACTGCTGAATTTGCTTCTTTGAAATAAAGTGTCTTCACCTAAAAAACTCACAAGTGATTAGTGGAGGTAGTTCAAATGGATTTATGCATCTCGCAGACATGTGGATGCTTTTTTTTTTACTTGGTGTCCATGAAAAGGTGTCTCCTGTTTTCATGTCTTTGTTCAGATATGAATTGAGCACTACTCTGCCCACCAGCATCATACAGCCCTGGGGTCATATCTTCTGTACATCATTGACTGTGCTTTCAAAACCCACTGGTCAAACATAAGTACACTTAAATACTTAACATTTACTTTTGTTGAAACAGTTTATCAGAAAACTTTCTGTTGTCACAGGCCCTGTCCACACTGCAGCTCGAAGCCCTTCTGCAATGTTACAGAGGTGTAAACTGCATCGGTAACGGCGCAGCGCTACACCTGGTAACGCTACAGGAGGCGTTGAATCGTTGTGGAAACCACCGGCGAGGTGGTTTCCACAACGGTTATGGAACCGGTCCTGCCCTGGGACCATTACCGGCGGTAGTGTGGACTGCCGGTAACGGTCCCCTGCAGGGCACAAAGCGCAGCGAGAGCTGCATTATGGGATAGGGCACCGCTGTAACGGTCGCCCAGATCCTCGATGTGTGGACCGGCGGTGCCGGTCCTGTAACGGACACCACTGAGGTGTGGACGCAGTGCACCACTCCACGGCCGTAACGGATTGCATCCGCTACCGGGCGCAAGCGGTGTAGTGTGGATGGGATCACAGAGACTGAAACAGCAGGTGGGAGAAAAGGTGCAAATTATCCAATTCACCTGAATGGGGTGCTAACTGTGAAGTCTTTTCATAAGTAGTAAGGCAGTTTCTTCTTGTGAACATACTTTAATTTAGACTAGTTTTCATTCAAACAACTGAGGATTTTGGATGGCCCTACTGTTTATAAACTAGAATAAGCTAGTTGGTAACAGTGATCCTGCATTTAGCAATCTACAATCTAGATGCTTATATGCAAAGAATACAATAAAAAACTAACTAAAATCTAAAAACAGGCTTATAAAAAATGTATCTGAACATTTATCTTTACCTATACAAAATTATTTCAGCCTAAGTAAAACACAGGTAAATTACACGGTACCCTGACTACTATTCTATGATGTAGTAAACATATGTTGGTATTTTTTTTATATTCTTTGTAAGCAGATTAGGCCACTCGCAGAACTGTCTGTTTTCAGGAGTGACCTAGAAGCACTGGGGAGGTTAAGTGACTTGCTTGGAGTCACACAGTATGCAAGTGAAGGTTGTGGGAATCAAACCCAAGTCTGCTGGATGTACCCAGTTCATTCACTGTTTGTTACTCTAACCACTAGGCATGGGTGGTTAAACCAAATGGCTGATTACAACAAAGAAGTGCGGGTGATTTCTTACTGACTCTATATGCAGCAAAGCAGAAAGAATGCAAAGCACAGCAGCATTCATTTTAAGATGCTGAAATCTGGGTCAGCCCACTGGCGCTATGGTAGCACTATTGCTTGCAATGCCAGCGACCCAGGGTCAGAAGTGAACTCGGTTTGCTGGAGGTCTGGCCAAGGGGTAGGATCGAGCACCCGGGGGACTGCTCTCCTCCTCCTCTGAGGAGGGTGGGCTGCAGGTCCTGCTACTTTACCACCACCTGTGTGACCATGGGTGGTGATGCAATGGTGCTGCAGAGTGATCAGGAGGGGAGGATGCTAGCCAGGATCTGGAGCAGTGGCATGTCTCTATGTGACCTACCACCTTGGATCTCCTCTAGTGCCGGTGCCCTCAGAGACAGAGACCAGAAAACCAGGAACAATCACCTCACATTGGCCACTGGCAGAAAGGACCCAGGTGCCCCAGACTTCATAACCAGGCTCCACAAGGGACCCCCTCCACACTCCACACTAAGGGAGAGTGGAGGGGTGACCAGGGGTCCCCTCCCTTCCCACCTGGGGGGGACACAATCCAGGCAGGATAGGGGCAGGACCACAGGAGCTCATGAGCGTTACCTGGGGGTGAAGCTAAGGGATACCCAGTCTAGGGATCTCTGAAAAGTGGAGACTGATGTTGTGAGAAGGGGACATAGAAAGAGAAAATTAAAACAAATTAAAAAAAATGCTGAAATCTTAGAGATTCTGTGCAGTGACATGCAATTTCCGTGAGGCGCCGGTACAAGAATTCAAAATCCGCAAACCAAGCAGGTTTCCGTGATTGTTACCGGTGTTACCGGTAAAAACGGAAAACCAGGGTCCCTGCTGCTTGCTAGTGGTTGCAAAACTTAGTTTTGACCCCTGTTGTTTATTTATTGTATTACCATGTAAGCAATAAGACACAATGGAGTGTGCATTAAACAGTTCTAACACGTGGCCTGGGGCATGGTAAGGCATGAGGACGCAGGCTGAGGGGGTCTGTGGTGGTGAGTGCTACTTACTTCTGAAATACATAATTTTTCATCCTACAACCATGTCCTGTTCTCTATACTTCCAGAGTCTGTGAGCCTTTTTTCCTGCTTGTTCTGGTACCTGGTGTACTCAGCGCTAGACATGTTTCCCTGAGCTGCCTTGTTGTGTTCTAAGAGGACTAAGTTAACATCAGACATTATCATTGCACTGTAGTAGAGTACGGTGTCATCTGCATACATATGTAAATGGAACTAATGTTCCCTCTAATTTTTAGTCTCTGTGGGTGGGCGACTGATATGTGTGTGCGGCACTTTGTGCAAAAAAAATGATTCATGTGCGCAAATTGGGTGGCCCAAACAAGTGATATATTTTATTGCCAGTAAACAGTAGAAAATATAACCAAACACTCAAATACTCAATGCAAAGTATAAATATACATTCTGACACAGTCCAAAGCTTGGATGTGCATTGTGCACCATAACAGAATGAACTGGAAACATGTAAACTATGTACATTTTAAAGAGTCTTGCATGCATCTAAAAGGGGTACTGCTGATGAAGCATTGCTAAGAAATCAACATTTACTGTTTTTCTCTCCTGTCTTTCACATTCATCCAGTGGACTTATATTTTATTAAGATCCATTTTTCCACCAGATGTTAAAAACAATTTTGTTCGCATCAGCATATCTAAATGGCTTTCTTCCAAGCAGTTTCTTTGTTTGCAGTTAATGCAGTTCATGAGGCTGAAGCCTCTTTCACAGTCAGCACTAGAAGCTTGGAATGCAGTAGTAGTAGTAGTACAATTTATTGCTTGGTATAAAGCAGTTACAATATACTAAAATCAGGACAAAATACATGGTAAATATAAATATACAATAAATAAATCAACAAGGAACTTAAATGTCTTTACAGTGCAATTCAATTTAACAGAGTACCTTTTCACATAAAAAACTTCCACAGGACTTCAAGTTCCCCTAATAAACTTTACAAATGAGTTAAGATTAAAAATCTTGCAAAGATCTCTACCACGTCCTTCTCTTTCATAGTAAACAATTATTCCAAATGATCCTCTGGGGGAGGCTGAGATCCCCTAACAATCCACCTAGCAGTTTTTTTCTAGTTGATTCATACCTAGGACACAAGAGTACCACATGTTTGAGATCATGTATAGTCCCCACTCCACATTTACAATATGGAGGAAGTACCTCCTCTCTTTTGTCTGAAATGAATGCATTGAGCATTATAGTTTTCAGTTCTGAATCTTGTATAGATTCTTCTTTGTTTAGGCATGTTAAAAAAAGAGATAGGGCTCATATCCCCATTAAATCTTTACTTTTTTATAAAATCCATATAGCTTAAGCCTGGAGAGTTGAACATAGAAAGAACTGATGTCTTAAGTCAATAATCCTCAATTTGACATCCTGCCTAATCTCTTCAAATGGTCTCATGTAAATTTTATATAAGAGGTGGCCCAATCCAGCCAGCATTATTGTTTCCTTAATAAGTTGAATAAAGGGATGTACATATCCCGTGCTGGCCAATTTGAAGGCTTCCACTACACACGTTCTGGGATATCTTTGTTGGGGCAAAAGAAAAAGTTTCAATAGAAAGAGAATCTATCGTTCACAGATGAGAGAAGTCAAGGAACGTTGTCCTACCTCCAAGGCAAGAATACAGCTTGGAGTTCCATTTAAAAATATTAAGATGTCTCTATAGAGTTTATTCAGAATTATTTCTAATTCTCTAACCTTAGTATAATCCCAAATTTCAGAGGCATATAACATGCTCATTCTTATTTTGGCATTAATAACTCTTAATACCCCACTCACCGATGACTTCACCATCTTGCCGTTAAATATTTTTAGGGCATTTACAGAAGATCCCATTTTAAATTGAATAGCCTCCAAATGTTTGGTCCAAGATAGGCTATAGGCAAAATGGGCACCTAAATAGTTATAACACTTAACAGTGTCTATATGGTTACCGTTTAGCCTAAAGCCTACCATATTCATAGTCTGAGAGCCAAAAACTACAATGCTGGTCTTGCCGAGATTAACTTTTAGTTTCCTTTGAGAACAGAGAGATTCAAAGTGAGCCAATTTTCTTATAAGATCTAGGACTGACGTAGAGAGTAAGACTAAATTGTTTGCATATACTAAACATTCAGTCCTTTGATCATTAATTTTTGGAGTATGAAAATCTGGGTTACCTAGCTGATCCAAGACTGTAGTAATATAGATGTTAAATGGAGTGAGGGCCAAAATACAGTACACCTGTCTGCCCCCCACATTTGTCTCAAATCTATCTGTTAGATGACCATATTGATTATACTGGACTCTTGCCCACATATTTTCATAGAGTCTATTAATAACATCAAGAAGTGAGGCCTCCAACTTCAGACCCCTTAATGTAGCCCAAAGGATTTTTCTACTAATCCTGTCAAAGGCCAAGGAGAAGTCCACAAAACAGTAATATAATCTGTTTTTTCTCACTTTATTATACTTCCAGATCAGATGCTGAAGCACATAATGATGTTGTACTGTAGAACAGTCCTTCCGGAAACCGTTCTGTGCCTCATTCAATACTGAGTTCTACTTGACCCACGACAGCAATCTGCCTAAATTTATCCTAGAGAAAATCTTCTGTGAAACATCTATCAAACTAATAGGTCTATACATCCTTGGATCATTCGGATCCTCTTTTTTAAAAATTGGGAAGATAACACTACCTGCCCAACTGGCTGGGTAAAAGTACCCCGAACCAGGCCATTAAATAGCAAAAGAAGAAAAGGAATCCAACAGTTGGTAAAAACCTTATAGAGATCACCTAGGAGTCCTGGTGCTTTATTTGCCTTAAGGCCAATCAGTGCCATCTGGATTTCGTCCTCTGTGATCAAGATAGGTCTTGGAAAAATTTCATCCTCCTGTATTTTGAAAGCATCAGGTATCTCCTGCTCTTCATAAGAATAATAGAGCTTGGAGAAATGAGATGCCCAAACTTCAGGTGTAATATAGGTTTTAATCCTGTTGGCATATTTATTATATCCCTGGGCAACAATATTCCAAAATCGCCTTCCATCTCTATCCAAAACAGCCTGCCTCAGTTTTTTCCCAAAGTCCCTGAGTATGTTTATGTCTCTCCCGTTTGAGAATTTTCCTAATATTTTTCTCTTTCACTCTTTAGCAATTTAAGATCTGCTGCAGACTTATTTCTTTTCTCCTTATGCTGTCTTAGTTTTTCTCCAAACTCTTTCTTTGCCTGTAGGCATACCAAATTAAACTAAGACTTTTTATAAAGGGACCTAGGATGGTACGTTGTTTTACATCTAGGTCCAAGTAAATAATGAATAGTGTCCCAATTCTCCAAAATATTAAAGGCCTTACTTTTGTCCAGGACCAACATGTGAATATCACCGAAGACTCCTGTACTAAGAATTTCTTTAAAACTAGTTTGATGAATCTGCTCCCATCCAGTCCTCTTGTTTAAGACTTCCAGACTTTCTTCCTGTTGTGCCTCACTCCTTAAAGTTCCAAAAGGGCATTTGATGTTAATTATAATAGCACAGTGTGCTGATTCCAATCTATCCATGACCTATAACGTTTGGATCAGCTTCACTGCTTCCAAATTGATCCAAACCTGATCAAGGGTTGAAGAGCCAGTAGGTCCTCTATACGTTAAGGATCCCACTAGATCTCCCTGAGTTCTCCCATTTAAAATACAGAAATTTCTACTGGCCATGCCCATTCGCAATTCCCTGCCTCTGAGGTTATATTTTAGATCCTGAGCAGTCCTACTATATGATATATTTGGATTAATTATAGCTATTGTAGGGATCATATCTCAATATACATCCTCCAAAAATGAGAAGGAATTCTGCCATTAAAGTCTCCCAAAATAATTATAGGACAAGGTATGCTGTTATCTGGCAATTCGTCAAGTGCCATTTTCAGATCCTGTATGAAAAGGTCAGTGGGATCAGTAGCTTTATTGCGAGGGGGAAAGTATATATTGCAGAGAATGATCTTCTCTTGTCCCTTGCTAATCATTAGAGCCTGACAATTTTGCAAAGTTTTGATCAAAAAGGAAATACCCCCTTTAAACCTTCCAAACTTTATATCTTAGTTGCTGGCAGAGTTTATCCAGAAATCTCACTACTTCATGGTCAATTATTTTAAGATGGATGCCTTCAGTATTCCTTGAGAGTATAGAAAGGGCATCCACATCTAGATTCCCAGCTCCCTTATCCAAATCCAGCTGGCATTCAGAGTTCATTTGTTTGATATTATCTACAGGCTGCATTTGTCAGGCTTAATCAGTAACTGTCAGTGGCGAGTAGTTATTAGGGTCAATTAGGTTTCCAAAGTCAATCAGGAGGTTATCTGCCTCTAAGATTGATTTTGGACTATCCTTAGTCTGTTTAAACCATCAAAAGACTTCACCCAATTCTAACGTGTTAACTAATTGCATTCCCAAACAATCCAGCTTGCTGGCCAGAGACAGCAAGCTGATAGTTGTGTGAGGATTTTTAAAAGTAATATCAATTTGTGTTGTGGACCCAGGATCTCCACATAACTTTATGGACTCCACCATGTTTCTGGAGATATAAAATCCTAATGCTCTTTCCAAGAGCAGCAACAAATCTTCCCTAACTTTCCTATGAGAATCCTAGAGTGAAACCTTCTACCCAAAGATAGTTATGGTCCTACTTAGCCATACTTCTCTCTGCTTCAGTACATGATGCTCTATCACTCCCAAGATTTTTCTCTGTGCTACCATATCCTTCTCAGTCTGCACCTCCCTATGGAGAATCTCTTCTGGGGAAGGATAAGACTGTGTAGGAACCTTTATGCATGATAGCTTCATGTTTAGCTTGGAATGTAGCACATACATCAATAAGTTTAGCCAGCATGCTGTACTGCACATTCGTCAAAGCAAAGTGGATCATGTCAGTAAAGGATTTTAATGATCCTCCCTTTATTTTTTCAGCAACTATAAATCTGAAGTCATTGTACTGGCTAACAATTTCTGCCTAGTCCACTGATGAAAATAAATAGTCCTGATATTTGCTGTACAGTCTCTCAATATTTGATAAGCCAAACTCAAAGCTGCAATGTGGCATTGCTGCAAAATCAAAGGCAGATCAGTCAGAAAGTTCACCTGCAGGAAATCAGCTGTCCAGATGGTCACATAACAGGCCAATGTATTGCAAAATTGCTGCTGTGCTTACTTCAGCTGTGCAAGTAGCCCAAAGCAGCTTTACTGGTTGGCTCCAGTAGACAGTTTCACCCAGGTACTGGCTTCTGAACTTTTTTTTATTTTTGCCCTAGCAATCTGTACAGCTTCAACTGTTGTTAGACCACTTTCTGAAACATCTTAGACAACTCTGCCAACTCCAAAAGTATATAATTTAATACTGTTATGGCAGTGTGGTATTTAGGGTTGGACAGCTTCTTAAAGCAGTACTTAGCAATAGGATCTTTGATGGATGCACGCATAATTGTATATGATGTCATTTACCCTAGGTATGGTTTACAATGACTATGCTGGGTATTGTCAAGCTCAGTGGGGGTTTTAAAATGTATTTTTGCAATGTAGTGAGTGAGTCAGTGTCATATGAGAGAGGAGATGCATTTAGGAGACTGTATTTCTCTTCCATTCTGGATCCATACTAAGCGCAGTCTGAATTTATGAAATTAAATGAAAAGGATTTTTTTTGCGCTGCTATTTCTTGTTGTCCATTTTAGAATTACTATCCCCATGTAGCCAATATGGGCAACCTTTTATGAGCACTAATTCATTGAATCTCAAATGTGTGTATAATGTGAGACCCTGTTTTAAAGAGAAGCGCAATCTCATCTCTCTAGACATACAGTATGTACAGTCAGTGTCTGCTAATTGAGAAGGTTATACCAATCCCGGCCCCCAACAAATACATAAAAAAATGACACAAACAGACAGTAGGTTGCTTTGATGTTTTTATTGTAAACCAAAACTATAGTTTTCCCATTTTCTTCTACTGAAAAAAAAAATGAACACGCTTTCAACGGTGAGGCTTTAAATCCATTATAAACACATTTTGTATGTGAGACACTGCTTGGGGAGGAGGCACATTACACTGAAGTTGTGCAACTTTAAAACTGAAATAATATAATATATACCCTATGTCAGAGAATCTCTCGCATTGCTTTGTCGGGGGGAAATCTACCAAACAAATAAAACATGCAATTTCTGTGATCAGCAGGGGAATACTGTTCATTATCAAGTACTGTCTTACTGAAAAGAGGTGTCAAGCTGAAAACGTTGTAACTGCAAAGCCCATTGGTTGGAATTTTGCAGATCAGTTCCATTGTTCAATAAGTGGAGTAAGAGTGAGACTGCTGGCTTGTTAAAGTTAATGGGCTGTGGCCTCAGGGGTGGGCGTACAATGTTTCTTTCCCATTCACTTTCATGTCCTGCTGTCTGAGTCTTAAATCTGAGTGATGACTCTAGTCACTACTTCATGAACATGAGGATCCCTGTCAGCTGCTTTGTGCGCTACTACTGAAGCCATGTGTGGGTTATTTCTGACTGCTGTGCGGGCGCACGTGCACACACCTTAGGGGGAACATAGAATGGCACCTCCTACTTGCTTTGGGAGGCCGTTAACAAAACTGAAGAGTAATAGAGGGCCAAGGACTGAGCCTTGAGGAACCCCAAGATTTAAGACAAGAAGGTCTGCAATAATGCCTTGTACAGTATACACACTAGCTGTGTCTGGTTACTCAGGGACTTTTCAAACCATTTGATGGCTGGTTGGCTGAGACCTAGGGTTTTGAACTGGAGCAGGTATTGCATGTTCCACCAAGTTGAAGGCCTGGGAGAGGTCCACAAAAATGGCTCTAGTGAGGACACCATCATCCATGGCTATGTGGAGATAATGTGACTTTGAGCAATGCAGATATGGTGGAATGCCCCTTCCTGAAGCCATATTGTATGGGAGAGTGCATATGTGTAGACTGAGACACCTGGTCAGTAGTTAGTAAATGCAATTTTCAAGAACCATGTAGAGGGAAGGAATGATTGAAATGGACATGTACTGATTCAGATCCTGTTTAGCTCCTTGTTGTTAGGGACTTGTAGGTTAGCCACCACCTACCCGGGGCCACAATGTGGTGGGTGACCTGCTCTGTCAGTTGTCAGTAGTTCATGGGCTTGGGGGGGGGGGGAGCAGGGTGCCGGCCTCATCATGGCAGACCAAATATTTTTTCCCATGAGGTTGCCAGAGTGCACTGATGCGTACTTGGTATCTAGTGGCTGCCCCTCTCACTGTGTATGTGTGCCCACTGTACTACCACCTGGCCTCCACCAGATGGCAGTACCTTCCCCCCCAAGAAATGAGGGCTGTCCTTAGGGTGCTCAATCCTCCCTCCCCTGGCCAACCCCTGAGTGACCTGAGTTCATTTCAGAACCCAGGGGCATATGTAGCAAGTGGCAGCACTACTTCTGTGCTACCAGGGCAGCTAGAACATGTTTCTTTTGAGAGCTTTCGTGAAAGAATAATGACATGAAGACAAATCCTTTACCATCATTGGGAATCTTTGTGTTATTTGCACCAACAAGATGAATCAGCAACAAAATACTAAAAAAACAAATGCTGGCCTGCCTCTTGGCGCAGTTGTATGGTTGCCACCTCAGGTTCGAGAATAAGCCAGGGACATCGAAGGCCAACCAGGGGCAGCATTCTCCACTGGTATAATACAACCTGCAGTTAGAGGACCTGAGGGAGGGTAGGAGATCGTTAACATTGGTGCGCTAGCACACATTACGTGTTTGCCCATGACATCATGCAAAGTGAGGTCCCTATGGGTGGGATAAGCAACAAAGAGAAACACCCTATGCCAGTGGGATACAGGGTACACTTGGAACCCGCAGATCCTGCCTGTTGCTTTCCACCAGCCCTAGGCTTGGGAGGTTCCCTGCTGCCTCCCGATGCTGGGGGGAGGGGGTGATCAAAGGAATCACCTGTGTCACTGGGACAAAAGTACTGGTAGAGTGCTGTGATCAGGGGAATGGGCAGAGTAGTCACACGGGACCAGGAAGGGGGACAGATTGTCAATAAAAGTGAAAATCCTGCACTCTGGAGTTCGCAAATGGAAAAAAGTTAGGAGACTGAAAAAAAGTCCTTTTTAGTAAGTATTTATTTCTTTAGTGCCTAATCCCAGAGGCTCTGGACACTTTACAAAAGTGGAGATGCAGTATACAAACATAAAATGAGCAGTTTACAGTAATAAATAAATCATAGCAATTTAATAAAATACTCTATCAATAATCTCAATAGAAATTGCAGCACTTCAGTAATAATCAGAAATGTAGCTAACTTCCAAAAGCTTCTCTGAAGAGATGTACGTTTTAATGGCAGCAACAAACAAAAAACTGGCCAGAGGACAAAGGATAGCCACAGCACTTTGACCAAGCAAACTGTCCCTCGTTCCCACAACGAAGGATGGTTTGTTTGGCCAAAGCACTGGGGCTATCCTTTGTGCTCCAGTCAGTTTTTACGGCTGTGGGCGGAGCCTACAGCCATTTCATGATCATAGCCTTAAAACGGCCAGTCGTATCACCTTCCATTGAACTTTTGGAATTATCCTTCCAAAAGTCCAATGGCACTTGTAACACTCCACCACGATCGGCCTCTACAGAGTAACAGCCACACTATTTTGTCTGTTATTTCCGTATTCTGGGACGAAAACTGTGTATGCACACCTTGCATGCATGCGCAGTTCGGAGGGTGCCGCCATCTTGTGGATGGCACTGCTCTAGCACCCTCCCACTGCTCCTGTCCTCCACTCTCCCTCCATTCCCTCCCAGCACTGGCAGCAACATAAAACCCTCCTGCTCCCTCCCACTGCTGCTGTCTGCCTCATTCCCTTTGTCCCCCATCCCCATGCCGACATCTGGGTGCCCAGTCCTCGTGTTGGCATCGTGTACCCCCCAACTCATGTGGCACACTGGGATCCCACTTCATTGTGCCCCCAAATTTATGTTTTTGTTTTACCCCCTGTGCTGACATCAGGGTGCCCAGCCCCCATGTCGGCATCATGTGCCCTCCAACTCATGTGGCACACTGGGAGCCCACCCCAGTGTGTCCAAATTTGTGCTTTTTTTCTTTTCTTTTCCTGTAAAGAAAGAAAACCATACTCCTGATGTCTTTATTTTTTTTTTACCTGTAAAAAAGAAAATGGTCCCTCGTCGTCGCCCCAGTCCCCCGTCCCCCATCCCTACCCTCCCACTGAGCACCCACCGCTCCACACCCCTCCCTTACCCCATACTTACCTCTGGAGGTCAGTGCTGTCATCTTCTCTGGACCAGGGTATGTCTGCACTCTTCAAAGTCGGACCACAAACTGAAAAATCAAAGGTAAGCATAGTATAATAGAAGTCAATGAGGTTTTCAACTTATGTTGATATATCAGCCATTTTTAGGAATTTTAGCCCCAAATTTTCAACATGGGGTTCTTGGGACCTCACCTCATGAACACTGTCACTGTCATTTCGTTACTTGGTCCTGAAAGGTGATTTCGCGGTCACTGCGCAGAATCACCTTTTGGGACTGAGTAATGAAATGACAGTGCCACTGTTCATGAGGTGGGATCCCAAAAAGCCCATATTGCAAATTCAGTGAAATAATTCCAAAAATTGACTGCATTACGAGCATGTGTTGTGCAGTTTCTACACACGCTCCTATCTTCGCCAATTTCTAATATTTTTACTCCAGATTGTCAATATTGCCATTTTTGCACACCTCATTATTAACAGTATAGCTGTCATTTTTCACATCCCACTCAAAATATGTTTTTACACTGTGGCACAGAATGGCGCGGTCTCTCTGCAAAATCGCCTTTCGGGACAAGTGAACACAATGACAGTGGCACTGTTCATGAGGTGGGGTCTCAAAAAGGCCAAGTTGAAAATTTGGAGAAACAACTCTAAAAAATGACCAAATTACACCCGGTCGTTCAAACTTTTCTACGCATGCGTGTAACTTTGATTATTTGATATCTTGCCACAGCCATATCAGCTATGGCTAGAGTTTGTTATTTGTTGCTACCATTAAAAAGGATTTTTTTTGCAGTCTTCAAACTTGCTTCCCATTTGTGAACTCCAGAGTGCAGGATTTTTGCTTTCATTAACTTGTTATGGGCTGGCCATCCTCTCCAAGCACCCTCAGCATTTCCTGTGTCACGCTGTATCCACGTTTTGTTAGGGGAATGGAATGTGCCTAAAAGCAAAAACAGAAGAGTTAAAAAAAATTAAAGAAAAACCTAACATTGGGGCCTCCTGACGTACGACATATTTACTTTATAACCCATGTTAGATAAAACAAATACTAATTCTGCAGCAGACCACATCTCATTTTCAAATTAGCATTCACTTGCTGCCATCTTAGAGTCCCTGATTGACTGGCTCTGGCCCTCAAACCTGGCTCTGCCACTGAGGGATGTTCCCATTTTACCCTTCAGAATTGCTCTGAGCCACATGAAGAAGATGCTGCCCACACAGAGGAGGTGCTGTAAATGTAGGCCTTTTCATTTTTATTTATTCTCCTCTTACTGGAGAGGACGTACCCCTTATCAACCCTGTGGGCCCCCCACCCTCCATCCTTGGCATCTTCCCAGGCCTACCTGCCTGGAGGTGTGACCCATGGTGGGGCTTCCTCCTGGGAAGGGGAAGAGATTGAGATCAACCTAACGTCCCCTGGTTGGCAGTTCTAGGCATCATTCAGGTCTGAGGAGTCTGAGGATCCTTGGCATCACAACACTCAGTTCCAGGGTTTTTTGCTACTTACTTGTTGCATCCCCCCCGATGGCTGTGTGGTGCAATGACAGCAGTGACACACAGACCATGTTCTATGCACTACATGCTCATGCCTTTCATTCCTGCACACACACTCAGGCTTGAAGTTGTGCTAACTCTTGGCCAGCGCCTGAAGTCGGAGTATTGCCATGAGCCTTCTCCACATCCCCCCAGAGAAGAACAGCGGTCTATCAGATGCTCAGTCCTCCCTCAATGGCAGACCCGCCAATGATCTGGGCTCATTCTCAAACCCAAGTCACTGGCACCACAAGTGGCAACACTACTGCTGTGCCGATGGGCCAGTCTGTAAACTCAGTCTAAAAAGCAGAATTTATCAATACTCTATGAAGCTAAATCACAACTAAATGTTTCACAAATAAAAACAATAGTTTCCACAGTGTTCTGAGCTCGTATCTCAAAGTCTGATGATGTGTCTCATATTATGAGGGTCAGTGTCCCACATTTTGTGTGTCAGTGTGCCATATTTCAGTGACAGTGGGTTGCGAGGTATGTGGGCGGGGCGGGGGCTGCCAGTCATTCATGCATTCCTATCTATGTAACTGTTTACTCACTTCCTGTATCATCTGTACCTTTGTGTAATGTTCGGGTCGTCCCTGTAAATGGGCTTCATCCCAGTGGGCTCCATCAGAGCACTTTAGCCTAAATCAATCAATCAACCAACCAACCAACCAACCAACCAACCAATCAATCAATAAATAACTATTTCTGTTAGTGTTGGAAATGGAAAACATTCATTGGGGGAACCCATCACCTTTGATGTAGAATCAGACATACCTGCAGGGGACATGTTTTTTCATCATATATTTTGTTTTATTTGTTTTTTCGGGAAGAAGCTCTGTTGAGCGCTGCTCACTTACAAGGCAGTGTTGGTTTGGATAGTGAAAAGGTACAGCACATCAAAACATAACATCATAGCAACTCTATTTAACTATACAAAACAAGAGGAACATATCAAAGGAAAAGTCGTAATGGCAGTCTGCATGCAAAGCAAAACGTACAGGACATCAGTATAAATTGAAAACAGACATGGCACGCAAGTAGAATCAATGGTTACAGAACATAGATTTAAAATCATAATGCAAAGTGCAAAGACAGAGGTAAGGGGAAATCACACTAGCAGTAAAATGCATCACCATCATTGAGACAACCCAGAACAATATAATCCCATATTCATCACAGACAAGGCTAGCTGTAACTAGTACAGTCTACCAACAAGTACATTTGTCCATGCAGTAAAGTTCTAAGTGATTTAAGAGTTGATATCAACCAGAAAGCTCAGGTTAAGGGTGTTTTGTAACTTATTCAAAATGGCAGGGGCAAGCGAATTGAATGCCTCCTTGCCATAATGAAAAAGCTACATTGGGACATTGGGAATAATACAATAACATTATTTCTCCTCATATCATACAGACATGAAGATCTTCAGAAAAAGGCCATAATATATGATGGTAGGTCATTCTGTACGGCCTTATATGACCAAATGTAGGTATTTTTTAATCTCCTAGTGGTTAGAGAGGACCAGACTATGGTCAAATATAGGATGTAGTGATGGGTCTTTAGTGGCAGACAGGTTATCAAGCAGAGTGCCCTATGGTGTCCAGTTCAGCTAGGTGAGATGAGGGGGTCCCTCTTTATAGCAGGTTATCAGAATCTAACAGTGGCAAGAATGCGGCTTGCACTAATCTTTTTTTGCTTCTGCAGCGAAACAGAATTTGTTCCTGAAGTAGAAGGCCAGTCTTGAATGTAATTTCTTTCATAATTGTCGATATGTATCGTTTACAATCGATCCAAAGGCCAAGATACTTAAATATCCACCACCTCTAATTTGTTGCTCATTGGAGTGGAGATGCTGAATTATGGGGCGTTTAGAGCTCGTTTGCTATTAGGGATGAATAACAGTTTTGATTTTGGTGCAATTGAGTAGGAGTTTAGAGGTGAATGGATTACATTGAAGTGTATCAAAATCAGGAAGTCATTCTGTTCAGATGTCATAGTGGGTCTGGAAACGTACAAAGCAGTGTCATCAGCGTAACAGAAAATAATGCATGGGAACCATACACAACAATGCTGTGTTTTCATTGAGCAGGTGAGGTGACATGATAAGGACCTCGAAAGCGAAGCTCAAGAGGTCCATGATGTCATCTCAACCCTGAGATGGAAACATGAGATGAGTTGGGTACAGTTGCCCATGTTTTATTTTTATAGTATATGGTTTTTTCTGCACAAGTATGGCAAAAGTTTTTAGTTTATGTACAGTAATAAGTGGGACCTATCTGCTTCTGTTCCACCCACCTTTCATCCCTCATAGTCAGTAACTATATTAAAGATAAATGATGTTGATGGGAATGGGCTTAACAGAAGATAACCATACACAGCAATTTTTTGTGACCTTTGAATTGTGCACAACTTTTGCCCATGCACAAGGATTTTGAGTGTATGGAAATTCATACACAACAACACTTAACTATATACTATATAAATGATAATGTATGGTCCGCTATCCACAACAAGCATGTATAGCCATCAAGAGGTTGCCATGGCGACTGTTTAAACCTCGAGAGCAAAGCTCAAGAGGTTTTCATCACCATGGCATTCTGAAGATGGCTACTTACACTTGTTGTGGATAGCGGATCATACATTGTCTTTTATAGTGTATGGTCCACTATGCACAAGAAAATGAGTCTATGTGCTTTAAAATATCACTCTGTTTTCTAGTGTTGCTCTCTTTCGTGGTCAGCTCTCACTGCTGTGGCCATTTCAGGAAGAGCAGAGGTTTGCATAACATGCATGCGTGAAGACATTTGAAGTTGTGCTTCAGGAGTTACATCTATTGCAGCACAAAAAGCATAATGACATAGCTATTGCAGCACAACAGTGTTGTTCTAGTTATAGATTTCTACATAGAACAATGTTCTACCATACACTATAATGTCATTTAGCATCCCCCTATGTTTGCCCCATGGTCATTCATGTAAATCATAAATAGTAGTGGCCCCAATACTGAGCCTTGTGGGACTCCTTTGTGCAAGACTGCAGGCCACTGCTGAGTGGAGCAAGGAGCAACCTAAGGGGCTTCAGATCGCTCCTCCTCGCACCCCAGCACTGTTGTGGACCCACCGCTGTAGCCCAAGGAACCCACCACCGGACCCGCTTGCCCAGCGGCACCCACCGAAGTTTGCGCCTCGCTCCTCCAGGAAGCCTGTTGTCAGGGGCCGCCCACCGCACTCTCGCCCAGAGGCGGAACCAGGAGCCCGGCCGCTTGCTGGTACCTTGTGCCGCTAAAGCCGTAAAAGCTGTAAGGTCCTCTCCAGGCCCATCGGGGCTTCAGATTGCTCCTCCTCCTCACACCCCAGCGCTGTCGTGGACCCACCGCTGTAGCCCAAGGAACCCACCACCGGACCCGCTTGCCCAGCGGCACCCGCTGAAGTTTGCCCCTCGCTCCTCCAGGAAGCCTGTTGTCAGGGGCCACCCGCCGCTCTCTCGCCAAGAAGCGGAACCAGGAGCCTGGCCGCTTGCTGGTACCTTGTGCCGCTAAAGCCGTAAAAGCCGTGAGGTCCTCTCCAGGCCCATCGGGGCTTCGGATCGCTCCTCCTCCTCGCACCCCAGCACTGTCGTGGACCCACCGCTGTAGCCCAAGGAACCTACCGCCGGAGCCGCTTGCCCAGCAGCACCCACGGAAGTTTGCGCCTCACTCCTCCAGGAAGCCTGTTGTCAGGGGCCACCCGCCGCACTCTCGCCCAGAAGCGGAACCAGGAGCCCGGCCGCTTGCTGGTACTGTCTGCCGCTAAAGCTGTAAAAGCCGTAAGATCCTCTCCAGGCCCATCGGGACTTCGGATCGCTCCTCCTCGCACCCCAGCGCTGTCATGGACCCACCGCTGTAGCCCAAGGAACCCACTGCCAGACCCGCTTGCCCAGCAGCACCCACGGAAGTTTGCGCCTCACTCCTCCAGGAAGCCTGTTGTCAGGGGCCGCCCGCCGCACTCTCGCCCAGAAGTGGAACCAGGAGCCCAGCCGCTTGCTGGTACCTTGTGCCGCTAAAGCCATAAAAGCCGTAAGGTACATTTTTCTCCGCTTTCAGCTGCCGGCTCCCTTCAGCTAAGCCTGAGGCATTGCCTGGATTGTACCTTTCAGCAAAAGCGGCTGTTTTCACTACTAACGTTGACTGTTGGACTGCCTACTGTGCTCCGGGACTGGGAGCGCCACACGCCGGTGTGAGCAGCCCACTCTCCCCGCTTGAGGAGAGCCTTTTCCCGGACACAATCAGCAAGTGGTACAGCTCCTCCTGTGACCATTTGTCCCGCGAATATTGTATGAAGTACATTTGACTCTTTTACTAACAGTGTAGAGCCTTAGTATACCTGCATGAAAATTGTTAAACTGCTCAAATTTCCCTCTGTTTCTCAATCTCCTCCCCTCTTTCTCACTTCCCGCCCTTTTTCTTTGTCTGCTAAAGCTTACCACACTGCACCTTTACCTACTTAAAGCCTCTCCCTTGCTGTCCTCCTTAGGTCCTCTCCAGGCCCATCGGGCCTTCGGATCGCTCCTCCTCGTATCCCAGCGCTGTTGTGGACCCACCGCTGTAGCCCAAGGAACCCACCGCCAGACCCGCTTGCCCAGCGGCACCCGCCGAAGTTTGCGCCTCGCTCCTCCAGGAAGCCTGTTGTCAGGGGCCGCCCGCCGCACTCTTGCCCAGAAGCGGAACCAGAAGCCCGGCCGCTTGCTGGTACCTTGTGCCGCTAAAGCCGTAAAAGCCGTAAGGTACGTTTTTCTCCATTTTCAGCTGCCGGCTCCCTTCAGCTAAGCCTGAGGTGCTGCCTGGATTGTACCTTTCAGCAAAAGCGGCTGTTTTCACTGCTAACTTTGACTGTTGGACTGCCTACTGTGCTCCAGGACTGGGAGTGCCACACGCCGGTGTGAGCAGCCCACTCTCCCCGCTTGAAGAGAGCCTTTTCCCGGACACAATCAGCAAGTGGTACAGCTCCTCCTGTGACCATTTGTCCCGTCGGCGCTTTGCACCGGCTCCCCATTCGCCCCCCCACCTCACCCACCCTGGTCGACCCTCTAGCTTTATAGGACTCTGTTGGTCATATGACTAACTGTCCACTTTCCCATTGGCTCCTTATATTCTCTCTGGGAGTGATCGACCTGCTCAACGCCTTCCAACAAATAGGTCACTCACCGCGCAGAACCACCTCCCCTGATACTGCCTCAGTTCTCTGGAACTAACCTTACGGTCTAAATTCCCTCCTTTCTCTTCCTCCATAACTCCCACCCTCCTTCTCCTCTCTCTCTCCTGTGTGTCCCCCTCCTGCTCTAAATCTCTAAACCTTGCTCTAGCTGTGTTACCCTAGCAAACCTCCCCTGCAAATTCTTGCTGCTCAGCTAACCAAGCTACAGTCTCATTAGCGCTGTCATGTCTCTCCTCCCTGCAGGCCTGCCGTCCCCAAGTGGCAGACTAAAGGTACTACCTATACTAATCTGCCTTTTCTTTCTTCGGAGCCTGAATGTAATCTCTCTGACTCTACCATGTGAGAAACACCAGTACCCCCCCTCAGTCACTGATTTCAGTTTCTCATATCTGTTAGCAGCCAAGCACTACCCTAAACCCACTTGGCAATACCTTCTCCTCAACAAAGGATGCACTTATCACATACTGTTTACCCTCAACAAATGGTGGAGGAAACATCAATCAACAATAAGTCACTTCAGCTTAAGGCTAGAGTTCCTGGCATCTCTCCTGCTCAGGCTAGCTGGCGACATAGAGCTGAATTCAGGCCCCCCCTGCAACGGCGCTCCCATTAACTCAAATGGAAAATCAAATAAAGGACTTTTGTAGCCCATATGAACATCAGAAGCTTACAGAGCCACCTGTCTGAACTGGAAGCCTGGTTCAAAATCTATGAACCCGACATACTGTGCCTCTCGGAAACCTGGCTAAAACCACGAATTCCTGATACCCTGTGTGACATACCTGGATACTCAATTATATGGCAGGACAGGCCCAGGTCTAAAAGGGGTGGGGGCATTGCCATCTACCACAAGTCTCACCTCAGCATCAGTACAGCCCCTGCCCAAGACCCTCCAATGACCTGTGAGTCAATACATGCGATTTTGTCCCTTGGTGCCAAGAAACTGCACATAATTTGCCTCTACAACCCGCCCTCTGGAGGAGTGGATGGTTTTCAGGAAGTCCTCAAACTAACACTACAAACCATTAACATGAATGAAGCCATCATCTTCGGCGACGTGAACCTAAATTGGCTGGGCCCCTCTCACAGTGCCCTCGCATCACTAGTCCACGGTTTTAACTTCCACCAGCTAATAACAGAGAACACTAGGACGGTCACCGCGCAGTCTGGTACACTGATTGATTGGATTCTCACTAATAGACCTGAACATGCGACCAAGGTAGGGTTCCTGGCCGATACAATTACTGACCATTCTCCCATCTTTTGTCAATGGCGCTCGGGTCCGCCACCTCCTTCCCCCCCGACTGGTCACTTTCACAAACTTTGCCCATATGGACATCAACGCCTTCCTCCTTGATATATTTAACATAGATTGGTCAGAAATCCACCATGCAGACAAAGTTGAAGATGCCCTAAAAGTATTCCTGACAAAGTTCAGTGCAGTACAAAATAGATAAACACGAAGAGTTAAAAAGAAGAGTCGGAAACAAACTAGATGGCTCCACAAAGATCTGCTCCTGCAACTATGGCACATGGATAACTGTGGAAGCACTACAAAGCACTGGGCGGCCAGTGACCACTCCATATACAGGCAACACTGAAACTCCTGTAAAAGCATATAAGGCTTGCAAAAGCAGGTACTGTCAGAACCTACTAACCAGCTCAGCCCACGACCCCTGAAAATTCTGGGGCCATATAAAGACCTTCCTTGGTACACCACAATCTGTTACCCCCTCTGAAATGGTCCTTAGCAGTACCCACTGCAATGACTCCCTCACCATAGCGAATGCTTTCAACAAAATGTTCTCGGACCTCTCACCCTATACCTCTACACTACCAATGGCTCCCATCTCATCTCTGCCCACAACTGACAGTGAACCAGCATACCTCCCAGCCACTCAATCAGGGGCTCAAAAAACTCAGCCTTTTTATTTCAAAGCTGTAACAAGCTCTCAGGTTTTGAATCTCCTAAAAACTATATCAGACACCACCAGTCCTGGATCTGACTCTCTGGAACCCCACCTGTTAAAAGTTGCTGCACATCTCATCTCCGAACCTCTGGCAAAAATCTTCACACTGTCCCTCTCCTGTGGTACAGTCCCGGATCTCTGGAAAACTGCCAGGATTACTCCCATCTTTAAGAAAGGGAACAAAAATGAAATCTCTAACTACAGGCCGATAGCTATGCTATTAATACTAAGTAAAATCTTAGAAAAACTTGTGGCCAACCAGACCCTTGACTACCTAGAATCTACAGAACAGCTTTGTGATGCTCAACATGGCTTCAGGAAGAACCACAGCACTACGACTGCCCTTGCCAAATTCACCTCGGACATTCTCTCAAACATGGATGAAGGTCGGCTAACAGGAGCTGTTTTCATTGATCTTACCAAGGCTTTCGACCTTGTGGATCACTTCTTGCTCCTGTCCACCCTTCAAACAATAGGCTTCTCTTCCCCTGTATTAAACTGGTACAGGAGCCACTTAACCGACAGGACCCAGGCTGTAAAATTCAACTCTGCAATCTCTGACAGCACCACAATCAACATTGGTGTCCCTCAAGGTTTGATACTGGGCCCTCTTCTCTTTACCCTATTCATAAACAACTTACCAAGCAATATACCAGCCTGCTCCTCTCTTCTCTACGCTGATGACTTGGTCATCTATGCCAGCTCTCAAAATGTGGACCACCTAAACTATCTCTAACCACAGCCTACAACAGCATACAAACTGGCAAACTCTCATCGCTTTATCTCAACTCCAGCAAAACTAAAGCTTTGCTCCTGGGCACCGCCAGAAACTTGATCCTGCACCTCCTCACTGAAAATACTTGGACCTTAACAGGACCTCTTAAGGTCGTCACCACCTTCCGCTATCTGGGCATCTTACTGACCAATCTCTGGACCTAAATCTCCACATCCAAACAACCTGTAAACCGTGAATTGTAAGTTGGGGCGCTCATGAACCAGCTATATGCTAACGTCATCAGCCAAGTTGGCCATCGCGAGGATCCTTTTACCAACCCTAACCTACTGTGCTCCCATCCTGACTACTGCCCATAAAACAGCCCTGCAAAAATGAGACGTCACATACAACAACGTATGTCGATATGCTTCTAAGGCTCCATGACTCCAACATCATTGTCAACTATATAGTGACCTCGGATGGCTCTCCCTCACTGCCACCAGACTATACTATCTTGGCTGTCTATGTGACTGCATCATCAGGCTAGGCCAGCCTGCATCACTTGCTGAGCTGCTTCATCCCGCTACCTCAAGTCATGAATTGAGATTGACAGACAAATCTCTACTGAGAGTCCCCCGTTGTCACACCTCCAAAGGAACTGGAGCTTTCAGGCATGCTGCCCCCCAGATGTGGAACATGCTACCACAGGATCTTAGCCATACCTCATCGCACCATCTATTCAAACGAGGACTACGACACCACCTGGCCACCTCTGACCAATGTACCTGTTTTGACCCTACCTGACAGCCTTGCCTACTCCTACACTCCCTCCCCTCCCCTCTAGCTCACCCACTTTCCTCATGCCTACTTTCTCCTGTCTGCTCCCACACCTTAACTACCTGTTGCTCTTTAAGTACCACAGCTATAACTGCTTGGTTTTATAGCATACTGTTCTATACAAACCGTATTAATGATAAGTACAATTAATGTTTTTTCAGGATAAGCCCTTACTGTTATATGTTAATTCCTCTCTACTTGCTGTTATGCTGACTGAACTAAGCTGCTTTACTGTTATCGTTGACTGTTACATGCCTTCTCTGTCCTATACGACAGGTCTGCTTGTGACTAGATAGGTACTGGTACAACTAGGGTCCTTGACTCTCTCCTGTCCTCCTAGTGTATTACTCCCCTGGATGCCCATGGACCAGGACTGCTTGCCGCTCTCATGCCCAGTGTCGGAACCATGAGCCCGGCTGCATGTCCCTTCTTTCAACCGCTAAAGCCGTAAGGTTGCCGAATCTCCCACAAAACCCCAACCTCTCGCCGCTCTCATGCCCGCCTATGGTACCATGAGCCCTGTTACTTACCCCTATGCTTAGCCGCTAAAGCAGTAAGTTTGGCCGAATTTTCCCACAAATCCCCCTGCCGTATGCCGCTCTCATGCCCGCCAACGGTACATTGAGCCTGGTTACCTACCCCTACGCTTAGCCGCTAAAGCCGTGAGTCTTGCTAATTTCCCACAAAAACCCCGGCCGTACGCCGCTCTCATGCCCGTCAACGGTACCATGAGCCCAGTTACTTGTCCCTACTTCTTAGTCGCTAAAGCCGTAAGTCAGCCGCTTTTCCCGCTAAACCCTAACCACACGCCGCTCTCGTGCCTGCCTACGGTACCATGAGCCCGGCTACTTTATCCCTACGCTTAACCGCTAAAGCCGTGAGTTTTGCCAAACTTCTTTTAAAACCCCGACCGCACGCCGTTCTCAAGCCCGCCATCGGTTCCATGAGCCCGATTACTTATCCCCACGCCTAGCCGCTAAAGTTGTAAGATTGCCTACACACCCTCCAAACCCCAGCTGCTCGCTGCTCCCTTGCCCTGCAACAGAACCATGGTTTCGGCTGACTGTCCCTACTTATAGCCACTAAAGCCGTAAACTTTATAATTTCTGTGAAATTCTTCTCCTAATCTCTCCTGTGTAGACTCTGTTTCACTCCTCCCTTGCACCAGAGCTGCCGAGGTTCCACAGCACCCTCAAGGACCTGAATTTCAGATTGTTTTGCCCCTAGGACCAACAGAAATGGATCTCGCCTTATGCCCCGGGCTAGTCTGCTATCAGGGGATGCTGCCGTATTCGTTCCCAGGAAGCAGTTCCAAGAGCCCGGCTGCTTGTTAGTACACCGAGCCTCCAATGCCGTATTTGAGCGGCATAGCTGTTTCAAGCTGTGGTCCTCCCCCTTTCTTCATCTAAAACCTCCTCCACTACTCCTACCCTCCATCTCCCACCTCCTGAACCATGTCTTCCAGGGTTTCAAGGAATTTCTCCGTCCTTGTACCAGTACCCGTTCTGCCTGTATATGCTATACAAATCAATGTTTTTCTTAGATTAGTGGACACTATGTTACTTTAGCCTAATTAGCTTCTCTGTTTTTACATTGTACTGCCTCTCTAATTGTACGGTATATGTTATACATTCCTCAGTATGTATCTTGTCTTGTACTCTCCCGGGTCGTGCCTGAAAATAGTCACCTGCTGGCTAGTGCACTTACCCGGTTAACAAAAACTAAATAAATAAACAGTAAGTCTTTTACTTTTTTTGTACTATTGTCTGCTGCATTGGGATTGTGGTAGGGCTTTTGTGGGATGTAAAGTGTACTGCTGAGTGCGGGGACTTTCCTCAGAGGGAACTATGGGAGGAGGGAGGAAGACGCCAGAGAGAGGGAGTAAAGAAAAGCACACCACATGACTCTGGGCAGGCCATGGAGTTGGAGGCTAATAGCACCATTGTTGTAGTTCACTCTCACTGCAGGATGCTGCCAAGTGGAGCGAGGAGCGACCAGAGGGGACATTAAATCTTTTATATATTTTTGTACTATTTTTGTCTGCTGCATTGAGATCGTGGGGAGCTTTTGTGGGATGTAAAGTGTACCTCTGAGTGTGGGGACTTTCCTCAGAGGGAACTATGAGAGGAGAGAGGAAGACACCAAAGGGAGGAAGAGGGAAGGGCTGGAGTGAAGAAAGGTGCACCACGTGACTCCAGGCAGGCCAATTGGGCTGTAGAGTTGGAGGCTTTAAATAGTGCCATTGTTTGTTCTTTTTCTCAATGAAAATGTTTATCAGAGTAAAGAAATAAGCAATATACAGTGAGTATACATACTGTAACATCCCATATACTGTATGTTGTTGTAACTTACAACATTGCAATAGTGCTCTACAATATCAAGAACTTTTCAAAATTCTTTTAACATATCATGAAACAGAACATATTAAATACAAACAGATAAATCTAAATGGTGATTTTAAGATAAACTTGTTACTATAAATATAGAAGGAATGTAAATAGCTGATAAGTTCAAATTCAACCTGGAAAAAAAGAGGGAGAGAATACAATGTAGTACATAAGTAGCTTACCTTACATAAAATGTTCTACATGCATCTTATAGGTTCTTTTCTATGACCACTCTCCTTCTAACGAGACTATCAACAGTGGTTCTTCTGCTTCCTAGTAACCTAGCAACAAATATTATGTAGTGAAAGGAAATATTAGAGATGAATAGAAGAATCACTAAAAGTTTAAGAAACCAGTTTACTATAAAGAAGTAATTCACAGTTCTGAGTGAAATGCATCTGTGATGTTTAGACTGTTAATGGGTTGTTTTGTTAAAAAAAATTAATATATTGTATTCCATTTAGCAATAAAGCTTGGACCATGTCCTAACATCAAAGGAGCCAATCTCTCCAGGCGAAGAATTTCTAAACATTCATTCTTCCATTCAACAATGGGAGGCGCCTTGTCTTCTATCCATTTAGAAAGTATGGTATTTTTAACAGAAGCAGAAATGAGAAGTATGGTGAATTTTTGTTCTTTAGACAATTACAATGTTCATCAAAGTGCCCTATAAGGCAAGTTTCTATGTTTAGCTTGTTTTCAAGCCATGTTATGTTTTTCAAAAAAAGAGCCACTTCCTTCCAAAGCATCTGTGTATGTTTGCATTTCCAGAACATGTGTATCAGATTAGCATCTTCTTCACCACATTTGTTACATGTGGAGTTAGTCCTCTATTTCATTTTATACATATGCATGGGAGAATAAAACAAATCATGTAGAGACTTGAATTGGACTAACTTCATGTTGACAGTTTTGAAGGTCTTGAGGGAGCCATTCCAAATTTTCGCCCAATTCCATTGATCTACAGTACCTCTCTACCTAAAGCCAAAGACCACCATCTGATATTTTCATTATCTATTCCCCTGACTACCTCTAAAAAAATGAATAGAAAGTAAAAATAGATAGACGTAATCTAGAATAGGCTAGAAAGGCCTTGGTATTCTCATTTGTATCAGACTTTTGTAGACAATTATTATACAAAGACAATATTGCTTCCGATAATGAAATGTATTTGGTCTGTTCCTGAAGTCTTAAATTATATGTTTGAGACAATTTTGAATACAATTTAAAACTTCCATTCTTTAGAATGTCATTAACTGTGTTAATTCCCTTTGACTGCCAATCCTGAAAATTTATTGTCCTGCCATTGCACATAAAGTTAGGATTCATCCATAAGGGTTGAACAACAGAGAATTTGATGTCCATTTTCAAAAGCTTCTGACTAATTTTAAAAAGTCTAATGTTATCCAATATAATCTTGTTGCTAATAATCTGGGCAGGTTTGGCAAAACTTAAAGCAGCAATATTCATTTCCTGTGCTTTAGCAATACTTCTTTCCATATTTAACCACTCAAGTATTTCACCTGAACTATTTGACAAGGTAAACCATTTAACTAACTGAGATACTCTACTTGAAAGATAATATAGATAAAGGTCTGGGAACTTTAAACCACCATTATTCTTAAGACTAGATAGTTTAATATGAGACATTCTGTTTCTTTTATAACTCCATAAAAAACTGTTCATATTACTTTGTAAAGTAGAAAACCACTTTTTAGGTATATAAAAAAAGGAAGCATTTGAAATATGAAGAGGGCCTTTGGTAGTATATTCTTTTTAACTGCCTCCATCGTACTCCAGAATCCTAGTGGTAAACAGTTCCATTTAGCTAGGGAATTAGAATTATACTAAGTTTAAAGGATTTAAGATTTATTGCAATAGTTCCTTCTGGAGTTCTACAGAGCTTGATGCCAAGATACTCTATACTTTCTTGTTCTCATCTTATACCCTTACTAGTTATATCAGTTTTACTACAGTAACTATTCAAAGGTAAAAAAAGCTATTTTTCCTTATTAAGTGTGTATCCTGATATTTTCCCAAACTCACTCAGAATATCTAAGATCCTGGGGATAGAATTTTTAATATCTTGTACAGAGAGAAGAATATCATTCACGTATAAGGAGATCAAATATTTTTTATGTTGTAGTGAGATACCCTTTATGACTTCGTCTTGAGCTAGTCTCCTTACCAAAGGGTCGATAGTAAGATCAAAGAGTAACGGAGATAAAGGGCAGTCTTGCCTAGTACCTCTAAGGAGTGAAAAATTAACAGAAATCATTCCATTTGTTATTACAGAGGCTGACAAGTTCACATATAACACCCTAACCCATCTAATGAAGTTTTCAGGGGAAATCATATAAAATAAAGGTATTAAATACATGAGACCATAAGACTTTATCAAAAGCCTTTTCTGCATCTAATGATAATAAACCAGAATCAGTCTTTGACCTATTAGTCACTTGTGGGATATGAAAAACGTTTTTGGTATTATCAGCTGCTAGTCTACCTTTAATGAAACCAGTTTGTCTATTATCAACTAAGAGTGGCATTACTTGTTTTAATCTCTCTGTTAGAATTTTTGCCAAAATGTATACATCGGTATTTATTAAAGATATTGGTTTATAATTTTGACATTCCTCTAAATCCTTTCCAGGCTTCAGAATAAGAGTAATCAAGCTTCTCATCATATTAGGGGGAGAAAATGTCCTTTATTCCAGGCCTCTTCATATACTTTAGATAAGTAAGGGGCTATCTTGTCTGAAAGCCTGTGATAGAAGTTGGCTAAGTACCCATCAGGGCCAGGGGCTTTATTTTTCTTAACTGATTTTATTGCTTTGAGGATTTCAGCAATATTAATAGGCCGGGCTAATTCTATTTTGTAATTTTATGGGACCTTAGAATGGAATACCTGAACAAAAACTAGTTAAAGCATCCAGTGAAGGGTTTTTTATCAGTATAATTATAGTTCTCTATAAAACTTCTCAAACTCATTAATTTTACTTTTGTCTGTTATAAAAGAGTTAGTTCCAGTGCCTTGAATCCTACTAATTCTAGCACCACCCATGTTCTGTTTAAGTCTGATTGCTAATATTTTGGTGGCTCTGGGTCCTGAATCAATATAATTGAGTTTTGACCTTCTGATTGTGAACTCAGCTTCTCCCCTTATTAGCTCATAGTACTCAGTTTTAAGTGCAGACCAAAGGGACCGATTTACTTGTGATTCCTCGGTTATTAATTTAGCTTCGATTACTTTAACCTTTTCCAAAATCTGTTCTTTTTTTGCTTGTTGACTTTTTTTAATAGCTGAGGAGATGCTAATGAGAAATCCCTGTAAACAACATTTGAAACAGTCCCAAGTATTAGCCCACAAAGTATCAGTTAGGTTATTGCAATCCCAAAAATGTGCTATTTCTGCTTTGACTTTGTCAAGAAAACTATCATCTTCTAACAAGAAGCTGTTCAGCCTCCATCTCTTAAAAGTTACAGCTGGAACACAGTCAAAAACATAATTTTAACTGGGGCATGTTCAGATATGACTTGTTCCATTATATTAGTACTGGTAATTCTGTCCACAGATTTCTCAGGGACATACATTTGGTCAATTCTGGATCCAGATTTGCAATGCTCTGACCAAAAGGTATATTGTTTCTTCTTTGGATGGAACATTCTCCATGCATCTAGCAAGTTCAGGGAGGACACTACATTTTTTAATTCTCCATTGGCCTTGTTAACTCTATATCTAATACTAGACCTATCAAGCAGAGAATCCAGAGTATTATTGGTATCTCCTGCCATGAGAATGGTACTACCTAAAAAAGGAAGTAAATTGTTTTTTAAAGTAAAAAAAAAAAACTTCATGTATTGCATTGGTTGGGCCATATACATTTAGCAGAGTTATGTCTTCATCATCTAATTTCCCATTGACAACAATAAAATATCTGTTTGGGTCAAAGATAATAGTGTTAGCAACACAATTTAGTCCCCTTTTGAGTAGAATAAAGACACCTGCTTTCTTGGGATTAAACCCTGCACCAAAGACTTGACCCACCAATTCTCTTCTCATCAAGTCTACATTATTACCACATAGATGGGACTCTTGAATAAATACAAAGGAGTGGTTAAGTTTTTTAAGATGTCTCAGTACTGACTACCTTTTGAGTTTGTGGTTAAGACCTTTAACGTTCCATGAGATTAAGCTAAAGACTTGCATATTAATCATTATTTACTGTCAAATAGTAATCACCACAACCTCTTTCCAAGCTAGAATACAAAAAACAATGCATGACTGGCTAAAGTATATCTGTAAGATGTGCAATACATTGAAAGGTAGAGTAGAGAAGAAAAAGAAAGTGAGAGCTAGAAGTAAAGAAGAAGAGATTTTAGTAACAGTGACCTTATTGAAATTTACATCAGATCCCCCCCCCACCTCCACCACAGTTTATTCCTGAATGAGGTAACAGGAATCATCACAAACTATAGCATAGGAACCCCACCTACTCACCCACCCAAATTGCAACATTACTTATCTATTAAAAAAAATGTAATTGAAAACCTCTCAACTTTCATGACTTATAAGAAAATAACCTTAGTTAAACAAGAGAAGCAACATAGTAATATTATGAACGATTTGAACATTAGCCTTCGTCTCATATTCTTAGCAATTTTAAAGCCACTATAAGTTGTTGAAAAAAATAAAAAAAATTTCCAGTTTCCGTTGAAGCTTGACATTTCAGTCTTTCTGTGCCACGGTTCATTGTTACTAGAACTTAAACAGTTGCAATGCTGAAAGGGAAAAACATATTTCTTAAAATCTTTCAATTATATAGGACAATATTTTAAACAGAAAGAAAAAGTTTGCAGTTGCATCAGCTTAAGAGTCTTAACAGCATACGTAGAACAGAGAGGTATAACAGAATGTTAGGTTCAGTCACTTTACATCCATCAGTCTTAGCGAGTACTCTCATGCACACTATGAGTGAACAGCTCAAGGATTAGAACTGAAGACCAAGTCTCAAGAACTATACACAACTGGCACATAACTGATGATAGAAAACAAAATGGCCGAATTTCCAAATTCGAGTTAACATCGATGACATCCATAAACCTCCAAGTGACTACCATATGACAATATCTTCCTTTCAAAGTTGCCAGAAGACAAGTGAACATAATGAAGACACCCCCTACATCCAAAGTAGCTGAACTACAGAGGTCCAACAAATCACCTTACAGCCAAACCAAATGCATTCCCCTTCAACATTTGCCATCATGAAATAGCAGGCAGTCGGTATCTTTCCCACATCAAATTGCAACGCAGAACACCACCAAATCAAAGCTCAGCCCAGCAGAGTAAAAATATGACTATATTTTTCAAGCTCTTCACCACATATCTTACACTTACCTCTGAAATGGTATCGGGGAAAAAGATTATGTAATAAGCCAACCCAAGGACGTGACAGGAGGAAAATAATGAGCTCCCAAGTATATTTCCTTTTTTTGAAAACCCGACACCAGAGACCTCCATCCCTGCCATCAGGATTCTGGGTCAACATCGGTAAAGCATCACTTCCTCCCTGTAAACACTATTCTTCCAGATTAAACATGCTCGACCTTTAACTTTTCACCCAAATCCCGACATCAAGACAGAGGCAAGTGTTTTAAGCAATTTACATTACTTCTGATCAGAGCTTTTTCCTTTTTTGAAAAATAAATTACATAGGTATTAATTTGGTGGCTCTCAGAGCAGCAGGCATGTGTAGGTTAGTGAAACGTCATTGCCTGCCAACATATATCAGCTTAGAGAGGGGTAAAACAACATGGCTATGGCAATGTGCAAGTAAACAACTCAGTGATACTGAGTCATTATTTCAGATTAGTCAGGTCCTAAGTTAGCATTTAGAAGTTTGGAGGTGAATGTCCATTTAGAATTTGAAATCTTAGAATAGCATTGGGAAGTCTCTCTTCAGACCTACTTTGGCAGCGTCATAATCATTATATTCTTTCAGCCCATTAGGAGACCAGATTTTTAACAAAGTAGGGTAAAACAAACTGTACTTTAAGTTGGCTTCTCTAAGCTGTTTCTTGATGGTGAAAAAAGAGTCTCTTTTTAATGATTTCGGGGGCAGGCCATTTAAGATTTTTATTTTACAGCCTTCGAAGTTGATGGTTAACTTGTCTAGAAGAATTTTCTGAACATAAACTTTGTATTGTAAGTATAGGAATTTAAAGACAATTGATCTGGGTCTGTCATTAGGACCAGGATGAGGTTTTAAAGACCTATGTGCCCTTTCCAAGACATACCAGGCACAATTGGGGGAAGGCCCAGCTATGGAGATTAACACTTTATTAATGAAAGTGAGGGTGTCACTGCCTTCCATGCCTTCCTTTAAACCAAGCACGCGAAGGTTATTTCTATGACTTCTTCTTTCTAAGTCTTGAACTTTTGCTTCGAGCTTGGTTATTCTTATTCATAAATATACTTTCTCTTATGTCCTTATCTACCTGTCTTCTACGCTGCTAATTCTAGCCTCAGCATCAGTTATTCCTTTAGACTGGTTATCGGAGTATTTTCTAAATTGTTTGATGCTGTCACATATGTCGAGAACAGTTATATTAATAGCATCCATTTTGGACATTAATAGATGAAAACGTAGATGGTAAGTGGTTGTGAGGCTGGATCACCTGCTTCCAAACTATCATCACTATCAGCACTTACTTCAGCGAGCAGGCGCGTAGGAGGTTTTATGGTGAAATTGCTATTATTTGTGGAAGGGTCAGTTTGTATGCTTATAGAGCTCTGAGTTTCCATTACTTCAGCACTATCTTCCATGTTTTTAAAGATGTTTAGTAAAAGCAGTAGAAAAATTAGTGTTAGCTCCTTCGTATATTAGCACTGGTGTGAGATGTTTGACAACTGTTCGAGTAGTAATTTGAAACTGACAGGTGTTCAAGTAATAAGTTGAAACTGAAGTACTTCTTGTGTTTTCCCCTTAATAAATAAAACTTTTTATACCCCCTCCTTTCTTCTATTTTTAGCAATATCTTGATGTATAGTTACTTGTTGATAGGACGTCCTGTCAGTCTTCACGGATGTAAGGTCCAGATTCACAGCACCACAATCAGTTGAAATAACAATGGAGATAAAGCAAACAAAAATTAAGGTGATTGAGTCACATTCCACAAATGCCTTTTTCATGTAGTATGCCATTGCCACCCATGCTTCAGATGTCGAAGCTGCAATTTGTTTTGTAAAATAATCAGTTATAGTCATTTTTTTGTGTTTTTGTTTCTGCCCACCCTCCAGTATTCAGTGAGCAGCCACACCCACAGAATGATGTCATGCAAGGGAACTGGCAATGTTTTACCTACAGCAACAAGGAATTCTGGGTAAATTATAAAATTGACTTAAATGTTCCTTACTCAGAGGTGCAGTCCCTTATTTTGGTAGTGGGGACTGCAGACTAGTACCTAATATGTAGACATATAACCTAGTCCTAGAGAAGCTTGAAGAAGCTAAGTATATGCACACATGGGCAGACTAGGCAGGCCATAGGCCCTTATCTGCTGTCAACATTTACATATCTAACACACTAAAATGCCAGCAGAACAGACCTAACAGTCTTTCGTGCCTGCTCGTTTGGTCAGCCTCCACCCTGGGAGCTGACCTTGCTGCTCCCCTCTCCCTCTCTGGCTTCTGCCTTCCCAGTCCCGGATATTCTTGCTGCACTGGTTCTTGCTTCCAGAACCCTTCCTCTGTACCTGTCCCACCCCTCTCTTGAACCCCTCCACCATTTCTGCCTCCACAGCCCCCTAGGCAGCGCATTCCATGGCTCCACCACCCTCTCAGTGAAGTAGCACCTCCTCCTTTCTCCCCTGAATCTCCCCCTTCCAGCTTCCACCCATGCCCTCAAGTTGCCCACCCCTTCCTTCGGAGCACCCTGACTGCTCCTCCCCTATTTACCTCCTTCATGTACCTGAAGACCTCTATCATGTCCCCCCGGTCCCTTCTCTCTTCCAATGTGTACATATTTAGCTCTTCGAGCCTCTCCCCATAGGTCCTATCCCCCAAACCCCAAATCATTTTGGTTGTCCTCCTCTGGCCCCTCTCCAGGAGTTCAATGTCTCTCTTTAAATGTGGCCTCCAAAACTGCATGCAGTAATCGAGGTGCTGCCTCACCAAGCAGTTATACAGTGGGAGTATCACTTCCCTCCTTCTGGAGGTGAGCCCCCTAGCGATACGTCAAAAGCATCCTGTTGGCCTTTTCCGCTGCCCTCCTACAAGTCTCAGAGTTGTTCATCTTGACATCCACCACCACTCCCAGGTCCCTCTCAGCCATTGAGACTTGCAGCATTCTCCTCCCAGGGTGTACACTTGGCCCGGGTTTCTAGCTCCCAGGTGCAGTACCTTGCATTTTCCTGCATTGAACCTCAGCTTCTGCTTTCTAGACCACCTTTCCAGAGCCTCCAGGTCCCCCTGTAGGGCCACCCTCCCCTCCGCCCCATCCACCGCCGCCCCCAGTTTTGAGTCATCTGCAAAGAGACTCATCTCACTCCTGATACCCTTCCTTATGTCAGAGACATAGGCGTTGAACAGGAGGGACCCAAGGACTGATCCTTGAGGGACTACACTAATGACCCTCCTTGGGGATGAGACTATCCCGCCAACCAGGACCCTCTGGGTCCGGTTCTGGAGCCAATTTCCTATCCATTTGATCATCTGGTTCCCCACCCCCATTTCTCCCAGATTATCCAACAGGACCCCGTGAGGAACAAAGTCAAACGGCCTTGCTGAAGTCAAGAAAAGAACGTCCACTGATCTACCCAGGTCCAAGGCACTCGTCATCCAGTCATAGAACTCCATATGGTTTGTCTGACACAATTTCCACGGGACAAATCCATGCTGTTTATCATCCAGGCACCCCAACTTTTCCAGTTCCCCCCCAGTCTGTCCTTGACAATGCCCTCCATCACCTTGCCCACCACCGATGTCAGGCTGATGGACCTGTAGTTCCCTGCCACCTCCCTTGATCCCCCCTTGTGGATAGGCACTATATGTGCCACCTTCCAGTCCTGGGGCACCCACCCTGTCCTCGGAGAGATGCTGAAGAGCTCTGCCAGGGGTTTCGCCTGGACATCCGCCAGTTCCTTCAGCACTCAGGGATGTAATTTATCCGGCCCTGGTGCTTTCTCCATCTTAAGAAACCTGAGGACTTCCCTCACTCTCTCTCTCTCTCTCTGCCATGATTTCCACCTCCGCTACCTCATCCCCCTGCTTTGCCTTCCCCCACCTACCAGTGATGCCTCCCCCTCCCCAGACCTGCCAATCGGTAAGAGTCCCCCCCTCCTCAGTTTCACCATCTCCTCCCATGTATGATGCAGCCCCCCTATTTTCCTTGGTGAAAACTGAGGCAAAGTACTCATTTAGTACCTCAGTCTGCTCCCCAGGGTCTTCTGCCCATCCCTCCCCTGTTTTAATCCTGCTAATCTGCCCCTTCACCCTTTGTTTTTCCCCAGTGTATCTAAAGAACCCATTGTTCCCTCTCCTAATTTCCCTGGCCAGGTTCTGCTCCTTCCTTGCCTTAGCCGCCCTCACCACCCTAGTGGCCTTTCTGGCCATCAGTTCACACTCCCCTCGGTCCCTTTCACTCCTTGAGCACTTGAATTGCCTATGGGCCACCTTCTTTCCCCTCACCACTTCCTGAACCTCCCTGGTCCACCAGCAGGGTTTTCAGGCCCTACTGCATTTTCATCTTACTCTTGCGCAGGTGCTGGTAGCATCCTGCACCCCTCTCCTAATGATTTCCCACCTACTGTCAGCGTCCATGTCTGGCCCAATCCCATCCAAGTGCTCCTTAAGGATTCTTCCTATTTCCTGGAAATCCGCCCCCCTGAAGTCAGTTACCTCTGTCTTTGTGCAGCCTTCTACACCTCCTAGGTTCAGGCAGAACCAGACCGTGGCATGGTCGCTCCCTGCTAATGGGTCCCTTACCTCCAGGCCCCCAATCTGGTCACTGTCTGCCAGGACCACATCCAGTATCTGCTCCTCCCTGGTCGGTTCCCCCACCTGCTGAGTTAGGAACGCATCCTGAAAGACATCCACAACCTCTGTTCCCTGGCCACTAAGGATGTCATAGTCTCCCAGTCTGTTCCTGGCATGTTTAAGTCCCCCAACATCACCACCCTTCCCCTTCCCAATCTGCAGTGTCTCCCAACATCTGCCACCAGACTCTCCTCCAGGTCCTCCGCCAATGCAGGGGGTCTATACACCACTCCTATTTTTACTGTCTTGCCCTCCCTTGTTCTCAAGGTGACCCAAATTGCCTCCACAGTTCCCTCCTCCTGCTCCTCCACTCCTCCTATGGCAATGCAATTTTTAACTATTATTGCTACCCCTCCTCCCCTTCCCTCCCCCCTGTCCTTCCTGAACATGGTATAACCCTCCAGGTTCAGGTCCTAGTCGTGCCCTGCGATGGCCCAGGTCTCAGTGACTGCTGCCACATCCACCTCTCCCTCAGTTAGCATTGCCTGGAGCTCAGGCATTTTGTTGCCCAAGCTCCTGGCATTTAGCAGGACTACCTTCCACCCTTTCCCTATACTTCCATTTCCCCTGCTCATGTTCCTGTGGGGATTCCATCTTCCCCTGGTCCGCACCTTACCAGTCAGCCTTTTCCTGCATTCCTTCAGCTCCCCAGGGGGGTGGAGACAGAGTCCCTCCTTTATCAGACCCCCCTTGACAGAGTTTTCTCCCATCCCTCCCCCCTTCACAAGTTTAAACCCCTCATTTCACCAATGAACCCCTCTATTTTCAACTTAAGGATTTCCTTCCCCTCTGACTTGAGATGGAGCCTATCTCTAGCATACAGCCCCTTATTCTCCCAGGTCTCCCCCCAATCCCCCATCAACCCATACCGTCTGGCACCACACCATTCCCTGAGCCACTGGTTTATCACCCTAATCTTCCTCTTGTGTCTCCCACTAGCCCTTGGCACTGGCAGGATTTCCGAGAAGGAAATTGTGCATCCTATATCATGACAGACCCTGGCAAGCTCCCTGAACCGCGCCTGTATCTCTAGCTCACTATTTCCCTCAATCTCATTGGTACCCAGGTGGACCAGTATGTCCGGGGAACCTCCACAATCCTTTGCCAGCTGATATACCTCATGCTTGGCCCCGTGCACCGTTAGTCCAGGGAAGCATTTTGTTCTAACCAGGCAGGCTTCTCCCTCTGTATCCTATTTGATCCCCCTGATCATGGAATCACCTAACAGGAGCACTTTGGCTGCCCCTTTTCCTCCATTTCCCCCCCTTCCATGTCCCTCGTCCTTTCTACCGGCCCCTCCCCCCAGCCAGCTCCTTGCTCCTCCCCCTATCTGGGTGCCACCTGCCATGCCCTCCTTATTTAACCTGGCCACCCCCTCCCCTCTGATCCTATGCCCCTTGTCCTCCTGAGTATCCTTCTGTACCTCGCTAACCCCACCGTTACTGCTCGCAATTGGTCCTTCCCCCCATCTGCTAAACTAGCCTGGCTCGTTCTCCCTTCCTTTCCGTCTCTGTTCACCTCCTCCTTGCTAGTCATGCTCCCCTGGCCTAAACCCTCAGCTCCCTTTACTGTATCCTCCTTGTACTTCTTGTCCTTCTCCTTGCCCTTTCCTCCCAACTGGTCCTTTTCCTTGCACTTTACTCCCTATACCCCCTCATCCTCCTGCTCCGATCCCCTGCTCACCCAGTTTTCCTGCATTCCAAGTTCCCCCTTGTTCCTCCTGCTATCCAGCCCCCGCCTACTGCCCCCTACTCCCTTTCCATCTCTAACTGCCCCTGTCATGGTTACATCACCCCCCTCATCCTCAAGCAGAAGAAGAGAATTGAAGCAGTTACTGAGCTTAAGGTCCGATCCACCTCCCCCCATTTCTTCCTTCTGTCCAGCCCCAGCCATCTGCCTACTTCCCTGAGAATGTCCTCCCTTTGGCCCCCATCTGTGAGGGTCCCCAGTTACCTGCCAGCTTCCTTCGTAGTATCCTTCTTTTGGGCCCCAGCTGCCAGGGTCCCTATGCGACCCCAGAGTACTCTCCTGCACTCCTTTCCCTATGCCCCCGCCCTTAGTGTTTGATGCAACCCTATGGGAGAGCCCCTGTCCTATTCCCCAACCATACCTCTCCCCTTCCTCCAGCTGTCTCCTAAGCCCCTCAACCTCCTCCCTAAGCTGTGCCAGCTGGTAGCACACTGGGCAACCACCGAACTTCCATGCCGAGTCCAGTATCATGGATGCCTCACACCCTGTGCACCCCACCACCCTCCCAAAGATGCCGGCCCTAATGACATGTGGTCCCATCCCCCTCCAAGTAGGTTTTCTTGGGTGAGCCACCAAGTTCCCCACTAGTCCAAGACTTTTAAACTTTCAACACTTGAGTGGCTGAACATTTCCCCACCTGACTATTAGCCTTAAGAGTTTGCTCACAGGGGAAGTTTGCAACCCCCTCAGCTCCTCCCTCCCAGCCTTTAAGCTCAACCCCCAGTGACTCTTCTGTATTTAAGAAAGGCAAATGCAAGGGGTGGGTGGGAGGCCTCTCCAGAGAGATCTTAAGGAGTTAGGCCAATTTTAAAACACAACTTAAAAACAATAAAAACTTACAGAAACTTATGACAAAGTTGGCTTTCCAGAACCTCACCACAATTTCAAACTTCAACTGTTACCTCCCTCTGCCACAGCCAGAAGACTTAAAATGCCTCAGTGTGTGTGTGTGTGTGTGTATATATATATATATATATGTGTGTGTGTGTAGCAAGGCATTGTGGGTACAGTACATAGCTGATTTTTCTGAATCCCTTGTCGAAGGGCAGTCTCCTATGTCGGTAGTGTTTACAGTAGTACAGTCTGTAGAAAAGTTTCTGGAAAACTGTTTTTGTGATGCAGATAGGCCAAAAAGATAATTTGCCAGTCTGTGCAGATGTTTGACTTTTACTGCCTGCTGGTGAAGTGACAGGTCTGAAGTGGCAGCTCCTCTCAGAATGTAGGAGCATGATGATACTTTTCTATGTTTATGTCATAGGGCCTGAATGACTATAAGTAGCTTAGGAGTGTAATTATGGGTCAGACTACTTTTCTTTTTTTTTGGTGTCCAGCTTCTGCTATGAGTCCAAAACTGTGAAAGAAAAAGGATGTCTGCAATACCAAGACTGACCAACAGAGGTCTCTGTTTCAACACAGTGCTTAAAAACGTTGTTTCCCTTGCATGATGTCATGGTTGGGGCTTGTAGGCTTGTAGCACTCAGAAAAAAAAAGAGAGTCGGGGGGTTATGCAAATGAAGCAGAGCACAGAAATAAAAGCATTTTTCATGGAAAATAGCACTTTTTGGCAGTTTGAATGGTAGGAGATTAATTCACAACTCCTACGGGTTACTATTTGCTATGGCAAACATGACAAAATCACTTTAACTGACTGTTAATAAAAGAGAAAAAGAAAACTCCCTTTAAATAATTAATACTTTGGCAAATTTCACATTCACTGGCAATTAGGTGAGGGGACCATGGAGCTCAGCTAAGTGTGACCGTCCTGTACACTAGCATTCGATCGAATCCAATAGCGCCATTGTTGTAGTTCGCTCTCACTGCGGGCTGCCGCTGAATGGAATGAGGAGTGACCGGAGGGGACAGAAAATCTTTTACATTTTTTTGCTCTATTGTCAGTTGCATTGGGATTGTGGGGGGCTTTTGTGGGGTGTAAAGTGTAGTGCTGACTGTGGGGACTTTCCTCAGAAGGAACTACAGGAGGAGGGAGGAAGACGCGAGAGGGAGGAAGAGGGAGAGAGTGAAGAAAGGCACACCACGTGACTCCGGACAGGCCAGTTGGGCTGCAGAGTGATATATTTATTACCCAGAGGACTGAGCGACCCCTTCAGTGAGAAACCCCAATGCGTGAGTGCCCCGAAGCAGGAGTGTGGTGTCTGACTAGGTGATGTCTGCAGGGTGCCCACAGGGAGGATTGCAGGCCACAGACCATGCGGGGCAAGTACAGGCACAGGAAGGAGCACTAGGGGTAGAGGGACGAAGAGAATAAAAAAAGTCAATAGCAAGTAAGAGATACAGTAAGGATGTGGAGGCTGGTTAACAGTGGCAGGTAGTTGCCCGGGAGGGGGGATGGAGGGACAGGGATGACTGCAGTGGTGGGCTGGGGTGGGGGCTGGGAGTGTCATGAGCTGCAATGAGTGTGGAGCAGCAGTTTTCTTGGGGACCTTGTGGAGGGTGGTGAAGATGTCCAGTGTGTGGACAGTTCAGACAACTTAGGCAGGAAATAGTAAGCTTCAAATGTGAGCTGGGGAGAGGAAGCACGTATGACTGGGGTGGGCTGAGGGGGGCCAAGAAGACAAGGAGGGTTTCTCCACAGGATATACCAGGCTGCCATAGGTCTCAAGGTGGAGGTCAGATAATGGAGCCAGGAGCATCGACTCCTCAGGGACCAGGGGGCACGGGGATGGGATGTTGGCAGGTGGTAGGGAACAAGGAAAGAGGGAGAAGGGATAGGGATCATGTCCAGGGCAGGTAGAGGCAGGGAGGGATTTCAGAGAAGGGCACGGGCAGGGGGTTGGAGACAAGGAATAGTTTCTCAGTGCTGGCTAAGGTAAGGGAGCAGGAGGATGGGGGTGGCAACATAGAACAAGAGAAGGGGAGCATGAGTGAGGCGGAAAGTACAGTGTACAAGGGGAAGGGAAAGACTGTGGAGTAGAAATTGGTGGGGGCACAGAAGCCGAGGAAGTTGTCATGGAACCACTAGCTAGAGGGGGAGGGGGGCCAAAAAAGGTAGAAGGATAGGTAGAGGGAGGTCTTAAGAAAGAGGCAGATAGGCCAACCCAGTGGAGCTGAGGGCTGAGGCGCTGGACGCCACACCTCATGCCACGCCGGCGACCCAGGTTCAGGAACAAGCTTGGCCTGTCGGGGATTGGCAGGGAAGGGAGAGGATTAAGTGTCCAGAGGACAGGTTTCCACTCCCGGGAGGGAAGGGGGTACAGGCTCAGTACTTGACTGGCTTCTGGCAGAAGTCGGAGGCACAACAAGTGCAGAGCACATAGAGAGAGGGCTGGGGACTGGTGGACATCGGCGGAGTCGCCTTGAGGTCAGGGCGCATGCTACTCCCTCAGAACAGAGAAAATGACGCCGGAGCACTGAGGGGAAGGAGTGCCAGCACAGACCCTAATTACTCCTGCTTGCCTGACCACTGAAGTGACCCAATGAAACCAGAATATCTTGGGGTGTATGTGCCCCACCTTGTACCCGCCTGGGGGGTATAGCCAAGGCTCCATGGGGGTCCACCAGGGATCCAGGTAAGACAGTGAAGTGGGGCTGGTGCATAGGTATCTCCTGACAGACTGGGGCTCTGGCGTTTGGGGGGAGAATAAAGAAAGAGTTAAAAAAAAAAGAGGCAGCGAGGAGAGGTAAATTTAGTGGAGGGAAATGGGATGGGCTGGGGAAGGAACATGGAAAGAATGGAAAAGGAAGAGCACAGGTGGAGGTGCAAGAGGGGGAAGATAGAGTGAGGAAGGGACAGAGAAAAGGGGAGGAGACACTGAAAGAAAGGGGTCCGAGGTGGGACAAAACATTGGGTCAGGTCAGGTTTTAGGGAAAAGAGTAGTCATACTGGGGGATTCAATTCTCGAAGGAGTGAGATGGGGAGGTAGGTAAGTGAGTGAGTGAGGAAAAGCTGGGCCTGGGTGGAGTGTATGCCAGGTATGACAGTGGGGAGGGTAGGACAATTCATTCAGAAGTGTGTGGAGAAGGAAGGGGATAAACCTCATATCATAGTACATCTAGGTACAAATGACCTAGAGGAGAGTAGGGTGGAGGAAGTGTAGGAGAGGTTCAAGGAAGTAGGAAGATTGCACTCAGGTGGGTAGATTCATGGCTTTCTTGGAGGTACTTCCAGTACCTAGGGCAAGCACCACTAGAAAGCAAAGAATAGAGGAGTTCAACCGGTGGTTGGGGGGTGGTGTGCAACAATGGGCACAGGGTAGTGGGGGTGGGGGCGAGACATGGAATAAGAATGGACTCTATGCACAGGATAGGCTGCATCTCAGCAACAATGTTACAAGGTCTTTAAAACAGGGTCTGAAGGATTACATTAAAACTAAATAACTTTAAACTGAGGGGGTCGGAGGGGACTACAAGAGGAGTCACCAGACAGGGAGAATGGAAGGGCCCCCAGACAGGAGGAGGGATGGAGGAATCTATCAGATATGGCGGAGGAGAGGGAGGGGAATATATCAATGAACAAAAGTAGGGGGGAGGGACAGGGAGAGGAGGGGCAAGGAACAAGGTGGACTGTAGTATCCTTGAATGCAAGGAGCTTGGCAAATAAGGTATCAGAATTCCATGCAATAATGGCAGTAGGGGAGGTAGATATTGCTGCCATCACAGAGACCTGGGCCACCCAGTACCATGAATGGGATCTCATGATCCCTGGGTACAGGTGTACTGCAAAGACAGGGAGGGGGAAAAAGGAGGAGGGGTAGCTATTTATGTGAGGGATGGGATACTATGTACCAAGAAGGAGGGGGAAAGAGGGGAAGCCAGAATCCATTTGGGTACTGCTCCAAAGCTCCAAAGGTAAGAAGATAAGGATGGGGTGGTGTACAGGCCACCTTCAAAAAACGAGGAGAATGACAGGGAGTTGGGGGAGCAAGTCAGGTAGGTCAGAGACAGAGGGAGTATGGTTATAGTGGGCGACTTCAATCTACCTGGGATTGACTGGCGGACCATGACTACCACAAACGCCAGGGAACAAGTACTGCTTGAAGCTATCCAGGACAACTACCTAGAGCAAGGAGTGTCAGAACCCACCAGGGAGGGGAACATACTGGATATTGTGTTAGCAAATGGGGAACGAGTCCAGGATGTGGTCGTACAGGACCCACTAGCAGCTCAGTGTGGTTCTTCCTCAATACAGGTAGGGAGTCGGCTAAGACCAGGATGACAGTAGTAGACTTCAGTAAGGCAGATTTTGCCAGGATGGGCAGCATCCTAGAGGTCCATCTTGCTGGAATTAGCCCAGGGATGGATGCTGAACAGAAATGGTCTGTCATAAAGAAAGGTCAGACAGAGGGCATAAATACGTGTGCCAAGTCTCAGAGTAAGCAGTCCAGGTAAAAAAAAATCTAGCTGGCTCAGCAGGGAAGTGGAGGGAAAAGTGAGGGAAAAGAGAATGGCCTTCAACAGGTACAAGAAATCAGGGCAAGAGGAAGACAAGGAGGTGTACTCAAAGAAATCAAGAGAAATGAGTAGAGTAGTCAGGGGATCCTTGCACCTTGAACGGGTCAGCTCCTCCACATCCCTCCAGGCATCAGCCACCTGCCTGCTCCCCACTGTCTATGGTACGGCGCAATTTGAAACTGAAGTTGCTTTACTGGACCTGGAGGCAGCTTAACAGACTACCTCTCCAACTGAGCAGTGCCCTCAGACTGTCCTTATTTTTATTTCATTACCTTGGGTAAAGTCCTTAAGCAGGGTGAAGAGCTGGGATCACTGCAGCTCTTTCTCTCTGCAGCTTTCTCTGGGTGATTTGGCACACACGTGACACACCCTCCTCCACCTCCTCCTTTATTAAATACACTTTCTTTCTCTCCCAGTGACCCGCTCCTACCTCTGTCAGGTTTCACTCTCTGTCTGTCTCTCTCTCTCTCTCTCTCTCTCTCAAAGGGGTAGTACCTCATTTCTGAGGCTTGTGCATCACAATGTCGATTATGGCCTCTGGGACCCTATTATGCATCGTCATACTCACTCTGTTATCCCCAGTGGGACATCCGTGCACCAGGTTGCCTCCTTCCTCCCATCTAAACCACCAGGAGACAGTCCTTAATGTGTATGTCTCTTTCACCTCCCCCTACCAGGTGTCCAAAAGCTACACACAGCATGGGCATCCTAGGACCTGGTCACATCGTTGTCACCCAAAACATTCCTCCTTGGTACCGCTCATCCCTGGATTCATTACCCACTTTAGCACCACTAAAGTACTTGCGTCCAGCAGAAGGCAACAGTCAAGAAATTATGAAGTCTTACTGGACCACATTACTCACCTACTGCTACTACTACTCCCACTTTTGGGCAATATACACCCAAACCCAGATCCACCTTGTAATCAGAACATGCTGCCACAAAAATCAGCACGGCTCACGCTGTCTGCTTTAAACATCTGCAGCTCATTTCCCAAATTGGACAATTTGAGAGTGTGGTTTACTCTGCAGAACCCCTCAGTGGTGGAAACATGGCTAACACCCTAGATACTGGACGCTGCCATAACGCTGCCTGGGTATATCATATTCAGGCAAGACTGACTCTCAAAAAGAGGTGGTGGCTGTGTCGTCTGTATCAAGGATTCTCTCCAAGGGTATGTCCTACCCCTCCTCAGCCGCAGTGCCAACCTGCAAAATCTGCTCATCAAACTTCTGCTGGGAGCTCACAGCAAGGCACTTACGATACTCGCAGTCTACATCCCACCCAAAACAACAGCGTCAGGAACCGGTGACCTGATGGACTTTATCAGTACCCTGAGCCTAAACTCTGAAATTGTGCAACTAGGGGATTTCAACATCAATGGGCTCTCCCCTGCTGCTGCCACTGTCAAGGACACTTTGACTGCCATCCACTTCTCCCAAATGGTTGAGACACCAACAAAAGGGAGTTACAAAATGGGTACCAGCACTCTTCTGGACTGAGTTCTTTCCAACCGACCTGCACATATCTCCAACACTACCATCCTCCCTGATTCCCTAAGTGATCACTCCCCCATTATATGCACCTGGAACAGCAACTACTGCAAACCCCCACCCAGAACTATAGCCAACCGTGTCCTTCTTAAAGGGCACCTGCCTCAACTGAAAGCAGACCTGCAACGCCTTGATTGGTCTGACCTCTATGGAGCCAAGGACGTGGATGATGCCCTCGACCTCTTCATTATGAAATTCAATACCGCTTGTGATAAACACGCTCCCATGAAAACAAGAAAAATAAATGGACCCTGCAACCCTTGGATTACTCCAGACCTCCTACTTCAACTTAACACTAGAGACCACCTGTGGCAAAAGGCGTGAGCACATGGTACTCCTGCCAACATCCAACAGTATAAAAAAGCTAGAAACAAGTGTACAAAGGTTATTTGACTCCCCAAAAGCTTGTACTATAAAGAAACACTTTCCAACTCCTGGAATAGCAGCAAGTCTTTCTGGGCCAACCTCAATGACATAATGGGTAAGGACCCCAAAACTTCTCCAACAATGCTCATGTTCAAAGACGTACCTTCCTTGGACCCTCTCCACATTGCAAACTCACTGAACAATGCATTCATGGACCTAAGTGGAGTGCTCCCAGAAGACTACTTTAAATCCCCCACCCCGAAAGATCTTAATGTCAAACTAACTCCAACGAGAAACCTTCCGTTATTTTACTTTAAAGAAGTTTCCAAAACATAGGCAAGAAAATACCTGGAGAAGGTACTGAGGAAATTAAGACACAACGGGGACACCCTGGACCTTAAATTTGTTGCCTTGACCCTCGAAGAAATCCTGAGCCCCTTGACTTTAATAATTAACCTGTCCCTCCACCTCTCACAATTCCCCCAGCGATGGAAATCTGCGACTGTAACCCCAGTCCACAAAAGTGGGGCTCGGGCATTGCATAACAACTACAGGCCAATCTCCATACTCCCACCACTTTCCAAAGCACTTGAATGGATTGTGGCAGATTAGCTTGTGGAGTACCTGAGCCTGCACCAACTCCTTTGCCTGGAGCAGCATGGGTTCTGGGCAGGGCACAGCACCATCATGGCTTTGCTGGAATTTACAGGCTTCATCCACCAAACTTTAGACCAAGGCCAGCTGGTGGGATTTATCGACCTATCAAAAGCATTTGATATGGTGCATCATACACTCCTTATTGAGCAGCTAACTGATACCGGACTCTCTCCAGATACAGTTCAATGGTTCAGCAGCTATCTCTGCAATCACTCACAGTGGGTCAAGATTGGGGATGTCATTTCCGATAGCAGGTTGGTCCACTCAGGGCTCCCACAAGGGGCAATCCTGGGGCCCCTAATGTTCAGCATTTTTCTAAGCAAACTCCCAAGCTCCTGCCCCAGTCGTATGCTCCTGTACGCTGACGATACGGTCAGTTTCGTCAGCCATCCTCACCCCGAGCACCTACAAGTGGACCTCCAACTTGGTTTCTCCTCCGCCAAAGCTTGGTTTAAAAAACACAGCCTAGTACTCAACTATAAAAAAATAAAGACCATGATCTATTCCAGTTCCCTTAGTAAGCATAAGGCCTTCCGCATCTGTCAAGAATGACAGTGGCGACACACTGGATCTCGTACAGCACTTTAAGAACCTGGGTATCACAACTGACTCCACCCTGTCCTACACCCAACACATAGACAATACAGCAAAGACCATCAATTCCACATCTTATGGCACACCCCTCCCCCTTCTCTCCCTCCATTGCTTCACTATGTCACCTTTGTCTGTTACCTTCTCTGAGTCTATTTTCTCCAGGGTGTTCGAACTCACAGACGCAGGCATACATTGTGCAATGCCTCAGTAGTGTCTGCTTGTGTAAGCCTTTCTGTAACTTACTATGCCATATCTGTAAATGTATATGTAACCCCTAGGTGGCACTATCCCCAGGGTTGCTACCCCTGCCTGCGTGGCTAATAGCAGGTTAAGGGGCCTGAGTTCTGAAACAGGTGCCTCCACCCAGAGGTCATGGTTGGTAGTGGTCAAGCTAACCTGGGCACAGCCCTCTGTGACACTGTAACCCCCCTGTTTCCCTGCTAGTGGCCGGAACAACACCCAATAGTCACTTTCACAATACCCGATACACCTCACAAGTACCCCCACAGTTTTCACTTACCACCAGGGATGGTTTCTCTGGCTCGACCCTGGGGACCCCCTGTAAAACAAGGTTAGACATAGCAAATAGCAACAGCATGGTACTCTTGGTACAAACTGGAACCACAGTCAGGTTAAATGTACTGCTATTATCCTCCTGCTTGCTCTTACCATTGTGCAAGAATGTACCATTGTAACCAAACTGGCTTATCTATTTACCTGTTGTAGTAACATGTGCTTGCTAATTATGTAACCCATATGCTGTTACCAAAAGTCTGTCATGTGCTTGCAATCTATGTAACCCATATGCGGTAACCAATAGTCTGTTTATGTATATGTCCTCAATGTGACGAGGTACCTTTGGAAATGAGCCTCTGGCTCAAAGGTTGTAAACCGATGATCAAATAAATATAAATAAATAAATAAAATAAAATAAAATGCAGAAAAAATTAGATCTGATTTATTCAGGGGACTTGAACAAGGGAGGGGCGTAATCATAGAAACATAGACTTTGACGGCAGATAAGGACCACTTGGCCCACCTAGTCTGACCATTTTACTACCTACAGGATAAGCCGCAGATCCTAATTAACCAACATCCTATTTCTTCCTACCCCCCACAAGAATTACCTTATGTCTGTCCCATGTATTCTTGAATTCTCCCACAGTTTTAGACCTCACAAGCTCCTCAGGAAGGCTGTTCCATGCATCCACTACCCTCTCTGTGAAAAAATACTTCCTCACATTGCCCCTGAACCGCCCCCCCTCTATCTTTAAATTGTGTCCCCTTGTTCTTGCACATCTCTTTTTCTGAAAGATGCTACCCTCTTGGACTTTGTTGATTCCACTGAGGTACTTAAATGTTTCTATCATGTCCCCCCTCTCCCTCCTTTCCTCAAGGGTATACATATTAAGCTCTCTTTTTTTTTGAATATTCTGTTTATTAAGAATGTTCTTTTACACACAATACACATATAACATACAGCAACAGACAACTACAAGAACAGACAAACTAATAAATAGATGCAATCGAGTGTGTGTTCCATTACTGACCATTATAGACATACAAGTACTAACAATTACATACACAGGAACAGGGAGACCAACTCCAATCCGTATAAATTAATGGTAACATTAACAAATAATAAATAATAAATAAACAACTAATAAAAAATGTCCTTCAATTTATATTGACATTTATGTTATGTTTATATATTCAGCCCTGTGCGGAGCATCATATTTTCAGAGACACTCAAGGACGCCAGGAAGGGTGCTCAATCCCTCAGGAAAGCCTCCTCCCTATCTCTGACCAATAATGTAAGCCTTTCCAATGCCAGGGAGTAAAGGGTCATACTCCGCCACTCGGTCACCGTAGGCACATTCCCCGAAACCCAGGTATTCTGAATACAGTGCCGGGCCAATACAAACAGGACTCTCATCCATCTAGGCAATGGTAGCCACTCCTCCCCACCTTTCACTGCCTCAACCCCAAATAGGCATACCAGGGGGTCCCTGGGCAGCTGCCCTCCAGTCATCCTATCTACCACTTGCACTGCCTCCCCCCAAATCCTAACCAGGACTGGGCACGACCAAAAACAGTGGAAAAAGGTACTCATCCCCCTGTTACATCTCCGGCACAGCAGGGATACTGCAGGATGTGCCCTGTGAACCGCCACTGGGGGCCAGTATATTCTGTGCAGAAACTTGTAAAAGGCCTCCTTGAATTTATTACATACCATAATCCCTTCAGGCATACCCAAAGCTAATTTCCAGTTCCCCTCCGATATTTGCTGTCCTAAATCCCGCTCCCATAGGGTCTTCGTGGCGCCAGTTAAATCTGGCAGGTTTTACTTACCTTGTTTCATCACCTTCCCTATGAATCCTTTCGGGTCTTTCTTAGCCTGGCATACCATCTGCTTTACCATATTTGGATGCAATCCTCCCCTGTCTCCCATTCCCATCTTTCCCACAAACGCTTTCACTTGCAGGTATCTAAATAATTGGGATGTCCCCAGCCTCATATCTCGCCTAACCCTGTCAAATGTACTAAGCTTTCCTTTCTCTAGCAAAACACCCACAGAGGTGACTCCTCCCCTTTCCCATTCTAGGAATCCCCCATCCTCCATCCCAGGCAGAAAAAAAGGGTTCTTCACTATCGGTAATAGTACGGTCTCCCTCTGTGCCAATCCTTTCTGCCTCCACAGATGATCCCAAGCCTCCAATGTTTCCCTAACTTGAGGGTTACCACTTTCTAACTCCCTATATGCCCGGAGTCCCTTGCTATGAAGATAGGCCGTAAGTCTCTCTGGGGTCTCCCACTGTTCCAGCTCTACCCAACTTGCCACCACCGGCCTATGAAGCCAATCAGCTATACCCCTGAGCTGCACCGCCCTATAATAGATGCCCAGATCTGGAAAATTAAGCCCCCCTTTAGTCCTATCTGCCTTAAGCCATTTCAAGTTAATTCTGGGCTTCTTGCCCTGCCAGGTAAAATGCGAGAACCCCTTCTCTATTCTTTTCACATCCCCCATCATTAACCTCACCTGCAGCATTTTCATAGGGTACAGGATACTGGGAAGGATGTTCATTTTTATCAGATTAATCCTCCCTATCCATGACACAGGGAGTTGCATCCATCATTTGAGGTCTGCAAGGATCGACTTAATCATAGGATGGTAATTTAGCTTGTATAGCTCTTCCCATCTCCGCCCTATCCTAACCCCTAAATATTTAAAATCTGTCTGGACCACCTTAAATCCCATTCGCTGTACCTCTTGGCCAGCATCTGGGAATCCCATGACTTCAGATTTCCTAACATTGATCTTATATCCTGAGAAACCTGCAAACCTCTCAATAATGTCCATCAAGTGCCCCATGGAGCTGTGCAGGTCTCCCAAGAACAGCAGCATATCGTCCCCCTACAATGCCACCTTATGCTCCCTCCCCTCTGCCCCCCCATTCCCACCACTCCCTTATGTTGGCGTATCGCTGACACCAGAGGTTCGATTGCCAGGGCAAACAAGAGGGGAGACAGCGGGCACCCCTGTCTCGTTCCCCTCCCCAACCCAAATTTGTCCGACAAGCATCCGTTTACTATGACACATGCATTCGGCCTAAGATACATAACCCTAATCCAGCCTGTGAAAGAGTCCACCAGACCAAACCGGGCCATCACTTCAAATAGGTAGTCCCATTCCACCCTATCAAATGCTTTTTCAGTGTCCAGGGAGATCACCCCAATTTTTTCCCGGGTCCGACCTGCCCTCCATATAACATTAAGTAATCTTCGCACGTTGTGATAAGACAGTTGTCCCTTAATGAACCCGGTCTGGTCTGGGTGAATCAACTCTGGGAGAATATTCTCCAGTCTGGTAGCCAAGACCTTGGCCACAATTTTTAGATCCACGTTAAGCAAAGAGATAGGGCGGTAAGCTGTGCAGTCCAGCTTATCCTGTCCTGCCTTATGTATTAAACAGATGTCCACGTCGTAACACGAGTCAGGTAGCACCGGGACCTTCCCCTCCGCTCCCTCCCCAAACACCCTACTCAATGTTTTGGTTGACTGCCCCCCTGGATTCTATAGTACTCGACAGGGAACCCATCCGGACCACTGGCCTTGCCTTGCTGCAACTTCTGCATAGCCCTTAGGATTTCCACTCTGGAAATAGGTTGTCCCAACAACTCCCTCTGCTCCTCTGTAACCGTCTATAGGGTCACTCCATCCAAAAATTCCCGTATATAGTCTTCCTTTCCAATGTGTTCCACCCTATATAACCTCTCGTAAAATCTCCTAAAACAGTCCACTATTTCCTTCGAGCTAGTGAGGACCTGCCCCTCCATATCCCTGACCCTCAATAACAGTGTTGGACACCTACCACCTCTCATCAGCCTCACCAACATGGGCCCTGGCTTGTTGCCCCACTCAAAGACCCTTCTCTGGCAAAAGAACCATGCTTTCCCCGCCTCATCCCTTAACAGTGTGTTGGGGGCTTCCCTCGCCATTGTTAGCAGTCTAGGGGCATCCCCACCTTCTCCTCCCCCGACCCGCTTCTCCAACTCTTTCACTTGCCGCTCTAGCTCCTCCCTTTTACACCTGCTCTGTTTCTTAATTTTAGCTACATAGGCTATTATAGCCCCCCTCATATAGGCTTTCCCTGCTTCCCAAAAAATAGTACTAGAAACCTCTTGTGTGGAGTTTGTCTCATACAACTTCCACTGTTCCACTAAATAGCTCTAAAGGCCCGGTCTTTAATTAGGTACGTAGGGAATTTCCAGGTGGAGGACCTGCCTTCAGATACCCCACCATCAACTTCAGCATAACCATGGCATGGTCTGAGACAAAAATAGGACTGTGAGATATCTCCCTTATCCTACCCACCCAACACCTGGGAAGATAGATGTAGTCCAGGCGGGACCAAGTCTTGTGAGGGTTAGAATAAAAAGTGTATTCCCTCGCACTGGGGTTAACCGCCCCCCAGCCATCTACCAAATCCAAATCTGCTACCCCAATTCGCCACTGGTTCATGGCCTCTGAGATTCGTCCCTTCCCTGCGGAATGGTCCATGCGCACGTCCATAGTCCAATTAAGTCCCCTCCCATAATAAGCCCAGGGAATTGCTCTCTAACCAGCAAGCCCAGCAAAGAGGAATAGAACTGCAGCTCATACACTGCCGGGCCATATATGCAACCAAACGTAAGTGCCTCCCCTTGTAGCGAGCCAGTAACAAAAATATACCTGCCCTTTTTTGGATCTCGCACCACTCTTTTAACCTCAAAAAGCAGGTTTTTATGAAAGAGTATCGCGACACCTCTCTTATGAGAGGAATAGGAGGCAGCGTAACACTTCCCCACTCAGTTCCGTACCAACTTCACATGCTGTAAATCTGTCAGGTGGGTTTCTTGCAGCAATGCCACCTGCGCCCCCCTCTTTTTCAATGCAGCCAAAAGTGCTGTCCTCTTCACTGGGTTCGCTATATCTTTTACATTCCAGGAAATAACATTAAGGTTCACTGCATCCGCCATACATCCCCATACATCTTTCCAGTTTCCAGCATATTCCCACCAAGCATTTCCCTGTATACTTCCATTTTACCAGCACATTTTTGAGTAGACTTGCAAAGTGTCTTTGGTTTCTACACAGTCGATTGCATCTAAAAAGTAACACAACTGTTTTAACAATAATAACAATCCTATCTATGATAACATTTTTAACTTTATAAACTTGGTAAACTCCCCCTGCCCTACTTCCCTTCCCCCACCATTTCTCCCTCCTGCCCCCCGCTACATTCCCCTTCACCTCCCCCACCCCTATCAGCACTAATTGCTAACATAGCACAAATGTGTTTGAAAAAACGAACAAACATATGCATCCCTCCACAACTGAGATGCGTGTCTCGTCGCCCCCCCCCTCCCCACAGCCACGTCCCGCCTTTCTTGGTGACATCCTCTAGCGGCCCAGACAGGGGAAAGAAAAGGTATGAGACACCAGTCCATATGCCCTACCCCCAGCAGGCCTACATTTGCTGCCTTCCCTTGCCTCCACTCCTTTTTCTTTTTGGTGACTTATTCCCCCCCTCCCGCGTTGGCCCAAGGTGTCCAAATACCCTTCCAACCCCCATTCCTGCACTCAGGTATCAATCCACAGCATATCCCCCAACCAGCATGTCTCCATATTCGATCCCGAATTCCTCACTCCGGCAATGCCAGGACCACCCCAAGCCTCTCCCCCTCACACCTTTGCCCGATCCCCCCCCCTCCACCTACCTCCTCATTCCGTGACCCTCCTCCAAGCCTCGTAACCCTTAAAACCCAGCCTAGCCTCCCTCCAATGCATGGGTATCACCCCTGCCCCTGCACCATACTGGATTCCGACACCCGCAATGAGAGCACGGGGAGGATCGAGAAGCAGTACAGAAGCCAGGCCCCCTCATCCCTCCTCCATGCAGAATTTGCTCCTGATCCCACCCCGCAGCCGGATCATCATCATCCACCTTCACCCTGTTCCGCCTCCCCCTAATTGTTGCTCAGCAAAACGACCTGCATTACCCATGGAGGCTCAGCCACTCCCGGGTGCCCCCCCCCACACCGGAAGAGTGAAGACGGGAGCCTGCCAAAGTGACCCAATCCACTCTTTGATTCCACTGGTCCCCTTTCTATCTCCCGCCTCCCTCAAAAAAAGCATGTACCAGGGAGAGGGGAGAGACCCGTCATCCATTCTCTCCGCTTGCTATGCCCTATGCCTCCCCTCGAGGTATGCTCCTGTAATAAGAGCGTATCGCCTCCGATGTACAGTGAGGGCAAGTTTAATCTCCTCCCCCCCCCCCCCGCTCCCATACCCTGCCATGTAGCCAGCAGACACAAACTTTCCCTTTATTTATATCACTGCACAGTGCTCCCTACGAGTTGAGAAACAACAGGAGCAAACAAATACATGAGGAATAAAGAGACACTGAGGATGCGAGGGCTAGGCCGCGCCATCAAATTTCACGCACTAAGCCCGCCCCCGCCCCTACCTTACAGGAACCAGGCATCTGGATTAAAGGCCTCACGCTCCCCGGCCCCATCCTCCATGAGCACTCCCGGGGCATATGAGGTGACGAGGGCCAAAGGGGGAAGAAAGGAAACACAGCAAGGTGCTAATAATATCCATCTCAGTCTCTCAGTGTCCAGTGAGCTTCAGCACCCTCCGGGCCAGCGACTGTCCCCTTTTATTCCACAGCTTCCCAAAAGAACAAAGAGCAACAGCGAGAACAGTTTGCACATAGTGAGTTCCAAACAGCAACATGATCCAACAGGGATACAATATATACGGAGGCCCCTTCCCGGCCCAGCCATCCAACTCCTAGCCACTTTTCCACCAGCCTTTCGGCTCACTTTCCTCTTCAAGGCCTTCATGAATTCCTCTGCTTTCTCTAGCTCCCACAAGGAATAGGTTGCCCCTTCATGTTTGATCTTAAGTGTGGCAGGGTACACAAGGAAATTTTCGACCTTCATGCCTCTTAGCTGGGCCATGAGCCCGTTGAATGCCTTTCTTTTCTTCAACAAGCGCGCCGAATAATCCTGCGAAAGGAACAAATGATGGCCTTCAAAGCTCAAAGATCCCTTTGTGTGATAAGCCTTCAGGGTCGCCTCCCGGTCTTGAAAATTATGGAATCTCATAATAATCTGGCGGGGCGGTTGATCGGCCGGAGGACGCGGTAAAACCGTGCGGTGGGCCCGTTCCAGCTTCATGCGACCATGTTTTGTGCTAAGACCCAGCAGCTCAGGTAGGACCCTGCTAAAAAAATCCAGGGCATCACCCCCCCCCTTGCACCTCTGGAAGCCCTCTCAAACGTAAATTCAACCACCTATGATAATTCTCCTGGTAATCATAGGACTCCTTAAATTCCTCCAGCTCCTTTTGAAGGGCTCTAACTTGCCCAGGCACCATCAGCACCTCATCCTCCAGCCTAAAAAGTCTTTCCTCCGCCTCTGCCAGCCTGGTGCTTTGCTGCGTTTGCTGTTTGAGGACCTCCTGAAGCCTGCAATCCAACTTATCCTCTAACTTGATTAGGCGCGGTTCGAGCGCCGCAATTACTTGGCCCATCAGCTCCTTCCCCAACGCTGTGACCTCAGCTGCCGAGAGTGAGACCAGGCCCGAATTCTCACCCACAGAGGCCGGCGCACACTTCTTCCCAGCTTTCCCCGATGCCCGCTGGTTCTTGGACGGAATGGGGGTCAGGAATTCGTCCATCCTGCTTTCTTACACCCAACAGTAGTATTTTTGGCCGCTTAGGGATAACTTTAAGTATATTTTACCATTAATTAACAGCTGCGTGGACACAGCGAGCGAGAAATACGACAACTCAGTTAACTGCTCATTAGTGCCCCCCATTAAGCTCTTTTAGTCTCTCCTCATACGGCTTCTCTTGCAGACCCTGCACCATTCTAGTTGCCCTCCTCTGGACTGCCTCTATCCTGTCTATGTCCTTGCGGAGATGGGGTCTCCAGAACTGGACTCAGTACTCCAGATGGGGTCTCACCAACTGTCTGTACAGAGGGAAAACAACTTCCTGTTTTCTGCTGGTGATGCCTCTCCCTATGCATCCCAGTATACCCCCAGCTCTCCCTACTGCCTTTTCACATTGCTTGCTAACCTTAAGGTCATCTGATATAATTACATCCAGGTCCCTTTCCTTTTTTTTTTGTTACTACCTACTCCCCATTGTGTAATCTTTCCCAGGGTTTTTGTTTCCCAGGTGCATTATTTTGCACTTCTTTGCATTGAATCCAAGCTGCCATACCGCTGACCATTCCTACAACCTTGCCAAGTCCCTTCTCATCCTTTCCATGCCTCCTTGTGTATCAACCCTGTTGCAGATCTTCGTGTCATCTGCAAAGAGGCATACTTTTCTTTCAGACCCACTGCAATGTCACTTATAAAGACATTAAAAAGGACTGGACCCAGTACTGAACCCTGTGGTACCCCATTAGTAACCCCTCTTTCTTCAGAGTGGACTCCATTTACAATTACCTTCTGTGTCCTGTTGTCCAGCCAATGTTTTACCCAGGCTACCACCGTGGGACCCACTCCCAAGCTGGCTAATTTGACTATTAATCTTTTGTGTGGGACTGTGTCAAATGCCTTGCTAAAGTCTAAGTAGACCATGTCCACAGCCCCTCCCTGGTCTACTACTTTGGTCACCCAGTCAAAGAAATCAATTAGATTTGTCTGACATGACCTTCCCGCTGTGAACCCATGCTGCCTTGGGTCCTGTGCCCCACTGGCCTCTAGGTACTCAACAGTTCTTTCCTTCAGAAGTGATTCCATCACTTTCCCTACCACAGAAGTCAAAATGACAGGTCTGTAGTTTTCTGCCTCTGTCTTGGTCCAACGTTTGTGAAGGGGAATCACATCTGCCTTCCTCCAGTCCTCGGGTACCACACCATCTTCCCATGATTTGTTAAAAAGGGTAGTCAGTGGTTTCACTAGTTCTCCCCTTAATTCTTTTAGAATTCTGGGGTGAATTCCATCAGGCCCCATTGCTTTGTTCACCTTCAGTTTTAGGAGTTCTTTCAGAACCCTTTCTTCTGTGAAAGGACTGGGATCGACCCCCCTATCCAGAGTGCTTCTGTTAATTGGATTAGACACCTCCCCCTCCTCCTTTTTGTGAATACTGAGCAGAAATATTCATTCAGTATCCCTGCTTTTTCACGATCCCCCTCTGCCCACCCACCGTTCATTCTATTCGGCCTCACTATCTCTCCCTTTGTCTTTCTACGCTCCCTGATGTACCTATAAAAGGTTTTATCCCCCTTCTTAACTAAGTTGGCTATCCTTTCCTCAGTTTGGGCCTTTGCTATTCTGACTTCCCTCCCTGCTTCCTTCTGCCTTAACTGGTACAGCTCTCTGTCCTGTTCCTTCTGTGTTTCCTTATACTTCCTGAATGATATCTTTTTCTCCCTGACTTTCCCCGCCACCTCTTTTGAGAACCATAGTGGCTTTTTTTTTGTTTTGATTTATTTGCTTCACACAAAGGCTTGTTGCCTCTGTGATGGCAGTTTTGATGATTCCCCATTGTTGCTCCACTCCTCCTTCTAGCCTATTTGCTAGTGCTTTTCTGAGGCCAAAGTCAGCCCTGCTGAAGTCCAGTACCCTCACTTTTGTATGGCTTGGCTCTGTAGATGAGTTTAACTTGAACCACACTGTTTGATGGTCACTTGTTCCCAGATGGCAACCCACTTCTAGATCTGAGATCCTCTCACTGTCCCCATTTGAGAGTATGAGGTCTAAGATTGCTCCCTCATGAGTGGGTTCTGAAACTAGCTGTCTGAAGCATGCCACCTGTAGGGCATCGAGAATGGCCCTGCTCTTGGATGTGGCTGCAGCAAGTGTGCTCCAGTTAACATCTGGCATATTCAGGTCTCCCATCAACATTATCTCCCCTTTATCTGCCATCCTAGGAATGCCTTCTATCATATCTTTGTCCATTCCTTCCCCTCCCCCTGACCTGGGGGTCTGAATACAACCCCTGTGCGGATTGTGGTGTCACTTCCAGTCTCCAAGGTGACCCACAGTGCCTCCTCTCCTCCCTGTTTACTCTTTTGTTCAGTTGCTTTTATCTCTTCCTTTACATAGAGAGCTACTCCTCCCCCTCCTTCTCCCCTCCCTGTCTCTCCTGTAGGTTACATACCCTGGTATGTTAACATCCCAGTCATGGTTCTCTGTGTTTCATGTTTCTGTGACTGCTACAATATCCAGGCATCCCTCTTTCATCAAGGCCACCAGTTCAGGAAGCTTGTTACCCAGGCTATGGGTATTGGTACTCATTATCCTCCATTTCCTTTTTTTTTTTTGGACCTCCTCCGCGCCAGGTTTCCGCCCCGGTCACGGATCCCCCCTGCTGCGGCATTCCTCCCTCATGAGCCGTGCTCCCAGTACCCTTGGCTTGCCCCCAAAGGCGGGGCAGTGGCACCCTCGGCCCTTAGGGTGCTACGGATGTCGTAATAGGCTGGGAGCCGTGCTCTTTGTTATGGAGGCCCACTGCAGCCCGAGGACGGGCATCATGAGGCGCGGAGGTAGGCAGTGTTTTTCCCCATAGGGGAATGTGCAGTAATGACCAGCGCCTGTCCCGCCCCCATCTGATGTTAGGTCCCGAGTGCTTGGGGTTCTCCCGGTCTCCCAGGAGTCCCCGTGCATCGGCGACTCACCACCCTCCCCAGATCAGGAGAGCAGTCGTGAGGCGCTCGATCCTTCTCCCTGGCCGGCCCTCCGGCAACCAGTCCGTCCGAACTCGGGTCGCCAGCGTCGCAAGCGGAAATCCAACCGATGCGTCGGCGGGCCGGCATTATCCTCCATTTCCTGATGGCCTTACTCCTTTTTGCCCCATCCCTGTCCTTCTTGCCTTTGTCTCTTTCTCCATTTACCCCTGCCCTTCTCCCTATCAACATCTCCATGTTGGTGTTTACTGCACTTACTACCGTGACTTTTTTGGGGGGGCTAGGATTTCCCTGCTCCTTTCCAGTGCCTCCCCCCTTGGCTAGTTTAAAAGCTTGCCAATGAAGCATTTAAACCTATCACCTAGGATCCTGGTTCCCTCCTGGACAGATGCAGCCCATCATGCCAGTATAGGCTTGCATCACTCAGGTGGACCCCAGAACCAATGAAGCCAAATCCCTGAGCTCTGCACCAGCTTTTCAACCACTGATTGAATCCCATGGTGTGGAGCACCCTAGCCTCTCATACGCCATAGACAGCCAGCACCTCTGAGAAGGTTACCGTGCATGCTATTTGTCTAAGGCCCCTCCCCAATTCCACAAACTCTTCCTGCACTGCTCTGATTCCTTTCTTAGCCAGGTCATTTGTCCCAGGTTGATTGCTTAAATGCTGTATCAAATAAACAGTCATGCATGCACTTCAGAGTCCCTAAACAGTCACAACCTCTGGGTACCCAGGTGGAGAAAAGATGGGCTAGCCAGGACCGTAGCCCAGGGAAGGCCGGCATGGCAGCTGGCTGGGGCCCTGTGATGGAAAAAAACAACATGCACAATTCACACTATTTGTAATCCGGAGCCAGATGGCTCAGTTCAAGAAGAAAGAGAAACAACAACACAATCAGATGGCACACTTAGATTAATTTGTTGTGGCAGGGAGCTACCCTGGTAATTACTCATGATACCCAAGACTGGGCACAGACTGGATGAAAACAGAGACAGCAGGTGGTGAATCTGGAGTGCCAGGAGAAGCAGGGCCCAAACGATTCATTGAGCCATTGTTCCTGTTCAGATGTGGAGCAGGGGGCTGATCCCCAGACAGGTCTCTCATCGATGGCTTTCTCTTTGCAGTGGGGTAGTCTGGCAGGGTCCACGTGGCAAGGCCCAGCCGTATGGAGATAACCACGGATTCAGTCTGATTGGGCTGGATACAGCTTCCAGGAGGCAGAATGCTGTTCACGCAGTGGGGAACCAAATCATGACCCACTACAAATACACAGCACATTTATATGTAAGAAATTCTACAGTACCAGGTAATTCCTCTCTGATTGGGCTGGATACAGCTTTCAGCAGGCAGAAACACAGTTCATGCAGTGGGGCACCAAATCACGACCCACTACAAATACACAGCACATTTATATGTAAGAAATTCTACAGTATCAGGTAATTCCTCTCTGGTCATGGTCGCACCATTTCTGCACAAACCGGGAGTTCAGAGGTGGCTGGAACTCCTGTCAGGCTGATCGCATACAGCAAAATCTTCGGTCTTCCTCAGATACTAAGCCTGGTACAAGTCAGTGGCTCACAAATTAGATTTAGTTAGAAAATACTGCTCCGTTCCCTCTCAGGGTAGCAGGCATACTAGCAGGCCAAACTTAGGCCACTCCATAGTTCTCCTGCACGATATACACCAACAGCCGCTCGACTCACTCGAGCTGTTACTTCTTCAGCTTCCAACTTAGATCTGCCTCCAGACAGCAGGCTGCTTGGTGATGTCCCCACTATCCAAGAGGTTCGGTTGGCTGACTCAGCTGTCAGTCACAACAAGGCTCCCCCTTTAGGTGCAAAAAGACACCAACTGCCCAGAACTACAATTCCCATTATTACTCCACACAGCCCCTGATAGCAGGCTCCATTTTAGAGTCCCAAAGTACTGATTAGTCCCATTCGGCAGTTCGGGATCAAGATGGTGGAGATAGGCAGAATAGTCCTCGCTGCAAAGAAGGCAGTTTAAAACAAACTACAATATTAATATTCCTCCAATAGATAATCAGTCAGCAAGCACATCTTCTAACCGAGCTCCTTCTACACAATCAGCAATGGCAGAAACGGAGCGGTTATCAGGACGCCTGGGTGGGACTCGAGCAGAGAAACACTCAGCTCCTCACCCAGTTCAAGATTAACTGCATCCAGGCAGCTCTTAAAGGGACAGTAACCAGAGGCTTTACAGGCACTCTCAGGCATTTAACATTTAAACGGCTAGAGCGCTGGACACCGGCCTAGCAGCAAGCATTTAGGCAAGCTCACACAAGAATTATCGGAAACCTTCATTTGTAGGGGGGTTACATATAAATTGTTGTTCTCTGCTATTTTCTGTTCAACTGATGTAGAACCTACAGAATAGCATCCACTCACAGGTGTTATCTAAAACACTCAATAAATAAATACATAATAATAAAAGGCAGGGTAGCTAAAGCAGCAAGGGAACTGAGATTGGTTCAGGGGATAAGGAGTTCTCTAAGTCCATATGGGAGAAGAGGAGTTGTAGGGATGAGATTGTCAGAATCAAGAGGGAGAGGTGGTGAGCAGAAAAAGGGGAAGACCAGGCAGAGGCACGCAATGAGTACTTCTATTCGGTGTTCACAAAAGAAAAGGATGGGCCAATACCACAAGGGAATGGGGGGGCAGAGGTAACAGATGGGTCATCCAGGAGGATAGGATTCTTAAAGGCCTTAAAGCCTTGTGGGTGGACAAGGCATCGGGACCTGACAAAGTACATCCAAGAGTCCTGAAGGAATTGACAGAGGTTTTGGCAGGCCCTCCGGCAGACCTGTTTAACACCTCCTTGGGGATAGGGAGTGTTCCCAGGGATTGGAGGATGGCTCACGCAATGCCTCTCCACAAGAGTGGGCCCAAGGATGAACAAGGCAATTACAGACCAGTAAGCTTGACTTCTATAGTGGGGAAGCTGACAGAGACCATTCTTTTTTTTTTCCATATGTAGCTTGTGCTTTTTTATAGAAACATAGAATTTGACGGCAGATAAGGACGGCTTGGCCTACCCAGTCTGCCCATTTCCCTACATAATGGATAAGCTGCAGATCCTAGTTAACCAACAGCCAACTTCATCCTACACCCAACCCTTAGAATTGCCTTATGTCTGTCCCATGCATTCTTGAATTCCCCCACTGTTTTTGACTCCACAACCTCCATAGAAAGGCCATTCCATGCATCCACAGCCCTCTCTGTGAAAAAATACTTCATCACATTACCTCTGAGCTGTCCCCCTTCTATCTTCAAATTGTGCCCCCTTGTTCTTGCACATCTTTTTTTCTGAAAGATGCTAACCTCTTGGACTTTGTTGATTCCCTTGAGGTACTTGAAAGTTTCTATCATGTCCCCCTGTTCCCTCCTTTCCTCGCGGGTATACATGTTAAGCTCCTTAAGTCTCTCTTCATATGTCTTCTGGTGCAGACCCTGCACCATTTTAGTTGCCCTCCTCTGGACTGCCTCCATCCTGTCTTTGTCCTTGTGGAGACTGGGGTCTCCAGAACTGCACGCAGTACTCCAGATGGGGTCTCACCAGCTGTCTGTGCGGAGGGATAACAACTTCTTGTTTTCTACTGGTGATGCTTTTTCCTATACATCCCAGTATCCCCCCAGCCCTTCTTACTGCCCTCTCATATTGCCTGCCCACCTTTAGGTCTCCCCAGTTTACTCCCCACCAGGGACCCTGGCAGACACGTGCATGTGTGCGTGTGGCGACGCACATGTACACTGGGTACTGGCTCAGCCCCTTCTGCCCCACTCCTGGTGATCACCTGCTGCCCCCTCTGCCTCTGGTTCCCATCGGATCTCCACCTGATGGGAGCTCAACTATGTGGGGGGCAGCAGTCATCCCTCCCTGGGAGAGGAGAGTCATCTCGCAGCAGCTCAGTCCCACTCCTTGCCCCCCCCCCCGCTGACTCCCAACAACCCAGGCTCATTCCTGAACCTGGGTCGCTGGTGTAGCACAAGGTGTGGCGTCCAGCACCTCAACCCTCAGTGCCACTGGGCAGGCTCAATGGAGACCATTCTGAAAGAGAGGTTGATAACCTTTCTGGATAGTAATGGACTCCAGGATGAGAGACAGTACAGGTTTGTCTTGGGAAGATCATGTCAGACTAACCTAATCGACGTCTTTGATTGGGTCACAAGAGCAGTTGATGAGGGATATGCTGTGGATGTCCTGTATCTGGACTTCAGCAAGGCTTTTGACTCGGTGCCACACAGAAAGTTATTGGGCAAGCTGAGGGACCTGGGTGCAGGGGAGAAACTAGTGGGGTGGATTAGAAGCTGGCTTGGGAGCAGACAGCAGAGGGCAGTTGTGAGGGGGAAGACATCTATGCCAAGACCCTTGACTAGTGGGGTACTGCAGGGTTCAGTGCTGGGCCCTGTTTTATTCAATGTCTTTATAGGAGACATCGCAGAGTGGGTCAAGAGTAAGATCAACCTGTTCGCTGATGACACAAAGATATGTGCAAAAGTGGACAGTGAGGAAGGTAGACAGGAACTCAGGGATGATCTAGCTAAACTTGAACACTGGTCAGAGGTGCAGCAGTTGGGGTTTAATGCTATGAAGTACAAGATCATCCAGGAAGGTAATGCACCTTGAAGCCAGAAACCCCAGGACCAGCTATTGGTTGGGAGGAGTGCAAGTATCAACTTCAGTGGAGGAGAAGGACATAGGGGTCCTAGTCACAGGGGACATGAAGGTATCAGCACAGTGCAGGGGGGCATCAGCAAGAGCCAATCGGATGCTGGGGTGCATTGCTGGGGTATCACCTCCAGGAAAGAGGAGGTTATCCTGCCTTTGTATAGATCACTAGTGAGGCCACACTTGAAGCATTGTGTGCAGTACTGGTGCCCTTACCTCAAAAAGGATGTGAGATTGCTGGAGGTGGTCTAGCATAGGGCGACAAAGATGATCATGGGACTTGGAGAGATGCCATATGAGGAAAGATTGATAGACCTCAACATGTACTCCCTGGAGGACAGAAGGGAGAGGGGGGATATGATAGTGACCATTAAATATTTAAAAGGCATAAACAAGGTCAGAATGGGAGGATTGTTCCACTTAAAGGGTGGAAGAGTCATGAGGAGGCACAGTCTGAAGTTGGAAGGAGGAAGATCCAGGAGGAAGATGAGGAGGCACTACTTCACTGAGAGGGTGGTGGCTGGGTGGAACACACTGCTGGAGGAGATGATCGAACTGAGGACAGTGGACAGCTTCAGGCGGGGATGGGATAGAGTCAGGGGTAGGTTAAGTATAGACAAGTGCAAAATGGGGGATAGCCTGGGGAGAGGAGAGGAGATGATGGGAAGGGAATGGGTGGGGGGCAGCTGCAGGGATATTAAACTGTGACTGCACACTCGGGCAGACTTGATAGATCTATGGGCCTTTTCTGCGGTGATTTTGTATGTTTTGTATGTTTGTAAGACAGAACACGGCTAGGCGATACTGTCTACTATTAGTTGCTAGAAATGCACACAGGAATGAAGGTGCACAAGCAGGCGCAGCCAGCTCAAAATTACAGAAATGAAAAGATGCTCTGCACTCAAGGTTCAGTGTTTTCCGGAAAAGCAAAGTGCTAATCTTATTAGCGAGGTGCTTAGCAAAAAACCACTTGCTCCAGTGCTTCGACCCTAATCCGGGTCTTCCTCAGGGGCATATCTGAACATCAGCAAGGCATGGGCACAATTTATTTGTGCAGATTTAAGGTGACAAACACCAAAGTGCAGTATTGTGATAAAAAAAATGGTTAACAGCATTTGATTCTTGTTTGACAACTTACACTTAAGCAGAATAAGGTAGTTAAATTAATTTGAGATAATGAATAGTACAAAATCCCAATACTCAAAATTCAAGCTCTATGATTGGTTCAGAGAAGTCAAACATGTCATGGGCAGAGATTAAAGTTAAACTATCACTAAAAAGAAAATGCCAAGCCAAGTACACAGGAATTTACATTATTACAACCTCTTCAAAGAGGAACGCTGGAATTCATAAGCAAGTTTTTATAAAAAAAAATTCATTAATGATCAGTGTGTATACAACGATGCACATAGTATAGTTCAGGCAAGAATATACAATCTAGAGATTCAAAGGAAAAAATGTATAGTAAGGGAGGAGGGTTTTAGTTATAAATCTATTTAAATAGAAAATCAATCCATTGTTTCACTATGGGCATGGGATCAATAAAAAAGAAAAATGGGGAAAAGGGGAAAAAGGAAAAAATTAGATGGGGAGCTTTCAGAAACTACCTATGAGGTTCATTTTGGAATTAAATTCCATGTAAAAAAAAATCTCATTAGAAAACAGATTTAGCTCTGTGTTTTTTTGCTAAGCACCTTGCTAATAAACGCAGCACTTTGCTTATTGGAAAACATTGAACCTTGAGTGCAGAGTGTCTTTTCGTTTATACTATTAGTTGCTGTTGGTGACCAGTCAGATAATTTCTGAACCCGGACAAGGCAGGAGCTTATACAATAATACACTATGATCAACAGTGTCCGAAGTTTTACTCATATCAAGAAAAAATGGCTACACTAATGTTTTTGGTCATGTGCAGTAAGCCAGGGGGTGCTGGTGAACTGCTGAAGGGAGAGGATGCACTCACCAGGTTATCAAATGTTCTTAGCTTTCCTGAGCAAACTTCTCTTATTTGAACTTAAAATCACTACTTTTTGAACTTTGTGCCTCTTAAGCTGCAAAATGGGCTGACAGAGAAGAGCAACTGACTCCAGATATTTTTTAAAAGCCACATACACCAACCAGCAGCTCAAGCAAAGAAAGTGAAGAAGGGTAGGCGTACACCTTCAGACAGCCAGTGTGAGTTACTGTGGTACAGCACTGATCTTGCTCACCACCGTCTATTTCACACTGTCAGTTAAATCCACGCAGGATTTCAATAAGAATCTGTACTCACTATCAGAAAAGGTGATGAGTAAATTCATGGATGGTATGGAGTTGAAAGAGGAACTAGCTATATAGGAATAAAAGAAAGCTATTTTGGCCATGGAGGTTATGGAAAATGAACTAATGCACACCTACCTGGAGAACCTGGTCCAAGCTTGCAATATCAGGGTGCTGGGATACTAATATCAGATAATTTATGCAGACTTGGCTGACCACAACTCAGTCATTACCTACAAACGTGCTCCCTCTGCAGCTTGATACAGTTGATCAAGTGACCTCTTGCCAAGCTCAAAATGTAGACCCAGTGCTGCACACTTTTTTTTTTTTTTTTTTTTATTTAGTTGTTTAACCAGGTATAGCACACTAAGCTGAAATCTTTTTCACAGGAGGACAAGTGACTTACTCAGGGTCATACAGTATGCAAGTGGAAGCTGTGGGATTCAAACCCCAGGTTTGGTCTGCTGAATATCACCAGATTTGTAGCACAGAGCCTTAGACCACTGCGCTATACTACCTCCTTTAGTAGTACTTCAGGGAGTATATGAAAGGGATGCTGTTATCTGAGCAGTGAAGCATATTGACCCAATACAAACTGATGGTGCCAGAATTTCACTTTTCCCCGACACCAGCTACTCTATGCAACAAAAGATGAAGGGATTCATTGGAGTGTGGAAGACACTGCTGGACCTGTGGGTCCAACACCACTGGCTATTTGCAGCATAACTCAGAGTTGTTGTGAGAGAAATGGAGTACATCTACACTGATCTTAAAGATGCCGGCCAGCTGACCTAAAAGTTGACTGAAGATCAGTGTGGGGAATGAGAGGACGATGACTATGATTCCAACACCTAGAGCAGTAATATAATGTTGGCTGAAAAGGGGGAAATGGGGTGTAGGCTTAACATTTGTTAATGTTGGGGTGTATTACAGGACTTGCTGTTGTGCACTATGCTGCTTATAATATTTAATGTTTATACGGATCCAGAACTATGACTCAGCCCTACCGGGTCATAATGTTGCATGCTTAATAGAGTACGACATTATGGCTAAGTGGGTACACCGTAATCTGTAAGCACTAATGGTGCAATACCGCATATACTGCTGTACACGGTATAGCACCAGCAGCGCTTTCCGAGGCAGAGGATATGACCTCTACTGGGAGTGGGTTCCACCGAGCAGCTGTCGTGGCTCATAGGACTGAGCCAGAGTAGCAAAAACCCACATGCTGTGTCTGGGACCGGGTTTGATTCCCGGTCTCAGAATCTTTAATTTTTTATTTCTTTGTTCGCTCCCTAAATTAACCCCCCCCCCCGGGAGTTGAGAATCTTTAGTGGGGGGATTCGGGGGACCCAGCCCCTCTGTAACAGGGGTGTGGAGGGCAGTGCCCCCCCCACAGAAAAAAGACTTATGCCTCATGGCAGAAATCATGCTGTATTGGCAGCGCGATTTTGCCGTGAGGCATAATGTCTTGTGACATTATGACCCTGTGCCTGAATCAGCAGAGGCAGTATGGTGATTCCCACCAAGGACCGCTTCCTCATCCATAAGCTATGAAATTATACCAGAGTCGCTACGAGATATTAAATGAGTTTGTCGCCATGCCGGCCCAGTGATGCAGTGGGTTGAGGCATGGAGCATCACACTATCCACCACACCAGTGATCTTGGTTTGGGAACAGACCCCAATCACTGGGGGTCAACCAGGGGAAGGAGGATTGAGTGTCCACAGACAGCTCTCCTCCTATGGGGAGGGGATACGCAGCGAGCCACTGCTTGCCTACTACCCAGTAGTGGCTGGGTAAGATAGCATCAGCAGACACTTCCTATGGGGCCAGGGGGAAGACACTGGCCCACATCATAGAACACATTACCGGACTCAAGGACACAGGGAAAACAAGCAGAAAATGCCCCCTGAGCACCAAGATGATAGCTGTGACCCCTACAGTTTCCCTCCACCACCCATGGCACCCACCCACTCACTGAGGTAAGCAAGTAGTTGGGGGTAAGACCTGGGATGGTGACAGACAGTCCTTTCGGTTGCCACTGGAAGGAAGGCAGCTTGGGGAGAAACAGAAAATAAACAAATTATGAAAAAAAATTGATTTTTTTACCAATATGACTGGCACTCACTGCCAGACAGATTGTTTGTCCCCCCCAACCCCATTATTCATTGACTTCTCGAGTCAGAGATGTCATTACTTGGTATTTGTAGACAAGAGAAGGCCATAAGCTCATTTGTTTGTCTCCCACTCCTAGTGACATCTGGTCTCCTTGTGTTTACTTAATTCAGGCATTTGTCCAATCTTGTTTTAAAAATTGATAAGGATTCAGAATTACTGTGTCACTTGGTAATTTGCTTCATTCTGGTGCTTCCCTTACAATAAAAAAAAATGATTTTGTTGGTATTGGCTTTTGTAATTGCTAGTTGTTCATTATGCAACCTAAGATATTGAGTTATGGTGATATATTGAAGCCCCATATAGATATTAGTCCTGGATCCTGAAGGATCTTAAATAACTGTAACAAATCCCCTCTTGACCTTCTATCTTCCAGTTTGACTAGCCTGCTTGCTTTTAGTTTATCTGAATATGATAGTCTTTAAGGTGTGGCCACTTTTTTGTGGTTCTTCTTTGAACCATCTCAGCAATGTCAATGTCCCTTTTGAGATGTGGGTTCCAAAATGAGGATGGCTAATCTAGATGTGGGTGTATATAACCCCTATATATTGGCTTATAAAATGGGCATACAATTTGCTGAAACCTGATTGGCTAAAACAGGGTTTCAGCGTGTCCTTATCAGGACATATTGTTGCAACCGGCACTAATTGTGCCAAGCTAAATGCAGCACATGTAAAAATTAGTGTGTGCCATCCTTTTCCCACTGCAGCTTGTCAAAGGGAATCCAAGGGAAGCGGGAAATTGGTGGCACAAAAATGTTTTGGGCAGTTCCCCAGGTAACAAGCACTGAAACACATTGAATTTTAAATGCCAGGCTGACCTTCATTTTTCTTTCCTTCATGAAACTTCCTGTTACCCAGCTGATCCGTAGCTGCTACTATCAACTCAGCAGCTTGATGACAAATACCTGCTCCATTCCTTGATTTCTCCTGGGTTACTGGTGCATTCCTCAACAACAGCGCAACTGCCCTTCGCCGAAACGTAATGCAGGGTCGGTTGTTTCCACTGTGTATAGTCATTGTGCCCAATCCTGCCAGCTACCCCTCTACATCCATGAGAGGAAAAACACAATAACATTTAAAATCATCTATGTGTCAGGGCACCACACAGCAGAACTTACTGTTTGAAACCGGGGTTTGAAAATACTCGAATCGGAAGGCAGATTGTATGGAAGGCGGGAAGGGACACGCTCGCTCTCACAAGTAAGCCACTGGTAGTAAACAAAATCTAAATAATTAAAAAATAAAATCTATCTGTGTTGCTTGAGAGAGGAGTTTTTAGAGAAGAGACACAGACACCATCACCCTGTACTCATTCCATATGATGTGCTGACTGCAGCCTGCAACTTAACAACCCCCTCCCCCCAAAAAAAGTACAGTAAATAGAAAAATAAAAGAAGTCTTTATTGAGGGAGAGAAAGAGTTGGGGAAAAAGAGACACCAGCACCAATGCCCTCTACTCAGTCTATGATGCAGAATATACAGTGTGCAGCTCTGCAGTACAGATCGGACTATTTTCTCTCTTTTCTATACCAAACATTTTTCAGCATTTTTTTTAAATAATAATTTATTTATCTATTACTAGGGTTTTTCTGAAGGGGTGCCCATTTTATAAGCTCAATAAGACACTCCGAGGTGTGGGTTATGACCTGATAAGAGCACTTCCCAGGTGCTAAAGGCACTCGGCGCAAGCGCCTCGTGCCTCATAACGCACCTGAGGCATGCTCTATCAGGCCATATCCTACACCTTGTTGTGTCTTATTGCTGGCATAACACATTGTTCACAGCAAGAGACAACGGCTCTCTGTACACTCCTAAGGATTCTATTAGCTGTTAGGGTTATTCTGTAGCAGTGATCCTGTGATGTTAGTCTGTTATTAATAATAACTCCCAGATCTCTTTCTCTTTCCACTACTTAAAGATGTTTGACATTTAGTGTGTACAGTACCATGGGTTCTGTCGTCCAAAATGCAAGACCATGCACTTTTCCTGGTTAAGGATCATCTTGTTCCTTTTGGCCCACATTGCTATCTTATTTAAATCTTCCACTGTAGATTGATATTTAAGTGGTGAATTTACCTCTTCCCCCAGCTTGGTATCATTAGCGAACTTGGACATGTGGACTATTATTCCCATTTCCATGTTGCCAATAAAGATACTGAACAGAACTGGTCCCAGAACAGACCCCTGTGGAACCCTGCTATTGACTCTACTCTCCCCTGAAAGTTGTCTGTTAAGCCTCACTTGTATTCTCCCTGTCAGTCATTTTTTTATCCACTTTATATTTATTTATTTATTTTTATTTATTAATTACTAGGATTACAAATACCTTTGAACCAAGGGTTCTTTTACAAAGGTTCCGCTTCAGCAATGGGTGCAAGCAAAACAGTAGTAAGATACAATACAAGGTCAGGAGGTTAACTTAGTAGCAGAAGACGGTACGTGTGTATAGACTAGAACAGTAGCAAACAGTCAGTGGCAAATAACAATGCACAATTAACAACGCGGTGTATGTATAGCAAGACACAGATACAAATCTTAGGGGTGACATAAGTGGAGCAAGGGGTGGGGATTAGAGGGGAGGGAGGGGGTGAGGGAGTTGGCAGTCAAGGACTTGACATTGTCGTAAGTGCAAGAACAGAAAGATAAAATTAGAATCATTCCCCATATTGACCAGTTTTACAAAGAGTTCATGATGCAGCACTTTGTCGAACACCTTCCTGAAGTTTAATAAGATAACATCTGCCAGTATATTCTGGTCTAGACTTAAACTGATATTATTATAAAAAATAGTAAGGTGTGTTGTGCAGGATCTCCTGCTCCTAAATGCATTTTATTTTATTTATTTTATTTAGCTTTTGGTAACCGGGTAAGTACACTAGACAAATAATATGCCTATTTTCAGGAACGACCCAGGAGATTACAACAATGGGGTACAGAGAGGTACAGAAAAACACACAGAACATCATTACAATACAACAACACGTGAGAATTCATTGGGAAGCATCATCAAAGAGAAAACAGGTCATATAAAACAGCAATTCAGTTTAGCACAGGTTACATTAGAGTAGGTGGTCATGCCAGTTAATATGAGATAAAACTTTGTCAGTGCACGGGGTACATAACATGGTGTGGGGACAAGCAAGATATGGCAGGAGGTTCCCACGAGAGCAACCTAGGGTCCAGTGGACGGATGCCACTGCACTAGGGGAGGTCTGGGGCAATCACACGCCGAGGCAAGTTTCAGGACTCCCCACAAGGATTTGCGGAAGCACTGATGTGAAGAGGCCAAGCGAACTCACTCAGGAAGGGAGTTCCAGAGTCTAGGAGCACACACGGTGAAGTCCCTGTCACCCATTTGGGTCCGGGAAGAGGGGGAACTTTTAGCATCCCCGGAGCCTGGGACCTAAGTTGATATGGGGATAGGTCAGCTGGAGGAAGAAGCAGGGCCAGCCCCGGAGGGGTTCCGGTTCTCAGCACTTTGCCCACGAGGCACCCTAGCCCAAAGTCAAGGTACTTGGCTGGGGAGAGCCAGTGGAGCTTTTCGTATAGCACACAGTGGTGAGTGAATCGAGGGGTGGCCAGGGCAAAGCGACAGACGTTGTTGTACGTCGTGTGCCACCTCATGAGGTGTGTATTAGGAGAGCGGCCAAATAGATGCATTCCATAACTAAGGGAAGGAAGGAGGACTCCTCTCGCCAGAGCCAGTCGGGCCGCAGGGGTGAGGTTGTATCTGGCCCTGTAGACCAGTCCCCAGTTTACTATTTGCTGCTCTACAGACATTGGGAATGTGACTTCCCAGACCAAGTTGTAGGTCAAGTGTCACCCCAAGGTACTTGACTGAGAGCACTGTTGGGAGGGAAGTACCATCTGGACTGGTTACATCCAGAGGGGTTGGTAGGGCTTTGAGTTTGGCAGCTGAGCCAAAAAGCATGGCCTGAGTCTTTTTCAGGTTCAATACTAGTTTGTGCTTGGTTACCCAGGCCTGGACATTGTTGAAGCCCTCAGACAAGTGCTTGTTGAGAGTGGCAATGTCCCTGGAGTGAGATATAATAACCAGGTCATCTGCATACAGTGTGGCTTGGCAGTTGGTTGCTGCCTCCGGGAGTCGATTGATGAAGAGGGAGAGAAGAAGGGGCTGGACCAGCCCTGGGGACGCCAGAGGTAACCAGTAAGGGTTCAGATAGAACTTTGTTGAAACAGGTCCTCTGCGTTCTTCCATTCAGGTAGCCCGATAGCCATGTCAAAGCAGGGGAGATAAGCGCCTCAGCTGTGTACAAAGCAGCTTGTGATCGACAAGGTCGAATGCCTTGGACAGGTCAATAAATATGGCTCCTGAGAGTTTGCCCTGTTCCATGGTGGCCCTGATGCTTGCTGAGACAGAGACCAGGGCTGTGGTGGTACTATGCCCTTTACGGAATCCGTGCTGGGCCGGGGACAGGAGTTCATTCACCTGTATGTACTCCGAGAGCTGCTCCGCCACTACCTTTTCGAGGAGCTTACTGAGGGAGGATAGGATCACAATAGGATGATAGTTGTCTGGGATTTTGGGATTTCCTTGTTTCAAGACAGGGACTACCCTCGCCTCCTTCCAGATTTCCGGGATGACTCCCTTTGTAAGTGATAGGTTAAAGATATGAGCTACTGGGGGAGCAATATGGGAGGCACCTAGTTTTAGTAGCTTTGGTTCCAGGCTGTCAAGGCCTGGGCTGGAGTACTGGGAGAGGCCCGAGAGAAGCCTCATCATGTCCTTGACTGACACAGCTCTGAGGTAGAACTTTTGATGAGGGGGGTTGCATGCTGCATGCTGGTTGATATCTCCAAGACCTTAAATTTGTAATTGTAAATTCCAATTTTTGTGTAAGTATTTTTTCCAAGAGCTTACTATAGATAGAAGTAAGGCTTATATGCCTGTAGTTAGAAAATTGACCCTTATTACCCTTTTTGCATGTAGGGACCACTGTGGCTCTTTTCCAATCTAGTGGAACATTATTCAATTCCAAGGTCTTATTGAACAAGACAGCGGAATTGAAACAGTAGTTGCCATCTCTTTCATGAATCTTGACTGGATGTTATCAGGACCTGCCACAGAATTGTTCTTAATTTGACTTATAGCAATGCATACCTCACTCAGAGTGAGTAAATGAGAACTTTCTGTTTGTGGGACAGATGCATCCTGGGACATATCTTTTATACTATAAAGAGAACAAAAATAGTTATTAAAAATGTTTGTTGCCACCTTGTCATCATTTACTAATCTACCATTATTAATTAGTGGATCCACAATTTTTTTTTTTTTTTTTAACTCAGCTTTATTGCAATGTCACAGCACAACTGATACATATATGTATTGGTAGGCATCATGCAGAAATACATAACTACCTGATTAACAGATGAGAACGTATTCAAGCTAACAAGCATGTACAGGTTCAATTGACATTTAAGGCCCTAAAGGCCTCTGATAACAAGTATCTAAATCAGTTTTATAATACAGCTGTGACCTCTAAGACTCCAAATATTAGTGTCTTGTCTGATACCTTTTTATGCATATATATTTTGAGCTAGGCAACATGAAGAGGTGTCAACTCATACCTTTACTTAATGACCAACAGTTCAACAGGAACCTGACCCATATAAACCACCAACTAGATTGGAGGACCATGCTACAAGACCAAAAGACACTACTCTATAAATATGCCATGCAGTGGAAGAGCTGGGGGGGGGGCTGAGGGGGGCGGTTGTCCCTCCTGACTGCCCCAGTGTAAGTAGTGGTGCACCACCTCCATCTTTATTCACTGTTTAGTGCTCATTGTATAGCCCATGATTGACTGGGTGGCCTTCCCTGGCTCCCAAACACTCCCAAACCTGTCTCCGCCACTGATGCCATGTGTATAATTCCGGGACATATCCTGTTAAGGGGCAGCTGAAGGGAGAGGGGCAATCCCATCCATGTCTAGAGACCTACTTTATTGGCCTAGTTCCACACAGTCACTGAGTCAGTTCCACAGGGCATCCCAAGTTTTCCAGAGCTCAGTGTGGGACTCCAGGGAAAGCCTCAGTTTCACTGTGAGCTCCTCCATTCTCCTAATGTTATCTACTCAGGAATTCCAGAATGCTATTACCAGAGGGAAAGCTCCCAACCAGTTTGACGTGATTTCTTTTTGGGCTGCTAGGCATATAGTTCTGAAAAGATTTTGCTGCCTAGCCGAACCCAACATAGGCTGTCCACATCCTAGCACCAATATCTAAAAAGTTTTAGGAAGCTGAGGCCCCCACCCTCTCTGTAGTCTGCTGTGTACCCTGTTCCAAAATTTCTGCACCTGTGGACAGGCCCAGAATATATAAAAGTGGGTTCCCACCTGCCCACATCCATGCCAACAAAGGTCTGACGTGGCTCCTTTAAAGTATTTTGTGATTGTAGGGATATGAAAAAAGCGAGATAGGCATTTCCAGCGGAATTCCCTCCACCCTGGAGAGGTCGTGGTCCTCCATCCCCTCTCCCAAGTCTTAATCCATAGTGCTGTTGGCAGGGGGGCATTACTCTCGGACTCCCACTTTTGTCGGGGATCTTCAAATTGAGCGTTTCCCTCGCCCTGTAACAACTTATAGGCTCCAGAGATGAATTTTCTACTCTCTGCTAGGCGTACTGACCAATATAAAAAATTCTCTAGGGCAGTCCGATCTCTGGTCACGCTTGCAATCAAGTTGTTAGGAATCAAATAATGTCTAACCTGTAAATATCTATGGAAATCTATTTTCGTGAGGGAGCATATGGTTTGAAGTGACGCAAATGAGACCATCAAATTATTCTGGATAATGTCTGCAAAGTGTACTAAAGAATGTTTGTTCCACCATTGAAATCTGGTGTCCGAAGGGACAAAGTTAGGGTCTTCCAAAGTAGAAGTAAGGGGGCCAATGCCTTCAGGTGTCTGAGTAAGTTTCCTCACCCTTACTAATACTGTAAGGGTATGCCTTGTCCAGGGATTGTGTATAGCTTTCCAAAGTTCCGCCGTGAGTGGGGCATGTGGGAGGGATGCCTAGGAAATCAATTGCGAATGGTGGGCATCTATCCCTCTCCAGCCTGTATCTCCTCGCTGCTCTACCCATGTCACCACTGGGGCCAGCTGGGCTGCGAGATAGTACAATCTGAGGTCAGGTAAGGCCAAACCGCCCTGCCCCTTAGGTTGTGTGAGGAGGTTATAACTAACTCTTCTTCTACCCTGTTGCCAAATAAATGACAGGAGGGATGAGTTAACTGTCTTAAAAAAAGAGCTGGGAACATGGATAGGGAGAGCTTGAAACAGAAACAATAACCTCAAGAGAATATTCATTTTAATTGAATCTACCCTACGTCCTAACAATAGTGGAAGTAGGTCCCATCTGGTCAAATCAGATTTTATTTCTCCCCACAACTTACCATAAGTAAGTCGGAAAAGTGAAGACAAATTTGGTGATATTTTAACCCCCAAGTATCTCACAGTATTATTTACTGCCCATCTAAAAGGAAAGTTTTCCATCCAACCCCTAGGAAATACCCCACCAAACTTAATTGCCTCAGATTTGTCCCATTTAATCCAGTATCCTGACACCTGCCCATATTCCTTGAGGAGCCCTGTTAAAGCCGGGAGGGTAGTCTCGGGAGAAGTTACAAAGAACAAGGAGTCTTCGGCATACAAGAAAATTTTATGCTCCTTCCCTCCCACCTGAATGCATTTAATATCTGTGTTGTCCCTAACTGCCCTGGCCAGGGGTTCTATGCATAAAACAAACAGGAGGGGCGAGAGCGGGCACCCCAGTCTGGTCCCTCTGATGAGTGCGAACCTCTGAGTGATGAAGCCATTCACTCTCACAGTGGCTTGTGGGACCGCATAGAGTGCTCAGATCTCATCCCGAAACCTAGGTCCCATCCCTACCTCCTCCAGGGTCTTGTGTAGGAATCTCCAGTCCACCCGGTCAAAGGCCTTCTCCGCATCCATTAACATTGCTAAAGATGGGTCTCCTCTCTGTTGTTGGTATGTTAAAAAGTTTAGTAGGCATCTAATGTTATCATGAATCAACCTCCAATTAATAAAGCCAGTTAGATCTGGGTGGACTAGAGTCCTCACACACCCCTGCAGTCTCCAGGCCAATATCGTTGTAAAGATTTTTAGGTCTACATTTAGGAGGGAGATGGGCCTGTAAGACCCACAGAGCTCAGGGTCCTTCCCCTCTTTGGGGATGACTGAGATTTGGGTATACTGCCAACTTGGTGGGATGGGTCCACCACCTCTCACTTCCTGACAGACTCTGCTTAACAAGGGAGCCAGCTCAGGCTCTAAGGCCTTATATAACTCCCCTGATATCCCATCTGGTCCCCGGGCCTTTCTTGTTTTCAGGTCTCTAAAGCTCCTCCGGATTTCATCCTCTGTTATAGGGGCCTCAAGTCTCTCCTTGTCCTCCATAGATCATTTCTGCATTTTAACCTTTTTAAAAAATGTTTCCAGTTTATCTGAGTAATCTGCTATATGATCTTGGCTATACAGTGATTTATAAAATTGCTGAAACTGCGCCACTATGGCTTCTGGAGCTGTGATATGCAGACCCTGCTTGATTGAGATCTTCAACCGAAGGATATTCCAATTAGCAGCTTCCTTCCTTAGTTGCCATGCCAGCAATCTACCTGCTCGATTACCTCCCTCAAAAAGACTCTGGTGGGAGTATCTAAGTTGTCTCTCGACCTTCTCATCTAAAAGTCTATTTAACTTCCGTCTTGTCCCATCTATTCGTCTCTTGACCTGCTCATTTAGGCAGATTTTATGTTCAGCCTCTAGATCATAGAGATGATTCTCAAGCTCAAGAATCTCTTGTAGTTGCCTCTTTTTATGATTAGAGATGTACCCAATGGTGGCCCCCATTATGACCGTCTTTAGACCGTCCCACCAGATGGCCGCCGTGGTGTCCTGAGTGGGGTTGTCATTCTCATATTGTTTTATTGTCTCTTTTAATAGGTCATTGTACTCCCCTCTATTTAAGAGGGATGTGTTTAACCTCCAAGTGGAGTTTTTAAGTCGAAAGTGTGGCCATAGAAACATAGACACCATGCTGTGGTCTGATATGGTCTGGGGATGGATCCGAGAATCCTCCACCCTGTGGAGCCAGTCTGTGGACAGCCAAAGCATGTCAAGCCTTGAGTAGGCATTATGTGGTGCAGACCAGCAGGTATAATCCCATACCGTTGGGTGCTGGTGACGCCAGACCTCCAGTATGCCCAGCTCTCTCCCCAGCCAAGTTAGTGTTTGAGCTGCTGGAGCATGAGGGCCTGGCGACACCCCCGAACTGTCCACCTTTGGGCTGAGGACTGTGTTAAAATCCCCCCCCCCCCACAATGAACATCTCTCCCGGAGAGGGCGCCACCCAAAGGAGCATCTCCTTCAGAAAATCACTATTCTCCCAATCATGATTGGGAGCATAAATGTTTAAAACAGAGCATGGAACTCCCCTATAGTTACCCATCAGCCATAAGAATCTCCCCTCCTGGTCCTCCTGTATACTGGAAAGCTGGAAGGGGCAGTTTTTGTGAATTAGTATAGCAACCCCCCTTCTGTGAGGGTGTGTCCTATAAGTTGAGTAATGTACCTGACCTACCCAAGCACGTTTAAGCTTACTACTTTCCTTCTGATCCAGGTGGGTCTCCTGGAGGAGCTCTGTTTCCATGTGAGTCCTATGCAGCTCATTCAGAACTCTCTTTCTCTTTCTCTTGATAGGGTTACCCAAACCCCTCATATTATATGTAGCTATTTTCCCCTCTGTCATTCTCTCCTTTTAACCTTCCGTTTTCCCGGGATTCTCAGTAGCATGCTCTTCCAATGCACAACCAACAATGTGAGCCTTTTAACAAAAAAACAGTCAACCTATATACAACAATAAACTTGATAACTTCCAAGGTTGTATAACTCCATCTGGTAAGTACTTCAAGTAACACTAGCCCACCGGATGGGGCACCCCAGTAGGGAGCCTTGCGCAAAACGTGCACTTAAAGAGTGACCAGGCCTGTATCCTCGTGTCTAACCCATTATTTCTGACAATCCAATATAGGGTTAGTCGTTCGGAATAATTCCAAAAGCCTCCTGTTTTCGGTATGAGCCCCCCCGGGATACAGACATATGCAGGGTGTGGAGAAAAAAAAAATGTTTCCACCTGGATGGGCCTAAAACAGTCTGTAGTCCATCTTCATGGAGAGGGTCATAAGCCCTCCAGTAATCAATTTGCAGTCCCTCTTGTCATTTAATGGCTGCTAAAATCCCCCCTCCCCATCCCCACTGGTTGTTACAAGAGTCGACTGAAGGTTTCCTGTAGGAACAAGTTAATTTTGGAGTCTGCTGTCCCATTCAGGGAACAGCTGATTGATTCCCGCCATGGCCAGGGATCTGAGGGTGATCAAGGCCACCTTACTTGTCCTCCGTCTAGTAACCCCGGTCTATTCCTCTTATCTAATGCAAAGAACTCTCAGTGGGGGGAGAAAAGGTTTTAAAAGAAAATAACAAAGGGCTCCTCATTATGATGTATTCTGTACTTCCCCTGCTGCTGAAATGATAAACAAAAGCACCCCCCCCCATTCAAGCACCTCAGTCCCAGGACACTATGTAGCTTTCCCCCACACTACGTTAAGTACATGTAGGGGATGTAGTAAATCAAAATCTCTCCCGCGGCCTTGGGAAACAAATCAAATGACTGGGCGTTCAACCGCCAGCTTGCCTCCAATAACTTAACAGGCTGTTTGTCTCCGCCCCCCCACCCCCCACTTAACTGAGGAGTTTAATCTGCAACCAGAGTATTTCTATGAGACTTCATTATGGATCTAGGCAGTCCCAGACGTACATTACCAAAACCTTTTTCTGGTTATTGGATGGGATAGTGCCACATCCTATGTATATCAGTCAAGTCAAATCACCGACATGTCAATGAGGGGTCCGAGATGTCCACTTGTACAGTCCACCCCTTCGTGATAACTAATGTCTCTGAGGTGTCTCGGGACAGCGATCTACCTCTCTTCCTTGCACCTCCTACCCTAGACCAGGGCTCATGGATAGTCTCCTTCCAGTCCTGGTGGCTTAGCCAGCATATCCTGGGGAATCCCCAACTGCAGCAGGGTGCTTTTCGCAGCCCTGAGTGATCGAAAAAATTGTGGGCCTTCTGGGAGAAAGATATTTAATTGTGCTGGCGAAATTAAGTGCATTTGAATATTCTTAGAAGCTAGGCATTTCTTAATCTCCAGAAGCACCCTTCATTTTTGTTGAGTAAGAGGTGTGTAATCATTTCAAAGTACAGGAGTTTATCTCCAAAAAGAACTTCTCGTTTTGCCCATGCATTTTGCAGTATTCTGGTCTTGATCCTGTAATCTAGAAACTTTAACACTATGGACCTCGGGATTGCATTAGGGCCAGTGGGCTTTATGGCCAGAGCTTGATGTGCCCAAACAATGTTCAGGGGGAGGTCAGCAGGCAAGTCCAGCAGTTCTTTTAAAAAAGAATTAAGAAATTCCTCCATCTTGCCTTGTTCTGTGCACACTCCATAAATACGTATATTGTCCTGTCTGGATCGGAGTTCAAGATCGTCCAGTTTATCTGATAACTCCCTCTCCCTACAGATTAGGTAGTGTAGCATGTTTTCATGGAGATCCACTTTTTTATCCGTATTTGTCAGGCACTCCTCCAAATCGGTTGCTCGTTTTTCCACCGCAGTTATGCTTTTCTTATTTTCGGTTGTGGTACGTTCAATGTTGCCCAATGTGTCTGTTAGTTTGGTTAATTCCTGAAACAGTCTCTTTGATGTGATTGTAAATTTTTCCTCCGGAGGCTCCTTGGCCTGATCACCCGCCTGTTGCAGAGTCGTAGCGTGAGGCTTATTCTGAGCCTTCGGGTCATGCTGATCCAGAGCCGTATTTAGCTTCAAGAATTCCATTAATGTGTCCTTTGCCCTCGATTTAGGAGGCATCGCAAAGTGTGCAGGTCAGTTCCACAACCAACGGAGTTAAAGACTTCCCTTGCTGCCAGGCGGTAAGCTCTATTTGATATTTTATTCACCGGGGAATCACAGCACTCGCGTCTAGCGACTGCACAGCACGAAGGCAGAACCGGAAGCCTCAGACCCACATTTTTTTGGTGTTTTTGCATTTGTTCACATATGCAAAAAGAGTTTTTTGGTTGTCTTTATTATGTGCATTATGGAACTCAATTTTCTGTTTCTCCTTTTTTATCATTGCCTTCAGGGTTCTTAATTCATACCTATAGGTGTTCTTTGCTGAATCTGTCTGTTCTTTTTTTAGTTTTATAAAGGCATTTTCCTTACACTTGATTTGCTTATTTATAGGCCTTTGTATACCATATGGATAGCTTCCCTTTTTTATTAAATGTGTTTTCAATTGAGACATATTTGTTTTCCAAATCTAAAATAGTGTTCTTTATGAAGGGCCAACTGTCTTCGACTGATAGGTGAAGCATCACCTGGGCCCAATTTACTGATTCAAGACTTCTTATATTATTGAAATCTGCCCTCCTATTGTCTCTAAATATGAGTACTGGTCTGTTTAGATTTGGATGTCTTTAAACAACAGGACACAATATTGTGCTCATTATTTCCCAGTGTGCTACTGATGGACACATCTGCCAGTTCATTGTCAATATTTATAATTATAAGGTCGAGGATGTTATTCCCTCAGGCGGGCTCATTTACTGCTTGGTCTAGTCCATTTCCCACTATGGACTCAAGAAACAGCTGTTCCATCTCATTTGAAATAGTTGAAGTCACCCATGTCTATAGTATCGTCCTTTGCTGAGGCAAATTCTATTTCTGCTGTAATCTTTTCTGCATAGTCCTTTGTATAGTTCTGAGGACTACAGCAAATCCCAACAACTATTTTTGCCCTGCATTGGAACTGGAACTGGAACCGGAACCATATAGACTCAACTTTTATTATTTCATCCAGTATTATTTGTTGGCAATTAATATTATTTTTACATAGAAGCAGACTGCACCTCCTTTTTTTCAGCCCAATTGTTTGCAAATAGGCAATACCCAGGTATGTCAATAAACCACTGGCTAGCCCCTTCCCGCTATGTTTCAGTGACACCTACTAGATCCACATCATCACTGAACATTATGGCTTCCATTTCCAGTTTTTAAGTAGATTAAGACTACGTGCATTAACGAGCATCAAGTTATGATGGCTTTCCACTATATTTGTAGGACTCGAATGTACTATAGTCTTTAGTTTTGCTCCCCTGTGCCCTGGGTTACTTACTTTAAAGTTCTGGTTATGATGTTCTCCAGCTTTTTACCAAGCACTGTAGTGGTGTTTTTCTCTTCAGTGTTTAAATCTGCATTGCTATATTTTCTCTCTTCTTTCAAATGTTCAGATGTTTAAGAGCAACTCTGCATTTCAGTATGTACTTTCATAAATATGATGTTTCAGCAATTACAATTTACTGGAGGCTTTTTTTCATTTTCAGTGTTCCTTTCCAAAGTCTACAGCACATCTTGGTAGTCTACCTAAAAAGTCTGTATAAGAAACATTTTCCTCTCCCCTGTTAACCTCACAATACCTTTGTTTATGCCCACAGACTGTGATGTCACAAAAACAGCTATTGTGTGGTTAGTAGGGGTGAGTCAGATACATTTTAAAAGATTCAGTGAAATAAATGATGCATTACCTGCAATATTTAATAGACCAATAGCAGGGGAAGTAAAAAAAAATCTAGAAAACAGTGATGATAAAACATAATTGGTGTAAATCTAGTGTTTTTAAGCTTTTCATTAAAGTAGAGAGTTGCTCTTTAATACCATCAATACAAGTGTTTTAACATTATAGAACTTTTAAGTTGTGGAGGCGTGGCCAGCAGCCAACAGGAGAAGATGCTCTTCACACAGCTCCTAGCCCTGATAGCACAAATTTGTCTAAAATTTTAACTTTACCAAAATCCACGACTACCTAACTACATTACTCAAAATCACTTTGTGTCTGGATGCAGCTGGAAGAGTTTTGGTCCATTTCTACAATGGGGAGAACTAAAACAGATGTTTCTAAGGATTCTGGCAAGGGAAAGGGCCCTGCACCATTATTGAGTGGAGTCTCGGGTGGCCTACCCAATGCAGACAAATCCGAAGAACTGGAGGCAACAGTCAAGGCAATCCTTTCTGCAGTGCAACAAATCGATCAAAAACTGGAGACCTATACCTTGAGGTTAACCCAAGTAGAATCTACAGTTGCCACTTGTGAATCCAACTGTACAGATATGAAAACCACAGTGAATAAATGTCTCTGGTCACCAATGGCATTTTAAAAGACAATAAGTTACTACGCACCAGACTAGAGTACTTGGAGAACGGTACTCGCGCCTCCAACCTCCGATTCCTGGGGATACCTGAAGGCCAAGAAGGTGATGATCCCATGGGGTACATGCAATTTTTAATTCTGGACCTTTCTGCAGTCCCAGCAGAACACCTCATGGTGAGCGCCTACCGCATCACGCCAAGATGGAGGCCTAACAATCCGGATTTACCATGGACATTCCTGGCAACACTGACCAGGGTACACATCAGAGATTTGATCCTGTAAAAAGCAAAATGGGCAGGATCAAACACTTTGTCCAATGGATCTGTCGTGCATTGCTTCCTGCACCTCAGCTATGCCACCCACATGAGAAGGTGAGGGTTTGATGCGATTAGAGTAGGCCTGAAGGAACTGGGGGTAAACCATGCCCTACAAATGCCTACCAAACTGAAAATCTTTTATGAAGACAAGGCTTACATTTATAATGATCCCTCTGACGCTGGTAGCAAGCTGGAGCAAATTCAGAAGGACTTTGCCATCTCAGGAAATTCTGCTGAGCTGGAGGAGGAAGACAGAGAAACATGAAATCTGCCCATAGAAATTGTGTGGCTATTCTTATATTCTTTCTCTCCTCATTATGGGAATGGACTGATAAGGCAGTGACATAGTTTATAACGTTAGAATGGACTTTCAAGTTAATAATGATCATTACTACGTACAGATTAGGTTTTTAAACCAGGTCTTTTTCTTTAGTCACATGATTATTAAAGCAGTTCTTATAACCTGGTTAATAGTAACTTGTTTTAGTTGGTGAATTTAACTGCCATGAGGGGATTGGGATGGGTTTTTGAGCACATACTTTAATCACTGGATTATTTGTGCTATCTGTACTATTAGTGGCATGACTGATACAAATTTTAGGATGCTGAAAGAAGAGTGGGGTTGCATCTCAAATAGATGAAAGGGATTCATTCTCTGTATATTTTAGTTGTCATGGACTTCAGGGCTATGTCATAGACAAAGGCCCATCTTTGTAGAAGGGATTCTCGGACTTTGCAAAATATACTGTTGTAATGGTCACCCATGGTCTTGCTGCAAAGGCTGATGTAGTAATCTATCCTGGGATATTCTAATTAGTGATGCATTTCTCCCCACAGTGTTGTAACAACGAGTGCGAGGGTAAGCATTTTCTACCATAATTATAGGTGTATTCTCTTTTTTGTATCCTATACCTCAGATCAAGGAATGTATGTATATGTTCATTGAAAATGAATAAACATAGGGGTGTGGTTAGCTGTCAGCCGTGGTGGAAGCAATTTTGGTGAGCTCCCTAGAAAACACTCCGAAAATATCAAATAACGGAGTTTCTTTAAATTTTTTCCATCATATTCTGATCCTAACTCCAGCCTATACTTATTTGCTGAACTCGATCCGAGATGGGGAAGAAGAATATCAAACAGAAAACCAACTTCTTTACTCCATGAGGAGCGACATCTAAGGTGCCATCTCACTTAGCAGGCCAGACTCAGGATGACCCAAAAGGAGATGTTTCTCAACCGGCCACTCTAGAAACTTTACAATCTGCTGTTTTGAATCTAACCAAGATGGGTCAACAGTTAGATAAAAAAATGGACTCTTACCAAGAGAGGATGCTACAAGTTGAACAAAAGATAGATGGCCTGGTCGAGACCGACCAGACAGCAAAGAAAACTTTTGGATGGGCCCAAGCCGCAGCAGCTGAATGTGTTAAAAAGCAAGCATTACTGAGCTCATGCCTGGAACACTTGGAGAGTCAGACAAGGGCTACTGATGTTCATATACTGGGTCTTCCTGAGGGGATAGAAGGGGAAGATCTTCTTGCTTTTTGTGCCTCATGACTAGAGAAAACGTTTGATTTAAAAATAGAAGACTCTCTAGTACGAGCCTACCGTATCAATCTCTGCAGAGCCATGGGCCAGACGGAAGGAAACAGAATGGTCATGCTGCAAACAGCTCCGTCAGTAATTTTCGATAGAATACTGCAGGTGGCTCACTCTAGGAGGGGAATCTAAGTAGATGGCACCAGAGTGTTGATCTTCCCGGACCTTTCATACGCTACTTGTATGAAACGGAAGACTTTTGACCCGATCCGTTGTAGACAGAGATCTGGAAATCCCCAATAGTGTACTTATGCCTGCCCGCCTGCAAGTTGTGGTAGGCCAGTGTGCATATGTTTATACTGATCCCAAGGAAGCTGTAAAATTGCTGGAGAAGCTAGAGGCCGAACAGGCAGCCAGAGAAGGGGATTCCTCAAATGAATCGGAAGATGGTGATACTTGAGTTGGGACTGTGAGTTACAGTATATCTGCTTCATTTTACTCTACTCAAAAAGTATATCAAGGCTGTGGTTACTGTGGTCCGAAATTAGATTTATGAAGTTATCTTTCGTCACTAAGAGATGAACTTTGCTTTCCTCTACAAGTGGACTATATTAATAATAAAAGGAGGGTTTCTGATCTTTTACAGTGTGGATAACTATTATTAAAATATATATTTAATTTTTTTAGAACCCCCTGTTTATGTTGGACTAATTGTAGATTCATCTTCAAGTCGGACTGTTTTCGGACTCTTAGTTGATACTGAAGGGCTTTTTTTGGAGTGTGTAATGGGGAGTTTACCGAAAAGGAGGGCCGGAGTTTTATCAAATAGAGCTGTTCAACAAAGGCAAAAGTGCCGGTTTAGTAAGTTGGGGAATTTCATTTTGTTACATCCATCTGTAAGGGCATTGACAGCATTGGTCAAAGTGTCTATAATACAGTATAATGACTTAATACTTGTTATTCCCCCTATCTTGTACCTACTGAAGGCATGTCTTTCACTCTGCATATCAACTGTATAAGAAACCTGCATGATGTATGACATGATTTATGGAATGTCAATGCATTGCGTTGTAATGTATAAAACATAAATAAAAAGTATAAAAAAAAATAAACATAAATTATTTAAAAAAATAAGTTTTAAGTTGCGATTATGTTTTGCAGTTGCATTAGACAGTACACTCCTAGGTTTTTTTAAGTATATTACTATATATGTAAGTGTATAACAAGGAAGTTCTTTTAAGCATTCATCTAAGACCAAGTCCTGTTTAGAATTTATGTGAGGTTTATATTGGGGGTACCTATTTTTATAATTTGCTGTTAGAATTATACAGAGCCACTTGAGACTCTGAATGTCTCAATGAATTCTCCGGGACTGACATAAGAAACTCTACTGTGTAGCACTAGCTACAGCTCAGTTTTCACTGTGTAGGGTAAAATTAATTTTTGGTATCTAACTTTTTATGGTACTCTTCCAGTGCTGTATCTTCAGGGAGGGTGTCTATTCTTGACTCTTTATTTACATGTATGGCTTATATGTAAAAGTTGGTATCCCTTTATGGACGGCATGTTGCAAGTTGTTTACTTGCAAAATGAAAAAAACAAAGGAAACTACAGTAAGCAAGTCGTTAGTGATCTTGACTAGAGCAGTCAATGTAGAATGCATCGTTCTGAATCCTAATTGTAAGGTAGTGATGATACTGAACAGGTTAAGATGTTCATGTAATTGGTTGTTAATCAATTTGAATAAAAGTTTAGCTAAGGCAGGTACAATGGAGGTAGACCCCCATATTCAAACAGCATGGCATAAAACGGAATAGCGCGATGCTAACAGCAAATAGTGAAAGGCCACAATATTGAGACACCATCACAGCACAGGCAAGAGGCAATGGTGCAGCAACACTAAGATCGATTATATGTGTAGTGCATATACAGGGGGAGGTCACATGAATATGACACTCAAGCCAATATTCAAATGAACAGCATGGAGCTAACGGCTGTTGGAGTCCATTAGTGGGGCACTAAATAAGGACTATGAAACGCTAGACTTATCTCAGTGCAAACCCACTGGAGGGGAAAGGAAGTGCACCACAAACAGGGTACACATCCTTTACCTGAAGCAGGCCATCCAGGAGGACGAGCTCATGCAGCTGTGTGAGCTGCTGCATGATGAGCTCCAGACACAGACGCACCACAGCCATGCAATATCTGTTGAGCTAAAGATGACTGCAGCACTGTGTTTCCTGGCCACTGGATCATTCCAGATATCAGTGGGTGACACAACTGGCATCACACAGTCTGCCACCTCGCACCTGTGAGCCAACTAGTCAGTGCCCTGCTGACCCATGCTGGGGAGTTCATAATATTCCCCAGCATAACAGCAGAGCAAACAGCAACCAGGTAGCAATTCTATTGAATTGTGCACCTACCAGCCGTTCCCCATCCATGAACCCCCAGGAGATGGGGTGGAGGCCTACCTAAACAAAAAGGTTTTCCACTCCAGCTGCCAGGAAGTGTGTGACGCAACAGTGTGCATCACCAATGTCCTGGCACGGTATCCTGGAGGTACCCATGATGCCTTCATCTGGCACACTTCCACCCTGTGCTAGAGGTTTGAAGGAAGAGACGTACCCAGTGGGCACGTCATTGGCGAGTATATGCCCTAGGCCTACTGCTGATTATAGCTGCCACTGATGATCCGAACCAATGGATTATGCCTCAGTACATATCCCCTGCATTCTTGGCTGTTAACACCTGTCCTACACCCCCATCCACTGCAGAGGACAGGTATAATGCAGCACACATTGCAACCTGCAATGTCGCTGAGCATGTCTTTAGCATACTCAAGATGCAGTTCAGATGCCTTACTCAATCCAGAGGTGACCTACAATACAGCCTGCAGAGGACCTGTGGCATTTTCCTTGCTCGCTGCATACTTCACAACATGCTACTGAACTGTGGAATATGCCTTCTGGTCCCAGAGGGCAACATTGTAGAGGATATGGAGCCAGTGAACCAGGGCCTGCAGGAGCAGTTCATTAGGCATGACCCATGGATAGCCAGGAAGTTCAGAGAGTAGCTGGAATGGGTCATTACAGAACACTTTGAACCCAGACAGTGAGTACAGAGCACACAGGAAATAGTAATGGTGTAACAAAATGTATTTAATGAAATGTGGAAATGTATACAGTGCAAATAGAACTTTAAATGGGAGTATAATCAAAAGATCTAGAACAAAATAAATGGAACAACCATCCTGCTTGGGGGTGACAGCAGGGGTTGGTCAAAAGAAATAACACCCACCCTGATGGAGGGGCCAGAAGGGGTTGGTTAACAGAAAGAACAGCCATCCCAGTGGTTGGGGCTCAGAAGAGGTTGGTCAAAAGAAAGAACAGCCATCCTGGTACGGGAAGGCATTGGTCATAAGCACTAACAGCCATCCTAGCAGTGGAGGACCAGGAGGGGTTAATATAAAGAAATAACAGCCATCTTGGTGAGGGAACAAGAAGGGGTTGGTCAAAATAAAATAACAGCCATCCTGGTGGGGGAGGGGGGCACCAGAAGGGGCTGATCAAAATAAATAACAGCCATTCTGGTGTGGGGGGGCGGAGGAGCTGGACTGGTGTGGTGTCTGGAGAGAGGACAGTGAAAGGAAAGAGGGCACTGGTCACAATGGTGGTCACTGCAGCCTCACGTATGCCTCATGCCCCTATCACAGACACAGAGCAGGTGTTGGTGACAAGCCAGGGTGGGCCATACAGGAGACATCCACCCCTATATGGGGCATGGTTCTGGTGAAGGTGACTGCTGCCCACACTCTCGGCCACAGCCCTGTGATACAGTGGCCACAGTGAGGAGCAGGCCACAGCCATGGGTCAGAGGCAGGGTGTGCGAGGTGTGTAGGGTATGGTGGTCTATACTGCCCAGGGTAGTCACACCCTGGAGTGTCCACCATGGAATGACATATGCTCCCCGTGCATGTCCCCTAGCCTGTTTGGCCTCCACACCATGGTAGCAGCCTCCATCATGGCAGGGGCCAGACCCCCAGAGCCCACTGCCATGGTTTGCGACAGGCTGGAAAAGGCCGCTATGTGCCTCACATGGCATCTTTCTGCTTGCTGTTCCTCAGCCTGCAACATGGTCCTCATGTGACCCCACCTGGTCCTGCAGGCATCCTGGGTCACCATAGCAGCATGTCGCAACTACTATTGGCAACTGCCTGATGCCATTGGGGACTGTCCTGGGGACAGAGTCAGGTTGCATCCAGGGTGGAGGTGGTGGCTGTGGTGACATAGCAGCAGCTGGGCCTGCAGGGAGCACTGGTGGCACAGCAGCAGCTGGGCTTACGGGGGAGGGGACGCTGTGGCAATGCAGCAGTGGCTGGGCCAGCGGGGCAGGGGGGCTGTGGTGGTGCAGTGGTGGCTGTGGTGAAGCAGGGGTGGCTGGATTGGGGGGATTGTTCTGGTGCAGTATCAGAAAGGCCTACAGGAATGCATAAGACTGGCAGGAGCATGGTTGGGTAAGCTGGAACTGTACATTGTTGCCAGCTTGCTTCTCACTATTGCCAAATCCCCAGACATTTCCTGGCCCCAGAAGTGCTCTGTAAGGGTCTGGCTAGTGTCCTCATATTCTTTCTCCTCAGGCAGCACAACAGTGGCCCTGTCTCCTCCCTCCGTTCTGTGCACCGCTTCTATGCATGGTGCCAGTCCCACCATATTAGGATACTCCTTGTCCTCAATGACCAACAGGGACTGGGCTGTTGAGAGAAAGAGATGGACATTGTTGACTAATGTATGTACCACAGTGCTAGTGTGCAGGCCCAGGGTACTGTGGATAGTCTTGCAATGTCCCTGTGTTCTAGTCACTTTATAGTAATTCTTCACTACTATTTGCCTGATGAAATCTGATGCTTGTAAAGTCCCTGTTGTACTAATTCTATGTAATGTAATCTTCCACTTGTATTTGCCTGATGTTCATGTATGTACCTTGTAATGTACCTTGTAATCTCCCAGGTCACACCTGAAAATAGGCACTTGGCTGTCTAGTGTGCTTACCCGGTTAACAAAAGCAAATAAATAAATAACCATGCACATGCCTCCTATGCAATGCAGTGTCCCCCTGTGCTGTACACAACACATACTCAGCACCCATCACCAGTGACCACATGATAGATACCACCTATGTGGCACAGTAGGGAATCACCCCGTGGATGGCTGGTCCACCAGGATACCTGCAAATCACCAGGTAGTCTCCTTGTGTGTAATCTGGCTACCTAGTACACCATGACAGTCCGTGCATTTATCATCTGGAGCCCATGTATGTAGAGTAATGTGAGCCATGCAGGATACAAGCCCAGGTTACTGTAGCGCTTATTGGTGGAATACTGATGTGTGCAGGACTTCTAGTGCCCACCCTCAGTAATAGCCCAGCTGTGTCCTGTATCAGCATGCTATGTGGATCCCCAAGCTGCATTCCAACCCTGCAACAAATGGCACCATTGGGACATGAGCACCCTCGCTCCCATGCACATGCAGAACACTGCAAGGTGCAGGACCTACTGCAGTCACTCACATGGCTGTGATGGGCCAACCTAACTCTCGTAGCCCCTCCCTGGGACTCCGGTCATGGCCACAGCCTGCATGGTATCCACCATCATCTCCTCTGCCACAATCAAAGCAGATGCTGTTGATGGCCACCACTCATGGCTGTCAGGTTTGCCCGAACCTTTGCTGGCAACTCCCTTGTGGGTGTATGCAGTCTACTTACTCATTTTCTGCTTTCCAGGACCATCCTGCCCTTGCGGCCCTCTGCATTGACTGTATCAGCCACCCCTTCTAGCCCTGTTTAATTTGGGCTTGTATACCCAGGTGGTAGGTTAATAGGTCCTCTCTGGCACGGTAGGCCTGTTCCAGGGCCATCTCCTCCTTGTTACTGAACTTGTGCCATCTGATACATTCTGCAGCGGCCATTGTCCCTTCTTGGGAACTGAAGAACAGTCAGCTATGAGCATTGTATGCACACGCAGCAGAACTGTGATCCCATGTTGTCAGGCCATAGTAAATTGACTCACCTCCAGCTGTCTTCAGTACATTAGTGTCAGCTATGTAGTGGTGTGGTGCTGCCTGCTCCTTATATATGCGCTAGGAGTGACTGGGCATGCAAATGAATGAATACAGTCCAGTAACGATATGTAAAGTAGGACTTAGGGCAGGGACTGTGTAATGAGGTCACTTGCATACACTGCTTCAATACTGCAGTTTAGCACTGTGGCCTAACATACTGTATTAGCACTATGCTAGGGCCAATGACTAATACAGCATGGGCCTGACATCATAATGCTGTGCTGGCAGCAATGATGTGATATTGCTCCATGTAGTATCTGTATGACTGCATATATGCAGGACCATGCTGTACATGTGCCGTTGGCAGGCAGAACACACACAGCCTACTGCATGCCAGACAAACCCCTCCACTCGGGCCTGGTTGTTGTGCTAACTGATGATAGCACTGCACTATGGAATATCGCACTGCACTAATGTGCCACACCCAAACAGTTCAGCCAGAAAACCCTGGACTGGGTGCAGGGTCCTGTGCAGTGTGCAGGCTTCATCTGAAAGGCAGTATGGTAGACAGGAGAAGAAGGATAACCAGGTCACGGCACAGGGACCACCAGGTGGGGGGGGGCAGATGAGCTCACTGTCCTGGTGGAGCAAAGGATGACCAGGAAGGCCCTACTATTTGGAGAGGGAGAGGAGGGTTCTGGCTCCAAGAGTCCCTGATGCGATGTCTAGTACTCTGTGTGCAGGCTCCTGTCCTAGAAGACAGACATTGTTTGTATCGAGAACCAGTGCAGGCACTGGTACAGTGACCTCAGCTGGCAGGAGCCATGGCACTTGGAGCTGCTACAGACCACAGTCTAGAGTGGCAGTGTGCCCAGGGTGGGTGAGTACAGTCATACATACAACATGTATCTGTCTACTGATTCCTCGGCTGACCTTGTTTGCATTACGGAAACCTGGTTGGGTGATGACGCCGGCCCTGTGCTGGAGGCATCTGTTCCCCCTGTTTTTTCTGTAGTGTATTGTCCGAGGAGGGATCACAGAGGGGGCATGGTGGTCATCTGTTTTAGATCCACTTTGGGACTCACTACACTTCCTATGAGAACTTTCAGATCCTTTGAATGTGTGATGGACAGATGTGTTTCAGGTGTCAATGGCAGAATTGTTCTCCTCTACCAAACCCCAGACGATGAGAGTGATTTCCTGCCGGAGCTGGTGGACTTCATCATTGCACAGGTGATGGATGCCCCCAGGTTATTGGTGCTGGGGGATTTCAGTACCCGGGTCCATAATGAATCCTCACATTTTGTACAGGAACTCTTCCACTTGATGTACTCACTGGGACTGGCATAGGCGGTTGCCTCCGAAACCCATCAGCATGGCCACAAACTGGATCTGATCTTCTCATTGGGACTTGGCATTGGTACGGTCAAGGTTGATCCAGTCTTTTGGGTGGATCGTCATGCAGTCACGTTCCAGTGTGGGGTCTCCGGTCCAACTACCCCCCCCCCCGTGGCACCATCTGGTGCCGTCCTAAACATAAACTGGAGCCTTGCAAAATCAAGGAAGCACTAGATGTCTCGTGTATGTTGCTAGCTTGTGCACAAGGCACAGAGGCACTGTGGAGCACTATAATATGGTTCTTATGACTGCCCTGGATTCTATGGTATCTTTCTACATTCACCCCTTGACCTCCCTCCATAGATCATCATGTTATTGTGCTAAGCTGCTTTGGTTGAAGACTAAGGGGCGAAGGTCAGAGCATTCCTGGCGAAGATCCAGATCTACAGAGGACTGACTGGCATTAAGAATTCACTATGCTAGTCATCCCAGTGGTGCTGAGGGTTGAGGCACTGGATGCCCACACCTCGTGCCACGCCAGCAACCTGGGTTCAGGAGCAAACTCAGGCCACCAGGGGTCAGCAGGGGAGGGAGAGGATTGAGTGTTCCATGACAGCTCTCCTCTCCCGGGGATGAGCGGGCACATCATCCTGCTCCATGGCTGCCTCCTGGTGGAGGATGGGGGGGCAGTGCCAGACTCTGGGAGACACAAGAACGGGGCTTTGTGATGCGCATGAGCCTCCACGCACACATTCATGGTTGCGGGGGAGGGACCAGAAAAAGAGAAAATGGTTTCAGGCTCAGTGAAGTCCCATCCGGCAAGCCGACACCAATGCCTTGGGACCGCCCGCAATAGCCCACTCTGGATATGGTCATGGGGGGGAGGACAGTTGCCTCCCACCCCATCACGGGGGTAATCCATGGGGGAACTAGGGCATGGGGGTACCTGGGGGGAAGGTGACTGGAGGCTGGAAAGGGGACTGATGCCTGCCTGCAGAGGAGGATAAAAATGAATATGGAAGAGAATTCATTATGCTGAATATCAACGGGTATTCAACCTGAAAAAGACAGTGTTCCTGTCACGGTCGATTGCTGCAGTAAAAAATCGCCCAGCCCAACTCTTTCGCACTGTGGACAGGCTGTTAAATCCTCTCTGTCTGCTGTCCATTTGAGCTGTTTCTACAGAAAAGTGCGAGGAGTTTGGGTGCTTTTTTGCTGGCAAGGTGACAGCCATTAGATCAGGTATTTCATTCTAGCAGCCTGGCCTGGACTGGGGGTGGTCAAATCTATAGTGACATTAGATCTGCCTGCCTGGGATGCGTTTCAATCAGTTTCTGAGGCTGAGGTTCTGTGGGTGGTCTTCAGTTTGTGTCTCACCAACTGTTTACTGGACCCAGGTCCAACATGGCTGTTTCTCAACTGCATTAAGCTCCTTGGTCCAGTTTTTGTAGATGTTATGAATGGGTCCTTGGAGGGGGATGTCTTTCCTTTAGCCTCGAAAAGGGCTGTGGTCAGGTCCCTTCTAAAAAAATCATCATTGGACCCTGCCGTTCTAGTGGATTACCTGTCTCTAACCTACCCTTTCTAGGGAAGATTATTGAGAAGGTGGTGGCTGAGCAATTGACAGATTGCCTGGAGTCTCTTTCCATCTATGAACCTCTCCACTCGGGATTTTGGCCTTGGCACAACACTAAGATGGCTCTTGTTGGGGTGACTCATGATCTCCTCCTTGCAAGGGACCGAGGGCAATGCTCACTCTTTGTGCTCTTGGACCTTTCATTCACATTCGACACAGTGGATCATGGGGTGCTGTTGGATCACCTGAGGAACTATGTGAGTCTCACCGGCATTTTTTTTGCATCCTACTTAGTTGGGAGAACTCAGCAGGTGACTCTGGGGAGCTTTACCTCAGAGCCATCTGTGTTGTCCTGTGGTGTTCCACAAGGTTCGATCATTGCCCCCATTTTATTCTCTGTATATATGCTGCCTCTAGGGGAGATCATCAGATAGTATAATGTGGGATTTCACTGCTATGCAGATGATACCCAATTGTATCTGGCCTGTGCCACTGACGATACATCTGCTGCTCTGGTGCTGAGCCATTGTTTGGCTGAGATTAATGACCGGATGGCCTTAAACTGGTTATGTCTTAACCTAGGCAAAACAGAGGTCATGCTTTTGTCACCTCTAGGTTGGACTACTGCAACACTATTTACCTAGGGCAGTAAAAAATTGTTTAAAATCGGGTATTATGAACTGGGGATCATAAATGCAGCAATCTGATTGACCGACAGCTCTTTAAAGCCGTGATGATATCGGGCTACATCATCACGGCTTTGAAAAAGCTCCGGCAACCAGCCTCCTCACTCACAAAATTTCCTGTTAGCAGCATTCCCCAGATCCCTCACTAGCTTCACAAAAGTCTACCCACACAAAGCACGTCTTCCTATATACTGCAAGCAACCACAGATGTAAAAGAACCCCCCCCCCCGCAAAATCAACCCATTAGCAAGGTGAGGGGCAGCTACACAGAAGTTGCAGTCGGTAACTTCTCACTCGCTTTCAATAGCAGCACCGCGCAACTGACAGTAACGGGCGAGTCTTTTTCTCCGTACATAAAAACAAACCGGCGCTCTAATGACACAACGGCTGCAACTCCCCCGTGTGGTTCCTTACCAATGTACTGTCCATTGTCTCACCCCAGCCACAACTCTCTTCTCTGCGCTGACTTGTGGCATCGGCACTCCACTTCAGTGCGTGGCTTTTTACTCTTTATTTAAAAAAAAAAAAACAGTAAGCTCCACAAATCCCTTACATGCTGCTCGCTAGCACAAAGAAACAGGAACCTCTTTAAAATAGCCACAATTCACATCCAGATGCGATGTACAGTGAGAGATAAGTTCACAGGGACACAACAGCTCCACCTCTATCAACTACTAGTATAACAGCGCCACCTACTGTCAAGAACTATTTTATCAAAATGTGACCCTACCCACCCAAAAACTCATTTTAAAACATTTTAAAACCTGTTTATTTTACTTTTTAATTTTTAAACCTTTAAACCCAGTTCATAATAGCAATAAGGCACTCCAGGGTGTGGTATATCATGGGATATCGTCACTTCTCGGCTAGTTGGACGCACTCGGCTTGCGGTCTCGTGCCCAACCACCCGCGGTGTGATGATATCCCATGATATATCACACCCTGTCGTACCTTATTGCTTAATTATATAATGGACTATGAAAATCCTGTAACCTCATTGGTCAAAACACATCACATGACCGTGGTATATCCTGTAATAACCTCCCTGCTGATTGTTTGGATGATATGGATGACCACCACCATGATGATCTCCTCTTTCTCTTAATAAACAAAAATATGTTTACACACTAAAAAAAACATTCTTTACAATTATTTTTTTATTATAAAACAACAAGCCATTGTATAATAGGAATAATGCCCTCCAGGGTGGGAGTTATGCTGGGATAACATCTCTTCTCGGGTGTTGGACGCCCTCGGCCAGTGGCCTCGGGCCCAACCACCTGACGTGGGATGTTATCCCAGCATAACTCCCACCCTGCCAGGCATTATTCCTTAACTATACACGGGCAGACTAGATGCTCCATATGGACCCCATCTGCCGACACAGTCTATGTTTCTAAGTAGGGCTATCTGGAGGTTTGATGTGTCGACTGCAGCTAGTGCAGAATGCTGTAGCCCAGATGTTGGTGGGTTCCTCAGTGGAGTGACCACATCATGCTGGTCTTGCACGCTCTGCACTGGCTGCCTTTGCATTCGCGCATCACCTTCAAGATCTGCTTGTTAATATACAAGGCCCTGTGTGGTCTGGGACCAGACTACTTAAAAGAGCTCCTGATTCTATACCACCCAGTGCACCCTCTCTGCCCCACCAATGCTGGTTTGCTAGCTGTCCCTCTTGCCAGGCTTAAATCCTCTGGTGACAGAGTCTTTGGAGTGGCAGCTCCTATTCTTTGGAATTCACTCCTCCATATCTGCTCAGCTAGCACAGTCGAGGCTTTTAAAGCCTCCTTGAAAACCTTTATGTTTGCAAGCTTTTTTAGTATGACATATTTGAGTTTTCTTCCAGTTACAGTTTTAATGCTTTGATGCATTGTCATGACTAGGATAACACTCTGTAAAGCAGTCAGATCCCATGTTGGATTGAGCGCTATATAAATAAACTTGCCTTGCCTTGCCATACTGGCTATTGCATGTAGCCAGGTACATTATGGGAGGATATACACTGGGGGGCATGGCATCACAGGTTCCAGGTGTGCACATGTCAGAAGTAAACAGAAGGGGAAGGGATCAGATCAGTTCCAGTACAGTAGCTTCTTCCTGCTGATTTTACATTGTTTCTTGTGGATTTTATTTGGTAGAAGATTATTTCTTTTCTTTCTTACTAATTCTAAGGGGCTAGCAGGATATTGTTGTGGGGGTGTTGGAATTTTGAAACATATTTTGGTGGCTATAAGTGGACTTATTTGTTTGCTGTTTCACTGTGTAGCAAGCTGTGTTCGGGGATGCCTATTTCTTCTGATTTAAAACCTATTTGGTGTGATTTCATTGGGGCTGTTTCTTTGAATTGGAGACCTATATCTTCTAATTTCAAGCCTATTTTCATATGCTGTTGGTGAGGCTGTTTGAATTAGAGACCTGTTTCTTTTGATAGCAAACCTATTTTTTGTGCTTTGAGTGGAATTGTGATTGCTTTTTGCTGGCTTCACTAGCTGCAAAGTTTAGTGCATAGTGGGGGAAGGGTGCTAATGGTCTGACCAGGGGCCTCAGCTACTTGATTGTTTCTGGAAGGCACGGGCTGGTCCCACCCTCCCCAGGTCTGTGACTTCCTTTATACCAGGGGTTCTGACATCACTTCCCCAAAAGGGCAAAGGACATGCACCTGTCATAGCAGAAGCAGACATCCAGGAAAGGAACAGCAGAGAGTGAAGAGGTGACTGCTTTCTCAGTAGAAGGGAAGTAACTGCAAAATAAGGAGCTTTCATTGTTATTTCTTTGCATTGCTATTTGCATTGTGAAAAGGAGGAGTAGGAGTTTGAAGCAGGTTGTGCAATAGTTACTTAAAGTCTCTTTTTGGGTGTGGACAGGAAGGATAGGAATGTAAAAAGCAGTTGCTCAATCTATCTAGATGTGTATGACAAAGGGAAGGGAAATTAAGAAAAGGAGAATAATGTTTTGCACTGATAGAGGGGGGAGAGGGGAGACGTGGAGGAATGTTTGGCATCCTTCATCTGGAAGGGTGGGGGGGGTCGCTGATGGGCAACAACAGCAATGGGTAGGGTGGTAGGCTGCAACAACTGCGGTGCACCAATCTTTCTAAAAACTGCCTGGAGGGTTGGGGGATGTTTAGTGTGCAACCACATAGAGAAACTTAGAAAGGAGAGCGAGGGTCTGCAGGAGGAACTAAGACAGGCAAGACATACTGGAGGTGGGTTTAGCCCAATACTGGAGGGAGGGAGGGAGGAGGGGAGATGAGGGAGGACAATTTGAGCCAACAGTGGTGAGGAGAGGGTCAGAAGAAGGGAAGCGGAGACAAAGGGGCCCAGGCCAGGAAGAATGATTGCCAGGGAAACCAGGTGAGGAGACAAAAGACAAAAGGAAGGATGAGACAGGGACTTGTGAGGGGAGGAGAAGAAGTGGCAACAGTCATGGAGTATAAAGAAGGGAACAGGTTACTATGAAGAGAGAGGAAGCGGGCATTTGTGAAGGGTCTTCAGAAAATAGTTTTGCACTGCTAGAAGGGAAGAAGGAGGAGGGAGGTGATGCAATTGGAGGAGTAATTGATAAATGCCTGCACCAAACCGGAGCGGGGGAAGTTCTGCTGGGAGAATTGCAACAGGGGCAAAAGGGGGATGAATGGAAGCAAGCAGGGAGTAAGAGGGGTGGAATCTTAGTGCAGGGGGACTCAATACTAAGAGGAGTCAGGTGGGGTAGCAAGGGGAGAGGCATAGTCGCATTTGGGTGGAGGCCATGCCAGGAATGACAGCGGAAAGGGCGGGACAGTCTGTTCTGAAATATGCTATAAGGGGTAGAGACAAGCCTCATTTAATTATACATTTTGGGATGAATGACCTGGCTGACAAGACAGTAGATATAGTCCAGAGGAGGTTTGAGGAACTAGGACAATTATATGAGGGGGCAGGAAGATCAGTAACTTTTTCAGAGATACTTCCAGTGCCCAAGGCAAGCACAACAAGAAAGCTGAGAATAGAGGAATTTAACAGATGGCTAAGAACCTGGTATCATGCTAAAGGGTATGGGCTGTTGGGGGGGAGGGACCTGGGAGGACAGTAGTCTCTATGCCAAGGACAGACTATACTTGAGTGAGGAGGGAAAGAAAGTGTTGAAACAGAGGATGGAGGAGTACATAGAGGAAGCTGGGAATTTAAACTAGGAGCGGGGGATGGCAAGTGGGCAAGAGACAAGCAGAGACCACATGTTGGGAAACCATATGAGCTTTCCCCCCATAACAGTGACAAAGGACAAATGGCAAGTACTATTGGTGATACTAGTAAAGGAGGGCAGGATGGGAGGGGGAGGAAAGGGTGGAAGGTAGTTATCCTTAATGCTAGGAGCCTTGGGAGGAAAACTGCAGAGTTACAGGTGCTCATGGCAGAGGGAGAGGAGGACATTGCAGCCATCACAGAAACATGGGCCACCCAATACAATGACTGGGACCCGTCTGTACCAGGGTACAGGTTATTTCGTAGGGACAGGGTGATTGGGAAAGGAGGGGGTGGCACTATATGTGAAGGAAGGACTGAAGTGTGTAAGGGAGGAAGGGGAGGAGGGTAGTACGGAGTCACTTTGGATGCAAATCCAGGATTCCAATAATAGGATTCTCAGAATGGGAGTGGTGTACAGGCCGCCCTCTCAGATGGAGGAGTTAGACAAGGAACTAGCGGGACAGATCAGGAGGACTTGCGAGAAGGGTAGGGAGGTGATTGTGGGGGACTTCAACAAGCCAGGAGTGGACTGGAGTACCCCAACAACCAGGAATAGAAGGGAGCAGGTACTGCTAGATGCCTTCCAGGACAGCTTCCTGCAGCAAATGGTCAGTGAACCAACCAGGTTAGGGAATACCCTTGACCTTGTGCTGGCAAATGGGGACTTTGTGAGAGAACTTACAGTGGAAGAACCGCTGTCAGGGAGTGACCACCACTTAGTATGGCTCACATTGGATATGGGAAAGGAAGGAGTGGAATCTGGCACAAGAGTGCTGGACTTCAGGAGGGCCAACTTTGGGAGGATGGGGGAAGTGGTAAAAGGGTACCTGGCCAGAATTCAACCTAGTATGGGCACTAACCAGAGGTGGGAGCTCATAAAGCTGGGGATAGTGGAGGCAACCAAAACTTGCTGCAAGGCCCAGAGCAAGAAGGCTAGGGCTAAGAATCGAGCTGGTTGAGCAAGGAGGTCATGGAAAAGGTAAGGAGGAAAAGAGCTGCCTTTAGGAGGTACAAGAAAACAGGGAGGGGGGAGGACAGGGAGGAGTACCTGACAGAATCGAAGGAGGTGACATGGGCAGTAAGGGGAGCCAAGGCATCTATGGAGCTCAGGCTGGCACAAGGCATTAACAAGGGAAGAAGGACTTCTTTAGGTACATCAGGGAGAAAAGGAGCTGTAAGGACCACATAGTAAGGATTAGGAAGGGGGTTGGGTGAGGCGGGGTGCGATAAGGCAGAAGCGCTAAATGATTACTTCTGCTCGATATTTACTGAGGAGAAGAGGGGCTGATACCCAAGGGGGTAGGAACGGCAGAAACAGGAGGAGGGGTGACAGATGGAGAAATCATGGAGGGCAGAGTTCGGGAGGGTTTGAAGGCACTGAGGGTGGACAAGGTGCCAGATCCAGATGGCATCTACCCCAGGGTACTGAAGGAGCTGTCAGAGGTTCTTGCGGGATCTTTGGCAGACCTGTTTAATGCCTCACTACACTCAGGGTGTGTACCTCAGGATTGGAGGATGGCTCATGTGGTGCCCCTCCACAAGAGTGGCCCCAAGGGTGAACCGGGGAACTACAGACCAGTGAGCCTCATTTCCATCGTGGGTAAGCTGATGAAGACTATCCTGAAAAAGAGGCTGGTGGCCCTCCTAGAGGCCAAAAGACTACAGGACAGCAGACAGCATAGCGTCATACATGGCAGATCCTGCCAAACAAACCTGGTGGAGTTCTATGACTGGGAAACTAGGCAACTGGACAGGGGCCATGCAGTGGATGTCCTGTATCTCGACTTCAGTAAGGCATTTGACTCGGTGCCCGCATGGGAGGCTGGGAAGTAAGTTAGAAGGCACAGGAGCAGGTGCAAAGCTGGTGAGATGGGTAGGGAGCTGGCTTCAGGGAAGGCAACAGAGGGAGTGGTGGGTGGGGAGCTCTCACACCCAAGGGTAGTGACGAGCGATGTTCCACAGGGCTCGGTGTTGGGACCAGTGTTGTTTGGGATATTCATTGCAGACATATCATTGGACATCAAGAGCAAGATCGATCTGTTTGCCGATGATACCAAGATGGGAGCGGTGGTGGATGACCTAGGGTGATGGCAGGGGATGCAGGATGATCTGGCAAAGCTTGAAACCTGGTCAGACACCTTGCAACTGGGGTTTAATGCCAAAAAGTGCAAGGTGCTGCATTTTGGGGTGAAGAACCCAAGGAAGAGTTACCAGCTGGGGGGAGTGCAGCTAGCCCAGACAGAGGAGGAGAAGGATCTGGGGGTGCTCATTACAGGGTCAATGAAAAACTTGGCACAATGTAGGAAGGCAGCTGCAAAGGCCGACAAAATGCTGGGTTGCATTGCAAGGGGTATATCCTCAAGGAGGGAGGAGGTGATTCTGCCACTGTATAGGTCATTAGTTAGACTGCACCTGGAGTACTACGTGCAGTACTGGCACCCATATCTAAGGAAGGACATTAAGCTACTGGAGGGGGTGCAGCGCAGGGTGACAAAGATGATCAAGGGGCTGGGGGACTTACCATACGAGAGGAGGCTGAGGGAGTTGAACATGTACTTGCTGGAGGAGAGGAGGGATGGGGGGACATGATTGAAACCTTTAAGTACATGAAAGGAATAAACAAGACAGGTACAGAGGGGCTGTTCAAAGTAAGGAAGGAGAGGGACACCAGGGGCCATGATATGAGATTTGAGGGAGGAAGGTTCAGGAGAGAGATGAGGAGACATTTTTTTACAGAGAGGGTGGTAGCTGGGTGGAACGTTACCTGCAGAAGTAGTATCCAGTAGAACAGTGAACTGCTTCAAAAGGGGATGGGACAGGACAAGGGGAAGGGTCAATGGTGGGGAAGGGTGGAAGAGAGGGGCAGCTGCAGAATAGGGGTGCTAGCTGCAAATTCAAGCAGACTTGATAGACCTCTAGGCCTTTATCTGCTGGCAAATTTCATATGTTCGTATGCCAAGTGTGGTGTGCTCACACACCTCGATGTGTACACGCCCAAGCATGCTGTGAATGACCCAGTGTCTGAGTGGGCTATGCTGGTGCATGGCCTGGCCATACCACAGTAGTCTGACTGGCGCAAGGGGGAGCTGTCCATAGCCATCTGCTATGTACTATCTGTGCAGTGGGCACACAAACACAACCCCATGTGGATATGCCCTGTACGTACCACATGCATACCCCTGTGAACATGCTTCATCTGGCTGTGGTCTGGGTGGGACACCTGCCTCCACTGGGATAGTGAGTGTGGCACATACCGAGTAGGTTGGTCCAGGCAAGCATATCCACGGGGATGTATGTGTACTATCAGGGATGGTGGGTCACCTACTCCGTGCCACCTATATGTCCAACACCGGTGACATTATTACCAGAGGCTCCCAGGGGTGGGTCGACATGCCACAGTGGCACATGTACACCACCAACCAGTAAGCAGGGTAGGGTGTCCCCCATACATGTCTGGGTTGGCAGTATACTTGGTTCTGTTTCTGTTGCATATATTATGCCCAGCTGTACCCCTCAGCAGCAGTGTGTGGTCCCCTACCTGTTAGGGATAGGGCCGAACTGATGGCCAACCAATGTGCCACATACAGGGGCCTGTCAGAGTGTGCAGGAGTGTCTGGACTGTTGTTGGGCTAGCAATGCCACATTCTTGCCATGGATGCCTGTACCTGCTGACGCTGGTGTACCAGTGGGCTGGTGCATACCAGTGTGGGCCTGCCAGAGTCAAGCTGCCACAGTGATCACTGCATGGCTGTGTGATCAGTCACAGCTTGCAGCATGCAAGTCATTTGTGGTGCTGGGACCCCATGTGCACCTGCATCCTTACAAGGTCACCATACACCACTGTGCATCCATGAAACATCTGCCTGAATCATGTGCTGTGTCATCACCTCCATGTTCCAGTAGTGTTGCTTATGTCCTCTCTGTTTTCCTTCAAAGCCACCAGGATGCCGACGGATCTGCCAGGCAGCACCATCCAGAGGGCCAGGAAGACCAGGACATGGCAGAGAGTTTCAGGCACCACTGCCACTGGGAACAGGATCAGCACAGACGGGTGGTCATGGCCAACCATCCGTGTAAAGAGGCCATAAGTACCCCACATTTTGTAGTACACAATCTGTATTGCATGTCTATGCTATGTTGCATGTTGGTGCTACTGCCTGGTGGGAAGGTTGTTATTGTTGGGGGCTCAGTAGATTGTACACATGCCTTTGAGGTTGGCCCCTTGGAGGGTTGTGGGTTCTGGCCCCATGCTAGGACCCTGGGGTACTTTCACACTACTGAAACTGTGGTGCAGCATGATAGGGTACTCCACTCTTGGAGTGCCATCTATCACTTGGGACATTACACCAATATCCTGTCTGCCTGTTCTATTGCTACCTAGGTAGGCAATGAGGGTACTTCATCATGGCATGCATCACACTGTATAGTGCCCTTTTTCTTGTGTCCAGGCCTTGTATGGCCAGACAGTACCACCGTTACCCCCATGTTGTTTCCTTTCATGGCAGAGGGTGCTAAGTGTTCCCTTTTCTGCTTTGTGCCTTTTGCTACAGCACCGCTGTAGATTCCTGGTACTCCTATTCGTACTCTGCTGGAACAGGACAGTGAGGCACTGTATGAGCTAAAGTGAAAGGGGAAGAACAGTGAGAGAAGAAAGAAGCGAATGGTAGAGGGAGATATAAGGCAGAAGCATATGGGAGGTGGTTAGGTCAGGCAGTTCCCAGCTGGCTGCTTGGTGCTGTGGCTTGAGTCACTGCCTATAGTGTGAGAAGACCTGGGTTCAGATCTCAGTAGGTACATGCATATATTTTTACCATTGTGTTTGGGTGTTTATTTTTTTGTGTCTCCCAATCACTGGAACTGTGCTCCATGGTCCCCTGCCCCCCCCCCACCGAATAGCCCCCACTTGAGTTACTTCCCTACCCTAGTGTCAGGCCCCCCCCGCCCTCGGAGTTGATTATCTTAAAGAGCCACTGACGCCCAAAGAAAACTTTGAAAAATATAATTAGGTACAATGTATTATGTATATATTTTATAGATCTCTCCTCCTGATTGTTTATTAGTGAGGAAATTTGCATGAATACATGATCTTTACCGCTTAGAGTTCATCAGCCTCTACAGCTTGCTCCTTATTTTAAGTCATAATCCTGTGTTGTGACATCACAATCTGTTGCCATGGGAGTAACTGTGATGTCACAAGCAATGCATTATGAACTAAGGTATGGAGAAAGCAACAGGAATAGATAAACTCCTCAGGGGCAATATCCCATTTTCATGCAAATGACCTCTGTAATACAATAGGCAGGAGAAATACAGAACTCATGTGAAATACAAGCTGGACAGTGTCTAAATATTATGTTTTGTGAAAGTTCTCCTGAAGGTGTCAGCTGCTCTTTAAGGAAGGTGGTAGTGGGGGCACAGCCCCCATGAAAAATATTAGGACAAATCGGCCCATAGAGTGTGTTCCACCACCACTGTTGTTGGGTTGCTGTAGTGCACAGGCGCTGTGTTTGTTTCCGGCATTGTGCATTCGTTAAATTGTATGCCACTTTCTTCGCTGTTATGATGTGGAACCATAAACAAGATGGTGGCTGCACTCCCTCTAAGCATGCACAACTGTCAGAACTAAAATTTAAAGGAGCTGCACTCAAATTCCAGTTCGGCCATGTGGCTGTTAGTAAAAACAATATATCTCCAACTCTAGGATGAGCCAAGGACCCAGGGATCTAAAGAAATAGTGACCAGTAGGCCTCCAGTCAAAGGGGGATATAGCTTTAGCCTTGTTAAAGGGCTCAATCAAATAAATCAGGGCTGGACTACAGGAAGCCCTAAGGGAAACAAAACGGCAGCCATCACAGAAAACTACAGAACGGGACTTCTGGGTAAAATACAGAGCCTGCACTGAGATCACCTGGGGAGCTGCAGCCAATCAGATGGAGGCTGGTAGGAGGTTATAAATAGAACTGTTTTCCCGCCAGAGAGTCGTCAAGAGGAGCTGCAGTGTGGCTGTGAGGAGAGAGAGATTGTGTAGCCTCCTGGGCCAAAGTCTCTGAAGTTTTGCTTTGCTGCTTCTAACCCCTGACTTTACATAAAACTACTAAGCGGAGTGCAGGAGGAACAGCTGCTGTGTTGTGTGATTAAAGCAGGAGAAATTGTTCCCCATCAGCCCCTAGAAGTTGGACAGCATTTTGAACTAGGAAAAGAGTTGGGCTGCTGATACTGAGTGAGCCACTGATCCACTTGGTGGAGAAATTGTTTGGAGAAGGAACCGTTCGACCAGGGGAGAGATTGTAAGTGTTGAGGCAAACCTCTGTGACAGGACCCAGCGCTGCTTGCGGAGGCATCGCCTAAGATAGGGACAGTGATGTGAGAGACTGCAGAGGCCCAGCTGCCCTGCACAGGTTCTGTAGTGTGACCAGAGGTGCAACAGTTTCAGGGTTTCCTTAAATCATTTATGCATGGTAGTGCCCCATCCCTTTGCAACACCCCCAATGCCCCCCCATTTCAAGCAGAGCTATAGTTCCCAGTACTGTTACAGTTACAGAATTTGGTGGCAGTCGAGTAGGAAACAGTAAAGGAAAGGCAACCTACTGTAGGTCCTGTCAGATCAACCTGGTAGAATTCTTTGATGAAGTGACCAAGGTGATAGACCAGGGCGGGGTGGTGGATGTGGCGTACCTGGACTTCAGGAAGGCATTTGATACCATCCCTCGTAAGAGGCTGGTTATGAAATTGAGGATCCTAGGGGTGGGAACCAGGTCAGAGAAATGGGAGGAAAATTGACTTAGAGATAGAAACCAAAGGGTGGTGGTGGTGAATCTGATTTGCTCGGCAGAGGGGAGAGTGACCAGTGGAGTAACTCAAGGGTCTGTGGTGGGGCCAGTACTATTTAATATTTATATAAGTGATGTAACAGAAGGGGTGGGAGGGAAAGTATCACTGTTTGCTGACGATGCGAAACTAGGCAACAGGGTGGACATTTTGGGGGGGTGGATAGGATGGGGCAAACTTGAGGAAATGAGAGTAGTGGTTCAGAAACTGGAAACAGGGGTTCAGTGCAAAGAAATGCAGACTCATGCATTTGGGACATAGAAACCAAGGGGTGGAATACATGCTTGGGGGAGCAGTACTGGAGGTTACAGGGGAGACTTGGGAGTAATTATTTCTGATGATCTTAAGGTGACCAAGCAGTGTGGGAAAGCAGTGGGAAAGGTAACTCAGATGCATAGGAAGGGGGATTACTAATAGGAGGAGGGAGGTGATTCACCCCCTGTATGTATCACTGGTAAGGCCTCATCTCGAGTACTGTGTACAGTTCTGGAGAGCCTATCTCCGGAGGGAAAAGGTGGAGATGGTGCAGAGGAGGATGACCAGGATCATGCTGGGTATGCAGAGGAGGTCATATGAGGAGAGACTTAGGGAATTGGGCCTGTACTCCTTGGAGGACAGGAGAAGGAGGGGGGGATGTGATTGAGACATTTAAATACCTAAGGGGGATCAACACAGCTCAGGGGGATAGGCTTTTTCAATTGAGCAGAGCTATTAACACCAGGAGGCATTGCATGAAACTGTTGGGTGGCAGGGTCAGGGGCAACGTGAGGAAGTTCTGCTTCACTGAGAGGGTGGTGAAGGACTGGAATAGTTTGCTGGAAGAAGTGGTAGGGAGACTACAATCACACAGTTCAAGCATCCATGGGACAAGCACATGGGTATAATCGGGTGGGGAGGGGCAATGTTGGTGACCCACCAATAGATGGCATATTGGGGGGTTCACACAGGCAGACTAGGTGGGCCACAAGGTTCTTATCTGCTATCTACTTCTATGAATCTATGAAATCTGCAGAAAGAAGCACTAGCACTACTGATTGTGGTGCCCATAACCTGGGCTTGTGCGGGGACATGTATAGTTATGGGGAAAGAAGAATAGAGCATCCCAGGGACTGCCCTCCTCCTTGGTAAGGGGAAGGTGAATACCACAGCAGATTGCCAGCTATTGGAAGCTTGGTGATATCACTCAGGGCCACCAGAAAGGGTGGTGATGCATTATTGCACGGTTGGCACCCATAAGTGGAAGAAAACCAGAACTCGTCCCTGATCTGCTATGGGCAAAGCCAGCAGTCTCATACACAACTGACATGGTAGGCCACCCACCACCACAGTAGACTAGTACTGGGTAAGTGGTGGATAACTGGTAAGTTCATGAGATGGTTGGTGACGGGGCCAGTATAAAATCAAAATAGCATGGGATAACTACATGGGACTAGGAAGGGGAGAGGAGAGAGGGCAGAGGGTGGGAGGTAAAAAGGAGGTGGGGGCTATTGCGGGCAGACATATATAGTATATATATATAAAACAAGCACTTACTATATATACTTTGTCATGTAGAATCATTAACTCTGTAAAAAATACCATATAAAAGACTGGCAGTGTAACCTGCAGGACAGAGAAATGAGCTGTGAACGAGCTTGTAATCTGCAGACCTGGGTTTGATTCCCACAGCATCCAATTGCATATACTGTGTGATCCTCAGCAAGTCACCTAACCAACCCAAACCTCCCAGGACGTCCCTGAAAACAGAAACCTGTGCCTAGTGGTCCTCATCCAGTCAGCAAAATGTCAGTGGCTCAGTAGGTAGCACACTCGCCTCTGAGGTCAGGAGATCAGAGAGCTATGGGTTCAGTTCCCACATCTGGCACTTGGGTTAATATCCCAATACTGACACTGTAGTGCAGCATGAGAGGGGTGCTGCACTTCTGAGGTGCCGCCTTTCGGATGAGACGTTAAACCGAGGTCCCATCTGCTTGGATCGGTGGTAGTTCAGGTGGATGCTAAAGATCCCATGGCACTTATTGAAAAGAGTAGGGGTAATTTGCTTCTTTATTGAAATAAGGCATTACAGAACTTCAAAGGAAAGTAATAGACAAAAGCATATACAATTAATCAATACAGTGAATACAGTTAATCACTAGGAAAAGAAAATAACAACCAGAAAAAAAGGAAGATAACATAGGTCTGTGATCATTTCCAAACCAAGAAAACCAACCCGTCACTTAAACTTAATAATATGTGAAAAACCTTTCCACCAATGTTTAACTTCCTTAGTATCATAAATGTGAACATCTGTTTGGTAAACTTTATTCAACTCACAAATAGTGTATTGGCTAAACCTTACAAAATTCATTTTTTTCTGATATAAAACCCACTGACATCTCATCTGCCATAAACAAAATCGTAGACATGCTAGAAAAATACATAAGGTAGGAATATGAAATTTAGATAAACATGGAGGAAAGATCCCCAAAATTAATAACTCATAAGATAAAAACTTTAACCATGAGAAGTTCCATAAATTAGCCAGAAATACCCATAATTTCGAAGCAACGGAACAATGTAAAAAGAAGTGTTCCATAGTTTCTTCCTGAGCACTACATCCCAAATAAGGACAATACCGTTCTTCCTTCATTTTGTACTTGGCTGTTCCTCTAACCGGAAGATGACCATACATGATCAACCATTGAGTTTCCCACATATGTATAGGTAATCGAGGATTATTTAATTGTTGTAGCACATGATGATTCGAATTCTCAGGACAATTTTTAAAGGCAGGAGAAGACGGGTAGATTTGTGAAATAATTATATTATAGAGGGTTTTCGGGGAATTGATGATTTGGGTTTTGGACAACTGCCACCCATACAATTTCCGAACTATGGGCTTAAAGAAATATGGGATACAGAAAGAAGCATGGGGTTTTGAAGCAGAGTGAGTCCATTTAGACAAATAATTATTTATCAATAGGATCAACCAACTTAATTCGGAATTATGAGAGGCTAAGAGACAGCTCCGAAAGGAGAAGGAGAGAAATAAGGAATTGCAAAATACCACAGGGTCAATCATCCCTACCCCACCTTTGGCTTTATCTAAATAAGTATAACATCTTTTAATAGGATTCAGTCTATTCCCCCCAAAAAACTGGAAACTGATACTATATAATTTAACTTCTAAATTAGTTGGGACAGGATACAAAAATGCCAAATATTGCAGACAGGGTAACAGAAATTGCTTAAAAATCTGAACTCTTTTAAGTTTTGAAAATTTATAGTGTTTCCATCTCTGAACTTTCCCATCAACTTTCTGTAAAACTGTTAACCAATTCTGTTCAGGCAAATTTTGAGAACCAAAAAGAATTCCCAAAATAGTAAAGGGTTCTGATGAAAATACAATATTTCTATGTACAAAGGGTGTCAACACGTTTGATCCTATTAGAAGCCCTTTAGATTTATTAAAATTTATTTTAGCATTGGAAAGGGTAGCATATCTATGAAATAATTGAAAAAATATCTCCAGCTGATTTTGCTGTTTAAAAAATAAACATATATCATCCGCATAAACTTGGATGTTCAAAAAAAGGTTAGAATAAGGAATATTGAGACCCTCCCAACAATGGACTGTACATATTTTCCTAATAAGGGGTTCTAAAGAACAAATATATAATAATGGACTAAGAGGACAGCCCTGTCTTACACCTGATTGTAAAGTCCAACCTTTCCCAATTTTCCCTTTAATAATTGGGCATATCATAGAATAGGAGTACAGGTTTTTTAATATTTCTAATATGCATGAAGGCATTCCTAAAAAGGCCAGAGTTTCAAACAAGAAGGGGTGACTAACCCTATCAAATGCTTTCTCTAAATCTAAGGATAATAGAAGCCCAGATTGTTTATTATAATTTAAAATTTCAATCAAGTCTCTAATATAGCAGAGGACAGATTGAATCTTCCGCTTAGGAACCCCACAGTGCTGCACAGGAGATATCACTAAGCTGGCCCATGTTTTAAGCCTATTATTTAACAACATCGCAAAAATTTTATAATCGGAATTCAGTAACGTGATAGGTCTCCAATTTTTAATATCACTCTTATCTCCTATCTTTTTAAAGATATAAATTTGAACCCCTGTTGTGAATGATTGTAGGATCTTGTCTCCAGAAAGAAAAGAATTAAAAACCTTACATAAACATGTAGCAATTTCACTTACGAAGGTTTTATAAAAAGAATTTGATAAACCATCAAACCCAGGTGACACATTTTGTTTTAAGTTCGAAATTACTTCAGTAATTTCTTGTATTGAAAAGGTTTAGTGATGTTGTTTATAATTGAAGCTTCAATAACAGGGTTTTCCAAATCCTTCAAAATTCATGAAAAGTATCTGGTCAAATTCAATCTAAGGGCTCAGTTGTTGAAAGTGGCTAAAAGAATCAAGAAATCTCTGAAGGATCAGAAAACCGAGTGGAGTTACTGACTAAATATTCTAAATTAGTATTATCCTGTACATTTTTACACAGACTAAATGGATCTCCTATCACTGTTTTGGAAGAATAATTATTTATTAAGGCCTGAAGAGTCCTAGCTCGGTCATATTGAAATTTTTTCATCTGCATTTTTGTATCATGTATTAGAGGAGATAGGTCTTCTGAAGAAGTATTAACTTTCGTTAATAAAGACTGTAATCGGGTTCTTAATGTCAAATAATTTAAAAATTTCTCATTCTGTGTCTTTTGCCCATGAAATTTAAACCAATCAATACAATCCAATTTCGTTTCTCTCCACCAAATCCCTAAATCTGAATACAAACATTGTACGGATAATCTAGCAGTGAGGATGTTTGATATTGAATTCGAACAAACCCTTCCCGTAAGTTGAAGAATTTAATTTCCATCTAGTTTTAAAGGGCTTATAATCAACTGGAATATCAACTGCTGTTTTGATGAGGAAATGATCTGAGAACTCAAAGGGTTGTCTCACAAATTGAGAGATATGAACATTTTGGAAGAAAAAGATAATCTATGCAGGAACCATTGTTGCCTTTATAGAATGTATTTTTAGGGGGATCTGATTCTAATTGTTACAAATTATGAGGTCTGCTTCTTTAACAATGGATTGTAAACAATTAGAATCACAATAAAGCTTCTTTCCAATTGGTCGTCTATTGTAAAGCACACAATTAAAGTCTCCACCCATAGAACCGGCCTTGTGGTGACTAAAAATGGTTGTATTGCTTTCATACATGTAATTCTAGCTGTTTTAACTTGTGGATTATAAATATTAATTAACCTATAATACAGACTCAGAAAACAGTCCACAATTAAAACTCTGCCAGGAATGCAATCTACCAGTTTATGCAGTTTAAACTGAAAGGAATTAAAAAGAATGCCAATACCATCAGCTTTATCCTGTCCAAAAGACCAAAAAGAAGGGCCCCATGGCCAATCTTTTTTAAAGGCTGTAATTTGTTCTCTAGAGAACATCCAGGTCTCTTGTAAGAAACAGATGGATATGTTAGAATCATGAATTAAATGAAAAATGGCCTTCCGCTTAGCTCCATTCAAAATACTATGTACATTTAACGAAGCCTATATAAAGCCCATGTAGTGAATAGGAGAAAGTTAACTAACTCATTTTTTCCTCCTTTTCTTTTTCTTTTCCTTATAATTACCCTGAGAGGGCTCCATAGTATCTTGGGTAGATTTTTGTGAGTCAGAATCCACAATATCCATTTCTGTATCCCCCCAAGAAGTCAAGATAGAAAAGGGGTTAGCAGTTTCCACTGAGTCAGGGTTGTCTCTGAGGCATTTTTCAAATGCCTTGTGGACCTCCGAGAATTAAGGAAGTAGAGGTTGTTTTGGGGGAGGAAGGTCCGTGTTGTGGGCTGAATCCTCAGTAGGACAAGGGACTTAACATTCTGGGTAATTGAAGGTTCTTGTGAGGTTTGCTACAAAGCTGGTCAGGCTGAAGGGGGGCAGAACTGGATTTAGAAGAAGGGATGGTCTTCCCTAGATTCAGGGAAGGTTCTACAAGGGGTGTGGTAGTAGATTTAGGAAGTAGGCCTTCCTGAGCTCTTTGGATAAACTTCTCAGTACTGTTCCCAGTCAAGTTATTCCTTGCTGCCCAAGGACAAGTCTTAAAAGCATGAGTGCTACCTTCACATAGATCACATTTTGTAGGATTAGTGCACTGCATCGTTACGTGACCAATTTCACTGCAATTATCACATCTTGGGCTATCACAAACATTAGACAAATGAGTTCTGGAGCCACACCTGTAACAGGCCCTTGGCTGACCACTATAAAAGCAAACACCCCTATCACGTCCCAACAAGAAGGAATTAGGAATGTGCACATAACCATTTTCATTTTGCCTTAATTTAACTTTATATTTCCACACCCCTGTCCAAAACCCTTCCAAATCCAATATAGGTTCTGGGTCCCCCTGAATATCACATTTTTTTGATAACCAATAGGTAATGTCTTCTACCTGTACCCCCTCATTTCGAAACATAATGGTGACAAATTTAATCGCAGGCTGGGAGAGAGGAATAATCATAAAGGGAGACCAAATTGGGGAAAATTTGACTTGATTATACCTTATCCAAAATAAATCTAACAAGGCAGCAGAGTGAAAACTAACGTCATAATTATCCTCTCCAGAGATATTAATTATTGCAAAGACGTCTCTAGGAGAGAAATGTAAAGATTCTTTGATTAATATTTTCCCAACATAATTCCTATCAGGTCTGTCTACCATTCCCCCTTTATATCGGATGCGAACAGCGTTCCTTCTAGGAGCAGCTTCACGTTTAGCTTTAGCAAATAAGTCAGATAACAGAGGTCTTTGTTCAGAAACAGAAACAGGCACCCCTGAAGAGTCATTACTGTCTTCATGTTGATTAACTATTTGGGCCATCTCAGAATTGACCAGACCTTTATTTCCTACAGTTTGCTTAAGCCCTTCTGGATTCCACCCAGGGGAATGAGAGTTTAAATCGAAGGAAGAATCCCAGGTTAAATCAGCAGTCCACTCTCCTGAAGGTTGCTGTTTCCACCCTGCAGCAAGTAAAGCTGAGTTAGGAGTCCATGAACTATCGTGGCTAATAGAGGGAGCAGGTACTTTAGGTACCGGTTTGAGAGACTGAGGTAAAACGGTAAAGTTTTGCAGGCAACCTTCTGTTTTTCCTACCCTGTGCTCTAAAAAGGAGAAAGTTGTAACCTCTTCTTGGTCATTAGGCTTGGCCTGAAAAATTATCGGAGTGATTGATTGTTCAGGTGAGAAAACGAACCCTGCCTGTTTTGAGAGATTAGAGGACTTAGCAACACATTGGGACCCTGTATCAGTTCTCGCTTGTCCCCCGTCGTTTATCGCCTCGCTCCCCGAGCCCTGCCGTGCTCCCATCAATTCGTGTGCTGGCAAAAGTTCAGAATTAGGTGGAAGAAACTCAGACTGACCTGCACCAACATGCAAAAGCGAAGAAATCGGTTTTCCCCGATTCAGAATACTCTCACCGGCTGCAAATACGCTTGCTGTAGGCTGAAGCACTTCCGTGTTCATCTGAGTGACGTCATGCCGGAGCGGGGTTCTTTGAAGTGCGGTCTCCGAAACCAGCTTCTCTGTGGGATCGGGTAATTGTGCAGGCTGTAAACTCAGAGAAGGAGCGTTTTCTTGACCCGATGGGATCGTTTGAACGAAGGGCTCTTCCGAAGTTGATAAAGCATCCAAAAAACTCTGCATCTTCCGTATCTGCTTAAGGAAATATAACCTGTGAAGCTGCATTTTCTAAGGTCTCCTCCATATTTGCAGACTGATCCTGCTGCTGCCTCTCCACAGCGTCCATCTTAGGAAACTGACCAGCACTCCTGCTGGTGGCCATGCATCAACAGAGTAGGGGGATTTCCCTGGTGTCCTGGCCAAATTTCCCTCATTCACTAAAAATACCAACAGCTTAATCTGGTTCAAGGTTAGTTGGCATTCATCTGTATCCCCCTTCCCCGGGTCCTGCCTGAAAATAGGCAGGATTTGTCTCGTGCACTTTCCGGTTAAAAAAAGACTAAATAGTGAAACTTGTTGTCTTATAAGAGACGCAGTAGGCCACTCTCAGAAAAGCTGACAATTTGTATACCAACTGACAGATGAGGCTACAACAACTGCAAAAACACACACTTCTCTCATGAGTCTCAACTAAAATGTATTCAGTCACCCTGACAGACAAAAGTAACTGTCACGTGATACTGCACTTCGACTGGTGTCAGAAATTTTTGACAAGCGCCGACAGGCTGTTAAATGATAATTTTAAAGTTGAGTTGAAACCTTATTTATTTGATTTCGCCTTCCCGAAATATGGATGATTTGTTTTTAATTGTTCTTGCTTGTTTTACTTTATGTAATGGGTTTTATGTTCAGCGCCTTGGTTTTGAAAGGCGCTATAAAAATAAAGATGACTTGATCTGATTTGATGAAAATCTACACCACAACCATGTTTACTTCTGTTCCCGGGCTCTGAGATAGCACGCGTTACTTTGATTGACAGCAACATGCAGAGCTAGCAGAAGTCGGGAACTAGCACGCAGATTTACTTCCTCTTTCTTTGCGTGCATTCCGATAGGGCAATTCAGTCCGTGAGTACTGCGCACGCGTTAAGATCGGAAGTAGACGCAGATTTCAACATAACGATCCTAACTGAGGTGTGTGCGAATCCCCGACAAAAAAAAGGAAGCGACTTAGAAGCAGATGGGACAGAGTAACTAAATCAGGTACTATCAAGCTTTTATCAACAGCAGAAAACGTGTGGATAACTTAGGGGAATTGCTGTTCGTGGCACTGCTGCTTTAATATTCTGTACACTGTTCATTAATGGGGTGTAGTTATGTTTTGTTTTTGGCAGCAGGCAAAAACATCCATGGCTCCAGCTTTGGAAGTCCTTTCAGTTAAATGGAAGTTGCAGTACTTCCCAGGTTCCACTTTTGAGAAACCAGACTTATAGAAACCTAGAAAACTGCCTGCAGAAGAAGGCCTTGCAGTCTATCCAGTCAGCCCTTTGAGGTAGTACAGCCCTGCTCTAGGGAACATGAACGACCTCTCCCCCTCCCCTGCCCCGATCCCTTAACCAGTTCTTTGTGCTTATACCATCCCCATTTTGTCTCCACCATTTTTGCACTGATCAGTGCTTAGGGTTGTCCTCCCCTGTTGTGCCGGAGTACTTGTGCGGTCGTGTAGTGGAACGTCTTTCTTCAGAACAGGTTTCATCTCTTCAGAACGTTTCTCCTCCCTGTTTTCATCAAGGGATAGTTTTTGGAAGGTCTTATAAGCTCACTTTACCAGCAGTATTTTATATTTCATTTTTTGACTTCCATGCCTAAAAATGTTGTCACCTAATTTTTCTTTTCCCCCATTTGGAAGTCAACTGCTCTTAATTTTGGAAGTCTGTTACTTGCAAAATGTAGTTACCCTAAGCCACAGTATGTAATTGAGGGTTGGTCCCTAAGATATACTTTATATCTCACAAAGCGAGTTTCACTTCTGCTTAGTATCCGGTGATTTGACATCTGTTAAGTTGGGCAGTCAAAGCTCAAGGTGCTGCCACTAGCCAAATAATGTTTTGCTGTGCATTTCTATATTTTACTACAGATACCATTATTCAAGTAGCAATATTTCAGCTAAAGACCAAAACCTCAAGGTTTGGGGAAGTGTTATCCTTTAGCTAGAAGATTCGGGTAAAAATTAGCTAATATTCTGTGCTAAATAATTGTGTCTCGACATCAAAGACTGGATGAGTTCCAGTTGGCTGAGACTGAATCTAGATAAGACTGAGGTGTTGGTTGTGGACCCAGGTCGCCCGGGGGCTGGTTTGGGGTCTGGACACGTGTCGGGCCTGTGGCTTGATGGTGTCCAGCTCACTACCTCAGATTGGGTGCGTAACCTGGGCGTTATTTTTGACGACTGCTTGACCCTGAAATCTCAGGTGTCACCTGTGGTTAAATTAAGCAATATACCATGAGAGGGTGTTGGTGATGCCAGGATTTACCCACCCCGGGGTGTTGTTGGTCACTCGGCGTGAGTGTGATATTGTTATTATACAATATTTATATTTTGTGTTTAGTAACTTTTTTTATGTTTAGGAATTTATTTTTTATTTTAAATAGGAGAAATAGTGAAAGTGTTGGTACGCCAGAGAAAATAGTCCATTTTGTTGTAAATGGAGATTATTGAACAATAACATGGTAACAGTTAATAAGAGTGCATAAATATGTAGAAACGTATGAAGTAACCATTGAATGTAAATTTTTAGTTATTTAATGAGGAACATAAGAGCTTTTATTAAAGTATTAGTGAATAAATAACTGTATTGTCCATTAGATCGTTTTTTTATTATGCTGTAGAGTCTTGGTGGTGATTGTCGTCTAGTGAATTAGTGTAAGTTTTCCTTCTGAGGGAGATTTTCTTTCCTGTAGAGAGAGAAGAGAATGGTTTTAAGTAAGGTTTATTGGGGGGAGGGAAGGGGTGGTAGTTTTGAATTAATTTGTTTACCTGTTGCCAGAGATAGTTGGGTATGTCGCAGATCATGTCCGTCAGTAAACATGTAGAAGTTAATGGAGCCATAATTTATAAAATGACTCATGCTTGGTACAGGATATTCATAATCTGCAGGATGTTTTGTGGTCATTTCTGTAGTTTCCATAGATGGTGTTTCAGTGGCTTGACTTTTGTTCATTAGGTGTGTTGTTCCCAATATATCTGGAGAGCTTTGTAACTGAGATATTGTTGTTCGAGTGTTGACAACTTCTAGCAGGATTTGTTCTTGAAGGAACTGGATTTGGCTTGATGGTAGCTCATATATGTCTGGATGTAGAGTTTCTGATTGTGTGGATGGAGTTATTTGCTGACAGATGTAGGTTGTGTGTTTGTTTGGCAGGTCTTTTTTTGGGAGGTGGGCTGGAGCTCTGCAATACTTGATTTTGTGTAAGTATTTGGTTTCGGTTTGTTGGGTTTGAAGTTTGTACTTGTTGAAGCTTCTTGGTAGTCTTCGAGATAGTTATGTTTTTTTGAGTGGATGTGGCTGGGGTCTTCTGTTGTGCGAGAGCTGTTGATGTGGTAGGCTTGCATCCTGCAATAATGGCTCCCCATGTCTGGTGGTGTTGTGGGTTAGGTCTCCAATAGCTTCTTAATGATGATTCATTTTTATGTCCTGTGATAGACATTATTTGTCGGGCTTCTAATCCAGCTTCTGATAATAATGTTACTGCTGTTGCTCGTAGAGAATGGTTAGGTAGCAAGTGATTTTTGTTTTCTCAGAAGAAGCCAGGAGGGGAAGGAAACATTCATATTAGTGCTTTACAGTAACTGGTAATTGCTATTTTTGTTATTAAACTTAGATTGTGGGCTTTTAGTGACACTGTAATTTCTTTGCTGTCTTTACTTAGAATTGTTTTTGGGCTGTTGAAAATTTAAAACGTAGTGGTGGTGTATTTCTTTGCTGTCTTTAATTGCTGTAAATTTTCGCCCCCCTCCCCTTCCCCCAACTCTTAATTATATGCCCTGTTAAATTTGATTGACAGGAGCTAAACACAGGGGATAGTAGGTTGTGTGGATTAGGAGGGGCATAAGGGGAAGAAGCCCACCCTTGGCATGACAAGTGTTTTGACTCATTTATTTATTTATTTATTTATATATATATTTTTTAAAGAAAAGTATCTGAGTATTAGTGGCAGGATTTTTAGGACAGTAAATTAATAAAAAGGAACTAGGAGAGTTTCAGTAACAGACAAGTAGTGGAATAGCAGTATAATTGCAGTATAATGTGGGGAGTGGTGCAATGCAGTAGCTATGAGCAGCCATATTGAGCAGACCTTCTGGACACTGAGGTGCCCTCTCTCATGCCATCTCTCTGGACTGCAGGATGAGGTAGCCAGACTCGGAGCGGAAGTAAACTGGGTCAGGAGTACCATCATCTCTATCCAGAGACCACCCAGTCCAATGCCGCTGCCTCAAAGGATGCCGAGAACGAGGAGCACTTGGATGACAGTGGGCTCAGGGTGGGTTAAGACGGTCAGGCAGAGGCACATCCCAGATCCTGTTCCACTCAAGAACTAGTCTGCCACACTGGCAAGTGGGGGGCAACCAAATAGAGGTACCTAGAGAAGTGGAAGGAAAGGATGTGGAGGTTAGCTAAGGAGGTGACCTCAGTGGGGAGAGCAGTGGACCCCAGAGGAAGAGGAAGTGAATTCTGGTGGGGGACTCCATCATAAGAGGGATCCAGCTAGGAACACAGGAGGGAAGGGGGAGGACCGAGAGGTGAGGTGCCTACCAGGTGCCACGGCACGGAGGGATGGAAGGAAGATCCTGGGGTTCGCTGGGAAGGCAAGACTGGAGGGTGAGCTGGATGTCAGTATCCACCTAGGTACTAATGACCTGGCAAATGGGGAGTCAAAGGAAATTCAGGAAGAGTTTGGGAAATTGGGGAGGGGTCTCAAGCAAGTAGCTACTTCTGTCACCTTCTCAGAAGTACCACCTGCGAGAGGCATGGGAGAGCATAGGGGTGCATGCACCAGGAATTTTAACTCATGGTTGAAGAACTGGTGCTGTGAGGAAGGGTTTGGATTCATTGGTGACTGGGGACCCACCTGGAGGGATGGAGGTTTGTTCAAGCCTGACGGCCTGCATCCATCCTGGAGGGGAATCCAAGTACTCAATGATAAGTTTAAATGCTACATTGACAAGCATTTAAACTAGCCAAAGGGGGTGGTAGGCCAGCAAGGAGGGTACCTACTTGCTCACCCCCCACAGCTAGCAGTGGAACCAGTGAACCGGAGGAGTGGATATCTCAACAAAGCAGTGTGCAAAAGATGGAGATTAGCGCCCAAGAGGTGGATAGGCAGAAAAGGGGCAAAAATCAGCAGAAGGGCAGACGGCAAGGAGAACCAGGGATAAAGAACAACCAAGGAAGGGGCTGGAGTAGAACAGCTAAACAGTCTAGGGAGGTCAAATCATGGAAAGCCGTGTGTGCCAATGCCAGGAGCCTTAGCAACAAGATGGAAGATCTGGAGGCTGTCATGGTGCAGTCAGACCTGGACATTGTGGCCATCACTGAAGCCTGGTGTAATGATAACCACGACTGGGAGATGGCCATTCCTGTCTACAACATATTCAGAAGAGACAGGGCAGGTAGGAAGGGAGGAGGAGTGGCACTGTATGTGAAAAATGACATAAGGGCCACAGAGGTCCAGGAAGAACAAAATGGGAGAGAGAGACTGTGGGTTAAGCTGGAAAGGAAAATGGGGCCAGCCATCCGCACAGGTGTGGTCTACAGACCACCAGCCCAGGAGGAAGAAACAGATAGGGAGTTGATGCTAGCCATCCAAAGGATGGCAGACAAGGGTGAGATAGTACTGGTTGGAGACTTCAGTATTCCAGACGTGGACTGGAGCATCCCAGCAGCAGCATCAACTAGGGACAGATTTATCCTGGACTCCCTTCAGGGTGCCTTCCTCAAGCAACTGGTCATGGAACCTACTCGGCAGAAGGCAATATTGGACCTTGTGCTCACAAACTGGGACAGTGTGATGGGGGTAACAGTGGGGGAGCACCTGGGGAACAGTGACCACCAGTCATTGTGGTTTGAAATCACAGAAGGAGCAGAACCAAACCACACAAAAACATGTATCCTGGATTTTAAGGTGGCAGACTTTGGGAAAATGGGGAGATACTTGAAAGAGGCATTAAGGGGAATGGGGCAGGAATCGGGGGTATTTAAAACAAGGTTTACAAGAGCAACAGAATTATGCATGAAGCAGGTTAGCAAGAGGAAAAGGAAGAGGTCATTATGGTTTTCCAAAGAGGTAGCAAAGAAAGTGAAAGCCAAAAATATTGCATTCAGGCAGTACAAAAAGACACAGGCAGAAGGGGATAGGGAGAAGTACCAGGAGAAGCAAAGGGAGGCAGGGAGGTCAGTAAGGGAAGCCAACGCTCAGACAGAAGGGCACAGTGCAAAATCAGTGGGTAGATGGAACAAAACCTTTTACAGGTACATAAGTGAAAAAAGAAAGGCAAAGGGAGGAATAGTGAGACTGAATGGGAAGGATGGGGACTGCGTGGAGGATGACAACAGTAAAGTTGACATACTGAACAGGTATTTCTGCTCAGTCTTTACTGAGGAAGAGGAGGGTAATGGGTCTGAAGGGAGTACAAGGGGTGAGAGTGGTGCAGAAATGGACACAAGTCCATTTACACGAGAAAGAGTCCTGAAGGAACTGGAAATAATAAGAGTTGATAAAGCAGTGGGTCCAGATGGGGTGCACCCCAGGGTCCTTAAAGAACTCAGAGAGGTGGTGGCTGAACCTCTGGCTATCCTGTTTAGCCGATCACTGGAAGCAGGGGAGGTACCCAAAGACTGGAGGACAGCAGATGTAGTCCCCTTATACAAAAGTGGGGACAAAGAGGAAGTGGGGAACTGCAGACCAGTCAGCCTCACCTCGGTAGTGGGGAAGATCATGGAAGCACTACTGAAGGAGAGATTGGTTGGAACATCTGGTTGTCAATGGACTGCAGGATCCAAGGCAGCATGGTTTCACCAGGGGGAGGTCATGTCAGACCAGCCTTGTTGAATTTTTTTGACTGGGTGACTAGGGAGATGGATCAGGGGAGGGCAGTGGACATGGCCTATATGGACTTCAGCAAGGCCTTTGACACTATGCCACATAGAAGCCTATTACACAAACTAGGGACTATGGGTGTGGGCAGGACAGTAGTGTGGTGGGTAGGTAACTGGCTGGGTGGCAGGACACAGAGGGTGGTGGTAAATGGCTGTCACTCCACAGAGGGAAGAGTGACCAGTGGGGTACCACAGGGATCAGTGCTGGCACCGGTCCTAGTCAGCATCTTCATCAGTGACATTGTGCAGGACCTAGAAGGCAGAATTTCACTGTTCGCTGATGACACAAAGCTCTGTAACAGAGTAGACACGCCAGAGGGTGTAGACAGAATGAGAAGGGACCTGCAGAAACTTGAAGAATGGTCAGGAGTTTGGCAGTTGAAATTCAGTGCAAAGAAGTGCAAGATAATGCATATGGGACACAAAAACCCTGGCACAATATATCAGTTGGGGGGTGAGGATATAGCATGCACCAAGCAGGAAAGGGATCGTGGGGTTATCATCTCTGATGACCTCAAGGTAGGGAAACAGTGTGACAGGGCAGCAGGTATAGCAAATAGGATGCTGGGATGCATAGGCAGGGGCATCACCAGCAGGAAAAGGGAGGTCATGATTCCACTATACAAGACACTAGTGAGGCCCTACCTGGAGTACAGTGTACAGTTCTGGAGACCTCATCTACATAAGGACATAGACAGGGTAGTGAAGGTTCAGAGGAGGGCAACAAAGATGGTACATGGATTACATCACAAGTCCTATGAGGACAGGTTGAAGGAATTGAATATGTACTCCCTGGAGGAGAGGAGGGAGAGAGGGGACATGATAGACATACAAGTATCTTACAGGGAGGAACAGGGTGCAAGAATACACTATTTTTAAGTGAAAAAGATTTTCCAGGACCAGAGGACATGAGATGAAGTTGGAGGGAGTACGATTCAGAGGAAATGTGAGGAAGAATTTCTTCACAGAACGAGTGGTGGACAAGTGGAACACCCTGCCTGAGGAGGTGGTGGGGGCTAAAGCAATCACGGGATTTAAGAATACATGGGATAGACATAAAGGAATTCTGGAGGTCAGGGGTAAGGGGCAACAGAGTTCTAGGAAAACATAAACTGAAGTTACAAACTCAAATGGGCAGACTAGGTGGGCCATAGGCCCTTAGCTGCCGACACTGTCTATGAATCTAATATCTATGTTAGTATAGATTTGTTGGAGGTCTGCTTCGTTGCATATTTTTGGCAGCATTTTTCCTAGTGTGTTTACTCCTAGTGACTCTCGTGTGTATCACGTTGAGGAATTATCCAGGATATGTTGTGGTTGTTTTTTTGGGTGGCAGAAGAGCGCTGGAGCATTTTCTGGAAGTTTTGATGTGTATTTCTTGAAGCTTTGGACAGGACAGAGAGGGTCGTCAGGTTGCTCGTACATGAAGCCTTGGAGTGATTGTCTGGTTGGGTCATTGTATGTTTTATGATTTTTTGTTTGTTCGTTGTATGTCTTTGTTGCATATTTTTTGCTTTCTGTGTCTGTTTTTATTTCAAATGATGATGGGGTGAAATGTCGTACTCATTTATTTGATCTCCTTGCTAGGTGTAGCTGGAGGTCTAGCCAGATTTTATTCAGTAGTCCTTTTGCTGTGTTTGGAGACAGCTTCAGAATTTCTGAGAAAAATTAGTTCATTGTGACTTAGTGGGGGTGGTGGTGAGATTGTTGATCTTTTCCTTCTTTCCGATATATTTTGACACCACCTTTAAATACATTGTTAGATGTTGTAAATTCAGTATCTGTGATAATGTTTATATTGCGGCTTATCGGGGGGTCGTTCAGAAATCTGTTGATACTTGCCCTGAGACCTACATAGCTGCTAAGAACATATTGTTGTCCAGATGAATTTCTTACAGAGCTGTAAAACATTCTGAGTATAGTGTTTAATTCTGGTAGTGGTATAGTTTGAAAATTTGTAAGTTGTTTTCTGAGAGCCAGTCATGGAATACATTTAGTGCCCACTTTGTTTGTTTTAAAGTTGCTTCTTCATTGCGATTAATTTCTAGATTTGTTATGGTGGTTTCATTCACATTTAAATGTCTTTTTTTTTTTCTGTGACTTTAAATGTGGGTGGCCTGGTTGCTGTGACATGCGCAGGGGGAGTCTGTTGAAGGAACGCCGATGAGGAGTTTTCAGCGCGGTTCCTTTGATCTGGAAGGGCGGAGTCGAGTTCTGAGCGAGGAGCCTGTTGAGATGCTGAGGAAGAGCTGGAGAGTATATTCCGGGTAGAACTTTGTTGTGGTGGAGATTTGGGAGTTTGTTTTTCTAAGATGGTGAGCATTTCTTCTAGCTCCGTTTCATCTATTAAGGTGAATGTAGTATCCATTTGTATTTTGTTTTTTGTTCTAGTAGTAGCGTTTTTGTGTTCCGAGGCACGTTTGTTATCCAGCGGTGAATGTGGTGGTGGGTGGAGCGGAGATGGAGTCGAAGTGATTTTTGCGTGTGATAGCTCGAACGGTTTCTTGGTACCTGTTCTCATGGGGCAGCATGACAAGAATTGGATTTCTTTTTATTTAGTTAAGATCAGCGTATACTATACATTCAGTTTTGAGTATTTAATAGTGTAATTTTGTATATTGGAAACCAGAGTGCAATTGAAAGAAAAATATGAAAGAGATGTGAGTTTAGTGGCGATCGCAACTAATGTGTTCATTTCTTTGCGTACTCGGACCGATACTCGTACCCGATTCAGTATGAAATAGGATAGGGACAGTTCCTCATACCTTAGATGCATGTGGTCGCGCGACCCTATTCCAGTGAAGGTCTGAGCACTGTGTGTGTGTGTCTCTCTGTCTCTCTCTGTGTGACAGAAAGCAGCGCTGGGGAGATCTGTGAGGAGCCGTCTATGTGTCTCAAAATTGATAGGCAGGTCTCAATGAGAAGAAATGGGATGGAGATGCAGGGAACGAGGTAAGAGGAGGAACGAGGATGGAGGGGAGCAAGTTACTCCCCCCCCCCCCGTAGGTGAGTTTTGGGGAGGTAATGAATTTGAAGCTGTTTGCCGGTTGAAATGAGAGTTGACGCACTGGAGTTGGGGATGGCTGTTCAGCGGGTATTGCTGTGTTTGCGACTTTCGGGCTGGCGATGCTCTGATTAATCTTGAAATGAGTTACTGATGTGGCTGAACGGTGGCGGGCACCTCTTTCCGTGGGGTGATTGTAGGTTTTACAATGGGAGAGGGGTGCCAGTCAGCCAATCAGGATGGAGAATTTGATGTCTGCTGTTGTGCCCATTGTATAATCCTCATTTTACCATCTGAGGAATATCGCCCGGGTGAAACACCTGATTCCGCCGGGCGACCTTCTAACACTGGTCCATGCCTTCATTACTACTCGTCTTGACTACTGCAGTGCCCTTTACCTAGGGCTGTCTGGGATTGATATTCGCTGCTTGCAGCTGGTGCAGAATGCTGCAGCCAGGCTGTTGACTGGTACTTCTAGATCCAGCATATTGCGCCTGTGGTGCGCAGACTGCACTGGCTGTGGGTTCTGTGTTGGATCACCTATAAGGTAGGCTTGCTTACCTTTAAAGCCCTACACGAACAGGGACCTGACTACCTAAAAGATCTCCTCACTCCCTACTCCCCCAGTCATCCGATCCGCCAACGAGGGATTGCTAGAGATTCCCAGGGTTCATCTTAAAACATCTGGAGCACATGCTTTTTCATTTGCAGCACCAACTCTGTGGAATTCTCTACCTCGTCGGTTAAGAGAATGCCTGACTGTCAGCAGTTTTAAATCTATGTTAAAAACATATTTATTTTCATTGGCTTTCCCGGACTTTTAAATTTTATATTGCTGTTTGCTTGTATTATCTGTAGTTTCTATTTTGTACAGCGCCTTGATTTTGAAAGGCGCTATATAAATAAAGATTTGGTTGCTTGCTTGCTTGAATATTCTACAGGGTTCTAGACTTGTAGCTTACACGCTGGTAAGGGGATATATTTATGCTGTATATAGGAAGTACATTTGAAAATAATTTGCTTTAAGTGGTCATGTTTACAGTGCAGTTTTTTTTACTTCTCTATTTTTCCTTCTGCAGCCCCAGTCCCTGCCTACCTCCAGCTACTGCTCCTCCTCACCTCCGACCTCTGAGTTGTGCGTGCCCAGCTGGCATATGCAGCTGTACCATCGAGAGGGGCCCTCTCCGATGCCCCCGCACCCATTACTGGCACACACCTCTGTCCAGGCATTCGCCGGCCGGTGAAGCTGCGGCTGTCAAGCAGCCGAGGGGAGCTTTGTGCTGCCATTTTCCTCCTTATGTAATCCGTGGAGTGTGGTGCAATGACACCGCGAAGCGCTTGATGTCCGCCGCACTTCCACCCCTTTCTGCACCACTCTAGTAGTGCCCCGCCGCCACCAGAGGCTGCTACAGAGCGTGATTCCCTGATCCCTCCCCAGGATGAGAGCAGTCCTCGGATGCTCAATCCCATCCCTCCCTGATGCCCGGGCTCGCGTCTGAACCGAGTGCATGGCGTGGTGCGAGGTGTGGCGTTCAGCACATCATCAGGGTGGTACTCCAACCGGCACACACTATGGGAGTTGCTTTAATCAGTACGAGGTCACTGCACCTCGGCCTTCCTGGAGTACCTTCAGCCGACCGGAGTTCATGGATGTCATGCGGATCATCCATGGTGTGCGCCCTACGTGCTGTAGTTTGGACCCTGGACCAGCCTCCCTAATTTGGGGTTGTATTGATGTCATCGGTCCGGTCCTTGCGCGGATAGTCTGGTGCTCCTTGGAATCTGGAGAGTTTTCTAGCTCCCTGAAAGAGGCGGTGGTGACACCACTCTTGAAGAAAGCTGCCTTGGACCCAGACTGCCATGCAAACTACAGACCTATCTCTATCCTCTCCTTTTTAGGGAAGGTGATTGAGAAAGTAGTGGCAGCACAACTGGAGGACCACTGGACCATCCATGACATCTATGAACCGCTCCAGTCCGGTTTTCGAAAGAGACATAGTACCGAGACAGTGCTGGTTCGGGTGCTCAGTGATCTCCTGATGGCAAGAGATCGGAAGAGCCACTCCATCTTGGTTCTTCTGGTTCGCTCATCAGCATTTGACACCGTGGACCACGGGGTGCTGCTTGGTCGCCTGAGGCACATCTGTGGACTGTCAGGAACAGTCCTTAGGTGGTTTACATCATTTCTCATGGGTAGAACACAGAGAGTGGTGTCTGTTTTTCCCCCCCCCCCTCGGGCCCTATTTCTCTGTCGTATGGGGTTCCTCAGAGTTCAGTGCTGTCACCCATGTTGTTCACGGTGTACATGCTACCCCTTGGAGACATTGTAAGAAGGTATGGGCTGAGGTTTCACTGCTATGCTGATGATACCCAGCTCTGCCTTTCTTTTGCACCCGACCAGGATGGAGCTCTCTCGGTCTTTATTAACTGTCTGAAAGAAATCCAGGAGTGGATGGATTCCAGCTGGCTGAAGTTGAACTTGGAAAAAAGTGAGGTGCTGTTTGTGGACCCAGGGCGCCGGATAGGGGGGTTGGGAGTTGGTTCGCCCTCGGGAATTTTTCTCGGTGGCATTTCGCTCCCGACTTCTGAACGGGTGCGTAACCTGGGGGTAATTTTTGATGAAGGGGTGACCCTGCATTCCAGGTGTCATCTGTCGTCAAATCTTGCTTTTATCATCTCGGGAATATCGCCAGGATTAAGCATCTGGTTCCGTCTGGTGACCTTCCTACTTTGGTCCACGCCTTTGTGTCCATGCGCTTAGATTACTGCAACTCCCTCTACCTAGGTCTTCCTGGGGTGGAAATCCGCCACCTGCAGCTGGTGCAGAACATGGCAGCCCGTTTTGTGACGGGATCTGCTCGGTCCTGTCATATTTCGCCAGTGCTGTGTTAACTACACTGGCTGCCAGTTCAGTGGCAGATCACCTTTAAAGTCGGTTTGCTGACTTTTAAAGCCCTACACGGACTGGGTCCAGATTACCTGAAAGAGCTCCTGGTTCCTTACTGCCCTGGACGATCACTCCGCTCGGCAGTCGAGGGGTTGCTAGAGATTCCAAGGGTGTGTTTCAATCAATCAATCAAATCTTTCTTTATTCAGGCGAACATCGTTGAGCATAGCTCATTTACAAGATGGACCTGATAAGGTCAAGGTTAATAATTGATACATATGCAGATAAGTCAAAACACATATATACAGCAAGAAAAAGGCAGAAATTGATTAAACATAATAGTACAAGGTAGGACAATGAAAGCAGACTAGGGACTCTAATATATACAATACATATCAGCTATGGGGTATCATGATATACAATCAACACATGGTACCCAGAACTTCCAAGGTCCCTGGGCAGGCCAATGAAGACAAGGAGACACAGTGGTTGAAGTGACTGAGGAGTGATGATCACAGCTTCTGGTGAGTGACAGGGTAGGAAGTGGTTGGGGGGACTAGAACAGGGGCTGGGGCTAGTAAAAGAAGTGTGTAGGAATGATAAGGGCTAAGGTTGGGGCCAGGAATGAGTGGATGAGGAAAATAGCCAGGGGTTGAGTGATTCTGTGGAGGTAAATTAGTCGGAAACAGAAATGTGATAATGTGAAGGCTGCCTGAGAGGGAGAACAGTGGAGATAATGTCTAGGGAAGTGGATTGCCAAGTTAGGGTGTCTGACAGAGGGAGAGGGTTAGGAATGTGGATAAATTAGAACTTGTGGAAGCAGTTGCATTTATCTGGGAAGAGACTTAGATAAAGATGTTTGAAGGATGCTAATGATATCCAGTTAAACAACTTCAGGGTCTTTTGTAAGGTATTCCATGATATAGCTAGAGTACAGCTGATAGCAGATCTCCCGTGTCGGGTGTTGACTTTAGGCACCTTGAGCATGATGAAGTTGTGGCTTCTTAGTGCATAGGTACTAGCTCTGGACTGAGTGAAGCAATCTAGAATATAGTTAGAAAGCTTCTTAGTCAATGCTCTGTAAATCCAAAATGCAGCATTTCTGTTTCTTCTGAGATGTAGGGACGTCCAACCGACGGCAGCATAAAGAGAGCAGTGATGAGTGTTAAGTGGAAGATCTGTAATGAACCTTAGTGCTCTGTGGTATAGTGTGTCCAATTTACTTAAGTAGGAGATGGGGCAGTGACTGTAAAGAAAATCTTCATAGTCAAGCACTGAGAGAAATGTGGCCTGAACCAACCTCATCTTGGAATCTCTGGTTAGGAAGTGCCTTATTCTGAAGAATAAACCAAGTCTTTGGCGAAGCTTTTTTAGAAGTTCTTCAATGTGAACTGTGTAGTCAAGCCTACTATCTATCCACACACCCAAATACTTGAATTTCTCTACATAGTCCAGGTTTTCTCCTAGGATAGTGGATAGCTGGGGGAGGTTGTTTAGTGAGGAGGGACTTGTACGGCTTTGGCTGGAGAACAGCATTGCTTTTTGTTTTCTTTGCATTTAAAAGAAGTTTCTCTTCAAAGTTGATGTTGTAATAAGAGAAATTCTGCTTGTAGAATTTCAAGCTGTAACAGGCGAGGGTTGCTGACATATAAAACAGTGTCATCTGCAAACAAGTGAACAGATGCTCTGGTAAGGTTTGAATCAATGTTATTAATATAAATGGCAAAAAGGATAGGGCCCAGAATAGAACCTTGTGGAACTCCTCTTAAAAGAGGTTTTAGTGGAGAAAGATCACCTTTGGCTTTCACTTGTTGTGTCCTTCCCGTGAGATAACACCTAAACCAACTAAGGGAGGATGGATCCAGGCCTATGGAATGCAAGGAGGAAAGTAGCAGTTCATGGTCCACCGTGTCAAAAGCCTTGCTTAGATCTAGGAATACAGCACAAACACTATTTTTTTTTTTTTTTATCCAATTCAGTTTGCCAGTCATTTGTAACTTTAGCCAATGCAGAAATAGTACTATGCCTAGCTCTAAACCCCGATTGTGCTGGATTTAAAAGATTAGTTTCTTCGAGGTATTCTCTTAGCTGGATGCTCACTAATTTTTCTAGCAGCTTGGATAGCACTGGAAGGATAGAAATTGGTCTATAATTGTTAAGTTCCATGGGGTCCCCTCCATATAGCAGGAATAGAACCAGATGTCAATGACAGATTAAAGAGATGTGTTAAGGGAACTGCAAGGATATGTATTGCAATCTTTAGAAAGTAGGGGTCAAGGGAGTCTGCACCTGCACTTTTTTTGATATCCAACTGCGAGATTAGTTCCTCCACTTGATTCAACAGAACTGGTTTGAAGGAGAAGGAGGAAACCGGACTCTCAGACCCTGTGTACTGGGAGCTTAATTGTGCACATAGCAGGTTAGCTGGGGAGGAGTCGAATGCAAGGCCAGCAATTGTAAAGTGGTTATTGAATGCATCCAGTATTTCCAGCCTGTCTGAAATTATGCCTTCACTGTGATGCAGATGGTTTGGTAGTGCGGTGCTTGAGTCTTGGCCTACTATACCCTTAATAGTGCTCCAGAACTTAGCAGGATTGTGGCAGGAGGAGTCGAGCTCAGCCCTATAATAGGCAGCCTTTGCATCCCGTACTTTCCTGGTACAACTATTTCTGGCTTTCTTGAATAACGTCCAGTCATTTGGGATGTTGGTCTTCCTCGCCTTTTTCAATAGTTTATCCCTTTCCAGCAGTGCAGTTTTAAGGTCAGCTGAGAACCAACGGCAAGATTTGTTTTTTATTCGAACACAAGTGATTGGTGCATGAATGTTAAGGGCACCTGTAATTATGCTGTTTAACACCTGATGTGCTTTTTCCACAGAGTCTGCTAGGTAGAACTCTTGCCATCTGGAAGAATGACTTGGATCATGCAGATAAGCCTCAATATTGAAGATTTTTTTTGATCCCCACAGAAGGAATTTAGCTGGGGGCGTTGGTTTGTTGGATGATCTTACACCAGCAATAAGGCAGTGGTCACTTATGTCACTGAAAAGCACTCCAGTGTGCGTGAATAGATGGGGTTTATTCACCAGTATGATGTCTAGTAGTGTGCTGTTGCTCAGGTTCTTTTTGTTGATTCTTGTTGGTTCGGTTATCAGTTGTGAGAACCCATATGTGTCACAGAATGATACTAAAGGTGCTGCAGCCTTGGATAGCCAATTTAGATTTAGATCACCTAGGATTATGGTTTCTTCAGTACCTGACTTGAATAAATTCCCCAAGTGGTTTAGAAGTTTGTAGTCAGCTGAGGGGGGCCTGTAACAGCCAATTAGTTGGAAAGCTGCCTTGTTGGAGAGAGCCACTCTGATGGATAGACATTCAAATTCTTTGGACAGGGATGTTGCATCTGAGCAGGTTACAGTTATACTAGATTTTACATAAATAGCCACTCCCCCGCCCCTGGTCTGGCGATCTGCTCTGAATAATTGGTAATTGGGTAAATTTATGTCTCTATCTGCTGTGGTGGGTTTGAACCAAGTCTCGGACACCATTAGAAAGTCTGGCAAGGTATGGGCAACCCAGGCTTGTATCAGCGTAAGCTTTTTAAGGAGGCTGCAGGCATTGATATGTATAAAGCTTAGACCTTTGGCTGAAGCTAAGTCTGCTGTGAGGTAATGCAATCAGGGGGCCTGGGTTAATTCCACATTTCCAATACAGATCAATAGAAAAATAATAGATTCATAAGGGCTTCAAGAGATAAGATGAAGGACTGACTTTGGCCCTTCTGTTCATATTCAGGGCTTCTGTTTAGAGGTATTCCAATCGGGGATATGGATTTGTGCCAATTCACTGAATAGCAAACAGGTGGACAGGCGTAAAGGGGAACTGTGTACCCAATAATGGAGCACAGAGCGAAACGCAGACAGGGTAATTTGAGTCCCTCCATGGAGCTTGATCCCCTGAATGTGATGTGGCACAGGTAAGGCATAAATGAGGATCCGGTCCTTCTTCAGTAAGGGTGAAAGAGAGAGAGACTAGAAAAATGAGTTGCATTCTTTAATGTGGAAGTGACCGGGGGGGTATCATTCACGATGAACACCATGAACAATAGGGATAGAAATAGCCAAAGGGATTCCCCCCATTGTGGAAGCAGTACAGATGACTGAATCCAGCTAGTAAGTGACAGCATAGTTATAGGGAGAGCAGAAGGGGGTAGCAGCAATGGAGGGCTACTGGTTGGACGACACAGCAGGGGCAAGAGCCTGATTACTGGCTAGCGTGGCAATGGGGCGGAGATGCAAGTCGGGGCGGGAAAATGCCTATAAAATAACACTCAAGGAGGGGAAGGCGGGTGGGCAAAATGTTGCGCTTTCCCTTGCCTTTTCCTCGCTGTCTCCCTGGCTTCCTGGTCCCTGAAGGCGCTGGCTGTTGCCGCCGCCCGCTGGCGGAACGTGGTCTCGGTCGCCGACTGAGGGCTTCAGTCAGGGAGCTTGACTGGGAGAGACAGAGGAAGGCACAGTGAATAAACTTATAGCAGGAACAAGCGTTCTGCTCGGCAAGGTGACAATAATTAGCACAATAAAAGGCTGTGGGGGCTGAGGCGCCGTAGCGTCTGGCCCACTTTAAGTATAACTAAAGGCTGTAATCACTCAAACACAGTTCATCTAACAATAGCCCCAAGGATTCCCCTTAAACATGAAAACAGCTCTTTTTTAGCAGTAGTAAACAGAGGATCAAAGAACTCCAAAAAACAGTTTTTGTAAATACAGTCTAGGCAATGCAAGTCAATGGAGCAAGGGGGACCAATGGGATGCGAGGCCTGTGTTTGAAATCTTTTGGGGCAAGAGCATTTATGTATGCAGCCCAGGGCTAGAAATAATTTTTTTGAGATGCCTGTCCGAGGGACAGGTGGAATGTAAATGTTGCCTGTCCGGACAAAGTTTTACCTGTCCACATTTTTGTGAGGTGAATTTTAAACTTAAAATATAAAATGGACTGTAAAGTGGAAAGAGAGAAAACTTTTGCTTTTTGGGGGGTTATTTTTCAAGGTAAAACACTGATTGAGTCTAGTCTATTTCTGAATCAGAACTTGAATCTAGTCTGCAGCCATATGGTCTCACATGAGGTCTTCTCTTTGTTTTCCAGATTTGAACCATAGTGTTATGGCATCCTGCAGGTCAAATGTAGCAACGCTAGCATCTGACAGCTTGACGCCGCATTAGTTCAGATGTAGTCATAGAAGACAGACAGGACCGCCAGTCAGACTTCACTCTGCCCATCAAGCTGAATCCTCTCTCAACTACTGCAGTTTGGGTTGGGATCAGTAGAGCTATTGTGACTAAGACCAGAATATCAGGGAATCGCTGTTCATGTGCATCATTATGGAGAATTTTTGCCAGAAATCCAAATAGTGAAATTTTGGAGACAGCTCATTCAGTGATTTTTTCATAAGTGGTTTTAGCTCTAACCATTGGCTCAATCAAGTTTATATTATTATTGTGTTTCTTCAGTAGGTCACTGTAGTGCTCTGTGAGGGTTCTGACTTCCTCATTGCCATAAAGGCTAGTTGGTGGTCACTATCTGGTAACTGTAATGGGTTAAATATACTGAATGACCGTAGGACTTTGTCTGTTTTAAAACTGGAAAATCGTGAGTTAATACTTTCAATTGTTGATGAAAGAAGGCTTGTAACATCACGCAACGCTGCCTGTTTGGTTCTATCTATAGAATATCCCCTTTCTAAGTTAAGGAAGATATCAGATCCACGGAACTGAACCTGAGTAGTGGCTGAGCCTGTCAGTCGACTTGTGCTAGTGTCACTGTCAGCTGTGTCAGAGTCAGGGAGCAAGAGCAATTCATTGCAGACTTTGTCAAGTTTATCCTGTGCAGGGTAGTTCTCTAGCCAGAGCACCGTGCTTTCAACCTTGCTGACTATTGTTTCTACTGTTGAGCTGTCCCTCTATAGAGTTAGACTGAAGGCCATCATGACAGAAAGGTATTCAGCCAGAAACTGAGAAAAGAGGACAAATCTCACAGTACTTATTGTTTTGAACAACCCACTGGCCTGATCTTTTGTTTGCCCTGGTGTGGAAGCAATGTGCTGTAAATGTACAACTAAGGCCTTGTAGCTGGACAGAATAACAGACAGAGCCCTTTCTCTTTGTGCAACCCACCGGGTCCCTGACACGTTAACTGGTTTGTGAATGGTGTACCTCATATTACTGGCTAACTCTTTGAGACCGGCCCAGTTTTTGGGAGACTTATGGTATATTTTATAGATACCCATTAAGACTTCATCTGTTGTTTTCATGTATGGAATAGATGTTGCTGATTGCTTTATAGCTAGCTCCAACTTGTGGGCACTGCACTGAATCCCTAACAAATGAGGTACGTCTTTCAAAATCCTGCCAAACACCCCAGTCACTTTACCCAACATGACAGGTGCCCCATCAGATCCAAAAGCAACCATTTTTTCTTTCCAGTCTTTACAGTCCAAGGTGAATTCTAAGGCATCACCTATTGAGTTATAAATGCTTTCACCGTTTGGAATAGAGACTGGCTGAAGGGAAACAAATTTGTTAACTGGACGGAAATTTTCCATTGTCCTAATATAGACTGCCTCCTCTTCTATTACTGAGGCATCAATGCTCGAGTCACATAGGACAGAGATTAAAGTGTTACTGTTAACCAGTTTTGCATCTTTTATCCTTATTGATTCTGAAATAAAATGTGTGAACGTTGTTGCCTGTTTGTCACTTCTATAACTGATCTGACATTTGCACCATTTACATGTTGTAATTCTAAGATGCCAGGGAAATCTGTGAATGGCGCTCTGAATTAATCAAATAAAGAGTTGTTCTAAACAAATGTTCCACTTTGTGCCTCATTTTTTCCATTTGTATTATTCCTTGTTCTATTGCTAAGTTGGATGGGTCTGTGTTAGACACAGTATTTTTTCATTGGCTAATTTATGAGGTTTGGAGAGTTCATGAGCTCTGACATTTTCAAGTCTCATGCTCTTACAGCCACTCATGAAAGTGTTTGTCTCCTTAAGTATTTTTTGCAGTATAAGCAGGTCATTCCCACATCAGGCTCATATAGTAGCCACTCCTATTTTTCTTCCAGGTCTCCCCCTTTTTCTTTTTGCCCCGGGACTCCCGCCACTTTCAACAGTAGTCAGAGTTGCTGGCATATCAGCACTGGCACTACAAGTTGTCACATCTGTGGCCACAATGGTGGGGTGAGTAGTTGGTGCTACTGAGTCTATCAGTAATGGAGAAGCAGTACACATAGAAGAACCCGAGCTTTCTCCTCCCTCTTGGCTTGAAACTGAAGGCTTTCCTGTAATTTTTAAAGCCAAACTTCAACAAAGACATTTTTTCCCTTTGGTTTACTTAGCTAGTACTTAATTTAAAGTACAGTAAGCACTCTGAAGACAGTGGACACTACAGTGAAGTGATGATCAGAGATATTAGAAGATGTGAACAGTCTGTTTAGTTTTCTTCCTCACTGTAAAACCCCAGACAAAGGAGTTTAATATTTATATTTTTCCTCAGATTTCACAACTAAAACCTGAGGGGTATCCTGCTGTCAACCTGTTTTGTAATTTAATCCTCCTCTCCCTTTGACAGTGCCTTCTTGTCACAGTCACCAATTTTACTTTTATTCAGTTAGTCCAGTGGCAGAGCACAACAGCAGGCTGACAGGGGTTAGTTTAAATTAGTACTAGTAGTACTAGTACTAGTAGTAGTAGTAGTAGTACAGTAAGTCCGGCCAGTATCTATCTTCAAGGTTCAAGCTCTGGAGGGCTTTACACAGGCTGAGTGAACAATAAGCTTTAATAGAGCCTTGCCTTCACCTCTTTGCGCACTCAAGATATATTTTTTTATTCAGAGTCAGAGATGATGAGACTTGCAGATCACAAAGTGTCTTTTGGCTTTGAGAGAGTTTTAGGTGTACAGGTACAGTGTCTGACTGCTTTGAGACTTACAGTAAATAAGCCCCCTTGTTCACCTCCCCTCTCCTCCTCCAAGTACTAGCAGGACTTCACACAAACTGAGCCCCCAAATGCTAGAGCCCTGAGAAGGGCTGTTGAGAATTTGCAGAAGTCTTTTTTTGCACTTTGAGACAAACTAAATAAGCCCTCTTGTTCACCTCCCCTCTCCTCCTCCAAGTACTAGCAGGACTTCACACAAACTGAGCCCCCAAATGCTAGAGCCCTGAGAAGGGCTGTTCAGAATTTGCAGGTCTTTTTTTTTTTTTTTTTCCACTCGCTCGCGCTCTCCTAATCGCGCTCCTCGCCCTATGGCTACACTACTGAGAGTGAGGAGAGCGAGTCAGCGCCAGTCAGTCTTCCCTCTCGCTGAGAGGTCAGGTGACACTAGGAGGTGCAGTCACTTGACCTTCAGTGCCAGCGGGAAGACTGAATGGGCGGGCGGAGCTACGCGTCGGCGTCGACATCGTCCGGGGAAGCCTCCCGTCTGCCGCTGGGTCCTAGTGCCCAGCACAACACTGTCTCCCTCGCTGCATCTCTCTCCCTCTCGCTGCTGAAACCGCCTGTCCAGGGGACAGGCGGTCTTTTAAAAACGGCTGTCCCAGCTGGAAACCGGCTGTCCGGGACGGGTGCACAGCCGGTTATTTCGAGCCCATATGCAGCCCCTACCCTTTGGAATTCTCTACCCTGTCGTTTACGGGAATGCATATCTGTGGAGGGATTCAGGCAAGCTCTAAAATCTTTTTTGTGGCACCAGGCATTTAGTGACTGATCTTCCTTTTTGATGCATGGTATATTGTTTTTAATGTTAATTGTATCGACGCTTGATTTGTTTTTAAAACTGTTAGGCACCTTGGTTATGGATAAGGCGCCTTATAAATAAAATTTGTTTTTGTTGTTGTTGTTGTTGTTATTAACCCTCAGCGCCACCGGGCCGGCAGCAGTTTTTTTTACTTTTTATTCGTAATGTGATGTGTAATTTAAACGTACTATGTATCTGTAATGTGATCCTGGGATTTACGTTTTTCACCTCGCACACTATTAGATGATCCAGTGGTGCACTGTTTTTTCACCACTTTAAATTTTAGTATTTTGCATTTTTGCAAGTTTTATGAAATGGAACTCCTAAACCTTTTTATCAGGATTTCAGCCATGAGGATCTCAGATTTCACCCCACCATCCTTGACTGTCCGTAATCTAACCGGGATAGACCCTCTTGACAGAAATGGCAAGCCTTGAAGTGTTGTCCAAGCTTTTGTGTAAATGCTGTCAGTTTTAAGATGTTTCACATTTAGTTAAATGGCCATTCATTTAACTTGGCTCTTCTTTCAGATATCACATCTTTGTTCAGCTGTCTTGTTTTCTAACTTGGTGTTTTTTTTGCACGTGTGTGTGTGTGTTTTATCAGATTACAGTACATTGCAAGTTTAATGACCATCTTCTACCTGTTTGTTTGTCTTACTTTCCCTTTCTTCAAATCTCAACTAAAAATATAGAGGCGTGGAAAGGATGAGAAGGGATTTGGCAAGGTTGGAGGAATGGTCAGAAGTATGGCAGCCTGGCTTCAGTGCAAAGAAGTGCAAAATAATGCATCTGGGAAACAAAAACCCAGGGGAAGAGTACACAGTGGAGGGGAGGTAATAACAACAAAAATGGAAAGGGACCTGGGGTAATCGTATCAGATGACCTTAAGGTTGGCAAGCAATGTGAGAAGGCAGTAGGGAGGGCTGGGGGGATACCGGGATGTATAGGGAGAGGCATCACCAGCAGAAAACAGGAAGTTGTTATCCCTCTGTACAGACAGTTGGTGAGACCCCATCTGGAGTCTTGTGTCCAGTTCTGGAGACCCCATCTCCGCAAGGACATAGACAGGATGGAGGCAGTCCAGAGGGGGGCAACTAAAATGGTGCAGGGTCTGCAAGAGAAGCCATACGAGGAGAGACTGAAGGAGCTTAATATGTATACCCTTGAGGGAGGGGGGGTATGAGAGAAACTTTTAAGTTCCTCAGTGGAATCGACAAAGTCCAAGAGGGTAGCATATTTCAGAAAAAGAGATGTGCAAGAACAAGGGGGCACAATTTGAAGATAAAGGGGGGCCGGCTCAGGGGCAATGTGAGGAAGTATTTTTTTCATAGAGAGGGTGGTGGACACATGGAACAGCCTTCCTGAGGAGATTGTGGGTTCTAAAACTGTGGTAGAATTCAACAGTACATGGGACAGACATAAGGCAATTCTTGTGAGGTGGTATGAAGAAATAGGCTGTTGGTTAACTAGGATCTGCAGCGTATCCTGTAGGTAGGAAAATGGGCAGGCTAGGTGGGCTAAGCCGTTCTTATCTGCTGTCAGTCTGTTTCTGTGTAACTCTTCCCCCTTCCTGTTTGGAATTATCCTTTTTTTTTCTGTCCTGTTTATGCCATTTCACATTTTCTTTTCCTAAATCTTGACAGCTTTGCTAAGTCTAACTGATGTTGGTAATTTGTTTCTATGAAACATTTTGTGGTGCTTTTGCCCTCAACACCTCCTCTCCCCCCCACCACATCGAGATGTTATCCTGTTGGCTTGCCTGCTCCCTTCAGACCGGCCCTATCACCAGCTGTCTGTAAAACTTATCCCCCATCTTCAGACATTGTGCTTCTCCCAGCAGGGGCCCCTTGTCCGTCCCAGGGTTTGGACTGCATGGTAGGCTGGAGCCACGATCGATGTTGTGGGGCATACAGGTAACAAAGTTTCATCCTGCTGCGTCCAAGCCATTTATTCTCGTTTTCCTCCCCAAGGGTTGCAAATCATGCAGAGATGTGCATGTGTGCATTGGTGTCCTTGGTGGGCAGGCCCTCCCTTGAGTTTGCGGCCCTACTAAGCTACCACTCTGCTTTGTTGGATGGCATTCGGACAGTGTAAGTCAGTATTCCCTCCTCCCTGAGGGAGGAAATCTGTTCTTGGGACACTCAATCCTTCCCTGCCCAGGCCAGCTTTCGAGGGATCTAAGTACCAGCATAGAGAGTAGTAGTGCTATAGGATGGCTTTTGTATGATGTATAAAATTATATTGTTGCAGCCGTGTGATCACCCAGCAGGTAGAGTCATACTCCCTTACTGGCAACCTGGGTTTGGGAGCGGACTTGGGAAGCTGGAGTGGAAGGCTGGGGTGGTGCTGTTGCACGATAGTGCTTCCAGCTGGGGAGGGACAGCACTGGGTCTACCACCGCAGCAACCCCTGTGGTTGGCCAGGGAGCTTGCCTCTGCTGTGGCATCACCGGGTGCATGAGGATGCTCTCCTTCGTAGAGGGACGGCAGCAAGCTCGGCTGCAGTACTGCCACTTGGGTTACTATAGGTATCAGTGAAGTTGGGGTAACTTATATGGGAGGATGCTGACTAATTCTGTGTGCAGCCATGCAGTTGCATGCACATGTAGACATAGCGCCTTGCACAAGAAGGCCAGGGTAGCTGTACGAACCCCCAAAGAAACCACCACAGTGTAGTATCTACACCGTGTGCATTGGTGGTCTGGAAGTAAATGTCAGAAAAGTTTTAGGACAGGGCTTGATGTTGCCAGGGCTGACAAGTGGATATACAGTATAATAAGAACAGAGTTGAAGGTCCAGTGGCGTAACCAGATTGTGAAGCAACTTTGTCCCTCTGTCCCATGCAGGCTGACAAAGTGCGGAGGTGGGCACTTAATATGCAAGGCTTTTGCTGGCACAGGGCCAGGAAGGGGCAGTGGTGCTAGATCTACAGAAGTATGAAGAGGTGCCTGTGAAGAATGAGGTGGGAACTTTATTGAATGAATCTGGAAGCTGGATTAGTTGAGGGCTGAGTGGCTTCTGCTGCTCCCAGCTTCACGAGGGATTTAACTGCCACTGAGTCCTTGTGCAATATGGCATGACAGGGCGTGGGTTGTTGGGAGATTTATCCATGCCTCATGTGGTGTACCACTGGAAAAGTGGGTAATCCCTTAATTTCCCATGTCCTGGAGTGCATTATTGCAATTATTTAATGGACCCACGTGTAAAATAAATGTAAAAATGATATATATATATATATATATATTTTTTTTTTCCCTTCATATTTTCTATAAATGCCGTTCCATCGTCGTGGATTATTGCAAGATTTACCCAGGGTTAAACAAATTAGTTTACAGGATTTTTTTATGTCCATCGTGTTCAGGACTTCTGCACTTCCACATACCCATTTTTTTCCGTGTTGCACCTGGAAACTAGCCTTGACTCCATATGCCTTTCAAGGTCACCAATTTATAAATAAAACTATTACATGGTAAAGAAAACACTGCAAACGGTTTGTGTAGTGAGTTTGTGCTTTAAAGTTGTCTGTGTTGAGTCTTTGTTCCTTTATTTATTTATTTATTTTAGCAGTGGGTTCAAGTTTTCCATGTAGGAATATTAATTTGGTGTGAATCATGTGTTCCCAACTAGTAGCAGTGGGTAACGGAATGTTTTGGTTCGGAGTCCTTACCCACAGCTAGCAGTGTTTTTGTTTTTCAGTTCTGTTGTTACACAGAATTTCTCAGCCACAGAAAAACCTTTGGGTGATGTGAGTCAACTGTGTAATATTATTGCATTATGTACTCTGTTGCCTTGCCCCTGAAAAGCTATTTCCAAATAACCTGTCTCAGAAATGCACGTAAATATATTGACTATAGAACAGATTAACTGCGCTTTAGTTTCATTCAGTTAACTTGCTCTGTTATGTCTGATTGCTTTCAGGTCTATAGACCGGAAGGAATGAACTTTGCATCGCCCAAGCACAGATGTTGTGGTACACCTGATTTTTAATATTTGCATCAGCTGTACAGCAGTTGGCCAAGAGGACCAAGTTTTGATGATGCAGATATAATGACTTCAGAGTTCAACATGCTTTCCCCAGATGGTGTTGCAGCAAGCCTGCAACCTTCAGGAAATGGGACAGGTGTAAATGCTGCATTCCAGAAATGCAATACACAGCATTCAGCAGTCCAGAAAGGCACAGCTGATCAACCTCCAGAAATCAAAGCGGCACAGTTTAAGCCAGAAGTGGACATTGCACCTGTGCATAATTCAGTAAAACTAGAGAATTCAACTGCTGTCAGTGGCATTGAAACAGTCTATGAACTGTCTTCTGGTGACCATGTGTATGGCGATAGCGAAGAAAAATATTTTGAAAGAGACTCTCTGAACCCCACACACAAAGAGGAGTACAGATCCACAGGTGACCCTCATGCAAAGGTGAGTACTGTGGCACATCGGAAACTGGTTTTATGTAAGTTAGCAAAGTTGTCCTGTTCAGTCTTCATTTTAAACTATAGCTAAGAATTCCTAAGATTGTCTTAAATGATCACTAAACCACCACCTGCAAAACCGTATTATTAAGCATTTCAATAGTTTTCTTGTTGTAGGTTTTAAAAACAAACACTGGGAATCTCTTTAGAGATCAGTTTATTTAAGGATTAACAAGAAGATAAGCCCCCCCTTTTTATTATCCCCACCAACCACCCCATGCCATCAGGCTGTGACCAGCCACCAGCCAGCCCTATCTTCCATTGATCCACCACTGCCCCATACAACTTCCCTCTGTGATGGAGTTCTTTATGGAGGGCTGTAACCAGCCAGCATCATCTCTACAGACCCACCACTGCTGCCGTCTCCCGCAACTTTCCCTCCATGGTACATGGATCAGAGGAAGGACTGTCCCCCCCAGGCCAGCACAGGATGTGGTTGTTGGTGGTGGGTTGGATGATGTGGGGCTTGAGTGTGCTGCAGCTGTTATCGGTGGGAATTGATATTTTCTCCTGTTTTCTCCTTTTCGACCTCCCTCCTCCCCCTAGTGGGGGGGGGGCAGAGCCTCTTGTTGGCCTCAGACCAGGGATATCACCATGACATGATATGATCGAACGAGCTATCATGATAATTCCCACTAGCAATAATTTCTCATTGTAAACAAAAAACTGCTATTATTGTGTAGCACAGTATACTGTGACATACTGATATAAATCGTCTTAACTTGCTGTTTTCGGTAGTGTGTCCCTCTCTAGGCGAGACCATGATTCCCCATGCCCCACCCTCCTCCAATCAGATTTTTGCCCCCTAAAATTCGAAATGCCGCAGATTTATCATAACCATTATATGTATACGTATATATATTTTTTAACACAAATATTGTGATACTGAAATGTTTATTGTGACGTCTACCATGGATGCACGCATCAGTGTGCTCCTAGAAACATAGAAGTTGTTAGCAGATAAGGACTACTTGTCCCACCTAGTCTTCCCTAGGATCCTAGAGGTGCGTAAGCTCACTGGGCACTCTGTAGTGGTAGCTGTGGCACTGGAAGCCACTGCTAATTCACCCCGATGGGGCCCACTGCAGGTGCTTCCATGAGCATGCCTGCCTCTCAGCATGAGCATGGTCCCGAACTCTGATTGTGTGTATGAGTGCTATTGGAGTTGTCCTGGAAAAAAGCCTTTAACATCACTTGAAGCTACATTGTGTCAATACTTACGCAGCCATTTAAAACATTTTTCTTGGGGATATTTATGTAGTTGCCTACCTGAGAATCAAAGCATGCAAGTTTTATATAACAGCTGTCCAGCTGTCTTCTCAGATACATGTGAGCTGAGTATGCTGCCATAATTTTAAATAGCAGCACAAGGGATTAACATAGAAACACAGAATTTGACGGCAGATAAGGACCGGTTGGCCCACCCAGTCTGCCCGTTTCCCTACCTAATGGATAAGCTGCAGATCCTAGCTAACCAACAGCCTACTTCTTCCTACCCCAACCCCCTAGAATTACCTTATGACTGTCCCATGCTTTCTTAAATTCCACCACTGTTTTTGACTCCACAACCTCCTCAGGAAGGCTGTTCCATGCATCCACAACCCTCTTTGTGAAAAAATACTTCCTCACATTACCTCTGAGCCGTCCCCTCTCTAGCTTCAAATTGTGCCCCCTTGTTCTTGCACAGTTCTTTTTTTGAAAGATGCTACCCTCTCGGACTTTGTTGATTCCCTTGAGGTACTTGAAAGTTTCTGTCATGTCCCCCTCTCCCTCCTCTCTTCGCGGCTATACATGTTAAGCTCCTTAAGTCTTTCTCTTGATTGGAAAAATAAGTGCATCCCCATGTGACTGGGAGACTAAATGCTCTCTAAATTACTGGTAGCCAAACTGTGAGCACCAAATCATTGATAGCGGACCATTGCCAAAAGTGCTTCAGGTAGTTTTGCACTCTTGAGAGGGGTTTTAAAAGAACATTTCTTAAAATAGTCTGTTTCTATGCTTCGCTGGAGTTTTTCATCCTCTCTGAAGCACTGTGTTTCTCACCATGTTGGCTGGTGGGATAAGGATTCTGCGGTTTGACAAATATTAAGCTCATATATTTCCACTGTGCAGCATACATTATTGTCCTGTTATTTTTCATCTTAACTTCTCTACCGGAAGTTATAAACTGCAAATGCATCAGGAAATTTTGTTTTTCTTTTAAATTTGATTTCCTCTCACTTGCTCATCACTGGGAGTGTCCCACTCCCATTACTTTGCAATCAGAAATGTAAAATCTTATCTTTGCACCTCCCAATTGTCTTTTTATTGTAATTACTGGTTAGGTGGAATTGTTTAGATGGTTAGATTGGAATGGGTTAGATGGAATTGGATGGAAGGCACATGTGCGTAGTGGGCCTTACCCGGTTAACAAAGGCTACGTAAGTAAGAAGTAAGTATCCCATTTTCAGAAGGTAGATTGTTGTTCTACATGGGCATGAGATAACATAAATCAGGTTATTTATGGTTGAGACATCATGCCCATGTACAATAGCATTTGTGGAATAGTAAACATCAGGTAAAGTAAAACCAAATATCAGTATAATTCTAAGATAACAGTTACATAAATGTTTGTGTTAAACCATCACACATTTTCATAAGAAATATTATGTTGACAACCCCCCCAATCAGAATTCTATAAATCAATGTAAATTTTGGTACAGCTTTTGTGTGTGGAATAAAACAAACTGTAACCTGGTTTCAAACGCCAGGAATCCCTCACTAGTTGTTTAACAACTGCATCAGTCCCCTGGATTGAGCTTGCCCCGGAGCATAGAATTTTATGTAGATTAAGGAATCTTAGAATGAAATTCAAAACTCTGCTGTGTGGTCATGCTCACCTTCTCCCTCTAACAGCAGATTTATTTTTCCGCCCGAGAAGAAGCATCGCCCTGAAGTTGCTCCACTTCAGGGGTGTGATATTTGTTTAAATTTTTTAGTATTTCTCCTCCTCGGAAGAAGCATCGCCCTGAAGTTGCTCCACTTCAAGGGCGTGATATTTGTTTACATTTTTTAGTATTTGTGTTGAATATTTCATAGTGAAGTGATAAATTCGGCATTAGTTATGGTGTTTAATTTTTAACCTCTATTATACTGGGTGTCTCTCTGATCCCTTTGTGTTTTGTGTGTGTGTGTTTTTTTTTTTGTTTTGTTTTTGTTTCAGGGAACTGGAGACCGATTGTTTGAAATGCGGTTCCCCAGCTTAGGAGCAACAGTAACAAACTTGAATATTTTACTTTCGACCACTCTTGTGATCCTTCATTCTAGTCCCAGTTCCACTTTGTTTCCAAAACTAAAATTTTATTGGGCTTATTTTTAATTGGACTTTATCGGTTTCTGTTTTTCAGCAGAGGTGAACTTCATTGGTGGTTTTTTCGTTTGTGAACTGGGTTTCTTGGTGTTCTTTCTGATATTTCCGAAGGACCTAAGGAAGGAACAGGACCCACAGGCTTAAAATTGTTTTGAGTTCTAAAACTACTTAGTGAAGGCAGATTGCCACTATTTGTGTGTTTGACTATTATCTTACCAGTTGTGATTTGTGCATGAGTTTTTACGAAGAAACTGGTTAAGGTGGTTTTGAAATGATAGAAATTGCAACCTCATATTATGACTCCACATCACACCAAAGATCATGTGAGTGTTCAGTCCCTCAAATTAAGCAGAAGGACAAGTCTGCTAAAGATGGCACAGAAACCAGGGCATCTGAAAGGGGGAAACCTTATTTCGACGAATATTTAAGAGCCACTAAGCAGGCATCGGAAACGATGCCTGCTAAGAAGAAACATAAAGAAAAACTTGTCACTGCCCCTGTGCTGAAAAGGCAAAGGAGACACCATCAGACAGTAGGCAGGAAGCTACCATTGACCTTGTGGAAGGGGCATGAGCCTGGGCATAGGGAGGCAGCAGGAGCGGGAGCCGAAAAGCATATTACTACCCCTGAAAGGCAAAGGAGATGCCAATGAGTAAAAGCAACTTTCCCTCTTAAAGATATGACTAAATCATGGCAATTTTTCCAGGCTTTCCTGGTTGTGGGTGCCTGTATGACCATGTCAGTCCCCTTCCCCAGACTCCAATACCTGTGATGATGCCTGTGGTGGAGGAGGCAGAATTGTATTATGACGATGAGGAGGAAGGGGACCCAATAGAATGGGACGGTTCCCCTGACCAGGAGTTTGGGTCCCCTTCTCGGTCTTCAGAGGACTGTACTTCTCACTTTATTTTATCTCTCACCCCAGGAGAAAGCAGAGGATGGAGATGAGGTTGAATTTTTAGATATGATGGGCTTAGCCCAAGAAAAAGATTGGTTTTGTCTGCCCACAAGTCTCTCTCTAAAGAAAGCCGTCTTCAGAGTCTTGTCAGCCCCCGCCTCGGCTGCTGGCATTTACAAGAAAATAGAGAAAAAGTGCCAGGTGGATAAATAGCATGCAGAGTATTTACACAACCATCCTGACCTTGAAGGAGTGGTTCAGACTGCTACCTGTGATAAGGCTAAGATACCACATTTCACTCAGCCCCCTGAGAGAGAGATTCCAGAAAACTGGATAGTATGGGCAAAAAAGTTTACACGTCGGTTTCTTTGCTGCTCAGACAAGCAGCTTATATGGCCTACTCTGCTCAGTACCAAAAGGCGCTTTGGAGTTCAGTAGTGGCCACGAGTGAAAAAGCACCTGGGGATTTGGCTAAGGATCTGGCAGACGCAGCAAAAAACTGCCATGGATGCCACCAAGTACCAGTTTCATATGGCCGTAGATACCAGTGACACTGCTTCTGGGGTCTTGATGCATGCCGTGTTTCTCAGAAGGTTTCTTGGCTCAGAACTAAAAACCTTTCTTATGACTCTCGAGCAAAAGCCATGGATTTTCCTCGTGAGTGAAGTTCTTTGTTTCGTGACTAGACAGAGACTTACATGAAAAAGGTGGATGAGTACAAAAGCAACACTGAGAAGGAAAAGGCCTCCACTTTCCAGAGGTATTATGGAAGAGGAGGAGTTGGGACTGGGGCTACTACCCTCGTGTCTATGTAACCTATGATTACGCCTACCAGAAGGGCTTTTTCTGAGATGGGGGCAGAAAGGGTCCCAGACGGGGAGGTGCCACTCTAGCGCTCGGGTACAGACAAAGCAAAACCCCTGACGTGTGTACCCAGGCTGCCAAACCATTGCCTGTGGGAGAAAGGCTAACTCGCTGTTTTCAGGCTTGGGGAAAATGCTACCACAGATAGGTGGGTTCTGGAGATAGTGAGTCAGGGTGTCTCTCTGCAGTTCAAGAGATTTCCAAAGCTACAGAGGCACAGAGCCTTTCCTCTTCATACCCCAGCAGAAAAACTCCTGCTGAACCTAGAGGTAAAAAAAGATGCTCGTAGCAGATGCAGCAGAAACACTCCCCCCCCCCCCCAGAAAAAATCGGGAGGGTGCTTTACTCCATATACTTCCTAACCCACAGGTAAAATGGGGAGTGGCGATCCATTTCAGATCTCAGATATGTGACCAGACAGTTTAAAGAAGGAAAAGTTAAAGATGGTAACACTGGGAACAGTAAGTCCTTACAACAAGGACACTGGCTGCGGTCACTGGATCTGAAAGACTCCTACTTCCACATAACAGTAAGGTCCTGTCACAGAAGATGCCTCCAGTTCAGTGGGGGATGGTGACAACCAGTTCAGACTTTCCCTTTGGCTTTTTCTCAGCTCCCAGAGTTTTCACAAAATGCCTAGTGCTAGTGGTAGCAAGGTTAGTGGTCTTCCCCTACCTAGACAATTGGTTGGTTTCCGGTCAGTCCTACCAAAAGGCCAGGGCCTGTGTGTCTCTGTCCCCCCAAACACAGCCTGGAGGACTTGGGTTTCTTGATAAACCTCCAAAAGTCTCAACTAGGCCCTGTACAGGTGCTGGACTTTATAGGAGCTGAACTAATACTGTTCAGGGAAAGACATTCCTCCCTTGGGAGAGGATGGCCAATCTGAAAAAACTGGCAAAGTCTTTCAAAAACGAGACCTGCCAGTGACTTCCTTCAGTTAATAAGACGCATAGCCTCTTTCACAACAGTGCTACCAGAGGCCAGATTTCTGATGAGAGATGTTCAGTACCACTTAGGAGCACAGTGGTCTCAGAGATGGGACCCCCTGGCGAAGTTAGTGTTCGTATCAAAGTGCCTGTTAAGGGCATTGGAATGGTGGAAGGAGGAGGAAAACCTTCAAGGGGGAGTTTCCTTCCTCTAGCAGTCACCCACAGTGGTGCTCAATAAGGATGCCTCCCTCCTGAGGTGGGGTAGCCATTTAGAGGATCTAACTGTAGGCAGGGTATGGACTCCACTGGAGTCTCGGGAGCATGTACACCTCCTGGAACACTCTGAGTAGTTGTGTGCTTGGTAGTGAAAGCTTTTTCCTCCCACATCGGGGCCAGTTGATCCAGGACAGGCAGCACCACTATGTACTACATCAAGAAGCCTCGAGGAAGATTTTTCCAAACTGTGCACAGAAGCAGTGGAAATCTGAAATGTGGCTTATTCTCTGTGTTCAGTTGTCTGCAGTTCACTTGATAGGCAAGGGCAATGTCCTGGCAGACTCTAAGCAGAATCAGTGAAGGAAATCACAAATGGGCACTGAACAAGCAAGTGCTGCCCACTGTGTTCAGAAAGTGGGGTACACTAGAGGTGGACCTGTTTGTATCCTGGGGGGAAAAAACTGCCAGCTCCCCTAGTTTTGTTGTAGGCCTCCCTCAGTGGGAACAGTCCCAGAGGGCACACTAGTCCTCTCATGGACAGGGAAATTTCTTTATGCATTCACTCCTAACCTCATCTTCTGAGTGCACTACTGAAACTCAGGAGGAAGCTGGCAACCATGATTCTAATCACACCAGACTGGCCCAGGCAGGTATGATACTTCCCGCTCCTGTCCCTCTTCATCCAACTTCCAAGCCTCCTTCCCCGGAGGCAAATGTGCTGACTCTGTCTCAGGGCAGGATAACCTTCCCAGAGCCAAGAACCCTGCACCTCAAACCACGGTACTTGAAGAGCTAGTGTTCTCTGGACTGAACCTTTCGGAAGAGGTTTTACATATGCTGAAGGTTTAGCAGGAAGCCAGAAACTAGGAAAACCTACCCTTCTAAGTGGAAAAGTTTGTTTTATTTTTCCCTGTGGTGGTTTGTCCAGGCAGCTCGGCCCCCTTCAGGTGAGTTTGTCCACTGTTTTGGACTAGTTGATCCACCTGCAGTCCCTGGGCCTCTGGTCTTTAACCCTGAAAGTGCATTTGACGGCAGTGTCGGTGTACGTTTCGGCTGGCAAAGATAGATCGCTAGCTTCACAGGCCCCACTTGAGACCTGAATCTGTGTATTGAACAGCTGAGGAAGGCTGCATTCAAGCCTGTGGTAACTGCTGCTCCGAAATATGTTATCTGGAAAATAGTTTTCTAGGGACATGGATATGTTGTTCATCCACACTGTCCGGCAGGTATCTTTGCCGCTTTAAATCTTGCCGGAAGGTCTTCAAGCTGGCTCCTCCCACCCACCCGGGTGGTAAAACTCTTGGCTCCGCCCCATGACGCCAGATCTTCCTTACCGCTTGGAAGCTCAGGTTCCCTCCTTAACGCTCTGCGTATAAGACTGGTTCCTAATTCTTCGGTTTTCCGAATTTAAAAGTTTTTTGCATTATAGACTTCGGTCTTCTATCCCTCTGGCTGCGATGGACAAATCGACTCCCGGTTTTCGGCGGTGCCCTTGCGGGCAGAAGATGTCTCGGACGGATCCGCACTCCACGTGTGTCTACTGTTTAGGCCTTGAGCACGACCCGCAGGCTTGCGACCTGTGCTCTTCCTTCTCAGCCTACGTCCTCGAAGACCGTGCTGCCCGTTTACAACTGGGGCGCCCCGAGAAACGTTTTCCTCCGGTAAAGTCAAAAGAGGCCCGGTCGGCGGTTTCCGCGGCGGTGGGCTCGGCGGATCAGCTAGAGCAGATGATCGCCCTCGAAGAGGAGGCGGCGCGGGCTGCATCTTCCTCGACCGCGGCATTTATCCCGCTCTCCCTGGGTTCCTCTTACACAGCTTCCTTTAAGGAGCTTTGTCTGTCCCTCTCCATTAGAGGAGAGGGACCAACGTCTGCTGGACCTTCTTCTCGGTCCAAAAAGAAAGACAAGGGTAAGTCCCTCCGTCGATGCTCTTGGGGCGGGAAGGTCCCTCTCCCAGTTGTCGCCATCGACTTGATCGATCGTTCGGCTTCGGCCACTGGTCTCATGGTGTCCCGTCAGGTCAGTTGACCGAGACTTGCCGACGCGAGTCGAGATCTTTCTCGACCGCTGGACGGGTTGTCGATCGGCGGCTGAAAACTCTCCCGGTTCCCCGGTAGGAGTTGAGGATCCCGCGGGCTTGCCAGTGCCTCCGGTTCCGGAGCCCTCGGGTGAACCCTCCGAGCTGAGGGAGGAGCCGGTTCCACCCGTCCCCTCCCCGCACCGTCCTCGGAAAGGCCGAGGTTCTCGGTCTCGGACTTCTTTGCGGTCCAGCCGATCCCGCATGGCAGGCGGTCTCGTCTCGCATCTGCGGTAACCAGGCGCCGCCGCTCGTCCTCGTCCCTCCTCCTCGGATGAGGGAGGCTTCATGTGTTACTTCGACGATACGAGGACTTCATGTGGCAACAGCTCCTTCTGACCGGGAACAAGCCGTCGCCTTCCGCGGCCATTAAGTGGCTGTCACCGGAGCGGCCGAAACAATCCCTCATTTTACCCGAGGAGCCTGTTCCCAGGCCGGTTGTTCGGCCAAAACCAGCTGCCCCACCGATTCCGGTGGAACCTCCGCCTCCACAGCCGCTGTTTGGGGCTCCGACCAAGAACTCTCGGTCGGCTCAGGGTCTGACCCATAGGCTGTCGGTCACCCTCACTCCCGATCGCCCTCGGCAGGTGGAGGGTGGCTCAGGCCCGAGGCAGCTCTTTGCGGACTCTTCTGAGTCCGACGATTCCTCCCTTTTCTCCAAGCGAGTGGACTTGGAGTCCTCTGGAGGTCAGTCGCTGGACGACAGCCCTTTGTCCTTCCTGGGTTTGCTCAGGCTCATCTCGGAGTCCACCAGGATGCAGCTCGAGCCCGTATCCAAGCGGGCCAAGTATCCCCTCATGGAGATTTTGGACCGAGGGGTTTCCCCTATGGAGGCCTTTCCTGTGGCTGAGGCCATTGTGGGCCTGGCCTTGGAGCTGTGGCAGCGCCCTGCTTCCTGCCCTGCGCCTTCGGGCCAGGATGGCCAGGAAGTATGCGTCCCACCGTTCCCTGTCCGTTTCTCTGAACATCCCTCGGCCGAGGGGTTAGTTACTGACAGCGTTTTCCGGCGTGCCGGAAATGCTAGGGACGTGGACAAACCTCCCGACAAGGAGTCCAAGAAATTGGACTATGCCGGGCGAAAAGTCTATGCTGCATCCTCCCTTGGCCTTCGTCAGGCAAGCTCGGCCGTGCTTATGGCACAGTTCTCCCATGCCCTGTTGGGCTCCCTGGACGAGGTAGTCCCTCATCTCCCGGCTGACCTGCAGACCACGGTTAGGCAGGTGCGGGACCAGGGCAGGGCAGTGGCCAAGCAGCAACTTCAGACTGCTCTGGACATTGGAGACTCATGCGCCAGGTCAGTCGCGGCCGCAGTGGCTATGCGCCGTCGGGCATGGCTGAGGATATCCACCTTCACAGCGGATACCCAGCACAAATTGGCGGATGTCCCCTTCCTGGGGACCGACCTCTTCGGCCCTGGAGTGGAAGGCCACCTCCAGAGGATCGAAAAGTCCAATGCCACCTTGGACTCTGTCTCATCCGCTCAGAGGGACAAGGGCCGCAGACCGCAACCAAGCCCCTTTCGTCCTGCCTGCGCCCCGCACGTCCGGCCCAGCAACACCAGGGCCAGCAGGCTCGGCACATGCCCCAAACCCAAGCCTGCGGCTTTCCTCCAGGAAGCAGGGAGGTAAAGGCCCAGGTGGTCCCTCGGCCGGTCCCTCCTCCAAGCCTGCACAGTGACGGGTTGAGGGGTGTCGCCCCCAACCTCGTCACCTCACCCCAGGTTCCCCCCGTGGGGGGACGGCTCTGGTTCTTCCTTTCCGCCTGGTCTGCTATTACCACAGACCGGTGGGTGTTGGAAGTGGTAGGAAAGGGCCTGCCTCTGGAGTTCGAGCAGGCCCCACCCTTCAGAGCCGTTGCACCTCGGGGGGCCTCGGGGTCCGAAGCCTCGCTGTCAGCTCGCCGAGCCGACATCGCTTTCCTCCTCGAGAAGAAGGTGATAAGAGAGGTGGCGGACCCTCCCTCAAACCCGGGGTTCGTGTCGAGGTACTTCCTGGTTCCGAAACGGACAGGGGGCTGGCGCCCCATTCTCGACCTACACGACCTAAACAGGTTCCTAAGGTCTCGAACCTTCAGGATGGTCACTCTGGCTCAGATAATACCATCCTTGGAACACGGCGTGTGGTTCTGCTCTCTGGACCTACAGGACGCGTTCTTTCACGTCCCTATCCGTCCATCCCGTCAAAGGTTCCTTCGCTTTCGAGCAGAGGGATCCCTTTTCGAGTTCCAAGCCATGCCCTTCGGCTTATCTCCAGCTCCCAGGGTCTTCACCAAATGCATGGCAGTGGTGACAGCATTCCTGTGGCGCCGAGGGTCGGCTTTACCTTACCTGGACGATGGCTGATAGCAGCCCCTCCAGACAGGAGGTGGAGCGGTCCAGAGACCTGGCCTCCAGGTTTGCTCTCAGGTCGGCCTCCTCATCAACAAGGCCAAGTCGAACTCGGCGGAAGCGAGTGATTCTTTCAGCGGGCAGAGCTCGATTCTCTTTGAGCCAGAGCACGGCTCCCGGCGGACAGGGCCGAGGTTCTTTCCTCCTTTGCCCAATCATTTCTGGTTGGGCAATTGCGCCCTGCTCGGACTTCCTGCGCCTCCTGGGTCTCATGGCGGCCTGTACCAGCGTGGTCCGTTGGGCCTGCTGGAACATGCGCCCTTTCAGTGGGGGCTGGCCAGCCAGTGGTCCCAATGCTGCGATCCATTGGACCAGCTAGTGACTGTGACCCAGGGGATGTGGAATGCTCTCCAGTGGTGGACCGTTCCAGTTCATCTGCAGGAGGGCATCACGTTTGTCCGCCCCGAGCCGACGGTCTCTCTATCGACCGATGCCTCTCTGATGGGTTGGGGTGCCCATCTGAGGGAACTCCAGCGCCGACCTCTGGTCCCCGGGGAGTCCCGATGCCACATCAACCTGCTGGAGCTCCAGGCGGGTCCGCCTAGCTCTCACCGCCTTTGCTCCGTTTCTTGGGGTCAAGTGGTCCGGGTCCAGACGGACAATACCACGACCATGTGCTATCTAAACCGCCAGCTGGACGCGCCCATGCTTCAATGCAAGGAAGCTCTCCAGTCTGGTCACTCGTGCGCAGCCTGGAGGTGGATCTCCTAGCCATTCATGTGGCAGGGCCTCCAACACCCTGGCCGATGCCCTAAGCTGGATAGGGGCTGCGTCCACAGTGGTCTCTCCTGCGGAGGTAGTACAAGATCTATTCTCCCATTGGGGCACACCTCAGGTGGACCTGTTTGCCTCAGGGAGAATGCGAGTTGAGGCTGTACCATGCCCGCCCCCCTCAGCAGGGCTCGCTGCAGGGGGATGCCTTCTCGAGGCCGTGGACCCCGGGCCTCTTCTACGCCTTTCCCCTGTTCCCCTTGATGCACAAGGTGCTGCTCAAAGCAAGGAGGGACAAGGCGCAGGTGATTCTGATAGCCCCAGACTGGCCCCGCCAGTACTGGTACCCAGATCTCCTCAGCCTCCGCTTCAGGCTCCCGAGGCAGCTTCCAGCTCGCCCGGACCTGCTCTCAGTCAGTCAGGGGAAGGTATTCCATCCGGACCTTCAATCCCTGCACCTGACGGCCTGGTTCCTGAGCGGCTAGAGTTCCAGGCCTTGGGTCTTTCCGACGAGGTCCTCGACGTAGTTGAGGCGTCCCATAAGGAGTCGACCAGAAAATGCTACGCCTTCAAATGGAAAAGATTTTCTATTTGGTGTCAGGGCAAGGGCCTGGACCCTTCCTCCTGTTCCTTGGCTAGCATATTGGACTACCTTTGGTCCCTTTCTCAGCAAGGGCTTGGGTCGACGACCCTTAAGGTGCACCTGGCAGCCATCTCTGCTTACCAGGCGTGGGCCGGGAAGCAGTCGGTGGCGCAGGAGAGAGGTGGTCTGGCGCTTTTCAAGGCCTTGATCACATTCCCCTCGGTCGAGAACCTCCACCTCCGTGGGTTCTGCTGCTGGTACTGGCTAAGCTCATGGGCAAGCCATTCGAACCAATGCACAGGTGTGAACTCTCTCACCTGTCGTGGAAGACCGCCTTCTTGGTGGCTATCACGTCAGCCAGAAGGATGGGAGAGCTCCAGGCGCTCTGCATCAAGTCTCCTTACCTGGTCTTCCACAGGGACAAGGTTGTCCTGCGCCCCCACTCGAAATTCCTTCCGAAGGTGGTGTCGGAGTTTCACCTTAACCAGGTGTTGACTCTGCCGGTGTTATACCCCAATCACACCTCGGAGGCCGAATATAGGCTCCATACTCTGGACCCTAGAAGGGCGCTCGCTTACTATAAGGAGCGCACGGCTGAAATTCGGGGAGAGGTTCACCAGCTGTTTGTCACCTACGCTGAAGCTGCACCTGGCAGACCTGCAGCCAAGCGGATGATAGGCAGGTGGGTCACCTCCTGCATAGATCTCTGCTATAAGTTGGTGGGCATGGAGCCTCCCAGAGGGATAAGAGCTCATTCTACCCGCCATACTGCTGCATTGGTGGCTGCTTCCAGGGACGTCCCTATCCAGCAAATCTGCAGGGCTGCTACCTGGAAGTCAGCACACACCTTCATCACCCATTACCACATCGACCTTGAGTCACGCCGGGATGCTGGTTTTGGGGCCTCGGTTCTCCAGTCTCTATTCCCTAAGTAAGGGGTGTGCGCCTTGCCTCCCTCCTCCCGGAGAACTGCTAGGAGTCTGCCAGACAGTGTGGATGAACAACATATCCATGTCCCTAGAAATACAGGTTACTCACCTGTAACAGGAGTTCTAGGAATGGTATATGTTGTTCATCCACACGACCCACCCGACCTCCCCGGCTTCGATGCACAACCTGAGCTTCCAGCGGGCTAAGATCTGGCGTCATGGGGCGGAGCCGAGAGTTTTACCACCCGGTTGGGTGGGAGGAGCCAGCTTGAAGACCTTCCGGCAAGATTTAAAGCGGCAAGGATACCTGCCAGACAGTGTGGATGAACAACATATACCATTCCTAGAACTCCTGTTACAGGTGAGTAACCTGTATTTCCTGGTGATATGCTTACCTCAGCTAGGAGGGTGAGCGAACCCCAAGCCCTTTGTACAGTTTCTGATTATATCATATTCTACAGGGACAAGATAGAACTGAGGACTAATATAAAATTCCTCCCCAAGGTGGTGTCTGAACCAGTCAGTCACTTTTCCTGTGTTTCTTTACAGAGCATTCCACTCCAGGGGAGCAGAAGCTCCACAGTCAGGATGTGAAAAGAGCTCTGGGCACTACTTGGACCACACAAAGCACGTCGGGTCCATCAATTTTCAGTTACTTGCCACCTGCGGTGAGGTAGGTCAAGGTAAACCAGCATCCAGGAGACCCATTTCTCACTGGATAGTAGTAGCCTGTATTTATTTCCATTATGGCAAAGCTCAGGCAGGCTTCTGCTAGAGGTGCTGAGGTCCTATTCTACGAGAGGCACCACCACCTCTGTAGCAGCATCTAGAAGTGTCTTCATTCAGGAGATCTGTAAAGCAGCTACCTGAAAGACAGTACACACTTTTACAAAGCACTACTGTCTGGACATTGTCTAGAAGAGATGCCAACTTTTTTTGCCATAGTGTAAGATAAATAGATACATATATATGATATATTTCTATTTATTATAGATGGATATATAGATGTAGATATATATAGATCGAGATATATATATATATATAGATCGAGATATATATATAGATCGAGATATATATATATATATATTTTTTTTTTTCAAAAATCTTTTACCACTTATGGGTACTTCTTCATTTTTCTTTTAGCTACTTTTTAATGGTCACTGCTTACTTCAGCTTGACAAAAAAAAAAATATGCCGTTAGAGGGCAGAGGTGAGCATGATCACTTGGCAAAGTTTTGAATTTCATTCTGAGAGTCCTTAATTACATAAAACTCCATGCTCCTGTGCAAGCTGAATCCAGGGGATTGATGCCGGTGTTAAACCTAGTGAGGGATCCTTTCGGAATAAACATTACTACAAGTGAGTATTTTTTTTTTTTTTTCTTATGCGACAAACCCACCTCTTCGTGCCCCATCCAACATCCCTCTCACAGTGAGCTGCCACGGACCTTCACCCGTGTTCACCCCTCACTGTGTCCTTGTACCCACACTCTACCCCAGGGTTTTAAATAGCTGGTATAGCATAGCAAAACAGGAGGCAATGTTAACCATTTGTTTCCCAGTGAGTCTATGGCACAGTAGACCTTATGTATTTATTTATTTAAAAGTTTAACCAGGAAGGCACACTCAGCAGAGTACTGCTCGATTCCAGGTGTGTCCTGGTGTAAGGGGAACATAAAGAGACAGAAACATACAAGCAAGTACAGTAACAGCACTAATACATCACTAGCCAGACATATAGCTTGGCAATACATTTGGTCATACATACATACGGACAAAATTATATGTTTTTTTTAAATTTTACCAACCATTTTGTGCCAAGTGCTATGCATTTTTACAGCTGATTTAGCAGTTTAAATGTGAAAGTGCTTATCAGTGTTTTTTTTTTTTTTTTTTTTGGCTTATTTAATACCCTGTACCCTCTTCCAACCTGGTGCACCCCATACGCCTGGATTCTGAGCCCAGTTGATTGTCACCCTGGATCAAGCCAAGGCCAGCTACTCGAACACCAGGTGACGTTTGGGTTCTGTCTTATCAAAACCTCACTCCCATGTCTTTTCAGAATGACCGTTAACCAGAAATTCACAAACTATACTTTTTATTAAAACGCACGACTAGTCTGTACTATGTGGTGTTAAATAAAAACTACTTTATTTACACGTTGACCAAAATAGAACAAAAGTGTTTTAAGGGGGAACATGGAAAATAATAGGGGTTAAAACATAAAAACGCAAACTTGGCTTTCCTGTAGCTAGGTCAAAATCGACGGGTGAAGATAATGAGAATAGTACAGTCTCTTGTCTTCGGAGAACTTGAACCTCATCAGAACGCTCTCCTTACGGTCTTACACCATCGGACAGCCTGTTGCACTACACATTGACCCCCTTCTATTTTTGGCTCGCACTGAGGTCCTCATTTTTGTAGAGAACAATGTGTCTCAATACACATCTGTTTTTTACCTTTCTCATTACAAAATGTTTCTCACAAATGAAAACATTTTGTTTGTAAACAGGATTATACATGCTTTTGCTGGAAACCAGACCCTCACTGCGTTCCCATCATTAGGAAAATCTTAGTTCTCATGTTTTAACACTAAACAAATATACACAGATGGCTCTCCAATTTGCTGTGGTTTTGGCTTCAAATATTTGTCAACAAATTCACTATTCCAGGATGACACCATGCCAGTAGACCCCAGGAATAGATGAAGTTTATAACCCAAATGACTGTCCTTGTATACCCTGAGATAAACAGCAGGACCAGTTGTCCACATGTACGTTCTTATTGAATTGGATCTGGCTGACTTCCTGTCATTTTTCTGGGACACTTGAACCAGACTGGCAGTTAATTATATTAAAGCATTAGTATGCATTTGTGCCACACTTCCCTTCCCTAGTCCGAGGCTAGCACAATGCGACAATACCACACTGTGATTACTCAACCATGTTATATGTCATCTGACAGGACAGTCCATCCACACTGGCATTTTGTGAGCCCTTACTATATGTTGTATGTACATATTGTATTTTTGCAGTGCTAAGTTCCAGTACAACAACTTGGCGTCCTTGCTACCCATGCGCTGTGGGTATGTTGGTGGATTATGATCCATGACCACTGTAAATTTTTTGCTGTACAAGTATGGCTGTAACTTTTTTGCAATGCTTTAAACTATGCTCAGACTTTCTCTGTAGTGGTGTATGCCACTTTCCTTGGCAAGAGTTTTCAGTTCAGGTAAGCAATAGGGTGCTCTTCCCCCTTGGAGTTGACCTGACTCAGCATAGCCCTCACCCAAAATTTGATGCATCCATGTGCACTGTGAATTTTAGACCATAGTCGGGACCGGCTCACACTGGATTCTGACATAGGGCCTGTTTTAACTGACAGAAGGTCTTCTCACAGCGTTTTGACCAGTGCATCCTTTCAGGCTTTCTGTTTTTTGGTCGGATCTGTGAGGGGTACTGCAGTTGTGCTGAGGTCAGCCACACATCTTCTGTACTATCTAGCAGTCCCCCAAATTGCTCACACCCTTTTTTTTGTTGTGGGTGTAGGCCATCCCTTTTCTGGCTTCTACCTTCGTATGTACAGGCCGGATGTGCCTCCCTCCCACTCGATGTCCGAGATATGGCATTTCGGCCATGCCCACCTTTAAACTTTTCAGCTTTCACTGTCAGTTTTGCAGCTTAGTCTTTCAAGGATCTCTTCCAGGTTTGGCTAAATACAGCAACATCACCCACGTAAGCCATGGCGAGGTCACGGTAGATAGATTCATTTGGAATGGCATGGCCAGAAATTCATAAAGGCCAAATGGAGTGATAAATGCTGACTGCTCCCTCACTTCAGCAATCAAAGGTACCTGCCAGTAGCCCTTTAAGTCTGTAGTTGTTAATTTGCTCCCCCTAAATTTTCCAGTTCTCCTCTGTCTGCAGCATGGGATATACATCAGACACTGTGACAGCATTAAGCTTCTGGTAATCCACACAAAACCTATTCCTGTCCTTTTTCAGGATAAGAACAACAGGTGAAGTCCGTTTTTTACTGGATTTCCAGATAACCTGGAGGTCCGACATCTCTTTAGCGCCTCCTGCCTGTGGTGTTTCACACTGTCAGGGACTGTATCGGCGTGCTGCTTCAGCGGCAGTCGATTGGAGTGTACCTCAGCTTTGGTGAGAACAGGGTGCTGACAGAGTGCAGCAGCCCCTTCATTTATGCTATTTGTGCAGTCTTCAGCTGCTCTGAGAGGCTGAGTCCACTGAGGCTTCCCCCAGTTTCCTCTAATAGGTCTGTTAGTGGCCCCCCCCAACCATCCTATGCCTGGCTGCGAACCATCATGATGGCCTCTGTCTAGTAATGATAAGGTTTCATCACCTTGATATGATAAACCCTGTGTTTGTGCCTCCTGTTGGGCAGTTCTGCAACACAGTTTTATCTTGGCCACCTGTTTTACCACTACAAATGGACCCTTCCATGCTGCATGCAGTTTGTCCTATCGAACAGGGATGAGCACCATCGCCTTCTGTCCCATGTCATAGATCCTATCCCTGGCTGTACCAGTCTTTCTGCCTCCATTGTGCAGCTCCCAAGTTATCCCATGCAAGGCCCATGATCTTTAACCTTTTCCCTGAAGTTGAGGACATATTCCCTATCACTGATTTCTCCTAGGGCTGCAAGCTTGCCTTCCCATCCATGCCTCACTAAATCTAGGGTTCCCCTCACCCTGCATGCATATAGAAGTTCAGAGGGTGAGAACCCTGTGGACTCTTGTGGGACTTCCCTCTAGGCAAATAAGAGGGCAAATGCTTGTTCCAACTCCTCCCATGCTGTTCTGCAAAAGCTCTAAGCATGGTTTTAAGGGTACCATTAAAGCGTTCCACAAGACCATTGGTTTGTGGATGGTGAGGTGAAGTACAGATCTGCAGCATCCAGTGTTTTCCCCCACAAACTCCTGATTAAAGCCAACATGGAGTTTGTGCCCTGGTCAGAGCAGATCTCTTGAGGAAATCCAACCCGGTTGAAGATCCTCAGCAGTTCATCCGCCACTTGCCACATCCCCAGGGTACTGGGCGGCATAATCCACCACCACAAGAATATACCTCTTTCTTGAGCTGGATGGCACACTAAGAGGCCTTACAATATACTCACTGAAATGGTACCTCTGTTACTGGTAAAGGAATTAAAGCTGCCTTGCCCTTGTCCCCTTGCTTTCCCACACTCTGACATGTATCGTAAGTGTGACAGTAGACGTACATTGTATGGCACTTATCTTCATTCCTCATTTCACGGTTTGGCTTTGAAGAGTGTAGACATGTCTTGGTTCACCGAAGATGACAGCGTATGCCCTCCGGTGGTAAGTATAGGGTAAGGGTGGGGTGGGCTGGAGTGGAAGGGTCAGAAGGGGGATGGTGGAGACAAGGGATTTTCTTTTTTTCAGGTATGGGGAGAGAGAGGGAGGGAGAGAGAAAGATGGGGAGGACTTTTTTATTTTTATTTTAAAGGATAAACATAAAAATGTGGGGACCCTGGGGTGGGCTCCCAGTGTCCCACATTGAGGTCTTGTAATGCCTAATGGCCGATGCAGGGATTGGGACTATGGGGGGCATCCGGTGTCGGATTATATAAATATAAAACATTAAAAATAAGGGGACAGCGGTCGGAAAGCTACTGGAAACCAAAACCAGGAACTGCAAAAAATGTATGGGAGGATGACCGGGGGTGGGGTGCCACTAGACACCAGGCCAAGGGGGCTCACAGTTCCACTGCAGCTGGCAGCAGGAGTTTAGCTGCAGAACTTGAGAAAATCAGCTGTTCTCATGCTGAGAATGCGGGAAGGCGCTTCTCTTGCTAAGCTGGGCACCCAGGATTTTGGGTGCCCAGAAAAAGTGTATTTCTGGCTCTAATTGTTTCCAGTCTAGCTAAACTGGGCACGTTTAGCTAGGTTCTGGTGCTTGATTTGTAAAATGATAGTATTTTAATGTATTTTCCACACTTTTTAGTTCGGGGGGCGGGGGCGGCTCACAAAAACAGGATTTTTCCTCATGAAAAAAGAATGGATCTAGCGAGAGAATCTTTTTTTTGTGAGATCAATCCTGTGTCGAACTTTCTCCCTCTATCCTGTTGTCTTCCCATTGAAAACAACGGGGACTTAAAACTGAATAACTTTGCAACAGATTAATATTTTTTAACGAAAGGCATGGTAGTTCTATTACCTGGGCTGTATCTACCGTAAAAAAAAGCACACCAAAATTCCACAACATCTGGATGCCTTTGAGATGAGGAAAAAAAAACTACAAATAATGGTGACTTCTAAGGTTTTTGCACTATCCGGATCTCAAAATCCGTATATCCAACTGGAAAGAAACTTGACACGTCAAGAGCTCTACCTCATGGTACAGTGCATGCCAAATGTTGTGCAAATCCATTGATCAGTTGCAAACTTATTAAAGTGCAAAATTTGAGGTTTTAATGTTAAATGGGCTACTCAACCGTAAGTATAGGAGCATGACCATGCCCTTATAATATGCATTTGGCCGTTTATACATATGTACGTCTGTCTATATACGATAGTCAGCTGTCAATACATAGCATTTTAGCAACACATCTTCTAACTTTCATGGTCCCAGCTGCCCTGTACATTCATTTTGGAAGATGCATCTAGAGCCTTTCCAGATAAAGGGATTTACACTGAAGGCCCATGTCCCAGTGTCCAGATTGAATTACACAGATTTTCTCAAATTTGTGAAGGAAGGCATCAATATCATCTCCATCCTTAGAGTGAGGAAACATTTTAGAATTTGGTTTAGGACCTGTGCTGACACCCCCAATTCCCAACCACTTTACAATTCTAGATAGCTGCTGACGTAATCTTGCCATCTCAAGTTTATGTGCGCACTGTACTGTTGCCTCTTCTGCCTCCATTCCAGCCAGAATTCTGCTTTTTTCTGTTCTTGTCCCATTCAAACTGCAACCTCTGCTTTTTTTTTTGTTCAGCATCTTCTGTTCTTGGTTTGTCCTTTTGCAGCGGCTGCTGGTGCCTCTGCTGTGGTGGCTGCTGCCTTTGCTGTGCCTGTGGTTGCTTTGGAGGCTGCTGCTGTGCTGGCTGTATCTGCTGGTATGTCTGTATGTTAATATCGCCGTGGAGACCACTCTTATGGTTTTAAGAATGGACTTGCATGCATTCTCTGGGTATGAGAACCGCAAACTGAAGGTGAGCGGTTCTGATATCCTGAATGTGAGACCACTATTACTGCCATAAGAGTGGTCTCCCTGGCAGTATTAATATATTAATGATCGAGCTTCATCAATAATGTATTAAAATGTCCCATAACATGCCTGTTTCCAGGGCATCTGCATGCAACACATGCATCACAGAATAAGTGTGTCTCATACAGAGGAAAGGAGTGTTCTAGTTGGTCAGGAGCACTTCCTCGATCTACAGTGCTCCACATTGTCCTCCTCCTCGGTAAGCTCCCCCTCCTCAAGGGAATCCTCTGCTGTTTGGGGGGAAGGGGCTTATCATCGACCACGACTTGTGATCTGAGGACCCTCTCTTTCCTGGTCCTTTTTAAGCAGGGCCCCATTTTATTTATTTATTTATTAGCTTTTGGTAACCGGGTAAGTGCACTAGGCAACAATCCTGCCTATTTTCAGGCATGACTTGGGAGAGTACAACAGGAGTAACAAAATCAAGACAACAGCACAGTATCGACAATTCAAATACAGGCACAAAAGTATGGGAGAACACATATGGTACAAATACTAAACAGTAGACAATATGTTGAACAAAATCAGGATACAACCAGAAAAGGCAATGCCTCAAACGTCCCCAAAAACAGGAGAAATGGGGAGGAGACACACAGTTAATTACATTTACAGATTCCAAGTGCATTGAGGTGTGAGAACAGTGACTGCTTAAAGGAATGGTGAGAGGGGGAGTGTTGAACCAGGGGTGGGAGAGAGTTCCAGAAGTTAGGGCCAAAATAAGCAAAGGCCTGTTCTCCCATTTTTGTAGCACACGGCCGAGCTGATAGCATGGGGACAGAGGATGACCTGAGCAAGCGGGTGCGTGAGATAGGGGTAAGCAAGTCCCTCAGGGAGGATGGGCTGGGGGGGTCTAGTGAGTGAATCAATAAAGCACCCTAGGGAGTATGAGTGGAGGTCTTTGGGAGATAGCCAGTGTAGGCCAGAGTAGAGCAGGCAGTGATGCTTCAGTTGAGGGGCAGATAAGGCAAACCTACATATATTGTTGTAGGAAGTGTCCCATTTGCTGAGCACACTGGTATTAATGTTGTAGAGAACAGGGAGGGCATAGAGAAGTTGTGGGAGTACCACGCCTTTGGCTACTGCTAACCTAGCAGAGGGGGTGAGTGAGTGCCGCGCACGATAGGCAGCGCCTATTCTGATATCAACGGCCAGGCACACCTCATTGATATGCAAGGAGAAATCAAGGGCAGGGTCAAGCGTGACCCCAAGGTATTTGATAGTCACCGCATTAGTAACAGGTGTCCCCTCCTGACTGAGGACAAGGAGTTTAGGGAATTCTAAGTGCAGCTTTTTTAGTTGACCCAAACAGCATAGCCTGCGTTTTACCTATGTTAAGGATTTGTTGGTTGGCAGAGAGCTAGGATTGGAGAGATTGAAAATCCCGTGTGAGATTATGATTAATATCCGCTACAGTTTTGGCAGAATGGTAAAGCACTATGTCATCAGCATACATGAGGTGGTTGCTGTCAGAGGAAAGGAGTGTTCTAGTTTGTCGGGGGCACTTCCTCGATCTACTAAATTTGACTAAGCGACTCCTGGTTAATGTCCTATTTGGTGCACAACTCTTACAGTTGTTCTGATTTAGCTTGTTGTACTCGATTGGCACTTTTGTTGCCATTATCTTGACTGTACCTGAGAATAAAGGTAAAAAACAACAAAAGAAATTAGATTTTTCCTGTGTGCTTTGTTTTTGTGACTGATTAGGTAATTTTGTGCAATATTGATAATTTACTCCAGATGTTTATGTACACTACAAATGCACTCTTCAGATAACCCCAAGTGCTGGCTGGTACTTGTATGCTTCACATAGATCCCATATACTGCCACCAGATGTGACAAACCTACCCTTCCATGCCCCAACCAGTGCCCCTCTTGCAGGCGGCTGCTTCAGCCTTCCCATGTTCATCCCTTGTCTTTGCGCCAGACTCGACCTCCTGCAAAGGTGGTGCACCACAAACACCTGGACCCTCTGAGCCCAGTCACCAGTGCCCCGGGATCAAGCCAAGGCCAACTGCTCAAACCCCAGGTGAAGTGTGGGTTCTGTCATACTTCACTCCTTTCACTGTATCCGGAAGAAAAGGTGTGTGTTTTAGTTTTTTCCTCAGATTGCTTTAAACTAGATTTAGTGTACCTCTTCAGAATGACCCTAGAAATTCATAAACTATATCCCTTTTATTAAAATTCACAACTAGTCTTCATATCATGTTACATGAGAACTGCCCCCCAATATACTGTATTTACACATTGGCCAAAATAGAACAAAAGTGCTTACAGGAGAAAACATTGAAAATAATAGAAGTTAAACCATAAAAACGCTAACTTTAACTGCAGCTAGGACAACCTTACAGGTGAAGATATGAGAATAGTACAGTCCCTTGAGAACTTGAATCTTATTACAGCTCCCTCATTCGGATTGGAGGGGACGCCCAGCAGTGCTCTTTCACACTATGAGCTTGATGGTTAAATCCTCCCTGTCTGCAGTCCGTAAGAGCCTTTTCCATACAGAGATTTGAGGAGTTTGGATGCTTTTTCGTTGACAAAGTATTCGCCATCAAATCCAATATTTTTTTCTTGCAGCCTAGCAGGGGCTGGAGGTAAGCAGCCTTGTGGTGACAATGATCCATCGACCTGGGATGAGTTTCGACAAGTTTCGGAAGCTGATGTCCTCGGGGTGGTCATCAGTTTGCATCCCACCAACTGTGAACTGGACCCAGGTCCTACATGACTAATTGTTGGCTATGCTGAGTTCCTGCGTCCAGTTTTTACTGAGATCATTAATGGGTCCTTGCGGGAGGGTGTCTTTCCTTCTGCACTGAAAGAGGCAGTGGTGAGGTCCCTCCTAAAGAAGTCATCCTTGGATCCTGTCGTTCTCATGAACTACAGGCCAGTCTCTAATCTTCCTTTTTTAGGGATGGTTATTGAGAAGGTGGTGGTTGAGCAGCTGTTAAACTGCTTTGGGAGTCTTACTATTTTTGAGCCTCTCTAATTAGGTTTTTTGGCCTTGGCATAGCACAGAGACAGCTTTGGTCAGGGTGACGCATGATCTCCTTGTGGCGAGGGGAGGGACCAAGGGCAACATACTATCTTGGTGATCTTGGACGTTTCTTTAGCATTCAACATGGTGGATCACGGGGTGCTGATTGATTAGTGGAGGAACTGTGTGGGCTCTGCTGGTGCAGTTTTTTGTGCTGGTTCAGCTCCTATCTGAATGGAAGGACGCAGCATATGGTTCTGGGGAACTTTACCTCAGGGACGCCCATGCTGCCTTGCGGTGTTCCTCTGGGCTGTATCCTTGCTCCCATTCTATTCTCCGTGAATATGCTGCTGCTAGGGTAGATCATAAGGTGGTACAATGTAGGGTTTCACTGCTATGCAGATGATGCCCAGTTGTACCTGTCTTGTGCCACTGACGGCACTTCATCAGTTCTGAGCTGTTGTTTGACTGAGATAAATGATTTGGATGGCTGCCAGCTGGTTCTGTCTCAACCCTGGCAAGATGCAACTCATGGTCTTGGCTTACCTGCTGGTGGAGATGTTCCCCTCCTTATATTTGTGTGGGCAACGACTCTCTGCAGTGAGTGCGACCAGAGATATGGGGGGGTCATACTAGATGGACTAACTTTCGAACAGCGGTGTCGTTTGTTGTCCGATCTGGCTTCTTCCATCTCCAGAACATCGCTAGAATCTGGTCGTACTTGGCTCAGGATGAGCTAGCAATGATTATCCATGCGTTTGTCACCACAAGATTGGATTACTTTAACGCTCTGTACCTAGGGTTATTTGGAGGTCTGATGCGACAACTGCAGGTGGTACAGAACGCAGCAACCCAGATGTTAGCGGGTTCTTTGTCCAAGGATCACATCACTCTGGTTCTACGCACTTTGCACTGACTGCCTTTGCATTCAGGCATCTCTTTCAAGATTGGCTTGTTGACTTACAAGGCCCTACATGGTTTGGGACCAGACTACTTAAAAGAAACTCTCGATTCCTTATCAACCACTCCACCCTCTCCGCTCCACTGAAGCTGCACTGCTTGTAGTCCCCACCTTCTATGCGCAAGACGTTTGACAATGAAGCTTTTGGGATGGCGGCACCTATTATTTGGAACTTTATTCCCCATCACATTTGGGCAGCCAACTCGGACGCTTTCAAAGCCTCTTTTAAAACATTCTCATTCGAATAAGCTTTTGATGAAATCTTAGCTATGTTTAGTATTAATGTTTGGGTAGATTTCTTAGTTCAGTTTGGTTGTGTATGTAAAGCACTTGTTGGATTGAGCACTATATAAATATTTGCCTTGCCATGCCTTCCCCTTCCAGTCTTTATACCATCAGTTGGCCTGTTGCTCGACACACACCCTTCTTTCTGGCTCGCACTGTGTGTCTTGTGAGGAGGAGTAGATTTCATTTGTTTATGGCAACCTTCCCCAGAGATTCAGGGCACCAGTGCAATAAAATGGAGATAGCAGCACTAAAATAATAAATACTTACCAACATAAGAATATGACATGGTATAAAGATACATAAATGATAATCCTTATGAAAACAGGCTGTTAAACAACTAAGTCGCACTGCTGCATATTTTAGACATTCACATTTTGGTGCCACAAGCAATTATCCCCCCCCCCCCCCCCCCCCCCCAAATAAGCCTGTGTAAATAAAAGATTTAAACCCCCCCCCTTAAAGGCCTTCATCAAAGAGGTCTGCCTCAAAGCCTTCTGGAGAGAATTCCATAGTAAAGGTCCTGCTACTTCAAAACAGCAGTCCCCTGAGGTTTTTAGCCTTGACTTAGGAACCACTAGGAGACCTTCCTCAGTGGATCGAAATAGGCATGCATGACTGTAGGGATGAAAAAGACCACACAGGTAACCTGGGCCTAGCCCGTGCAGGGCCTTAAAGTTAATAATTCAACTTTAAAGGAGGTACCCCACTTTACTGGCAGCCAGTGCAGGCCCTGCAGCATACCGCCACTGGCCCAAGATAAAGAACGTTACAGTAATTGAGCTGTGAGGTCACAAAAGCATGCACCAGTGAGGGCAAGTCCTCTTGAGGGGATAAGTGATTGAATCCAGATGATACTCCTAACATGGTAAAAGGCATTTTGGACTACTGCTGACACCTGAGCCTCAAATGTCAGCCCTTTGTCCAGAAGGACACCAAGATTCTTAACCTTTGCAGCAGCAGTAAACCTAGAGGTGCTGAGATTTAAAGCCCTGTCTCCCTCCTGGTTGCAGCCGCTCCCCCCCCATCTGACCCAGCTCAGCCACCAATACTTCAGTTTTGTCCAGTCCTGGATCTCAAGCAAGCACTGATTAAGCACATCCACCACGGCCTTTATCTCAAGAGCAAAAGACAAATAGCGCTGAGTGTTACCTGCATAGCAGTGAAACCTTACTCCACACTGTCTAATGATCCTACCCAGGGGTAGCATATACACCGCAAATATGGGCAGAAGGACCCACCGCTGAGGTGTACAGCACAGCCAGGCCCGGCGTCAGCACCTGGGCCACCCGGACAATTGCCCTGAGCCCTGACATCAGAGGGGGGCCCACCAGGGGCTGAACAATGCCTTATTTCATTGTATAGGGCATACATTAGACCGTCTCTAGACTATGGCTCCCCTTTCTGGAATCCAAATAATAAAAAAAAAAAAAAAGACATAGCAATTCTTGAACAGGTTCAAAGGAGAGTAACTAGAATGATTCCAAGATTAACAAACTTGGATTATCAGAACAGATTAAAAGCTACTGTTCTCTTCTCTCTTCAAACTAGAAGATTAAAAGGTGATATGCCTATGGTTTTTTTAATTTAATAAATTCACCAGATCTAATGGAAAAATGTGGTCTAACACTCTCCAAAAGGAGACATGTTCCGAGACTGCATAATAAACAGCTTGAAGTAAAAAGTTATAAAACCAGCAAAAGGTGAGACTTTTTTCCAATAAGAGCATCCATTGTATGGAACACCTTGCCACAAGAATTGGTAGAGGCAACCAGTGCCACTGTCTTTACAAACAAATTAGATGTTTGGTTGAGGGATAATAGATACATAGTGTCCCACATAGTGTGGGGAACAGTCTCAATGGGCTCTGGCCTTATTCTGTTCTTTCATACCAAGTAAAGGAAGGGGGGGGGGAGGGTCAACAACAACTTCTTTGCCGTAGCTCCATCTGTGCGAGCCCTGCTTGTTGACCAGCACTGGCAGGACCCTGCCCCCGATCCATTGGAGCATTCCATTTCATGGGGCGGGGTGTGGGCCTGTGGCATTATCATATGCAGGCCAATCACTGGAGGAGAGTGTGTGGTGGAGGGGGTGGACCTAAGCAACCTGGCCAGTCCGCACTTAGTTTAGCTGTTTGTGACATCGGTCTGACATTGCAAAGGTGGCGGCCAGCAAGCTGCAAAGGCGAGAGATGGGAGTTCAAAGTTGGGTGCATGTAGGACTGTGGAGAGTGGTGGTCGTTGGTGGTAGAGCAAAGAGCTTGGTCTGGGAGTCTGGGACTGAGTAGAGCAATGATCGATCCATCAGTTGTCAGTGTGTACAACTCCACGTGACCATGTTGGGCCTGTGAGTGTGTGTGTGGACTTGGAGCAGCTCTGAAGTGGCACCGCACCATTGATGATGAGTCGACAGCAACAGATCGGGTGTGAATAAATAATAAATAAAGCTCTCTTCTTTGTGACCCGCATGGTGCCACACCACACCGGGTAGGACAGCTGGTAGCCCACGGGAGGGAGGGAGGGGCAGGGGAGGCTCAGGCTGCAGGCCCAATGCACTGTGTACCAAATCTGCTTTTCTGCCTTTGCTGCTGTACTGCTGTGCTGTGTGTGGAGCTGGAGAGGGTTGGTGATGGCAAGCTGGCTGGTGGTGGTGTTTTTTGGGGTTTTTTTTGATAACAGGTGGACAGGTCTGAGGGATGGGGGGGCCTTCTAGAGGTCCATTGCCTGGGGCCCACAAAAACCTGATGCCAGCACTGAGCACAGCACAGGTCCATTGGGAGCGAGCAGTACACATCCGTGTGTGTGTTTTTTTTTTTTTTAAACCTTTCTCATTACTCTTCTTGCAGATAAAAACATTTTTGTTTGTAAACGGGATTATACAGGCTTTTGCTGGAAACCAGGCCCTCTCTTTGTTTTTATCATTGGGGAAATTTAGTTCCCATGTTTCATCACTAAACAAATGTGCTTGGATAGCTCTACAGATTGCTACGCTTTTGGCATCACATGTTTGTCAGCAGTTTCACTATCCCAGGATGGCACCGTGCTGGTAGATCTCTAGGAAAAGATAAAGTTTATTATCCAAATGATACTCCTTGTAAATCTTGAGATAAACGGCAGGATCATTTGGCCACATGTGTAAACTTTTATAGAATTTGACCTGGCTGACGGGATGACTCAACCAGACTTCCAATTCATTGTATTTAAACATTTAATATACATTCATGCCAAGTTTACAACATTTTCAAAAGCAGTTGCTGTAGCGATAGCATATTGTAGAAACATAGACATTACAGAAAAAGACCACTGGCCCATCCAGTCTGCTCTGTCTTACAATGAAACCTGCTGTCTAGACAGGGTTTTTGATTCCCTTAGTAATTACTAATTCTAAACTCTGTGTCAGCCAAGCTTGAAACCATTAATGGTTTTGACACCCACGATCTATGCCTCAACCACACTCTTAGTTTACAAAAACGATCTCATGTCCCTCCTCTGCCAGCTTATGCTCATGTCCCTGTGTTTTGACTCTCTTCCTGCTGAATGGTTCCCCACAGTTTATCTTATTCATTCCTTTTATGAAGTCTCCATCATAGTGCCCCACTCCTTTTGGCCTCCAGTGAGTACATGTTAAGTGCACTAAGCTGATCCTTGTAGGATCTGCATTTGGCCCTGAATCATTTTGGGTACCCTATGCTGCACTGTCTACAGCCTGTCTTTGTGTTTCCTTAGCTGGGGATTCCAGAACTGGGGACAGCTTTGCAGATGAGATCTCACTAGTGATCTGTAGAGAGCGGTGGTATTATCTCCACCCTCTTGCTATTGAAACCTCTCCAAATACACCCCAGTGCACATCCCGATTGTCTTGCTGTAGGCCTTGTTATGTTGGCTAGATTGTTTGTTTTAGGGAGTCGCTTATGATGACTCCCAGGTCCTTTTCTTCAGAAGTAGTGCCAGCTTGAGCCCTCTCATCCAGTATTCTGTCATGGGGTTCTTGCTCACTAATATGCATCACCTTGCACTCTTTAGCATTGAATTTTAACTGCCAAACCTTGAACCACCTCTCCAGCCTATGCAGGTCCCTCTGCAACTTCCTTATTCCCTCTTCGCTGTCCAGCCTGCCGCAGAGTTTAATGTTATCTGTGAAGACGCATCTTGCCCTGTATTCCTTCTTATGTCACTGATCACCATATTGAAAAGGAATGGACCCAGGACTGACCCCTGTGGCACCCCACTTGTGGCCTCCCTCTCCTCAGACTTGACTCCATTTAGCATCACCTTTTGCTGTCTACTCTCCCAACTAATTACCCAACCATCTAACTAGGTCCTTTGCTGAACCTAGATCCTTTAACTTTTTCAGCAGCCTTCTGTGTTGCACCAAGTCGAATGCCTTGCTGAAGTCGAAAAACAGTAAATCCACTTCTTCTTGTTCCTTATCCACTGCCTTAGTTACCCAGTCAAAGAATACTATCTGGTTGCTGTGACAATATTCCTCTGCCATGAACCCATAGTTCTTACTATCTTGGAGTCCATTTTTCTGCAGGTGGTCCTCCTTGACTAGTGTCTCCGTCAGTTTACTCAAAATGGCAGTATGACTGACTGGCCTGTAGTTACCCGGTTGCTACTTATTCCCTCCATTGTGGTGCAGAACTATGTCTGCTACCCTCAATCTTTTGGAACCATCCTGACTGAATTCAGCTGTTGTTTAGCTCTGCAAGGGTTCAGGCAGATCTTGCTTCCAGAGGGATCCTGCAGTAGGTCCTAACATGGACTGCGCCCCCTGGTGTCAGGACCGCACAGCAAACTTTTCCAACAATGCCTGGCGGGGGACCGCCCACCAGACGTCACATGACTGACGTCAGTGTGACCCTATATAAAGGGTGGTCCCCACGCCTGCCTTCCAGTTCTTTCCTGCCATCATCCTGTGCATACTACCTCGGGGTTACACTTGCTCAGTCGATTGCCATTTTTGCCAGTTATTCGTTCGCTTGTAGTTTCTTTCATGTCTTCTCCATTATCTACTGCATAGTCGAAGTGTGGCCCCCAGATCCGTCATAAGGACGGCCACCTTCGATGCCTCTTTTTTGCTTGGGCCCAGACTACAACATCGCGGCTTGTCCGGACTGTCTGCTCTTCAATCAAGCCACTCGTAAGAGAGAGACAGCAGGCCCTGAAAGTCCATCTTTCGAAGTCCAGAATGACTTCACTCGAGAAAGAGATGCAAAAGTGTGGGACACCGCATCTTCCCCTTCTTCTGAGACGACGAAGAAGAAAAAAGAAAAACATCGGGAGAAGGAGCGCCAGGAGATCTGGGACTGAGGGAACTACAACAGACCCTTGACCAGCAAGGCTGTTCCCCCACCGCCTGCCCTTGTGGTTCTCTAGGCCATGCCCGGGACTTCTCCAGGTACTTCTGCTACCTTTCTCCCGATCTCTACCAGAAAGTCATCCGCCGGCTCCTCTGGCGAACGCAGATTGGTAACCGATAAGTTGGCCCCTGGAGCCTGCCCAGTGGCCGTTTTTTAAGCAAAGTTCCAAGGATTCAGTTGGGACTTGCCCGGCCTCTACCGATAAGTCGGTCGAGGGTTCTTGCCTCGGCCGCCCAGTAATTCTTGTGTCCGAGCAGCCGGCCGTTTCTGATGTCCGCCCGAACCTTGCTCACCCGTCGGGGGCTCACGCCATCTCATCGGAAGTCTGGTCGAGCACCACTTTGGCTGCCAGCCGTGAGTCCCCCCAGACCTCTCCTGGGTGGGAACCTTCCTTCCCACCTCCCCAGGTGGTTCTTCTGGCCCCAGTGGTCACCAGGTATGAAGGAGGGAACAGGATCCCTGGAGGTGGTTCTCCCTTCCCCCACACTTGTCGATCTCCCAAATCCCTCTAGAGGGCTCCAGGCCAGAGGTTCCGATGCCACCCCACCAAAAAGCCTCTATCCCGCTCTGTGAGCCGTCGGACCCTCCTTCAGGCCTTCTTCTGTCGGCTACGCCTCACCCATCATCAGAGGCTCCGATGTGCATTTGGTCAACTCCTCCATTGGGGCGCTCGCATCCGATCCTGACGCCAGTTATAACTTCAGGCCAGACACCTTTCACTTACATGACGGCTGGCCTGACGACTAGATCCCTCGCGTCCTCTCCTCTGACATGAGATACCCTTACGCATGGGTTCATGCCGGGACCCTTCCGTCCACAGGTTCCAGGCTCCTTTCCGCATGGGCTGACGTTGGCTTATCATCTGGGCCCTTCATCAGACTATCTACCCCATACTAGTTTTTCGGGGTACCAGTACCCGGGGTATCCCTGTTATCAGGATTATCCCCATCAGCATCATTTTCATGGGCAGGGTGCACCTGGTTACCACTATCCACCTGCTCATGTTCCTCCTTCTCCACCTCCTCCGCCTGCGCCCCCACAGCAGAATTTTCAAACTATGATCCAATCCCGGTGGAAGGAGGCTAGGTCTGAGCTGGTGCCTGACCTGGAAAACACCTGCTGGCTCCAGTGGTTACCCTTCCCCCTTGTTCTTTGTTGCCCGTCAGCTCGATTCTTTTGGCACATATTTTGGGGTCCACTCTCAAGGAGGTCACTCTCTCCCTCCCAAGGAGGTCACTCTCTCCCTGATTTCGAGCCTCCTGATGATCATGCATCCTCTTTTGTTGGGGAAGATTCCTCTGAAGATTCTTCAGATGACCATTTCCTTCGCGGCTAAGGGGAAGGAGTCTCAAGTCCCCCCCCCCCCGAAGATGTTTTCGGTCACATAATTACTGCGGCGTATTCAGTAGTGTAACAGCCGGAATACAGAGGAACAGGATCCTAAGAGGAAGCGTCTTGCTGAGCATTTAGATCTTGAGATGGCTTCCCCTATTTCTGTCCTCCCCTGGACAGCCCCTCTCGAAGACCTCACCGGTACCATCTGGCAGCTGCCACATTCCATTCCAGCCGTCCCTAAGAAAGCAGACTGGATTTACCATGCTCCGGAGGGAGTTTCCTTCTTGGACTCCCATCCCAAAACCGATTCCATTGTTGTTGCTGCCCATGATTGCTCAGCCACCCCAAAGCACATGAGTACCCCCCGCCCCAGACAAGGAATCTCTGCAGCTGGATCAGTATGACAAGAAAGGTGTTTTTTTTTTTTCTTCTTCTGGTACATGCACTCTTCTTTCCCCCAATTACGTAGCACATATGGTCTCGTTCCAAAAAACGACCATGGCCAAGCTTGAGTCCCGTATCCAGGCCATGGAATCTTCAGATCTCATGGGGGACTTGGTCAAGGACCTGCTTCTGTCTGTAATTTTCGTGTCGATACGTGCGAAGGGCTACATATGATTCCATGGATGCGGTAGCCTGCTCCTCCACTATGGTAGTGTCTCTCAGACGACACAATTGGCTTTACATTTCTGGCCCCTCCAGTGACGTTCAGGATGTCTCTTTCAGGAGTTCGGTCCTTTTTTGTGGGGACACCAAAGATATATTATCACGGTCCTTCAGGACAGTGGCCAGGCCCTGAGGTCCGGGAGGTCTATGTACCGATCGGGATTTCAGAGAAAACTGCCCTTTCGGAGACAAACCAGCAGGCAGGGTAAGAAGCCTTTCACTGAATGACAGGGCAAAAGAAAGTCCACGGGTCCCACCTTCTCATCCCCACCTGCCTCCAAATTTCAGAGAGGGTCCGGAGGACCCTCTCCTCCTCGATCCTCTGCATCCTGACTGGCTACTCCCTCCTCCCCCTCCTCTGCCTGCGGGCAAGGAGCCGATTGGAAGAAGGTTTGCCCTCCATGTGCACGAGTGAAGGGATGTGACCTCTGATGCATGGGTCCGGCAGCTCGTATCAAAAGGGCACACCTTGGAGTTTTTGGAGTTCCCTCCAGATTCCCCTCCAAGTCGCTTGTCTTATTCTCCGCACCAGATCCCTCTGGTCGAGGAGGAAATTCAGTCTCTAAGTCAGAAGGCGACCATAGAGCCCATCCCTCTGTGCCAACGGAGGAAGGTATTTTATTCCCACTTTTTCCTGGTCCCGAAAAAGACAGATGACCTCAGACCCATCTTAGATCTCAGCAGACTAAACCTTTACATGGAGTACAAAACGTTTTGCATGCTGACTCTATAGGGCCTCCTGCCTCTTCTGCAGAAGGACCTTTTGGTTTTATGCACTGGATATGCAGGATGCTTACCTACATATTCCGATATTCCCGTGCCACCACCGCTTCCTGCATTTCTACTTCCAGGGGAGCACTTCCAGTTTACAGCCCTCACCTTTGGTCTTTCCTTGGCACCTTGGGTTTTTACCAAGTGCCTGGCGGTGTTGGCAGCAGCCTTGTGCTATTTAGGGATAGCAGTATTCCCTTATCTGGACGATTGGCTTTTGACGGCCCCACTCTGGGACAGTCTTCTGGGTGCTGTCTTGTGCACGTTGGACCTATTTCCTCACCTGGGTACCCGAGTCAGCTAACCTAAGTTGACTTACCCCTTCTCAGAACTTACAGTTCATTGGGGGCAATCCTAGACACGGTCCGGTGCAAAGCCTTCCTTCCCCGGACAGGGTGGAGGCCATTCAAGAGCAGGTCACGTTAGTGATCTCTTCCAGATACCTTCCGGCTGGAGCCTGGCTATGCCTCTTGGGCCCGATGGCGGCTTCCGTCTCCACGGTCCCATTTGCCATGCTGCATATGAGGATCACCCAGTGGCCCTTGCCTGTTCAGTGGGATCAGCACTTGGATGACTTGGACCATCTGGTTCTAGTCTCCAGTGTGGTCAAGAAGGATCTTCTTTGGTGGCTAGATCCTCTGAATTTTTCCCAGGGTCTTCCATTCAGAAGCTTGCCACCACTTTGGACCCTCACCACAGACTCTTCCTGTCTGGGTTGGGGGGCTCACCTGGGGGACCACCGGACTTGGCGGGGGTGTTGTGGTCCTAGGTGGAGATGGTGCTCCACATCAATATTCTGGAGATAAGGGCAGTTTTTTTATGCGCTCCAGGCTTTTCAGCCCATCCTGTCAAATGGAACGCTGCTGATCCAGACAGACAATATGTCAGTAGTCTGGTACATCAACAAGTGGGGAGGCACCCAGTTGTACCCCCTGTGCATGGAGGCGAGGCGGGTGTGGAACTGGGCAATTCAGCACAATCTGTTCCTCACTGCCATGCACGTTCCAGGAGTTCAAAATGTCCTGGCAGACAACCTCAGTCTGACCTCGTCCTTCGCTCACAAATGGGAACTCAATCAGGAAGTAGCAGATTCTCTCTTTCAGAGATGGGGTCATCCAGACCTAGATCTGTTCGCCTCCCCATTCAACGCAAAGCTTCCCAGCTTTTGCTCACTTGTTCCAGAGCCTGGTGCTTCCTGGCACGACGTGTTGTTACTTTCTTGGACAGGGAGGTTCTTGTAAGCCGTCCCTCCCTTTCCCATTCTGCAGAAAGTGCTTCTAAATCTCCAAGCAGAGGGAGCCTGGATGATCCTGATGGCTCCCTTTTGGCCAAGGCAAATCTGGTTTCCGCTTCTGCACCAACTTTCAACAGAACCCTCAGTTCCTCTTCTCTCAGACACGACCTGTTGACCCAGGATCAAGGCAGGCTGGTGCATCCCAGGCTCAGGACCCTGCATGTTCATGCATGGCTCCTGCAGACACAATACAGTCTCATTTCGGGGTCTCCCACAGAGTCGCTCAAGTCCTGGTAGAGGCCAGAAAACCCTCTACCAGAGCGACCCATGCTATGAAATGGAAGCATTTTTCCATTTGGGTGGCATCTAAAGGTTGGGACCCCTTTACGTGCTTGGTTCCAAAGATTATGGATTATCTGTACCTGTCTGATTCTGGTCTATCTTACTCCTCTCAAGGTTTACTTGTCGGCCATTTTTGCCTACCATGAGTTTGGGGGGGGGGGGGATGGATGGACCCGTGGCACAGTTGGAGATCTTGAAAACCTTTCTGAAAGGGATTCTCCACCTGAAACCCCCCCATCCGTAACTCCTCCTCACCTTTGGATTTGAATTTTGTGTTAGAGAAGCTTATGCTTCCTTCTTTTGAACCAGCGATGACCTGTGCTATGTGCTACCTCTCTTGGAAGGCACTGATTTTGGTTGCCATTACTTCTGCTTGTAGAATTTCTGAGCTTCAGGCCCTGGTGTCTAAGGAGCCTTTATTTGATTTTTTTTTCATAAGGACTGGGCGGTCTTACGCACAAATCCTAAGTTTCTTCCCAAGGTGGTTTCCGAGTTCACCCTTAATTAGACAGTTGAACTCCCAGTTTGCTACCCTAACCACTCGAACAAAGGTGAGGCTCTTTTTCATATGCTGGACGTACATAGAATTCTGAAATGCTACGTTCACTGGACCAAAGGCTCCAGAAAGTCTGATCAGCTTTTTGTCTCCTTTGCCCCTAGATCCTCTGGTTTAGCTGTTCCTAAGCAGTGCCTCGCTAACTGCATTTCACTTCGATTATCAGAAGTATGACAAACCTCTGCCGGGGGAGGTCAGAGGTCATTCTACCAGAGATATGGCAGCATCCACAGCCTTTTTGAGAAATGTTTCTGTAGTGGAGATTTGTGCAGCAGCTACCTGGAGTTCAGTCCACACCTTCATGAAGCATTACAGTCTGGACATTGCCTCTAGATGTAGGGCCGGGTTTGGCCTCGCTGTTCTGCAGGACCTACTGTCCTAAAGCCGGTCCTATTCTGTCCTTTCAGTTGCTCCTCCTCCCGTGACTGTCTTGGTCTCTCTATGCGTGACTGCTTGGAATTCAGTCTTACATGTTATGATCTACTGCAAGAACCCTCTCAAAGTAAGATAATACAGTTACGTAAGAACTTACCATAACAGTAGATCTTCGAGAGAGGTTCCTGCAGTAGGTCACATTTCCTCTCCCTCCTTCCCCCAGTTTTTGCATTTCTTTCAGCCTTTTCTGTACTGGGCTACAGGATTTCATCCTTTCTCCTGTCTCATCCTACTTGGATCTCCAGTGGGAGAACTGGAGGGCGAGCGTAGGGACCACCCACTATATAGGGTCACGCTGAACGTCCGTCATGGGATGTCTGATGGGCGGTCTCCTGCCAGGCATTGCTGGAAAAGTTTGCCGTGCGGTCCTGACGCCAGGGGGTGCAGTCCTACATGTTATGATCTTCTGCAGGAACCTCTCTCGAAGACCTACTGTTACGGTAAGTTCTTACGTAACTGTACTTTCTGATGTTAGTTCTCTGAGAACCCTTGAGTGTATTCCATTTGGGCCGCCCTAGAGCCTTATCTGTTTTAAGATATTGGCCGTTTTCTGACCCTTTCTCCTGTAAATATCACGTGCCCCATTTCTGAGCACATCCACATATTATGCTCCCCTCATTTATACTGTAAATTTTCTACATTTCTGTTACTGTTCACCTTGAAACAACTTAAAATAATTTAAGAATGTGAAAACACCATTAAAAACCAGATATATTATCTCAGATGTTGTTGTAGAACTCATACTATATTAATCACACGTAGACAGGGAAAATTATATTTCAGTGCAGTGTGCATTAAAAATAACAAAGGTAGAGGTTGGAATATACCAGTGGTTGTTCACTACTAGTATATTCCAACCTCAGCTTTTTCATTTTTAATATTCATTGCATTGAAACATTTTCTGTGTGCCTGTGTTTAAATAGTATGATGTCTGCAACACATTTTGAGCTGATATATCAGGTTTTCAGTGGTGTCTTTTCATATTCTTAAATTGTATTACGGTGAATGGTAACAAATGGAAAAAACTTGTGGTATAAATGAGTAACAACATTATATTTGGATATGCTGAGAAATGGGGCACATGTTATTTGTTACGCATAATTCCAGACAAAAGGGTCTGAACAGAGACGCAGGGTTCATGTACACTGTAGATATATGACCCATATAAGTAGACCATAACTTATGTAGTGAGATTGTTCTGATTTACTCACTTAGAAAATGGGCAGAGAACACCAAGAGGAAGGAGCTGCTGTTATAACTATACTTCTCTGCTGGGACTATATTGCCCTCCTTCCTTCACACCCCCCACCTGGCCAGTTCTACTTTTATAGGCACAGGATTTGACTGATAACAGGAACTTCCTGTTTGGGAGCAGGAAGTGGGTGATCACAGAGTCACAAAAGACTCACCATCCTAGAAGGAAAAGAGTAGCTCTCCTTCCCCCTCCTAGCTGCTGGAGGTCTGACTCTGAGCAAGTAAGGAGACTACTGAGAAATATAGGAACTTCTTGTCTCAGAACAGGAAGATCAGGATCTTTAAAGGGCACAGAGGCAGTAAGCGGGGAGAAAACAAAAATAAACCGAGGAAAGAGTAAATATTCCAAACAGTTAAGGGGCCAGAAATAAGACATGATGGGAGTGGTGCAGTGCAGTGGCTGTGGAGCAGCAGTCTTCTGGGAGTCGTTCTGGAGGATGCGGTGTTGTCCCATCTGCAGGCACCTCTCTGGGGCTGAGGGAGGCGGTTGCTCATCTCCAGGCTGAGTTGGCCAGGATTTGGGGGACTTCCTCTCCCACTCAGGGACCACCAGGGCCACTGCCATTTCCTCAGAGGTTGCCAAGAAAGAGGAGTGGTTGGACCACAGTGGGCTCAGGGAGGGTGAGGGTGGTGGAACAGAGGCACATCCCTCCAGTTGTATCTCTCCACAATTCATATGCCGTTCTGGCAAAGTGTGGTTCCTCTATGGAGGCACCTGCAGTGGAGACCAAGGAGGATGCTGGGAACCTCCACAAAGGAGACCTACAGGAGGGTGGCATGGGACCCCACAGGAGAAGGAAACAACTCCTGGTGGGGGACTTGATTGTTAGGGGGGTAGAACTGGGGGAGGAAGGGGAGAGGGAGGTAAGGTGCCTGCCTGGCACCATGGCTTGGAGGGACAGGGAGCGAATCCTCCGGATCACTGGAGCATCTGGACCGGGAAGGGAGCTGGATGTCATTGTCCACCTAGAGACAAATGACCTGGCTGAGAAAGGGATCAGAGCAGTGCAGGAAGAGTTTGTGGAGTTGGGGAGGGGCCTTAGACAAGTAGCATGCACGGTAACCTTCTCAGAGGTGCTGCCTGTCTATGGCATGGGTGAGGCTAGGGTGCTGCACACCATGGGATTCGATCAGTGTTTGAAAAACTGGTGCAGAGCTCAGGGATTTGGCTTCATTGGGGACTGGGGGTCCACCTAGAGTGATGCAGGCCTATACTGGCGTGATGGTCTGCATCTGTCCAGGAGGGAACCAGGATCCTAGTGATAGGTTTAAATGCTTCATTGGCAAGCATTTAAACTAGCCAAGGGGAGGCACTGGAAAGGAGCAGGAAACTTCTAGCCCCCAAAAAAAAAAAAAAAAATCAGGGTAGTAAGTGAGGTAAACACCAAGATAGAGATGTCGATAGGGAGAAGGGCAGGGGTAAATGGAGAAAATGACAAAGGCAATAAGCACAGGGAAGGAACTGGAAGGGGACAGGATCAGTTGTGTTCCAGGACAGTAGCTGCTTCTTGTTGTTTTTACAGGGTTTCTTGTGGATTTTACTTGGTAGAAGGTTATTTTTTTCTTTCTTACTTCTAAGGGGGCTAGCAGGGTATTGTTTTGGGGGCTGTTGGAAGTTTGGAAACTGGTTTGGTGGCTGTAAGTGGGCTCATTTGTTGGATGTTTCACTGTGTAACAGGCTGCGCTGGTGGAGGCCAATTTCTTCTGATTTAAAACCAATTTGGTGGGATTTGCTTGGGGTTGGTTCTTTGGCAGCAGGGCTTGGACAGGCAGACACAGGGCTGATACACTGTCTCGAGAGTCGGGTGTAGCCCAAGACCCACCTCCCTCCCCAGAGCTCTGCTAATTTATAGGGGAACACCTGCCCTACAATTGGAGGAAAAGGCTGCAGGTGCAACTCATGTAGTTCTAGCCACTGGGGGCTGGATTTAAAGGCTGGGAGAGAGGAGCTTAGGGAGTTGTTCACTTCCCTTATAAGTTTACTGTGTTGTACTGCACCTAGTAACAGGGTTACCGGTGTACTGTGGGACTGTATCTAGGATTAGTGGGTAACCTGATTAGGCAGTAGGGGTGTATCTTAGACTAGTGGGGAACCTGGTGGCTCACCCAAGGAAACCTACTTGGAGGGGGATGGGACCACACATCATTAGGGCCGGCATCTTTGGGAGGGTGGTGGGGTGCACAGGGTGTGGAGCAGCCAGGATACTGGACTGGGCTTGGAAGTTCGGTGGTTGCCCAGTGTGCTACCAGCTGGCACAGCTTAGGGAGGAGGTTGCGGGGATTAGGAGACAGCTGGGGAAGGGGGGAGTTACGGTTGCGGAAGGGGGCAGGAGATCTCCCATGGGGTTGCACCAAGCACTAGGGGCGGGGGCATAGGGAAAGGAGTGCAGGAGAATACATGGGGGTCACATAGGGACCCTGGCAGAGGGGGCCCGAAAGAAGGACACTACCAAGGAAGCAGGCAGGTAACTGGGGACCCTCACAAAGAGGGGCCAGAGAGACAGCATTCTTAGGGAAGTAGGCAGATGGGCGGGGCTGGACAGAAGGAAGCAAGGCGGGGAGGTGGATTGGACCTTATGCTCAGTAACCGCTTCAATTCTCTTCTTCTGCTTGAGGATGAGGGGTGATGTAGCCATGACAGGGGTGGTTAGAGATGGAAAGGGAGTGGGGGCAGGAGGCGGGGGCCAGATAGCAGGAGGAACAGGGGGGAACCTGGAATGCAGGAAAATGGGGGGGGGAGCAGTAAATCAGAGCAGGAGGGGCAGGGGGAAGAGGGTGAAAAGCTCAAAGAGAAGGACCAGTTGGGAGGAAAGGGCAAGGAGAAGGACCAGAAGTACAAGGAGGATACAGTAAAGGGAGCTGAGGGTTTAGGCTAGGGGAGCACGACAAGCAAGGAGGGACTACACGGAGACAGGAGGGAAGGGAGGACGAGCCAGGCTAGTTTAGCGGATGGGGGAGAAGGACCAGCCGCGAGCAGTGAGGGGGGAGTTAGCGAGGTACAGAAGGCTACTCGGGAGGAGAAGAGGCATAGGATCGGAGGGGAGGGGGTGGCTAGGATAAATAAGGAGGGGGCGGCATGTGGCACCCAGATAGGGGAGGAACAAGGAGCCGGCTGGGTGGAGGGTCCGGTAGAAAGGATGAGGGACATGGAAGGGGGGGAAATGGAGGAAAAGGAGCGGTCAGAGTGCTCCTGTTGGGGGATTCTACGATCAGGAGTATCAAATGGGATAGGGAGGGAGAAGCCTGGCCAGTTAGAACAAAATGCTTCCCTGGACTAACGGTGCACAGGGCCAAGCACGAGGTATATCAGCTGGCAAAGGATTGTGGGGGTTCCCCGGACATACTGGTCCGCCTGGGTACAAATGACATTGAGGGAAACAGCGAGCTAGAGATACAGGCAAGGTTCAGGGAGCTTGCCAGGGTCTTTCATGACATAGGATGCACAGTTTCCTTCTCAGAAATCTTGCCGTGCCAAGGGCTAGTGGGGAACACCAAAAGGAAGATTAGGAGATAAACCAGTGGCTCAGGAGTAGTGTGAGGCCAGAGGTGTGGGTTGATGGGGGATTGGGGAGACCTGGGAGGATAAGGGCTGTGCTAGAGATAGGCTCCATCTCAGTTTGGAGGAGGGAATCCTTGTTGAAAATAGAGGGGTTCATTGGTGAAAAGTGGGGTTTAAACTTGTGAAGGGGAGGGATGGGAGAAAAGGCTGTCAAGGGGGTGCCGATAAAGGAGGGACTCTGTCTCCACCCTCCTGGGGAGCTGGAGGAATGCAGGAAAAGGCCAACTGGTAAAGTGCAGATCAGGGGAAAACAGAATCCCCATGGGAACACGGAGCGGGGAAATGGAAGTATAGGGAAAGGGTGGAAGGTAGTCCTGCTAAATGCCAGGAGCTTGAGCAGTAAAATGCCTGAGCTCCAGGCGATGCTAACTGAGGGAGCGGTGGATGTGGCAGCGGTCACTGAGACCTGGGCCACTGCAGGACACGACTGGAACCTGAACCTGGAGGGTTACACTATGTTCAGAAAGGACAGGTGGGAGGAGGAGGAGGAGGGGGGTAGCAATGATAGTCAAAAACTGCATTGGCATAGGGGGAGTAGAGGAGGCAGAGGGAACCATGGAGGCGATTTGGGACACCGTGATAACAAGGGGGGAGGGGCAAGAGAGTGAAAATAGGAGTGGTGTATAGACCCCCCTGCACTGGCGGAGGAGCTGGAGGAGAGTCTAGTGGCAGATGTTGGAAGACACTGCAGACTGGGCAGGGGAAGGGTGGTGGTGTTGGGGGACTTAAACATGCCAGGAACAGACTGGGAGACTGACATCCTCAGTGGCCAGGGAACAGTGGTTGTTGGGTGTCTTTCAAGACGCGTTCCTAACTCAGCAGGTGGGGGAACCGACCAGGGAGGCGCGGGTACTGGATGTGGTCCTGGCAGACAGTGACCAGATTGGGGGCCTGGAGGTAAGGGACCCATTGGCAGGGAGTGACCATGCCATGGTCTGGTTCTGCCTGGACCTAGGAGGGGTAGAAGGCTGCACAAAGACGGAGGTAACTGACTTCAGGGGGGCAGATTTTAAGGAAATGGGAAGGATCCTTAAGGAGCATTTGGATGGGATTGGGTCAGACATGGATGTTGATAGTAGGTGGGAAATCATCAGGAGGGGGGTGCAGGATGCTACCAGCACCTGTGCAAGAATAAGACGAAAATGCGGTAGGGCCCGAAAACCCTGCTGGTGGACCAGGGAGGTCCAGGAGGTGGTGCGGGGAAAGAAGGCAGCCTATAGGCAATTCAAGTGCTCAAGGAGTGAAAGGGACCGAGGGGAGTACGAGCTGATGGCTAGAAGGGCCACTAGGGTGGTGAGGGCGGCTAAGGCAAGGAAGGAGCAGAACCTGGCCAGGAAAATTAGGAGAGGGAACAAGGGGTTCTTTAGATACATTGGGGAAAAGCGAAGGGTGAAGCGGCAGATTAGCAGGATTAAAACAGGGGAGAGATGGGCACAAGACCTGGGGGAGCAGGCTGAGGTACTAAATGAGTACTTCACCTCAGTTTTCACCAAGGAAAATGGGGGTGCTGCATCATACATGGGAGGAGACAGTGATACTGAGGGGGACCCTTACCATTCGGCGATCTGGGAGAGGGAGGCATCACTGGCAGGAGGGGAAGGCTAGCAGGGAGAAGAGGTAGCGGAAGTGGAAATCACAGCAGAGAGAGTGAGGGAAGTCCTCAGGTCCCTTAAGACGGAGAAAGCACCAGGGCTGGATAAATTACATCCCAGAGTGCTGAAGGAACGTGTGGATGTCCTGGCGAAACCCCTGGCGGAGCTTTTCACCATCTCTTTGAGGACAGGGTGGGTGCCCCAGGACTGGAAGGTGGCGCATATAGTGCCTATCCACAAGGGGGGGTCAAGGGAGGTGGCAGGGAACTACAGGCCTGTCAGCCTGACATCGGTGGTGGACAAGGTGATGGAGGGCATTGCCAAGGAGAGGCAAGGGGGGACCTGGAAAAGTCAGGGTGCCTGGACAATAGACAGCATGGATTCGTCCCGGGAAAATCCTGTCAGACAAATCTTATGGAGTTCTATGACTGGGTGACGAGTGCCTTGGACCTGGGTAGACCAGTGGACGTCCTCTTTCTAGACTTCAGCAAGGCATTTGACTCTGTTCCTCACGTGGGCTTGTTGGATAAGCTGGGAAAAATGGGGGTGGGAAACCAGAAGATCAGATGGATAGGCAGTTGGCTCCAGGACCGGACCCAGAGGGTCGTAGTTGGCGGGATAGTCTCATCCCCAAGGAGGGTCATTAGTGGGGTCCCACAGGGATCAGTCCCTGGGCCCCTCCTGTTCAACGCCCACGCCTCTGACATAAGGACAGGTATCAGGAGTGAGATGAGTCTCTTTTATGGATGAGATGGGGGAGGGGAGGTGGCCCCACAGGGGACCTGGAGGCTCTGGAAAGATGGTCTAGAAAGTGGAAGCTGAGGTTCAATGCAGGGAAATGCAAGGTACTGCACCTGGGGGCCAGAAACCCTGGCCAAGTGTACACCCTGGGGGGGGGGATGCCACAAGTCTCGATGGCTGAGAAGGACCTGGGGGCGGTGGTGGATGTCAAGATGAACAACTCGGAGACTTGTAGGAGGGCAGCAGCCAAGGCCAACAGGATGCTGGGATGCATCGCTAGGGGGATCACCTCCAGAAGGAGGGAAGTGATACCCCCTCTGTATAACTGCTTGGTGAGGCCGCACCTAGAGTACTGCGTGCAGTTTTGGAGGCCACACTTACAGAGGGACATTAAACTCCTGGAGAGGGTCCAGAGGAGGGCAACCAAAATGATTTGGGGCTTGGGGACAGGACCTATGAGGAGAGTCTCGAAGAGCTAAATATGTACACATTGGAAGAGAGAAGGGACCGGGGGACATGATAGAGGTCTTCAGGTACATGAAGGGGGTAAATAGGGGAGGAACAGTCAGGGAGCTTCGAAGGAAGGAGGAGGGGGCCACTAGAGGGCATGGGTGGAAGCTGGAGGGGGAAAGATTCAGGGGAGAAGGGAGGAGGTGCTACTTTACTGAGGGGGTGGTGGAGCCATGGAATGTGCTGCCTATGGGGCTGGTGGAGGCAGAGACGGTGGAGGGGTTCAAGAGAGGGGGGGACAGATACAGGGAAAGGGTTCTGGAAGCAAAATCGAATATCCGGAACTGGGAAGGGAGAAGCCAGAGAAGGCAAGGGGGGCAGTAAGGTCAACTCCCAGGGTGGGGGCTGAACAAACGAGCAGACGCGAAAGACCGTTAGGCTTATTCTGCTGGCATTTTAGCATGTTAGTATGTTAGGGATGGGGCAAAAAGGGGTAAGGCCATCAAGAAATGGAGGGTAATGAGTACCAGTGCCCGTAGTCTGGGCAACAAGCTCCCTGAACTGGTGGCCTTGATGAAAGAGGGATTCCTGGATATCGTAGAAGTCACAGAAACATGGTGCACAGAGAACCATGACTGGGATGTTAACATACCAGAGTACACAACCTACAGGAGAGACAGGGAAGGGAGATGGGGGGAGGAGTAGCTCTCTATGTAAGGGAAGGGATAAAAGCAACTGAACAAAAGAGTAAACAGAGAGGAGAGGAGGCACTGTGGGTCACCTTAGAGACTGGAAATGGCACCACAATCCGCACAGGGGTTGTATACAGACCCCCATATCGGGAGCGGGAATGGACAAGAATATGATAGAAGGCATCCTTAGGATGGCAGAAAAAGGGGGAGATACTGTTGATGGGTGACCTGAATATGCCAGATGTTAACTGGAGCACCTTTGCTGCAGCCACATCCAAGAGCAGAGCCATTCTCGATGCCCTACAGGGGGCATGCTTGAGACAGCTAATTTTGGAACCCACGCGTGAGGGAGCAATCTTAGACCTTGTACTCTCAAATGGGGACAGATATCGGATCTCGGATCTAGAAGTGGGTAGCCATCTGGGAACAAGTGACCACCAAACAGTGTGGTTCACGAAAAACTCAGCTACAGAGTCAAGCTATACAAAAGTGAGGGTACTGGACTTCAGGTGGGCTGACTTTGGCAAGATGGGAGAGTGCCTTAGAAAATCACTAGCAAACAGGCTAGAAGGAGGGGTGGAGCAACAATGGGGGAACATCAGAACTGCCATCACAGAGGCAACAAGCCTTTGAGTGAAGCAAATAAACAAATCAAAACTGAACAAAACCACTATGGTTCTCAAAAGAGGTGGCGGGGAAGGTTGGGGAGAAAAAGATAGCATTTAAGAAGTATAAGGAAACACAGAAGGAGCAGGACAGAGAACTGAACCAGTTAAGGCAAAAGGAAGCAGGGAGGGAAGTCAGAATAGCAAAGGCCCAAACTGAGGAAAAGGTAGCCAACTTGGTTAAGAAGGGGTGATAAAACCTTTTATAGGTACATCAGGGAGTGTAGAAAGACAAAGGGAGGGATAGTGAGGTTGAATAGAATGGACGGTGGGTGGGCAGAGAGGGATACTGAACGAATACTTCTGCTCAGTATTCACAAAAGAGGATGAGGGGGAGGTGCCTAATCCAGTTAACAAAAGCACTCTGGATAGGGGGTCGATCCCAGTCCTTTCACAGAAGAAAGGGTTCTGAAAGAAACCCTAAAACTGAATGTGGACAAAGCAATGGGGCCTGACTGGATTCACCCCAGAATTCTAAAAGAATTAAAGGGAGAACTAGTGACACCACTGACTACCATTTTTAACAAATCATGGGAGGATGGTTTGGTACCTGAGGACTGGAGGAAGGCAGCTGTGACTCTCCTTCACAAAAGTGGGAGCAAGACGGAGGCAGGAAACTACAGACCTGTCAGTTTGACCTCGGTGGTAGGGAAAGGATGGAATCACTTCTGAAGGAAAGAATTGTTGAGTACCTAGAGGCCAGTGGGGCACAGGACCCAAGGCAGCATGGGTTCACAGCGGGAAGGTCATGTCAGATGAATCTAATTGATTTCTTTGACTGGGTGACCAAAGTAGTAGACCAGGGAGGGGCTGTGGACATGGCCTACCTAGACTTTAGCAAGGCATTTGACGCAGTCCCACACAAAAGATTAATAATCAGATTAACCAACCTGGGAGTGGGTCCCAGATTGGTAGCCTCCGTAAAACATTGGCCGGACAACAGGACACAGAAAGTAATTGTAAATGGAGTCCACTCTGAAGAAAGAGGGGTTACTAGTGGGGTACCGCAGGGTTCGGTGTGTGGGTCCAGTCCTTTTTAATGTCTTTATAAGTAACATTGCAGAGGGACTGGAAGGAAAAGTGTGCCTCTCTGCAGATGACACAAAGATCTGCAACAGGGTTGATACACAAGGAGGCGTGGAAAGGATGAGAAGGGACTTGGCAAGGTTGGAGGAATGGTCAGAAGTGTGGCAGCTTGGATTCAGTGCAAAGAAGTGCAAAATAATGCACCCAGGAAACAAGAACCCAGGGGAAGATTACACAGTGGGTGGGTGGGAGGAGTAACAGCAACAAAAATGGAAGGGCACCTGGGGGGTACTCCTATCAGATGGCCTTGAGGTTAGCAAGCAATGTGAGAAGGCAGTAGGGAGGGCTGGGGGGATACTGGGATGTATAGGGAGAGGCATCACCAGCAGAAAACAGGAAGTTGATATCCCTCTGTACAGATGGTTGGTGAGGCCCCATCTGGAGTACTGCATCCAGTTCTGGAGACCCCATCTCTGCAAAGACATAGACAGGATGGAGGCAGTCCAGAGGAGGGCAACTAAAATGGTGCAAGGTCTGCAAGAAAAGTCATAAGAGGAGAGGCTAAAGGAGCTTAATATGTGTACCCTTGAGGAAAGGGGGGCATGATAGAAACTTTTAAGTACTTCAGTGGAATCAACAAAGTCCAAGAGGGTAGCATCTTTCAGAAAAAGAGATGTGCAAGAACAAGGGGACACAATTTGAAGATAGAGGGGGGGGATGGCTCAGGGGCAATGTGAGGAAGTAATTTTTCACAGAGAGGGTGGTGGATGCATGGAGCAGCCTTCCTGAGGAGGTTGTGAGGTCTAAAACTGTGGAGAATTCAAGAATGCATGGGACAGACATAAAGCAGTTCTTGTTTTGGGGGGGGGGGGTAGGAAGAAGTAGGCTGTTGGCTAACTAGGATCTGAAGCTTATCCTGTAGGTAGGGAAATGGGCAGACTAGGTGGGCCAAGCGGTCCTTATCTGCCGTCAAAGTCTGTTTCTATGAAGCCTGTGTGTCTTTTGAGGACATTAGAGCTTCAGTTTAGTAAGCAGTTTAATTCAAGACAAAATGGTCTGAACAGACAGCGTTCGTACCACTTTGTTGTCCTCTGACCCATTTAGTTATATCGTAACTGATGTAGTGATATTGTTTTGATTTACTGGCATAGCAAAACCTTTTCCCCTTTCCCCTATACTTTTAACTTTTTTCTTTCCCTGCCTTTTACCCTTTTCATACCTTTGTAACTGACCATGACACACCTGTGGTTCTAGGGAGAAATCTCTGCCTGCCTTTTCCTATGCTAGCTCTTCAACATCAGTAGTCGCTATTAAACCTGCTTCTTCTGCTCAGTTTGCTAAAACACCTGAAGGGACCTATGTGGCTCAAAAGCTTGTGTATTGTAACGTTTATGTACAATTTTGTTACTTCAGTAAAAGCTATCACAGTATGCAACAAACTATGTTTTCCAAGGACTAACACAGTAACAAGCATTCTTTTTTTCCAAGTACCTGAAGAGTTGCAATAGGGTGGATTGCCACAAGTGGGTAAGGTTAAGTGAGGGCAACATCACACCATGACACCAGCTGAAGTTAATGGGTAGAAAATTCAAGGGGAACAGTGACGGTGGTTGACATATGGAACCCCCTATCTCGGGGGCTTGTTGGTGTCCAGATGGTTGATGTGTTAAAGTATTGGACAGATTCATGGGACTCAGGAGGGCCCCAACAAGAAAAGGAGGGGTGCGTAAAAAGTTTAGGTGGCATACAGTCTGCTCAGTGCTAGACTGGTAGTTTTGACCAAGGTAGGGACTGGATAGACTTGATTAACTTACGGTTTTATCTGTTCATAAAGTTTAGTGGTTAAATGTTTTCCATTAAGAAACAAACACACGAGCCGCTCCAGTAGTGCAGTGGTAGTTGTACCATTCACTATGCCAGCAATGCAGTTCAGAAGTGGATGTGGGTTGCTCAGTCTGGTCAGGGAAGGAGGATTGAGTATCCCATAGAGACAGGCCTCCTCCTTTGGGGAGGGGGAATTTAATGTCTTACTCAGTTGCTACCTAGTGGAAGCTGAGTGGCAGTGTAGCGGATACTTAGTACAGCGGGAGGGGTAGTCAACAGACACTGGCACACGTGTGCCCTCTCACGTTTACGTACACAACAGTACCCTCGGTGTGGGGGGAAAATATTTTTTTTTATTTATTAAATTCTCGGATTACAAATAACTTTGAGCAGAAACTGCTCGTTTACAAAGGTTCCACGTCAAAGGATGAGGGTCAACATACATACAGAGGTAGTAAAAGAATGCACAATAAACAACCAAAACAACTAAAAGAAAAATAATGATACTCAGTTATAACATACATTGTGATAATATTCATAAAACGAGCAGCTTGGTAGGCAGCTGGCTGCGGTAACAATAAGAGATAGAAGGCACCATAGGCAGTTAGTATTACAGGCGTGCGACGGGAGAGGAAGTTGCAGGCTAATGGGCCACTGTCCGATGGTGGTGGAAAATGTCTTGTACCAGTGGAGATGTGAAGCAGGAAAGGAGTCACAAGGAAGGCCCAGTGCCAGAGGGAATGCGATTGGGAAAGGCGGGCTGTGAGACATGAGTGAGCTGGGAGGTGTTTAGAGAGATCTCTGTTCAACGAAACAGTCACATTGAGTGGTAGAGGTGAGGTAAAGTTTGAGGTTCCTTTTGAAGGGTCCAAGTGTAGTAGAGGAAAGTGCTTCTTTATTGAGGGAATTGAACCATTGAGCGGCTCTATAGATAAAGGACCGCTGACCCATGGAGGTACGACATCTGGGAACCTGAAAGATATGGACCACACATGACCCAAAAGGACCAGCCATCCATCACATTGTGGTCCTGTATAATTGGTGGATAACCTGCAAGTCCCTAAAAGTTGGTGACTGGGCTGGGGGGTGTCATCATGCAGTTATCTTCACAGTTGACAGCAGCTCTGCTTTGTGGAGTTTCCTGGGCATAATGCAGTATGTCTTGCAGACAGTCCGGGTCACTTCTAATTGCAGCTTAGACCCTGGTCAGGACCCTCTTGAGATTCAGGGAGTCTCAAGAAAATTCAGTGCCTGAGTCTGATTCTCTGAGGATTTTATTCTATTGCTCACAGTCTTTTCTTTTTAAGAGGCCTGAAGCAGTAGTCATGGCTCTCCAAGGTATAAAGTAAGCAGGTTTCGCATAGCAATTTACTACCCCAAAAAAAGATATTTGCATCAAGTGTTGCATTGATTGGCAGAAGTTACTAACTAATCAACTGATTTGCCGCATTGAGTAGAAATTTGCAAATTGATGTAATATTGTCATGATTCCTTTAGTGACCACTACATGACCTGTTGTGTCCGTAAGTTACATATGCCCCACTCCCCTCCTAACTGCTGTTGGTTTAGGTCATTCAGGTCGCTAAATACAGAGGCCCTCCTCCGTGACCTTTCCTTCTTTGACTGGTCTCTCATGTACTCTGCCCCTGATATTGATTCTGCTGTCTCCCTCTTATGCTACTTCCTAAACAAAGCATGGAATACTCTCATCCCTACCAGAAGGTGCAGAGTCAGTTGCTCCCACCACCACTGGATCTCTGCTGACATCCAGCTTTGTAAATCCTGTGGTCTTGGTTGGGCATGATACAAATCCTCCCTCTCCCATGCCGATCTCCACCTCTACAAGTCCCTACAAAGGCTATAAGAGCTGGGAAAGCTCATTACTTCAGTGCAACCCTGCAGCGAAATCTCAGCTTCTTCTCTAAATTCTTGCAGGCTCCTCACTCCTCCTTTAATCCCCCTCCCAAGCCTTCCCCTCCTACCTTGTTGGTTGATGGTGCACCTGTCTCTGACCCTTTCTTTGTTGCCTCAATACTCCACTTCTTTTTCACTACCTGTGCCCTCTCTTCATGCCTGGTAAATGTCCCTCCAGCCTCCCCTGCCCACTCCTCTTCTGAAGGCTTTTGTTTCTCACCTGTTTCTTTGCAAGAAGTTCTTCATGCCCTCCTTTCACTCAGTCCTCTCAAATCCAGACCAGATGGCCTCGACTCTCACATTCTCTGGATCTCTGCCCCTGCTATAGCTCTTCCTCTCTCCCACTTGCTAAACCTCTTCTTCACTCTTGGTATTGTTCTTTAGGCATGGGAAGTTGCCGGAGTGCTTCCCCTTCACAAAGGGGGCGATTCCTCTACTCCTGGCAATGATGGACCTGTATCTCTTCTTCCCTCCCTGGCTAAATTGCAGGAGTCCCTCATTTTCCCTAGACTGATTTCCCTAACTCCTCTGACTTCTCTGTTCATTTCAGTCTAGAATTGGGAAAAATCACTCTACTGTTACTTCCCTCTGTGTCACAGATACTGTTCTCACAGGTATGGACTATGGACACATCACTGCTGCTGTATTTATTGACCTTGCCAAAGCTTTTGACTGTCTCTCATCCTCTTCTTCTATCCAAACTTCTCTCCGCTGGTCTCTATACCCTTGCTGTGGACTGGTTTAGGTCCTGTCTTACAGGACATAATCCGTGTATTCAAGAAGGTGATCCCCTGCCACTCCCATTCAGGCAGGCGGCTCCCAAGGCTTCATTCTGGGCCCTGTCCTTTTCTGGATCTTTCTAAATGACGTTCCATCTCTGTGTCTCCTCCCAGATTCATGTGTACGCTGAAAACACAGTCCTCTACACCTCTGGTCTCTCAACTGTAGGAGTCCCAACTACAGAGTGACTTCATGAGGGTGCTGCATTGGTTCCAGGCAAACCAGCTTAAGGTTAACACCAAGAAGACTGTGTCTATGACATTTGGTACTGCCCAAAAGCTAGTCAAACGTTCCTGTCTCCCCTCCTTTTCTGCCCTTGATGACACCTCTCTTGAAGTAGTCCTGCCTTCAGGTATCTTGATATCTGGCTGGACAGTCACCTTGACTTCTCAACACACATTTACTGTATCCACTACAAACTCCACTCAAGCTAGGAGCCATATATAGGAACAAAGACTCCCTCTTTCCTGTTGTCCACTGAGAGCTACTTACCAAAGTGATACTGCCTGTTTTTGATTACACCGATATTGTCTTTGGGTCTGCCCCTGCCTCATCCTTTTCTAGACTGGACTCTCTCTCTAATGCTATTTGCTGCTTTGTCTCCAGTGCCCCCTCTCACACTCACCATGGTTCCCTCTCCCTTCCCTCTCTTCATATACGTCACCAGCACTATACCACCTCCCTTATTTCCAAATTCTGGTTTGGGTCTCTCCCTCCTACCTCTCTGTCCTCTCTCTCATCCCCTTCTCTTATCAGCAGTGCTCCAGAGCCCCCCATACTCTCTATCTCTGTCCCCCGGTCCTCACTCCAGTTTGGGGCAGACAGCCTTCTCTTACTGTCTTCCCTCTCTCTGGAGCACTCTTCCTTTTTTTTGTAAATATCTTTATTTAGATTTTACTAACTTATATACAAGTACGTCAGTCAGATCTCATACTTAAATTGAATCAATATAGTATAACAATTCCAGCTTTACATTAAATTATAGCTCTGTGCGATGGGGAGGTATATACAGACTTTAATTTCATTTGTTTGTTACTGCAGGGTGAGGCTTCTGGTCATCCAGTTCAACATGTGGAGGCGGTATAGAAAGCATTGCTGATTCCTTGGCATCTGGGCTCACCCAAGTTGTGTCTATCAGAAGTCCAATCTCCCCATCTTGGGGTCCTGCGCTGTCTCATTATTCAGTATCCATACTAATTTCCCTTTTCTTAACAACACACTTAGTTATACAGATTCCATTTCAGTTTGCAGTATCATCAGTGGCCCTCGGTCCAACCTGGCCTCCCCCCTCCCACGTTAGCTCCCCTGCTTAAATTTCCTAAGGGGTAAATGTGGGATCCTTCAGCATATAATATATTTGCCATCTGGCCCATCTGTCAGTAAACTTTTCTTCCTGATCATTCAGACTGTGGGTGATTTTTTTTCCATTGTATATATTTGTCTTGTGACATTCCACCAGTCTTGCGTTATGGGAACTCTAGGAGTCAACCACGCTTTAGTAATCGCTTTCTTAGCTGCAGATAGGAGTATGGATAGTAAATACCTAGTGTTCGGGCCTCGGAGGTTTGCGGGGATAATGTAAAATAAATACAGTTCTGTTGTCAATTGTAGTTGTGGGTCGAATATTTCTTGCAGTTGGGTCTGTAGATGTGTAAAGAATGGTTTCAAATTTGGGCATTCCCACATAATGTGAGTATGATTTGCCTTAGATTCCCCACATAAACGCCAGCATGTGGCTGAATGGGTCTGGGAAAAGTGGCAGGTAATTACAGGAGTTCTGAAGTACCGGATGAGATTTTTCCATTCAAACTCACGCCACTGATGTGAGCTTGCCACTCTGGCAATATAGCCCCAGGCCCTGCACCAGCCCTCAGGTGTTATCTGGTGACCCGATTCCCGGATCCATTGTGTACGGACACAATCAATATATGAGTAATTCTGCATGTTCAATGCTTGGTAGTATAATGATATTAAGTGGTCTTGTTTCAGGGACTTGTTAAGCATGGTTTGACTTTGGATTATTGGGGGAGTTGCTCGCATTTCAGATTATCCGGTAACTTCGTCTACATAGTGTTGAAGTTGTAGGTAGCGGTAAAAATCTCGGTGTGGCAAGTTATATTTTCTTTGGATCTCAGCAAACGACCACAGCACTCCCCGAGTCACTATTTGTCCCAGGTATCTCAAGCCGCACGCCTCCCATCTCCAAAAACCGGCGTCTAAGGTATTTGGGGGGAAATTGCTTAAGCTCGCAATCGGGCATATAAGTGGGAGGAAGGGCATCAGCTGGTATGCCTTTTTAATAGTCTGCCAGGTGCGGAGCATTGCCCCAAGCCAAGGGCTTGCCAGTTGAGGCAGCTTTAGATTGCCTTCCCCCTGATAGAGGATTCGCTAATAGGTGTGGTCGTCCAGAGCAGCTCGCTCGATGTCCAGCCAGTGCGGACTGGTTGTACCACCTTGTCTGGACATCACTTGTCGCACTACTGTCGCCTGCTGATAATGTCTTAGGTCCGGGAGCACCAGTCCCCACTCCCGACGCGGGAGAGTAAGGATCTTCATACGGACACGGGGTCTACGGCCGGCCCATACGAACTTTGTAATGTGGCACTTCAACTCCCGGAAAATCTTTAACGGGAGGTATACTGGTACGTTTTTAAACAGATATAGGGCTCTCGGGAGTACTAGCATTCTAACTATGTCGATCCTCCTGGCAAGACCCAGGGGAAGCGTTGCCCATGAATCAAGGTCTGATTTCAACTGCATGATAAAGGGCGTGTAGTTATATTTATAATATTCCGAGGCGGCCTGAGGGATATATTTTATACAACTGATCATTGGCCGGGAATCATTTAATCAGACATCAGCCCACGGCTCGCTGACACGGACTGAATTTCTGTACGTCCCCTTTGCCCTTCCCTCTCCCGCCCTTCATCATCCCTCCAAGATTCACAGTGGTAGGGCCATATAGGGGACCAAATTATTGTCATGCTGCGTTAACTCTCGTAATTTGCCTGGGTTAATAACCTGCCCCTTCTAGGTGGGCTACTTTCAGGGTCTGCATCCTGCATCTCTTTAGTGAATTCGCTCAGGCCGGCCCATCTATTTAGCCTCCTTTCCCTCCCCTCCCCTTCCACATTATGTTGTGCCTAAATTAGAAGAGCTGGAGTGACAGTGACCGCGTTGTAACGGCCATTTCCCATCTTATCTCTCCTCTCCTTCCTCCGACACCATAGGCACGATTTAGCTTCCCATCAGTCCCTCTTCATACCCCCCTCCACTGATGTCCTTCTCCCGGCCTCCCCTCTCTCCAACTACATCAGGCCCCCTCACCAGCTCAGAGGCCCCCATCCCTCCCCCCGCGCCCGCCTGATCCGTCGTTCATTTAGCGTCGTGGCCGGGAGCAATGCGACCTCCGGCTGACTAGTCTACTTGGAAGCTGATCCCAAGCTAGGCCACGCCAAACAGTAGCATCGATTAGCAGAGCCCGGGCTCCCTCCCCCCTTTCGGGGTCACCCCACTAATAGTTCAGCCACCCAGCTGACCCTCCTTGCCTTCCCCCATACCCCTACTTACCTCCCGACTACCCATCTCTCCAGCCATATCCAATACATCCTCCAGCTCGGAGGTCCCATCTCTCCTCCCATGACCGCCTGGCCAGACTTTCATATGGCGATACGCAAGAGGGAGCAATGCGGCCTCCAGCTCCAATCCACATGGGCCCAGTACTAAGGTGGCCTAACATAGCAGCAGCGCCCATTAATCTAGTCCCGCCTCCCCCAGTTTATCCAACCGAGACGAGCTCGCTTCCATCTTTCTCCGTGATACCGCCACCCCCATGGATCCCTTTGGAAAATACACCCCATTCCACCCTTGATCTCCCCCACCCTCTACAAACCTCGGCCAGTTATTTAGACGGGCAGACAACCTCCCTTGCTTCCCTCCCTCGCCCCCCCTTCCTCAGAGTCTGAGGCAAGCTTATCGACATAATAATGCCCGATATATGATAATTAATGCACAGAGTCTAATTATGTCCCATTTGTGTACTTGCGGTCTCTCAGGTTTCGTGTCTCAGTGCATCTTGCTTCCGTTCATTTGATGCAGATTGAGTTGCCTTCAGTACTCCCACTATTTTTTGGAGAGCTTCCATTCCCTGTCTGCGCCTTGAGTTCTTCTGGCCGTTGTTCCACATCTTCTGGGCCAGCTTCGTGGCTATTGTGGTTGCCTGGTTGTCTCGGGGCTGGGGGACCTGCAGTTTTCTTCTGTGAAGCTCCGCTGTTGCTTCCGCGGCTGTTTCAAACGAAGAGGGGCCGTCCTCAAACAGGATTATCATTTTCGAAGGGTAGGGCGTGCGGAATTTAATGCCTGCTGTCTTTAAGGCTCTCATTACCGGAATATACATTCTCCCGCGTGCCATTATTTCCGGAGCATAATCATTTTCAAAAAAGAGCCTCTTCGACTCGTAGTAGATTTTGCCTTCCCTCCAAGCTGTGTGAAGAACTGCTTCCTTCTCTTGATGTCTCAAGAATTTGATTATGATCGTGCGGGGGCGTGAGCCTGGCGGTGGCCTGTGGCCCAAAGTACAGTGGGCCCGTTCCAGTTCCAGAGAATTTGAGTCGGGTAGGTGAAGCAGCTCTTTTAAGATTTTCTGAATGAAAGGAATCCTCTCTTTGCCTTCGGCCCCCTCCAGAACCCCTGAAAGCCTGATGTTGTTTCGGCATCCTCTACTTTCGGCGTCTTCAGCTCGGGTTTGCAGGGTCTTAACCTCTTCATGTAATTGTACTATGGCGTGCTCCACTTCCTCGAGCCTCCCTTCAGATTCTACTGTATGGGCCTCGTTGTTTTCCTGGCGCTGCTCTAGTTTGCTGAGGTCCGTACGCAGAGCGGTGACCGTGGACTTCATTTCTTTTTGGAAATCTCTTATTTCCGCTAACATCTGTGTCATCTGTCTCTGGAGTATTGTGTTCGGGGCCTGGTCGGGCGCTGCTCTACTCCATCGCAAGGTCGACAAGGCCCGGGAATCTCCACTCTCCGAACCCTCGTCTTGCGATCGCTCTTCATCCTGGCGCTTTAGCAGTGTTAAATTCGTTTCCCCACGTTTCTTCGGCATTCTAGTTCCTCCCAGTTAGTTAGTGAATAAAATTTAGCTAGTGTAGCTTCGCTAAGGAGGTTATTTTAGGGGATCGCTATGAGAGCCTCTTGTCTAGGCTGCAGCCATGTTCATGATGTCACCGGAAGTCCGAGCTGGAACTCTCTTCCAAGCTCCCTTTGGCTGTCTCCTTCTCTGCACTGTTTAAAATGTATTCTTTCCAAGTACCTCTCTTCCTCTTCCTCCTGTCCTTCCTCCCTTCCGACTGCCGAGGTGAGGCTTGCTCGCGCGTGCGCTCTCTCTGTCTCTCCACCCCTACTTGTGTACTTTGCACTATATTTTTCTTGCCCATCTGATTCTTGTTTGCCTACCACAATTCTTACCTTACTCCCCCATGTTTCCCTCCGTTCCTGCCTACCATAGTTACTACTTTATAATTTCCTGCCTGTGCTAATGTGTTGTTACCTCGCATTACACCCATCCATCGTTATTTATTGCTTGTATGCTATATTTGTATGGTAATCTGTCTGTTTATGTGTACCACTCCCTTCCCCCAGGTCACACCTAGAAACAAGGTTCAGCTCAGGGTGGCTCTCCCGGTTACCAGCATTTTAAATTAATAAATCAAAATGGTAAAAACTACAGAATTGCAGAGATGTTCTTGCAGTTTGACATTTTTCCATGCAGTTGCACTCTTCTGGACTGTATCTTACGGTTAAGTGAAATTGCTCCTCAAACCTAGCTGGTTGCTAGGCGAAGTGATATTGGTTAGCAAAGACTGCTAATCAGGTTTCCAAAACTGATTTTGTGCCTTACTCTGGGTGCTGCTGCTTTTACCTCTGTCGCCTGCTCCACAGCAGCCATCAACTGGGTCTCACAAACCAGGATCCCTGATTTAAAAGTCAATGACTTTCTGGTCCAAGGCTATGACCCACTAGTCCAAAGCCTTCACCTCCTGCAAAACATCTTTTAGATTAGGCTCTGGTTCCCCAAGTATGAGACTGCAGCAGAGTGTGATCTGCTGCTCCATTGTCCTGGCTTTGCTGCCCCCTTCTTCCACCTCAGTCCAAAGCTACTTTTTATGGGGGTTTTCCAACTTCAATAACAACAAAAGATTCACACCAGGAACTAAATAGGAATGTTTTGGTCACTTACAATCGTAAAAGAATACAAATAATAAAATAGTCAGTTGAGCTCAAGGGAAATGTGTTCCGTCGAAATGGCTGCTGGCTCTGCCCCACATTATTGGTTTTGGTGTTTTCCATTAACATATGTTATACCCCTCTGTGACTTTACCTCTGTTATCCTCCTTTGCCTACCATGTTTCAGTCACTATGATATGTGGTTACTCCCTTAACACTAACTCCTCTAATTGTCCCATTTTATTATTTAAACTTGGTATTTAGCAATATACTTTTTCTGTTCCAGTTTCCTTCTTTCCTGGTTTAACTGATCTCGTCCATGTTTTGCTTTCCATTTTGCTTAATATTGTTTCTCTGGCCAGCCTGTGGCACTGATGGTTGAGGTGCTGGACGCCACACCGGCAACCCAGGTTTGGGAATGGACTCAGGCTGCTGGGAGTTGGCAGGGGAGAGGGTGGATTGAGCATTCCAAGGACTGCTCTCCTCCCTCTGGGGTGGGCCTGAGGGATGCATCATGCTTGAGCGGCCCCTGGTGATGACCAGTGCAGCACAGGTGTGGCACCACAATGGGGTGGAGCTCGGCAAGGCGCCCTCGTGGCTCACTTGCTGTGCGTCATTGCACTACCGGCTACTGGGGAGCAATCGGAGAAAATGGCTGTCTCGACGTGCAGCTTGATGGCTGCGCTCCTGGAGGCCTGATGAGGAGTCGCGTCGAGGGGTCTGGTCCAGTTCTGGGGCAGAGAGGTAGGGGAGATCCTCTGACGGACTGGGCACAGCCATACCGGACCTCCCGCGTATCGAGTGAGCCCAGATGTCGTCCAGATCGGCGGGGGCTGGCGGGTGGATGCCCCTGCCGGTGTGCTGCATTAGGGCGCATAAACAAGAATAAAAAATATATATATATAAGCTGTACACTGTTGACCTCTTTTGTTTCACCTGGTACCATTTTATCCCCTTCTTTATTAGTTTAGTTTAAAATGTATTATTCCTGTTAAGTCTGGTGCCCCCACCCGAAACCGTAACTGTCCCTTACCAGCCCCAAAATCGATTACTGCGTGAACTTTAATTTTCAGTTGCCTCTATATAGGAGGGGACGGGATAGTATTTTGGCTCTTGCTGAGCCACCAATCCCTTCCACTTCCTTGTCCCAAGTGTGGCCCCCACGCTAGTTTATTTTGTGATGTAATCTTTACATAGAGCACAGGGTCACATTCCACAGACTGTAATAATAAATCAAGGCCACCCTGAGCTAACAGGAGCCTTGTTAGTTGCAGGCTGGCCTTGATTTGTTTGGAATGGGCAGCTAAATATAAGAAAAAAGTAAAAAAAAAAAAAAAGGCCCTGTTGCTGACTATGGAGCGTGTCCATATAATTGCATCACAAAACATGCTGGTGTGGAGACAGTGCTCTGGATAAGGAAGTGTTAAGGATCAGCAGCTTGGCTCCACTGAGCCAAAATACGATCTCTATCCTTCCTAAATAGAGGCAACTGAAAATTAAAGTTTATGTAGTAATCGATCTGGGGGCAGGTAAGGGTCATTTACATTTCTGGCATGAACACCAGAAAAAGGTGCTCTTTAAACTCTCCAGTTTTTTTTATCCTCTCTCCTAATATCCATACCCTCTCTGCGTTCGCTTGCACAAGGAACGTATTGGGACAGTACGGCATTTGAGAGGTGTATCACCGCCAAGCCAATTACAGCTGAGACTGCAATGGGCATGGCAGTGTACACCAATGACCAGGCACTCTGGTCATGATACAGGTTCAGTTTTACTGACGTGGCATGTTGTCTGCTTAAAAGAAATGAACCACTTCAATGAGAAAGCGCTTCATTTCTTTCTGTAGACATAACTCCAGGTGTGGCTTTCTTGTTGCCGGCTCCTGCCATACACTGTCTCCCTGGTCCTAGCTTTTCTCTTCTTCTGACTCCCACCCCCTGGCTTGTACAATATAGCTGCGGTACAGCATTACATGTTTGCTGCTCCTGACGCACTTTCGCTCCCCGGTGATCGCTCCTTTGCCCCTCCCCTCAGCTTGTACAATATAGCCACAGTGTGGCTTTACATGTTGTAGCGCCTGCTGTTTAGACTCCCTGGTCCTTGCTTCTCTCTCCTGGTCCTCGCTCCTTCTGCCCCATTGTACAATATAGCCGTGGTGTGGCTTTACATGTTGGCAGCTTCTGCCTCTCTCTCTCCCTGGTCCTCACTTCTCTCTCCTTCTGAACCCTCCCTCCCAGGCTTGTACAATATAGCCTCGATGTGAATTTACACATTGGCTGCTCCTACTGCACTCTTTCCCAGGTCCTCACTCCTTCTGCCCCACCCTTCCAGGCTAGTACAGTATAGCTGCAGTGCGGCTTTACGTGTTGGCAGCTCCTGCTGCCTTTTCTGTCCCTGGTCTGTCCGTTCCTCTGACCCCCCCCCCGGGCTTGCACATTAGCCGTAGTGCGGCTTGGGAAGCTCACTCCCAGTGTCCCCTGATATGTACTCCCCCAGACAAACACTAGGACACTGGGGGAGCCCACTTCCAGTGTCCCAGAATCTTCTGTTTTTAAAAAAAAAAAAAAAAGTCCCCTGCCATCTTTTTTTTTGGTAACCTGTAAAAAAAGAAAATGGTCCCTCATGGCCCCTTTCGTGTCCCTCTCCCATCCCGACCCTCCCACTGAGCACTCACCCCCCCTTACCCCATACTTACCTGCAGATGTTGGTGGCTGTGATCTTCTGTGGATTGAGACATGTCTGCACTCTTCAAAGTAGAACGGCGAACTGAAGAATGAAGGCAAGTGCTGTATAATGGCATTTTGAACTTATGTTGATATCACGGCCATTTTTAGGAATGTTTGCACATCATTTTCAATGTGAGCTGTTTGGGACCCCACCTCATGAACATTGGCATTGTCATTTCGTTACTCGGTCCCGAAAGGTGATTTTGCGGTCGTTGTGCGGAATCACCTTTCGGGACTGATTTTTAATTAAATGACAGCACCACTGTTCATGAGGTGGGGTCCCTAAAAGCCCACATTGAAAATTTGATGCAAAAATACCAAAAAATGCCCGAGTTACTCACAGTCATTGAAATTTTTCTTCGCACGCTCATAACTTCAGTAGTTTTTTAATATTTTCACTCCAAATTTTCAACATTGCCATTTTTTCACACCACCTCAGGAACAGTATAACTCTCATTATACAATGGGGCTTTAAAAACAAGACACTTGATTGGTTGACTGGCACCTTTCCAGCATTATAAAATTCAGCATTACCAATGCAAAAGGTGCCAGTCAGCCTCATCTCTCGAATCAGTGTGACCCCTGACCACGAAACTAAAAATCCGCCATGTTTAAACACCGGTAAACAGCAGTCTAGCACAACTCCCACTGCACCACACCAAATTTAAAACTAAAATTCCTACAAATCAACACACTCAAAACCAATTCAGAGCTAAAACAGCCTGGTACTGTAAAATCATTCCCCCCACTTCTGCCCTTCTCACCTCTGACCGTGAAATCGCCTCCTTTCCTTCATCTCCGACAACTGCTTGGTCGACCTCCATAAACAAGTGGTTCGTGCCCTACGGAAAAAGTAAGCCATATCCTAATTTTTCAAAAACACTTGCTCCACGTCCCAATTCCTCACAGGCTTAAAATATCACGAGGTCAATATGAATGCAAGTACCCAGTCACGAACCTCCCACGGCTGCAGCACTGTGGCTGCAAGCGTACTACGCTATCACCGTCTTAAGTTTAAAGACACATAATCTGTCTTAAACTCTGCTGTGTGCAGCTCCTTCAGTAAGTCACTTCTTTGAGAATGGGGTTTCAATAAAAAAAAAAAAACTAAACCCTTGGACAGTCGTCTCCTATCTGAAACATATGCGAGGCACTATTCTACCCAGCAAAAGGGAACTATTTTTTTAGGCACAACAATAAGATCAATTAAAACTACTACAAATAAAAAAATATATATTTTTTTTATTTTATCTTACAGTAAATGAACAGAAACGTTGTATAATAGCAATAAACCACTCCAGGGTGCTGGTGATGCTGGGATTTACCCACGCCTGGCGAGGTTTAGTCACTTGGCCTGCGACCTCGTGACCGAACCACGCCAGGCGTGGGTAAATCAAGCATCACCAACACCCTGTCGTGGTTTATTGCTTAATTCTTCACATCCTACCTGAAACGTGTTTTTGCACCTGTGACGCAGAATGGCGCAGTTGCTGTGCGAAATCACCTTTTGAGACCAATGAACAAAATGACAGTGGCAGCGTTCATGAGGTGGAGTCCCAAAAAGGCCATTTTGAAAATTTGGTGGGAAAACTCCTAAAAATGACAGTTATGTGCGGTTGTTGAAAATGTTCTATGCACGCGCATAACTTTGGTAATTTTCAATATTTCCACTCCAGTTTTTCAGTATAGCCATTTTATCACACCATCTCACGAACAATACAGCGGTAGTTTTTCACATCCTGCCCCAAATGTGTTTTTGCACCTGTGGCTCGGAATGGTGTTTTTCCTCAGCTTTACAAGTGTTCACCTATGGGGTTCATGAGGTGGGGTTATAAGAAGGCTGTTTAAAAATTTGTGGTCAAAATATTAAAAAACGACAAAGCTATACCCATTTGTTGCAATTTCAGTATGCATCCTCGTAACTGCAAAATCTTACATCTGAAACTACTATGGGCTTGGCAGTGTTGACACTCTGGTCATGACAGTAGTTCTGCTTGCTGACATGTAGTTGAAAGAAATTAATTGCTCCAGTGAGACAGCGCTTCATTTCTTTCTGTAGCTGTAACTCCGGCCATGTGCTTTACAGTTGACACTAATGCACATGGCGGGAGTTATGGTTGTTGTCGGCTCCTGCCGCCCGCCGCACTCTATCCTTCTCTCCTCTGCCCTCCCCCTTTGCATTAGCCACAGTATCCCGGGTACTAGCCTCCATTCTCATCCTCCATCATTATCTATCCTGGCATGGTGGCAGGATGCTAGGACTCAACTCCTAACCAAACTTTGATAGTTCCAGCCAATTGGAGGAATCCCTTTACCTAGAGCACTACCTCCCCCTCCAGCTCCTGTGGTATGTGCTGCCGGTTCTCTGCCAGTGGGCGACACCAGGATGAACCCTTCCCTTCCCAGTGGCTCTGAACCCTCTGATTCGGATTCTAATATTGACCACTCTGAACCTCATTCACTGGTCGAAATTCATCCCAAAGAATCCCCAAAATCTCCCCCGGAGGATCCTTATTTTGGGGTTCTGTTGAGAACCATGAAAACAGCAGGGGGCTGACCATCCAAGGAAATGGATCCTCAGCGGAAAGGCTGGCTGAACATTTGGACTTGTCCACCACAGACCCTCTACCCATCTCCCCGGATGGAGTCCGCACCAGGATCTAGTTCGACAATCTGGCAGCAGCCCTCTTCCATTCTGGCTGTTTCCAGGAAGGCTGACAGAACCTACTCCCCGAAGGGATCTCTCACCTCACCACCCACCCTAAAGCCGACTCCATGGTCATTATGGCCACGCATGACTGCTCAGCTGAGCCTAAGCACTTGAGTTCCGCCCCACCAGACAAGGACTTAAGACAGCTTGACCAATTCGGTAGAAAGATCTATTCATCCACCTCCTGTGCCATACGGTCATCTAATTGTGTATCCCATATGGTGGCCTTTCAGAAGTCCTCTCTCACGGAACTAGAGAGGGACCTTCAGGACATCCCTGATGAAAATCTCAGGGCAAAACTGCTGGACAAGGTTCACTCGAGTAAATCTTCCTACCGTGATGCCCTCTGGGCCACTTATGATTCTGTGGACTCCGTGGCCCGGGCTGCGGCCTCGGGAGTGTACCTTTGGCACCTAGCATGGCTGCGCATCACAGGCTTGGCACAGAATGTTCAATCATCCCTCTTGGATGCACCTTTCAGGGGTTCCGTCCTCTTTGGCGGCAACGCAAAAGACATCCTGAGTTGGGGAGCCCATTTGGGGAATCACGAACTCGAGGTTTGTGGTCTCCTTAGGAGGAACACCTTCACATCAACATCCTGGAGACCAGAGCAGTCCTCTATGCTCTCCAGGCCTTCCAGTCATTACTCCTCCCAGGAACACTTTTGGTCCAGACAGACAACATGGCGACTGTCTGTCTAGTACCTCAACAAACAGGGAGGTACCCGGTCGTACCCTCTTTGCAGGGAAGCAATGAGAGTATGGTATTGGGCTGTTCAGCACGGCCTGTTTCTGACAGCAGTCCACGTTCCAGGCGTACACAACTCCCTGGTGGACAGTCTCAGATGATCAGTGACCAGGGCTCACAAGTGGGAACTAAAGCAGGAGGTAGTCGAAGACCTGTTTCTTTGGTGGGATCAGTCAGACCTAGATCTGTTTGCATCCCCGTTCAATGCAAAACTACCCAACTTTTGCTCGCTCGTTCCCGGGCATGGTGCTTTTTGGCGAGGTGCACTTTCTCTCTCTTGGACAGGGAGGTTTTAATACGCATTTCCTCCCTTTCCTCTCATTCAGAAGGTTCCGCTGAAACTCTAGGCAGAAGGGACCCACTTGATTTTGATTGCCCCTCTATGGTCCCGGCAGATTTGGTTCCCACTGTTACAACAACTAGTGCTAGAACCGCCGGTCCTTCTGCCACTGTCTCACGACCTTCTGTCTCAGGAGCAGGGCACCCTGGTACATCCGAATCTTCTGTCTCGCCATCTTCATGCGTGGCACCTGTGGACATAGCGGTTTCTCACTATGGAGTCTCCCCTCAGGTTGTTAAGGTCCTGGTGGAAGCCAGAAAACCCTCCACCAGATCCACTTACGCCATGAAGTGGAAGAGATTTTCTATCTGGGCAACAGCCAAACGCTTGGACCCTTTTTCTTGCTCGGCTTCCCAAGTGTTAGAGTACCTCGTACATCTTTCTGAGTTGGGCCTTAGTTACTCCTCCATTAAGGTCCATCTTTCTGCGGTGTCAGCCTATCACCTTCCGGTGGAGGGCAAAACCATAGCACAGCTAGAGGTTTCTAGAACTTTCTTGAAGGGTATCCTTTACATCAACCCTTCAGTCCGGAACCCCTGTCCTCCCTGGGATCTTAATTTTATGTTGGAGAAACTTACTTTGTCCTCTTTTGAACCAGCAGCAAGTTGTGATATGCTCTTCCTGACCTGGAAGACTCTGTTTGTGGTTGCAGTTACTTCAGCTTGAAAGGTTTCAGAGCTTCAGGCCTTTGTTTGCAGAGAGCCTTATTTGATTTTCCACAGGGACTGGGTGGTCCTAAGGACTAATCCGTCCTTTCTTCCGAAAGTGGTTTCGGAGATGAGACTCAACCAGAGTGTTGAACTGTCGGTCTGTTTTCACCAGCATTCCAACAGGGGGGAATACCTTTTGCACACCTTGGATGTGTATCAGATTTTGAGGTACTATACCTCCTGGATTAAGGAGGTTTGAAAGTTGAACCAACTCTGTGGCCTTTGCCTCCCAGTGCCAGGGCAAGGCCATTTCTAAACGCACTATTTCTAGGTGGCTGGCTAACTGTCTTTATTACACTTACCAGAGGTATGGGAAAACCCTTCTGGGGGTCAGTTAAAGGTCTTTCCACTGGAAGCGTGGCCACTTCTACCACTTTTTTCAGAAATGTGTCCACTGCGGAGATCTGCGCAGCGGCCACTTGGTCTTCCGTCCACACCTTCACTAAGCATTACAGTCTGGACATTGCCTCTAGGCGTCGATCTGGTTTTGTCCTTGCAGTCTTGCAAGGTCTTCTGTCTTAAGGCAGTCCCTTAGTTGGAAGACATTTTCCTCCTCCCGGAATCTCGTCTCCACCTCCTTCTCTTTTCTTAGACTGCTTGGAATTCAGTCCTATATGTGAAGACCTACTGCAGGAACCCTCTCGAAGTAAGATATAGCAGTTACATAAGAACTTACCGTAACAGTAGATCTTCGAGAGAGGTTCCTGCAGTAGGTCTAGTTTCCCACCCACCTTCCCCCAGTTCCTGGAAATTTTCCTTTTTTATTCTGCCTAGTCCTCGGATCTAGCCAGGGCACAGGGTCTCAGGAGTTGTTACTCCTTTCTACTATCCTCTTTCTAGGTCTGTGGTGGAAAAGAACTGGAGGGCGGGCGTGGGACCGCTCGTTATATAGTCGGGCTGGTGTCTCATCACCTGACTTCGGGGGGCGGTCACTGCTGATGATTGCTAGCTACAAGTTTGCCGTTGGAACCTGACGCCAGGGAGCGCAGTCCTATTTGTGAAGACCTACTGCAGGAACCTCTCTCAAAGATCTACTGTTATGGTAAGTTCTTACATAACTGCTATTTTGACATGCTTTTCTCCTGCCAAGATGTATCTTTGCCACCAGAGTTATTGCAATGTTATTTTACATTGCGATCTCCTGCCCATCTGTACCCAGGTTGTAACTTACTTGGAATGTTACTGCCTTGTTTCTTGTATTGCAATTGTATTTTGTACTGTTAGGCTCCACGTCAACGGTACATAGGGACATTTTGTAAATGAGTCTTTGACTCAAAGGTTTGTAATTCCAAGATTCTAATAAAAAAATAAATGGAGCATTCCTTTTATTACTGTAGCAGGGGATGAAAAATCACAAGTCTGAGGTCCAGGATGCACAAAAACAGTAGTAGGACTTGAACTGCACAGCCCAATTCAGTCCAACGGATTTGGCTGTGCAGTTCAGTATACCACTGTCGTGGTATTGGCTATGTGGCTGCTTGAGCTTCTAGAGCATCCCAGCGCCCCGCCACGTCATGATCCATCAGGAATGTGCTAGAGGGTGGGAAAAGCTCAATGGGACCACTCGGAGCTCCACTCAGACCACGGGGCGCTGCCATTTGGGGACTTCAGCCAGTGTTCAGGTGGCTCCGAAAATCCGACTGTGCCCAGTATGCAGGAGGGACTTGCGGGAGTGATGCACTTTGCAAGATCAGCCACAGGGAGATCACATGTACAGCAAACAAAGTGATCAGGTGATTGGTGGCTGATCTGCACATGATCGGTGATTTTGTACTGTGTCATCACTTTTGGGCTGAATGTGGAACAAGTCTGATGTGTGTTCTCACTTTCTGTAACCTCAGCTGAGAGTGCAAACTTCCACAGCACTTGGTGCTTAAACTTTGATTTTTGGCTTCTTTGGTTAGGGATTACTTAGGGCTTCACTTGAAAATTAAGTTTGGGGGTTAATTTTATTTCGGAGGGCAGGTTGAAACAGAATGACTGAGGGGGAGAGGAGTGGACAGATTTGAACTGGGGCTGCTGCACCCATTCTGTGGGTTAAGATAGTATAGACCCGCGACCCTAGTGGGAGTACTTGGGGAATTTGTTTTTGGGGTCACATACATTTTTTGCTGATATTTTTCAGAAACCCTGCCTATTTGGGGAAATTAAGCAGTCAAATAGTACTGCTAGGCATATCAACCCTCTGTGCACTGGGGGACATTGTGAGACCCTCTCAGCAGACATGGAGGGGAGGGATTTTTCGTCCCCTCCTGACACCATGATATAACTATTTGGGGAGCAGCTGCATGATTAGCAGCTAAAAGGGGAGAGGTATCTTTGGGCTGCAAGTCAGATCATCCAAGCCAGTGACAGTCACATATTTTATTTGTTAATGTGACATAGAACTAAGTACTCGGTAATATTTTCTGAGCTGAAATCTAGCCTGTGTGACAGACGGTTTTTATTCCAGACACCAAGCCAGTCTGACAGTCGCAGAATTATTTTGTATGTTTGAGACAGAGAAATAAGTACTAAGGGGCTATTCAAAGGGGGTTACACTGGCGCAACAGGAGCCATGCGCGAACCCATGTGCTCCGCACGATATTCAAAGGGGTTTGGTGCACTAGCAGCAATCTCAATGCGCCAGGGCGCATTGGTAATGTATGTGGTGCAGATGCAGGGTGCGTGCTCATGCATATGCGGCACATCCCAATATTCAGTCCAGGATGTGCGGCGCATATGCTGGCGCAACCCCTACATGCACCGCACACTGGGGCTCAGAGTTGAGCCAAAATTTACAGGCTCAAACGCTGGCCACCCACAGGCGGGTGGCTGTAGTGCAAGGCGCAACACAACTGCTGACAGCCTTGGGTGGCCACCCGCCCAGCAGGTACACTGTCCACAGGCACCCAGACCCCCTGGTAGTCTAGTGGCCCTCCCGCACACCCGATTGCGGGCATCTGTACATTTAACAGTACTCCTTGGTGGTCTAGTGGTCCCCCCCATGCCCGATCGCGGGCATCTGTGCAATTAACAGCACTCCCTGGTGGTCTAGCAGTCTCCCCCCCCCCCCCATGCCCGATCGTGGGCCGAAGTAAATGGACCTGAAATACCTGGTGGTGTGGCGGTAACACCCCTCGACGCCTGTTCTGGGCTGGTGATGAAATACCGAATACCTGGTGGTCCAGTGGTACCCCCCACCCACCAATAGGCATACAGATCGCATTCGCTACGCCGCCATTCGGCGGGCGGCATGCGGTGGGGTGCTGCCGCCTGCTGATGACGGGGGTGGGCGGTGCTGGGTGGCAGGGACCTCTGTGGGGAGGGGTACCACTGGACCACTAGGTATGTGGTATTTCATCACCAGCCTGCGAACGGGCATACTGGGGGTTACAGCTAGACCACCAGGAATTTCAGGTCCATTTACTTCGGCCCGCGATCAGGCTTGGGGGGGACCACCAGGGAGTAGTGTCTACTACAGATGCCCGCAGTCGGGCATGGAGGAACCGCTAGATCACCAAGGAGTGCTGTTAATTGTACAGATGCCCGCGATTGGGCATATGGGAGCGGGGGGGGGGGCTGTAATAGCCCAACAGGGTGTCGATCCCCGATGGCAGCAGCTTGGCAGGGCGCCAGGTGCAATTCGCTGGGGATCGGCGCATGGCATGCAAATAGGGCCATAATGACATGCAAATAGCCGCATTTGCACCTTGCATGCATTATGGCCCCATTTGCATGCCCCAGGCTGAAAATCATGGGTGATGCGCCTAGCGCAACTGCACTTGCGCTGGCACATCCCCGTGCTTCCTTTCTGTGTCTTGTGATGGCACAGTGCCACTGCGCCATGCGCAGTGTGTGCGTGCCCTCCATCCCATATTCAACGGTGCTGAGCCATGGCGCAGCACCGTTTAATATCGCCTGGTCTTTGCCCTGGCGCAGCCCTGTTGCGCTGCGCCTAGGCTTGCGCCACTGCCCTGCGCAGTCTGAATATCCGGGCCCAAAACAACACATTTCTGGGCTAAAATACCCATCACAATATTATCATTATTTGTTTGAGACAGAGAAATAAATACTCAATAATAAATATTTCTGGCCTGTAATCAAGCCTGTGACAGTCTATTTTCAGTATATCAGAGAACTAAGTACTCCGTATATTTCTGGGCTGAAATCAGGCCTGTGACAGTCTGTTAATAATACAGTACGCCGCAGAAAAAAGGCATGACTTACTGACTTCTGCTACGGACTCATTCTAAAAATGTAATGCAAGTCCTGGACTTGCGTATCCCAAAAACATTTTTCAACCTCTGATATAGGTAATGCCAGCTCAGCTGACCTCAGTACAAAAATCCTATCATGAAGGAGGAGCTGGATCCAATCAAGCCTAAATACTGTATACACAGATTGGATCAAAGAAGCTCATTCACCAAATATATAAACCGTTTTATTAAGTATAGATATTTCTCCACCAAAAATCACTCCACGTTTCGGGTTACTTCATCAGGGAAAACGTGCCCACATGTACATTTAAAATAAACATTACTTACATAATTAATACAGCAATATTTCAGATAAATGAATTTAAATAAATCGGCCCTCAAAGCTGCCTGGATAGCCGGCTCTATGGCCCTGGGCGATCGTCTGGCACACTGGCGACTGGAGTTCGTGGCTGAGCCTGGGACGACCTGAGCGCAGGTCGGTGGGGAGGGCACTCTGGAGCAGTTCTTGGGGTCCGGTTGCGACGGCGCACTTTGCGGCATGGGTCACTGCGTGCCGCCGCATGTGCGTCCACCTAGGACACTGCAAGTGTGTAGTCCATGTGGGAGGAGCGTAAACAGGAAAATGCCTCTCTGCCGTCCAGATAACGGTTGCCGGCCCCTGTTCGCCACTCAAGCCTGGGAGTCCCCCATGAACCCTAGCGAATTATCCGTGCCCACGGGCAAGAACCCCCCCTCCCTTGGTATCCTGTGCCGGGGGGGGGGGCACCGCCCCATGAAGGGATACGTCAAGCAAACCATGGGGCTTGCGGAGCAGGACTGGCGTGATGGCAACAGGGAGGCTGGCAGGGGGTACTAGGTGACCCGAAGGAGTGGCCGGTCGAGGGGACAGGAGGAGCATAAATAAATAAAGCAAAAAAAAAAAAGCTGCCTGGACTTATGTATGTGAATAGGCTTAGATGCAATCCCTTTCAAATATTTTTACTATCTGTAAATAAATAACATTGAATAAGATGCTCCATATTCATAAACAATTCCCAATAAATCCTCATCATCCATAGTAATAGTAGCAAAATAAATGCAGCATGTCCCTTGAAATAAGTTGCATAGCAAAAGATTTTTTTACCACATCATTTTTATATTATTGTATTCCTGTAGTGCTCTCATACATTCTATTTGATAACATTGGCTAACTGCATCCTGTTCTGTTATTCAAAACCCACACTGAAAAAACAGGAATTTGTGTTCTAGTTTGCTGATGCATTTCTAATGGAAATGCTTTAAATGTCATAGCACTAGCGAAGTTAATAAATTTTATTTGTAACCAACCATAAATGTATCAGATATTTAACATTACTATCATTCAGGAATTTTTTTTCATAGAAAACGAGTGCTACAAGGCTCAATACATTACTAAAGAAACATGTTTCAGAGAACCACTAAATTCATCAGAGCACTGCATTCATTTATCCAGGTATTTTACTGGTGATAACTAAAACATTGTAAACACTAATTCTTTTATCATTTTAATTTAATTTAAATTGCAGGGGACCGTTTCTAACCCCAGGAATTCTTCAATATGCTGAACTCTTACTTAACTCTTGCAGTCAGCCTCTAGTGTTGGAACTGCCCAGAGAATGGAACATATGCAAATGATTGAACACTCATTGGCTCGTGCCACCATTCAAGCTGCTGCCCTTACCAACTGCTGCATTCTGTAATGTTCAGATTTTATTCTCCTCCTGCTAGTCTAGATGCCTCAGAGATCTCTCCTCACAAGTCATGAAATTCGTTGTATTTTCATTTGAAAAACAAGTAAACTTTTAATTTTATTTCATCTGCTGCATTTACTTACTATTTTATTAGTTAATGCTAATTTAGTTTATTTTAGTGTAGCTTCACGGTTCCTCCTCTGTTCTGAAAAACTCTTGAGGAACCGTCATTCTGTTTTTATTTATTTTTCTTTTTAATATTCTTTATTTTACTATTATTTCTGGTGTCTGAACCATTATTTTCATGGTTCCTACTTGGATCGCAGCCTTTTTCCTCAGGAAAATCAACTGCGAGCAGCCGAGAGTGTGTGGTGATAACCGCTGTTTAAAGTTTTCTTCACATAACTGCAATTAGTTTTGGTTGAAACCCTACCCTTTTAGTGGGTTTCAAGTATGTCAGATAACCTAAAAAGAAAACTGGCATTACCGGTTTCAAAAAACTGCTTACAGTGTGGTGAGATATTTGCCAAAGCAAATAAATACGAATTGTGTTTGGTCTGTCTTAGGGAATCTCATTTCACAGCAGAGTGTAATATTTGTAAGACCTTTCCACTTAAAACCATGGAAAAAAGACTGGAAAGGTTCTAGAAAAGAATGGCATCTCATGCGGTTCCGGAGGATAGGGGCTCAGACAAGCCTACTACGTCTTCTGAGACGGATAAAAATACTGAAATGTCAACTCCAGGTAAAGGAGAGCCATCTAAGGGAAGTGAACTGGCAATCCGGCTGACAAACTGGAACTGGCAAAGAAGAAACAAAAGTCTAAGCATGCAGAACCCCCAGCTGGAAAGCCTAAAGGGACTTCAATTGAAAAAAATGGCTATGCCTACTGCTGAGGCGGCTACACAGGCCCTACAGGTTATTCAGGCTTTGCAAACCGCAACTACTTGGGGATTAATACCGGTTCCGGTTCAGCAAATACTGGTAAATCCATCGGTTCAGCCTTCGGCTCTGCAGTTGATAACATCGGTTGTGGGTCGGTTCCTGCCTCTCAGGAACAGTATGAGGAGTTTGATGAGGATGAGGAACCAGAGGTCTTCCCTGATCAGGAATCTGAGTCCCCTCCCAGATTAACCGAGGATTTTTCCTCACACTGTACATTTGTAAAACAAATGGTAGATGCCCTGGATTTAACTACCAGCAAGTCAGTAGAAGATGAGGGGGAGGCAGAGTTTTTGGATCTAGTGGGCATAACTCCCAACAAGAAACTACTGTTTTCAATTAATAAGTTTCTTAAAAAGTATATCCTCAAAATACTAGATGCTCCCAATTCTGTTCCACCCTTGGATAAAAGAGCTGAATAAAAAGTATCAGCTGGACAGGTTGGAGTAAAATTTTTATTCTTATCCTGACCATGAGGGGGTGGTACTGACCGCAGTCTGTGATAAGGCCAGGGTGCCTTTGGCATCACATTTATTTGTTTGTCAGTCTAGGATTACAGTACCTTTGAGCCGAGGCTCTTTTACAAAGGTTCCACGTCAGCGTTTGCAACAGTCATCATTTTTAGTTACAAACATATAGTCATTGACTTACAGACATGTAATAACCAGTAGAAAGACTTGAGCTATGATCAAGACAGGGGGTGAGGGTAGGAGATTGGGAGGGAGGAGGTGCAGGGGTAAGGGGAGTGCGGGAGGTGGTTGGGGGCAGGGGCAGGAGTGGAGATATGGGGGGTGGGCGAGGGCGGGAGACAGTGCAGCCTGGGGGCCTTGTGGAGGGAATAGACAGGTAAGGTGCTAGGGGTGCAAAGACTGATTGTAAGTGCTGGGTGCTGGGGCATGCGCAGCTGGAACGGTGGAAATGTTAAGATGGGCAATCGCAGGATACAGGCAGTGAGAGGCGCAGCTTGGACTTGAAGAGGCTGAGTGTTGGAGCGGTTGCTGTGTCGCTGACAAGAGAGTTGAGTCAGTTGGATGCCCGATAGGCGAATGGTCTTTGTCCTTGGGTCGTGTGACATCGTGGGATATGTAGTAGATGGGAACTGGATCTCCTTTTTTAGTGACGTTCCTATGTCTAGGCTTAAGGAGGGCACAGACACCAGGTGGGGCAAGCCCCATTATAATTTTCTTGGCTGTTATGCAGGCTTGGTATTTTATGCGTTTGTCCAGTTGAAGCCATCCAGATTGGGAATAAAGGTCACATGTGTGGGTACGGCGATGTGAGCCAGTGATGAGACGACAGGCCTTATTCAGGGAAGTCGTGATACGTTTGAGAGCAGTGGTAGTTGCAGACCCATATATGATAAGACCATAGTCTATGATGCTGACGAGGGAGCTTTGGACGGCCACTGACAGTGCTTCTGGGGTTTGGTGTTTCCTGTGCCGGAATAATATGCCTAACTTCGCATTGGCAGACTTTGCAACATTGCTGATATGGACAGTGTATGAGAGGTGGGGATCAAGGGTGATGCCGAGGTACTTGAACAATTGTGTTTGCTCTAGGATGGCTCCTTGTTCGGTTGCAATGGAGAGGTGGAGTTGTTTGTTTTTGTTGTGGGGGCTGCAGAAGACCATAGACTTGATTTTTTTTTTTTCTGATTGAGAAGCAGTTTGATTTAGGAGCCAGGACTCGATGGAGGAGAAGGCCCGCTGAAGTTTATTTTATAATTGGATTGGATCAGGGTCCGAGGTGAGGATCACAGCATCGTCGGCATAGAGAATTATTTGTTCTGGGCAGCTGTCCGGTAGTGAGTTTAAGAATAGGCTGAAGAGGAGGGGTCCCAGAATGGAGCCCTGGGGGACTCCCGAGCGGACCGGTCTAGGGTCCGAGAGTGTATCAGCGATTCTTACTGTTTGGGACCGTTCTTCAAGGTAGTTCTTAAACCAGCCAATGGAGTTGGTTGACAGCCCAGTGTTCTGAAGCTGGACAAGCAGGAGGCGGTGATTGACGGTGTCGAAGACTTTAGTTAAGTCAATGTAGATTGAGCCTAGTAGTTCACTGGAGTCAAGCGCGTTGTGGACCTTTGCGGAACCTGTGTTGCTGCTTGCACAGGATGTTGTACGTATCCAGGTATTCTGTGAGCTGGTCCGTGACGATGCGTTCTAGTGCCTTGGAGAGTGGGGGTAGTAGGGAGATAGGTCTGTAGTTATCGTGGGCAGTTTTGTCACCACTTTTATGGATTGGGGTGACAGTGGCAGATTTCGATCTGTCCGGGAACTGGCTAAGGCTGAGGGAGAGGTTGAAAATTCTGGTCAGAGGACTAAGAACTTCATCAAGTGTGAGAGACAGGATTTTGAGATTGAGGGTGTCATTACTGAATCTTGATTTACCAAGGGCGTTGGTAACATATTTGTGTACTTGGTGAGCCTTGACTGCTTTGAAGTAGAAGCGGGGGGAGCTGGTAGGAGTAGTGTTCACTGCGGACAGAGGGGCTTCACCATCTTTGAAGTAGTCCTGGGGTAGGACAGCGCTGAGGTCGGTAAAGGCTTTGTTAAAGGTATCTGTAGTGGTTTTTGGGTTGAGGGTTGTGGTTCCGTTGATGTTGAGTATTGATGGAGTGGTTTTGGGTGGATTTTCGGTGAGTTCCTTTATGTTCTTCCAGAATTCCCGACCATTGCCCCAGGAGTTTGTGAGAGCATTCTTATGTAGGCGGACTTCATTTGCCGGATGGTTTTGGTGCAGTCATTGCAGGCACGTTTGTAGTTTTGGATATCGTTTTGCCTTGCAGAGTTTCTGGCCAGCTCCCATAGGTGGTCTCTTGTTTTTAGCATCCTGAGGAGGTCACCTGTGAGCCAAGGGTTACTGAGTGATTTGACTTTGCGTTTCTTAATAGGAGCATACGTGTCACAGGCCACAATGAAGATGTTTATGAAGTGGTCAAGGGCAGTGTTTATGTTGGTTGCGTTGAAGATAGGGGACCAGTCTTGATGGAGGAGGTGGGATTTGAGTCGAGGAAGGTGACCACGGTGTAGAACCCTGCTGGTGATAGTTTTTGGCGGTTGTTTGATGAATTTATTTGACCAGGTGCAGCTAACAGGGGAGTGGTCGCTGAGAGAGTCAGGGAGGACTTTAGTGTTCGATATCCGCGATGGGTGACTGGTAAGGATCCAGTCCAAGAGTGTGCTGGTGCCATCTTGACCCCTTGATAAAGATTATTCTGTCTGTCAGCTTCTTTGGCCATCAAACAGGTAAATTATATGGCTTGTGCGGCCCAATATCAGAAGTTCTTGTGGCAGTCTGGCATGGTTATGGCAGACAAGGCCACCGGTGGATTGGCAGCCAGCCTGACTGAGACAACCAGGTTTGGTCTGGAGGCTTCTACGTGCCAGTTCCAGTGACTCTGCTGCTAGGTGGATGGCTCTTACAATTGCCCTCAGAAGGTTTGCTTAGCTGAGAGTTTTCATTTATCCCATGACACAAACAAACAAAGGCCATGGATTTACCCTGTGAGAATAACTCAGTTGGGGATAAGACAGAGGCCTACATGAAGGTGGATGAATACAAAGCCACATACAAGAGCAACTCTGCTAAACAAAAAACCTTCAACCTCCTATAGGCCTTATGGAAGGGGAGGTAGAGGTGGGTCCACTTCTGGCAGACCCTTTTTCAGGCCCAAGCTTCACAGCAGTACCAACGGTATTCTCAGCAGACAGGATACTTCAGAGGAAGGGGCAGAAGGGGATCTAGGCGAGAGTACCAAGCTAACCAGGCTCAACCCCAGCCTAAACGGAACCCGTGACATGGTTGCCAAGGTTATCTCCCCTGTACCAATAAGGGGCAGGCTGGCTCACTACTTCCAAACGTGGAAGAACATCACCACAGACAAGTGGGTCCTGGAAGTAATGAGTCAGGGTTTGTCCCTCAGTTTCAAATCCTTCCCAACATTAAGGACAAAAATCTTCCGGCCAGCTTCCACCTCGGAAAAGAAGCTATTAGAGGCAAAAGTAGCAAATCTGTTGCTATCAAAGGCAATAGAGCCAATCCCCCTGCAACAAAGGGGAAAAGAATTCTACTTGGGGTACTTCTTGACCCAGAAGAAAAATGGGGAGTGGCGACCCATTCTAGACCCAAGACTACTGAACGAGCATTTGGCAAAGTCGAAGTTCAGAATGGTAACCTTGTCTATGATTCTGCCAACCCTCCAGAAGGGAGACTGGTTGGCATCCCTGGATCTAAAAGATGCATACTTCCACATCCCCATAAGGGAGTCTCACAGAAAGTACCTTGGGTTCAGACTACCATCAGGTCATTACCAGTTCTCGGCACTGCCATTCGGCCTTACTTCAGCTCCAAGAGCATTCACAAAGTGCCTGGCAGTGGTGGTGGCATACCTAAGAAGGCAGGGCATCACAGTGTTCCCTTACTTAGATGACTGGTTAGTGTTGAGGAAACTCACTCACTAAAACAGGTAAGAGATTCCCTGAAAACCCAGGACCTTCTGGAACCCCTAGGGTTTTTGGTCAACATCAAAAAAATCTGTCCTTGCTGGAGGGTTTGCCATTGTCAGCTGGCTGATTTGTCACATTTTTGGGGTCCTGCCTACTTCTAACTCCATTTTGGTGCTTACTCCAGACTAAAGTAAAAGACTGGGAATAATGTAGAATTCACAGATGAATGGTTCTATTAGCAGTTTGCTTCGCGTTTCCCCATTGCATAAAGCGTTGCGGTCCTTTTGCTAGTAGCAAAGAAGGCAATGACAAAGCACTGGATGGAAACCTGTGATACCCACAGTGTCAGATTGGAGATAAATAATACAATCCATTTACCAATTAGAGTGACTTCCTGCTGGTTTTTCTGACAAAGTGCCGTTACCACTAGATGGCAGAAGTGGGTGTGGTATATGGCCCAAGTCGATATTACCTTTGTCTCATAAATATGCTGGGGAGGTTGCTTCAGTCAGTTTTTACGGACAAGAAGTCAAATGGTATGTAGTAGAGGCATTTATTTGTTTATGCTAAACCCCAAGGAAACATTGTGAAAATGTCTTTGCTTTTAGCTGAAGAAACTGTGATTGAGAATCCTTTTTTGCTCTTTCAATCAAATGTAAATAGGATAACATAATGCCAAATGACAATGTTGTATTTGTAACCCCTACCCAGGTATGCCGTTGCTGTCTGACAGCTCTACCTGGTGGGCTGGGTTCGGGTAGGAATATGTCACTCGGCACATTGGCTAGGTTTGGCTACTGTGCATCAGGGGCACCCGAGTGACTCCGGACGAAGGAAGCAATAACTGTAATGTCCAGTACCAGAAGTGGGATTCTAAAGTGTGGCTTTTATTCACATCCAACAGAATAAACAAAGCATAGATGGACCCCCACGGGGCTACACTCCTGGTAATGCAGATTTATGGAGATCAGAACACATCCTCATTCACTTTAGCCCTCAGGCTCTGAAACACACTGGGCACACAGCCTGCACTTGTGCTCTGCTCTGGGTTTTCCCTGGCTTGGCTCCCTTGCCAGCCACTTGGACACTTTCAATACAGCATGGAAACATTTACTGGTGGCTCCCTAAACCACCTATGTGCACTTCTGCTCCATCAGGGAATCTTCCTCATCAATCTCACGTCTGGGTACTTTCCTCAGGCACTGGCCAAGTACCTGAGAGAAAGCAACAGGTGTCCCAAAGTAAACCCGTAGAGGTGAATTTGGTTACTACTGATGGGGGGGTCTCCCACCTCTCGCTCCCATAATTCATACCCGGCCATTTCTCTGGACTGTAACACCTCATCCTTTTAAAACACTTTACTGTGTAGATTCTTTTTAAATGTATTCGCATTCAGTCTATTGTCTTTACATCCCATTTGTGCTGAACTTGAACATACTTAAAATAAGTGGCTGTTGTCCATTACTCTAGACCCCCCACAGAGTTAAGCAGTCCAATCCCCACATCTTCCAAACTGTACTTGGCTGTCTTTTCCTGACCCCACAGTAACAGTCACTTTAGTTTCATCTTGTTTCAGGTGAAAACACATGGCCCTTTAGCAGAGCGAACTCACCCCTTGGTTGCAGTTGCCCCACAGGCATTTTCTCCTCAGAGGAAATCTCGTCCAGAACTTCTGGTGCCTCATCGCGAACTTAAATCAGGCAGCTTCTTTTCTCCCTAGCCAGATCAGGGGGGTTGCTCCTGGAAGCAGGTTGATTCCTTCCCCCCCCATCCCCGCAGGGATGGGGCCCTGAACCACTGAAAGCGGTCTCTACCACTTCAGTGTGTTCTTGTGTTCCTCTTCAGGTGAGAACACACACCTATAACAAAAAATAGCTCTTTGACAGAGCTTAGAGTTCTGAGGGCCTGCCTACAGCAGAGCACTTCTACTACAGACTGCAGAGACTCTACTGAACTCACTTCAAATCCCCAATGTTCTATTCTAACCTCCAGCTGCAACATTCCAGTGTGGCTTATGCAGCTGCGACAGTTCTAAAATGATGTCATCCCTCAGTCTCCGCTGAGACTGAGAACAGAATGAGACAGTGGGAAATCCATTTAACTGGAGTTTCACAAACTGCCTTCCCTGCCTACCACTAGGTCTTACTGGGATTCTAGTAACTCCGGGTAACGGGGGGGGGGGGGGTGTTACATATTTGTGATCGATCTAATACTATGAAGCTGTATTTATATTGTCTTACTATAAAAACTAAATAAAAAACAAAAATAAATAATTCTGTCCTGCAACCATTGCAGGTGTTAAGCTTCATAGGAGCAGAACTGGACACTCTTAAGGGGGAAGGCATTCCTACCTCAGGAAAGGGTGAGCAACATTCTGCAGATTGCTGAACCTTCAGGCTCAACAGGCCAGGCCCAGCAAGGCATTTCCTACAGCTCCTAGGGCATATGGCTGTAGCAGCAGGCACAGTCATATGTTCCAGGTTTCAGATGAGGGACATCCAATTCCACCTCAGGGCGCATTGGTGTCAAAGAAGGAACCCTCTGTCAAAAATGATACCAGTAACAAAGACATTATTACAAGCCCTTCAATGTTGGTAGGTCAAGGACAAGCTATGGGAAGGAGTCCCTTTTCAGCAGGAGTCCCCCTCCATAGTCCTCACAACAGATGCTTCCCTCCTAGGTTTGGGGGGGGGGTGGCGGCACACTTGGAGGCACATATACATGGCATCTGGTCAAGTGCAGAGTCTCTCCAGCACATAAATTTGCTGGAGCTCAGAGCTGTGTTTCAGGCCTGCAAGCCTTTGTATCTCTGATACAAGGCAAGGTGATGCAGGTCAGAACAGACAGTGCCACTACGATGTACTACATAAACAAGCAGGAAGGAACAAGGTCCAGCCCTCTGTGGACAGAGACAATGAAGGTGTGGAGTCTTGTCTATTCACTTTAGGCTTCCTTGGTAGCCATTCATCTGCCGGGGAAGGACAACACCCTGCCTAGAAGATGCCCTAAGCAGAATCAACCAGGACCACCACGAATGGTCTCTGAACAAACAGGTGTTGGAGGTGGTGTTCAGAAGATGGGGCTTCCAGAGATGAATCTCTTTGCATCCCACGATAACCACCAGTTGCCAAAATTCTGCTGCAGGCCACCAGTGAAAGGTACAGTACCCCTGGACGCCCAAGTGCTGGATTGGTCAGGGAGGAGACTGTATGCATTCCCCCCTTTTTCCCTTGCTGCTCAGAGTCCTGATCAAGCTCGGGTCCCAGCCAGCCACAGTGATTCTGATAGCTCCAGACTGAGACAGACGGCCATGGTACTTACTGCTGCTCTCCTTGTTAGTAGCTCCACCACTACACTTCCCTTGGAGGCACAGTCTCCTGACCTCCTCACAGGGTAGGATTCTGTACCTGAACCTCAGGCTCAAGGCCTGGCTTTTGGGGACTTAGAGTATGCAGGCTTGCACCTCTCAGAGAGTATCTTTAATGTCCTGAGGGGATCTGGTAAGCCCTCGACTTAGAGGACTTATGCTTCCAAATGGAAGAGGTTTTCTTTAGGGTGTTCTACCAATGATGTGGTACCTTCTCAGTCAGGGTTGCAAGCTTTGCTGGACTACCTTACCCATTTACATTCCTTGGACTTGCAGCCCACTACTCTCAAGGTCCATCTGGCTTCAGTATCAGCTTACATTTCAGCTGGCAAAGGTGTCTCCATGGCATGCAGTCCTATTGTCAAAAAGGTTTTCAAAGGCTTAGCCCACCTGCACTCCCCCACACACAGGGAACTGGTACCAGCATGGGACATAAGAGGTAGCCGCAGATGGGGACTGCGTGATCCATCTAGTCTGCCCAAAAATTTCTGCCGCACTCCATTTTTATTATTCCTTCAGGTGCCCACATTGCCTGTCCAAAGCTAGTTTCAGTTCCCGTACTGTCTTTGATGCTACCACCTCTGAGGGCAGGCTGTTCTATGGTTCTCTCACCCTCTCTGTGAAAAAGCATTTCTTTATATTGGTTCTAAATCTGCCTCCCACTAGGCGCAGATTATGCCCCCTTGTCCGCGTGTTTTTGTTTTCCTGGAATAGGTTTCCTGTCTGGGCTATGTTGATTCCCTTTATGTATTTGAATGTTTCTATCATGTCTCTCTCTCCCCATTTCGCCTTTGCTCTAGAGAGTATAAGTTTAATTCACCAAGTCTCGTTTCATACTGTTCTTGATGCAGACCCTGCACCATCTTAGTGGTCCTTCTCTGAACCCTTTCTAAGTGGTCAATGTCCTATTTTTAGGTGGGGCCTCCAGAACTGCACGCAGTATTCCAGGTGTGGCCTAAGGACCTGTAAAGTGGGATGATTACCTTGCGCTTCCTGCTCGTAGTCCCTCTACTTATGCAGCTGAGGATGCCGCTGGCCTTCTTTGCTGTTTTTTCACATTGTTTCCCCACTTAGATCATCAGTAACAATTACTTCAAGGTCCCGTTCCATCTTTGATTCTTGTAATTGATGCCCATTCAGTGTGTACGTCTTTTCTTGGGTTACGTTTACCCATGTGCATCACCTTACACTTCTTGGCGTTAAATATAAATAGCCCAGAACATCTAAAAATTGTGTATCTGAGTATCTGCAGCCTTCTCTCCAAACTGCCACAATTTCAGGCCTGGGTGGCTCAGATTGATCCTGACGTCATCTCCCTAATAGAAACGTAGCTATCACCAAAGATCCCAGACACAGCAATTGCCCTTTCTGAATATAACCTGCTCCAGCAGGACCGTACCTCAAAAAGAGGGGGGGTTGTCTGGTTTACCTCAAGAGTGACATCATAGGGCAAATACTGCCAGTTAGCTTCCACACCAAGGATGCACAGGTTCTAACACTAAAACTTAATATTGGCCAACAAAACAAAGTGCTACTATTATCCACCGTATACCTGCCTCCTGGGACACTACTCACTGGCTTCCCACAGCTCATAAGCCACCTCGAACAGAACAGACTAAACTGGGAACATATAATCCTAGGGGACTTCAACATTTAATTGGCAAGCACAGGATACAGCGACAGCTAGAGACCAAATAGCCGGACTGTACCTGACCCAACTGGTCACACAACCCACCAGCAAAACTACCGTACAGGAACCAGCACCTTCATCCACTGGCTACTCCCCTCCTGTCCTGAACATATCGCAGAGGTAACAGTCCTACCTGACACCGTCAGTGACCACTCCCCTGTACTACTTACCTGGACTAACAAGTTCACCAAGAGTTAAGCCTAAGACCACCAGGAACAGATCACTAAGGCCTGGTCAACTAGACTCCTTCAGGCACTACCTAAAAGGGATTGACTGGTCCCCACTGGATAGAGTCAAAGACGGAAACCAAGCACTGAATTACTTCTGCAGTATTTTCACTAAAGCCTGCGACATCTTTGCTCCTTACAAAACAAAGAAAGCCAGAGGAATCCCCAACCCTTGGCTGTCCAGCCCTCTAACTGAATGCATGCGACGCAGAGATCACCTATGGCATAGGGCCAAAGCCACCGGGAATCCAGCTGACTCCCAAGCATATGAGGCAACTAGAAATACCTGCACAAAACTCGTACGTCTGGTGAAAGCAGCTTACTACAATGACCTCCTAGGAAAGCCCTGGGGTAGAGGGAGGGAGTTCTGGAACTCTGTAAAATCTCTCACGGGTAGATCCTCAAGGGCCCCACTGGACCTTATAGTTACCACCTCTGGCACATTGCAATATCCAAAGGAAATCACTGATGCTTTTAATGTTGCATTCACGGACCTCAGCAACGTGTTGCCACCTGAATCACACCCTTGCAGGCCAGAAGCACAACCTCAGCATTCCATCACCACAGGATAATGTTACCCCACCATTCTACTTCAGGCAAATCTCCACAGGTGAGGCCGACAGATATACCAAACGGGTCCTTGGTAAGACCATGATGGGAAGTGACATGATCGATATGAAGATGGTAGCACTCGCATTAAACGAACTTGTGGCACCGCTCACCAAGGGATTCAGTGCCTCTCTGAGATCTGGCATCTTCCCAGACAGGTGGAAAGAGGCTGTAGTCACACCTGTTTTTAAATCAGGAGACAGAGCTAATCCAGCAAACTTCCGGCCTATCTCGATTTTACTCCCCTCTCCAAAGCACTTGAAAGGGTGGTCTCAAAGCAATAAATCTGAGTACCTAGAAAAGCATGGCCTTCTCTACTCGCAATAACATGGATTCCATCAAAACCACTCAACTGTCACCGCGCTAGTAGAGTACACCACTCAGCTTTATGGGGCCCTGGATAAAGGGATGGCGGTGGGATCTATCTTCATAGACCTCACCAAGGCCTTTGACACAGTCAGTCACCGACTGCTACTGAAATGTCTCGTCTCTACAGGATTGTTAATGGAATCTGTGGCCTGGTTCCATAGTTACCTCACCCATAGATCTCAACGGGTCAAGATCGGCAATACAATCTCTGAGCCCAGGGAAGTAAACCTAGGGGTCCTGCAAGGTTCTGTCCTCGGTCCTCTCTTATTAGGCCTCTTTATAAATGACATGCCTTCTACTTGTCCTGCACACTCCGTACTCTATGCAGACAATGCTGTTATCTCCATCCCAGGGAAAGACCTGGGATCAATTAGCTGTGAACTTCAGCTCAATTTTCGTGCATTGGAATCCTGGTTCACCCAAAATAAACTGCTACTCAACTACAAAAAGACAAAGAGCATGCTCTTCAGCGCCCTACAGAGCAAGATTCGAGGGTCCTCACTGCATATACTTAGTAGTGAAGGAGAAGTGCTAGACCAAGTCAACACATTTAAGTACTTGGGGGTTCACCTTGATGACACCCTCACCGCCCATGCTGAGCAACTGGTAAAGTCCACCAACATGAAGCTTGGCATCCTGTATAGACATCACACCTCAATGACACCAGCTGCCCTGAAACTTGGTATGTGCAGTTCAGTTCTTTCATCTGTGGATTATGGCTTTGTCATATACGGGGCAGGCACAGACACAGCGCTTAAAAGGGTCTAAACCATCTTCAACAAGGCCTGCTGCCTGGTCCTGGGAGTACACAAAATGACTCACTCTTGTGACCTATACAAGGAAACTGGCTGGCTCCCACTCCACCACAGACTCCAATACCAGGTCTGCCTCCTTGCAAAAAAGTCCCTGATGGGGTCCATGCCTAGTGCTACTTCAGCCCTCTTTGAGCCTGCACAACCATCTAAATGCACAAGGAGTGCCTCCAGGGCTGTCCTAACTGTTCCCTTCAAATAATAACTACCCTTGGCCAAAGATCCCTCTCCTACTGTGGGCCTAAATGGTTCAGTGATCTGCCTGTAGACCTTGCCGACACCCCCCAGACTTGGCCACTTTAAAAATGGGCTTTGATCTCTTCTTGCCAGCAAATCTGACTGCCAGTGTTTGTTAACCCACGGCCTCTGACAGCGGTTCTCGTACCGGTCAAACACTACCCCCTCTCATTCCCACCCTCCTGTTCCACAACTGCCCACTCCCCCACCACCTACAACCTCCCCTTGACAAAACCTCACCTTGGCTGCTAAAACTGCATTTCTGCAGACTGGGAGCACCCTGTCTGAACTGTAACATGATTGTTAAACTACTGCACTTAATTAGTGCTGCATTAATATGTTTTTTCTGCAAGTGTGGTCATGTTTCTCCTTACTTCTTGTACCGTGCTTAATGTTGTAACTGCACACTAATACCACTTGTTGATGTCTTCCTGTTCTGCAGTGTTTCACCACCTGTAAATGTCTTGTCTTCCTTGTTGACTTGGAGTCTTTGTAAACGAGCCCCTGGCTCAAAGGTATTAATCCAAATTATAAAAAAATAAATAAATACATTTTAACTGCCATATTCTTGACCATTCTTCTAATTTCTTGAGATCGGCTTCCATTACAGAGACACCTTTGTCTGTTGTCTACCCTGTTGCAGAGTTTTATATCCTCTGCGAACAGGCAGACCTTCCCCTCAAGTCCATCAGCAATGTTGCTGATGAATATGTTAAAAAGGATTGGGCCAAGTACTGACCCCTGTGGAACACTGCTGGTTACTGTGCCCTCCTCTGATAGTGCCCCGTTGACCAGGACTCTCTGTGATCTACAGAATCCTGAAGCCAGTTCTTAATCCAGCTGACTGTTTTATGGTCTATACCTGTGTGCCCTAGTTTTTTTGCTAATCTCCTGTGAGGAACAGTATCAAAAGCTTTGCTAAAATCTAAGTAAATCACGTCCACCGTGCCATCTTGGTCCACTGTCCTGGTTACCCAATCGAAGAAGTCCACCATATTCTTTGGACACGAGCGTCCAGCCGTGAGCCTGTGCTGCTTTGGGTTGAGTCTTCTGTGTCCCCATAGGTGGTCTGCTATCCTCTCCTTAAGCAATGCTTCCATAATTTTACCCACCACTGAGGTTAGGCTGACAGGGTGGTAGTTCCCTGGTTCTTCCCCTGCTTCCACTCTTGTGCAGGGGCACCAATGTTGCCCTTTTCCAGTCGTCTGGTACTATACCACTTTATAGTGACTTATTGAATAGTTCAGTCAGTGGTGCGGCAATCTCTTCCCTGAGTTCTTTCAGGACCCTCGAGTGGATACCATCTGGACCCATTACCTTATCCATTTTTAACTTACCCAGCTCCTCTAGGACTCTTTCTTTTGTGAAGGGGCTCATGTTGGACACATTATCGTTTTGCTCAATGCCACATAATATAGGTTCTTTGCTGCTGTCTTCTATAGTGAAGACTGAGCAGAAGTCATTCAGTACCTCTGCCTTATCTTTATCTCTGTCCACCAGCTGACCCTCCTTTGATGCTAGATGGAGTGTTCCACCCCCCATTCTTCCTCGTCTCTCTTATGTATCGATAGAAAGTCTTCTCACTCTTCTTTACATCTTGTGCTAGTCTCTCCTCTGTCTGCACTTTGGCAAACCTAATTGCCTTTCTCTTTTAGTTTATTTCTGTATTCCTCCATGTCACTGTCCATCTTTGTTTCCTTGTATTGCTTGAATGCTCTTTTTCTTTTCCCTAATCTTAGCTGCTACCTCCCTAGTAAATCGGAGTGGGTTCCTCCTCTTCTTGGATTTGCTGATTTGTTTTGTGAAGTCCTCCGTTACTGTAGTTAGAGCATGTTTCAAGGTTTTCCAGCATTCTTCTGCATCTCCCTTGGTACCAGTTTGTAATAAGGATTTGATCTGGGATTTCATTTCAGGGAAGTTTGTTTTCCTGAAGTCGATTACCTTGATTTTTTGTGTGGCATCTGGCTTCTCTTCTGCTGTTAGCCATACTGATTTGTGGTCACCGGATTCTAAAAGTGGCTTCCTATGTGAACACCTGAGATCCTGAAACTGTTGGAGAGTACCAGGTCTAAGATTGATGTCTCCCTGGTGGGTGAGTCCACTAGCTGAGTTAATCCCGCCCTTCGCAATGCACGGAGGAATTTTTACTCCTCTGTGAGGATGCCGTGTATGAGGACCAGTCCACATCAGACAGACTGAAGTCCTCAACTAGAAGTAGCTCACCCTTGTTGGTCATTGTTAGCATGACTTCCAGGAGCTCCTTGTCAGTGTCTTGGGATGGGGGTCTGTAGACAACCCCTACCCGGATAGGGGCTTTACCCTAGGAGCTGGAGTAAATCTATAGGGCCTCAGCCTTACAGTGTTTGTCTTGGAGTTCTGTAGCACTGATACCCTCCCTTATGTATATAGCCACCCCCTCCTTCTTTCCCTTCCTGATCCCTCTTAAAGTGCATGTAGCCAGGTGTTGTAACATCCCATGTATGGTTTGCGGTGAACCACGTTTCCATAATCACTACCTAATCCAGTTGTGATTTCCACTGTGATTTATGGCTGTGATTTCAGGGATCTTGTTTGGGAGGCTTTGAGCATTGACACACATGGCCTTCCATGCCTGGTTGCTCTGGCTTGCTGTACGGTTACCCTGTGTGTGTTTCGCACTGTCTGTGTGCTTGTGGTGCCTTTTGCATTTGTTGATATTTTCCAGCGGACTTCCTGGTCTGTGTTTGTCGGGTTTTGTAAAAAGTGCATATGCTGGATTTGAGCTGCTTGATGTTGGGGACGAAACAGCTGGTGACCCCTGCAATGCTGGTGGCACTCTTTCCTCCTCCCCGTTCACTAGTTTGGCGGAGGTGGACATCAAACCTTTTTCCTAGTGCTCTTGTCCCTTCCTTTGTGAGGTGTGGGCCATTGAATTTGAAGAACTCTGTCTCTCCCAGAAGTTCTGCCAATTACCTACAAAGTGGTGCCCCTTTTCTTGGCACCAGCACTTAAGCCATGTGTTTAGCTCTGAGATATCCCTCTCCCTGAGTCTCTGCCTGCTGCCTTTCCTCCACACAGGCAGGATCTCGGAGAAAGAGACCGAGGACGAAATAGAAGATAGGTTATCTCCGAGCCTTGTTAGATTTTGCTTTGTTTCGTTTATGGATCAACCGATGGGTCGTGTGCCTGTGTAGAGGATGACCTTTGTGTTTGGTTCTGCTTGCACACAGTGTTTATCCTGTCTGTGTCCCTCCATGCGGATGTCCCCAGCAGGCATCTGATTGAGACGTTAGCATTGTCGAGCTGCTGGAGGAGGGACTGTCTACCCCTTATCATAGTTGCTGATTATTAATACTGGTGCTTTCAAACAACATGAAGTCTTGCTGTATTCTGACTAACTGCAGTTAGCTCCAGCCTTTAAACTGCCATGGAGAAGAAAGGGTTAACTTTCTATGCAGTGCATAGAATGCTGAGCTCGAGTTCGGTTGAGGTCTCTGTCTGCAGCCCTTTGAAATCCGACCGTCAGATTCTTTACTCCGCTTCACTGAACAGTCGCTCCGGAGATTTCTCCTTCAGCTCGGTTAGAAAAGTCTGTAAAGTGTCGGTAAAAGTTGTTGGTTTTAAACCAAATTTGTTCTGCTTAGTCGGTTCAGCCTCTGTCTGCAGTACCGTGAGTACTAGATAGGTTTTACCTAAATTCTGTGTGGAAATTGTAAACTTGTTTGTTCGGTTTGGCTGAACTGATCACTTTTGGTGAATTTCTGTTATTTTACTTAGAGTGTGGTTACTGGTCCTTATCGGTTCTAAAAAAAGAACGTGTTTGAACGTTTTTTTCCAACACCCGTGACACGGTTAGGAACTGATAAGGGAGTCTTTCCTCGCGGTTGCCATAAAAAGGGTAAATTTGGTTAGGTTGGCCATGTCTGAGCAACCCAAGAAGAAAACTGGGCCCACTGGGTTTCAACACTGCAGTTAGTGTGGGGAGGTCTTTACTAAGGCCGACCCCCACACCACCTGTGTTTACTGTCTGGGGTTTGAACACTTCGATACAGACTGCCAAATTTGTAAAAATTTTCCTAAATGTACCCTTGAAAAGACGTTAGGTAGACTGAGGGAAAAGGAGGCCGAGTAGTCCACTGACCCGGATGGCCAGCCCAGTTCGGTTCTGACCGAACCAGAAGGAGTGCCGTCTGACCAGGGCGATACTTCCTCGGGCAAGAGGAGAGCCGATCCTGAGGGGTCTGTTCCTACAAAAAGGAAATGCAAAGAGAAATCGACTGGTTCTGATCCAGAGGTTCATGTTTCGACCGCCGAGGAAATAGCCAGAGCGATTCGGATTGTGGAATCGCCTCGCCCGGTTCCGACAGATCTGGCACAATTTGCAGGGGTTCAGTCGGTTCCCCCAGTTTAAGATTATACCCGTGAAGATTTTTATGAACTGGAGTTTGAGGAGGAGGGGGAGTTCAAAGATGATGGTGACAATGGTGAAAGTCTGGATGTGCCTGTGGAACCGGACATCTCCACAGACAGACCTTCTTTTGTTTCCCCTCCTAGGCTTTCTGAGTCCCCAGCCCAATTTCTGTTTTACAGAAAGGTGGCTGAAACCCTCCAGCTTCCTATGGAGGAGGCAATGGAGGATCAAGAGGAGCCTGATTATGTGGAAATGATGGACATCTCAGAGTCCAGGAGACTCTCTATTCCCCTCCACAAATCCTTTGGGAAGCAGACACTGAAAATCCTAAAGTCTCCCAGTACTGTACCTCCTGTTGACAGAAGGATGGACAAGAGGTACGCACTATCAGGCTCAGATACAGAGTTTTTATAGCAACAATGCAGCCATGTTGGGGTAGTGCAGGCTGCTGCCTGTGACAAGGCAAGTATTCCCTTGGCTTCACACCCCCAGACAAAGACTCCAGGAAGATTGATGCCATGGCAAAAAAGCAGTACATGGCATCTTCCTTGGGACTCAGGCCGGCGAAATATATGGCCTATACAACCAGGTACCAGAAGTCCAGGTGGGACACTGTACTGACACTGGCTAAACAGGCCTCCCCCCAGCTAGCCAAGGAGCTGGAGGAAGTGGCTACTGATGGGATCGAGGCATCAAAAGTACAATTTCATGCTGCTGTGGACTCCAGTGATGTGTCATCAAGAGTCATGGCTACATCTATGGCTCTTCGGAGAATGGCTTGGCTCAGATGTACTAGCCTCTCACAGGACACCCAGGCTAAGGCCATGGATTTTCCTGTAGTGGGTAATTCTCCGTTTGGGGAGCAGACAGAGAATTACATGAAGAAAATGGACCAGTACAGGACCACTTATAGGAGTGCTCAGGCCAAGGAAAGGCAGGCAACTCCTCAAAGGCAGCAGTCTTGGGGCAGGGTCAGGCCTTTTCATAGGCCTTTTACCAAGCACAGGCCTCTTCTCCCTTTTCACAGAGGGGGTTCTTCAGAGGGAGAGGCGGAAGGGGGAAGAGCAGGGCTGCATCCACCCCCAAGCTTAAGGCTCCTGCCAAGCAGTCACCCTGATGGGTCTGCCCGGGTCGACTCTCCTATCCCAGTAGGGGGCAGGCTGGCTTACTTTGTCCAAGACTGGATGTATATTGCCTCAGACAAGTGGGTCCTGGAAGTAGTAAGCTAGGGACTGGTTCTTGGCTTCAAAAAATTTCCGAAGATGAGAGCCAGATCTTTTCCACCTGCAGGTCTCTCGGAAACCCTTGCCCTAGAGGCAGAGGTTTCATCTCTTCTGGCCTTAAGAGCCATAGAGAGAGTTCCTACCCTACACTGGGGCAAAGGTTTGTATTCCAGGTACTTCCTTACCCCAAAAAAAACAGGGGAGTGGCGACCCATCCTACATCTAAGATTCCTCAACAAACATCTTTAAAAACCAAAGTTCAAGATGGTAACTCTGGGAATAATTCTTCCCTCTCTAAGGCCAGTGGACTGGCTAGCGTCCCTGGACCTCAGTGATGCCTATTTTCACATTCCCATCAGGTGCTCCCACAGAAAGTACCTCGGGTTCAAGTTGCCCTCAGGCCACTATCAGTTCAAAGCAGTGCCCTTCGGTCTAACATCAGCCCCAAGGGTTTTCACAAAGTGCCTGGCAGTAGTCGTTGCCTTTCTAAGAAGGCAAAAGATTTCCATCTTTCCATATCTGGACAACTGGCTCATAGTGGGTCAGTCTCCAGACCAAGTCAAGTCAGATCTGCAAGTGACCCAACAAGTGCTCACTTCTCTAGGATTTCTTCTCAACCTCCCCAAGTCAGTTCTCGAGCCAGTGCAGCTTCTTACCTTTATAGGGGCAGAGCCAGATACTGTCAAAGCAAGAGCCTTTCTTCCCCTGGGAAGGGCAAGAGTTCTTATAGAACTGGCTTCTTCCTTCAGCTATCCCAACCAGCAAGGCATTTCCTTCGCCTCTTGGGCCACATGGCAGCTTCTACAGCAGTGGTCCAAGGGGCAAGATTCCAGATGAGGGACATTCAGTTCCATCTAAGGATCCCCTTACCAAACTGATTCCAGTGACTTGGACTCTGATCCAAGCCCTTCAATGGTGGCAGGATCAGGACAGTTTAAGGCAAGGGGTCCCATTTGTCACTCAGTCTCATTCAGTGGTCCTTGCCACGGATGCTTCCCTTCTGGGCTGGGGAGCCCATCTGGGGGCCCTCACTACCCAGGGACAGTGGTCCCCTCAGGAATCCCTTCTCCATATCCTTCTCCTAGAACTCAGGGCAGTTTTTCTGGTCCTGCAAGTTTTCTGTCAGTCAGTGCAGAACAAGGTGGTTCAGGTCAGAAGACACCACCACCACCATGTGGTACATCAACAAGCAGGGGAGGCACTTGGTCTATGGCCTTGTGCACGGAAGTCATGAAGTTGTGGTCCCTGGCTTATTCCCTGCACACCTCTCTGATAGCAGTCCACCTTCCAGGGAAGGACAATGTGCTAGCAGATGCACTGAGCAGGATCTCACAGGGCCATCACGAATGGTCCCTGGACCCTCTGGTGTTGAAGGTGACTTTTTCAAGGTGGGGCACTCCAGAGATGGATCTCTTTGCAGCTCCAGACAATCACCAACTTCCTCTCTTTTGTTGCAGACCCCCCAGTCTTGGGCTCAGTCCCTCTGGATACTCTGATTCTGAACTGGGAAGGAAAATGTCTGTATGCCTTCCCTCCCTTTCCTCTACTGTTCAAAGTTCTAGTCAAGATAAGGTCACAACCTTGCAAAGTGATTCTGATTGCTCCAGACTGGGCCAGACAGCCCTGGTACCCCCTGTTGCTGTCTCTAGCAGTCCATCTTCCCCTGTCTCTTCCCAGGAATTACAACCTGTTAACCTCCTCTCAGGGGAGGATTTGGTACCCCAATCTTCAGTCTCTCAATCTCAAGGCATGGCTCTTGAAGAGTTAAGAGTATGCAGATTTGCATCTGTCTCGGGGTTCTGGATCTCCTCAAAGCCTCTCGAAAGCCCTCCACTAGAAAGACCTGTAACTCCAAATGGAAGAGATTCAGCATTTGGTTTCCCAAGAAACATATTTCCCCAGACACTGCTGAATTGCCTACAGTTCTGGATTATATGGTCCATTTGAATGGCTTAGGCCTCAGACCAGCTACCCTCAAGGTGCACTTGTCAGCTGTTTCTGCTTTTCTGTCAGTGGGGAAGTCTTCCTCACTATCATCTCATCCTGTGTTCTGTAAATTTTTTAAGGGATTGCTTCATACCAATCCTCTCTTTAGAGATCCTGCCCCTGCCTGGGACTTAAATGTTTGCATTGCTCAACTTATGCAACCTCCCTTTGAACCTATGTCCTCAGCAGAGCTTAAGTACTTGACTTGGAAAACTGTGTTTTTAGTAGCCATTACCTCTGCCAGACGTATCAGTGAATTGCAAGCCCTGTCAGTGGAACCTGATTTTATCTCTTTTCATAGGGATAAAGTGGTCCTTAGAACCAATAGAAGATCCTTGCCCAAAGTGGTTTCAGATTTTCGCTTGAATCAGTCTGTCTCTCTTCCTGTCTTCTTCACTGATCATTCTTCTTCAGGAGAGAGGAAGCTACATAGTTTAGATGTTAAAAGGGCCCTTAGCTACTACATAGAGCGTACCAGGGGTCACAGGTTTGATTCCCTCCAGTTGTTCCTCACTTATGGAGAAGTGGGAAAGGCAAACCTGCCACCAAGAGAACTATTGTCAGGTGGATTGTGTCTTGTATACAATTCTGCTATGAGAAACCAGGAAAGATTCCACCCTCAGGCCTGAGGGCTCACTCCATCAGAGGTATAGCTGCTTCCCTGGCTGCTGCCAGAGATATCCCTCTCTTAGAAATTTGTCAAGCAGCCACCTGGAAAACAGTCCATACCTTTACCAAGCATTACTCTCTGGATATCCAGGTTAGGAGTGATGCTCGATTTGGCACAGCAGTACTTCAGAGCCTATTCCCAAAGTAGGTTCACTCCCTCCTCCATGGAGGTACTGCTTGGTTGTCTGCAGTTAGTCAGAATACAGCAAGACTTCATGATGTTTGAAGAAAAAATTACTCCCCTTAGTAATTGCGTTTTTTCTAATGGAGTCTTGCTGTATTTTGACCTCCCTCCCTGCCTCCCCTCTCAGAACCTGGTTTTTGGGAAGTGGTGGGCAGGTGCAGTGTTGCACCTCAGGGGTGCTTCGTATACACGCTTCTCTTTTTGTTTGAATGTTTGTTTTATTGTTGTTCTTATTTGGATTGGTTTTGGGTTTCCTGACTTGAGTCTTCCTTGGGAATTCAAAACTCTTGTTGCCAGTTGGCTAGTAAAAAATTTTACAATTTCCACATAGGGTAGTTAGTGAGTTTTTTTGCTCGTAAGAATGTGACAGCTGGATTTCAAAGGGCTGCAAACAGGGACCTCAACCGAGCTCAAGCTCAGGATTCTGTGCACTGCATAGAAAGTTAACCCTTTGTTCTCCGGGGCAGTTTAAAGGCTGGAGCTAACTGCAGTTAGTCAGAATACAGCAAGACTCCATTAGAAGAAACACAGTTACTAAGGTGAGTAATTTTTTCTTAGTGTCGTTTTTTTGCATTGTTCACAGTGGGGAGTGTTTCTCTGTTATGTGGTTGGGCATTACACACCTCACTATCTGCCATGTCATCGGTTGTGGCAAGTAGTGGTATGTATTCATTTGATGTTTGGATTTGTTTGATCGCCACTCTTGGTGTGTTTGGAAGTTTTTTGCCGTTCCTGACCAGTTGCCAGGCTCCTGGCCTGCTTGCTCTTTGGGGTAGGAGTTCTTGTTTTGGCAAATTGAGGGTATTTATTGCTGTAGAGTTGTTTAGTGCAGCAAGGCGGAGTTTAGAGAGGAGAAAATCTATCTCCGCTCATGCTACATGGGGCTGTGATCTTGGGTCCCTTAGGGCAAGGCACATGGGGCAGCGTCCTACCCCTTAGGATAAATGTCCTGGCAAAGATGGTACCGCAGATATTAGTTTATGAAATCCATATCTGGTAGATGTTGGTTATAGAGCGACGAGGTTGTGGCCTGTGCTTGAGATTAGACTCCCATGTGTGGGTAGTATTAATCCACTGTGGACGAAAGAAAGAGGTGAGGGTGAGGGTGATGGGTAATGTGGACAAAAGGGTGTCCGTTACCTGATTGTGGATGAAAGAAAGAAGATTTTTTGGTTTTTTTTATTGTTTCATTTTCTTTTTCCTTTTTCTTTTTCCAAGAAAGTCCCGCCCCTTCCTAACTTCCGCAGGAAGGATAGGAGGGGCTCAGGGGCTATATTAGAGGATGAGCATGGGGTGGGTGCGTGGGTGGCTGGCTGCTTCTCCTGCAGAAAATCAGCAGAGGTACCTGTAGAAAAAACAGTCAACCTTTGGCAGTGGCTCCAACAAACTCTACCAACCATAGCACCCTCGGACAAAAATAAAGGTAAACTGATGTTTTAAATCTTCCTTCTGTTGGAAGGTACTAAGCCTTTGTCAGCCCCCAATTACACTCCTAATCCCTTGGAAGAACTGTGGAAGAAAACAATTAGCTCCTTTAATGGTGAGTGTCAAACCCACTCCGCAGGTCAGCCGTCTAATCCCAGAGTGCCAGCGTCCGAGCGCAGTCTTGTGAACAGGAAACAGAAACAGGGTAACCCTCCTGTCTGTTTTGTGGGTTTGGATCAACCTTTGGTCTCAAGTCTTGGATTCAAACTGTGAACCTCTTGCTAGCATACCCAGTGCACAGGCTCAGATAATTCTGTTTTCGGTGGGCCAGATATCTTTGCCTATGGGCACCTAACCAGGTGTACAGAAATAAACCCTTAAAAACTTTAATAAAGACCTCCGATTAAAACGCTTACTTTTTTCCAGTTTTGATATCCCCTTCAAGCTTATGCACAGTGTCTGCTTTCACCATATATACCTCACTTGTAAACGAAGGAAATTCAAAGATAGACGAAGTATGCTCTAAAAATAGAGTTTTACTAAAATAGATAAAAAAAATATGTAAAACATAAAATGCAGAACCGTATATCACAAAACATACAAATCTTTTAAAAGAACAAGGTTTTAACAGTGCAATTCCTACTACAGTACTTAGAATTTTGTCTCTCTCTACCTGTATAATTGCTTAAAGTGCTCAGAGATGTTTCTTTGTCAGAGTGTAGATAAGTGTCCTCTGAAGGAAAACGGAATATTGTTTAAAAGCTGGCTTTGCCCACCTCTTTGCATGAGGTCACCTAGCTCCTCCCTGTCAGAATATATAAAATAATATATCTATACAAAAACAGGATGTCTTTTTCCCAGAAGGTAAATTAATATTTTGTGATCTCAGCATAACTCATTTTCTTTTTCAAATGACATTTCTTTGATCTTATGATCCGCTTCCCCTTCCCAGGACATCAAAGCATCTTTTATGACTTCGCACTAAAACGTCATAACCTGCTCTTCTTCTTCCTCTAAGCGTTATAAAAGTTTGATGTATCTTGGCAGTTAGGTTATCTTCTAGCCTGTAATTAGCTCTTGGCCTTCCAGGTAACACCTCGTATCTAAAACCTGTGTGTGTGTGTGTGTGATCTCACATGCTGGCTCAGCATTTCTCATGAGAGACAGTCCCTAACCCGTTTGTTATATTACAAAAATGATACAGTGATCAGAACCAGCTGTCCAAGTGTCACAGTGAGAAAGAGACTGCAAAACCTGTAAGCACAAAACAAAATAGTAACAAGACTGTAACTCTTCTTAGCCCAAAGAAGCCTTAATGTTTCTCTCTCCTCTGTTAATGTTGCTCCTTGCGCTATCCTTTCAAGCAAACTTGGAAGACAAAAAGCCTTAATGTCTACATTGCCAAGCTTATGGAATCTCCATTCGAGCCTTTGGTTACAGCACATCTGAAATATGTGACCTGGAAAACGGTTTTCCTGGTAGCCATCACTTTGGCGAGAAGGATTAGTAAGCTTCAGGCCCCTGTATATACATAGCGGAATTACATCCCTTTCCATAGGGACAAGATGGTGCTTAGGACTAACAGAAAGTTCCTTCCAAAGGTAATCTCTGACTTCCATTTGAATCAGTTTTACTGTATTTGCCAGTCTCTCTTTTTTTTTTTTTTTTTAACTGTGCATTCTAGTTCAGGTGAATGCAAGCTACATAGCCTGGCTGTCGAGAGCTTTAAACTATTACATAGAAACATAGAAAATGGTGGCAGAAGGGGACCTGTGGTCCATCGAGTCTGCCTAAACCATTACTTATACCAAGGCCCATTGGCAGGACAGACAGCAACTCTTCTTGTCTTACGTGGATGGGAGAAAAGGAAAACCAGCATCTAAAAGATCAGTTTCACACTGGATAGTACAGTGTATCCAGTTATGTTACAGGAAAGCTGGTAAGGAGCCCCCAGTAGGCCTGAGGGCACATTCCACGAGAGATACAGCTGCTACAGTAGCAGCTGCCTGGGATATTCCACTGCTAGAAATCTGTAAAGCAGCTACATGGAGAACGGTACCTACTTTTACAAAGCACTACTGCTTGGTTACCCAATCCAGAAGTGATGCCAGATTTAGTACAACAGTGCTGCAGAGCCCATTTCCGAAGTAAGGTTCTGTGCCCACCTCCAAAGGTACTGTTTCGTAGTCTGCACAAGTTAAGCATATTGAAGAATTCCTGGGGTTAGAAAAAAAAATTACTCACCTTTGTAATTTTATTTCTTCCAAAATATTCTTCAACATGCTTAACTTGCCCTACCTACCTCCCCTTCCAGAACCAGTGGACTCTGCATAACACCTGGACTTCTGTATTAAAAGGGGGTTTGTTTCTTCGTTATGTTGAAGGTTTTTGAACCCGGATGGGTGTTTTCCCCTCTTTGGATCCTAGTGGCGCTTCCAGTTTGTGAGGTGGGCCACTTGCCACTTCTGGCCTGCCGCTCCCGGACCAGAAGCTAACCGCCCTCGTGGTCCTCAGACACTTATCGAAGCCCCAGGGATCAGCGCCAGAAGCGGCGTTTCCAGATTGTGAGGTGGGCCACTTGTCGCCCCGACTCCCCGGACCAAGCCTGACTGCCCTTGCGGTCCTCAGACACGGATCAAAGCCCCAGGTACAGCCGCTAGCTGAATTCTGGCGCTGAAGCCTCTGATTGGTGCGGCTTTTTACAGGTGGGTCCTCATTGGTCCGCTCTCTGCCTCCCAGCCCTTCGGATTGGTGCGCTTTTTCTATGGGCTTTTGCACTGTTCCTTGGGTCTGAGGTTAGCCGCTGCTGAATCTTTCTTTCGGTGAAAACCATGCTGTGATTCCTCTCCCCCCCCCCCCCAGGCCTTCATTAAATACTCAATTGCTCCACCCACCCTGTCTGTCTCTCCTCTCCCATTGCTCATGGTGTCTGAAGCTCCTCTGTCCTTTCCCTGTCAGTCTTATATTGCTCTCTCATATCAATCTCACCCAAACCTCAATCTTGGCTCCCTTTTCTACACCACTATCTTTTTCTGATCTCGCACTTCCTTTTCCCTGATGTAGTCTTGACCTGGCATTTTTTTTTGTTTTTTTTTGGCTAGTACTTACAACTCTCTAAAACCATGAAACTAATCATGTTACTGTCTCTTCTAATACCCTCTCTTGCTCTGCTCCACCTATCCTTACCCACTGTTCCTACTGACCCCTGGCTATTCCACTTTTTCAGCCCCACGACTACATATTCTTTAACCTTCTTCTGCTGCCCTCTCTCCATTATGACCCAACACCGCTTCTATCAAATAGGCCCTGGCTCCTGTTGGTAGCCCATGTACTTAAACACTGTCCCCTAAACACAAGGACCCTATGTCTCTTCCTGTGACATAAACTTTGGTATCTCCTCATACTAGTCCTGCTGCTCTCTGGAGATATACATTCTAACCCTGGTCCAAGCATCAGCATACAGAATCCCCTCTCCTGTGCCAAGGGCCTAACTGTTGTGCACTTTAACATCAGGAGCCTACTGCATAATTTTGCTTAACTACAAGCCTGGGTCACCATATACAAACCAGATATCATCTGCCTTACGGAAACCTGGCTTAAACTTTCCATCCAGGATGCTCAGTGATCACTTCCCTCCTAATATCTCCTGAGATTTGACAGACCTGCTCCTAAAAAGAGGGGGTGGCACAGCCATTTATTTTAAAGATCACCTACAGCTCTCCACTAGCCCCTCATCTCCCCTAATCCAATGCGAAGCGCTTCATGTCCTCCTTACACTTGGCTCCAAAAAACTACATATTGTCTGTGCCTATAATCCCCTATCCAGTGGCATAAAAGGACTTGATGAACTGCTTGATCAGACCTCTCTTCTATCTGGGAGGATTGAGGTTCTTTTACTCTGTGATCTCAATCTAAACTGGCTCGGTAACTCTCTACATGCACTACAGTCCAAGATTCAAAGTTTCAGCTTTCACCAGGTGATCGGTGACCCCACTAGATCTGCCCTGCATTCCAACTCTAGTACTCTGTTGGACTGGATAATGACCAACCACCCAGAAAATATTCTCTCCTCTGGCATACTAGCAGATGCCATCACAAACCACTCCTCCACTTTTTGTATATGGGGAAAACTAGACACTCCCCTTCTAAGCCCCGTTTTTATCACTTTTTGTAACTATGCAAATCTTGACCCACAATCCTTCCTGCTGGACATTGCCACTATTGACTGGACCCCCCTTTTTAACTCTAATGACCCTAAGACTGCTCTAAATATATTCCTGACTCACTTCCTGGAGGACCAGGACAAACATTGCCCTCTTGTTACCTGTCGGGTAAAAAAATAAACATACTCAGTGGCTAAAGTCCAACCTTCTCTCCAAACTGCGACAGCTGGACAAATCCTGGCCCCACTACAAAAGCACGGGGCTCCCAGATGACTTAAATTCCTACAGAGCAGCCAGGAACTCATGCAAGAAGGAAATCAAAAGAGCCAAAAGTGCATATTGCAAAGATCTTTTAACTAAATCATATGGTGACCACCAAAAATTTTGGTCCCGTACAAAATGCTTCCTAGGATCTAATCCTGCCCCCACTCCAACAGATATGTCTCTCAGTGGCGTCCACTGTAATAATCCCTCCAGTATTGCTAACTTTCTCAATACCCGGTTCTCTGACCTCACTAACTATACCTCAACTTTCCCAGCCAGACCGTACTCATATGACCAACCTAATGTTGCTAGGCCCAAATGTATTTTCAAAACTGTCACTCGCCTTGAAGTTCTAAGACTGCTCAAAGTCTGTGTTTCTATGGGACACAATTTAAAGATGGGGGGAGGGGGGCGGTTTGGGGGTAATGTGAGGAAGTATTTTTTTTTTTTTTTAGAGAGGGTAGTGGATGCATGGAACAGCCTTCCTGAGGAGGTTGTGAGGTCTAAAACTGTGGGAGAATTCAAGAATGCATGGGACGGACATAAGGCAATTCTTCTTGGGGGTAGGAAGAAATAGGCTGTTGGTTAACTAGGATCTGCGGCTTATCCTGTAGGTAGGGAAATGGGCAGACTAGGTGGGCCAAGCAGTCCTTATCTGCCGTCAAAGTCTATGTTTCTATGTCTTTGTTTCAGTAGTATCTCCAATTTCACCGCTGCTGAGTCGGATAACCTTGAACCCAAACTCCTAAAGCTAGCAGCCCCTCATATAGCAGCACCTCTTGCTAAAATGTTTCCCTCTCCCTTTGTCATAGTTATGTCCCTGATATCCGGAAGACTGCCAGGATTACCCGTTTTCAAAAAAGGGGACCGTAAAAATCTTTCAAACTATAGACCCATTGCCATATTACCTGGTCTTAGCAAAATCCTTGAGAAGCTCGTAGCCAATCAAACCATTGACTTTCTGCAGAAACTAAACCTTCTCACGTCGGCGCAGCATGGTTTCCGCAAGGGTCATAGCACCACCACTGCTTTACTCAAATTTACCTCAGATACCCTAGCAGCCATGGACTCGGGTCTCCTGACGGGGCAATTTTTGTAGACATGACTAAATCATTTGACCTTGTGGATCATACTGTTCTTCTCGCTACTCTTAAGATCACTAGGTTTCTCTCAGGGTGTGACTGCATGGTTTGACAGCTACCTGACAGATTGCAAGCAGCTTGTTAAATTTAACTCCATCTTGTCAGATTATGCTACCATAAATATTGGTGTGCCACAAGGATCTATTCTCGGGCCCCTGCTTTTCTCCCTCTTTATAAATGATATTACCTCAATCATCCCCAATACCGCTTCCCTGCTGTATGCTGATGACATTGTTTTGTACACCAGTCCTAAGAATATCTCTGAAATCAATCAACGGCTCTCCCAAGACTTTAAACAAATTGAAGAGTGGTTGGTAAGAAAAAGGCTTGTCCTAAATGCCTCTAAGACTCAAGCCATGCTGTTTGGTTCTAATGCTAAACGTAAACTTGCCCAACCCACCTTTAATGTCTCCGCTATAAATGGCTCAGCAGTCATGGTTGTACCCTCCTTTAAGTATCTGGGTATCACACTTGATCCAGCTCTCACTTTTGAGCTTCATATCCAGCAGACTTGCAAGCTGACTAACATGAAACTTAGTATGGCCTACCGCTCCAGCTACATACTCACTCCATCAGCTAGGCTTGCCATAGCTTGTGGCCTGCTACTTCCGTCACTCATGTATGGGGTGGCAGCATATGCCTCATCATGTAAGACTAGCTTTCAGAAGTGGGATGTCTCATACAACAGTATCTGTAGATATGCGTCCTCCTCAAATCGACTAAAATACCACTGTCTCCTCTACACTGAGCTAGGATGGTTTTCTCCGGCAGCCTCCTGTGATAATGCACTCTGCTCCATCATAGATAATATCATCCGGAAATCAAACGCCCAAGCGTCTGGCGGAACTATTCCTAAACCAGACGTCTAGCTATGAACTACGCTCAGCTGCCAAAGCCCATGTTGTCATCCCTAGACATCACTCCTCCAAAGGTGCTAGTGCCTTCTCCTGCCATGCCCCGAAAAAATGAAACTCCCTTCCACTAACTATTCGTCGGGCATCATCCCATGCCTCTTTCAAATTATTGCTGCATGATCATCTTGCTGTCTCATGCTCCTGCTCCCACTTCAAACCCCCTTAGCCCAGCACTTCATCACAATATCCTCTACCCCAACAGCCATTCAGTACTCCTTTCCTCAACAAAATAGTTCTGTACTGTCCTGTCTCTAAGCTTGTTACAATGTAATTTTGATTACAGCTAATCTTCATTCCTATACCTCGCCTCATTTCTTCCCTTTTATATCTTATCCCATCCCCATACACTTCCTCCCTACCTCAATTACTCTGCTTTTCTTTTGCATTCCATCTTCCTCGACTACTAGTTGACACTTTTGCTTGTTTTACCTTAATGGACGGCTACCTAAATGTTGCCTGATGATTTTTACTGTTGCCTTTCCATATTTCTATTGTTATATTATCTTGCAGAATCGGTTGTATCTACTTGTATCTAGTTGTTTCCCCTACTTGCACTGTATTGCTATTTTCTATGCACCTACTGTTTATATGATTGTCATTTGTTCAAAATGTTTGTTTCTGTATTCTCCCGGGTCATGCCTGAAAATAGTAATTGCTATGGCTAGTGCACCCTACCCGGTCAACAAAAACTAAATAAATAAATGCGACAGTTTGGGGGACTTTTTGTCACGAGGGATTTTATTATTAAAATATTAGCATAATTATGATAGCTTAGGTAGGGGGGCCTTTCCTTGTAGGCTCCAAATGAGTCTGAGCATTATAGAACGCAGCAGTCAAGGACAGCAGTTTGAGTGGTGGCATGAGCCAGTGAGTGTTCCATCATTTGCATATGTTCCGTTCTCCGGGCAGTACAACACTAAAGGCTGACTGCAAGAGTTAAGCATATTGAAGAATACCTTGGAAGAAACAAGATTACTAAGGTGAATAATTGTTTTTTCTTGACCTATAAAAACCAAGACATACCTTTTTTTATTTTAAATTCTTATTATAAATTCTTTTCTAACAGACTTTGTCTAATTCAGTTGACTTACCAAAAAGGGTCAAATGGTCCCATATGGCTCCTGTGCCTGCCGCTTTACAAAGAGCAAGGAGCAGTATGCAGGTAGTTCTTTCTATACTGATGGTGGTTTAAAACCTCATCCAGGTAAAACACCTGGTGCACATTCTGTATCTGATCCACCTATTCAGTTTAACTCGATATTGCCAATTACCTTGCCAATGGTTTAATTACTAATTATAGGGTTTTGAGAAGGAAACAATTGTGAACTGTTTGTCATTTGCTGCTCCAGTTTGCAGAGAAATTCTTTAGTCTAAACCTTTACCCCTGAAAACCCAGTGATCAAAAACTAATATGCTTACTGTAACAGCTGCTTCCTAACTGAATGAAGGAGAGCAACTGACCAGGGTCATGGAAACCTATGCTGTGTAATCCTGTAGATTTTAACTCCCATATACAGTAGCTAGAATCTTAAACACAGAGCAGAATGACCTCCCAGAGAATAACCGGGGGGTCCCATATGATTTGTGCTGTTTTAAAGAGCCGCTGACACCCAAAGTGCTGCATTGCAGAATCCGAATAAGCATACTCCCAGTAAATCTCATACCAAAAAATAGATTTTTATGTTACTTCATACTAAGGTTATTAACCATTTTGTAACTCTGATTGCACTACCTGTGCAATAAAAGCAGGTGTCAGTGAAGAGCTACTGAAGATGTCATCTAGGGACCTCAGCCTAGTAATCCCTGTCAGCAAGCTTATAGGACCTGTTTCTTCAAAGTTGTAAAGATCACGTGCAATGGTTTTCACAAGTAAAACGAGCAGCAAGTAAACATTGCTATAAAAAGTATGCATGTTTCAGGTTTTGTAACAAAGTTGATAAAATTGTATTATTTAATGCTGTTTTGGTGTGGTCCATTTCTCCAGGGTTGCTGGATGCTAAGTCAGCATGCCTCCAGGCAGAGTGCTACTCTAATGTGCCTGTTACGGAGTTGTATTTGCTGTTAGTATTGTAATGTTGATACAGTAACTTCACTGCTGTTTGTCATTGTCTACTTTACAGTATGTTTTAATAGGGGCCATATATGTCTTAATTCCTACTATGGGTGGAAGGGTTAGCTCTGGTAAAATGATCATTGTAATCTAGAGTAGAACATAGATGTGGTATGACTTTTACTGGGGATATGCTTATTCTAATTCTGCAGTGTAGCACTTTTGGCCAGATGGTGTCAGTAGCTCTCTAACAAATGCATACTGTCCACGCGTTCCGGGGCAGCTCTAGGCACCAGGCTAGCTGCAGCTGTTTAGCATAATAAGGGATCCCCTGGAAGAAACAATATTTAACCTTTGTCTCCTGGCCTTTAGCACAGTATACTGCTTTGGAGTCAGATATTCAGGCCATCTCTCTCTACTCTATGTATGATTTGTAATGGATCCTGTCAAGCAGTTAGTTTTTCTGTACTCTAGATAAGCTCTGCTATAATAACATTTACAGTATTCATCTTTCATAGTAGCAATTGAAATGTTGTTGATTGCTGAGCAGCATCCAGCTGTATAGAATTACACCAAATGTAATTACAACAAAAAGGGCCAGTTGTCTTTGAAAATTAATGTTATTTTATCTAGATTGCTCCAGAGCTTTTACCCGACATACTTCCAACGAGTTAAGAAAATGATAGTACTTTGACAAACACTTCCAAATAGTTTCTCATGGATAACGTAGGACTTTGTTGGTCTTCGAATGTCAGAGCTGGAAGCTCACAGTGAATTTCTCACCCTCTGCTTTTATTTTCTAACATTACTGAATCCATTTTGGGTCTTTGGACAGAATCTTAGGGTCCATTTTGATATCTGGATGGAACCAGTGGCAGAACAATTACATTTAACAGTTGGGGAGGGGAGCTGTCCTGTCAGCCCAATGGCAGGGCTGCGGCTCAAGATGCTAATGACCTGGGTTCACATCCTGAGACTGGGCTGTCGGAGGGCCAGGAGGACTGAGCTTCCCAGAGGACCGTGTCCTCCTCCAAGGGGGTGGAAGATCCAGGCCTTGCTGCTCTACCCCACCTTGGTTGACCACAGGTGGAGGTGCAGTCGTGGCTGCAGCTTCTGTTGGGATACCTTGCAGAGTCCCCGCATCGGCACGTTATACATGTGCATGCTTGTACTGACTAATGTCTGTGTGGAAGGGGGGTAGAAAAATGGAACCTTCCAGTGCCTCGATGAAGCCACAGCATCTGCTCAGGCCCCACAGTCCAATCAGTGCCTTAATTTAGTTCATACTAGTCCATACTTTGGATTTGTTGACTCAGATCTATCGATGTAATATGCTTTTCTAAGAAGCAGTTTTTTTTTTTAATCAAAATTACCATCCCTTTTATCTTTGCTTTTTCAGTATCGAAAATGCACAAGGAAGGTAACTGGTGACACACTGTTTATAAAAAAAAAAAAAGCCTAGCAGTGAATGATGTCTCCCCTGCCTAATGTATCCCTTGTGTTCCCCTATACATAGCTTCAATGCTTTAGAGGTTTTGCTCGCATAAACCCTATCACAAGGACATTTAATCAAATATACCACCCCTGTGGTTTGACAATGAAGTCCTGAATCTCTGTATCCTTCCCTTTAGCCAAGTTTTTAAGTTTCTTTACTTTGTATGTGTTGTTACCATGACCACATTGATAATTCTCTTTTGCATCAATGTTGGCTAGGAAAATTGCCATCAGAATTATTGGGGGCACTTTGCAGTCTGTATGTAATCCTGCTCCCTATGGATTTACATTTCCTTGCTTCCACCATTGGAGAGTTAAAAATCAGAGTCAGTGTGAAATTACATATCTAGATTTTATAGTTTACAAAGAAGTTGGACGTCTGTATACTATATCGTAAAGAGTACGGATAGAAATACTTTATTAGAAGCAGACAGTTTTCATCCACAGAGACTAAAAGATTCAATTCCACATGACCAATTCTAACGGGCCAAGCAGAATTTCACAAAATATTCTGATTACCAACAGGCAAGGACAGAGAAGCACAACAGATTCACAGATAGAGGTTACAGAAGAGAGATTTTATTGGAGGCAGAAACCAGAGCGGAAGGCAGTTCTAGGGAAGGGTTACTTATAACAGGAAGAAAGGGACAGGAAAAGTTGAACACAGTCCTTTTTAGTTCACCCTATTCTGATTTGTTTTTATTAGATTAAGATTATCATCACTACTACTACACTGACATATTTTGAAGTCTGCATCAGCTGGGGATAATACTTTTATCAAAGGTACACTGTGGACTACAGGGTGCGGTGGCATCATGATGTCATATGCTAATGCGGCTGTCTGGGACAATGGGATTTCAACAACCAGAAAATGGAGACCTCCCAGGCTCATTACAGGGTATGGTGTGAATAGTGAAAATAAACTAAAGTAAACACATATATCCCCAACAGCTACTGGAAAAGTTATCTGTTGACAAGGAATCCAATAACATTTACACGATACAAGGGTGTATTGCTCCTTTAAGTTTGGTATAACTGACATGTCTACCCTGAATTGGGGTGAAAACTGGAGGTAGGAGAAAAGTCATCCCATCACCAGGAAAAAACAGATATACATGGTGAAACCTCTTTGCACGATTTTCCAGTATGTTAGCTATGTCCCCCACCCCCTTGAGATTGGAAGCCAAGTTGTAGAGTTTTTTAGACTGCTATGGGGCAGTCGCTTAACCCCGTAAAAACGGCCCATACGTATTGAGATATTATGGAGGGTGGACATTCAGATACAATCCAGTGGTGGTCTTTTTTTTAAGTCTGTTTGCAATTTGCATAGTTTTCACCCCCCTAAATTGGGGGGCCCACTCTTCTTTGCCACTTCTTGTGGCACTTTTCTGACATCTTGGCTGGCTGGCTCTCTGAAGGTGGCGAGGAAATAGATCCATTTTATTCTGACTTGCCTTTTTTTTTTTTTTTTGTTACACACCCAATATACCTCCCTATCCCTTGGGTTTCATTTTAATTTTTTTTAAACTTTCTGTTTATTGAGTTTACAGTAAAACATAAAGTATATATACTAGATGCCTTACATTAGGATATATAGTGATAATCAAATGAGGGCTCCACCCTTCTTAATACACGTAGATAGACAATTGTAATACATCAATTAGATACATCATGGGGGTAAACAGTTTAAAATATCAACTTAAGATATTAGTAATACATGCTGCGATTTTAATAAGCCCATGAGCTGCATGTGAAAACCAAATTCAAAAGTATTCTATTAGACATCAAATTCCCTTTATGCTATAAAAGTAAATGAGAATTAAAAAAACACATGCCTGATCAGTTTTAGTGTACCATTAAGGTACTCTCCCGTTTGGATTTGGGCTCTGCCATAGATAGGTTGGATAACAAACTCTAGCACTCAACCCAGGTGAAGAAAGTTGTAATAAAAAGATTGTAGTTACATAGTCGACTTCTGGACTTATACTGCCCACTCTACTCCCACGTAAAAGCTTCATAACAAGGACCCCTAAAAGGTGTAATAAAAAAAGCTTCATAACAAGGACCCCATACAAGGTGTAATAAAAACCAACAGACATTACTGTGGGATCTTTATAGAGGGGTTAAAAGCCCCATATGCAAACCTGTACACCAAAATAGAACAGATAGTCCAATTCAAGTGTCCATTTCTTCCTGATTGTCAGATTCAGACTGGGAACATTTTTCTCTCCTCCTCTGCACTAGAGCATGTTTTTGTGCCCATTTGAGTGCCTCGAAGGGGTCAGAAAAAGACTTCCCCCTCAAAGATGATGCACAGTCGGGCCGGGAATAGCAGTCCATGAGGCACCCCTGTTTCACGAAGCATGGCCTGGACGCTATCAGATTTCTTCCTCCGCTGGCGAGTGGCGTAGCTCAGGTCCAGGTATAGAAAAACTCTTTGCCCTTTGTGAAATAAATTTATTTTCTGCCTTGCTAAGGCTAGGATAAAGTCCCGGGTCCCAGTACTATCCACCACCATCACAATAGCCCTCGGAGCCTCCTCATTCGCTGGCTTCCCTCGAAACGCTACACGATAGGCCTTCTGGATAACTAAGTTCTGATCTGCCAAAAGCCATTGCAACTGTTGCTCCAACCATTCTCTTAGGAATAGGCCCAAATGGTCACCTTTGCTGTCCTCCAGCATCCCGACTATCCTCAGAGTAGCTGCCCTGGTCTGATTTTCCAAACTTTGTAATTGAGACTTTAAGTGCAGGTTTTCCTTCACTAAGTTGGCAGTGGCATCAGGGCTGCTTTGGAATGTTTCCTTGCCTCTCTGGATTCCGGTTTAAGGTAGGTGATCTCCATTTCCACTGTGGAGACTCTGTTAGTCGAATTTATCAGCTAAACCTGCCATTGAGGCTAGCAATTAGGTAATTTTTTGCCCAAGGGTCTGGATGGTTTCCTCGCCTGCAACAGGTAGAGCAGTGAGATCGCGGCCTTATGTGAAGTGTGTAGCCAGAGGATTGGGAACAGTTTTAGGTTTACTGCCAGTCGACGAGGTTTTTATATTTTTTTGGGTTCCCCATATCGGCACTGGAGGTCTTTCTATCAAGGAGGAAGATGGTTAAATTAATCTCTGCTTCTGATAAAATAAGTTTAAGCTGTAAAAAGGACGTCTATTACGCAGAACATGAAATCCTAGCTGCCATCTTGCTCAGCATCCTTCAGGTTTCTACCCGGGTAATCACAGTACAACTCTTGAACCCTACGGTTCCAAAGGAAAATGTTTGATGATGTCTAGTTGTCCACCCACAGAAGGTTGTAAGTCATGGGGGATCCCAAGAAAGATTGTTCCCAAGGCTTAGCTGTATAAATTAGGAGGAATCTGTGGTGCACTTGTTCTTCCAGTGCGCATATAACAAAGATGTCTAGGATACGGTACACAAAAGATGGGGGAGCAGTTCATTAGCCGAATATCTTATGAGGCTTTGATGCTGGGAAACTTCCCCCCATTATGTTTTAAAGACTGGATGAGTACCTATTTTGTTACAATGTCCTATTTAAAGAGGTCTGTCTGGATGGGTACTTGGTGGCAACACAGATGAGTGGCCTTTGTATGGACTAATCCCCACTACATAGCACACCGCAAAACCATAGATCTCATTCAAGTTCCCGGTTCCAGTACTGGTAGTGTTATTTTGCCTCGGAAGCTTTAAGGCTATTCCATGTTCTACCTTGAGGGGCATAGCAACAGCCCTGGAAGGTTGGAAGTGTAGGATTGTGATGTGGGAGAACTAAGGACTCTCTGGCTAGGTCAGTGGTGAGCATGGGATGATACTATCTCCCCCCCCCCACACTGATTGACCCCCGATTTAGGGAGACCGGCTCCATGAAGTGTACAGGTCATATGGCAGATGATCTTCTTCGAGGCAGTTTCTTGCAGCAGGTCATAACACAATGGATTACAGCCGTAGTTGTGATTTCCTCCGGTTGACTTCTCAGCAGTCGACCCTGGGACCTCCCCCCAGCACTACCATGTGGTGTCAACGTGGCAGGTATAAAAGTGGGAGGTCCCAGCTACTCCTCAGATCTTTTCAGCCGTGACCTGTGTGCAACAAGTTCTCCTTTGGAGCACTGCTTTCCTGTCCTTGATGAAGAGTTCTACTGATCAAAATTTACTACTAGTTCATGTACTAATGTCTTCGGATCCCTTATTCCGAAGTTGTTCCTGTGGTCACAGAATCATTAAGGAAGACCTCCACAAAGTCTGTGTTCATTGCCTTGGACCTGAACGTGACTCGGGGTCTTCTGCAACAGGTTAGCAAGGCCACAAAATGTTGAAGGCTTCAGCAGCTCTGTGAGTTCCTCATGGAGCAAAAGGTTGCCCTCCTGGAGCAGCAGCAACACTCCACAACCAGAGAATCCTCATCCTCATTGGGGTCTCACCGCTCCACGGGTGACCCACTCCACGTCATCGGCACAGGGTTCCAGTAAGAAACATTCATCAAAAACAAAACATGTTTCTACCACTCCTTTCTTTGACGAAGGCTTCACATAAAGTAAACAATCCACAATCGAGTCTGAGCGAGTATACTAGAAACCGGTGCTCTCTGAAGGGTTGCCACCCCAGTTCAAACAGATTCCAAAGCAAAGAGCACTCACAGGCAAAGAATTTATCAGTCAGATATTGTCGTTTTATTTTGGGCTGTCTGACTCAAAACCCTTGCGCTTTGGCGGATACCTTCGTCAGGGGGTGTGGCTTAGGAACAAATATCACATGTTTAAATGGCTATGCCCCCATTACAAACACCTGGGGATAATTTCATTCAATGGTTACTATAGTAATTTTATATGTGTGTTTAAACAAAAATCAAACACTCCACAGTTACCAAAATGGTTAGAGTTCTACGAAAATACATATTTATTATTCACAGCTTAAATGCCAACTTTCAGTGAAACACTGTAGTTTTGCTAAAGCCATTAATGAAAAGAGTGAAGATAGGTGTGTGTGTGTGTGTGTGTGTGTGTGTGTGTATGTGTATATATATGTGTGTGTGTGTGTGTGTGTGTGTGTGTGTGTGTATGTATATATGTGTGTATATACAGTGTGTGTGTGTGTGTGTGTGTGTGTATATATATATATATATATATAATGTATGTATATGTGTATGTGTGTGTATATATATATATATATATAATGTGTGTATGTATATGTGTGTGTGTATATATATATATATATATATATATGTGTGTGTGTGTGTGTGTGTGTGTATATATGTATGTATATATATATATGTGTGTGTGTGTGTGTGTGTGTTGTATATATGTGTATGTATATATATATATGTGTGTGTATGTATGTATGTATGTATGTATATATATATATATATATATATATATATATATATATATATATAGGTGTGTGTGTGTGTATATATACACACACACACACACACACACACACAAAGGGGTATATCTACATCTTCATGACTACTATGAACAGCAATCACATATCACACTTAAGTAAAGACGTTCAGGAAAAACAACAAAAAAATGTACTGCTGTTTCCACTTTGACCTGAGGAATAGGGTTTTTATCTCTCGAAAGCTAGTCTTGGAAATAATTTTGTTAGTCCAATAAAAGGTATCACCTGCAACATTTTTTTTTTTTTTCCTCTAAATATTCAGCACAGTTCCAAGTATCCAGTAGTCAAATTAAGGACACTACTGTATAAAGAAAAGTGAAAAGAATATCCGCATGTCTCAAAACGATCACCCCTATTTCTGAGCTTAATATTTTCATGGCTTCAATGTAGTGCAGTCTCTGTGGCACAGTCAGGTAGTGCATTTGATTGGTGGTTCAAGCCCGCCTAAGGATAATTTTGACACGAAGGCCTATTTCTGCTGGTATTTTCATATATTCGTATGAGGGGTAGGGGAGGAGTGGGAGGGGCAGCTGTGAGATGAGGGGCTAGCTGCACAATCGAGCAGACTCTACAGACTGTAAGGCCTATTTCTGTTGGCATTTTTGTCTGTTCGTATAGTTCTGGGGATCTACTGAATCACTATGCTTGGGAGAAAAGGCAGTAAAGCAGGCACAACAGGTAGAGGGAAAACTCCAAAGGAAATAGGGATCCTCTGTAAGAGGAAAAAACGAAGAACAAAAGTGGAGGTAGGTAACAAATGTTGCAAAAGGTCTATTCTACTTAGAATCAAAAATTCATTTATATGATACATCATGGGCACGAGTGTGAAAAGGAAAATATTTTCACTCCTCTAGAGTGACCTCTGAATACTCACGAGTGGCGAAGCCACGAGTGGGGTTTCAGAAGTCACTGTACAGGACTGAACATATTTCCCATATCACATGAGTGCACACCATGTATCCTGTTTATACAATGTGGGCCTCATTGTTGCAAAAAGGTTTCAAGGGGTGTAATAAAACGGCATTTATTTTAACTCAGCTGTTGTCATCAGGATTTATTTCACTGCAGTGAAAATAACTTGTTTTATCTCACTGGAATATGTCTCACCACCATTGTATAAAAATATTATATATATAGAACATGGTTAAACTGCTGAAAGAAGACTAACATGGAAGGTCAGGTACAAGTGCAAAAGGTCAAGCAGCAAACTAACATCCAGAAAGAAAAACAGCTAATTTTCTACTTTGTATTCCTCTTTTTCAGGACTGGTTTCAAGTCCCAATGGTCATTCATGCCATTGAGTTTAACGCGTTTCAGTCTGTAAATCCATTCGCTCTTTCATGAGCAGTAGGTTAACCCTATCACCTCCATATTTCATTGGGGGTACCCATTCGATACTCATGTATCTCAGCCCCTGATGTGGTGATGCATGACAATGTGCAGAATGTAAGCCTACAGGGGTATCTGTCCGTTTGTTTGCAGTATTTCTTATGTGCTCCTGCACTCTTGTTTTCAACATTCTTGTAGTTCTCCCAATGTAGACTTTCATACAGGGGCACCATAATAAACTACAAAAGTGGAACTGCAGATAATAAACTGCCTGATCTCAAATTCCTTCTCTGTATCCACTGGATGTTTACGTTTGCTACCTGTATTGCACTGACCACAGGCATTGCATTTGAGGCATTTGAAACAACCATTGGGCTTTTTTGATGACCCATTTGATGTCTTTTGTGTCTTGTCAGGGGAAAATCTACTATGGACCAGTTTCTTATGTTTTGAGCCCTACTGAATGTAATTCTAGGATCGATTCCTACTACTGATTCAACGGTTCTGTCTCCTAACAGAACAGGCCAATTTTTGTAGATGATGTTACCTATTTGGCCTGCCCATTGGTTGTACTCTGTGACAAATGTCACTTGTGGTTCTCCTTCTCATTGTTTTTTATGATTTTTTTATTGTAGTAAATCCTCCCTTGGTTTGCCTTTAGCCTTCTCTATAGCTTCATCCAACATACCCTCTAGAAATGAATATTTTTTAGTTCTCCTGCCTGTTTTAGGAAAGTATTTTCATTAAAGCAGTTTTTGCTTGAGGTGCAGAAACTGGCCATAAGATACTGAGTTAATAATCCTCTTGGGGTGGGCACTGTCTACTCTCAGTAGTAAGTTTGTGTCTGTCTCCTTCCTGTGACATTTTGTAACTATCTTACTGTCTCCTGTTGTGAGTTTAGAAATAGTAATGTCCAGGAAGTTTACATTTTCTTTGTCTAAAGTGAAGTGCAGGCTTTTATTGTTTGTATTTATCCAAATTATAAAGTCATCTGCACCCTCACCTTGCCAGACACACAGAATGTCATCGATAAAACGTAGCCACAATTTGATCCTGGGCAAGAAAGGGTTTGTGAGATTATTAAAAATACAAGTTTCCTCCCACTTGTCCAGGAACTAATTGGCATATGAGGGGGCCATTGAAGCCATCATGGCTGTGCCACAAATCTGTAGGTAATAAGTGCCACCAAACTCAAAAAAGTTATGTTTAAAGAATAAAATCCTGTGACTGAATAATAAATTCAGTGGGCATATCTTCCCTGTTGCGGCTATTTTCTAGGAAGTATCTGCAAGCATCCACACCATCTGAATGTTTAATGCAGATATACAGAGTGTCTGTGTCGTCAATACATAGCCATTTCATCCCATCTTCCCATGTAAAGTCATTGAGTTTGAGTACATCTGTTGTGTCCTCAACATGTGACCTTAGAGTTGTGACTTCCTTTTGTAGAAAGAAAATCTACAAATTTTCCCAGCCTTTCAGTAAGGGAGCCAATACTGGAAATGATTGGCTTCTCTGATGGGTTAGTCATATTCTTATGTACTTTGTGTGTGTATATGTATATATGTGTATATGTGTGTGTGTGTATATATATATATATATATATATATATATATATATAGAATGTGTGTGTGTGTGTATACGGTGTCACAGGGTGTTCATTCCATATTCTTTCTCTCTACTGCCCCCTGCAGTATATGATATAGTTCAGTTTTTAAATCTATCTATAGGGTTTAATGGTAACTCTTTATAGTTATCAACATTTTTTAAAAGGTCCATTGTAATAGATTCATAATGTTTTTTGTCAAGAATTACAGCATTCCCCCCCCTTGTCTGTAGGTTTAAGTATAATATCCTCATAATCAGAAAGATCTTTTAAAGCAGATTCTTCATTTTGCAAATTTCTAGGCTTTGGGGTACTAATATTGTCCTATAACTCATTTACTTGTCTTTGTACGGTTTTTTTAAAAACCAAAATGGCAGAGTTATTTACAACAGGAATGAGGCAGAATCTGGTCTAAATATTTTTCTTCTTTGTATTTCAGTGTCAGTGCCATTACTAGTTAGGATATTTACCTGCATCCAGGGCTCCAGATAAGGGGAGTACCGCCCTGTTTTACTCACCTTGTTTTTGGAAATACTCTTCACAAAAAGTTTTAATGAGTACCAGTACTCACCCAACATTTGTAAATACTCCACACCAAAGAATAGTGCTTCATAGCATAACTGGTGATTCAAAAGGAGCAGTTTTTACAGATTTACAGCCCTCTAATGCATCCCAAGAGTGTTTTACTCACTATTTTAAAACTGTTGAGTAAATTACTCCTACCTGCCTATAGTATCTGGAGCATTGTTGGCACTTGATCAATTCTTATCTAGAAAACACATAACTGTGTTTAAAAATGTACACCTCACTCCACTCTGTCCAGACATTTGTACACATCTGAATCATCCCAAAAAATCTTATCTGGAGCCCTGCCTGCATCATTAGCTCCATGCTGAAGGAGCTCTCCCAACTCCTCATAGTTCAGTCCATCGATAACCTGTCCCAGAACAGTGTCCTCCCCAGTACTCTCATATGCAATGGTAGCTGCTGTGTCTAGTAATCCTGCCTGCTGGGTTTTATCAATTATGAGGTCCAAGTCCTCTCCCAGAGTTTCAGTAGTTAATCCCATTTCAATTTCTTGATCAATGTCCTGATTTGGACCTTTTTCTTTGTTGTTTTATTTTTTTATTTATTTAGTTGTTTAACCAGTTTGTTGTAGAAGTACTTTGTTGTTTATTGCGAAAGAATTTAAATAAATCCACATTTACTTGGAATGGATTAATGCGGGGGGTGGGCACAAAAGAAAACCCTTTCTTCAGGACAGATACCTCAGATTCTGAAAGCTGTCTTGTAGATACATTTATTACTTGTAATTCTTGTTCTGCTGCTTGTTCTTCCATAAATTGCGCCTGGGCTGAGGTTGACCCCCCCCCCACTCCACCCCCGTTTGCCTCTTCTTTGTTCTCTTCCTTCTGTTTCCCTTCCTTGTATTGATGTCCCTTGATCCTCCCTTTGTTCTAAAAAAAAAGGTTTTCTTTGGGATTCCTGACTTTCACCTCTAGTTCTGGAATTGAATCTGACTCTCTCTGGGAGCTCCTACTTCTTCTTCCTCTTGTTTTTTTTTTTTTTTTCAGATAGATATACGGTCGTTATCAAAAGTCCTCTTTATCCCTAAGTCCTTTGCTTTTTTTCTAAAATCTCGGATTCATATTTACTGAGCCTCTGTTTAAGAATTAAATCTTGCTGTTTATATTCCTGGTTGTCAGTTTGAGTACTTATTCCTTAGCACTTTGTACCTCAGTACTCAAAGATTCATGTTTTTTTTTTATCTGATTTGATTAGTAACTCAATGAAAATCGTTGAGCATTCTAGTGTAGCTTTTTGCCAGTCATCTTTAAATTCAAAATCATTTAGCCCACTAGATGGCACTATGGTAATACGTAGACCTCATGGTGCCTGGCCCCTTGCTAGGTATTGCTCCAATGTGCTTGTATTGTAGGTTATGTCTGTTTCTTTTTTCAATAGTTTTTCGAGTTTGAGAGAGGCTATTTTTACCTCACTGGTCCAGTTGTTTCCTCTGAATCCTGTGGTTTCTCCAAGGCTTTTCTCCTTTTATCTGCCAGTGTGTCTGTCTTTTCCCAGCTGTAATCCCTTTCCTGATTTCTTGTTTCAAACAACATGAAGTCTTGCTATATTATAGACATTAGCAGTTTGATCCAGCTCTAGAACTGCCCCAGAGTGAAATGGTTAAAACCATTCCAAAATAGAATTTTGGCAGGAGAGCAGCTCTATCTGTGTCATTTCAAACTTGAACTGTCAGAAAGATTCTTTACTCCGCCTCAGTGAACAGTCGCTCCGGAGATTTCTCCTTCTGCTCGGTTCATTTCTCGGTTTAAAAAGTGTTTTCTCGGTTGGATTTAACCGAGAATAGTTTTATTTTAACCGCAAAACCGTTGGTTCAAGCCTCTATCTGTGGCAACCGTAAGTAAATGAAGGTGTTTGTCTGTGTGGAACTTGTAAGTTATCGGTTCGGTTTTGAACCGATCAGTGGGTTAAAACTCATTTAAAACTAAAAGTTACTATTTTAGAGTGCGGTTCCCGTTCTTATCGGTTCTAAAAAACGGTTTATTACGCTTTTTCAATACCCTGACACGGTTAGGAACCGATAAGGATGTCTTCCTAGCACTGCCGTTAAAAGGGCAAGTTTTTGGTTAGGCTGGCATTATGTCTGAGAAACCCAAAAGAAAAACCGGGCCCACTGGGTTTCAACACTGTGATGTTTGTGGGGAAGTCTTTGCCAAGGCTGACCCACACACCACATGTGTTTGTCTGGGGTTTGACCACCTCCAGTCAGACTGCCAGGTATGTAAGAATTTCCCTGCAGCCACCCCTGGAAAAAGATTGGGCAGGCTCAGGGAACGAGAGGCCAAAAGTCCGCTGACCCGAGTGAGTACAGCCCGGTTCGGTGCCAACCGAACCAGAGGGAGTGCCTCTGACCAGGGCCAGACTTCGGCAAAGAAAGCTGGTTCTGAGGAACCAATTCCAGTAAAGAAAAAAGAAAATCAGCAGGTCTGGAGTCCAAAATTTTCTCCAACTGCTGCAGAGATAGCAAAAGCCATACAAATTGTCCAGTCACTGACTCAGGTCCGTCCAACCACCACTATCTGGTAAAAGGTCGGTTCGTCCGGTCCCAGTGGTTCAGGATTATGATATTGAGGAATTTTATGAACCGGAGGAGGATTATGAACAGTATGAATGTGGCTGGGAAGGTCTGGGTATGCCCATTGAACCGGACATCTCCCCAGACAGACCTTTAGAATCTCCCCCTATGCTGTCTGAGTCCCCATCTCATTTTATGTTTTATAAAAAAAGTTGCTGAAACCCTCCAGCTTCCTTTAGAAGAGGCTGTGGATGAACAAGAGGAGCCTGATTTTGTAGAAATGATGGATATTCCAGAGTCTAGGAGATTGTCTATTCCTTTACATAAGTCTTTTAGGAAACAAACAATTAAAATTTTAAAAGCTCCTATTTCTGTGCCTCCTGTAGATAAAAAGATGGACAGAAGGTTTACATTGTCAGGCCCTGATACAGAATTCCTTTCTCAGCAATGCAGTCATGTTGGGGTAGTTCAGGCTGCTGCCTGTGATAAAGCTATATTCCCTTGGCTTCACATCCTCCTGACAAGGATTCCAGGAAGATTGATGCCATGGCAAAAACAGTATATGGCAGCCTCTCTGGGACTCAGGCAAGCAGATTATATGGCTTATGTAGCTAGGTATCAGAAATCTAGATGGGATACTGTTGTTATGCAATTGGCAAAGCAGGCCCATGGCCAGCTGGCTAGTGAACTAGAACAGGTGGCTGCTGATGGCATTGAAGCCTCTAAGGTTCAGTTTCATGCTGCTGTGGATGTTAACGATGTTTCCTCTAGGTCATGGCCACATCTGTAGCATTCTCGAGGTTGGCCTGGCTCAGGTGTACTAGTTTGTCACAGGATACCCAGACTAAGGCTATGGATTTTCCTGTGGTGGGAAATTCTCTTGTTTGGAGAGCAGACAGAGAATTACATGAAGAAGATGGATGAATATAGGACTACTTACAATAGTGCCCAGGCTAAGGAGCGGCAAGCCACTCCTCAAAGGCATGCCCCCAGGGGTAGGGGTAGGCCTTTTCACAGGCCTTTCTACCAGACTCAGGCCTCCTCTGCCTATGCTTAGAGGGGCTTCTTCAGAGGCAGGGGCAGACGAGGGGTGGGCAGACCTGCTCCCACCCCCCAGCCTAAAGCTCCTGCGAAACAGGCACCCTGATGGGGTGCCCAGGGCCGATTCTCCTGTACTAGTGGGGGGCAGGCTGGCTTACTTCAGTCAGAATTGGGCTTCTTTAACCTCAGACAAGTGGGTTCTGGAAGTAGTAAGCCAGGGTCTGGTTCTCCGCTTCAAAAAGTTTCCCAAGTTGAGAAGCAGACTTTTTCTACCTGCAAGTGCTTCAGAGACCCTCGCTCTGGAAACAGAGGTCTCATCCTGTTAGCTCTCAGAGCAGTAAAGGGTTCCTCCCTGCATCAGGGCAGGGGTCTGTATTCCAGATACTTCCTTACCCCAAAAGACAGGAGAATGGCGGCCATTTTAGATCTCAGATATCTGAACAAGCATCTTTTGAAACCAAAGTTCAAAATGGTAACTCTGGCAATGATTTTACCTTCCCTAAGGCCAGGGGACTGGCTAGCCTCCTGGACCTCAAGGATGCCTATTTCCATGTCCTAATCAGAAGATCCCATGAAAGTACCTCAGATTCGAACTGCCCTCAGGTCATTACCAGTTCAGAGCAATGCCCGTGCCTTACCTCTGCTCAAGGGCATTCACAAAGTGTCTAGCAGTGGCAGTGGCCCACTTAAGGAGGCAGAGGATTGCTGTTTTTCCCTATCTAGACGACTGGCTCATTGTAGGCCAGTCCCCAGAACAGGTAAAATCTCACCTGCAGGTCACCCAGCAGCTTCTCACCTCCCTGGGTTTTCTGCTAAACCTACCAAAGTCGGTTCTGGAACCAGTCCAGGTACTCACCTTTATAGGGGCAGAATTGGACACAAAGCTAGCCAGAGCCTTTCTTCCCCAAGAAAGGGTAAGGAATTTAGTGGCTCTGGCCTCTTCCTTCACTCTGCAGGTCTCTCGACCAGCAAGACACTTTCTGCAGCTCCTGGGGCACATGGCTGCATCCACAGCTGTTGTGCAGGGAGCCAGATTTCAGATGAGAGACATTCAGTTTCACTTGAGAACCTTTTGGTCTCAGAGAAGAGACCCCCTTTCCAAGTTGGTCCCAGTGACTCGAACCTTGATCCTAGCTCTCCAGTGGTGGCAGGATCAGAGCAATTTAAGAGCGGGGGTCCCCTTCATTTCCCCTTCTCGCGACTTGACTCTCACTACAGATGCTTCCCTTCTGGGTTGGGGAGCCCACATGGGCAACCTTTCAACTCAGGGAGTTTGGTCCCCCCAGGAATCTCTGCTCCACATCAATTTGCTGGAACTCAGAGCTGTCTTTTTAGCTCTTCAAGCTTTTTCTGCATCTGTCCACGACAAGGTGATACAAGTCAGAACAGACAACACCACAACAATGTGGTACATCAACAAACAGGGGGCACTCGGTCTTCGGCCTTGTGCACCGAGGCAATGAAGTTGTGGTCTCTGGCCTATTCCCTGAACACTTCCCTCATAGCAGTTCATCTTCCAGGGAAGGACAATGTCCTAGCGGATGCCCTCAGCAGGATTCCCAGGGCCATCATGAATGGTCCCTGGATCCTCAAGTGCTGGGGATAGTTTTTGCCAGGTGGGGCATCCCTCAGATAGATCTTTTTGCAGCCCCAGACAATCACAGACTTCTTCTGTTCTGTTGCAGGCCTCCAGTGCTGGGCTCAGTTCCCCTGGATGCCCTTCTTCTGGATTGGGAGGGGAAGTTCCTCTATGCTTTCCCCCCCTTTCCTCTCTTATTCAAAGTACTAGTCAAAATCAGATCTCAGCCTTGCAGGGTGATTCTGATTGCCCCGGATTGGGCCAGGCAGCCCTGGTACCCACTCCTTCTGTCTCTGACAGTCCATCTTCCCCTGTGCCTCCCCAGGAATCACAATCTGTTGACTTGTGCCCAGGGAAGGGTTTGGTATCTGGACCTCAAATCCCTCAACGCCTGGTTCTTGAGGAGTTAGAGTTTGCTGATTTACACCTCTCTCAGGGTGTTCTTGAGATCCTAAAGGCTTCCAGAAAGCCTTCCACTATGGGCTTCTTATAGTTCTAAATGGAAAAGGTTTTCCATTTGGTGTGCTGGGAAAAATATTTCCCCAGAATCTGCTGAATTGCCCATTTTGTTAGATTACATGGTACATCTTAATTCCTTGGGTCTCAGACCAGCTACCCTGAGAGTTCATTTGGCAGCTGTGTCTGCTTTTGTGTCAACAGGAAAGTCATCCCTCTTTCCTCTCATCCTGTGTTTCCAAGTTTTTTAAGGGATTACTCCATACTAATCCTCCTTTCGGGAACCGGCCCTGCTTGGGACCTTAATGTTTGCATTGCCCAGTTAATGCAACCCCTTTGAAACCTCTGTCTTCTGCAGAGCTTAAGTACCTAACTTGAAAACTGTTTTTCTAGTGGCTATCACTTCTGCCAGACGCATAAGTGAATTGTAGCCTTGTCAGTGGAGACTGACTGACTTTCTTTCCACAGGATAAGGTAGTCCTTAGGACTAATAGGAAGTTTTTGCCTAAGGTGGTTTCAGATTTCCATCTTAATCAATCTATCTCCTTCCAGTATTTTTCACTGATCACTCCTCTTGGTGAGAGAGGTTGCACAGCCTGGATGTTAAGAGAGCTCTTAGTTATTATAGAGCGCACTGAAGGTCACAGGTTCTAATCTCCAACTTTTTCCTTACCTATGGTGAAGTTGGGAAAGGCAAACCTGCCACTAAGAGATCAATAGCCAGGTGGATTGTCTCTTGTATCCAATTTTATCAGTAGTGGGCAGAGCCCGGTTTGAGGGGCCATTCTACCAGGGGCACAGCTGTCTCTAGCTGCGCCAGAGATATCCTTTATTAGAGATTTGCCAGGCTGCTACTTGAAAACGGTATACCTTTACCAAGCATTACTCCCTGGATGTCCAGGCCAGGAGAGATGCTCGGTTTGGCACAGCTGTTCTTCAGAGCCTATTCTCTAAGTAGGTTCTGCCCTCCTCCATGGAGGTACTGCTGTGTATTCTGCTAATGTCTATAATATAGCAAGACTTCATGTTGTTTGAAGAAAAATTACTCACCTTAGTAATGTTGTTTCTTCTAATGGAGTCTTGCTATATTATAGATACATAGATACATAGACAGTGTCGGCAGATAAGGGCCTATGGCCCACCTAGTCTGCCCATTTGAGCTTGTAAGTTCAGTTTGTTTTCCTAGAAGTCTATTTCCCCTTACCCCTGACCTCTAGAATTCCTTTATGTCTATCCCATGCATTCTTAAATCCCGTGATTGTTTCAGCCCCCACCACTTCCTCTGGCAGGGTGTTCCACTTGTCCACCGCCCATTCTGTGAAGAAATTCTTTCTCATGTTTCCTCTGAATCGTCCTCCCTCCAACTTCATCCCATGCCCTCTAGTCCTGAAACATCTTTTTCGCTTAAAAATAGTGTTTTCCTGCACCCTGTTCCTCCCTGTAAGATACTTGTATGTCTCATCATATCCCTCTCTCCTCCTCTCCTCCAGGGAGTACATGTTCAGTTCCTTCAACCTGTCTTCATAGGATTTGTGATGCAACCCATGCACCATCTTTGTTGCCCTCCTCTGAACCTTCTCTACCCTGTCTATATCTCACGTAGGTATGGTCTCCAGAACTGTACACTGTACCCAGGTGGGCCTCACTAGTGTCTGTGTAATGGAATTATGACCTCCCTTTTCCTGCTGGTGATGCCCCTGCCTATACATCCCAGCATCCTATTTGCTTTACCTGATGCCTTGTCACACTGTTTCCCTACTGAGGTCATCAGAGATGACAACCCCAAGATCCCTTTCCTGCTTGGTGCACGCTATATCCTCACCCCCAACCGATATATTGTGCCAGGGTTTTTGTGCCCCATATGCATTATCTTGCACTTCTTTGCATTGAATTTCAACTGCCAAACCCTTGACCATTCTTCAAGTTTCTGCAGGTCCCTTCTCATTCTGTCTACACCCTCTGGTGTGTCTACTCTGTTACAGAGCTTTGTGTCATCAGCGAACAGTGAAATTCTGCCTTCTATATCCTGTGCAATGTCACTGATTATAGACCTCCCCCCAACCTGCCCCTCTCAGAACCTCTACTTGGTGGGGTGCGGGCAACTTAGTGTGGGCACTACTTATGTCCTGTTAGCATTTTGTCCCCTTTGGGACTTTGGGGGTGTGTATGTGTACGCGTGTGTGTGTTTTATTATACTTATGTTCCATTTTCATATTATTAGAATGGTGTTAGTATTTCTGGTCCCCTGACTTGAGTCTTGGGTGTTGGGACCATCAATGGTTGTTATTATTTAGGTAGCCATTTGGCTAGTGTAGTTACAGCTTCCACACAGACCTTAGTGAGTTTGGCTCGTAAAGATCTGACAGTTCAAGTTTGAAATGACACAGATAGAGCTGCTCTCGTGCCAAAATTCTATTTTGGAATGGTTTTAACCATTTCACTCCGGGGCAGTTCTAGAGCTGGATCAAACTGCTAATGTCTATAATATAGCAAGACTGCATTAGAAGAAACAACATTACTAAGGTGAGTAATTTTTTTCTTCTTGCCCCTGTTGCATGGTTAGCCCCCGAGCTGCAAATACAGGTAACTCCTTTACTCTTTGTTGTACGGTCCTGTTTATTGGCCAGTAATTAAAAGCGGAGCTAAATGCAAAGCGTATTTCTGAGGTGAATTACAAGCCACGGACTGAGAGCCAAAACAAAAACAAACCACCGACCTTCTGCAGTGCGACTGCATATAGAAGTATTTAACTGGCGGTTATGTCAAATGCACCTGAGCCTCAAGACACTCCACAAAGGGTGTCCTCGTTCAGCAATCCGACAAAGGCACAGGCAACAATCCACAATAGAGTCTGAGCGAGCGTACCGGAGGTCAGTGCTCTCAGGAGGGTTGCCACCCCAGTTCAAACAGATTCCAAAGCAAAGAGCACTCACAGGCAAATAATTTATCAGTCAGATATTTTAGTTTTATTTTGGGCTGTCAGACCCAAAACCCCAGTGCTTCGGTGGATGCCTTCGTCCGGGGTTGTGGATTAGGAACAAATGTCACATGTTAAAATAGTAATGCCCCCATTACAAACACCTGGTGGTAATTTCATTCAGTGGTAGTGAAGTATGAAGAAGGCTACCTCTGTCGCATCGTCCTCTATACCGTCGATAGTGGGCTTCTCTCTTCCTTCGTTAACGTCGGGTCCTGGGGTTATTCTGCAGCTTCCAAAGCTGCCTCCCCTTCAGTGCTGTCTGTCCATCATCTGTCGACGACAGCTTCAGGCTTGTCAACGATTCTATCATCATTGCCTTACATCTGGTCAGAAATCCTGTCGTCTATGATTCCTTGCTGTCCGGCAGGGGCTTCAGGCCCATCGACAATCCCATTGTTGACGACTTGCCTTGCCTCACAGGGCTTAATGCTGGCGACCTCGTCGATGATCCTGGGGTCATATACACACTGGCTCCAGTCACTGCACTTACCCCTTAGGCAACCAAAATATTCAAATGGATGACCAGTTTGCAGTATCAGAAAATATCCATTCATTTTCACTTGCTGTGCAGACGAACAAACATACATACGGACCACAGTGGTGGCTCTGTAGCAGCCATTATATATACACACCCCTCATCGGTGGTCCCAATTCTCTGTTCAGTCTGCCCTGGTTACTTCCACTGGACAGATGGCTGTGATTGACGTCCAGACTCTAGTGAATACTATCCTGGACCTCACTCTGACCCCGTGCCACCCAAAAGAGGGGTCGGCTCCGGTCTCTGCTCCCTCTCGGCCTCTTTCGGCCCAGCGGAAGGCCAGCTCTTCCCCCTGTCTCCCCGGGTGTGTACACTTGGGACATTGACATGGAGAACCCTTTCCTGCACGACTGGGATCTGGCTGACCTGGAGGACGAGGACAGCATGGACCATGGAGATCCCCCTCAGTCCTCTTCTGCCGCCTACTCTGTTCAGGGGAAACCTAGCCCTGTGCTCCCTTGTTCTCCGCCAGATGAACCAACATTTTTGGACACTGTGATCCTCCAGAAAACATTTGGATTCCAGGGCACTGAGCAAGATGCTTCTAGAAAGAAATTGGCTCAGTATTTGTGTGTGCCAGAATGGCCCACTCTGGTTGTCTCTTCTCTCCCCCTTTTGGTGGACACCTTTGAAGAGGCTATCTTGGCTTCATGGAAGCAGCCTTTCAAGGTTCTCTCTAATCTTCATAAGGCTGATAGCATTTATCAGGCTCCAGTGGATCACTCCTGTTTTATGTCTCCGCCTCGGGCGGACTCGGTGGTGATCAGTGCTGCACATAATAGGTCCTCTAGGCCTCAGCATATGAGCGTTGAGCCGCTGAATACAGAATCCAAGAAATTGGATGTTATGGGGAAAAGGGTTTTTTTTTCCTCTGCCTCCTTGTCCCTATGTATACTGAATTACATGGGCCACCTCCTGAAATATCAGGAGGGAATCCTAAAGGTCTCCCAGGTGACAGTCCAGTCCCTCCCGGCGGATTCTGTTCAGGAAGAGCCATCGGTAAAAATGTCTACTGCGGCAGCTGTATGCTGCCACCTGCTAAGGGCCACTTACGATGCCGTTGACGCTGCAGTTTGTACGTCCTCGGCAGGAGTGTCTCAGATGACACACCTGGTTCAGGGTGTCAGGATTTTCACAGGACATACAATAATCTGTCCTGAGTGCCCCTTCAAAGGGGTTCAGCTGTTTGGCCCACAGACCCAAGACATATTGAAAGACTTGCAAGACTCTGGTTGTACCCTTCAGTCGGTACGGACCCTGTACCGTCCAAAAGGCAAAACGGCCTTCAGGAGCTCCTTGAGGTGCCGCCCCTACAGGAACCGTCCCACGAATCTGAGGCAACCTGCCAATAAGAGAGAACCTCAATTACAATTACCAGGTCCTAGAAATGCCCAGAATCCCTGTTACATCCCTACTGCCCCACAGCAAGGCCAGCCTTCTGCCTGAAGATCTTCCTCCGGTCATGGGCCTAGACACCCTACCCATGGCCATCGGGGAGGCAGGTTTTCCATGCACCTGCAGGGGTGGTGAACTATCTCCTCTGACCAGTGACTTCTGCAGTGTTCATAGAGATGCCTCTTCCTTTGCCACCCAGGGTCTCACTACACCACAGACCAAGCATTGGTCTTACGGACAGAGATAAATGGTTTGCTCTCAAAAAAGGCCATCAAACCAGTTCCCCTTCCTCAGAAGGATGCAGGAATTTACTCCCACTTTTTCCTGGTTCCCAAATGGACAGTGGCCCTCCGCAGGGATGGCTTCTATGTCTTTCCCTACCTGGATGACTGGCTCCTGAAAGCGACCTCCAGCCAACAGCTGTTGCACTTTCTTGAACCTGCAGTTGTTCATCCAGGTGGGGATAGCGGTAAACTACCTCCTGGGACATTTGGCAGCCACGATACAGACGGTCCCTAATGCCAGATTAAATATGAGAGTCCTTCAGTGGTCGCTCAGAGTCCAATGGGACCAGAAGGAGGACGATTTCAATGCCCCGGTCCTGATGTCTTCCCCAGTTCTTCGAGCTCTACAATGGTGGAAGTCCAGAGATGACTTGATGCGAGGCATGCCGTCCGTTCTTCTGTCCCGAGTCTCATTCTGACTACAGACGCTTCCTTGATGGGGTGGGGTGCTCATCTCCTGCATGTCGGGTCCCAAGGATCATGGACGCTAGTGGAGGTTCACCTCCACATCAGTGTCTTGGAGCTGAGGGCTGTTCTCTCTGCCTTACAGGCAATCAAGACTCTCCTCCCCCCAGGTTGCCTTCAGGTGCAATCAGACAGTTCTGTGGTAGTTCACTATGTAAACAAACAAGGCAACACCCATTCCTACTCTCTCTCTCTCTCTCTCTCTCTCCAGAGAATCAATGAGGGTGTAGTATTGGGCGATCCAGAGAAATATTCATCTTCTGGCAGTACACATCCCAGGGATGTCCAGCACCCTGGCAGAAGCCTTGAGCGCATCCACTGCCCAGGACCATGAGTGGAATTTCTTATCCAACATTCTAAAAGATGTCTTCCACCTGTGGTGCCGACTGGAGTTGGATCTGTTTGCCTCTCCCCAAAATGCAAAACTGGTGCTTTCCTTCTTGCTTGTGCAAGGTCCTGGAATTGTGTGGCAGAACGCATTATCTCCTTTCTGGACAGGAAGATTTTCTGTATTCCTTCCCGATCATTCAGGGAGTACTACTCAAACTGGTCCAGAACAGGGTGACTGTGATTTTCACAGCGCCATTCTGCCCAAGACCGATTTGATTCCCTCTACTCTACAGTTCTCTGAACTGGATCCCATACCTCTACCAATTTGCCGGGCTTTACTGTCGCAGGCACAAGGCTTCCTACTACGCCCAGAACTTTGCGCCCTCCACCTGCATGCCTGACTCCTGAGGATGTCCTCTCATGCTTCTGGGTGTTCGCAAAGGTGGAAGAAGTTCTCCGGGCTGCTAGGAAACTGTCTGTTCAGTCTTCCTATTCCATGAAGCGGAAACACTTCTCTGTTTGGGCATCTACACTGGACTTGGATTCTTATGAGTGTTCCCCCTCAGCGCACCTTAGATTATTTGCTCTCCTTGTTGGAGGTTGGACTGAAATATTCCTCTGTGAAAGTCCACCTTTTGGCCATTGCTGCATTTCATTTACCTGTGGGCAACATCTCTTTGTCCCAGTTACCTTTGATTCAAACCTTTTTAAAAGGTATTCTTCACCTGCGTCCCCCTATCCGGGATCCAGTCCCTGTGTAGGATTGAATTTTGTGCTAGAAAATTGACCGAGTCCATTTGAACCCGCTGAATCCAGTGACCTCCATTATCTTTCTTGGAAAACTGTTTTTAGTTGCTATTACGTCTGGCAGACACGTCTCTGAGTTGCACACACTAATGTGCAAACCTCCATACCTGCAGTTTCATAACAACTGGGTGTCTTTATGCATGAACCTGTCGTTTGTGCCAAAAGTTGTTTCTGAATTTACTTTAAATCAGACCGTTCAGTTACCAATGTACTTTACGGAGCCTACGAATCCAGGGGAAGCCCTGCTTCATACTGTCTGTGTATAGAACATTGAGCATTTACCTTCTCCGCACTTCACGGTTGCGAAAAACTGAACAACTTTTCGTTGGTTTCTTCCTGGAAACCAGGGCGTTAGTGTTTTGAAGCAATGTTTGTCCACGTGGTTGGCCAACTGCGTTACATTTATTTATGTAAAATACAATAAACCCTTTACAGGGGTTATAAAACTCCATTCTGCCAGATGCATGGCTGCCTCTACGGTGTGTTTCTGGGGCGTTACTGCGTTGGATATTTGTGAAGTTGCCATGTGGTCTACTTGCACATACCTTCACTAAGCATTACAGTCTAGACATCGCTCCTGTCCTAAGTCTTTTTTTTTTGTAACTTTATTTTTATTAAAAAGTAATGCACATGGGGTACTTGAACATTCACGTTTTTTCCTTCGAGAAAAATAGAAAAGATTAATGTTCATATTTATTACGATTACTGGACGTATGTATACTTCATATTAAATAAGACTGAGTGTAACCTATGGCCCTCCCTAAGGAGAAGGCCTTTACAGCTTTGGCCAAAATAGCATTCCACCAGCCTATTTTCCATTGTATAACCTTGGGGGGAGGGGCAGGCTCCTCCAGCTATAACTCCCACCACAGCTTGAACCTCACGAAGAACCACATGGGGCAAAAGAAACGTCCCTCTCAGAGGTATAGAAAACCCATGCCCTCCACTTGATCTCAAATTTAAGTATTTTGTCCTTACATCTGGCAGCCAAACATTCCTGATAATAAAGCTCTGTCACCTCCTGTCCTCAGTCACTTCCTCCTCCCATGGGGTATAACTGCTTGAGAAATCTTCCCATGTGTTATGACCTGCTGCAAGAGATTGCCTTGAGGAAGATAGTATGGTTACGTAAGAACTTACCGTAACAGTAGATCTTCAAGAGTATCTCTTGCAGCAGGTCATGCAGCCCCACCCTCCTTCCCCCTTGCTGTTGCTTCAGAAGGCTGTTTTGGGGCTGGATAGGTTTACCTGTGTCTGACTTGGATGTCTGGATTTTTCTCTGTTTGATTAGCAGGTTATTTTCTCTGTCAAATTGTTGTGTAGGGCATCTTGCTGACAGGAAGGCTCTCATTGCAGCGGTGGGTGAGAGCTTTTAGCTGATTGTTTTGTGAGGGCACAGTTTAGGCCCAACCTTCCACCCCTCACCCCACCCACCCCTGGAAATAGTTCCTTTATACCTGAGGTTCTGACATCACTACCTCAAGAGTGCAAGGTGCATATCCTCTCTAGCACACTGCACTGACAATATAAGCATACACATTGTATAATATATATATTGCTATATAACAAACCAATCACACACACAAAAACAAACAAAAAAAAGTAGATAAACATGTGGGGAGTAGTGCAGTGTAATGGCTGTGGGGCAGCAGTCTTCCGGGAGTCTTTCTGGAGGCTGAGATGCTGCCCTAATTGCAGACAACTCTCTGCCCTGAGGGAGGAAGTTGCCCGTCTTCAGGCCGCACTGGACAGTAGTAAGGAAACCTTCCCCCAGGCCACACTGGACAGTAGGAAGGGAACCCCCATCCAGGGAGCACTAGCGCCACCACCACTACCTCAGAGGTTGAAGAAAGCACAGCAGTTGGACCACAGTGGGCTCAGGAGGGTGAGGATGGTGGAACAGAGGCATACCCAGTCAATTGTTCCACTCCACAATCCATGCACCATTCTGGGGGAGCATAGCTCCCCTATGGATGCACCCGCAGAGAAGACTGATGACAACTGTCACAAGGGAGGTCCACAGGAAGGAGGCAGAGGACACCACAGGGAAAGGAAGCAGCTCCTGGTGGGGGACTCAATTATTAGGGGGATAGAACTGGGGGGAGCTAGGAAAACTGAAGTAAGGTGCCTGCCTGGTGCCATGGCTTGGAGTGACAGGAAGCGCATCTTCAGGATCACGAGAACAGCTGCAAGGGAGTCTGAGCTGGACGTAATTGTCCACCTAGGGACAAATGACTTGGCTCATCATGAGATTAGAGCAGTGCAGGAGGACATTGCAGAGTTGGGGAGGGGCCCAAGACAAGTAGCACACACAGTATCCTTCTCAGAGGTGCTGCTTGTCAGTGGCATGGAGGAGGCAAGGGTAATTAGCACCATGCAGTTTAATGAATGGTTGAAAAAATGGTGTGGAGCACAAGGGTTTGACTTCATTGGGGACTGGGATTCCACCTGGAGGGACACCAGCCTATACTGGCAGGATGGTCTGCATCTGTCCAGGAAGGGAACAAGTCTTTTGAGCAATCTGTTTAAATGCTTCATTGGCAAGCTTTTAAACTAGTCAAAGGGGGAGGCACTGATAAGCAGCAGGAAAATCCCAGCCTCTCCCTACAAAACAGGGTACTAAATGAGAAAAAGACTGAGGTAGAAAGGTCAGTGGGGGATGCTGCAACAGAAGGTAAAGCCATCAAAAAAATGGAGAGCAATGAGTACCAATGCCCGTAGTCTGGGTAACAAGCTTCCTGAATTAGTGGCCTTGATGGAGGAGGAACATCTGGATAATGTGGCAGTCACAGAAACATGGTACACACAAAACCATGACTGGGACGTAAACATACCAGGATACATATTTTTGTTCAGTATTTACAAATGAAGAGGGGGAGGTACCTAAAACAAATGATAGAAACACTCTGGATACAGAAGTTGATACCAGCCCATTCACAGAAGAAAGGGTTCTGAAAGAACTCTTAAAACTGAAGGTGGACAAAGCAATGGGGCCTGATGGGATTCATCCCAGAATTCTAAAAGAACTAAGGGTAGAGCTAGTGACACCACTGACTACCCTCTTTAACAAGCCATGGGAGGATGGGGTGGTACCTGAAGCTGGAGGAGGGCCGATGTGATTCCCCTTCACAAAGGTGGGAGCAGGGCAGAAGCAGGAAACTACAGACCTGTTAGTTTAACCTCAGTGATAGGGAAAATAATGGAATCACTTCTGAAGGAAAGAATTGTCGAGTACCTAGAGGCCAGAGGAGCACAGGACCCTAGTCAGCATGGATTCACAGTGGGAAGGTCATGCCAGATGAATTTAATAGATTTCTTTGACTGGGTGACCAAAGTAGTAGATCAGGGAGGGGCTGTGGACATGGCCTACCTAGACTTTAGCAAGGCATTTGACTCAGTCCCACACAAAAGATTAATATACAAGTTAGCCAGCCTGGGAGTGGGTCCCAAGATGATATCCTGGGTAAAGAATTGGCTGGAGAATAGGACACAGAGGGTAATAGTAAATGGAGTCCACTCTGAAGAAAGGGGGGTTACTAGTGGGGTACCGCAGGGTTCAGTATTAGGACCGGTCCTCTTCAATGTCTTTATAAGCGATATTGCAGAGGGACTGGAAGGAAAAGTATGTCTCTTTGCAGATGACACAAAGATCTGCAACAGAGTTGATGCACACAAGGTGGGGTGGAAAGGATGAGAAGGGACTTGGCAAGGTTAGAGGAATGGTCAAATGTATGGCAGCTTAGATTCAATGCTAAGAAGTGCAAGGTAATGCACCTGGGAAACAAAAACCAGGGAAGAGTACACAATGGGGGGTGAGATACTAACAACAAAAATGGAAAGGGACCTGGGGGTAGTCATATCAGATGACTTAAAGGTGGGCAAGCAATGTGAGAGGGCAGTAAGGAGGGCTGGGAGAATACTGGGATGCATAGGGAGAGGCATCACCAGTAGAAAACAGGAAGTTATCCCTCTGTACAGACAGCTGGTGAGACACCATCTGGAGTACTGTGTGCAGTTCTGGAGACCCAGTCTCCGCAAGGACATAGACAAGATGGAAGCTGTCCAGAGGAGGGCAACTAAAATGGTGCAGGGTCTGCACCAGAAGACATATGAAGAGAAACTAAAGGAGCTTAATATGTATAGCCTCGAGGAAAGGAGGGGGGGGACATGATAGAAACTTTCAAGTACCTCAAGGGAATCAACAAAGTCCAAGAGGGTAGCATCTTTCAAAAAAAGAGGTGTGCAAGAACAAGGGGGCACAATTTGAAGATGGGGGTGGTGGTGGCTCAGAGGTAATGTAAGGAAGTATTTTTTCACAGAGAGGGTTGTGGATGCATGGAATGGCCTGCTGGAGGAGGTTGTGGAGTCAAAAACAGTGGTTGAATCCAAGCATGCATGGGACAGTCGTAAGGCAATTCTAGGGGTTGGGGGTAGAAAGAAGTAGGCTGCTGGTTAACTAGGATCTGCAGCTTATCCATTAGGTAGTGGAAATGGGCAGACTGGGTGGGCCAAGCGGTCCTTATCTGCCGTCAAATTCTGTGTAAATGGGGCAAGGTGTCCCAAAGTAAAAAAAAAAAAAAAACAAAAAAACAAAACATGCAAACCTAGACAGTCATGGCAGAAAAATACCAGTGGTCCATGTAGCTTTGAAACCTACTGTCCATCCAGGGTCCTAGCGCCCCCCCCCCCCTCCAATTCTCCTGACTGATTTATTTCACCTGTGTGACCGCCATATACTTTACCCTGTCCCAACTGTGCTTGAAACCATCAGCTGTTTTACCACCCACCACTTCAGCTGGTAGACTGTTCCACAGCTCCACCACCCTTTCAGTAAAATACTTCCTCACATCCCTCCTGGACCTCCCTCCTGTCAGTTTCCACTCATGCCCTCAAACCAACATTCAAGCTAAATAGTTCCTCACAGTTCACCTTGCTTAATCTTTCTGGGACCTTGGCGGTCTCTGTCATGTCTCCCCTTTCCCTTCTGGTCTACAGTGAGTAAATGTCAATGCCTTGAGATGCTTCTTGTAAGACCTGCCTTATTGCCCCCGAATAATTTTTGATGCCCGGTTCTGCACCATCTTCAGCTTGTCCCTATCCTTCCTGAAGTGAAGGCTCTAGAACTGGGCACAGTACTCCAGGTGTGGCCTCACTAAAGATTTCTAAAGGGGTAGTGTTACCTCCTTCCTCCTGCTATCAGTACACCTCCCTATACACCCCAGCATCCTGCTTGTCTTACCACAGGCCTTGTTGCACTAGCTCGATTGCTTGAGGGTGTCACTGACAATAACTCCTATGTCACATTCCTCAGCCGTAGTGCTGAGTCTCACCCCAGCCATCCAGTACTCTGTCCTGGGGTTCTTATTCCCTAGGTGCATCCCTTTGAAGTTTTTGGCACTGAATTTCAACTGCCAAACCATAGACTACCCCTTTAGCTTTTGTAAGGTATTCACCATTTCTCTGATTCCCCTTGTTGCTATCCAACCTCCCACAGAGCTTAGTGTAATCTACAAAGAGACGCAGCCTTCCCTGGATACCTTTTCCAATGTCTCTAATGAACATATTGACTAGGACCGGGCCCAGGACAGATCGAGGCACCCCACTCATAACCTCCCTCTCTTCATGTTTGACCCTCTTGACCGCAACCTTCTGCTGCTTGCTCTTTTACCAGTTTCCTACCCAGTTAACTATGTCCTTAGCTGCACCCAGATCCTGCTCCTTCAACAAGCATCTGTGGGGCACTGAGTCGAAAGAGACAAAATCCACGGCATGGCCCTTATCCAGTTCCCTCATCACCCAGACAAGACCTCCCTGCCACAAACCCATGCTGTTTACTGTCATGGAGACTGTTGCTCTCCAGCTAGTCCATGAGGACTTCTTTGATCAGTGATTCCATCAGCTTTCCTACAATGGAGGGTCAGACAGACAGGTCTGTAGCTTCCCACTTGTTCCTTGTCCCCTTCCCCCTTATGGGGTGGAACAACATCTGCCATCCTCCAGTCTTTTGGAACTTAACCCCCCCCCCCCGTCCTTAGTGAGTAGTTGCATAGTCCTACCAGGGATTCGGCCAGTTCCCAGAGTATCCTCTAATGCAACCCATCTAGTCCTGGGGTCTTATCTATCTTTGGGCTGTCACTCATTTCTTGACCCTGTTGCTTGTAAATATTGGCTGCCTCCTCTCCAGGACCCACTTATTGGCTACTTTGATGCCACTCTCAGACAAGGGCCCGCTTTCCTCCCTGGTGAAAATGGAGCAAAAATAATCAAGGATGGCAGCCTTCTGACCGTCCTGTTCTGTCACTGTACCCCTCCTCTGATAGTCTTAACAATTCCCCTTCCCCCTCCTTTCTTTCTTTTTTCCCATAATACATTGGAAGACACGATTCCCCCTCCTTTTTGTTTTTCCCCTCCGATACATTGGAAGAAATATTTTTCTCTGCCCTTGATCCCTTCTGCAGTATGCAGCTTTCTGCTTTTGCATCCCTAGCTGCTCTCTTTGACTCCTTATTTGTCAGTAAATATTCTCCCTCTTCTTCCTCCCTGCTCTTCTTGTACTTGTAGAAGGCCTTTTTCTTAGATCCCAGCGCTTACCTGACTTTTGCTGAGAACCATAATGGTCTCTTGAACTTAGTCCTTTTGGTTAGCATTCTCATGCATAACTTAGATGCCTCGAGAATGGTCACATTTATTACCTCTCATCTCTCTTCCACCCCATCTAAATTGCCTACTGGAACTTTTTCCCTGACTAGTTCCTTCAGTCTGCTGAAGTCTGCCCTCCTAAAATCAAGGACTTAGTTCTTGATTGGGGCTTTCCAGTCTCTGGGACCAGTTTGAACTAAATGGAGTTATGGTCCATGTTCCCTAGTCGCTTCCCTACTTTCACCGCTTCTACCAACTCTGTGAGTTGGTAAGCATTAAATTGAGAATGGCAGTCTGCCTGGTGGGTTCCTTAACCAACTAACTAACCTAACTAACTGTAGCAGGAGACAGTCCTGGAGTACATCCAACAAAGCCTGACTTCCGGTGTTGCTGGCCACTGGAACAGCCCAGTCGATGTTCAGCAGGTTCAGATCACCCACTTCCATTACTTCCCCCTTTGTTTAACCCCCTCCTTTCAAGTTCTTCCTTGAGCTGTCTGTCCTCTCTTCTCCTTGCCCCGAAAGTCTGTAGAGCACGAGGAGGAAGGGGGGAGGGAGGAGGAGGAGGCGGTGGCAGGTTTCTTGCCTGAGGCTGGTGTGAGTTACCACAGCGACTCCAACAACCTATTATTACCCCTGATGCTCCCATCCTCTACAACCTCAATGCCATCCGTGAAATGAGGGCCACTCCTCCCTCTCTACCTTTCCTCTGTCCCTCCTGAACAGCGAGTATCCAGGAACCATTGGGTCCCAGTCATTATTTTCTGTAGCCCGCATTTCCATGATGGCCTTAAGATCTACCTCAGTATCTACCATCAGCACCTGTAGCTCACTGATTTTTTTTTTTTTTAATAAGACCCAGGCTCCTGGCATTAAGGCATACTCCTTACACCTGACTCTACTTTGCTAGTCCCCTGTCTGTGACCCTTGTGTTTCCCATGTTCTCGTAGCCTCTTGTTTTTCTTGGTGTTTGCACACTTTGCCATGTCCCCTCATCTGCAATAGATTGTATCTAATCCCTCTATACACTCATTGAGCTGCTGCTAGCCTCTAGATGTGGGGGAGTACTAACTACAATCCCCTTCTTCCCACCATTTGCTGTGGTTCCCCATATCTCAGTCTGTAGAGGAGTTGTGGGATAACAGATGGACCAGACATAGAACTTCAGGTTCAACACATAATCTCTGTGTGGTGATTATTTAAAACACGGGATAACCTTAAGCTGTGGTATATCCCTTCTTCAATACATCAGTTTGCAGCAACAGACTGTGCATGTCCTTCCTCTGCACTTAGTGCTGACTATCTCTTTAGTGAAAATTATTTAATTCCCTATGTTGGTCTTGTGTGTTTGGGCGATGGGGAGCTACCCCAAAACAAGCTAAAGACATCCTCGGTGCAGAAGCACTGAAGCAAGGGTTACCCCCAAAGGGCATTGGCAGTAAAGCCAAGTGTCAAAGAAACACAACATCACACATACCCCCATAATGCAAAGCATTTTATTTATTTAGTTTTTGTTGACCGGGTAAGTGCACTAGACAAATCCTGCCTATTTTCAGGCACGACCCGGGGGAGCGGGATACAGATGAATGCCAACTGACCTTGAACCAGGTTAAGCTGTCGGTGGTTTTTTTTTTAGTGAACGAGGGAAATTTGGCCAGGACACCGGGGAAATTCCCCTACTCTTTTCGATAAGTGCCATGGGATCTTTAACATCCACTTGAACTACCACCAATCCAGGCAGATGCATCATGGGATGTATATGCAAATCACCATGACATTTTAGGCTGGTTCAGCTTAAAGCGTGAATGTATGGTGCCAAAGGGCCTCTCAAACAATCTGTAATTTACATGTATTTAAATAACGCAACAGGGGTTTCCTGATATCTCTACCCCGGTAACTTAATTTTTATAATACAGTCCCCTAGTAGCTTTTTACCTTTATCAAAAACACCTAGTGCCGTGGTATTTTCAACATTTACAGGTTTCATACGCATAAAGCATGTACATCAAAGTATTTTATGATATAATGCTATTGCATGCTAAATCCAGCAATGAAGAACACAGCCTGTGTTACATCAGCATGGAGGTCACCACAATAATCTCGGTGTACAAGGACTTGAGAGGGAAGAGGAAAATTAAAGAGGACACTATAGCATAGTCAAGAAAGGAGAGGGGGCACCCATAGGTGGCCAGCCTTATGGACTAGAAATTGTAAAGGCTAGATTAGGCTAAGAAATAGAAGAACTGTTGCAACAGATCTAAGAAAAGGTTGGTCCTCGAGTGGCAGGATCTCCCTATTGCACAGCACCCCCACAGGTTGAGGGGCCTGGGTTCTTGAAACTCTTATGGGGTCGATCCAGAAAAAAAATGGCACAGTCTCTACCCAGAGAACAGATTAGAGGGCCTGGTGACAGGTGTGGTACAAACCCCTGGGATGCAGTACCTGCCCACCTCCCCATTGGCACAAACATCACTCTGAATCCCAGTTGTGAAGCAGATCTAAACGGACAATGCAATATTGTACCAGCAATAGACTGTGCAAAATAACAAGCACTCTCACAAGATATAAAAACTAACAGGACTTTTATTTGTTGGTCCTGTAGAGAAAAAGGGGAAAGTTGGATAGCAAAAATAGTTACAGTCAGGCTGCGCCCAGCATGAGCCCCTGTCCCTTCAAGTGCACTTTAGGTGGCCCAAGCCAGCAGACCTGGGTGTTGCTAACCAGTTAACTAGGTACCCCAGTTTAAAGTTACTGTTTCAGGCCTGCTCTTGCGTTGCTCAGGGTCTGCAAAGGTGGCGCACAATTTAAACAAATTTCAAACCCCAAACCAAAATAACTTTTTACTGTGCTAGCACTCACAGCCCAAATACTTGTATCCCATAACTGGGAATTCCAATGGTAATTCCAAATGATAATCCATTGAAAAGGTGAACACTTCCCAGCCCAGCAAAGTAATCTCAGATCTTGAAACCCAAGAGGTAGATAAGCTGAGTCTCCGCAGCTCCTGAGGGGGACAAGCAGCATGGGGGCAGCTTCTCCTAGGATCCTGTGGATGTCACTGGCCAATGATTTCCACACGATGAGTAGGATGATGCTGAAGTCTTTGCACAGCAGCAGGAATCGACAGATTTCATGGCAAATATTTACACAAGCACCAGAGGGCTCTCTGGTAACTTTAACTATGTTACAGCTAAACTGGAGCTGCTACCCCTAGATTTTCAAAATTTCAGGCTACTCTGGCTGGCTAGCCAGAGCAGCAGTAGCAACTGATAAGAAACTGAGGTGGGTCAAGTTTACACTGGACTACTCTGTGGGGGGGCTGAAGCTTACAGGACAGGAACAAGGCTGACAGCCTCTGCCTCCTTTCTGTGGTCAAAACAAGACTATCCAGTCTCTGTGGAAGCTTTTCATATCACGGGGAATTACAGGCTTTAATTGGCTGAGAAGGACTATCAGTCACATACACAACACCCTAGTGCTGCAGGCTTAAGTCCCAGCCGGTGGCAGTGACTAACTGTGATTGCCTGGAGGCCGGGGTGCCTGGGGAATTAACATGGCAGCCCCTTGTCACACAAAATAAAAATTGCCCCCAAAAACACAATTTGCAGCAGCTTGGTATACATTAACATGTAGCCCCACATAGCCTTTAACTTATTTAACATGATGATCTGACAGCCCATTTGCTGTGGGGTGGGGGCATCGGAAGAATTGGGAGCCCATCCTCAATATGTGTGACTTCTTTGCGCCTTTTCATCGTGGCTGTTGCCACTTGTGCGGTCCCTGGGTGGGCACATGCTTACTCAGGCAATTAACATGCCCGAGTCCCACTTGCCATTGGTGCTCAAGCTTAAAGAAATGCTCTGCTGGCTCCAGTTATGCGGCCTGGTAGTGCTGCAGGTTTCTCAGGCTTGCTGACCCACCTGCACAACAGGAAACAAAGCAGGAGGCGGGGGACAGCAAGAGCGGGAGTCGGAACCCAGGGGACTCTGCAGTAGCAGTAGGACCTGGGAGATGTGCATTAGGACCAGGCACAACCGAGGAGGTAATCCCTGATTGTGAGGGAAGCTGCATTTAAAACAAATTACTAATATTGAGAGAACTCTGAATCCTGAACAAAACACATGTGGTGATGTTAGAATGAGCAGTGGAGGTGTGTGCCTCACTAATACATTAGTGTGATTGAAATAAGTGATAACATGTTCCCTGAAAGTATGTAAACATTGTTTCTTAGACGATTATACTGAAAACATACAGTGAACAAATAAGAAGCTGTTTAACAATTTAGAAAGAGTGACCATACAATGGTGAGTAACTTGCAGATGATTTTTAAACTCTCAAATTTAGCTTGTACAGTAATTTGTATATAGCAGTCACAATAATGGAACTACAGGATGCCTTTAACAGTATAGGCGAGCCGATCCGGTGGCACTGAGAGTTGAGGCGCTGGACACAACACCTCACACCAAGCCAGTGACCCGGGTTTGGGAACCGACTTGGGTCATCAGGGTGCCGGCCCGGGGGGGGGGTGCCTTAATTGAGCGCTGGCTCTCCTCTCCTCTCCTGGGTAAATGGGTCACCCGTCTGTAGTCCCGCCGTCACTGGATGGAGGTTTGGTGGCAGGCGTGGCGGTAATGGGTAGCTAGTACAGTGGGGCCTCCCGTAGGGCACTTGACATACATGTGCCTCACATCGTGTGTCATGTCGAGGCCAGCGAGGGATCGGGACTGGGAGAAAAAAACGAAAAAGCACCTAAACGTACTTACAGGGGAAAAAACATATACAGTAGGCGAAATGCTGCAAGTCTGCCAGAAAATATTGAAAATGAAAGAATTGTAATTTCTAATAAAAAGAATGGCTCGCCAAATAAAAAAGAAAAAAAATTGTCGTTTTAAAGACCTCTGCCTTTTTTTTTTTTTTTTTTAACATAAAGCACCCCCCACAACTTTTCCTTGTTACTTTGCATTTGTACTCTTCATTTCCCATGGTACTTCTCTGTTTTAACAGAGAACCCTTTTGCTAAATTCAGGCGTAACATTAGGATGCACGTCTCCGAGAGTGGTGAAGCTATAGAGCCTTGTGCAAGATGTTGGGAGGGGAGACTGTTCGGGAAGGATACAAAATAGGGTCTCATTGCTCTTTTTAGCAGTCCATGGTGAAGCCCTGGACAGCATGGGTGACCTTGTGCTGCCAGGTGCCCCCCACACACACACAAAAGGTGCCTTTGCATGAGCATGAAGTGGGAGATAGAGGGCGGGGGGAGAAAAGCACCACCTTGCACATCGGAGGACTGCTCCTGGGTTCCTCACAGGACACATGACGCCACAGCAGGCTGGTTCCACTCCCCTCACTTTGTTGACCCAAAGAGCAAAGGCAGCTTCCTCTCTGGGGGGAGAGGGGATGCTCTAGCATAGCATGGATATGCCAGACCCAGCAGAACAGCAATGCACCTCAAGGGATCATGTGTCCGACCGGAGGTATACAGTGACTCTGCAGTCTGGTGGGTGGAGAGGGACCCTAGGGAAGCCTGAAGGAATGGGATGTCAGTGGTCAGAGCAGGTGAAATGGACCTTGCATCCTAAAGGAACAGCAACTTTAGCTAAAGAATTAGTTAGCTGGGTCTTTTGCTCCATGTTAAAATCTTGCTGGCTTTCCATACAGACAGCTGATTTGTGCTTAAGTCTGCCTTATCAAATCTGTTAATATCCTTTCTGCATTGTAGCTCTTTCACTAGTTCGGACATATTGCTGAATTCCAGTTTCCTTTGTGGTGCCATGTCTTCTCCTGAAGGCAACTCCTCAAGTGGCTTTTAAACGTTCAGGGGTTGTAAGATAGCTGTCCACGTGGCTGGTGTTCATGAACTGTGTCTGGTCTGCTTGGACCCAAACATCTCATGGATAAGTCTTGTGTGCATTGCATAAAGGCATTAACAAAAAGTCCTTGGGTTCAAGATCGGTACATGTGAACAAGTCCATGGCGGTCTCCTTACCTGAGGATTCAGGTAAGTCCTCCACTCAACACAACTCCAGATCATAGTTTTTCAGTCCCAGGACCCTGGGGAGAAGAATCGGGTATTCAGAGCTGTTGGCTAAGTGCCAATACCAGATACTTTAATGGTCACTGCAGTTCCCAAAGCAGGTTGAAAATACCTAGATACTGTATTTGTACTCTGGTTCTGACTCTCTGTGCCAGAGGCCAGAATCTTGGTCCTCACCGTAGCTCCGAACGCCCTGGTTCCACCTGGACATGGTTCCTCAGAAATGGACAGTCAGATGAAGGCAAGGTTTTCCTCTTGGTTCCAGGCCCATTCTACCCCTCCTGGAACAAATAGATGGATTTACAGATGACGACGTGGTCCTCAGGAGGGATATTATAACATGATATGATAGTGTATCATGACAATTTCCACTGACAGTTTTGCTTTGTAGAAAAAGCAATATTGTGACTACTGCGCAGTATGATATACTGTGATAAACCGTCTTGACTTCTCATCTTTGCCGCTCCGGCAGCATGCCCTTGTCCAGGGCTGACTAGAGTCCTATCCCCGATTTTTCCATTTCCTAAAATAATTAGAAATGTGGCAAATTATCATTACAGTTGATTTTTTCCCCCCACATACCATGAATGATGCTCAAAATTTAATATTGTGATATCCCTAGTAATCGCTCTGCTTGGTGGACAGGCGCTGCTATTTGACTAACTGTCCGTGGATGTTGTCTGACTTGTGTAGTGGCTAGTCCCCTCTTAAGGTTTTTAAGGTGTCAGTTACCACAGGATGCCTTTGGTGCAGTAAATTTGCCATTTCCCTTGACTCACGCTTGGTTTCTAGGGTGCTGAATTTATTGGCTGTCCTTAGTGTCTCAGGACTGAAAACATTATCCCTGACTGTTCACGTTATAACTGTTTCTGTCTGAAGAAGGCTCCCCTAAGTATATGCTCCTTTTTTCCAGCATTTATAATTGGTGGGGGGTTGTAGGCCTGTCTACAAGACCCATTCCCCTGGTGGGACCAACATTTTGTTCTTTCAAAACTTCTGGGTCCTCCTTTGGAACTTTTGGACACCTATTACTCGAGTCTTGTTATGAAAACAGCTTTTCTAGTGGCCATGACCTACAGTATAAGGCAGCTAATAAATACATTATTGTGTGTCAGCTTCTGTAGTCAGGCAGATTTGTTACGGGCTGACCACTGGGACAGATTGAAAAGTCTGAGAGGGTCCCTTCCCAGTCTTCCTCAGTCATTTCAATTTGTCCTATAACCCATGGTTCATTGATTTCAGTCATTTGAAACCTCATCTTGATTGGGAAGGGGGAGGGGCAGGTGAGAAGCATCAATTTGTAAAGCACCTCACATTGAAGTCTTGTTGGTATAGTGTATAATATATTTTTCTCTGCTCTTCACAGAGTTCAACAGCAGGCATTTTGCATGATGAATTTAGAGAGCATGCCAGCAACTGGACTGCAGAGGAAGAAAGTAATCATTTACCGGATGGCAGTGCAAACGGTGAATCCAAAGGAACACAGCAGAAACACAAAATTGACAGAAGTGCCGAAGCGGCTCATTTTGGTCAGTGCACTACCGAATCCATAGCCTTGTATGAGGGATCAGTTAGCCCCACTCAAAGGAAATCTCGGATCAATCCCTTTAATAGTCTGCCTGCTCAGGACGCCGAGACTCCTGTTTCTATGGAAGTCCGCCACCCGCAGCATGTGATGGCAGAGGTCCACATTAGAAATACTCCGATAGAGGGAGTAGAGAACGTGAGGGAGCCCAAGTGTCCCCTGAAGCAGGTAGACCCTGCTGCTCGCTTTATAGGGCGCTTACAGGACAGTAAAAGTCTGGATGCTATAAGCCAAGTGTGTGAAGGTGCCAGGGCCAATAATGGCAAACTGGAAGGAAGAAGGGCTACCATTTCCAGCGCTCTGGAGTTGGAAGGGACAGTCAGTCACGAGGGTAACCTCACGCACTTTGTGGCAGACAATCTGCAGATGAAAATCAAGCTGAGTTCCAGACAGAGCCTTGACTGTAAGTGGGAGTTTGACAGCCACCGCAGTTTGTTTTGGGGGGTACAAAAATTGCCTCATTTGATTTTGTTTTTTGATGAGGAGCATGATAATATTACAGGATTTAATCAAGAAATTGAATATGGCAGCTATATTATCCGGTTCCTATATCTTTTTTTTGGGGGGTTGGGGTGGGGTTGGCTTTGACTGTAAGGTGCGACCTAGGTGGTAGCAAGGAGTTTTTTGTTTTTTTTTTTCCCATGGCCCTGTGTCTGCACTGCTGTCGCATGCTTATTTTTTTATTTATTTATTTATTTTAAGTAATTCAGAATGCTTCTGATAAGACTTTATTTTCCAGAAGGCATCTGTAGCCAGCACTTTAGAGAAGCAGCTAGGCAACCACTCACAAAGCTAATAACCTGGGATCTCATTTTGAGAGGGCTCTTACAGCAGGCAGCACCATTAGGACTGAAGCCGGCAGGCACTAGGACCCCAAGGAAAACGTCTAGCTAGCAGTCATTAGCGGGGGGACCCACCACCTGACGTCGGCCTGTCCCAGACGTCCGCCTATAAAGGGGGCGGTTCCCCAGCCCCACATCGATTCGACCCACACAAGTCTGACCTTCACGGACTCATTCTGCTATAGTCTGCCACCATTTTCTTCATGCTACCTGTGCTTTATTTTCTACAAAAAATTCAGTTTACAGTATTTCTTGCATGTCTTCTTTTCCATCCTCTTCCTTGGAGAGGCAGCGAACTAAGTGTGTTTGTGGCAAGCAGCTTCCCCATAAGGAAGGCCACTCATCGTGTCTGCTCTACCTAGGTCCAGACCACGACACTGAAGCCTGCCAGCACTGCCAGGATTTTAACCCGCACACTTGGCTTCACCACCAGGAAACCCTGGAAGCCTTCCTGCTATAGCAGAGAGAATTTCAACAATGGAGAAGGAGCTCCACAGAAGTACCTCTTCTTCCCCAGCCTTCAGGACATCTGCTACTTCCTCATCCAAAGAGAAGTGCAGCGGAAAGGACAAACCCCAGTCAGCTTCCCATTCCAGGTCCCCGTGTAAGTCGGCGACAGAGCCTGGGTCTTCTGGCAGCCCTCACTTCTTCTGGGCTGCTAGTGGTCAAACCACTCGCTGTCATCACCATCTCAGGCAGTGGTTCTTTAGGGCTTGGGACTTTGTCCCCAGCCTCTCTTCCCCTGATGCTCAGGCCCTTAAATCGGGCAGGTCCTCAGCCAGGTGGCTTGACCGGGTCCTCTTCAGGCGGCGGGTCTTTACCTGTCGCCCTCCGGGTCCGGGTGTCAGCAAAGTCGGACCCGACTTCAGGGACCGATACCAAGTGACGCCAGGGGCATGTGCTCACCTCCCCTGCAAGAGTGACTCCTCTGCCCTGCTCGGGAGCTAGCTCCACCCGGACAGACTTCTCCTTTTCGTCTGACACTGGCTTTGTCACCAGATCGACGTCAGTCCACGCCTGCCCAGTAAGTGCTGGTCACCCCAGTGTCAACTCTGGAGATGCCTCAGCCATCACCCCGAAATCCTCTGCCACCACCGGCCTACCCTGTCGTCACTCGACCACCCATGGGTCCGACACCCACTCCATCTACTCCTGTTTGACCGGTGCCAGATGTCTCTGTGCCTCAGAGACTGACACCAGTTAACTCGACACCCGTAGATCTGATGCCCAGGTTACCACAGCCTAAGGAACAGACGCAGGGGCCCTCCAATCCTACCTCACCCACGCTGGCTCCCCCAGTCACTCCTCTGAATCCACCCACAGACCTTAATGCCCTTTTTGCTACCTGGTGGGTGTACTTTAAGGACAAGGAGTCCCCTAAGGACCTTCCTCCGAACCCAGACAAGTATCGGGTACTCTTCCCCTGGGTTTTTGTTTCCCAGGTGCATTACTTTGCACTTTGTTTACATTGAATCTAAGCTGCGATATTTTTGACCATTCCTCCAACCTTGCCATGTCCCTTCTCATCCTTTCCACCCCCCTTGTGCATCAGCCTTGTTGCAGATTTTTGTATCGTCTGCAAAGAGGCATACTTTTCCTTCCAGACCCTCTGCAATGTCTCCTATAAAGAAATTAAAGAGGACCGGTCCCAATATTGAACCCTGTGGTACCCCACTAGTAACCACCCTTTCTTCAGAGTGTACTCCATTTACTATTACTCTCTGCGTCCTGTTGGTCAGCCAATTTGTTACCCAGGCTATCTCCCTGGGACCCACTCCCAGGGTGGCTAACTTGTTTATTAATCTTTTGTGTGGGACTGTCAAATGCCTTGCTAAAGTCTAGCTAGGCCATATCTATAGCCCCTCCCTGGTCTGGACAGGGTGTCATTGCGGACTAATCCTGTGTTTTTACCTAAGGTGGTGTCTGAGTTTGCGCTGAATCAAGACATCCATCTGCCTGTTTATTTCCCAGAGTATTCCAATCAAGGGCGAGGCTTTACTTCATACTCTGGATGTTCATCGGGTGCCTCACTATTACTTGGATCGCACCCGGCCCATTAGAAAGTCTGATCAGTTGTTTCCTTCACCCCTAACCGATCAGGGGCTCCTGTTTCAAAACTCTGTTTGTGTAAATGTTTAGCCAATTGCATTGTTTATTGTTACAGAAAGTATGACAAGCCTTTACCGGGCCTGGTAGAAGACCATTCTACCAGGGGTGTGGCTGCTTCCTTTGCTTCACTCAGGAAGGTGTCTGCTGCTATCATCTGCGCAGCTGCCACTTGGAGTTCTGTCCACACTTTCATTTGGCATTACAGTCTGGACATTGCCTGTAGGAGTAGGGCAGGTTTTGGACTTGCAATCCTGCAAGGCCTACTCTTGTGAGAGTTTTTTACACTGCTCTCTGCCTCCTCCCATCTTAGTGGGATCAGTCCTTGTACTGCTTGGGACTCTGTCCTAATGATGTTGCCTGCTGCAAGAGCCCCCTTAAAGTGAGATTTATGCAGGAACTTACTATAACAGATCTTCGATAGGAGCTCTTGCAGCAGGCTGCTGCTTTCCCACCCTCCATCCCCCTGGTGGTTGCTTCTCCATCACTGTTACCTTGTTTTCCTCAGTGTAGCGGAATCCTCTGTTCTCCAGTTTCTGTATGTGCCGGGGTCTCTGGCGGGAGAACTGAGGTGGGGTTGGGGGGGCCGCGCCTTTTATAGGTGGATATTGAGGGCGGGCTTACATCAGGTGGCAGTTCCCCACTAGTGACCGCTAGCTAGACATTTTCCATGGGGTCCTGGCGCCTGCCGGCTTCAGTCCTAATGGTATTGCCTGCTGCAGGAGCTCCTCTTGAAGATCTACTGTTATGTAAGTTTTTGCGTAACTGTACTTTCAGGAACAAGTCTGGGTTATCTGGGGCTGGCCGAGAGATGTTAAGTGTCCCAGAGGATGTTGTTCTCCAGAGAGGGAAGGATGGGTGCTCTGCTGAGATACTGCAACTTTGGTAACCCCAGGTGGCAGTTCAGCTGGAAGCACCCATGGGAGGGCAGATGTCACCTTGCACTGGCATTGCAGTGTGCCTTCGGGCTCTTGGCTGGCGATGTCCTTGGGTTTGGGAGAAACAAAGAAACACTCTGGTACAGCAGGATAATGCCTCAAGGTATACTCTGGCGCTGTGCAGCCTTGTTCTGCACTCTCAGTGCCACTTGAATGCTTGTAGGTGAGCCTGTCCACTCTGCCTTGACACTGAGGGTAAACCATGGCACTGTGGGAAGTTAGCCATGGGCAGGGATGATGAGCCAGGGTGGTGGTCTGATTTGGGGGGTCCTAGCCGGATACAAGGTACATAAATGGAAAGTTACAAAAAAAAAGGCATCTGCAATCCTAAAAAACCTAGAAAACTGCTGACAGAAGAAGGACTTGCATTGTATCCAGTCTTCCCAGTGAGGTGGAACATGCCCCCTAGGGGATCATGACTGAACTGCCCCCATGTTCTCTGCTCTCCTGGATCCCTTTACCAACCCTTTGTGCCTATCTCATCTCCTCTTAAAACTCTCTACTGTGTATGTACTGACTAGTGTTTCAGGCAGCCTGTTCCACCCTTCCACCAACCTCTCAGTTTAGTACTTCCTTATGAATCTACCTTTCACTAGTTTCTTACTGTTCCACTTGGTAGTCATATTGCCACTGGTTATGAACAGCTCTCTTAAGACCACTTTAACACAGTGCATGTATCAATCAATCAATCAAAAAATAATCTGTATTTACCCAGGAAATCACCATTGAGCAAGCTCATTTACAAGGTGGACCTGCAGTTTGCAAGGATGAGGGTACAGAATAGAGTACAAGTAAAATATACATAAAACAACAGTAGCAAGACGTATACAACAAAATATATACAGTGTAGAAATAAAGGTAAATAATATATACAGAGATGTCTTTATAATCCTATCCATCAATAACATGTTCATAGCCTGTAAAGGAGTCCCTGGGATATGGAAAAGTGCACACGTAGGAGGCAGGGATGCTGGCAGAAAGATTTTGGGATACTAAGCAGGTGGTATCTGGGCATAAGAGTGGGCGATTGGGGGGGGGGTTGCAGTGAGCATGTAGTACCGGTGGGACTGGAATGGACTGAGGTGAACCAGTAGTACCGGTGGGACTAGAATGGATTGAGGGAGGGGGGAGTAATCTTGGTAAGGGAACACTTAGTTTGAACGGGAAGGACTTGGATTGAGCGGAAATGTCAGCTGGACAACTAGGAACGGTGGAAACAGTTACAGAGCTCCACAAATGTTTTGGCATACAGGGTCTTGAACGTAGCAAGACTAACAGGGGAGCTAAGTCTCCGTGATTTCTGTATCCTATTCCAAAGCATGGGCAGGACAAAGCTTATGGCTGCTCTTCCAAAGCGAGTACTGACTCTAGGTACTTTCAGGGAAACCAGCGAGTGACTTCTCAAGGCATAATTCCCCTGACAAAGTCGGGCTTAGTGGGGGACGGTCAGCAGTGAATTGTGGGAGTTTGTTGGTGATGGCTCGGAGCGTCCAGAGGGCTGCATTTCTATACCGCCTGTGTTGAAGGGAGGGCCAACTTACAGCTGCATATAGTGAACAGTGGTGGGTGGAAAAGGGGAGGCCTGTTATAAATCTCAGAGCTCTATGATAGAGTACATCCAATTTAGCAAGATGTGAGGCTGGGCACTGGCCATATATGAAGTCAGCATAGTCAATTAGTGAGAGGAACGTGGATTGGATGAGCTGTCTTTTGGCGTCTGCGGTCAGGAGGCGATTTATTCTGAAGAAGAGTCCAAGCCTCTGCCTCAGCTTTTTCATCAGTTCTTGTATATGTTCCACAAAGGAGAGTTTATTGTCTATCCAGACACCCAAATACTTGAATTTTGGTACGTATTCAAGATGTTCACCTAGTAAGGCGGAGATAGAAGGTAATGGAACAGCAGCGGCAGAATATGCCCCCTGGCCAGTTGGTGAAAATAGCTTTGCCTTGGTTTTCTTGGCATTAAGTAGTAGTCTTTTACAGAGGAGCTGGTACTGCAGGATGTTAAAGTCAATTTGCAGGTCACCACAGGCAGCTTCAGGAGATTCACAACTTATGTAGAACACCGTGTCATCAGCAAACAGGTGAATGCTTGCTTCCTTAATACCTACATCCAGGCTGTTGATATAGATAGCAAACAGTAATGGTCCCAATATGGACCCCTGAGGGACACCTCTTTTTATCAGTTTAAGTGAAGAAAGCTCCCCTTCAGCCTTGATTTGTTGTTGCCTACCAGTGAGGTAGTCATGGAACCAACACAAGGAGGTTTGATCTAGGTCTATTGTTTGTAAAGTGGAGAGGAGCAAACAGTGGTCAGTGTCGAAGGCCTTACTGAGATCCCTGAATGTTTCAATCCCTGCTCTCCCTTCAGACCTTCAGGGAGTACATGTTGGGGCCCTTTAATCTTTGCTCATATGTACCTTCCTGTTGCCTCTGAATCATTTTGGTCACCCCCTGCTGCACTGTCCCAGCTTGGTAATGTCCTCTTTTTAAGTGAGGGTTCCAGAACTGTACACAGTACTGTAGGTGTGGGCTCACCAGGATGCTATATAGAGGCAATACATCCCCCTAATTTCTGTTGCTGAACTCTCTACCAGTGCATCCTGTTTGTCTTATTCCTGTTTGTCTCCTAGTTTGTGTTTATCAGGCATATGGTTTTATTTTTGGTAATTATCACAAAATACTGCTTGTGAGTTTAATTTGTGCTCGTTTTACCATATTCAACTTCTTTGGGGAAAAAGGCAGGCTTGATAATGCACAAATGTTTAAACAGACCAGTTTCTGAGGTTGTAAACATGTTACATGGGGATGGGGGGGAGAGATGAGGAGTAACCAAGGAATTACAGGCCTCTCAGTCTGACCTCTGTTGTAGGGAAGCTGATGGAATCTCTGATCAAAGAGGATCTCGTAGACCACCTGGAGAGCAGTGATCTCCAGGATAGCAAACACGGTTTGGTGGCGGGAAGGTCTTGTAAGACCAACCTGATAGTTTTCTTTGACTGAGTGGTTAAGGAGATGGACAATGGCCATGCGGTGGACCTGCTGTACTTTGACTTCAGTAAGGCCTTTGAATCGGTACCGCACAAGAGATTACTTAAGAAGGTGGAAGAATTGGGTGTCCCTAAAAGTCTAGTAAACTGGGTGGATAATCGGTTAGCAGGGAGGCAACAGAGGGTGGTGGTCAATGGCGTTGTCAGAGGAGAAAGCGGTGATGAGCGGTGTTCCTCTGGGATCTGTCCTGGGTCTTATCCTCTTCAACATGTTCATTAGTGACACTGGTGAAGGAGTCTGGGGCAGGCTGTATCTCTTCGTGGATGACATAAAACTGTGTGGCAGGGTGGACAGTGAAGAGGGAATAAGGATATACAGAAGGACCTACAAAAGCTTGAGGGGTGGTCAAAGGTCTGGCAGCTAAAATTCAATGATGAGTGCAAGGTAATGCACATGGGGGAAAAGAATCTCACAACAGAGTACTGGATGTGGGGGGGGGGGAGACACTACAGATGAGGAACAGGATCTAGTAGTTAAATCATCAGTAACTCCCTTAAACAAGTCGGTGCATTAAGGCCTGTAGCAAGGCTAACAGGATGCTGGGATGTATCGGGAGATGGACTGACAGCAGAAGAAAAGCGGTAATACCTCTCTTCTACAGATCCCTGGTGAGGCCTCACCTGGAATACTGCGCCCAGTTCTGGAGTCCTCACCTCAAAAAAAACAAGGATAGGTTAGAGACAGTGCAGCACAGAGTGACCAAAATGATTCAGGGACAGCAGGGAAGATCCTATGAGGAGCGCTACAAGGCACTAAATATGTACTCATTGGAGGTCAGAAAGGCGGAATATGATTGATATCTTCAGATTCCTCAAAGGAATTAATAAGGTGAACAGCAGGGAATTATGTCTGTATACCAACTTGCAGTCCTGTGGATGTGAGTTGAAATTAGCTGGTGGGAAGTTCAGGAGTGACGTGAGGAAGCACTTCATGGAAAGGGTGGTGAAACCTTGGAACAGTCTGCCAGCCGAGGTGGTGGGAGTGAACACTGTTTGGTGATTCAGGCAGGCCTGGGACAGAATGAAGGGAATAGTGGTTGCCCAGGGTGATAGGCCCAAGGAAATGAATGGAAAGGACTGTGAGAGTTAGTACCCTGGAGGAACATTAGGCTCCAAGGAAGGTCCCAGGGATTTAGGGAACTTGGCCAGACTGGATGGACCCTTGATCTTTTTCTGCTGTCATTGTCTGTTTCTGTGTTCTTGTTTGAAACTACATGAAAGAAAAACTACACCCTCGTATCTTGTAAAATTGTATTTATTTCCTTGTCAACAGACAGCTCTTTTCCTGTAGCTACTAGGTTTACATGTGATTGCCTTAGTTTATTTTCACTGTTTATACTAGTCCTAGTAACTTTCCTGTGGGGGGGTCTCCATTTTCTGGTCTGGGGGTGTGCCATATAACTTATAGACTCGTTACAGGGTCACACCCTTCCGAAAATATCTGGGAACAGTGCCCAGGCCCTTGCAGTCAAAGTTGCTCTAGGCAATCTGGGTAAAGCACTTACCATCCTCTCGGTCTAGATTCTCCCACGTGATCAGGTTAACGGCATTAATCTAGTACTTGAATACATCTCCAACCTGCCCAATTGCTCTGAAGGTGTAGCGCTAGAGGACTAATGTTAACTGTGTCGCCCCGGAAGCCGATCCCTACAAAGATGCAGTTGCAGCCATAGACCTCACCCAATTGGTGTCTGCCCCCACCAGAATCAACCATAGGACTGGCTACAGTTCACAGCTCGATCTGATCTTCGCTAACAACCCAGAGAGGTTCACTGACACCATGGTCTTATCAGACACACTGTGACCACTCTCCTGTAATCGGTCAAACAGATGCCTCAAACTGCCCACAAAAGAGTCTTACCAATGTGCCCTTAAGAGAGGTCAGCTCAAGCAGTTTCAGGCCTGCCTCCTATAATGTGATTTTCACCAGTTGACTCGGCAAAAAGTGTGGATCAAGCCCTGGAACACTTTCATCTGGCATAAAGCTTGTGTCACGAGTAAACCAGCAGATTGGCAACACTACAAAGCTACGAGGAACGCAAGCACCCGTGAAACCTGTCTAGTCAAAACTACGTACTTTAAATAAGTGCTTTCAAACTCCTTGGGTGATGGCAGGAAATTCTGGGATAATGTCAAGGACCTCCCCAGCAAACCTAATAAATCCCCTCCCTCCATGCTCAGCGTTAATGGTGAAACCATCCAGGAACCTAAGAAAATAGCAGACCATTCAATACTGCCTTTACAGACCTGGGTGGTGTTCTGACCCCTGACTTTTCCTTTTTTTGTACATTCTATTTGTACTCTGGGGACCAGGGTATCTCCCAGGAGTGCCCTCACAGCCACTGCCTCTACTCCCAACATGAAACCTCCATTCCACTGGGAGATATATTACTGAGCCCCCCAGACTTATGGACCTATCCAGCCCCCCCGCGGATCACCCCCATGGGTGGGTCCGCCTCACCTGCCTGGTGGTCTGTCTGTAATTAGAGGGATGCTCAGGGTCCGAGTGGAGGGGCTCGGGAGAGCGGGTGGACAGCAGGTCCAGCATCAGGATGTGGGCCTGGGCTCCTGGGGCCTCTGTGGCCTCCCTGAGTCTGTCAGGGAGTTTCCTTGTTGTTTCCCCCTCAGGACGTGGCGTACAAGGACTCCTGCACAGCTTTTCACCACGCCTCTCTCCGCTGGATTCTGCCATTGTCCCACCCCCTACAATGTCCTGTGCGCTTATGCTGCCTCCAGTCTCCTCCGGAGGCTGCTACAGTGTCAGGAACACCCCAACCCACCCTGGGAAAGGAGAGCAGTCCTCCGAATGCTCATTCCTCTTCCCGACCCCTGACGGCCAGGTCTGTTCCTGAACCCGGGTTGCCGGTGTGGCACGAGGTGTGGCATCCAGCACCTCAACCCTCCACACCACCGGGACGGCACCCCCTGGCATTTTTATGACCCAACCAGCGTTGATAATTGTAAGAATGCTGCCCTGACCCCTGACACCCCACCTTCAAACAACATGAAGTCTTGCTGTATTCTGACTATTGCAGTTAGGTCCTGCCTTTCAACTGCCCCAGAGAACAGAGTTAAACTTTCCATGGCCAGCATGGAATGTTCACCGTGAGCTCGGTTGAAGCCCTGTCTGCTGTTGTTTAAACTCCAACCGTCAGATTCTTTACTCCGCCTCACTGAACAGTCGCTCCGGAGATTTCTCCTTTGCTCGTTTCAAAAAAGTTGGTTAAAGTGTCGCTTTTCCTCTCGGTTTCTACCGAATTTCTGCTACCGAATCTGTCGGTTTAAGTCTCTGTCTGTGGTACCGTGAGTACTAGATAGGTTTTACATTTAGTTTCTGTGTGGAACTTGTACATTTCGGATCGGTTCTGCTGAACCGATCAGTTTCGTTTAAAAAAGTGTTTGAATTTAGAGTGTGGTAACCGGTCCGTATCGGCTCAAAAAAAAAAAAAAACGGATTTTATTATGTTTTTTTCCAAGACCCATAACACGGTCAGGAACCGATAGGGGAGTCTTGCCTAAGTGGATTGCTGAAAAAGGGTAAAGCCGACAGGATTGGCCATGTCTGAGAAACCCAAGAAAAAAAACAGGCCCACTGGGTTTCAACACTGCAGTGTGTGTGGGGAAGCCTTTACTAAGGCTGATCCCCACACCACCTATGTTTATTGTCTGGGGTTTGACCACCTCAATTCAGACTGCCAAATTTGTAAGAATTTTCCCAAAGCTACCCTGCATAAGAGAGTAGGTAGACTGAGGGAAAGGGAGGCCGAGAAGTCCGCTGACCCGGATGGCCACCCCGGTTCGGTTCCAACTGAACCAGGAGGAGTGCCCTCTGACCAGGGCGATACTTCTTCGGGCAAGAGGAGAGCCGATTCTGAGGAGTCGGTTCCAGTTAAAAGGAAGAGAAAAGATAAATCGTCTGGTTCGGATCCAGAAATTCATACTCCGACCGCTGATGAGATAGCCAAAGCAATAAGAATAGTGCACTCGCTAAGTTCGGTTTCGGCTGAACCGGCACCATCTGGCAGGGGCTCGGTTTGGTCGGTTCCCCCGGTTCTGGATTACACTTCAGAAGAATTTTATGAACTGGCGGAGGAGGAGGAGGGAGAGTATGTGGATGATGATGGTGATTATGAAAGTCTGGATGTGCCTATTGACCCGGACATCTCCCCAGACAGACCTTCAAGTGTTTCTCCTCCTAGGCTTTCTGAGTCCCCTGCCCACTTTATGTTTTACAAAAAAGTGGCTGAAACCCTCCAGCTTCCAATGGAAGAAGCAGTAGAGGATCAGAAGGAGCCTGATTTTGTCGAAATAATGGACATCCCAGAGTCCAGGAGACTGTCTGTTCCCCTCCATAAATCTTTTGGGAAACAGACAAAATTCTTAAGACTCCTAACTCCATACCTCCTGTGGACAGATGAATGGACAAGAGGTACACCCTTTCAGGCTCGGTCACGGAGTTCCTTTCTCAGCAATGCAGCCATGTTTGGGTAGTGCAGGCTGCTGCCTGTGATAAGGCAAATATCCCCTTGGTATCACACCCCCCAGACAAGGACTCCAGGAGGATTGATGCCATGGCAAAGAAGCAGTACATGGCAGCATCTTTGGGACTCAGGCAGGCTAACTATATGGCCTACACAGCTAGATACCAGAAGTCCAGATGGGACACTGGGCGGGCTCTGGCTAAACAGGCCCCTGACTAGCTTGCCAAGGAGCTGGAGCAGGTGGCTGCAGATGGGATTGAGGCATCCAAGGTGCAATTTCATGCTGCTGTGGACTCCAGTGATGTTTCATCAAGAGTCATGGCTACATCTGTGGCCCTTCGGAGGATGGCTTGGCTCAGATGTACTAGCCTATCACAGGATACCTAGGTTAAGGCCATGGATTTCCCTGTTGTTGGTAATTCTCTGTTTGGGGAGCAGACAGAGAACTACATGAAAAAGATGGACGAGTACAGGAGTGCTCAGCCCAAAGAAAGGCAAGCCACTCCTCAGAGGCAGCAGTCCAGGGGCAGGGGCAGGCCTTTTCAAAGGCCTTTTTACCAAGCCCAGGCCTCCTCTTCTTCTTATGCTCAGAGGGGGTTCTTCAGAGGGAGAGGCAGACTGGGAATGAGCAGGCCTGCTTCCACCCCTCGGCCTAAAGCCCCTGCCAAGCAGACACCCTGATGGGTCTGCCTGGGCCGATTCTCCAATACCTGTAGGGGGCAGGCTGGCTTACTTTGTCCAGGACTGGAAGTCTCCGACATCAGACAAGTGGGTCCTGGAAGTAGTAAGCCAGGGACTGGTTCTCGGCTTCAAAAAAATTCCCAAGATGAGAACCAGATCCTTTCCACCTGCAAATCCATCAGAGACCCTTGCCCTAGAGGCAGAGGTTTCTTCCCTCCTGGCTCTCAGAGCCATAGAGAGGGTTCCTACCCTACACAAGGGCAAAGAATTGTACTCCAGGTACTTCCTAACCCCGAAAAAGACAGGAGAATGGCGGCCCATCCTGGACCTAAGATATCTGAACAAGCACCTTTTAAAACCAAAATTCAGAATGGTTACTCTGGGAATAATTCTGCCCTCTCTAAGGCCAGGGGATTGGCTAGCCTCCCTGGACCTCAAAGATACCTATTTTCATATTCCCATCAGGTGCTCCCACAGAAAGTACCTCAGGTTCGAGTTGCCCTCGGGCCACTATCAATTCAGAGCAATGACCTTTGGCCTAACATCAGCCCCAAGGGTGTTCACAGAGTGCCTGGCAGTAGTGGTTGCTTTCCTAAGGAGAAAAAAGATCTCAATCTTTCTATACTTGGACAACTGGCTCATAGTGGGTCAGTCTCCAGACCAAGTCAAGTCACATCTGCAAATAACTCGGTCAGTGCTCACTTCCTTCAGATTCCTCCTCAACCTTCCAAAGTCAGTTCTCGAGCCAGTACAGCTCCTCACCTTCATAGGGGCGGAGCTGGATACAGTAAGGGCAAAAGCCTTCCTTCCGCTGGACAGGGCAAGGACCCTTATGGAACTGGCCTCTTCATTCACCCTTCAGGTGTCCCGACCAGCAAGGCATTTCCTGCAGCTTCTGGGCCACATGGCAGCCTCTACAGCAGTGGTCCAGGGAGCAAGATTTCAAATGAGGGACATTCAGTTCCACTTAAGAGCCTTCTGGTCCCAAAGAAAGGATTCCCTTGCCAAACTAGTCCCAGTGACTCGAACCCTGATCCAGGCTTTGCAGTGGTGGCAGGATCAGGACAATTTGAGACAAGGAGTTCCTTTTGTCACTCAGTCTCATTCAGTGATACTCACCACAGATGCCTCCTGCTGGGCTGGGAGCCCACCTCGGGATCTTACCACCCAAGGGCTGTGGTCACCTCAAGAATCTCTGCTTCACATCAATCTCTTGGAACTCAGAGCGGTGTTTCTGGCACTGCAAGCCTTTTCCAAATCTGTACAGAACAAGGTGGTCCAGATCAGAACAGACAATACCACCACAGTGTGGTACATCAACAAGCAAGGAGGCACTCGGTCTACGGCCTTGTGCACAGAAGCAATGAAGTGGTGGTCCCTGGCCTATTCCCTGCAAACCTCTCTGATAGCAGTTCACCTCCCAGGGAAGGACAATGTCCTAGCAGATGCTCTTTGCAGGATATCCCAGGGCCATCACGAATGGACCCTAGATCCCCTAGTTTTGAAAGCGATGTTCTCGAGATGGGGCACTCCACAGATGGATCTTTTTGCAGCCCCAAACAGTCACCAACTTCCTCTCTTTTGTTGCAGACCCCCAGTCTTGGGCTCAGTCCCCCTGGATGTTCTGATTCTGAATTGGGAAGGGACATTTCTGTATGCTTTCCCCCCCCTTCCCTCTCCTGTTCAAGGTGTTAGTCAAGATAAGGTACAACCATGCAAAGTGATTCTGATTGCTCCAGACTGGGCCAGACAGCACTGGTACCCCCTGTTGCTGTCCTTAGCAGTCCACCTTCCCCTGTCTCTCCCCAGGAATTACAACCTGTTGACATCCTCTCAGGGGAGGATTTGGTACCAAACCTCAAGTCTCTCAAGGCATGGCTCTTGAAGAGTTAGTTTGCTGATCTGCAGCTTTCTCAAGGGTTCTGGATATCCTTTAGGCTTCTAAAGCCTTCCACCAGAAAGACTTACAACTCCAAATGGAAAAGGTTCACTATTTGGTGCTCTAATAAGGATATTTCTCCAGAATCTGCTGGGTTGCCTACAGTTCTGGACTATATGGTCCATCTTAATGGCCTAGGCCTTGAGCCAGCTACATTAAAGTGCATTTGGCAGCTGTTTCTGCCTTCTTGTCAGTAGGCAAACCCTCTCCTCTGTCAGCCCATCCTGTGTTTTGTAAGTTCTTCAAGGGATTGCTGCACACCAATCCCCCCTTTAGGGACCCTGCTCCTGCTTGAGACCTTAATGTTTGCACTGCTCAGCTTATGCAACCACCCTTTGAGCCTTTGTCCTCTGCAGAGCTTAAGTACTTGACTTGGAAAACTGTGTTTCTGGTAGTCATTACGTCTGCCAGGCATATCAGTGAATTGCAAGCCCTGTCAGTGGAGCCTGATTTCATCTCTTTCCATAGAGATAAAGTGGTCCTAAGAACTAACAGGAAATTTTTGCCTAAGGTGGTTTCAGATTTCCACCATTAACCTGTCTGTCTCTCCCTGTTTTCTTCACTGACCGTTCCTCCTCTGGAGAGAGGAGGCTGCACAGCTTGGATATTAAAAGGGCCCTCAGCTACTACATAGAGCGCACCAAGGGTCACAGGTTTGAGTCCCTCCAATTGTTCCTCACATATGGAGAGGTCGGTAAGGGCAAACCTGCCACTGAGATCTATTGCCAGGTGGATTGCCTCTTGTATACAATTCTGCTATGAAAACTGGGTAGAACGCCACCCTCAGGCCTGAGCGCTCACTTTACTAGAGGTACAGCTGCTTCCCTGGCTGCTGCCAGGGATATTCCTATCTTAGAAATTTGTCAAGCAGCCACCTGGAAAACAGTCCATACATTCACCAAGCATTACTCTCTGGATATCCAGGCTAGGAGTGATGCTCGATTTAACACAGCAGTACTTCAGAGCCTATTCCCCAAAGTAGGTTCTGTCCCTCCTCCATGGAGGTACTGGCAGTATTGCAATAGTCAGAATACAGCAAGACTTCATGTTGTTTGAAGAAAAAATTACTCACCTTAGTAATGTTGTTTCTTCTAATGGAGTCTTGCTGTATTCTGACCTCCCCCGCCTCCCCTCTCAGAACCTGGTTTTTGGGATGTGGGTGGGCAGGAGCAGTGTTGGCACCCTAGGGGTGTCCCTTTTTCACCCTCCTTTACTTTGGGTGTGTTGTGTTTTGTTTTTTGGGTTTCCTGACTTGAGTCTTTGCTTTGAAACCAAAAAACCCTTTTTAATAAATTTAGTTGCCAGTTGGCTAGTGTGAGTTTTACAGTTTCCACACAACTTCTAGTGAGTATTGCTCGTAAAGATCTGATGGTTGGAGTTTAAACAGCAGCAGACAGGGGCTTCAACCGAGCTTGCGGTGAACATTCCATGCTGGCCATGGAAAGTTTAACTCTTTGTTCTCCGGGGCAGTTGAAAGGCAGGACCTAACTGCAATAGTCAGAATACAGCAAGACTCCATTAGAAGAAACAACATTACTAAGGTGAGTAATTTTTTCCTTCTATTTCAAGAGAGTCACTCCAAAGGAGGCAAAAGAGTATTTACTGAGGGGGCTTGGGAAGACTAGATAAATCAGTGACTCTCTCGACCTGACGCTATTATGCCCTGCCCTTGATGCCATCCTGTCACGCCTCACCAAGCTGCTGAATCTATCCCTCTGCCTTGGACAGTTCCCCCAACAGTGGAAAGTGGCAATGGTGACACCAGTTCATAAGAATGGGGATCGAGCCTCCTACTCGAATTATTGCCTGATCTATATCCTTCCACTGCTCTCGAAAGCCATGGGGAGCATATTGTTACGGATCAGTTATCTGATTACCTGGCCAAATACGCCTTCCAGTGCCCGCAGCAAAATGGATTTAGGAAGGGTCATAATACCACCTCTGCCCTCCTAGAGTATACAGACTTCCTTCATAAGGCACTTGACTGGGGTCACTCTTAGTGGGGTCAGTCTATATTGACCTCACTAAAGCATTTGACACAGTTAATCCTGCCCTTGGACTCTCAGTCACTTACTGGTTCAGAAACTACCTTGCAGGCAGAACGCAGCAGGTAAAGATCAGAGATACCCTATCAGACCGCCATTCTGTGCGTTCGGTAGTCCCCCAAGGCTCTATCCTTGGTCCCCCTACTTTTTAGCCTCTTTTTAAACACCCTCCCCCAAGTTTGCACCAACAACATACTTCTCTGTGCTGAAGACGCCATATTATTTGCTAGTCAGTCTGACCCTCTCCCCCTCGTTTGCAGCCTGCAGCACAGTTTCACAGCAGTTGAGGCCTGATTTGCCCAACATAGGCTGCTAATGAATTAGAAAAAAAAAAAGTAATGCTTTTCGCCAGCCTACATAATAAGAATAAATCAGCCCAACTAACCATCATAAATAACCACTACTTGCCTCTTGAACAGATCAATAACTTTACTTGGGGATTACCCTCGCCAGCACGCTATCTTACACTGCACATCAACCATATCTCTAAGGTTAACACAAGAACTGGGCTCCTTTTACAGGCACAGGTACTACATGACTCCTGATGTACACCGTCTAGCAGTTACAAGCTCGGTCCTCTCCATAATTGATTATGGACTTGTTATTTACGGGTCTGCAACAGACACAACCCTCAAAAGAATTTGTATCGCGCTCAACAAATCCTGTTGTTTGATTGCTGGTGCCCACAGGCTCTTTACACACCTGTGACTTGTACGCCCAAACCAAATGGCTGAACCTCAAGGGCAGAATCTCATACCAGACCTGCTTGTTGGCAAAAAAAAAATCAGCCTCAGACTAACCCCAAACATCACAACATCTTACACCTGTGCCCAACCTTTGCTGCACTAGAAGTACATCCAGGCAGACTTAACCTAGTCCCGTTCCTCTGTACAACGCAAGCACAGAGGGCTTTTATGTATAGAGCCTAGCTGGATAAATGACATCCGCTCGGATATTCTTGTTGAACCCAAGCTTGGTCCATTCAGACTCAAACTCTGGCAACACCTTACTATGCTTAACAACTGTGACTGCCCCACCTAACTGCTGCTCCCTTTAAGTACCACCCTTACCTCCCTTATGCCACTTTTCTTCCCCTTCTGCCCCTGTCACCTCCAACCCCCTATGCTTGCTATAGTCTACTCTTCTTCCTGCCTGCTATGGACCTCTGCCTTCCTCCAACTAACCTCCTCTTCTAGCCCCCCCCCCCCAACTTTCACCCACCTCCTGCTTCTGTGGCCACCAGACTGCCACCCCACCCTCCCCAATCATCCACCCTAGTGTAGACAAAGTCAGTATGCTGACTGCTTTAATTCTACAACAACAAATCATCATACCTAGCCGTTACCCTGTGTATCGTCTGTTTATCATCAAATGTTTTGTGCACATTGTGCAGGTTTTGCCGCCCACTACCTTGCTACTGACAGTCATCTTACTGATGGCAGTTTTGCTCTTACTATTACCCATTGTTTGTTCCAATTCTTACCATAATTGTATTTTGTAAGGTTCTAATTTGTGGTGGTGTTTCACATTATTGTCACTGTCCTGAGCAATTGTCCTTTGTTGTGACAACTGTTCTCTCCTGACGTGCAACCTTTGTAAAAGAGTCTCTGGCTCAAAGGTATTGTAATCCAAGATATAAATAAATAAAATCTCATTGTCCTTGAGAGCTACATTAGCATATGAGAATATGATGTGTCAGCACCCTTTAGACTTATAGTATACCTGTCAGCTTGGTTACAGTTCAACAGAGCAACTTGCAGCAAGGTGTGAAATACCTCAATACCTTGGGTTAGCTTTGCAGACTATCTTGAGTTGTAATGCAGGGTTTTTCTTTTTAAATTGCATTCAGTTTTTGTGTTTCCAGAGAGTTTTGTTTTCCAGTATAGAGATGCACAATATAAATGGTAGATGACATTGTGTTCTCGTATGCTAATGCAGCTCTCATGGTCAATGAGATTTCAACAACCATAAAATGGAGACCTCTAGGATGGTTACAGGGAACTACCATGAACCGTGAAAACTAAAGCAAACACACATATATCCCTAACAGCTACATGAAGAGTTGTCTGCTGACATGGAAACAAAATTTACAAGATATGAGGGTGTAATTTTACATTAAAGAGAAAATTAATCTTTTTACATGTTTTACTATGCAGTAATTGGAATGCTTGGCAATTGCCTACAGTATACTCTTTCATGTGTTTGTCTTGAAATTGTCCTATTTTTTTCCTTATCTAGGCTCCCTCATTAAAGCTGCTACTTTCCTGGCTGATATTCACTGTGGAATTACTTATCAGTAATTACTTAACTCGGAGACCTCAATTAAGCAGGAGAAGCTTCCCACGAAGGGCTTCCAGCTCAACTGATGTCATCAGCTTCTGGAACTAATTAGTCATTAAAATGAATATTGGGTGGTGTAACAATTTGACCTGTACAGTAGTCCTTTTTTTGTTATGTAATTCTTTCTACAAGTATATCAGTTCGAATTTATTAGCTAATAGGAAAAAGCCAAGCATTATGAGTGTTTTTGAAAAGAAAAACAGACCTACTGGCTTTGTTGAAAATGTACTATCTGGCTGTCCAGTCTCATGGCAGAACCTCTAGACTATTATGGTTGGGCTTAGCAAGGGTCTTTTGATGTCAGGAAGCGGCTAGCTAACACAAACATTCCTGTTGGCTCGTGTCCTTTGACAGAATAGAGATGCATTTGTCCAGCGTGCTTGACCAAACTGGTTCTCCCAACCCCAGCTCCAGACTAAGGATTTTGAGTCTGTGATGTCAGAGTGACATACTGGATAATGTGTCATGGGAGAGCAGTTGGAGGGCTGTTAGTTCTGGCAGGGTCTGAAAGAGTCCGTCAGGCTTGGGACTACGAACAGTTGCCGTCTAAGTGTCCGAGTCTGTCCCGGGTCATAGTGTCTGGTGGTAAACCAATCTACCTCACAGAGGGGAGAGAGAGGGAGTGAGTCTTTTTTTTCTGTGTGAAACCTGCTGTGTGCAAAAATTTTCTTTTCCATTTTTGTGGAATTACTATACCCTATAGACTTTGTGTAGTATCTTATATTATATGTTGAATACCTAGAAGTATTAATAAAATTATTTTCATACACTTCATGTGTCAGTGACTGAAGCCTTTGCGGCACAGCTAAAGGACACCTACCAGTGTGCTTAGATGTTTAATATTACTATCATAAATGGGCCAGCACATAGGGCTCTTATGGCTGTTTATTATAGGTCTTGTTTCAGTTTATTACATCCCTTGTCGATGCCATCTTATAGCTAGATCGCAGTGTGGCTTTTCAGAACATCTGGAAGTTTGTTTATGAAGTTGAAACCTGATGAAACCATTGAAACCACCCCCAGTGCAGGTAAACAGCCTTGCATTCTAAAGTGTTGCATCGTGCTATCCGACGACGATGTTGAATGATGATCACCACCACCATCGCTACAATCTCAGATTTTTTTTACATAGCAACCAGGCAGTGGGTTAGGTGTCCTTAACTAATTTATAATTGACAACTTTGTTTCTGCCTCTAAAGAGAAGGTTACTGTTACCATAATCTATTTCTAAAGTAAGGTGTTCTCAGCTGTGACAGAGAGGGGTGGGTCATGTGTCCTTCAGCACGGAGTGCTGTACTGTGGGAGCAGTGGTTCTGGAGGCATTAAGACCTAGAAATACCCAGAAAGAGTGTAAAAACTGAGTGGTGGCAGCTACTGAAGTATTGAGAAAGCTGGTAAAAGCGAGACAGATTGAGGCTGGGAAAAAACAGTTTGCCACAGGTGGGGAAAATGCAGCATTAATAAGGGACTGTAAAGAAGGGTACAGCTAGAGCTATTTCAACATGAAACAATATGTAACAGACTTCACATAAGCTACTTCATAATTATATTAAAATATGTAAAAGAACACTGTCTCTATCCCCTCTAACAGTTTCCTATTCTAAGCATTAAGGTGTAATTTGCTTCTTTGGTAACCCCATCAGAGTTCTCTAGCCCATTAGACGGACTGTAAGCCAACAGATGCATAACAGATCTATGTAAATTAGGCACATACAAGGTGGGGGATTGCCTAATACGTTACAATGTGGGAGACCCAGGTTGGAACACAAATTTTGAATCCCTCCTTGGAATGGCTTAGGTAAAGATAGAATTTTGGCGGGAATGAGCTGTGAGCATCGGGGAGGCTAGGCATGACTACTAGCAGCAACAGCACCCTTCTTGATCATCTTGAGTGGTCATCACGTGAATCTTGCAAATGATGTTGCAGAGGTGAGTGCTGGAAATGCCCCAATGATCAGGGCAAGAAGGGGAGAAGTGAAATCCAAGATAGGTTTATGGAGGAAAAATAGGAAAGGGGTTTGTTGAATTCTCTCATTTTTACTTCCATTCTTGCAGTCCTGGGGTAAGCTGGGGAGAACTGCCTTCAGGGCTGTGAAACTCACCACGCACTAGTTTCCTTTTGTCTGGATCACTAATTCTGTGCTTTAGTGTTCAGACGCACCTGAGCTATTACATTTCACAGTGCCATCAGGGATTTGGAGAATGACAGCTCTACAGATAATACAGTGCTGGAGTGAGGAGCGGGATACAGAATGAGACAAAACATGAGGAAAGCAGGAAAAAACAGGAGGGGCAAGAAATGAAACTGGCTCTGGACAGAGCAACAGTGGCTGCTACTGCAGTAGTATTGAAGAAATGTGAATGGACGTGCTTAAACCTTCAGAAGCAGGAACCGTAGGTCCTGATTAGCAAAAACGGAAAGCAGTTAAAAAGTTTTCAGTGTCTTTTTGTATGATCGTGCAAACCCCTGCCGCCAGCCATTATTGGCAACTACTAGTCCCAGAATCCCCCACGGCCAGCCCTCTGATGTGCACAATGTGCTAAGCCAGGGGGGACTTCTGTATGCCTTTAAGCACATGCTAAATTTAATCTGCTTATTCGGCATGTTGTTAAGCTTATAGTGCCGGTACCAGTCTGATCGGTACCGGCACTATAAGCGCTATGATGTGCCGAATAAGCAGATTAAAGTTGCTGTGTAAGTATGTAAGTGCTGTGTGGAATGCGGCATTAAGACGGCAAATTTAGTGCAGAGTGACAGTTTCGCCGGCAGACTTCCCACTGGAATTTTGCTGGTTCCTCTGTGTAATTCCACCTGCTGTGATCCACAGAATAATGTTCTGTGGAACAGCACTTTTCTTCGGAAAATCATTCCACAACAATTTCCATGGAAAATATTGAGATCCGCAGAATAAAATCCTGTGGAAATGTTGCAGAAAACTCATTCTGCATTTTTCTGCCTTGGAATTCTGCCATTCCGTTTCTGGGGAAATTTTGAAAATTCCACGAAATTCTGTTCCGCCAGAATGTGAACATTTTGCACAGCACTGTACTATATGCATATAGAAGTCCCCTGAGACTTAGCCCACCGTGCGCGTCATCAGAGGGCTGGCTGCGGGGGATTTTTGTGACTGATTAGCAATAATGGACGGGGGGGGAGGGTGGATTTAGCAGGATCAACCAGATAGACATAATTCAGGCATGTGAGTTATTGACAAAAGTTAAATGCTTTGCATTTTTGCCAGTCGGGTCGTAGGTCCAGCTTCTTTGCTGTTTAAACAACAGGCAGCAATTGTGAAAAGCGAGATGCTAATGAAGAAAATAGTGCTGCGGGGGAAGAAGAAAACAGTGCGGTGAGGATGTGGGACCACACTGTGCTGGGTGGAGACCACATTGTGCTGAATGGAGATGAAGTGTTATTCCCACTCTGTGGGAGCAGTCAGGCTGTGCTCTGTTAGGAAATATTCCAGCCCCCCCCCCCGTGTTTTTTTTTTGGGGGCATGATGTAATCACAGTATATCTGCATAGCTCCACTACGCAGTGGTAATAAAGGAGTTTCAGGAATAGGAAGGTTAGAAAAATAAGGCCGTTGATGCAATTCCAAAGGAAGAAGAGGCAACTAGAAAAAAGGCAGTGAAGGAGTTAAGAATCAGGATTCAAAAATCAGAAAAAGAAAGGCAGTACAGCAAGAAATATTAGTGTGTCCACTACTGTGTAGGCAAGTAGTCGGTAAGAGCTATCCTCCCCTGCCAGCTGGGACACAATATGAGAGCAGTCTTAGGACACGCCCCTTCTTAGATACCCTCATTTAATTTCAATCTGTCCTAGCTGGTAGACAAGTCCTTGCAGGTAAGCCTTTTCCTCAGCAAGTTGATTTTTTTTCCTTAGTTTTTCATCATTTCGTCATTGGATCTTCAGGCTGCTGCAGCTCGGGATTGAAAGAGGCTTCAGCTGACCACAGAGCTACAGGCAGCAGGGGTTTTATATTGCAGAGAGGAACCCAGGGCTCTACAAACAAAACAGAAGAATCCGGCACTCACCACCAATTCAGATACGAATGCCACTCCTCACAAATAGAAGGTACATAATTGTATAAAGTTTATTGCATGTTAAGCCAGTAAAAAACAGATGCCACTGGAAACACCTGACGCATTTTGGTACTATGATCCTTTATCAAAGGCATAGATAGAAGTGATGTGAATGAGGGTTTAGATGGCGAGCACAATTAATGATGTCACCCATGACATGCATTTTACCCTCTTTCATTACCAATTATGTAAACGCAAACAATGTGAAAAAGTGAAAAGCATATGACGCGACACATGCACACATATCACATTTACCCTGCTTATAAATAAGTATGTGAATAAGAATAAATACACAAAAATATATAGAAAAATCACTGTAAAAGGCACACATAATCGATTTTATGTACTCAGATTTTTTCTCTATCCCCTCTTTGTCTGGCACATTACTGTCTTTTCTAGGGACATGGATATGTTGTTCAATCCACACTTCATGGTAGGTTCCTTGCCGCTTTAAATCTTGCCGGAAGGTCTTCAAGCTGGCTTCTCCCACCCACCCGAGTGGTAAAACTCTTGGCTCCGCCCCATGACGCCAGATCTTCCTTACCGCTTGGAAGCTCAGGTTCTTTCCTTAGCGCTCTGTGTTTTAGGCCTGGATCCAAACTCGTTGGTTAAACCAAAACTTATTCTTAAAATTTCTAGACTTTGGTCTGTTTCTTCCTTCGCGGATGCGATGGATAAGTCGACTCCCGGATTTCGGCGGTGCCCATGCAGAGGCAGAAGATGTCTCGGACCGATCCGCACTCCACGTGGGTTTATTGCCTCGGGCTTGATCACGATCCGCAGGCCTGCGATTTGTGCAAGTCCTTCTCGGCCAATGTCCTCGAAGACCATGCTGCCAGACTCCAACTTGGGCCCCCCGAGAGATGTATTCCTCCAGTGAAGTCAAAGGAGGCCCATTGGGCGGTGTCCGCGGCGGCGGGCGTGGCTGAGCAACTTGAGCAGATGATTGCCCTCGAGGACGAGGCGGCCCAGGCTGCATCTTCGTCCTCCTCGGTCGCGCCATTTATCCTGCTCTCCTTGGGCTCCTCCTACATGGCTTCTTTTAAGGAGCTTTGTCAGTCCCTCTCTACAGAAGGTGAGGGTCCATCGGGACACTTTTCTCGGTCGAAGAAGGACTCGAAGGGTAAGTCCCACCGTCGGCATTTGTGGGAGCGGGAGAGTTCCCCTTCCCCGGACAGTCGACACTCGACTTCGGTCGAGGTTGCGGCTAAGGCCGCTGGCTTCGCGGTGTCCCTGTCAGGTCAGCCTGCCGAGACACCCGTCGACGCGGTAGAGATTTTTCTTGACCCGTCGGATGGGCTGTCTACTGGAGAAGCCGACAACCCTTCTTCACCGGTCCCCCCGCTGGAAACTGAGGACTTGCCTGCACCTCCTATGTCGGAGTCCTCGGTTGGGTTCCGAGCCGAGGGAGGAACGGGTTTCCCCCACTCCTTTCCAGACCCACCCTCGGAGAATACCGTTGGTCTCTGTCTCGGACCTCTTCTCGGTCCAGCTGATCCCACTGACACCGGCGGTCTCTGTCTTGGCACCGAGGAAAGCAGCGGCGCCGCTCGTCCTCGTCTTCTTCCTCCTCAGAGGAAAGGCTTCAGTGCAAATTGCGTCAACGCTACGAGGACTTGATGTGGCAGCAGCTCCTTCTGACTGGGAACAAGGCGACCCCGTCGCCTTCCCGACCATTAGTGGCTGTCTCCAGAGCGGCCAAATAACCCTCAGGTTCTCAAGGAGCCCAAACCGGCACCGGTTGTTGGGCAGAAACCAGCTGCGCCACCCATTGTGGTGGAACCCCCGCCTCCACAACCTCAATCTGGTGCTCCGACCAAGGATTCTCGGTCGAGTCAGGGGTTGCCCCATCGGTTGTCGGTCACCCTCACTCTCGACCGTCCTCGGCAACTGGAGGGTGGCTCAGGCCCTAGGCAGCTGTTCACAGACTCCTCGGAGTCTGATGATGACTCTTCCCTGTTCTCCAGGCCCCTTGACCTGGAGTCCAGTGGGGGACAGTCGGTGGATGAGAGCCCATCCTCGTTCATGGGTTTGCTTCGGCTCATCTCAGAATCTACTGGGATGAAGCTCGAACCCGTGTCCAAGCGGGCCAAGTATCCCCTCACAGAGATACTGGACCGAGGGGATTCTCCCACGGAGGTCTTTCCGGTGGCTGAAGCCATTGTTGGCCCAGCTTTGGAGTTATGGCAGCGGCCAGCTTCTTGTCCTGCTTCTTCGGCCAGGATGGCCAGGAAGTACGCGGTCTTCACCGGTTCACTATCCGGTTTTTCGGAGCACCCCTCTGCGGAGGGGCTTGTGACCGATAGTGTTTTCCGGCGTTCTGGGAACACCAGGGACATGGACAAGCCTCCCGACAAAGAGTCCAAGAAGCTGGACTACGCCAGGCGTAAAGTGTATGCTGCGTTCTCCCTAGGCCTCCGTCAGGCCAGTTCGGCCGTACTGATGGCACACTTTTCCCACACATTTATGGGCTTCCTGGATGAGGTGATTCTTCATCTCCCGGCTGACCTCCAGACTATGGTCAAGCAGGTGTGGGATCAGGGAAGGGCGGTGGCGAAGCAGCAGCTCCAAACTGCTCTTGACGTCGGAGACTCTTGTGCCCGGTCAGTTGCGGCCCAGTGGCCATGCGCCGCAGAGCTTGACTGCGGATCTCCACCTTCACAGCGGATACCCACACAAGCTGGCAGATGTCCCCTTCCTGGGTACCGACTTATTCGGTCCTGGGGTGGAGGGCCATTTGCAGAGGATCAAGAAGTCCAATGCCACCTTGGACTCAGTCACGTCTGCGCAGAAGGACAAAGGCTGCCAGCAGCAGCGTAAGCCCTTTTGGCCTTCTGCCCCTATGGCATGTCCAGCCCAGCAACACCAGCATCAGGGCCAGCAGGCTCGCACTTGGCACCCCAAAGCCAAGCCTGCAGCTTCTTCCAGCAGGAAGTCGGGAGGGAAATGCCCGGGAGGTCCCTCGGCCAGTCCCTCCTCCAAGCCTGCCCAGTGACAGGTTGAGGGGTGTCGCCCCCAGCCTCGTCGCTCCCCCTTGGGTTCCCCCCCGTGGGGGGACGGCTCCACCACTTTCTTTCAGCCTGGTCTGCTATCACTACGGACCGCTGGGTGTTGGAAGTGGTAGGAAAGGGTCTGCCTCTGGAATTCGAGCAGGCCCCGCCCTTCCGAGCTGTCGCCCCACGGGGGGTTATGGGGTCCACGGCCTCTCTGTCGGCCCATCAAGCCGACATTGCTCTGCTCCTCCAGAAGGAGGTGATCAGGGAGTTGGCGGATCCTCTACCAGACCCAGGGTTTGTGTCCAGGTATTTCCTGGTCCCCAAACGGACGGGGGGCTGGCGCCCCATTCTAGACCTGCACGACCTGAACAGGTTCCTAAGGTCTCAAACCTTCAGGATGGTCACTCTGGCTCAGATCATTCCATCCTTGGAACGAGGTGTGTGGTTCTGTTCTCTGGCCCTCCAGGACTCGTTCTTTCACGTCCCAATCCGTTCATCTCACCAGCGATTCCTCCACTTCAGAGCAGAGGGGTTCATTTACGAGTTCCGGGGGGCCATGCCCTTCGGCCTCTCTCCAGTTCCCAGGGTCTTCACCAAATGCATGGCAGTGGTGACAGCATTCCTGCGGTGCCGAAGGGTCCGAGTGTACCCTTACCTGGACGACTGGCTGATTGCGGCCTCCTCCAGACCGGAGGTGGAGCGGTCCAGGGATCTGGCCCTCCAGGTTTGCTCTCAGGTTGGCCTCCCCATCAACGAGGCCAAATCGGAACTCGTGCCAAAGCAGGTGATTCAATTCATCGGGGCAGAGTTCGACTCTCTTTTCGAGCCAGAGCACGGCTCCCGGCGGACAGGGCCGAGGTTCTTTCCTCCTTTGCCCAGTCATTTCAGGTTGGGCAATTGCGCCCTGCCCGGGACTTCCTGTGCCTCCGGGGCCTCATGGCGGCCTGCACCAGCGTGGCCCGTTGGGCCCGTTGGCACATGTGTCCCCTACAATGGGGACTGGCCAGCCAATGGTCACAGCACTCCGGTCCTTTGGACCAGCCAGTGGCAGTGACCCAGGAGAATTGGAACGCTCTCCAGTGGTGGATCATTCCAGCTCATCTGCAGGAGGGCATCCCGTTTGTCCGCCCGAAGCCGACAGTCACTCTGTCGACAGACGCGCCTCTGATGGGTTGGGGTGCCCATCTGGGGGAGCACAGAGCGCATGGCCTCTGGTCCCCTTGGGAGTCCCGATGCCACATCAACCTGCTGGAGCTTCGAGCGGTCCATCTAGCCCTCACCGCCTTCGCTCTGTTTGTACGGAGTCAAGTGGTCCAGGTCTAGACGGACAATACCACGACCATGTACTACCTAAATTGCCAGGGCAGGACGCGCTCCATGCCCCTGTGCAAGGAAGCTCTCCGCACTTGGTCCCTCGTGTGCAGCCTGGAGGCGGATCTCCTAGCCATCCATGTGGCAGGAGCCTCCAACACTCTGGCCGATGCCCTAAGCCGGATAGGGGCTGCGTCTCACGAGTGGTCACTCCTGCCAGAGGTGGTACACAATCTGTTCTCCCACTGGGGCACACCTCAGGTGGACCTATTTGCCTCCAGGGAGAATGCGAAGCTGAGGCTGTTTCATGCCCCCCCCCCCTCCCCCTCAGCAGGGCTCATTGCAGGGGGATGCCTTCTCGAGGCCGTGGACCCCAGGCCTCTTCTACGCCTTTCCCCCATTTCCCTTGATCCACAAGGTGCTTCTCAAGGTGAGGAGGGACAAGGCGCAAGTGATTCTGGTAGCCCCAGACTGGCCCCACCAGTTCTGGTATCCAGCTCTCCTCAGCCTCCGCTCCAGGCTCCCAAGGCGGCTCCCAGCCCACCCGGACCTGATCTCAGTCAACCAGGGGAAGGTTCTCCACCCGGACCTTCAATCCCTGCACCTACGGCCTGGTTCCTGAGCGGCTAGAGTTCCAGGCCTTGGGTCTTTCCGACGAGGTCCTCAATGTTGTTGAGGCATCCCGTAAGGAATCGACCAGGAAATGCTATGCCTTCAAATGGAAGAGATTCTCCATTTGGTGTCAGGGCAAGGAGTTGGACCCTTCCTCCTGTTCCTTGGCCAGCATTCTGGACTACCTTTGGTCCCTTTCTCAGCTAGGGCTTCGGTCGATGATCCTTAATGTGCACCTGGCAGCCATCTCTGCTTACCGGGCAGGGGCCGGAAAGCAGTCGGTGGTGCAGGAGAAGGTGGTCGGGCGCTTTTTCAAAGGCCTTGATCACATATCCCCTCTGGTGCGAGAACCTCCACCTCCGTGGGATCTACTGCTGGTATTGGCTAAGCTCATGGGCAGGCCATTCCGAACCGATCACTGGTGTGGACATCTCTCACCTGTGCGTGGAAGACCGCCTTCTTGGTGGCTATCCGTCAGCCAGAAGGATGGGAGAGCTCCAGGTCTTTTCCATCGAGTCTCCTTATCTGGTCTTCCACAGGGACAAGGTTGTCCTGCGCCCCAACCCGAAATTCCTTCCGAAGGTGGTGTCGGAGTTTCACCTTAACCAGGTGTTGACTCTGCCGGTGTTCTACCCCAGTCACACCTCGGAGGCCGAATATAGGCTCCATACTCTGGACCCTAGAAGAGCGCTGTTTTATTACAAGGAGCGGACGGCTGAAGTTCAGGGAGAGGTTCGCCAGCTGTTTGTCACCTACACTGAAGCCACACCTGGCAGACCTGCAGCCAAGCGGACAATAGGTGGGTCACCTCCTGCATAGATCTCTGCTGTAGGTTGGCGGGCATGGAGCCTCCCAAAGGGATAAGAGCTCATTCTACCCGCCATACCGCTGCTTCGGTGGCTGCTTCCAGGGACATCCCTATCCAGGAAATCTGCAGGGCTGCTACCTGGAAGTCAGCACACACCTTCATTACCCATTACCACATCGACCTTGAGTCACGCTGGGATGCTGGTTTTGGGACCTCGGTTCTCCAGTCCTTGTTTCCTAAATAGGGGGTGTACGCCTTGCCTCCCTCCTCCCGGAGAACTGCTAGGACTCTGCCATGAAGTGTGGATTGAACAGCATATCCATGTCCCTAGAAATACAGGTTACTCACCTGTAACAGGAGTTCTAGGAATGGTATATGTTGTTCATCCACACAACCCACCCGACCTCCCCAGCTTCGACGCACAACCTGGCTTCCAGTGGGCTAGATCTGGCATCATGGGGCGGAGCCGAGAGTTACCACCTGGGTGGGTGGGAGGAGCCAGCTTGAAGACCTTCCTGCAAGGAACCTGCCATGAAGTGTGGATGAACAACATATACCATTCCTAGAACTCCTGTTACAGGTGAGTAACCTGTATTTCTCTCTCATGTTCTCGCCCCTCTTCCCCCCCATTTCTTTTTCTGACAGTTGGTTAAGCGCCTGGACTGTGTGTGTTCCCAGTGTGCAGTGACCTTCTGCTCTTCTAAAGGTTATTGGAAATCACCCTTTAGAATGATTACAGCTCACTGAGGCTATTTATTGAAATTTGCATGAAAAAATGTCAGGAGTGCTTCACTATTCCGATCTATAACATTAGCTACACTATTAACTTCCATTGTGGATTGATTCAGATTAATTTGTTTTTAATTGTGTGTGCCTTTTACATTGATTTTGTATATATTTGTGTGTATTCATGTTCACATATGTGTTTCACTTTTTCACATTGTTTACTTATTTTATACAGGCTGACGATAGAAGGTAAAATTCACATCATGGGCAATGTCATTAATGGTGATGTCTATTTAAACCCTCATTTATATCCCTTTTGTATCTTTGACAAAGGATCAGAGATCTGAAATGCATCAGGTTTTTCCAGAGGCATCTGTTTTTGCTGGCATAACATGTTGCAATAAACTTTGCATGATTTTGCACCTTCAGTTTGTGAGTAGTGGCGTTCTTATATGAAGAAGTGGTGAGTGCCTGATTTTACTATTTTTTTTTTTATTGTTTTTTTTTTTTATACATTGTTTGCTGTATCGAGAGCATGACTGACCCAGTGTGGTGGTGGTGGTTTTTTTGTGGGGTTTTTTTTTGATGGTTTTATTGGAAACACAGGGCTGCCTTAGCCCTTCTTCCCATAGGTCCTGGTGAGAACATCTTTCCCTAGTCCCACAGAAGACATTAAAGCAGGAACTGGGGTTTTCTTATGGAAAGGTAGTATCTGCAGAGCACAAATCACTGCATAGAGAATTATTTATTTACAGTATTTGTTGAGAAGGCACACTGAGCTGACAACCTAATTTCCTAGGGGTGAAGAGGACTGGAGGTATAGCACAAGTATATACAAAGTACTACGGTTGCAAAATTCTGGGGGATAATAGTAACATTAGAACTCCTAGTACAGTTCATCATTATGAAAATCTGAAAATAACCATCACTGTGTAAGAACTTTGGAAGGTACAGGCCAACCCAGAGTAGTGCAATAACAGGAGGTAGGATGGGAGCGAAGGATAAAACAGTGCGGGGATGGTAATGTGTGGTTAGGTGCAGTAACAGCTATGGGTAATTTTGTTGTCGAGAAGGGCTTTAAGAATGGGAGCAGGAAAAGCTGATTGAGTGAAGAAAATTGGACTATAGCCATGAGAGCTGATAAGAGAAAGTCACCTGCTCTGCCAAGGGTTTGGAACAGGTGGGGTTGGGGGAGAGAGCAGTGGTCAGGTTATGGAGGGAGCATGAGGAAGGAAGGAGGCAGTTTAGGAGGGAGTAGAGGTGGCAGGGATAAGGAGGATCATTTCACAATGATTTTTATGACTGATTTTTTGGGGGGGAGATGAGATTTGTTCCGATTCAGTGCCTCTGGTTTCAGGAAATGTTTTCTCATAAATGGTGTTGAGGTGGCAAGACTCCTGAAGTATTTGGAGTTGGGACAGAATTCGGGGGGGGGGGAGCATCTACGACCTTGATGACTTGGGGGACTGGATATTAGCTAGTTTTCACCTAGTGCTAAAGGTCCTACAGATCGTTTGGCATTTAGGACTGGAGGAGGTGTTGGCATGAAATCAGTGTTGAATTCTGCTGAAGTCTCCCTAAAATTGTGCTGCCATATCAGGGACAGAGGGACCGCAGGCATAAAGCACTGTGTCTTCCATGTCCATGTGATTAGACTAGGAGACACAGGCTGAAGGGAGTTGGTTGAGAAAGATGGAAAAGAGGATGAAATCCGGGACAGGGCCTTGCGGGACTCCTGAGCTGATTGAGAAGGGAAGGGAAATGGTTGCCTGCCAAGACTGCCTGGAACCTGCCAGCCAAGTAGGAGCTGAACTGATTTTCTCCAAGCTTATAATGTAGGGATGTGAGCCAGGGTGTTGAATGTCATGGCAGGGTTGACAGAAATGGGCAAGGTAATCTGTCCTTGACCTAGCCTACCAGGATGGTTTCCGACATCTAGCTCACTTGTAGTGAGCATGCCAAAGAGTCAGTTTGCAGGGAAAGCAGTATCTGGAATCTGTAAAAGGATGCTAGGAGAGGTGAAGTGTTGAAATTGCTTGCTTTTTATGCATGTCTTCAATCTCACAAATACTCTAAAAGCCCAAGTCCTAGTGCAGGGCATCCTGGGTATACAAATCTTGTGCAGTTCAAGCTGACAGGACTTCACCAGAACAAATACTGCCTTTTAATCAGATGTAAAAACTTGTTTAAAAGGTGATGTCTGTTCTGGCAAAGTCTTGTCAGTTAGACTGCATAAGGATTTGCATATCCATGATGCCTTGCACTGGGATTTATGTGTTTGGTTTCGAGAGATGCGCAAGAAAACCCCAACAGGTTGTTATTAATGAATCGAAGCAAGTGACAGTTGTGAGTCTCATGAACACAGACTGGAATGTCCAAGACAGCAGAAAAACTCGCAGAACAAAGACATTTGGTAGACAACTAGCTTCTCCTGGAGTTAAGTGCAGGGGTAGGAGAGTTGGGGTGGTAGTTACTGTTAGCTGAGGTGCCACCAGTCTTATAAACGGGAGCAGCTTTGTCCTCTCCCAGGAACTTTGCCCATAAGGAAGGAGAGATTTAGCGCAGAAAATAGTGAGAGCAGCAAGGTAGAGGAGTTTGGGATCTAGCCTGTCTGGGCTTCTACATTTTGATTGATTGAGGGTCAGAAGAATGGAGCAGGTGACAGTAGGGGTGAAAGGTGGGAAAGAGAAATAGGGAAGAGGAGGAGGATGAAAGGGAGGGAGTGGTAGTGAAAAGGGAATTTAAAAGCCTTATTTTATGTATTTTTTTTATTTTATTTATTAAAGAATCTGAATTACAAACCTTTGAGCTAAGAGATCATTTACAGAGGGTCCTTGTCAGTCAAAGGAGGGGAACAATTATATGAGTTGGGAATAGCAAATGCAGCCAACAGGCATTGTCATAAACATATTTTTAACACATTGAAGGGACACCGTCAACCTGTTTCTCATCATATTATTTCTAGTTAAAAACCTACATTTTATGATTGCCTACCTTCTCTAAAATTAATTGATGTTGCTGTTTGTTTTGTCTGTCTCCTTGTTTAGTAGAACTGAAATGCATGCTAATATAGATTTATAAACAACCTTGTTTTGTTTACAATCCTGAATCTGTTCTTACTGAATACTTCCTGAACATCAGAAGCACCCCCAGACAGTGCATTCACTCATGATGCAATAGCCTCCTAAACTCCCACTGCATCACGAGTGGCAAGACTGTGTTGGGGGTGTTCCCAAGCCCTGGAAAGATGCAGTTGGAGTTGACTAAGAAATGTAAACAAACCTGTTTTTGTGTGGTAACACCAATATGTTGAGCAGTTTGTTTTTCACTTTTTTTTTTTTTGCATTAACTTTTTATTATTTTATTTTATTAGCACTATAACAACAACAGTAATTATCATATCATGATATACATGGGCATGCTCTACAGGTCATTTTAAACCATTTCCAACCATAATTAATACAATGCCCCCATACATTCCACTCATTAAAACATAAAACGCACACACACAAAAAGAAAAGGGACAGCAATTATTCAGAGGTTCAAGCTACCTGTTACATGAAAAGACATCCATTTCTAAAGTACGCTGTTCATTAATCCCTTTTCCAATCTTGTACTACAGTTCTGGTACAATCAATCATAAGTATCATAATATATTGAGCATTTTAAAACCCTCATCTCTGTCTTGTAACTACAGAGGACTTCGCTCCCTAATTGTTGATCTGCCATGGTCAGGGGTCTTAACTTATTAGTGCCCTTTCCATAGGACCCATGGTACTCCAAAATGGTGCCCACATATTTATTAAGGCCTCTTCCTGTCCTTGAGCTTTATACGCCAAGTTCTCAAGTTTCAAGGCCCCCCATGCTAAGTTCTTCATTGCATTAATGTGGACCCATCCCCAGAAACACATGTGTTTAAAATACACTGGCGTGCCAATGCCAAAAGGATTCTAACCCACCTTTCAGCAGGGGACCAATCATCTTGGTCTGAATCTCTCACACCAAACAGCATTAAGAGTGGTATAATCGGGGTATTATTTCTTATTTATTTATTTCGTTTTTGTTGACCGGGTAAGTGCACTAGACAATTCCTGCCTATTTTCAGGCACGACACGTGGGAGGGGGATACAGATGAATGGCAACTGACTTTGAACCAGATTAAGCTGTTGGTGGTATTTTTAGTGAATGAGGGAAATTTGGCCAGGACACCGGGGAAATTCCCCTACTCTTTTCGATAAGTGCCATGGGATCTTTAACATCCACCTGAACTACCACCAGTCCAGGCAGATGGGACCTCGGTTTAACGTCTCATCCGAAAGACGGCACCTCAGGAGTGCTGCACCCCTCTCATGCTGCACTACAGTGTCAGTACTGGGATATTAACCCAAATGCCAGATGTGGGAACTGAACCCACAGCCCTCTGATCTCCCGGCCTCAGAGGCGAGTGTGCTACCTACTGAGCCACTGACACTGACACGTCCTCCCCCCTTCTGCCAAGTAGGATGACAGCCGAACAGTATGGCCTGCCTCCTCCAAGTCCAGCCAGCTAGCCTCTGTGGGCCGATATACCCAATCTTTAATAATCCTAATTTGTGCTGCTAAGTGGTAGGACTTCATATCCGGATAATTCAACGCCCCCCTTGCTCTTGTCCACCTTCAGTTTGATTAGGCTAGCCCTTGGTTTTTTCCCACGCCAAAGCAACTTGGAACATGCTCTCTCGACTTTCTTTGTCTTTCCCTGTTAACCCCGTGGGCAGCATTTGTAACAGGTATAACAGTCTGGGCAGTATATTCATCTTAATTAAATTGATGCGGCCTAACCATGAAATGGGCAGGGCCTTCCATCTACTTAGCTCCTCCATCACCAATTTTAGTAACTGGCTATAATTCAGTTTATATAAGGACTTGAGTTCCCTCCCTGTTTTTATCCCTAGATAAGTAAATACTGATTCCACTCTACGCAGACCCCATGTTTTGCCTCCTCCTCCAGCCTCCTGTCCTAAAAACAATCTCCGATTTTCCCAAATTGAGTTTATATCCGGAAAAAGTGGCAAACTGAGAAACAATCTCCAATAGAGCTGGCATGGACTGGGAGAATTCCTTAATAAATAATATCATATCATCGGCATATAGCATAATTTTATGCTGCCTCCTGCTGTTCCCAGCCACCCCATGTATTCTCTGATCTTCTCTGATGGCTATGGCTAGCGGTTCCACCGCCATGGAAAAGAGTAGGGGAGACAGAGCACCCCTGTCTTGTACCCCTATGTAGTGTAAACTGCTCTGAGAGTGTTCCATTCACTAACACTGCGGCCTTGGGCATCTCATAGTGTGCCCCAATCATTCTAACATAAGTCTCCCCCAGACCAAATCGTTTCAAAACTTCAAATAGATATGGCCATTCGATCCTGTCGAACGCCTTTTCCGCATCCATAGACGGGATAGCCTTTCCCTCCCCCAACCGTGTGGATTGCTCAAGGACATTAAGAACCTTTCTTATATTATGGTATGAGTGTCTTGTCTGTATGAAGCCAGCCTGATCCGGATGGATCAACTCTGGCAGTATGCCCTCCAGTCTAGTAGCTAAAATTTTAGCATATATCTTGGCATCACTATTTAAAAGCTATATGGGCCTATATGAGGCACATTGCATTAAATCCTTACCCGACTTGGGGATCAGACACACTATAGCACCACCACATGTTGTAGGCATCTCACCTCTCTCCCGCACTTCTTTAAACAGCTCCCACATGGTCTCCCGCATTTCATCTTTCATTATTTTATAATATTTAGCCGGTAATCCATCAGGCCCACAGGCCTTCCCAGCCTTCAAAGCATTGATAGCGGAACCGATTTCATCTCTGGTAATTTCCTTACCTAACATTCCTTGCTGGTGTTCTATTAGCTGAGGGAGTTGGTACCTATTAAGGAATTCCTGTATACACCCCTCTTCCCCCCTCCTTCTGTCTGGTATAATGTTTTATAATAGTTTTTAAATATTTCTCTTATCTCTTTATACTTGGTGACAATTTGACCCTGTATGTTCTTAATGCCCACAACATGCGTTGAGCCCTTCCTACCTCTGACCAGATTTACCAAGAGGGGGCCTGGTTTGTTACCCCATTCATATATCCTATGTTTCAAATAATATAACCTCCTCCTAGCTTCATCTAACAGGAGAGAGTTCAGCGCTTCCCTGGTAACTGCCAGTGTGTGTAGCACCTCATCACCTCCCTCCCCCCTTGCCGCCCTGTCCTCCAATACCCTCACCTTATTCTGAAGGTCCCTCTGTCTTTCCAACTTATCCTTTCTGTACTTCACCATGTAACCTTTAATTGCCCCTAGCATATAGGCTTTACCAGCATCCCATAAGATTTGTTTGGAGGAAGCAGTCTGGGCATTGGTATCTATATAAAATTTATATTGGTCCTTTAGGTATTTTTGAAATTCCTGTGACCCCAACATATAAGTGGGGAAGTTCCACAAACAGGTATCCCCTTTTCCTTCGATAACTTAAGATGCTGTTATCGTTGCATGGCCAGAGAGCTGTATAGGTCTGTGCTCCACCCTCCCCAGCCTCTCATACCAACTCAACGCAACATATACTTGGTCTGTTCTGGACCATGTCTTGTGAGGGTTGGAATAAAAGGTAAATTCCTTTCCTTGGGAGTTCGCCATCCTCCACACATCTACCATATTCAGCTCTGCAATCCCCTCTCTCCATTTCTGGATGCAAGGGTCCTGCCACCCCCTACCCAGTGAGTGATCCAAGACTGCATCCGGTGTACAGTTAAAATCCCCTCCCATTATAAGATTCTTAAATTGTTCTTTTACCAGTATATCCAAGATTTTACTAAAGATCTCCGAATCTAGATTTGTTGGGGCATAAATACTACAAAATGTAACTCTGGCACTATTTAAAGTCCCGGACACAAACTCATATCTGCCTTCTTTGGGGTTCACAGTCACTTTTGTGACCTGTAAGGGTAAGTTTTTATGTATCAGGACCGCCACCCCCTGTTTATGAGTTAATTGAAGAGGAATAGCATGCTCCCACCCATCCCCGCTTAAGCGTTCCATGTTCCACCGATGTTAAGTGAGTTTCTTGCAATAAAGCTGCTTGCACCTGCGCCCTCTGCAGGGCCATCAATATAGCGTTCCTCTGGACTGGGGAAGAGAAATCCCGCATATTCCAGGACTGTAGGATTAAATCATTGTGCCCCACCATTTTATCAACACGTCTCCCTCCCTCCAAAACATCATTACCAGACCCAACATATCTGCCCTTTGCAACTTTGGCAATATTGATAGCATATTGAACCTCATAAAAAAAGTAATCACAAAAAAAAATTGAACAGTAATACACAGACAACAATACAACTTACAATTTACCCACCAATAGAATACTATAGTACCCCCAGCAAGTCTTCCCACCCCCTCCCCCCGTTCGAACATGAGTGACGTATCTAATTACTACAGTCACTATCTCATCCCATTGATCCCTTTCTCACCTGCCTCCCCCAACTCACTTCAGCTTGCTCGCCATCCTTCCACATGGCTATATTTCCCTCCGTCTGCCACATGAACAGCCATCCCCTCTCACCCCCCACCCCGAGAGACCAGCTCTCTACAACCCAAAAGGAAAAAACCAGGGTCCTTATTAAAGCATCAGAAAATTGCCGCGTAGAGTACCTAAACCCCTCGTACAGCGATGGAGCACCTCAAAGCGATCCGACTTTTCACCGACCTGACCCCCTTCCCCCGCTCCCAAATGTATGGAGGGGCCGTTATGAGAACACAAAGTGTTACCTCCTCCCGAGCAGTCGCATCAGCAAGGTTATGTAGCAGCCCCAGATACTTGGCCCAGGCGGAGGTCAGCAGTGCAGGCCGCGCAGTAGCAATAAAAAACATGCCAGGTCCTAACCGTCCAATCAGTCTTCCCAGCCTACCTTAAAGCAGTTCCTCTGCAGCTGTTGTTTCCATCACCAGCGTCCATTCCTACTGCATGCAGGCAGTGTAGGCGGGGTACAGTCCATCTGCAAGCTCAGGAGAGTACAATTTGAACAAAACAGGGCCAATTCAACCGAGCCCATAAGGCTTCTTAGAACAGGTATCCAAGAACAACAATAAACTGTTCGCGGTCGTCAGGGAAACTGTTGGAGTAAAGTACTGTCCCAGACATCTGTTTCAGCGCACCTTCTTCTTAAGGTCGTTAATGAAAGCATTGGCCTTATCCACGTCCCAAAAGGAAAATATAGCTCCTTCATGTCTAATTTTCAGGATGGCTGGGTAGACCATTAATTTCTCCACACGCATTTCCCTCAGTTGGGCCATCACAGCTTTAAAAACTCAGCGATTCTTAAGGAGCCTGGTCGAGTAATCCTGTATGATATAAACTCTAACCCCATTAATCTCAACTATTTGATTATTTCGGAAGGCTCTAATGACCTCTTCCCGATCTTGGAAATTGTGGTAGCGGATGATAATGCTCGGGGAGGTTGACCTGGTCCTGGCTTCGGGATTGCAGAGTGGTGTGCGCGCACGTGATCTTGTGCTTACCCCCCCTTTGGCTGTAGCTTTAACACTTTAGGTAGGTGTTCAGCGCAGAAATTGAGGATATCAGCGCCTTCCTGACCCTCTGGGAGGCCTCGCAGGCGTAGATTCATACGCCGATGATAATTTTCTTGATAATAGAGGGCCTCCCGGAGGTCTTCCATCGGTCTCTCCAGCGCAGCTACTTTATTTGGCAGCGGGTATATGGTGTCTTCCACCTCCGCCAATCTTTCTCCATGGGCCGCTGTCCGGTCGGCGATCTCCTGAAGTTTAGCCTCAGTTTTATTTTCCATCTTTTCCAAGCGGGAATTCAGAGCTGCAAGGACCTGTGCAGTCACCTCCCGTCCCAATATCGCCAGTTCTGCTGCAGAGAAGGATATAGGGCCTGACTCTTCAGAAGAAGGCCCAGCCGACTGCTTCTTCAGATTTTTCCCCCGCATTTCTAGTAGGTTTACCGGCACGTTTACCAGGTAATCATCCATAGCTGTATGTTGTAAGCTTGCAGTATCGCTGAATTAAGTGATCCGGTTCAGATAATCAAAAGTTAAACTTATATTAGTCTCTGGGTTGCGGAGCGTGAGGAGATCACATCCTACCGCTTAGCTGCTCATTAGCCCCCCTCTGTTTTTCACTTTTTAAAAGAAAAAATAATCTGAATCAAACTACCAGTTACATCAGCAACCTTTACATAATGTTGGCAATCATAAAATACGTTTTTTTAAACTAGGGACACTTTGAGGCCTAAGGGGGTTGACAGTGTCCCTTTAGCAAACTAATATAATACAAGAAATTGAGTATTAAAGACAGAGGCAAATTGTAATGTACAGTCTTAACACAGAGTACATAAGAAACAAAAGACCGGCAGTATAAATAAGGCGCTAACAGTTCAGTTAGGTACTCACAAATAGCAGCTAAGAAGCTTTACCAACAAGGCTGCCAGATGGTCAGTAGGTAGCATGTCATACTTCCATGGTGCCGACCTAGGTTTGGGGCATAGTCTGGTGCTGGCTGAGCTTGTGCTGTGGAAGGGCAGTGCCAGGTTGCTTCACCATGGGCTCATCGTTTGCGTTTTATTCACAGGCAGGAATACTGTAGCACTCATGGAGGGACTTGGTCTAAGTAGAGCTGCCACATTTAAACTGCTGGAGACAGATGATGATGCTGCTGCTGCTGCTACAAAAAGTTGATTAGGCAAATACAAAGACTGAGAAAAATAGGAAATTTCTAAAGTCCCAACAAACTCCTGCACTTTGACCAGTATGTCTTCATCAGGGGGCCCAAGCACAGCTCGACATGAGGGTTGTTGGAGGGATGATGGAAAAGGCAGGAGGGAAAACAAGCCCCTGCTGGTACTGTAATGCTGGCCACAGGCCCAACCAGGCTCTCCTCCATGCATGGATCTGGTAGGGAGAGCGGATGATGGGGGCTGGGTAGTCACCAGTTAGGATAGCCTCACAGAGTTGGAGAATGATGACACATGAAAAAGCAGGATTTAACAAAAAAAAAAAAGAAGCCTTATCCTTAAAAGGATCAGAAGCATGGGGAATTTTCTTAACTTGAGGAATTGTGTGGTTGACTGGGGGTGTCAAGAAGTGAATGACCTCCTAGAACTTTGTTGGGTAGCTTAAGTTGTTCTGGAGGTTGAATGTGAAGTAGTGAAACTTGGGCAGCCTGGTAGCTTTAATGTAGGTAGTGTATTCTTAAACTGCTTGTACCTTGCCTAATCCACTGAGGAATGGGAGGATTTATGAAAGCACCAAGCTGAGTTATGAGTTTTTAGGCATTCCATAACCTCAGAACCATTTATACATGCCTTACAAAGTGGGGACATGTTTTCCAAAGACAGGAGATTTTATTGTGGAAGTTACTGCGGCCTTCAGCAATATCGGGAGAGGTAGAGATAGACAAGGCAGTGTTGTACAGGTAATCTAGCACTGTGGGTAGGGCAGTAGAACCTTGCATTCTGTTGCCACTACTGGTCGTTGATGAGCAGTGTTTGGACAGCTTCAGTGTCAAGTCTGTATTAAGCCTTAAGCCTCTCCAGTGCACTGTCACATCCAGTGCTTTACTGTTTAGCCACTTATCCTGTTTCTGGCTTCCAGGTGCATTACTGTTTACTTGGTCACATTGAACTGCATCTCCTATCTAGCCAGCCAGCAACCCAGTTTGTTCAGGCCCTCCTTCTCAGTTGTCCACCATTGCTGGCTCTGTATCATCTGCAGATTTCACCAACTGGCTGTTTGTCCATAATGTACACCTGGCACCACGGGAGCTCACTGCCCTCCAGTCTTGATACTTGCCCACAACTGCCACTCTCTGACTCATAGTACTTGGCTGTTCTAACAGCATCAGTGTTTTATCTGCTTGCCATTTTAAGCAGATTGCCTGCACATGAGAAGTCCAGGGTCTCAAGTCTTTACTGCGGCTTAAAATGATCTGGCGGGGCTGCCCCCATGGCCTGGCGGCAACACGTGTCACTACATACAGGCAACCTGGGTTCGGGCGTGGACTCAGGTCACCAAATTGGGGGGGGCCCAGGCCTGGGTAGGGTGTCTGCCACTCAGCAGTGTGCCTCAGTTTAGAAGGGTTGGTGGCCAAGTTTGAGAGTTCTGATGACCCTCAGCAGCTCGCTGAGGAGCTTTCCTCTCGCCTCGGGGATGCTATGATGTCAGAAGCTGAAGTAGGCACTACTCAATCCAGGGGGGAGGAACTACATGAGAAAATCTGGGACAAAAGCATGTATCATAGAAACATTGAAGTTGATGGCAGATAAGGACCGCAAGGCCCATCCAGTCTGCTCATTTCTTTTTCTACAGTATAAATGTGCCCTCTGCCTTTGCTCTGTCAATGGCCCATCTATTCATACTCATCTGTATTGCTCCCTTATGCCTGTCCCATGCCTGTTTGAAGCCCTGCACTGTATTCGTATCCACCACTTCCTGAGGTAGGCCGTTCCATGCATCCACCACCCTTTCTGTGAAAAATAACTTCTTCACATTAACCCTTAATCGACCTCCCTCTAATCTTGTGCTGTGTCCTCTTGTCCTGCTATGTTTCTTATATTGAAACATGTTAGACACTTTCACCTTGTTAATGCCCTTAAGGTGTTTGAATGTTTCGATCATATCACCTCTCTCCCTCCTTTGCTCTAGGGTATACATATTGAGCTCCGTTAATCTGTCCTCTTATGTTTTCTGATGCAGTCCCTGTACCATTGTGGTTGCCCTTCTCTGGACTGCCTCAATTTGGTTAATGTCCTTGTGAAGGTGTGGCCTCCAGTACTGTATGCAGTACTCCAGATGGGGCCTAACCAGTGTCTTGTAAAGAGGGATTATTACCTCCCTCTTCCGACTTGTGATACAACTGTTAATATGCCCCAACATCCCCCTAGCCATACCTACTGCTTTAGTGGTCTGCTTGGATGATTTCCGGTCATCTGTGATGATGATGCCCAAGTCTCTTTCTCAGATCATTTGTGTGATGGTCGTCAGTACCTTCGGGCCCTGCTCCGTATAGATCCCCACCAGCTGGGGATGGTGGGGGTACTTGAGTAGACGCAAACTACTTGAACACTGAGGGAAGAGAATATGTGCAGGCACTATGCTTAAAGTGGCATTCGGATTAAAACGTACATTAGAAGAACTGCAGTTAAAAGGTAGGTAACTTTTTTGTTTCTAATCCATAATGATCTCACCCCATTCCCCCTTGTTTTCTGATTTTTTTCGACATCAGCCTAACATGAGGTACCTTCTGCACTTTCAAGCAGTTCCCCTGTCTAGCCTTCTGGATTACTGCCTTAAAAAGTAAATACATTTGTTTGACAAGCTCTGCCCTGACAAAATCACATTGTCTCCTGTGCTTTGCTCTGTGTGCCATCACAACATCTTGAATAATTGCCTCCAACATTTTACATACGGTATGACTAAGATCAGACTAACCGGCCAACAATAAGGGTGCCAGCCAGTTCCCTTGTTGAACAAAATGATCTTGTGAGAGCTGTCCTCTGGTACCTCACCAGTTTTCGTAGATTTGCTAAAGACCTCGGGGTAGTGTCTGCATCAGCTTCTCCTTGCATTCCTTCAGTACATTGGTTCCTTGCTTACATCCACTTGAGCTATAATATTTTGCCACAAGCTGTGTTGTAAATACCACATGGCTATATTTCTTTCTTGCAGACTGTCCCTCTACTACATGTAGTTTGCTCCCAAGTTCCTCAGTGGTGGCTGATGTAGAGTAACTGTTCCATCTCCCTGATTAAGGCAAGACAAAGTTTATTTATATAAAAGTGCCCTGTCCCAGGGGCTTAGGGTGCTGTATAATCAAAAAATAGCAACAAAACATAAAACAATAAAGAATACTTACTTTTATAAATAAATCAGTGCTATGTTATATTTAAATTAAAAGACTGTCCGGGAAAGCTAATGTAAACAAGTAGGTTTTTAGTGAGGCTTTAAAGGCCTCCACCCTGCGGGCTGAACGAATGCCCCCAGGTAATGTGTTCCACAATAGTGGAGTTGCCATGCCAAATGCACTATTCTGTCCCAGGACTGTTTTAAAGCAAGAACTTGAGACAGCAGGCAGTCGCACATCAGAGAAGTGAAAGAGGCGAGTTGGGTGTTAAAGTGACACGGTCAACCTTTTTTGCATTGTATTATTTTTAGGTAAAAACCTACATTTCATAATTGCTTACCTCGTCTAAAATTCATTGATGTTGCTGGTGGTTTTGTCTGCCTCTTCGCTTATTAGAACTACAATGCAAGGTAATGTATAGCTATGTCCAGCTTTGATTTGATTCAAGTCCTTGAACTACTCTTAGTGCACACTTCCTGAACATTAGAAACGCCCTCAAACAGTGCAGCCACTCATGCCACAATAGTCTCCTTTACTCCTACTGCATAAAGAGTGTCTAGATTGTGTTGGGGGTGTTCCCGAGTCCGGGAAAAATGCAGTGGGAGCTGTTCAAGAAACGAAAATAAATGTGTTTTAGTGTGGTAACGCCAGTATGGTGAGCAGTCAGTTTTTCACTTTTTAAAAGAAAAAAGGGATCTGAATCAATCTACCAACTGCATTAACAGTCTCTGTAGAATGTGAACAATCATAAAATTTGTTTTTTAAACTAGAGACACTTTATGGCCTAAGGGGGTTGACAGTGTCCATTTAAATGACTAGGAGATTTTTCAAGTAGTCGGGACTGAAACGACGTAGGGCCTTGAATGTCATCAAGCATAACTTAAAGGTGATGCACTACCCTATAGGCAGCCATTACAGAGCATGCAGAAATAAATGGCATGATATGGTCTGTTCAAGAAGCTCCCATAATCAGCCACGCTGCAGCATTCTGGACCAGCTCAAGGTGTCTCATCAAAGCTCCAGATAACCCTAAAAACTGAGCGTTGCAGTAGCCTAGCCTAGAGGTGACAAAGGCTTGGACTGTCACCACCAGATTGGCTATTGTCAAATGTGGTTTGATCCAGGCGATGTTATGTAGATGACAAAAGCCAGATCGGACTACCGCTGACACCAGTTGTTGTTAGCGTCCGCTTGCAGTCCAAAATGACCACCAGATTCTTTTCCACATACATATCTCTAAGTGGTCGGCTGCCCAACATAGGAAATGTCACCAGGCCACTTGTCACGGTTGACCAGTGCTGACCTGGTTTGACGGTCATAACCTCTGTCTTCCCTGGGTTGAGACACAGCCATAACAATCTGTTGTACATCCCAGATGCTATGGGTCCTTTTCTCTGTTTCTGCCCCCTTGCACCTTTCATGCCTCTAATGATGTCTTCCTATATCATTGCCCACGTTGTCATACATAATGGATTTCAGAGAGGTTCTTACACTTTTTTACGATTTTAGCCACTCCTAGCTGCCTCTCCTTCAGTGCTTTTAAAGAGCCCCTGACAGTGTGCAAACAGAAGTATCTTTAATAACCAGCAGTTGAGGGGACAGAAACTGAGTTATGTTCACATTGCACTCACTTTTTTAGGTGTGTCACAGAACAGATACATCTGCTCTTTGGGGAGGGAGAAAGGGTGGTCTGGACCTCTTTTGAGGACAACATTCACTGTTGCTTTTATGAGCGCTTGGGGCAGGGGACTGGGAACAAAAGAAGGAAAACCAGGGAGTCTGGTCCCAAGTGGGGAAAAAAAAGGAACGTACACAGTTCCAGGACCAGAAATCTTTGTACACTGTAGCAAAACAATTGCTGCAGTTTAGTTAACTGTAGTAATATCAACGGAAGGCAAGCAATGTATCACAGCTACTAGTTTTTCAAGAGAAACTTTGTGAACTACAAGTTTGTCTGTCTAGTTTGGATGTATTATAAATACTGAAAGGTAATGCACTTCTTCGATCCCCATGCCCAGTTTTGCATCCTATTGCTCAAAACTGGGTTGCTCTTTCATTTCCAGCCTGGCAGTGTAGCCGCCTCCTTTGATTACCTTTTCTCAACTTGTGCCTGTTCTTTGCTGTCCCCATCTCCTTCACCCCTCCACTTCTGCTGCTTTGGTCTCTGCTCTACTATCACTCAACCCCTCCAGGTGCAGTAGCCCTGGCAGATAAGGATGTCACAGTATGACATTTTGACAATATAACCATTACATGTAATGCTGCATTTATAATACCATAATATTAAGGTAGTAAAATTGAAATTACCGAATGGTCATGTGACCAATCAGATTGCTTGTTTGATTCAAGCCATTTTGTAATATGAAACCATCATAACCTGAAATCCCAACTGATGGGCATAACCCCAAGCTCCTTTATCTCTCTGCCCAGTCTGTAGCCTCTCCTGTCTCTCTTTAACAGCATACATCCTGGTGCTTCGAAGAGGGCCCAATTTCCTCCCTCTTCACAAAGGTGTTGACCCCTCTGCTTGAAGAAACTATGGCCCTAGCTCTCTGTTCTGGCCAAAATGCAAGATCACTTGGTTTGATTCCAGCTCTCCCTGTTCTTTGATAGTTCTGATTTCCGTTGCCTTTTCCAGTGTGGTTTTAAGAAATCCCACTCCACTATAACATTCCTATGGAGGCTCACTTACAGTATCCTAAAGGAAATGGATTGGGGACACATCACTTCTGTCATCTTTGTCAACCAGTCTGAGGCCTTTGATACATTGGCCCATCTTCTCCCACTGGACAGGTGCTGTACTATCTGACCTTGCAATGAAATGGTTCCATTCCTACTGGTCTCAAGCTGCCCTAGTAGAATGGTCATCACCCCCCCCCCCGGCATAGTCCTTGGACCCATCCTGGGCTAAATTTTTCTTAACTTCTCAAAGGCCAGTGGCTTCTCGTACATTCACATGTTTGAGGATGACGCAGTGCTCTTTGCCGGCGATGTCTCTGGCCCTGATTTGGCTGTCTTTCCATCGAGACTAAAAAGTAACTCTGCACTTCAGCATGCAGTTTCATAAATAAAATGTTGCATCAGTTACAATTTACTAGAGAATACATTTTTCATTTTTAGTGTTCCTTTCCAAGGTTTACAGCACATCTTGGTAGTTTATATGAAAAATTGCCTTTCCCTTGTTAATTTCACAGTGCCTTAGTGTATGACATCATAGTGCACACCATGAGAACAAAATTGTGCTGTCACAAACACCAGTTATGACCTGAGCCGGGGACAGTCCGTTACATTTTCAAAAAGATTCAATGTTGTAAATACTGCAGTATCTGAAATACTTTGTAATCCAACAGGGAAAAGTAACAAAAAAACAAACTAGAAAACAATTAAATGAAAACACAATTGGTGTAAATCCAGCGGTTTAAATCTTTGTATTTCTAGAAGAGAGTTGCTCTTTAAACAAAGTCCAACACTGATTCTCTGCCAGTCAGGTCACCCTGAATGCCCAAAAAGGCCTCCATGATGCTGTGCTGCAGACGGGCTCTGGCTTGTATCCAGACTTCATGACCCTGATGGCTCCTAGCTGGAGGTGGTTTTCTCTTGTAAACACCTGATTCAAACATCATCGGTGTTCTCATCTACTTACAGTTTTCAGCAGATAGCCTGTGTGTGCTCTGTGCCCTGTAACGCTCAGTGTAGTTTGAATCAATACCAGCACTAATCATGTGATTACCTGAAACTTAAGTCATAATTTCAGCCACAGTGAAGACTCCACACTCTGAACTTTACTCTGAAACATCATTTATTGTAAAACTGTTTTATAAAGTCTATTTGGACTTGTACTTTGCACTGCTAAAAATGAAGTGTTTTTTTGTGTTTTCAGGAACTAATTGGGGTTCCACTTTAATTCAGTTCCAGTTTAAGATAGGGACCAAGTATTGTCTCAATTGTGATTTGGTTTTCTCTGTTCAAAACTGCACATAGTGTGCAGATTAGTACTGAACTGTGTTCTATATCACCCAGTGTGACAGAAACCTAAAAGGGCACTGGGCAGGCCCACCAGATTTCAGAAAGCATGTGAACTCTGCTGGTAAGTTTCCCCAAGACTGACCTCCATAATTTGTTTCAGTTGTTTAGGGCCCAGAGCATTTTAGACAGGATTGTGAGTTCCATCAGAGGGTCTGTCCAAAAACTGTCAAAGGAAGAACATCTAAAACTATCAATTTCAGCACCTATTTCTAGGCAGTGCTCTTAGTAAAGCAAAATGTATTTAACATGGTGGACACTAGTAACATTAAAGGAAAACTGCATTAAACCTGTAATTCATTTTTTGTCCTGTAGAAGTTTACGGTTAAAGACTGGTTCCAATTTTTTTGTTATTCAGTTTCTACAGGCTTATTTGTTGTCTTAGAGGGTGTTTCCAATTTTACATACAGGTAGTGAACACCAGTTTTAAAAATGTTATGTAGTTTATGTCCTTGCTTGGCTTTTCCATTGTTTCCACAATACATCCATGTTCTGCTATAGAACTATGTGGTTAAGGGGGACATAAACTACATCATACAATTCAAAAAAATGGCACTTAACACCACAGTGTAAATTAAAAATAGCCATAGAGGTTATAATAGGCCTGTATAAATTGAATAGTAACATAGTTAAAAACCAGTATTTACAGAACAGCTTCTACTAGGGAAAAATAACATTCTGGTTCATCACCGTTTTCCTTTAATGCCTCTCCACAAGATTTGGCTTCATTTATTTAGTTTTTGTTTAGCAGTAGACAATAATAATGCCTATTTTCAGGCACGACCCGGGAGAATTACAAACATCAAACAAGTTTTGCAATTTTACATGTTTATTTGAATTTTGGTAACCGGGTATGCCCCACTGAGATAGTACAGTCCCTTTTTCAGGGGTGACCCGGGACAAGACAACAGTTATATAAACAAGACAGAGGTGTAGAAATACAGTGGCTTGGAACGCAGTGCTACCACAGGTATGTACAACAAGGGTGCAATTTACAAATGTTATATCAGGATACATATTGTACAGAAATAATGTAAATATCATCAGGCTAAAGTAATGTGCAAAAACAATGACAAGAACAGTTCGGGCTAGCTAACAGTCATACAATGTGGCTGGAAGTTGTCCAAACAGTGTGAGTTATATCACAGGGGCCAGATGCGGTCAGCAAAAACTGATACAAGGAAGTGATGAGCGGTAGTATTTAAATTGTGGGAGGGAAGTGCTAGAGAGAGAATTGCGTGCGGGTGGGAATTCCAAGTGGATGTGGCCGGAAAAGGCAAATGATCTCCTGCCTACCACCAACTGAGAGTCAGGAGTTACAAGTAGGGGGAAGGGATGCAGACCGTAGGGTTTGCTGGAAATGCCTAAGTTTGATAAGGTCATCCATACAAGGGGGGGTGTGAAAGTGGAAGAGCTTACACAATAGGCACATGGTAATGTACTGGAGCTTGGACAAGAGAGGTGATCAGCTTAGTGATGCGAGGACATTACAGTGGTGGTGCCGAGAGTCGACTCATAGAACAAAGCGTCCCACCCTAAGATAAAGCTGATTGAGGCAAGAGAGGGTGGTGGGCTGGGCTGGGAAGAGTAGCAGGGCACCATAGGAGAAGAGAGGGAGGAGTGTGGATATTGCAATTTTTTGGCACGAGGCAGATGATAGGAGAGGATGGAGACAATACAACAGACTTAGCCCTTGGGTGATCGTTTTTGTTAATAGAGTGATGTGGGTTTCGTACATGAGTGAAGGATCTAAGGTAATATCCTGGTATTTGAACAAATGGACTAGTTCAAGGGCATCACTGTTTAGAGATTGGATCGGGGGGGGGAGCGGAGGTGTGGAGGCAGGTCTGTAGAACAGCATACTTTTTGGTCTTTTTTATTTTGAGGACGAGATGGTTATTCAAAAACCAACCCTCGAGAGTGTGGAAGTCGGATGCGAGACTTCAGTTGATCCAACCAGTATCTGAGGAGGAGCGGTAGATGATTGTGTCGTCTGCATATAAGTGAACTGAGGCTTCACCACGGTTATTTGGCAGCTCATTGAAAAAGTGGGAGAAGAACAGTGGTCCCAGAATGGAACCCTGGGGCACACCATGAGTTATGGGTCTGAAGTCTGAAAGAGCCCCAGATCACTTGACCCTTTGAGAGCAGTTAGAGAGGTAACTGTGAAGCCAGGTGAGAGCACTGTGATCAAGGCCCAGGGAGTGAAGCTTCCGTAGTAAGTGGTTATGACTGACCAGGTCGAAGGTCTTCGTGAGGTTCACAAAGACTGCTCCAGTGATGAGGTCTTGGTTCATTGCAATGAGTATGTCAGCTGACACACTTATTAGAGCTATGAGGGTGCTGTGGTTCTTCCTGAACCCGTGCTGGTGGTTTGAGAGAAGGTGATTAGTTTCAAGATACTGTAGTCTTAAAGGTGATTGCAGAGACTACGCTCCTGTATCGTCGCCCGGTGCATACTAGAATAATACATAGTAGAAAAGGTAACAGTAAGTACAGTTGTGACAGAATTAAACTGTAGAACAGAACAAGGTAGGAAATGGACAGTGCATTGTGACTCGACTACAATATACATTAGAACATTGGCTGTGACAGATGGACAGATTACAAATAACAAGTACTGAGCATCGGGTACAAGAGCATTTATTGGAAGAATTTAAAAGCTTATGAAGCTCTCTTTTGAAACATACTGTAGGTGGGATTGAGAGAGCCTAGGTTTGACAGAAGGGTATCCCAGAGCTTCAGGGCAAAAGAGAAGGCTTGCTCACCCATTTAATAGAGCACTTAGGAATGGCCAGGAGTGAGAGGTCACTGGACCTTCGAGGGTAGATCTGATCAGGATGTGTTAACGGGGCAGCCAGAGCGGCAGGTTTAGATAGTCAAATAATGTTGTCAGTAGTACAGCCTAGGATGTAGAGTCATTGTGAGGAAAGAGATAACCATCCTAACTAGAGTAAAGGGTGCAGTGGTGGGTCAATTGGACAACAGACGAGGCACGACGGCAAATTGTGTTTGTATGTCCTATCCCATTTAGTCAAGTTACGTTTGTTAGCACAATAGAAAGAAATGAACCTGTAAGTAAGGCTTGGCTGCAGGACTTCCTGGGCTGTCTTATTTCTTTGATTTGAAAATTGACCAAGAAAGGCATACGGAGCCGAGACTTATTTCCAGGTGCAAGCCAGGGGAAGAGAACAAAGGGTAAAAACAGTACATGCCTTAGACAAATGCAGTGTTACAAAAAGAGTGCAAAGTCATGGTTCACAGAGACCATAGAAACTGTATGATGATCAAATAACTAAAACTGGTGGTTTGGCATAACCGGTGTAAATTTACTGTTACGAGAGGGGAAACGGGGGGCAGGGGAGGAGCCTCAGTTGGTATTTGGGAGAGGGGAAACGGGGCCGGGGGGAGGAGCCTCAGTTGGTATTTGAGTGAGGCAAGTCAAACAGCAGGAGTCCAGACATATCTAACCTTATAAGCAAGCCCTACTTTGGTGTCAACAGACTTGCATGCATTTGAAATATGTAAGGTGAAATCAAGGACAGGATCTAATGTAAGGCCTAGATACTTAAAGGAGTCTATGATCATGGTAAGAAGGGAGCCATCTAGGCAGTAGATGGCTAGGTCAGCAGTGCATGCCCTCAGCCTAGGTACTGATCCAAAGAGTGTGACATGGATCTTACTGAAGTTTAAGGAGAAGCTTATCTTAAGGCAGCCGAGTCTGAACACTGCTGAAGTCAGCACTGAGCCGCAAGCTGATATCAGTTAATTACTGGAACTGGTGTAAAGCACCATATTATCTGCATAAAGCAGTGTGGAGCAAGAATATGGAGCCTTGGGGGTATCATTAATCAGAGACCGTAAAAAGTAAGGGCCCCAGTATGGAGCCTTGACAGACACCAGTGTTTGTAGTGGTAAGCTTAGATTTGGACTGGTTCACTTTTTTACTAATTGCTGCCCATTACTGAGATAGCTAGCAAACCAGTTTATAGCAGTAGAGGAGATGACAAGGGATGATAATTTAGTCCTAAAAATGACGTAGTCCACCAGCCCAGTAGCGTGGAGGGCTGAGGCATCTGTGCCTTACCTCCTGCCACACCGGCGACCCGTGTTCACGGTGCTAGCAGTTTGCTGGGTATCCAGGGAGGGAGAGGATTGAGTGTCCAGAGGACAGCTCTGCTCTCCCAGGGAGGGAGGGAGACTTGGCTACCCTGCCTAATGACTGCCCCCATGTGGAGGCCTGAGGGTAGAACAGGACGGGGTGCCAAAGGAAGGGTGGGTGCTGTGGGACTCTGCAGCGTGCAGTGCATATTCCTCTACATACACACGCTGATGTGTTGGGCACCCGCAATGGGGAGGTAGGGAAAATGGAGAAAAGCATACCTCACAGCGGCAGGGGGATGGCTGAGCCCCGGCAGGCTCTGCAGTAGTGGCTCGGTAGCGATCCTGTGGCCAGGGCGGCTCAAGGTATGATCCCAGGAGGAACAGAGTGACCGGGGGGGGGGGGTGTCGAGCAGATAGGGGCCGCCGATGGGAGAACAAGGCGCAGAAAGTACAGATTTTTAAAAAAAAATGGTGTAGTCCACAAGGTCAAATGCTTTTGCTAGGTCAGTGAAAACCATCCCTGTTTACACACCCTTGTCCATGGCTACTGTAACGTCATTGTGCAGGAGACAGTAGGGTGTCAGCATGGCTCAGTTAGTAATACATCCACCTCTGGACCAGAAGGTTGTGGGTTCTCGTCCCACACCGGGATTGGACTTGCACCTAAAATTCGCTGGCATCCGAATGCAGTATTGGGGGGTGCTGGGGTGTGCCATCCTTCGGATGAGACGTTAAACAGAGGTCCCTTCTGCCCATCCTGGTGTTGTCCTGGTGGGTGTCCAGGTGGAAGTAAAAGAACCCAGGGCACTCTTCGCAAAGAGTAGGGAACATTCCTGGTGTCCTGGCCAACATTCCCCTTCCCATAAACCGGTTCATGCAATTATCCAGACTGTGTGTGGGTGATGATGTGCGATATGGCCGCCACCACACATTCAGTCACTTCATTACCAGTCTAGCATTGCTTGTAAAGCGCTTTGGATGTATGAAAAGCGCTATACAAATGCTGATTCTTCTTCTTCTGTGTTTATGGAGGTGATCTGTAACTGGGATGGCCAATAACTTCTCAAGCAGTTTACTAAGAACTGGCAGGATTGCTATAGGTCGAGTTTTCTATGCATTTTAGATTATTTTTTTTTGAAAACCGGCACAATCTTGGCAACCTTCCAGCTCTTAGGAACCATGACTGTGGCAAGGGATAAATTAAACAGACAAACTGGGGAGAAGCTAGATAGGGGCTGCAGCCTTAAGTCTGGTTTCTAGTCTGACATATCCAACGCTACAGCATGAAGAGAGAGTTTTGAGACGGCATTAACAGCTTGCCAGAAGTGACAGCTTTTGCATATAATAGTTGAGGGATTGGGTGATCTGTTGGGGATAAATAGTTAGGGGTACGGGACATCAAGTCAGAATACTTTGTTAAATCCAAGAAATGAGAAGTAAAGACATTAGCAGTTGTCCCAGGGTTGTTACTGTTAATGCCATTTAGTGTAATGTCAGGCACAGGTCAAGGGACCAGCTGAGGAGAGCAGTTCTCTGCTTCAGTATGAGAACGTACCACAAGAAAACAGACTTCATATACCTAATGTTATGAAGGATGGTCTAGAGGTTTAAGTACCACTGCACCCAGGGTTATGAGTAATACAGTGGTCTCAAGGAGATTTTCTTGGCTCAGTGTAACTAGTCTGTCTACTGATGCACAGCAAAATCTTCAGATTTGTCCTTTGGTGGATACTCTGTTTGGAAATGGAAGAGAAGTTGTTTACATAAAGGATAAGCAAGCGGAAAAAAAATACATACAGAACCCTAACCAAACAGGATAGCAGAGGTTTTACTTATTCGGGTCCTTACTTTAGGGGAGGTTATCATGCACATATCCCTAAAATGAAACAAATGTAGCAACATTGGTAGAATACAAAACCTGCTTAACAAGAAAGGTCAAACGTGATAAAAAGAATTGAGCTTACAGCAAATATCTGAAAAACTGAGATGACATATGATTACTATATAAATACTTAAAAAGACAAAGCACATCATCAAAAAAGCTAAAAGAAATATGGAAGTGGATAGCATGGAATGCAAACAATCCAACAACAAAGCCTTTTTTCAGCTATATTCATTCTTCAAAGAAAAAACATTGGCCCAATCACGGATGGGATGATCACCACAAACAAGCCGGAACAGACAGATGGCCAGTATATTCAACTGCCATTTTTGTAACATACAGAAAATCAAAGATAATATAGACTGTACGCAGGACTTTTCTATCACTGAAGAAACAAGGAATAGTATAAAAAGACTCCTAGCAGACTCATCCCCAGGTCCAGACAATATAACTGGCAAGATGTTAAAACATATGTCTGATAGTATCTTATTAGCACTACAACTCCTATATTAAGAATCTGTTAATAGTGGTGACATCCCAGCTGACTGGAAAAAGCCAGTGCTGGGCCTACTTGAAAAGGTAATAGGCAGGGTCCTAACAAATGTAGGCCCATATGCTTAACCTCATTACCCAGGAAAATGCATGAATATATCATAAAAAACATAATAAACAATGAACCAAATATCACAGATAACGACCAACATGGCTTTATGTCTGGGGAAATCGAGCATAGTTAGTTTTTATGGGGGGGGAATGATTCTGTAGATAACCGCATACCACGCGACATCATCTACCTTGATTTTTCCAGGACCTTTGATTTGGTGCCTCATTGGGCAGTTTTTTAATAAAAAAAGGAAGCAGCAAAAATAAATTAAATTATTAAATGGATGTCAAATTAGCTTACAGACTGAACCCAGTGTGTCGCCATACAAGGACACAAATTGGGTAATTGGAGGGTGAACAGTAGAGTGCTGCAGGGGTTGATGGGTGAAACTCTCCAATATTTTATTAGACTTAACCAGAGATTTAAACTCATGGTACATAAAATATGCTGATTATACTAAACTTGTGGACCTGGTATATCACTGGATGATTGGAAATGAATCCAAGACAACTTGGATAGAATTTTATTTTGGGCATTGCAGTGGGAAGTGCAATTAAATATAAATAAATGCAAAAGTAATGAATCTGGGAAAGAACAATAATACCACCTACTTACTGTGCGGTACCACATTTACAGCTACTACTGATGAACGTAACCTTGGAATAAAAATCTCTGATAACCTAGAGCAAACCTAGCACACTACTGAAGCTGTCACTAGAGCTAATAGGGTATTGTGGATAATAAAAAAGAAATATCAAATCTAGGGTCACAAGTCTTTCCATTGTATAGAGCTGAGGTTCGACCACGTCTAGATTTTTGCAACACCTGTATAGTGCCATCTGCAAAAGAAAGGACATGGACCGAATCGAGAATGTACAAAGAGCAGCAACCAAGGCTATACATAGTTTAAAAGATAAGACTTACTCCATAAGATTAAGTGAACTACACTTCATGACAGAACAGAGAAGACAGAGAGGGGATTTATTAACCTTACAGATTCATATTTAATACCTAAGCTAAATCTTGAAATTGGACAAGGAAACAAGGGACCATCCCTTACAACTAACTTGACGTAATTTAAAAACAATAAAAAGGAAATATTTTTTTTCACTCGGTGTATTATAAAACCCTGGAATTCCATCGGTGCCATCGGCTGGACCATTGTCGAATTTACCGTTGACATTCCAGTTTTCAGTCCTTGCCACAGTGCTGGGCCCTGAACAGCCTTCCGCCCATTGATGGCTCCTCCTCATTTGTCTCCTCTTCCCATTGACCCTCCGTCAATGACCGTAGATGTCAGTGATGAAGTGTAATATAGAGCATATGGAGAAGGAGGAGGAGGAGGCCTTGGAAGAAGAGGCAGTAGATGTGGTGGGATCAAGCTCCACTCTGTCCTCTTGCTCGTCGGAGAGTGTGAAAAACACACCAAGGTCTCTACCTGAAGATGCCTTATTTTAGGTCTTCCTAAAACTGGTTCAGGCTAAATTGGGGTTTCAAGCAGAGCAGGATTCCTCCAAGAGAAATGTTTTATTTCTTGGAGGTTTCTGCTTCCCCTATGGTTATTATTCCTCCTGTGCATTCTGCACTTGATGCCACATTGGTAGCCTAGTACAGGTAAGCAATAATGCCCGACAGGGTGGGCGGTATTGCCCATACCGCCCACCTTGGAGGGCATTATTGCACTTAGAAAATGGGCTCTGTGGCTTTTTCCTATTGGATTTTAAAAAGTCAAGTAAAACAGTTAAAAGATATATTAATAATAAAGTTTAAATGTTTGCATAGTAAAGTAGTCCCAATATCTGTGCTGTTCCATCTGTTGTCCACTACCCCACCAGAATCTTGAAGTTAGCCCCCCCCACGACACAGAGTTTGTACTTACTGTGTCAACAGCAGGGCCTTTACTTTATTTGGGGTTGAAAAATGTATACTGCGTGATGTCGTTAATTATTTAGAGATGCAGCGTTACTTCAGTGTGCTTGATTACATGCAGCGTTACTTCGGTGTGGTTGATGACATCATACCCGGAAGTAAAAGAGGCGTTTGAACGAAAAAGTAATTTCTTTTTTTTATTTCTGTGTGCAGTTTTGGGTTGTTTTCTTTATCGGAAATTTATTTTATAGTCAGCGATTGATGTGTGGGGTTGGAGAGCGCAGGAAGGAGAAATGAGACAGGCGGCATCACGGACGAGTGAGGAGACGTGAATGGCAACCGTGGATCTGTTTAGAAAGTCGCGATTGCTCAGCCCAGAGCAGCATGTGAAAATAAAGGGAGATGGAGGAGCCAAAAAATACAGCAGGTACTGCTGCGTTTGGTACTGTAGGATGGGTGATAATTTTTTAAGTAGGGTACTGGGGACACAGGCAGCAAACTACTGAGAAGGGGCATAGGTGCTCTGTATGTCTCAGTCACGTAACCTTGCCAGCAGTTACTTTTGTGTTACGAGCTTCTATCCCCGACGGTTTTCTCTGTGAATTGAATTTCTTTTTTTTCTTTTTTTTTAATAAATAGACTAGGTTTTGGGGATAGGGCACTGGAGTTGTGGGCAGGGTTGTGCGTGTCTGTCTGTGTGACTAGTTGGTCTTTCCTGTCGCTTAACGAGGGCAGAAAATGGCGGCAAGTTTAAATTTCAATTATGTGGTTTTAGCCAGTCAGGAACCAGGGTGGGCACTAGGATTCTTCAGTGGGTGAAGGGGTCTTGTGCTGGAAGTTTTTATTTGCTGGGCATCTATTGAAAGTTAATGTACCCCCGGCAGGGGTACCAGCCAATCAGAGCTCAGCAAATAAAAAGCCAATTTTCTAAGCCCACTTAATTTTGTGTAGTTCACAGGAAGGCTGATAAACAATAGCCAGACCCTATTGCAAAGTCTTATTTCTCACAGCCTGAAACAGACTCTGTGGTAATTATGGCTGGTTATGACAGATCCAAGGCTCACAAGCACATGAGCTCTCTTCCTCCTGATAAGGAGCCAATGAAGCTGGATGTGATGAGAAAGAGGACTGCTTCCCTGTGCGAAAGAACTGCTAACAGACATAATTCCAGGAGGAAGGAGCTACTGGTATAACTAAAACTTCTCTACTGGGACAAAGAACTAGATCTCTTGTACTGGGACCTTCAATTAAGGGTTAAAAAAAAAAAGAGTTGGTGTGTTTGTCAGAGGTAGTTGAAGTAAATTGTTATCTGTGTACTTATCTAGGTGCTTGTCACAGGTGTCAGAAGGGAATTGTTATCTGTGAAATTAACTAAGTAAGAAAGATTTGCAAAGTAGGGGAGTGAAGCAGCTAGAAGGACCAGGTTAAGACCAGATATAATACTGCCCTAGATAGCTTCTGCCAGAGGACAGACAGAATTCCAGGAGGAAGGAGCTACTGGTATAACTAAAACTTCTCTACTGGGACTATACTGCCCTCCTTCCCTCCCCTCCACCCTAAACCAGTTCTACTTTTATAGGCAAAGGATTTAACTGACAACAGGAACTTCCTGTTTGGGAGCAGGAAGTGAGTGATCACAGAGCCACCAAAGACTCGCCATCCTAGAAGGGCAAGAGTAGCTCTCCATCTCCCCTCCCCAGCTGCTGGAGGTCTGACTCTGAGCAAGTAAGGAAACTACTGAGAAATATAGGAACTTCTTGTCTCAGAACAGGAAGATCAGGAGATAAAAGTGCAGAGGCAGTAAGTAAGTAGGGAGAGAAGAAAAAAAAAAAGAAATAAACAGAGGAAAGAGTAAGTATTCCAAATAACAGTTAGGGGGCCAGAAAAAAGACATGATGGGAGTGGTGCAGTGCAGTGGCTGTGTAACAGCAGTCTTCCGGAAGATGTTTTGGAGGATGCAGTGTTGTCCCATCTGCAGACACCTCTCTGGGCTGAGGGAGGAGGTTGCTCATCTCCAGGCCGAGTTGGCCAGGATTTGTGGGACCTCCTCTCCCACCCAGGGACCACCAGGGTCACTGCCGTTGCCTCAGAGGTTGCCAAGAAAGAGGAGTGGTTGGACCACAGTGGGCTCAGGGAGGGTGAGGGTGATGGAACAGAGGCTCATCCCTCCAGTTGTACCTCTCCACAATTTCTATGCCGTTCTGGAAAAGTGTGGTTCTTCTATGGAGGCACCCACAGTGGAGACCAAGGAGGATGCTGGGAACCTCCACAAAGGAGACCCAAAGGAGGGTGGAATGGGACCCCACAGGGGAAGGAAACAACTCCTGGTGGGGGACTCCATTGTTAGGAAGGTAGAACTGGGGGAGGAAGGGGAGAGGGAGGTAAGGTGCCTGCCTGGCGTCATGGCTTGGAGAGACAGGGAGTGAATCCTCAGGATCGCAGGAGCAGCTGCACAGGGGAGGGAGCTGGATGTTATTGTCCACCTAGGGACAAATGACCTGGCTAAGAAAGGGATCAGAGCAGTGCAAGAAGCGTTTGTGGAGATGGGGAGGGGCCTTAGATAAATAGCACACATGGTAACCTTCTCGGAGGTGCTGCCTGTCTATGGCACGGGTGAGGCTAGGGTGCTGCACACCATGGGATTCAATCAGTGGTTGAAAAACTGGTGCAGAGCTCAGGGATTTGGCTTCATTGGAGACTGGGGGTCCACCTGGAGGGATGCAGGCCTATACTGGCATGATGGTCTACATCTGTCCAGGACGGGAACCAGGATCCTAGGTGATAGGTTTAAATACTTCATTGACAAGTATTTAAACTAGCCAAGGGGGGAGGCTCTGGAAAGGAGCAGGGAAATCCTAGCCCCCTCCAAAGTATCAGGGTACTAAGTGAGGTAGACACCAACATAGAGATGTCAATAGGGAGAAGGGCAGGGGTAAATGGAAAAAGTGACAAATGCAGTAAGGACTGGGATGGAGCAAAAAGGGGTAAGGCCATCATGAAATGGAGGGTAATGAGTACCAACGCCCGTAGTCTGGGCAACAAGCTCCCTGAACTGGTGGCGTTGATGGAAGAGGGATGCCTGGATATTGTAGCAGTCACAGAAACATGTTACACAGAGAACCATGACTGGGATGTTAACTTACCAGGGTACACAACCTACAGGAGAGGCAGGGAGGGCAGAAGGGGGGAGGGAGTAGCTCTCCATGTAAGGGAAAGGATAAAAGCAACTGAAGAAAAGAGTAAACAGGAAGGAGAGGAGGCACTATGGGTCACCTTAGAGACTGGAAATGGCACCACAATCTGCACAGGGGTTGTGTATAGACCCCCATGTCAGGGGGAGGGAATGGACAAGGATATGATAGAAGACATACTTAGGATGGCAGAGAAAGAGGAGATGCTGTTGATGGGGGACCTTAACATGCCAGATGTTAACTGGAGCACCTTTGCGGCAGCCACATCCAAAAGCAGGGCCATTCTTGATGCCCTCCAGGTGGCATGCCTCAAACAGCTAGTTTTGGAACCCACTCGTGAGGGAGCAATCTTAGACCTCGTACTCTCAAATGGGGACAGTGAGAGGATCTCAGATCTAGAAGTGGGTAGCCATCTGAGAACAAGTGACCACCAAACAGTGTGGTTCACGATAAACTCCGCTAGGAGGGGTGGAGCAACAATGGGCAAATATCAAACCTGCCATCACAGAGGCAACAAGCCTTTGTGTGAAGCAAATAAATCAAAACGAAAGAAAAAGCCACCATGGTTCTCAAAAGAGGTGGCGGTGAAGGTTAGGGAGAAAAAGATAGCATTTAGGAAGTATAAGGGGAAACAGAAGGAGCAGGACAGAGAACTGTACCAGTTAAGGCAGAAAGAAGCAGGGAGGGTAGTCGGAATAGCAAAGGCACAAACTGAGGAAAAGATAGCTAACTTGGTTAAGAAGGGGGATACAACCTTTTATAGGTATATATGCATATTTGATTTTCCTTTGTGGCTAACAAACCACCAGGCTGTTTTGGGGCTGGGGAGGTTTACCTGTGTCTGATTTGGATGTCTGGATTTTTCTCTGTTTGATTAGCAGGGTATTTTCTCTGTCAAATTGTTGTGTAGGGCATCTTGCTGACCGGAAGGCACTCATCGCAGCGGTGGGTGAGAGCTTTTAGTTGATTGTTTTGTGAGGGCACAGTTTAGGCCCAACCCTTCCCACCCCTCACCTCACCCCACCCACCCCTGGAAATAGTTCCTTTATACCTGAGGTTCTGACATCATTTCCTCAAGAGTGCAAGGTGCATATCACTGTCATATCCTCTCTAGCACACTGCACTGACAATATAAGCATACACATTGTATAATATATATATTTCTATACAACAAACCAATCACGCACACGCACACACACACACACACACACACACAAAAAAGTAGATAAACATTTGGGGAGTAGTGCAATGTAATGGCTGTGGGGCAGCAGTCTTCCGGGAGTCTTTCTGGAGGCTGAGATGCTGCCCTATTTGCAGACAACTCTCTGCCCTGAGGGAGGAAGTTGCCCGTCTTCAGGCCGCACTGGACAGTAGTAAGGGAACCTTCCCCCAGGCCACACTGTACAGTAGGAAGGGAACCTCCCCCATCCGAGCCACCACCACTACCTCAGAGGTTGCGAAGAAAGCACAGCAGTTGGACCACAGTGGGCTCAGGGAGGGTGAGGATGGTGGAACAGAGGCACACCCAGTCAGTTGTTCCACTCCACAATCCATACACCATTCTGGGGGAGCATAGCTCCCCTATGGATGCACCCGCAGAGAAGACTGATGACAACTGTCACAAGGGAGGCCCACAGGAAGGAGGCAGAGGACACCACAGGGAAAGGAAGCAGCTCCTGATGGGGGACTCAATTATTAGGGGGATAGAACTGGGGGGAGCAGGGAAAACTGAAGTAAGGTGCCTGCCTGGTGCCATGGCTTGGAGGGACAGGAAGCGCATCCTCAGGATCACGAGAACAGCTGCAAGGGAGTCTGAGCTGGACGTCATTGTCCACCTAGGGACAAATGACTTGGCTCATCATGAGATCAGAGCAGTGCAGGAGGACATTGTAGAGTTGGGGAGGGGCCTAAAACAAGTAGCACACACAGTATCCTTCTCAGAGGTGCTGCCTGTCAATGGCATTGGGAGGCGAGGGTAATTAGCACCATGCAGTTTAATGAATGGTTGAAAAAATGGTGTGGAGCACAGGGGTTTGGCTTCATTGGGGACTGGGGTTCCACTTGGAGGGACACCAGCCTATACTGGCAGGATGGTCTGCATCTGTCCAGGAAGGGAACAAGTCTTTTGAGCAGTCGGTTTAAATGCTTCATTGGCAAGCTTTTAAACTAGTCAAAGGGGGAGGCACTGATAAGCAGCAGGAAAATCCCAGCCTCTCCTACAAAACGGGTACTAAATGAGAAAAGACCCGAGGTAGAAAGGTCAGTGGGGATGCTGCAACAGAAGGTAAAGCCATCAAAATGGAGAGCAATGAGTACCAATGCCCGTAGTCTGGTGTGAGCTTCCTGAATTAGTGGCCTTGATGGAGGAGGAACATCTGGATATCGTGGCAGTCACAGAAACATGGTACACACAAAACCATGACTGGGACGTAAACATACCAGGATACACTATCTACAGGAGGGAGAGGGAGCATAAAAGAGGAGGAGGAGGAGTAGCTCTTTACATAAGGGAAGGAATCAAAGCAACAGAACAAAAGGGTAAACAGGGAAGAGAAGAAGCACTGTGGGTAAATTTGGAGACAGGCAATGGCACCACAATCCACACAGGGGTTGTATACAGACCCCCTTCTCAGGGGGAGGAAATGGACAAGGAAATGATAGAAAGTATACTTAGAATGGCAGAAAAAGGGGAGATATTGCTGATGGGTGATCTGAATATGCCAGATGTTAACTGGAGTGCAGTTGCAGCAGCCACTTCAAAGAGTGGGTTATTCTAGATGCCCTACAGAGGCATGCCTTAGACAACTAGTATTGGAGCCCACTCGAGAGGGAGCAATCTATACCTGGTTCTTTCAAATGGAGATGGAGAGGATCACAGATGTAGAAGTGGGTAGCCATCTGGGAACTAGCGACCATCAAACAGTATGGTTCACAATAAACACAGCAATAGAGTCGAGCCATACAAAGGCAAAAGTACTGGACTTTAGGAGGGCTGACTTTGCCAAAATGGGTGAGTGCCTAAGGAATGCACTAGCAAATGGGCAGGAAGGAGGGGTGGAGGAACAATGGGGAATAATAAAAACTGCCATCACAGAGGTAACGAGCCTTTGTGTGAAGCAAATAAACAAAACAAAACAATGTAAGAAACCACTATGGTTCTCAAAGGAAGTGGCAGTGAAGGTTCAAGAGAAAATAAAGCATTCGGAAGTACAAGGAATCGCAGAAGGAGCAGGACGAGAACTGTATCAGTTAAAGCAAAAGGAGGCTGGGAAGGCAGTCAGAACAGCAAAAGGCCCAAACCGAGGAAAAGATAGCCAACTCAGTTAAGAAGGGATAAAACCTTTTATAGGTACATCAGGAGCGAAGGAAGACCAAGGGAGGATAGTGAGGCTTAATAAAGGGAGGGTGGGTGGGCAGAGGAGACTGTGAAAAGGCAGAGATACTAAACAAATATTTTTGCTCAGTATTTACAAATGAAGAGGGAGGTACCTAAAACAAACAGTAGAAACACTCTGGATACAGAAGTTGATACCAGCCCATTTACAGAAGAAGGTTCTGAAAGAACTCTTAAAACTGAAGGTGGACAAAGCAATGGGGCCCGATGGGATTCATCCCAGAATTCTAAAAGAACTAAGGGTAGAACTAGTGACACCACTGACTACCCTTTTTAACAAATCATGGGAGGATGGGGTGGTACCCGAGGACTGGAGGAGGGCAGATGTGATTCCCTTCACAAAAGTGGGAGCAAGGCAGAAGCAGGAAACTACAGACCTGTTAGTTTAACCTCAGTGATAGGAAAATGATGAATCACTTCTGAAGGAAAGAATTGTCGAGTATCTAGAGGCCAGAGGCACAGGACCCTAGGCAGCATGGATTCATGGCGGAAGGTCATGCCAGACAATCTGATAGATTTCTTTAACTGGGTGACCAAAGTAGTAGATCAGGAGGGCTGTGGACATGGTCTACCTAGACTTTAGCAAGGCATTTGACACAGTCCCACACAAAGATTAATATGCAAGTTAGCCAGCCTGGGGTGGGTCCCAAGATGACAGCCTAGGTAAAAATTGGCTGGAGAATAGGACACAGAGAGTAATAGTAAATGGAGTCCACCCAGAAGAAAGGGGTTACTAGTGGGCACCGCAGGGTTCAGTATTAGACCAGTCCTCTTCAATGTCTTTATGCGACATTGCAGAGGACTGGAAAGGAAAATATGTCTCTTTGCAGATGACACAAAGATCTGCAACAGAGTTGATGCACAGGGTGGGGTGGAAAGGATGAGAAGGGACTTGGCAAGGTTAGAGGAATGGTCAGATGTATGGCAGCTTAGATTCAATGCTAAGAAGTGCAAGGTAATGCACCTGGGAAACAAAAACCCAGGGGAAGAGTACACAATGGGGGGTGAGATACTAACAACAACAAAAATGGAAAGGGACCTGGGAGTAGTCATATCAGATGACCTAAAGGTGGGCAAGCAATGTGAGAGGGCAGCAAGGAGGACTGGGGGGATACTGGGATGCATAGGGAGAGGCATCACCAGTAGGAAACAGGAAGTTATTATCCCTCTGTACAGACAGCTGGTGAGACCCCATCTGGAGTACTGTGTGCAGTTCTGGAGACCCAATCTCCGCAAAGACATAGACAGGATGGAAGCTGTCCAGAGGAGGGCAACTAAAATGGTGCAGGGTCTGCACCGGAAGACACATGAAGAGAGATGAAAGGAGCTTAATATGTATAGCCTCGAGGAAAGGGAGGAAGCGGGGGACATGATAGAAATGTTCAAGTACCTCAAGGGAATCAACAAAGTCCAAGAGGGTAGCATCTTTCAAAAAAAGAAGTGTGCAAGAACAAGAGGGCACAATTTGAAGATGGGGGGGCGGCTCAGAGGTAATTTAAGGAAGTATTTTTTCACAGAGAGGGTTGTGGATGCATGGAACGGCCTTCCGGAGGAGGTTGTGGAGTCAAAAACAGTGGTGGAATTCAAGCATGCATGGGACAGTCATAAGGCCATTCTAGGGGGTGGGGGTAGGAAGAAGTAGGCTGCTGGTTAATTAAGATCTGCAGCTTATCCAGTAGGTAAGGAAATGGGCAGACTGGGTGGGCCAAGCGGTCCTTATCTGCGTCAAATTCTATGTTTCAGGACATAGAAAGACAAAGGAGGATAGTGAGGCTGAATAGAATGGATGGTGGGTGGGCAGTGTGACAGTGATAAAGCAGGGATACTGAATGAATACTTCTGTTCAGTATTCACCAAAGAGGAAGTGGGAGGTGCCTAATCCAATTAACAGAAGCACTCTGGAGAGGGGGTTGATCCCAGTCCTTTCACAGAAGAAAGGGTTCTGAAAGAACTCCTAAAACTGAAGGTGGACAAAGCAATGGGGCCAGATGGAATTCACCCCAGAATTCTAAAAGAATTAAGCAGAGAACTAGTGACACCACTGACTACGCTTTTTAACAAATCATGGGAGGATGGTGTGGTACCTGAGGACTGGAAGAAGGCGGATGTGATTCCCCTTCACAAAAGTGGGACCAAGACGGAGGCAGGAAACTACAGACCTGTCAGTTTGACCTCTGTGGTAGGGAAAGTGATGGAATCACTTCTGAAGGAGAGAATTGTTGAGTACCTAGAGGTCAGTGGGGCACAGGACCCCAGGCAGCATGGGTTCACAGCGGGAAGGTCATGTCAGACGAATCTAATTGATTACTTTGACTGGGTGACCAAAGTAGTAGACCAGGGAGGGGCTGTGGACATGGCCTACCTAGACTTTAGCAAGGCATTTGACACAGTCCCACACAAAAGATTAGTAGTCAGATTAACCAGCCTGGGAGTGGGTCCCAAGGTGGTAGCCTGGGTAAAACATTGGCTGAACAACAGGACACAGAAGGTAACTGTAAATGGAGTCCACTTTGAAGAAAGAAGGGTTACTAGTGGGGTACCGCAGGGTTCAGTACTGGGTCCAGTCCTTTTTAATGTCTTTATAAGTGATATTGCAGAGTGACTGGAAGGAAAAGTATGCCTCTTTGCAGATGACACAAAGATCTGCAACAGGGTAGATACACAAAGAGGCGTGGAAAGGATGAGAAGGGACTTGGCAAGGTTGGAGGAATGGTCAGAAGTATGGCAGCTTGGATTCAATGCAAAGAAGTGCAAAGTAATGCACCTGGGAAACAAAACCCAGGGGAAGATTACATAGTGGGGGGGGGGGTAGTAACAACAACAAAAATGGAAAGAGACCTAGGGGTAATCATATCAGATGACCTTAAGGTTGGAAAGCAATGTGAGAAGGCGGTAGGGAGGGCTGGGGGGATACTGGGATGTATAGGGAGAGGTATCACCAGCAGAAAACAGGAAGTTGTTATCCCCCTGTACAGACAGTTGGTGAGACCCCATCTGGAGTACTGCGTCCAGAACTGGAGACCCCATCTCCGCAAGGACATAGACAGGATGGAGGCAGTTCAGAGAAGGGCAACTAAAATGGTGCAGGGTCTGCAAGAGAAGCCATACGAGGAGAGACTAAAGGAGCTTAATATGTATACCCTTGAGGAAAGGAGGGATAGTGGGGACATGATAGAAACGTTGAAGTACCTCAGTGGAATCAACAAAGTCCAAGAGGGTAGCATCTTTCAGAAAAAAAAGATATGCAAGAACAAGGGGACACAATTTGAAGATAGAGGGGGGGATGGCTTGGGGCAATGTGAGGAAGTATTTTTTCACAGAGAGGGTGGTGGACGCATGGAACAGCCTTCCTGAGGAGGTTGTGGGGTCTAAAACTGGGGGAGAATTCAAGAATGTATGGGACAGACATAAGGCAATTTTTGTGGGGGATAGGAAGAAATAAGCTGTTGGTTAAATAGGATCTGCAGCTTATCCTCTAGGTAGGGAAATGGGCAGACTAGGTGGGCCAATCGGTCCTTATCTGCCGTCAAAGTTTGTTTCTATGTTTCTATATGATAAAATATCAGAATTGCCTTTGTAAGGCTATGGGCCACACTGGCAGAGAAATTGCCACTAAGGGTGGCTGATTTTGCCTCAGATGTACAACAGTCTGTGATGAATGCTCTGTTCAAGGGTAAGCAGTTGTTCGGCACTGATGAAAATGCATTACAAGATTTACAGTCCTCTAAAATGATTCTTGGATCCCTACATACTTTGAGCCCTAAACCTCGGGGAAAGAGGTCATGATTTTTTTTTTTTTTTTTTTTGCAGGCCCTATGCCCAACTAGGCTGTGACAGTTCAAGGGGTCTGGGATGTGTTTCCTAGAGACTTCTGCCTACCGCTTCCCAAGCTGCCCCCAGGTGCCCATCCCAGACTTACAAACGGTCAAACCATTATAGGCACTGTTGCCACTTCAGAGCTTTCTGACTCCCCTCCCTCCGGCCTCACTGCCTCAGGAAGTTCTGGTGGAAGGCAGATTCTCACTCTACAAAAACAGAGGGAGATCACAACAGATGTGTGGGTACCAAAGATTGTTCAGCAAGGATATGCCTTAGAACTCCTTATTGTTCCTCCAAGCAGGAGTTCTGTGGAACTTGGCCCAGTTTCAGAAATAACCAAGGCTGTTACTCTCGGTACTTTCTGGTTCAAAAATGGAGTGGGGATCAAAGCCCAGTACTAGGCCTTCAGGGTCTGAACCTTTCATAGAATGCAAGAAGTACACACCACTGTAACCTCTACACTCCTTCCCCTCTCTGGGGGCCAGACACCTTGCCCATAGTGCCTCTTTAATTGGAAAGTTCTGGCTTGGCTCCCTGCAACCTTATCTTCACTCCCTCGTCGCCATTCCTTCTACCCCCCAACACACACCCCCAATACTCCTTCCGCAACTGCCCCTTTAGGACCCTGGTCCTCCACTTCAGGGAGAGCAGCCTTCTCCTATCACTTTCCTAACATTTGGAACCCCTTCCCCGTAGATATCTCATCTGCCTTGTCCACTCTTTCACTATCCCACCTGCTTCGGCAATCTATCTCCTGCTCCTGCAATTGCTCTTGATCCGTCTGCCCCTCTTTAGTCCTCTCTGCCCTTTCCTTTTTTTTTTGTCCCTCCACTGCCTAACTCCTTCCCACTCCTCCACAGGCACGCCACCCACTCTTTCTTATACCTACCTCTTAGGTAACTAACCGGACATAGTCCTCACTTTCTACCACCAAATGGCTTACGCTACTGCTTTCCTTGTTAAGGTCTAGGGTGTATGTCTGTGATTTTGTAATGAAGCACTACTACTTGCATGTGCAAATGTAACTGATTAAATATCAACATGTGTATATATATATGTGTGTGTGTGTGTGTGTGTAAAAAGATGTGTATCGAATTATTAGGATGACAAGTACTGCCGGACTATCCCACAAAATGTTGCATTGCATTATGTTGTTGTACAGATCTAACTCTATGTATACTTTTTATTCTGTGTCTATTTCATTGTCTCCCCACCTCCCCTTCCTCCAGGACGCATCTGGAAACAAGCTATTGTAGTTTAGTATGCCTTCCCTGGTGAAAGGTTCCAAATAAATAAATAAATAAAGAAGTTCAGAATGGTCTCCCTGCAGTCCTTCCTTCCCCTCCTGCTGAAAGGAGATTGGATGGTTACACTGGACGTGAAGGTTGCATACTGTAATGTCAAAAGAGGACCCTCTTGAGACTGTAGCCTCCATCAAGTACCTGGGAGTAATACTGGACCAGGATATCTCATTCAAACCACATGTGGACTGAGTGGTAGTTAAAACAAGGGCTTCTGTGTAGACTGAACCCCTAGCTCACAGCTGATCCCAGGTTATCCATTGCTGTTAGTATCCTAGTACCCACAATCCTGTATAGCACCCCCGTCCTATTATCACTCAAAACCATTGAGCTAACAAAACTCAAAACCTTATCACCATGCAGCCAGATTTGCCGCTGGAGCTGGTAACTGGGAACACCACTGCAGTACCCTAACCATGCTAAACTGGCGGCCCTTCGAAAGTAGAATTTGCTATTCTACACTCTGCCTGGCACACAGAATTACAGCTACCCCACCCACCCCCAACCTAGACTCGATCCTTGAATTTAAACCTCTCAGGAGAATGCTTGGGTCCTCCTCCCAGTTACTTCTCACTGTCCCTAGAAGAGCAACAGATGCAGGCAATAGGTTCTTTGTGTCTGTGGCTCCTAGGCTATGGAATGACCTCCCTGCTGATGCCCAGGCATGCATCAGTCAATGTTTTTTTAAATCCTCCCTCAAAACCACTTTGCTTGTGTGTTGCCAGTGTACTTGTCCAGGCTGAGTCCTTTCTTGACCCCCGATGTTACTGCTCAGTCTTACTCCAGGTACACCTGTCGACGTTATTACTTAAATGTCTGTATTTATTTAAGCCTGCCTTTTTTTGGTTCTATATTTCTTAACTTTTGCAAGCAAAAACTTAAAAAAACTTCAAAACCACAGGACAATAACACATGAAGATGCATAATAACACGCTCTTACAAAGGAATCCGTGAGTGACATCTCCTCTTTAGATACATCATTGGGAGGAACCCCTGAGTGTACTGACTCATAACCTCTTCAGAAGAAAAAAGTCAAATGAATGCAGCCAAGGAAGTACCCAGGGCAGTCTATAAGAATGTTTTCCAGCTACCTTATAAAGACCAGTAAGGTCTAATGACTCTTATGCAATACAGTATGAGATAATTAAATTTATACAAATTCCCCAACTCCCAGGAGAACAGCCACCAATATAATCATCAAAAACTTAGTTTTAAACATACAAGTATTTAAACCCTTGGTTTGAACTAAACAATAACCTGGAAAAAACGGAATATGGTAAACTGCATATGAAGCCTAAAACACTTGTAGGAAAGGCAATACTAGATAAGCATAACTTCTTCAAAATTTTTCTTATTTTAGACACAAAAATAAGATCGCCTCTGAGCCCATAAAGAAAGTCCCCAGCCTGCACCAGAATCCCTTCCTGCACCATGTGAGAAATAGTCATTAGTGAGTCCGAGCGACCAGATCGTACATGTGAGTAGTTTTCCTAGTTGAACAGCAGTGAAAAATAAATGGCCTCCATGTTGTTCAAGCCGTACGAGGGTGTAGCAGTTCGCAGTATAAGTCACTCTGAGGAAGGGAAGCAACGGGAGCAACTGATTCAGGTAGAAGCACCAACTCGCACAAGGTCCAGATTAATCTATAAAAATGATGGCTCCACAACAAAAACACAGTCATCTATGCCCAGTCCTAGACATTTGGCCCTCAGGTTCATATTCGGCAGAAAACACTGGTTACAGGCTAATCGTCATCCAAAGACTCCCCACCTGCTGCTCCTTTTGCTAATTCCTCCTCCACATGTCGCACCAATTTGTCCACTTCCTTTGGCTCATTAAAGAGATACTGATGTCCATTCCAGGTGATGCGCAGTTTAGCTGGTAACAATAATTGGTGTTGAAGTTTCAAGAGCCGAAGATGGCTACGGACCCCCTCAAAGGCCTTCCGACGCTGCTGGGTACTATAGGATAGGTCTGGAAAAATTTGTACTACATCCTCTCCATATTTCAAAGCTCTGCATCATCTGGCCAACTGGAGAACTCTCTCTCCCTGTCCCCAACCCCAGTGCAGACCACCATCAAAGTATAGGGTAGGGAAACATCAGCTGCAGTACACCAAGGCATCAGTTGGTAACTTTTTTCAATCGAGAGTGGGGGATCTGATTTGGAGAGACCGAGAAGAGTAGGCAATAGGGTTCTGGCAAACACCAAACAGTTTTCCCTTTCAGCACCTTCTGTTAATCCCACTATCCACAAATTTCGTTTGCGGGCCTGATTTTCCACAGTTTCCATCGCTGGTGTAATAGGAAATTCTCCTTAAGTTTAGTAATTGTGTCCACGGTATTGGAGCATGTAGCTTCAGTTCTGTGCGTTAATGGCTCGCAGTTGTCCACACGTGTCTTGAGCTGAGACACGGGGGTTAAACCATCAAATTTCTAGTCCAGTTCCTGGACTGTTTTCACCAGCTGCTGCAGAGTCATCTGTATTGTCGTCAAGGTAGCTTCCTGAGTCTGGTGCTCTCCCAGATTGAGCAGGCCGTCCATCATGCTGCTGACTTTTTGGTGCAAAAAAGTCCACTGCAGATGTGGTGGACCCACGAGACCTGCCCATTCGGTAATAGAAGCCTTCGCACACGTATAGAAATATTTCAAAGCAGGGTTGGTGACCAAATGAAATGAAACTCAACAACTATCCCCTCGGGAGCTTGAGATTTTTGCTGCTGCTTGGCTGCTCAGCAGCGCCCCTTCAGCCTGCTTTTGTGTGCTAGTTAGTACCTTTGTAATCTAATGTCAATTGTCCCACATTATGTATTATTTGTTATTGGGCACCTTGTCTTAATAGTAATTATATTCTTAATCTCTACTTGTATCATAATTCTGTCATTTATAATGAGCTGTTACCTGAATTTGTATGTGATATTTGAATGCAATTAATTCCATATCGCTCCTGAAGAAGGGACCGCTAGTCTCCGGGAGCCTACCTGATTGATAGAATCCAAATAAATAAGTTCCTCAAGTCTTACTGCAGATACCTGCATTTCATGCCCCAGGGCTTGCACTATCAATTTGTGTCTTGCCCTTTGGTTTGTGTTCTGCACCATGTGTTTACCAAAGTATCTAACCCGGTGGCTATTGCTCTCCACAGGGAGAGCCTGCATCTCTTCCCCTACAGAGACTGTCTGTTAAAGGCCCTGTCTCGGGAAGCCATTGTTTCAGTTCAATTAAATTTTTTTTTTTTTATTTTACCATGAAAAACATCATTGAGAAACTCATTTGCAAGGAGGTCCTGGAAGGACACAATTACAGAATAATCAAGACAACAATACAATTGCAGACAGGGGAATCACTTAACAGGTAACCTCAATGAATAACATGTATTATAATCTAACAGAGTTCTAAGGACGTGACAGGAACTGGTACATAAAGATGTAACACTAATGTTCAGAGAAGTGCATTAAGGGACAGTGAGAGTTTTAAGGGAACAAGGGCTCTCACAGGAAATGGTCAGAAAGAGAGGTATGGAGAGGAGATGGGAGGGAGGGAGGAAGCTTAAGGATTTGGGGTAGGGGGGACGCACAGGGAAGGGGCAGCTGCAAGGAAGCAAAACCAGCTGGAATAGATTGAAGTGCTAGCGAGAAGGTGGAAAAAGTTCCTTGTGGTAGACGGACAGATTAGGGGCAGTTTCAAGGAAGCAAAACCAGCCTAGCCAGGATAGATTGTAAGTGCTTAGGAGAAGGTGCAAAACGTAGTTCCTCATGGTAGAGAAGAAGATTAGGAGTAGCAGTTGCAGTTTTATTTCAGTGAGTGCCTAAGCAGTGATTTGAAGGTGAACATCCCAACAATTTGCGTAAGTTTGAGTGCACTTTGAAGGGTGTTCCATAGGGTGGGTATAGCATGACTTATGGATGAGGTGCCATAGCAGGATCCTATTCTGGGGATGTCAAGCTTGATGTATGAGTATTTTTTGAGTGCTTACATGCAGGGGGTACATTTGAAGAGGGCAGAGAAGTAAGGGGAAGTTTCTTGGTGATGGCTCTGTAGGCCCAGAGGGAGGCATTTCGTCACCTCCTAGTGCAGCGGTCGAAATTGGCACTGGCTTGCCAGCCAAATACTGGTGGATTTTGTATCGGGCTAGTAAGATTTTCATTTAACTAGTCCTGCGAGCTTGTACTGGAGATGGCAACACTTATGTACACCAACTGGGCCAATGGAAATGTCTATGGGGCCAGTGGATTTTTCTCAAGTCACTAGCCCTGCTGGCTAGTGACTGCAGAACTTGATTTCAACCCCTGTAATGCTATGCGAAGTCCAGCCTAATTGCGTATAAAGGCAGCAGTGGTGGGTATTGAGCGGGCATTAGTGATGGATCTTAATGCTCTATGATATAGCGTATCCAGTTTGGTTAAGGCTGCTTTGGAGCAGTGGCTATAAAGAAAATCTGCATAGTCAATTAGAGGGAGAAATGTCTGTACCAATCTTGGTTTTGCCTCATAAGTAAGCAGATGCTTAAAGAGCAGCTGACGCCATTAGGACAGCTTTAACAAAACATAATATTTAGACACAGTTCAGTTTGTATTTCACATTAGTTCTGTATTTCTCCTACCCATTATTTATTACTGAGGCCATTTGCATGAAAACTAAATCTTTGCTCCTGAACAGTTCATCTGTTCCTATTACTTTCTCCCTACTTAAGGTCATAATGCTCTATTTGTGACATCTCAATTAGGGGAAAGGGAACATTGTTTAAACAGGAGTAGCACACTAAGCCGAAGCTTGTTTCCAGATGTGACCTGGGAGCACAAGGAAGTTGTGACTTGGTCAGGATCACACAGTATGCACCTAGACGGCTGTGGGATTCAAACCCAAGTCTCCAGATCTGCAGTTCAGCACCTTAACCCACTGCGCTATGCTGCTTCAATTACTCCCATGGCAACAGTTTGTGATGTCACAACAGTGGACTGCGACATGAAGGGAGTAAGCTAACGAGGCAGATGAACTCTAAGGGATATAGAGCATGTTTCCATGCACATTTCTCAGTAATGAGTAATGGGGAGGATAAGTCTATCGAATACATATAGAATGCTAGCTAAATTTTACCTAAATATTATGTTTTTCGAAGTTTTTTTGAGGTGTCAGCAGCTGTTTAATGCGAAAGAAGAGTCCGAGCCGTTGACATAATTTTTGTGATAGTTACTCGATATGTATGGTAAAAGAGAGTTTGCAATCGAGCCAGAATCCTAGATATTTAAATTTGTGCCCTATTTCAAGTGGTTCCCCCAGTATGGTCATGATCTGGAGTTTGGTATTTGAGGAGTTAGCGGTTGCTGCTTTAGTTTGTGGGGAGAGGAGCATGACTTTTGTTTTGTTTTTTGGCATTGAGCAATAATTTCAAGTGGGGCAAATTTTATTGTAGGTGGTTGAAATTCCTGCTGTAGCTCTAGGGAAAGCCCATCGACGTAGAATACAGTGTCATCTGCAAAGAGATGGACACTTGCTGTGCTGATGTTATGGTCAGTATTATTAATGTACATTGCAAATAATAGGGGCCCCAGGATAGACCCCTGGGGAACTGCTGTTTGCAGGGTTTTAAGGGGAGGGGGGAGTCACCATGGGCTTTGAGCTGCTGTCTACCTGTGAGATAGCAGAAAAAACATTTCAAGGCAACGTCGTCTAGCCCAAGGTTATGTAGCATGAGCAGTAGTAAGCCATGATCAGCGGTATCGAATGCTTTGCTTAGGTCCAAAAAGAGTGCGCAGACATGGTTTTTACCATCAAGGGCAGTTTGCCAGTCATTTGTGACTTTGGCCTGGGTAGATACCGTGCTATGGTTGGGCCTGAAACCAGATTGTAAAGGGCTGAGTATGTTGGAAGTCTCCAGGTGTTCTCTTAGTTGGCCGTTTACTAACTTTTCAAATAATTTTGATAAGAAAGGTAACAGAGAAACTGGCTGGTAATTGTTAAGGTCACTTGGATCGCCGGATTTCAAGATCGGGATGACATGCTATTTTCCAAACAGAAGTGTTTACACACTGTTTCGAACTTGACAGTTGTTTGACCAGCTGAGCATACTGTTCAGCAAGCTGAAGTCGGTCCTTACCCCTGCCAAAGGCTCCAGTACATATGGGCTGTTCTGGACACAGGGCTGGGTTGGGCATTTTTGCCATCTGACCATGCCATGGCACTGGTAGCCCAGGCACAGCTGGTCTCGCTCAGCGATTGTATATCGGCCAGATATCTTCTAAGACTAATTAGCCTGATGGCAGCTGCCAACCTGACTGTCCCGCGCTGCCTCGCCTCCATATGAGGATCCTTTAGTGGTTCTTATGGACACAGTGGGCACAGCATTTGGATGAGCTGGAGTGTCTCATACATACAAGGGAGTCCTTCTCCTCCATCACTCCCTGCTCTTGAGGTTTGACCATCCAACCTAGAGATGGGGTCCCTATTCTTCCAGCTAACCCTCCTCCTGAAGCTGACCACGGACCCATCAGGTTCAGGTTGGGTTGCTTATCTGGTTGGCCGCTTCAGAACCCAGGGCCAAGCGCTACTGTTGGTGCAGTGGTAGCACTACCACTTGCAACGCTGAAAACCCAGGTTCAGGAATGAGCCTGGGTTGTTGGAGGGCCGGCTGGGGGAAGATGGCTGAGCATCTCATGGACACTCGCCTCCTCAGGGGTAAGAGGAAGTCTGATCTCTCGCTGGAACACTGCCACCTGGGTGACCACAGGTGGCAGTGCAGGCAGAACCAAGGATTGAGGGAGGGGGGACGTTGGCTGCATGACGCTATGTGTTGGCCAAGGCCTTACCAACATCAGGGAGCAGGACAGAAAACTTACAACAGAAGCAGGGTGCTGTATGCCCTGCACTGCTGACATAGCATCTCTGTTGTGGGGGGAGTTAGGGTCTCCCCTTCCCCTGGCAGCCTTTCCCATGGAGGTTATTCCCAGAGGTGGTGGGTGACTGGGGTGGGTAGAGTGGCAGACACTGATGGGGGGCCAGTCAGGCTGCAGGGGGACATAGCATAGAAAATTGAAAAAAAGAAAAAGAAAAAACTCTGGGACAGTGGTGCCCTCTTGATACAGTTCTTCACAGTAACACTCTGGAGATAAGAGCTAGTCTGCCTGGCCTACATGACTTTGCTGCCCTTCCTCCGGGGAATCAGTTGGTGATCCTTATAGACAATTATATCAGTGATGTACTGATTATAGTCTGATCGTAATTGTGGTTCTTAACATGATATTGCACTTTATATTGTAATTTTTGGTTTTTGATGTTGTAGTTCATAAGTTTTTTTGTATTATTAATGTTTTGTATGTATTTATTGTTTGTTAGCTTGTCGCATGTGAAAATGGGCAGCTTGCTCATCTTGCTAACAAGTATAAAAAATTAAAAATGAAATTAAATGAAAAGGTACTACATCAGCCAACAAGGTGGAGTACATTTGTGCACTCTCTGTAGAGAGGCGATGAGAGTTTGGCTCTGGGCAGTGGAACGTGACATATTTTTGTCAGCGTTGTTCCTCATTGCTACTCTTGAGTGCACTGGTGGATCGCGTCTGCCGGTCCCTTGCCCTCTTCCACAAATGGTAGCTCTCAGGCTCCATAGTGGTCGACGACTTTGAAAAATAGGGTAGCCTGAACATAGACTTACCTACGTTTCCATACACTACAAAACGGCTGCATTTCTGCTCACGTGCTCCAGAGCCTGGAGTTTTGTGGCAAGATGCATTCCTGGAAAGGGAGTTATTGGTATGCTTTTCCCCCTCTCACTGATATAGAGAATTCTGTTCAAGCTATGGTCCAAGCTAGCTACTTTATTTCTGGTGGTTCCTTACTGGCCCGGACAAATTTGTTTTCCACTGCTCCAGCAATTGGTAGCAGAGCCTCCTGCCCCACTCCCCACTGCGAGCTGGGCTTCTGGCACAGGAGCAGGGTACTCTAGTGCAGCCTGACTGGCATTTCCTGCACCTCCCTGCCCAGCTCCTGAGGATATAGAGCTCTCCTGCTTCGGGGTTTCCCCAGCAGTGGCAGATGTTTTTGTGTTGGCTGGACAGCTGTCTACCTGGTAACCTATTCACAGAAATGGGGATGTTTTACAGTGTAGTGTACTCGACATGCCCTGGATCCATTTACAAGTCCAGTTCCTAAAGAACTGGACTACCTTTTGTCCCATGAAAGGAATCTGTGCTAGGGTATACCATTATTAAGGTTCACATGGCTTCTGTGTCGATTTTTAATGCCCTCACAGAGGGCAAGATGGTGGCCCATATGGAGGTTTCTGGAAGATTCCCAAGAGGTATTCCCATACTGCAACTTCTGTTCCAAGATCTGATTCTGGAGTTAAACTTTAATTTGGTTGTAGAGACCCTCACTGCACCACCTTTTGAGCCTGCTGCTACTTGTGAGCTGCACTTCCTCTCTTGGATGACCTTTTTCCTAGTGGCTGTGACATCAGCTAGATGCATATTTGAGTTGCAGGCTCTGGTTGCAGACCCTTCTTTCATTATTTTTCACAAGGATAGGGTCACCTTATGTACCAGTCCTCTCTTCTTTCCGAAGGTAGTGTCTGAAAGAACACTAAATAAGACTATAGACCTTCCTGTTTATTTTTCGTCTCCCATAGACAGTGGAGGACATCCTTTACATGCACTGCACATCTGATGGATGCAGCGTTGGTACCTGGATCATACAAAGGATTGTAGAAAATCCTCTCAACTGTTTATAACTTTCCCCCAGGATGGTGGACTTTTCAGTTTCTAAACTGGGCCTGTCCAATTGGCTGGCCAGTTATATTACGTTTTGTTACCAGAAGCTTGGTAAGCAGCTTCCTGGTCCCATTCATGCTCATTCCACCCGAGGGGTTGCTACCTCAGTGGCTTGTTTTCAGAATGTGTCCACTGCTGACATTTGTGCTGTTGCTCCTGTGAGTGCTTTCCATGCATTCACTAAACAATACAGTCTGGACATAGTCTCTCGCAGACGTGTTGGTTTCAGCCTCTGTTCTGCAAGACCTCTTAACTCAGGATCACTAGGTTTTGCCATCCTCCCTCAGTGCTTGGTAACTGCTTGGGAATCTTCCAAGATGTGGTTCAGTATAGGGAAATATCTTTGAAGAAGGTAGCTACCTACCTACCGAAACAGTAGATCTGTTAGAGAATCTTCATTGAGCCACAACCCCCACCCTGAGAAGTGAGAATCTCTACTCAGGTTGCCATATCCTCTCCTGTGTGCCTGGGTTGGTCCTGGTCACTTCAGTCCCTGCCTGTCTGGTGACCCTCTGAGCTTGTCTCTGGCAGGGGACGGAGGCATGCTGGGGACATCCACGTTGTATAAGCACCAACGAGGCGCATTGACGTGGGCGGTCCCAGCTAGCAAAAATTTCCGGGTGGTCATAATGCTAACTGCTTACAGTTCCATGATGTGGCTCAGTGTAGGAGAGTTTCCCGAAGATTGATTGATTTAAAAGTTTCACCAGGAAAGGCATACTGAGCAGAAAATGCTAGTTTCCGGATACATCCTGGGGAGAGGGGAATGGGGATATACAGTAAGTACAGCACCAAATGCCAAAACAGTGCATAATGGAACTAGAAAACAAATATCAAACAGGATGACAAAATAGAAAATACATTGCAATAACCATTTAACAATAACAAGAAAAAGTGCTAGGAGACTGCAAAACCAAAAATGATCAGTTGCATGAGTAATATAGGATAAGTACTAACCTACAGGTGAGTGCAGAGGCAAATATGGTGAGGGTAGAAACTAAACACATCTACAGGAAGGGTGGAGAAGGTCCTTGAGGGAGTTGAGGATCTGCGGGGAGGCCATGTGATGGATGGGAGGTTGGAGGGTGTTCTAAATTTTTGGGAAACGGTGTGAGAATGCAACCTGGCCAACAGAGGTAGTCCTGGACGGGATGGTTAAGGTGCGGTGGTCTTGGTTTCTAAGTGAGTGAGAAGAAGGCGGTTTGAGGGAACTAGGAGAGATGGGGAGGGACTGAAACCAGAATTTGCCAAGAAAGTTGGCACAGTGGCTATAGCATATTAGCACCTGTCTACTAGGGAAGGAAGTGAGAGAGAGAGAGAGAGAGACTGGTAAAGGATACAGTGACTGGTATGGGGAGGACGGTTAAGAGAGAAACGGCAGAAAGAGTGGAAAAGAGTGTCCAGCCTGGTATGGGAAGATTTGGGAGTGGCATTGTAGACTGTGTCACCTTAGTCAAAAATAAGTAGGATCATTTCCGGGACCAGTGCATGGTGAGCCGGCAGAGGAATACAACCACGATTTCTGTATAGGGCACCCAGTTTGGGGTGCAGCTTTTTGTGGATGTCATCAGTGTGTCCAGAAAAGGAGAGGTTCTGGTCAAGCCTAACCCCAAGGTACCTGAAAGAGGAGTTGACCTCAAGTAATGTCTCATCTAGGGTGTGGATAGAAGGGAGGTGGAGTTAAGTTGAGAGAGTCTCTGCTTCATGCCAGAGGTAATGGAGACGGTCTTCTTGGCATTCAAAAATAACTAGTTTGAGCGAAACCGGAGCTGAACTTTGTCAAAGTCATGCAGAAGTTTTGATGCTACAACAGAGGGGAAGGGGCCAGATGCATACAGGACAGTATCAACCGCAGGCAGTGGGAAGGTAATTTAGGAAGATGGAGAATGGTAGTAGACCCAACACAGAATCCTGAGGAACATCAGTGTTTGGGAAGGGAAGGGGATTTTGTATCACTAATCTGAACTGATTGTGTTCTACCCACTAGGTAAGAATGAAACCAACCAGTGGCTGCATTCGAGAGCCCCGCAGCAGTGAGTCTGGCAAGCAGAAGGGGGTGGGAGACCGTATCAAATGCCTTGGCTAGGTTGATAAAGATAGCAGAGGTGATGAGGCCCTGGACCATACTAGTGATGGAATCTGAGAGCCTCAGGAGGGAGGAGGTGGTGGAGTGGTGTTTGCAGAAACCAGACTAGTAAAGCGTGAAGAAAGAGGAGGAATCAAGGTAGGAGGAGAGTTGGGATAGTACCAGGTGTTTGTAGTTTGTTAGGAATGGAGAACAGAAAGATAGCCCAGTAGTTTCCAGGGGAGGAGGGATCACCTTCTTTAGCGAGGGCAATAACAGTGGCATGTTTCCAGAGAGATGGGACAGATGCAAGAATGAAAGAGAGATTTAGTAAAGAAGCAAGGGGAGAAGCAATAGCAGGAGCAGAGAGGTGTAAAGGACTCTGGAGTCAAGACAAGAGGGTCACTTACCCTTAGTTGGATTTAGGGCCAGAAGAGCATTTAGGACATCAGATGGAGATAAAGTATAGAAGGAGAAAGAGGAGGATGAGGGGGGATCTGAATAAGAGGGATCAAGGGGGGGAGGATAGAGCTGAGAAGAAAGGGAGAGTGGAAAGCAGTGAGGAAAGGCATAGGAGGTAAAGAATGTGTTAAATTCTATGGCCACAGGCAGGGGATCAGCTAGGGAGATATCTCCCACTTTAAGAACAGTTGGTGGGGGATGGGAAGCAGGGGAGAACAAGGAGTGAACCACCTTCCAGAATTTTGACGGGTGGTTGATGTTAGAATTGAACATGGCAGAGGAATATTCAGCTTTGGCCAGTCTAATTGTCCTACTGCAAGCTTTTCTGAGAGTGCGGTACTTTTGGAGGGCTATTGAGGAGCCGGTTTGATTTGTACAACTTCCATGCCTGATCCCTAGCACGTAGACATGCCAACAGCTCAGCTGAGACCCAAGGGAGGTGTGAGCCACACACACAGGTACATCTTTGGGGGGGGCACAGTAATCTCAGATAGCGAGCAACTTGAAACCGAAATATTCCAGGACAGAGTCGATCGAGGAAGCCAGGGAGGTGGGGGACCAATCAGTGTAAGATAAGTCATGTAGAACAGGGGCCAGAGCCAGGGATTTATACAAGCAGATCAGTAAGACTTTTGGTGGGGCTTGTGGGCGATTAATTTTGCAAACGGTGTATATCAGGTGTTGGTTGCTTAGGGCATCAGGTACCGTATTTACTCGCATGTAAGTCGATCGAGGAATTTGTATCTCTGAAGTTCATAAATGGTGCAATTGAAAGCTCACAAAACCCAGCCCTGTATAATTGTTTATTTGTTGATCTTAGTGTTTTGCCGATGCCAAAATGAGAATCGGGGAGTTATTGTCCTTGGAGCTGGCATGGCAGTTTGTGTTGTGTAGCCTGCTGCTCTATAGCTGTTATGAATCTGGTGGGAGACAGCTGCTATCTGGATTTCTGCAGCCTACTTGGCTTTTTTAGTGTCACTGTACCCGATGGGATAATGCCAAAAAATGTGTAGTAGTATGTCATGGGGAACAGTGTGTATAGGCATCTCCAGAGCCCATGTGGCTTAAAAAAAATCTTATTTGCTATAGACGCTGATGATGCCTGATACAGACAGGTGATGCACAAATAAAAACTTTTTATTACTCTGTTTATGCGCCAGGCAGTGCTGTTTTTCTTTTAAATACCGCATGGAGAGTTTGTGTGGGGGGGTGGCTTATCCGCGAGTATATACGGTAATATACCAGCTGTACCGTTATGTTGGGTAACTATTCTTAGATGGTAACTCTAGAAAGAATGGTTTCTTCACTTAAAAAGGGATTAATTATGTTAAGTAGATCTCAAAGATGCACACTTTACCAATACAAGTGGGTGTGCAGGGATGATCCAGGGAATTAGAGACCTGTTAGCCTAATGTTTAACAAGGGTAAGCTGCTGACGACCATAATATGAGAAAGGATAACTTTCTTGGAGGCAGATGGGCCGTAGGACAAGAGACAACATGGGTTCTCGGGTGGAGGATCGTATCAGGCCTCATTGAGTTCTTTGAGTGCGTGACAGAGGAAGTAGACAAGGTACAGTCAGTGGAATGGTTGTACCTCACTCCAGTAAAACCTTAGAAACCTAGGGATTTGGGGCAGGATTATGCATTTTTGTGCATGATACAAGAGTTGTGGCTGGTTTGGTTGTGGGGAGGGGGCATAATCATGAAAAACGACCTGGGTAGATTGGAAAGGAGGTCAAAGATCTGGCATTTTAACATTTAACTCCCCAAAAAATGCAAGGTGATGCATGTAAGGGCAAAATATCATAGCACTGACTATAGAATGGAGGTGGCAGTAGTGGGATTCTGAGCATTCCTCCTCTTTTCTGCCAGAGCTACATGTTTCAGGGCTGCTACCTTTAAGATCACTATGCATCTCCTGTCTGGCTAGCAATGTGAGGCCTGGTTCCATACCCAACTACCCCTTTGTGTCACCTAGTGTGCCCTTTTACTCAATTCAGAGATTGGTAGTCTGGTTTTATTTTGTTTTACATTTCCTATATCCTTTCCATGTACCTTTGGGCTAGGGAGATTCTTGGCCTTTTCTGTTTTCACCACTTTGTTTCATCTGGCGATCAGAACTGAGGTTGGTAAAGGAACAGGCAGTGGTTATTGGTTGGCGTGTGACACCATGTGGGGGGGGTACAGGTGCCATACCAAGTAGCCATGGCTGGTCGCTAGGCCAAAAGCTTTACTCCCTCAGGATCTTCGTGCCTCCTGCCCAGCCCCATAAGTGATAATCAGTGGTGAAGATATTCTGGAAGATAAACAGTTACAACAAGTAAGCTTTCATTTTTGCCCTCTCATCATGCAGTGAGGACTTTGTGGTGTACACCCCACCCCACCCCCGGTCTCCTCCTGAAGATGTCTCTTTTCAGGTTTACGCAGAAAAATTTAGGATGTTATGAGATTTGAAGCTGAGGAGGAAGAATCCACTAAGAGAAACACAATAGTTTTTGGAAGTGTCTGCTATTCCCTTCATTGTCATTCCTCCTGTATATCCTGCTTTAGAGGATGCTACCTTTGCTGCTTGGCATAGGCCTAATACCTTGCCTGCAGTACCCAGAAAGGATGATAAGCAGCACCTTGCTCCATCTGCAAAGCCTTATGCGTCCCAGCGTGAAACAGATTATGTGGTTATCATGGCTACTCATGATCCTTCTAGAGCCGCTTAGACACATGATCTCCTTGCCTCCCGATAAAGAATCCAGGAGACTGGATTCTGTGGCAAAAGGGCTTCCTTAGGCCTCAGACTTGCTAACTGCCAGGCAGTTCTCCAGATAAGGTGAGTACTAGCCTATTTTACTTCCCAATTTTTCAGAAATACTTTTTAAAAAATGTTTTGATGTGTACCAATACTCATTCCAGCCCTTGGAAAGGCTCCATATGTGCATCAAAAGGAGACATTTTTCAACGTTTATTGCACTTTTACTCATCAAAATTATATTTTACTTCCCTAATGTCGGAGTACATTGCTCTTGAGTGCTAGTTGTCTGGAGCATTGCTACCAGACCTATGTGATAAAATATCAAAATAGCCTGTAGAAATCTATTTCTAGTATTCAGACTCTTAACTGCTATTCCTGCCAAGGATGATTTGCATAAAGCTGCTTCAGCTGGTGTAGATGCTGGTACAGGATGAGGAAAGAGACAGAATTGATTTCGCAAATATTGACTGCTGCAGGGAAGGGAGAAGTGGTAATAGTGGGAGACTTCAGCCTGCCCAAGATGGATTGGAGGGTACTAGCCACGACTTGTGCTAGGAGTCAGGTGATCCTAGATACGCTGCAAAGTGGGTTCCTGACACAGAACATCACAGAACTCAGCAGGGAAGGGGAAGTCCTTGATCTGGTGCCGATTAACAGGTACCACGTCCCGGATATAAAGGTCACAGAGCCTCTGGGTGGGAGTGACCATTGCACAGTGTTTCTGATTGGACATGGGCAGGGAAAAGAACCCACCAAGACTAAAATCCTGGATTTTAGAATGGTGGAGTTCAGAAAGATGGGCAAGTTGCTAAGGAGTCACCTGGCAAGCATCCAAGTGGATAGGGGGTGGATCAAAGGTGATCCATCATCAAGGAGGGAATAACTGTTGCCACAAGGGAGTGCGCCTCAAAGGGAAGAACCCAAGGGCCGAAGCACCCAGCTGGTTTAGCACTGCGGTCACCTAGGCAGTAAGGGATAAGATATCTGCCTACAAGAAATTCAGGATGCCCCAGAAGGAGGAAGATGGGGAGGACTACCTGAAGATGGCTAGCATAGCAGGTAAAGGGTAGTCTGGGCTAAAGTTCAGCAGGAACTGAAGCCAGCCAAGGGGATTAAAATGGGGTGAGGAGTCTTTTTTCACTGTTAGCGAGAAGAGGGACATGAAAGATGGGATTATTAGGCTCAAGAAAGGGAATGGATGGGTGGAGAAGAATGGGGGCTGAGCAGAGTTACTGAATGAGTACTTCTGTTCCGTCTTCACCAGGGAGAGAGATGGGGCAATGCCACTAGGGGGACAGAGGGGAGAAGGGCCGGGGAGCGTGCACAGATGTTTTGATAGAGGTGGACAGGATGAAGACAGGGTTGCTAGCATTGGGGGTAGATAAACTGCCAGGCCCAGACTGCATACACCCAAAGGTGCTGGAGGAGGCGCTTGCAAATCCCTTGACTGATCTGTTCAGTAGTTCAGTGGAGCTGGACGTGGTACTGCAGGACTGGAGAACAGCATATGTACTGCCCATCCATAAGAACGTTCCCAAGGACGACCCAGGGAACTATAGACCAGTCAGTCTGACCTCAGTAGTGTGCAGGCTCTTGGAGACCATACTTAAATAAAATTTAGTAGAATATATGGATGGGAAAGGTCTCCAGGATGAGAGGCAATATGGGTTTACGGGAGGCAGATTGTGTCAAACAAATCTGATTGATTTCTTTGACTGGTTCACTGAAACACTGGACACGTGCCAAGCGGTGGACATCCTTTACCCTGGACTTCAGCAAGGCCATACCCCACAAGAGATTGATCAGGAAGCTGGCGAATCTAGGGGTTACCAGTATTTAGAAGTTGACCGGGTGGGTGGATAACTGGCTGAGGGGCAGGACCTAGAACATGATGGTGGGCGGTGAGCTCTCCAGCACCAGGGAGGTCATCAATGGTTTTCGGGGGGGGCTCAGTGCTTAGACTGGAGATGGCATTAAGGGCAGAATTTATCTAACTGTGGACAACACCAAGCACTCTTGGAGGGTAGACACAGCAGAAGGGATACAAGACCTAAGGGAAGATTTGTAAAAGCTAGAAAGGTGGTCCAGAATTTGGCAGCTTGGTTTCAGTGCAATGAAATGCAAGGTTATGTACATTGAAGCCAAGAACTTGATGACTGTGTACAGCCTGGGCGGGGTCTGTGTATCTGCATCAGAGCAGGAGAAGGACCTGGAAGTGATGATCACTAGTGACCTGAACCACTCCATGCAGTGTAGGAAAGCAGCAGCAAAGCCAGATAAAATGTTGGGCTGCATTGCCAGGGGGATCAGCAGCAGGCGGGAGGAGGTAACACTGCCCTTGTACGGGTCATTAGTGAGGCCACATACAGTACTGGTGCCCGTACCTTAAAAAGGATATAAACCTGCTGGAGACGGTCTAAAGAAGGGCAACTAAGATGATCATGAGCCAGCAGGGTAGAACATATGAAGAGAGGTTGGAGGTCCTGAAGATGTACTCCTGGGAGAGGACATGATTAAGACCTTCAAAAGGAATAAATGGAGTGGTCAAAGAGGGTCTTCTCAAGCTTAGTGGGAACTGAAACATAAGGGGACACGGTCTGAAGTTGGAGAGGGGGGAGGTTTAGGAGAGAGACTAAGAGGCACATCTTCATGGAGAGGGTGGTGGTGGTGGGTTGAAATGGCTTCCTGAGTAGGTGGATTTGTTGAAAACAGGCAGCTTCAAGAAAGGCTGGGATAGAGTTAAGGGGAAAACTAGGGTCAAGAAAGGAGTGGATGGATGTGAAGGGCATTTTTGGGGGGGGGGCGCAGGGTCAGTAGCTGATGCTGAGGACCCTGCAATACAAGCAAGCAGACTTGATAGACCTGGCCTTATTCTGCTGTCTATGTTGTATGTTTGTATGTTGTAAGCAAGCATCAGTTATGCTTTGGATATGATTCTTCTACCAGGGCTGCTACTTCTGATATATGCCTTAGAAGAAGCTGGATTTTTTCGGCAAGCGGACCTATGCCTCATCCAATTTGGCCTTCAGGGTTGCTGACTATATTTCCATATGGTCAAGTTCCAGAGTACTTTCTGGAAAAGGGCAAAGCTGGGGCTCAGACCTTTCCAGAGGGTCCACAAAAGCCCTCTAGTCAGGCGCAGATGTAGGTAAGCGCCACCTGAGGGCTGCCCATGATGTGGCAGATGCCTCAGCTAGAGCAGCTGCGGCGGGCATCTGTCTCGGAAGACATTCCTAGCTCAAGATTTCCTACTTTGCTGCAGACGTGCAACAGTCCATCCCAAGTGCCCCCTTCTGAGGCTATAAGCTCTTCAGGGCGGATGTCCAGGACATCCTTTCTGACCTGCTGGCTTCTGGGAGGACTTTACAGTTGGTCCACTCATTTTATCATACGCAGTTGAGAAGTGGACAGAAGGTGCCCTATTGTCTGGCCTCCCACAGACACAAGCAGGGTGCCCGACATCCATGCAGACACCGTGCAGCCACAGCCCTGCCTACCCCCACCACCGCAAAAGCTCCCAGAGGAGGTGGTGTGGCCCCAGTCGCAGGTGCTACCTCAGCATGACTCCTTGCCATGCCCTCACCCTCCAGCACTACAAGAGGCGGTGCTAGGTGGCTGTTTCTCCCTCCACCTGGACAGGTGGACAGCGATCACAGCAGATACTTGGGTTCTGCTGCTCTTAGAACAAGGTCACACTCTAGAACTTATGGAGTGGCCCCTGGATCAACCTCCAGTTCATTCTAGCTACCCTCCAGACCACATTCCAGTGTTGTGGGGGGGAATTCGTATGTTGCTGCTAGAAAGAGCCACAGAGCCTGTTCCAGAAGAACAGAATGTTTTGTTCCCATTTCTTTCTGATCCCCAAGTCCACAGGAGATTTGCAGCCCATCCTGGACCTGCGCAACCTGAACTTCTTCATTCTGTACAAGAAATTAAGGATGTTAACCTTGCAAGGCCTGCTGCCTCTGTTAAACAGGGGGGACTGGCTGTGCTCCCTAGACATGCAGGATGCATGCTTGTATATAAAGATTTGCTCCCCCCGAAGGCAGTATCTCGGGTTCCTGTTTTGGGGGGCGGGGTGGCACTACCACCAGTTCAGGACCTTGCCCTTTGGCTTGTTGTGTGCGCCACGGGTCTTTACCAGGTGCTTAGCAGTGGTGGCAGCAGCCCTAATGAGGGAGCGCATGTACGTCTCCCCCTATCTGGATGACTGGTTGCTCAGGGCTCAGTTCGGGGAACAATTGAACTACATCCTACTGCGTACCAGGCAGTTGTTCCACGCACTAGGGATTACGGTCAGCCTGTCCAAGTCAGTCTTGACCCCTCTCGGCTTCTTCAGTACGTCGGGACCATACTAAACACGGCTCAGGGAGTGGCCTTCCTGCCCCAGGACAGGGCGGAGCACCTGATAGCTCAGGTCCGTCGGCTCCACAGCAACCTGTACACTACAGACGGGGAATTTCTGTGCCTTCTCAACTTGATGGCAACAGCCATTATCATGGTGCCCTTGGCAAGACTGCACATGCGGATCCCCGAGTGGACCCCAAGAGTCCGATGGGATCAGCGTACTGACACCTGAGAACAGAGCTGGTAGGTAATACTTTTGGGTATGCAGCAGAGGTCGCTGTGGCGCATGGCAGCTCTTCTAGCAGTTTTTCACCAGGGACCACCCACACATAGACATCAGCTTCCTGTTTCCTATATAGGTGTGGGTGGTCCCTGGTATCCTCAGTTCATTTTCCCGCCGTCTTCAGCTAGCGCAGCAGCTAGTGCAACTTCTGTGTAGCAGTAATCAACGAGAAATTTGGAACTAAGACGAATGTCTACTGATTCTTCAAAGAAACAAGCTTTATTTCGTGCCTGCCGTTGCGGTAGGAAGATATACCGCTTTGACAATCACATACTTTGTGTAAGGTGTCTGGGACCCACACACGACACCATTTCCTTTAGTTTATGTCAAGAATTAAATCAAGCAACTCATCGATGACAGTTGCTTGAAATTAAACACCTGATGGAGCAGAAAATGTCTCTCTTGGAGAACCAGGGGGCTCATACCAAGGCCTTCCCCTCTTCGGGTTCTCGATCGAGGCAGAAAAAGGAGAAACCCTCTTCACACTCCCTGCCTCGTTGTCTGTCGACTGCCACCGTTTATGGTGCTCCCCCTTCGACTGAGCGTCATTCAAACACTTCATCATCAACGGCGCTTTCTACCACTTTAAATGCAGTTAAATATACTGCTGCTCCATTGATGGGGGTTCCTCTCCCGTCAACAGCATCTGACAATTTGAGTGAAACTAACTCATTTTCCCCTGCGGGCCCGTCGATGAGACCCCGCATTCCTCAGGGGAAACCTATGGCTTATGCCTTACTGACTGCCCCTCCACCTATGCAGGTGGCTTCTTATAGGGGTCAGGTGGACAGAGATCGGGACCCTGGTCTTTACCACCCGGGGCAGGACCTGCTCACGCTACATGTCCCATTCCATCTATTACCCCCCCCTTGTTTCCCAAAGTGCCCCCTCCTTCCTTCCCAGGAACGGGACCTCACCAACATGCAGGTCTTGCATGCCTTGCGACATTCTCAGCCCTCTGAAGAGCTGGGTGACCCCACCCGATCTACTCTCCCTCCTCCGTCTAAAAGATTTCATAGTGACAGGGATACCATGCCACCCTGGTCTCCTCCATTCATAGAGGATTATTTGTCAGATGACCAAGATTTGCCACCTGATTTCGCCAGTGATCTTGAGGATGGAGAGTTTCAGGATTTGGATTTTCCGAATCCCCCTATTCTGAAATCTCTTCCCTAGATGAAGATCTGCCTCTCCCTTCGGCAGCCTCACCACCCAACGACCCGGTCTTTAGTGAGATGATGGCTCAAATCCAAAAGGTCATGAAATTCTCCACTACTGAACATGACAAACAACGTAAGGATATGGCAGAATAGTAGCTAATGCCCCTTTTAACAGCTCAAAGCTGTTCGAGCCAGGTACTCAAACTTTACCGGATGACTTACAGGCATAAGGGCAGAACCCTCTATACAGTACATGGCATGTATCATACTCCAGGTACAACCTACCGTACTCAACACTCCTTATTCCAAAAGTGGTGGAAAATATAGAGGTAATAAAGGTGGCTTCAGAGGTAGTGCTCAATCCACCAGAGGCAACACCTCTACCGCCCGGGGTGCCCGATCCCACCCTTCAGGTGGAGCTGCGCAGCCCGCCTCCCAGTGTCCCACTAGGGTTTTCCCCCTGCCTCCTCGACCAGGCTTCTGAGGCTGTGGGGGGTCGTTTTGCCCTCCATCTGGAGGCCTGGCAAACTATCATTTCTGACAGTTGGGTACTTCAGATTATGCAGAAGGATCATACTCTGGAGTTTCTCTCCACCCCTTGCCCTCCATGGCAGATTCATTATCCTCCAGATCATATACCCATCTTACAGGAGGAATTGATGGCCCTCTTGACAAAACAGGCCATTGTCCCAGTGCACCTTCTGGAACATCAAATGGGATTTTATTCCCATTTCTTTTTGGTGCCCAAATGTACGAGAGACCTCAGACCAATTCTGGATCTCAGAAAACTGAATCTTTACATTCAGTACAAGCATTTCTGCATGATCACCTTACCTGCCATCATGACGATCCTAAAACAGGGTGGTTGGCTTTGCGCCCTAGACATGAAGGATGTCTACCTTCATATTCCCATCCACCCTGCCCACCACAAATTTTTGCGCTTCCACCTACTGGGTCAAAATTACCAGTTTTGAACACTCCCTTTCGGCCTCTCATCAGCCCACAGAGTGTTCACCAAGTGCCTAGCAGTAGTAGCAGCAGCCTTACGAAAAGAAGAGCACTTCATCTTTCCATATCTAGATGATTGGCTAATAAAAGCAGACTCCAGAGTAGCTCTGCTCGCTTCTCTAGATGCTACCTTGAAACCGTTCGCAGATTTGGGATTCACTGTCAGTTGGCCAGAGTTCAGTCCAAATCTGACACAGTCTGTCCAATACATTGGAGCTGTTCTAGATAGTTACAGCCAGGGCTTACCTCCCGCCTGCTCAGCAGGACACACTTATAGCTCTGGCATTAGATATGCAGACTCAGAAAATGGTCACAGCCAGACAAATGCTGCGCCTTCTGGGTCACATGTCCGCTGCCATCCCTATGGTGGCATTCGCCCGTCTCCACATGAGACCTGTCCAGTGGACCCTTCAGAATCAGTGGTCCCAAAACACGGGACAGTTTGAAGACAAAATCAGGGCCACTCCCTCTCTGAAGTCTTCCCTGACATGGTGGACAATTAGAATCGATCTGAATCAAGGAATGCCTTTCCATTCCCCCCCTCCCATGCAAACGTTGACCACGGTTGCTTCCCTACAGGGCTGGGGAGCGCACTTCAGTCCTTATCAGACCCAAGACCAATGGCCCGCTTCTATCTCACATCAGTCTCTTAAAGATGAGAGCAGTCCGTCTCGCCTTCCAGGCATTCCGGTCCTATCTCTAGCCAGGATCGTTACTGATCCAATCAGACAACACTGCAGTAGTGTTCTGCCTCAGCAAGCAAGGGGATAAAAAGTCTCGCACCCTATGCAGAGAGACCCTTGCAGTTTGGCAAGCAGCCAGATGGCAACAATTGACGCTAATAGCTGTCCATTTACCAGGACATTGCAACCAGTTAGCCGACCAGCTGAGTCGCCAGCCCACAACTCATAGAATTTGACTGCAGATAAGGACCGCTTGGCCCACCCAGTCTGCCCATTTCCCTACCTAATGGATAAGCTGCAGATCCTAGTTAACCAAAAGCCTACTTCTTCCTACCCCCACCACCTAGAATTGCCTTATGATTGTCCCATGCATTCTTGAATTCCACCACTGTTTTTGACTCCACAACCTCTTCCGGAAGGCCATTCCTTGCATGCACAACCCTCTCTATGAAAAAATGCTTCCTTACATTACCTCTGAGCCGCCCCCCCCCCCACACTATTTTCAAAATGTGCCCCCTTGTTCTTGCACACCTCTTTTTCTGAAAGATGCTACCCTCTTGGACTTTGTTGATTCCCTTGGAGTACTTGAAAGTTTCTACCATGTTCCCCCCCTCCTTTCCTCAAGGCTATACATATTAAGCTCCTTAAGTCTCTCTTCATATGTCTTCTGGTGCAGACCCTGCACCCTTTTAGTTGCCCTCCTCTGGACTGCCTCCATCCTGTTTGTCTTTGTGGAGATTGGGTCTCCAGAACTGCACGCAGTACTCCAGATGGGGTCTCACCAGCTGTCTGTACAGAGGGATAACAACCTCCTGTTTTCTACTGGTGATGCCTCTCCCTATGCATCCCAGTATCCCCCAGCCCTCCTTACTGCCCTCTCACATCGTTTACCCACCTTTAGGTCATCTGATATGACTACCCCAGGTCCCTTTCCATTTTAGATTGTCAGTATCTCCCCCATTGTGTAATCCACCCCAGGGTTTTTGTTTTCCAGGTGCATTACCTTGCACTTCTTAGCATTGAATCTAAGCTGCCACAGATTTGACCATTCCTCCAACCTTGCCAAGTCCCTTCTCATCCTTTCCACCCCACCTTGTGTATCAACTCTGTTGCAGATCTTTGTGTCATCTGCAGAGAGACATACTTTTCCTTCCAGTCCCTCTGCAGTGTCGCTTATAAAGACATTGAAGAGGACCGGTCTTAGTACTTAACCCTGTGGTACCCCACTAGTAACCCCTTCCCTTCTTCAGAGTGGACTCCGTTTACTATTACCCTCTGTGTCCTCTACTCCAGCCAGTTCTTTATCCAGGCTACCATCTTGGTTGGGACCCACTCCCAGGCTGGCTAACTTTTGTATTAATCTTTTGTGTGGGACTGTGTCAAATGCCTTGCTAAAGTCTAGGTAGGCCATGTCCACAGCCCCTCCCTGATCTACTACTTTGGTCACCCAGTCAAAGAAATCTATTGGATTCGTCTGACATGACCTTCCTGCTGTGAATCAATGCTGCCTTGGGTCCTGTGCCCCTCTGGCCTCTAGGTACTCAACAATTCTTTCCTTCAGGAGTGATTCCATCATTTTCCCTATCACTGAGGTTAAACTAACAGGTCTGTAGTTTCCTGCTTCTGCCCTGCCCCCACTTTTGTGAAGTGGAATAACATCTGCCCTCGTGAAGTCCTCAGGTACCACCCCATCCTCCCATGATTTGTTAAAGAGGGTAGTCAGTGGTGTCACTAGTTCTACCCTTAGTTGTTTTAGAATTCTGGGATGAATCCCATCAGACCCCATTGCTTTATCCACCTTCACTTTTAAGAGTTCTTTCAGAACTCTTTCTTCCGTGAACAGGCTGGTATCAACTCCTGTATCCAGTATGTTTCTACTCTTTGGTTTAGGTACCTCCCCCTCTTCATTTGTGAATACTGAGCAAAAATGGACATTTCATGAGCAAGTGCTCCAAGAAATCTTCAGCTTATGGGGCACTCCACAGATGGATCTGTTTGCCTCCCCAGAGAATTACCAACTTCCCAGGTATTTTTCCATTATCTCAGACAGAAAGGGATGATCTATAGATGCCCTGTCCCAACCCTGGACAGGTCTCTTCTTCTGTTTCCCCGTCCCTCTCCTGCAAGGGACTCTACTGAAACTACGCTTGGAACTGGCCACAATGATTCTCATAGCCCCAATGTGGCCTCGTCAGACATGGTTTCCCCTACTCCTACAACTGTCAGTACAGGATCCCGTCGCCGATCAGACCAGACCTCCTGACTCAGTGTCACGGATCTCTCCTTCATCCCAACCTGAAGGCTCTACACCTTCACGCTTGGCTCCTGAGGACACTTTCATAACTTGCTTACAAGTGTCCTCTCCTGTTGCCAGTATTCTCTTGTCCTCCCATAAGCCAGCAACAAGAGCAACATATACTGTAATTCCAGATGGAAATGTTTTTCCATATGGTCAGCCTCTCGATCTTTGGACTCTTACTCTTGTCCACTGACGAAGGTTCTGGACTACCTGGCCTCAGTTTCTGAGTCCAGTCTGTTATTCTTCCATTAAAGTCCAGTTGGCTGCCATCTCCGCTTTCCATGAGCCTCTGGATGGCAGGTTACTCTATTATCATCATCTACCTAAAATGTTTTTGAAAGGAATGTTGCATATTAAACCTCCTATTAGAAGACCCACTCCTCCGTGGGATCTCAGTTTTATGATAGAAAAATTTACCCTTTAGCCTTCTGAGCCAGCTGCCACTTGTGAACTCTTGTTTTCTTTCATGGAAAACCCTATTCAAACAACATGAAGTCTTGCTATATTATGACTTCTTGCAGTTAGCCACAGCACTTGAACTGCCCCGGAGAGGAAAGAGTTAACTCCATAATGAATGGAGTTCTCAGCGCGAGCGCTTTACTGAAAGCTCTATCTGGCTAGTTTCAAACTGAAACTGTCAGATTCTTTACTCCACCTCACTGAACAGTCGCTCCGGAGATCTCTCCTTCAGCTCGGTTCATTTCTCGGTTAAAACAAGTAATTCTCGGTTTAAATAAACCGGGAAAAGTATTTATTTTACCGCGTTTGCTTCAAAGCTCTATCTGGTAAACCGTAAGTACAGGTCTTTTAGTCTGTGTGGAAAATATATTTATCGGTTGGTTTGAACCGATCGGTTTTAATTAAAGGCGTTTTAAAGTATTGTATGGACATTTAAAGTGCGGTTCCGGTTCTTATGGGTTCTAAAAAACAAACTTTTTAATTTGGTTTTCAAATACCGTGACACAGTTGGAACGATAAGGGTGACTTGCCTGGCACTGCCATTAAAAGGGCAAGTTTTGGTTAGGCTGGCATTATGTCTGAGAAACCCAAAAAAGAAAAACGGGCTCACTGGTTTCAACACTGTGATGCTTGTGGGGAAGCCTTTGCCAGGCTGACCACACACCACATGTGTTTATTGTCCTGGTGTTTGACCACCTCAGTCAAGACTGCCAGATTTGCAGAATTTTTCCTGCAGCCACCCTGGAAAAATTGGGCAGGCTCAGGGCGAGAGGCAATAAGTCCTCTGACCAGGCGAGACTTCCTCGGGCAAGAAAAGCTGGTTCTGAGGAACCAGCCCCAGTAAAAAGTCTAAAAATCAGCAGGTCTGGAGTACAAAATTGCCTCTCCAACTGCAGAGATAGCAAAAGCCATACAAATTGTCCAGTCACTGTCTCAGGACGGTTAAATCACCACTAGCTGGTAAAGGTTGGTTCGTCCGGTCCCATTGGTTCAAGTATGATGTTGAAGAATTTTATGAACCACAGGAGGGGAGGAGGATTATGAGCAGTATGTATGTGGCTGGGAGGGTCTGATGTGCCCATTGAACCGACATCTCTCCAGACAGACCATTGGAATCTCCCTATGCTGTCTGAGTCCCCATCTCATTTTATTTTTATAAGAAAGTTGCTGAAACCCTCCAGCTTCCCTTAGAAGAGGCTGTGGATGAGCAAGAGGAGCCTGATTATGTTGAGATGATGGATATTCAGAGTCTAGGAGATTGTCTATTCCTTTGCATAAGTCATTTAGGAAGCAAACAATGAAAATTTTAAAAATCCAGATTTTGCCTCCTGTCAATAAAAAGATGGACAGGAGGTATGCCTATCAGCCCTGATACAGACTTCCTTTCTGAGCAGTGTAGTCATGTAGGAGTGGTACAAGCTGCAGCCTGTGACATAACATTCCCTGGCTTCACATCCTCCTGATAAAGATTCTAGGAAGATTGATGCCATGGCAAAAAAGCAGTATATGGCAGCCTCTTTGGGACTCAGGGCAAATTATATGGCTTATGTAGCTAGATATCAGAAATCTAGATGGGATAAGTTATGCAGTTAGCCAAGCAGGCCCATGGCCAGCTGGCTAGTGAATTGGAACAGGTGGCTGCTGATGGCATTGAAGCCTCTAAGTTCAATTTCATGCTGCTGTTGATGTTAATGATGTTTCCTCTAGGGTCATGGCCACTTCTGTAGCTTTCCGTAGGTTGGCATGGCTCAGGTGCACTAATCTGTCACAGGACACTCAGTCAAAAGCTATGGATTTTCCTGTGGTAGGAAATTCTCTGTTTGGGGAGCAGACAGAGAACTATATGAAAAAGATGGATGAATACAGAACTACCTACAAAAGTGCCCAGGCCAAGGAGCGGCATGCCACTCCACAGAGGCACACGCCCAGAGGTAGGGGAAGGCCTTTCCACAGGCCTTTTTATCAATCCCAAGCTTCCTCTGCTTATGCTCAGAGGGTTTTTTTCAGAGGCAGAGGCAGACGGGGTGCAGGCAAGCCGTCCCCCACCCCTCAGCCTAAGGCATCTGCCAAGCAGGCACCCTGATGGGGTGCCCAGGGCCGATTCTCCTGTACCAGTAGGGGGCAGACTGGCTTGCTTCAGTCAGAACTGGGTGTCCGTAACCTCGGACAAATGGGTTCTGGAAGTGGTAGTCAGGGTCTGGTTCTCAGCTTCAAACATTTTCCAAAGTTGAGGGCCAGACACTTTCCACCTGCAAGCCCCTAGAGGCCCTTTGCCCTGGAGGCAGAGGTCTCTGCCCTGTTAAAGTGCAAAGCAGTGGAAAGGGTTCCTCCTTTCACCAGGGCAAGGGTCTGTACTCCAGATACTTCCTTACACCAAAAGACAGGAGAAATGCGGCCCATCCTAGACTTAAGGTATTTGAACAAACACCTTTTGAAACCAAAGTTCAAAATGTTAACTTTGGCAATGATTTTGTCTCACTGAGGCCAGGGACTGGCTAGCCTCCTGGACCTCAAGGATGCTTATTTTCATGTCTTAATCAGGCCTTCTCACGAAAGTACCTCAGGTTCGAACTGCCCTCAGGCCACTACCAGTTCAGGGCAATGCCCTTCGGTCTTACCTCTGCTCCAAGGGTATTCACAAAATGTCTAGCCGTGGCAGTGGCTCATTTAAGAAGGCAAGGGTTGCTGTTTTTCCCTACCTGGACGACTGGCTCATTGCTGGACAGTCTCCAGAACAGGTGAAATCCCACTTGCAAGTCACCCAGCAGCTTCTCACCTCCCTGAATTCCTGCTAAACCTACCAAAGTCAGTTCCAGAACCAGTCCAGGTACTTACTTTCATAGGTGCGGAATTGAACACAAAGCTGGTCAGGGCCTTCCTCCCTTGGAAAGGGTAGAGGTTGATCGCCTGGCCTCCTCTTTCACCCTGCAGGTCTCACCAGCAAGACACCTTTTGCAGCTTCTAGGGCACATGGCTGCCTCCACAGCTGTAGTCCAGGGAGCAAGATTCCAGATGAGAGACATTCAGTTTCATTTGAGGGCCTATTGTCCCAAAGGAGGAACCCTGCCAAACTGGTTCCTGTGACCAACTCTGATCCTAGCTCTTCAGTGGTGGCAGGATTAGAGCAATTTAAGACAGGGGTCCCTTCATTCCATTTCCCACTCCTCACCTCACTACTGATGCCCCTCCTGGGGTGGGGAGTACACTTGGGCGACTCTCCACACAGGGAGTGTGGTCCCTCAGGAATCTCTGCTCCACATCAACTTGCTGGAACTCAGAGCTGTCCTTTTAGCTCTTCAAGCTTTTCTGCATCTGTCCAGAACAAAGTAGTCCAGGTCAGAACAGACAATACCACAACAATGTGGTACATCAACAAGCAAGGGCACCTGGGTCGTCGGGCCCTGTGCACCGAGGCAATGAAGTTGTGGTCTCTGGCCTACTCCCGAACACTTCTCTAATAGCAGTTCATCTGCCAGGAAGGACAATGTCCTAGCGGATGCCCTCAGCAGGATTTCTCAGGGCCATCACGAATGGTCCCTGAATCCCCGAGTGCTGAGAACAGTCTTTGCCAGATGGGGCACCCCTCAGATAGATCTTTTTGCAGCCCCAGACAACCACCAACTTCCACTGTTCTGCTGCAGGCCCCCAGTGATGGGCTCAGTCCCCCTGGATGCCCTTCTGTTGGATTGGGAAGGGAAGTTCCTGTATGCCTCCCCCTCTTCTTTTCAAGGTGTTAGTAAAAATCAGATCCCAACCTTGCAAAGTGATTCTGATTGCACCAGACTGGGCCAGGCAACCCTGGTACCCACTCCTGCTATCACTGACAGTCCACCTTCCCCTGTGCCTCCCAGGATCCACAATCTGCTGACCTGTGCCCAGGGAGAGTATGGTATCCGAACCTCAAATCCCTCAACCTCAAGGCTTGCTTTGAAGAGTTAGAATTTGCTGATTTACACCTTCTCAAGGTGTACTTGATATTTTAAAGGCCTCTAGAAGCCTTCCACTAGAGCCACTTATAATTCCAAGTGGAAAAGGTTTTCCATCTAGTGTTCTGATAAGCATATTGTCCCAGAATCTGCTGATTTGCCCACTTTGCTGGACTACATGGTCCATCTTAATTCTTTGGGCCTCAGGCCAGCTACATAAGCGTCCCTTCGCAGCTGTCTCTGCTTTTATCTCAGCAGGAAAGCCTTCCTCCTTTCTTCTCACCCTGTGTTTTCCAAGTTTTTAAGGGTTACTTCATATAACCCTCCTTTTCGGGACCCAGCCCCTGCCTGGGACCTTAATGTTTGGTACTGCTCAGTTAATGCAACCCCTTTGAACCCCTGTCTTCGCAGACCTTAAGTTCTTAACTTGGAAAACTGTATTTTTAGTGGCCATCACTTCTGCTAGACGATAAGTGAGTTACAAGCCCTTTCAGTAGAAAATGATTCTATTTCTTTTCACAGGATAAGGTAGTCCTCAGGACTAACAGAAAGTTTTTACCTAAAGTGGTTTCGGATTTCCATCTTAACCAATCCATCTCCCTTCCAGTATTTTTCACTGAGCACTCTTCCTCTGGTGAAAGGAGATTGCACAGTTTGGATGTTAAGAGGGCATTGAGTTATTATCTGGAACGCACCAAGGGTCACAGGTTCAATCCCACCAACTCTTTCTCACCTATGATGAGGTCGGCAAAGGAAAACCTGCCACTAAGAGGACAATTGCCAGGTGGATTGTCTCTTGTATCCAATTTTGCTACCAAAAACTGGGTAGAGAACCCCCCTCAGGATTGAGGGCCCATTCTACCAGGGGTACAGCTGCATCTCTAGCGGCTGCTAGAGATATTCCTATTTTGGAAATCTGTCAAGCTGCAACCTGGAAACAGTTCACACTTTCACCAAGCATTACTCCCTGGATATCCAGGCCAGGAGAGATGCTCGCTTACACAGCCGAGCTTCAGAGCCTATTCTCAAGTAGGTTCTGGCCCTCCATGGAGGTACTGCTGTGTATTCTGGTAAGAAGTCATAATATAGCAAGACTTCATGTTGTTTGAAGAAAAATTACTCACCTTAGTAATTGTTTTTCTTCTAATGGAGTCTTGCTATATTATGACCACCCCCCCCAACCTGCCCCTCTCAGAACTTCTGCTTGGGTAGGGTGTGGGCAAATTAGTGCAAGCACTGTGTCATGCCATTATAGGTGTTTTTTTCCCCCTCTTTTCTTTTAGGATTGGGGAAATTAGGTACTACTGTTATTGATTTGTGTGTTGGCCCCCCTCCTGGACTTGAGTCTTTGGGGAAGGGGGGGGTCTAGTAGTGCTTATCAGGGGTGATATTTGTTGTTGTTGTTACTAGTAGGTAGCCATTTGGCTAGCGTAGGGTAATTTCCACACAGACTTTTAGTGAGTGTTGGCTCCGTAAAGATCTGACAGTTTCAGTTTGAAACTAGCCAGATAGAGCTTTCAGTAAAGCGCTCGCGCTGAGAACTCCATTCATTATGGAGTTAACTCTTTCCTCTCCGGGGCAGTTCAAGTGCTGTGGCTAACTGCAAGAAGTCATAATATAGCAAGACTCCATTAGAAGAAAAACAATTACTAAGGTGAGTAATTTTTTCTTTCTGGTGGCTACCACTTCTGCTCGACCTGTTTCCGAGCTCCATGCCCTCATGTGTAGGGAACCTTACTTGATTTTCCACAAAGACTAGGTGGTCCTTCATACCAACCCACCCTTCCTTCCTTCGTCTTCGAACATACTTTAAATCAATCTTTGGAGCTTCCGGTCTGCTATCCAGACTACTCCAATCAGGGTGAACATCTACTACATACTTTGGATGTCCACCGTATACTATGCTACTATACTAATCTGACACAATCGATTAGAAAGACATCTCAGCTGTTCGTCTGTTTTGCCCCAGGTCGCGAAGGCCTCCCTGTTGCAACACGTACACTTTCATCCTGGTTGGCACATTGTATTTCATTTTGTTACAAAAAAATACAAGCAGCCTTTACCTGGACCTGTCCAAGCCCACTCCAGTAGAGCTATGGCCACCACTGCGGTTTGCTTTAAAGGAGCCTCCATTTCAGATATCTGCAATGCAGCCACCTGGCCCACAATCCATACATTCACAAGGCACTATAATTTGGATATTGCCTCATGACGTGGGACGGCATTCGGCCATGCAGTCCTGCAAAGTCTCATCATAACTGTCCTCCCACATGGGCATTACTGCTTGGGAATCATCCCAAAAGTATTACCTACTGCAAGAGACCACTCCGTGGAAGATAGTACAGTTACATAAAAACTTACCATAACAGTAGATCTTTGAGGAGTGTCTCTTGCAGTAGGTTTGTTCCCACCCTCCATCCCCCTCCTTCCCTAAGAGAGCAAATTTTGGTCCAATGACTATGGTTTGGGACTCCTTTGATACATCGGCTTCTCCTCAGTCCTCGCTTTGCTAACTGAATCCGGCGGGGGAACTGAGGATACTAGGGACCACCCAAACTTCTATAGGAAACGGGAAGCTGTTGTCATGTGTGGGCGGTCCCTGGTGAAAAACTGCTAGAAGAGCTGCCATGTGCCACAACAACCTCTGCTGAATACCCAGAGGTATTACCTACTGCAAGAGACACTCATCAAAGATCTACTGTTATGGTAAATTTTTACGTAACTGTACTTTCTAGTCTCTTTGCCAATAAAGAGTGTACATCCACCACTCCAATTTGCACAAAGAGGTTCCCTTCCTGATCCTTCCCCTCATCAGAATCTCACCGTGGATGCACCAGGGATAGACTAGGGAGCACATCTGGGACCTCACCAGACCCAGGCTTCCTGGACTGCTGTGGGGAGCTCTCTCCACATAAACATACTAGAAATGTGGGTAGTCCTGTGCGGCCATCAAGCCTTCCAGAGTTGCCTGTCCCCGGAACCTCTGCTGGTGCAGATGGACAACATCAGTGTAGTGAACTACATAAACAAGCAAGGGGGGACCCATTCATACACCCTGTGCAGGGAAGCGATGAGGGTCTGGTATTGGACCCTGGACCACAGTCTAGAACTGTCGGCAGTCCATATCCCAGGCACCCAAAATGTCTTGCAGACAGTCTGTCAGTCCCAGTCCAAAATGCATGAGTGGGAGCTGCTGACCTCTGTAGTAGAAGACCTGCTCAGCAGTTTGGGTCGTCCAGAGCTGGACCTTTATTGTTTCGGCACACAATACAAAACTGCAATTTTTCTGCTTGTTTGATCAAGGGCCTGAGGTTTTCTGGCGAGATACTTTGTCCCACTCCTGAAAAGTGGGGGTTTCTTCTCTATGCCTTCTCTCCCTTCCCCCTAATTCAAAGGGTACTTATCAAGCTCCAGATGGAAGGAATGACTCTGATTCTTGTGGCTCCCTTCTAGCCTCGTCGGATCTGGTTCCCTTTACTACAGCAGTTGGCGGTGGAACCTCCAGTACCCCTCCCTCTGTGCACAGGTTTGCTTTCACAGGAGCAGGGCACCGTGGTCCATCCGGACTTCCAAGTCCCTCCATCTCCATGCATGGCTCCTGAAGACATAGCCATTGCTAGATTTGGAGTGTCTCAAAAGGTAGCTGATGTCCTGGTGGCTGCCAGAAAACCTTCCACCAGAGCCACCTGTTGATGAAGTGAAAGTGCTTTGCTCTGTGGTCTGCTTCCCATCACTTGGATCCCTTCACTTGTCCAGTGAATCCGATTCTGGAGTACTTGCCGTCCTTTTCAGGTTCTGGTCTGGAATACTCCTCTGTTAAAGTGCACCTGGCCACTTTTTCAGCCTTCCATGTGCCCGCTGATGTCCATACGGTGGGACAGCTGAAGGTGTCCCATACATTTTTGAGAGGCATTCTTCATCTGAAGCCTCCCACCTGCAATCCAGTCCCACCTTGGGACTTAAATGTTGTATTAGAGAAACTTACTTTGGCTCATTTTGAGCTGGCTGCGACATACGAGCTATGCTTTCTGTCATGGAAAGCAGTATTTTTAGTTATTACTTCTGCTTGAAGGATTTCCGAGCTTCAGGCTCTGATGTGCGAGTCTCCTTATTTGGATTTCCACAAAGACAGGGTGTCTTTGTGTACTAACCCGAAGTTCTTACCAAAGGTGATGTCTGAGTTTACCCTGAATCAAGCCACCCACCTGCCTGTGTATTATTTGGAGCATGCCAGTCCAAAGGAAGCATTGCTCCACACTTCAGATGTACATAGAATATTCGGATATTATGTTCATCACACGAGGAACTGCAGGAAGTCCTCGCAGCTGTTTTTCTTTCGCACCAGGGAAAGAGGGCGTACCAGTTTCTAAACAGTGCCTGTCCAAATGACTGGCCAACTAATTTTCTGTTACAGGAAGTATGGTAAGAAACTTCCTGGTGTCACGCGTGGCCATTCTACCAGGGGCATGGCCATGTCTGTTGCTGGTTTCAGGAATGTGTCAGCTACTGAAATCTGTGCCGCTGCCACTTGGCGTACTATCCACACTTTCACTAAACACTACAATCTGGACATTGCCTCTAGGAGAAGGGCAGGCTTCAGCCTGGCTGTGCTTCAAAGCCTCCTGTCTATAGCTTCTAGCCACCCTGACTGTCTTGTCAGTACTGCTTGGAACTCGTTCCATAGGTGTGGCTTGATGCAAGAGATACTCTCGATGAAAATAGCACAGTTATGTAAGAACTTATCATAACAGTAGATCTTTATGAGGATCTCTTGCATAGGCCATGCCTTTCCACCCTCCATCCCCCCTTAGTCTCAGTGCTCCCGTTTCCTGCTTCTCCCTCTCCAGGATGGTTTACCTTCTGTTTCACCTTTTTTAGTGGGAGGAACCTCTAGCTCTCACTCTGTTCCCCAGGAGGAAATTCTCTGCATATGGTCTCTATGGTCCCCAGCGGGGAACTGTGCGCTCGGGGCTGCCCACAAGTATATGGGAGGACCGACGTCTGCGCCTGACATCGCCGTAAGGCCCCTGAAGACTGCTCAGAAACGCTTGTGTGGTTGTAGTCCCCATGGCTGTAGTTCCATAGATGTGGCCTGATGCAAAAGATCCTCTCAAAGATCTTCTGGTAAGTTATTGCGTAACTGTACTTTATGGCAAGGCTGTTTCCAAAACAGTTAAGGCTGATAACAACCCTCAAATGGTGGAAAGAGACTGCTTTTTCTGAGGGAGTGATTTCCCTCTTCCTTTCCAGAAAGCACTGTGGTCCCGATCACAGATGCGTCCCAACTGAGTTTGGGAGGGCATCTGAAGGGGGAGTTCAGTGAACGCGGTACGGTCCCAACAGGAAAGGTTGGAGCACATCAACATATTAAAACTAATGGCAGTGTTTTGTTCCTCAAATCATTTGTCTGATTCAGAATCAAGTGGTGCACGTCGTACCAGAGAGTACAACCATAATGTTATACATAAACAGGAGGGTTCCAGATATTCAGAAACATTTTTTTAAAGATCTAGAACCTGGTATTCGGATTTCAGCAGTTCACCTAGCAGCAGATTTACTGAGTAGACTGGGCCAATCAACACACAAGTAGACCCTAGTTCAGGAGGTAGTGGACTTCAGATTTCTACAATGGGGTATCCCAGAGATCAATCTGTTCGCATCCTGGGGGGAAGAAAACTAGACCTGTTCTGTTGCAGACCCCTAATGACTGGCAAAGTACCAGAGGTGGCCTTGGCAGTTCGCTGCAGAAGGGCATTTTTGTATGCCTGTCCCATTTCTCCTCTTCTGCAAGTTCTTCTCCAACGGTGAGAAGTGAGTGCACGCAGACATAATTCTCATAGTCCCAGAGTGGCCCGGACAAACCAGCTACTCTCTGCTTCTCCCTTTTCCAACGAGAAACCACTATAGTTTTCCCTAAAGTAGGACATGCTTCTCATATGAAGGCTTGGTTCCTAAGGAGTTAGAATTTGTAGAACTTAAGATCTAGGAACATAGACCATAATGGCAAAAAAAGACCCAGAGGCCCATCCAGTCTGCCTCTAATCCCTGGAACCTGTTGTTCCTCCAGGGTATAACCTTCCCCACCCTATCCTTATTCTTCTGCCTGATCTTGTTGCCCTGGGCGAGCACTGTTCCCTTCATTCTATCCCATGACTGCTTGTATCCCCTGACTGTCTGTGTCTCTCCTCCTATATTTTGGAAGGTTTGAAAGAGTGAAGGAAAAAAAAAAAGCAATTAGCAGCACTGTTTTTAAGTGGAAGCTTTTTTCCATATTTGGTGCTAAAACAAAAAAAATCTAGATACGTTAGTTTCGCGCATCCTTGAGTACAGAAAATCTCTTGAACATTTTCTCAAAAGATATACTTTTTTGCTGTGTCAGTTTACATATCAAAGAAAGGTGAGAAGTCTCTAGCTTCCAACAGCAGTTTCAAGTTTTTTAAGGGAGTCTTAACCATTTCTATCCTGCAGTAACCCCAAAAAAAAAGTCTCAGCTCGGATTTGAACTTGGTTCTTATCCTAGCTCATGCAGGAACCTATTGAACCCTTGGGTTCATGTGACTTCAGATTTCCTTACTTGAAAGCTTGCTATTACTTCAGCTAGAAGATAAGCGATGTTTTCCTCTGATTTATTTTTTTTTATTATTTTAGTAACCTTCAACAAGGAAATAGTTGTTCTTAGGATTTGTATGAAGTTCCTACCCATAGCGGTGACTGAGTCCCGTATGACTGGATCTGTTGCTTTACCTGCAGCTTTCCCTATACCCCATTCAAATTCAGCAGTGTCACCATTCCACAAACTGGATGTAGAAAGGGCTGTCCATTACTACTTGAATAGAGTGGAGTCTATTCGGAGTAAAACAGTCTGTTATGTCACTTATGGTGAAGTGGCTAGAAGTCACCTAGCTGCCAAGACTGTTTCTCATTGGTTAGTTATCTTTCATAGCTGTTACAGTAAAATTGGTCAGGGTCATTCCACCAAGAATGCAGCCACATCCATATCAGCTTTCAAAGACATCTGTTACCGGAGGTCTGACAGGTTGTTGCTTGGTTTTCGACATGCACCTTCACATTCCAGTACTGAATTTATGTTCACTCTAGAAGAGATGCTAGGTTTAGGGCATCTGTCTGTCCTTTGGAACCTATTCACTAAGTAATTAGCACCCACTTCCTTGTGGCACTACTAGGAGTCTGCTTAAAGTAGTAAGCGGATGAAAACCTTGATGGAAGAAAAAGTTACTACTTTGTAACTATAGATCTTACTTCAAGAGGGCTCCTGCAGTGGATAATAAACATTAGGACTAAGCCGCCAGGTGCTAGGACCACATGGAAAACTTTAGCTAGCAGTGTCTGTCGGGGGACAGCCCACCCGATGTCAGCGTGATGCTATATAGTGAGCAGTCCCCACTCCCGCCTTGCAGTTCTTTCATGCCATTGACCTGCGCACATCTGACCTTGCAGAGAATGTTGCTTCTGTCGACAGCCATTTTGGATGAGTATTTCTACCCCTTTTTCCTGTTTTTCTTAGAGTATTAGTATTTCTAAGTTTAGTGTATGTCATCTCTGACTCCTTCTGATTCGCATAAAAATAAGTGCGACTCATGCGGATCTCAGCTGCCTAACAAGGACGGCCATTCCCTCTGCCTCTTCTACCTGGGCCCAGAGCACAAGACCGAGGACTGTGAGGCCTGCCAGACCAGGCTTCAATCAGGCCACACGGAAACTCCCAACAGGCCCTTGAAGCCCATATTTTAAACCAAATAATGGCCTCCATGGCAAAGAAGCTGCAGAAACTCTGGAGTTCTTCCTCTTCACCGGAGGGACATTGTAAGAAGGACGAGGAGAGACATCTGGACTGGGATCAGTTTGCTTCACGCCCGCGACTTCCCTCAGGAACCGCGGACACAGAGAGGCCTTCCCCTGTGGAAGTGCCCCTCCCGCCAAATCTGCTTCTGCCACAGCGGATCAGACGTTGGTACCTCCACCGGAGCTGGTTTCCGTTACGGCGGGGGTCTCCAGGAAACCAGAGACAGCTGCTACCCTTAGGCCCATCAAAACCACTGGGTCTAATGTGAGTGGCAAGGCTGTTAAGTCAACCATCGGCTTCTCCGACAACTGCCCAGCCACGACTGATAAGTCGGACACTGGCTGTGCTGACAAACGCCCAGTCCCAGCTGATAAGTTGAATGGCAGTCCATCCATCCAGCGAATGCCAATCCCCGTACCCTCCATCAGGCCCCGATAACAGGCCTGACATTGAAGCTCTGGGCCAGCTGCCGCAGACTTCCCGGAAGGGTTCGCCGTCTCGGGACACTCAGTCTACACCCCCTGTGGGTTCCCCTGTACACTCGGAACCGGAGGGCGGAGAGAGTCTGCCTGTCGATACCACCTTGCTGCCGACACCGGATCGCCTGATGCCAGAGCCTCCACCGGGCCTGGCGCCTACACCTAACTTCCCCCCCCAGCTGGACCTTCTGCTCTCCAGACCCCAGGGGACCTTTTGACTCTTCGAGGCCAACAGTGGACCTTCGGCCTGGAGGCCCAACGCCGGACGTCTGTTTGCCACAGGTCCCCTGGTGTCGTCATTGGGTCCTCAGCCAGGCCCCTCCAATGGGTCCTCCGCTGAGCTACCTGATGCCTGGCTAGCCGGCACCACATTACCCTTCCCCAGGGTATCCGTCACCAGGATTTCCAATGTCAGGCTACCCGATGCCTGGGTACCCCACACCGGATTATTCTAGACCTAACTACCCCACACCGGGATATCCCACACCGGGTTACCCATCGCCAGGATACCCAACGAATCAATACCCTGTGCAGGGTTACCCTTCACTAGGGTATCTTCCTGTTTGTCACCCACCTCCTCCCCAGCCTCAGGTGGACTTGCAGGCAATATTACGCTGTTGGTGGAACAAAGTCAAGACACAGTTGGCCTCCGAGCTAGATAGGCGTTAGCCGGTGGCTACTCCTTTGGTCCACTCAGAACCGACGATAAGGTCCCTTTCGCTGGTAGAGTCTCGATCTTTGACCTCTGGTAGATCGAACGAGACCCTTAATCTGACTGACCGTCCCAGAGGACTCCTAGCAGCCATGGAAAGAGCCCTGCCTGGGATCACACAACCTGAGAGGAGTCCGACGTAAGAATCTGAATCGGACTCCTCTCCATCGGTCTCTGACTATGAGTCTCCTATACTGGATGACCCAAAACCTAAGGAATCTCCTAAATCCCCTCTAG